>OX451739.1:1213294349-1214722793 GCA_948472305.1 Vicia faba | reverse complement strand
CTCCAACAATGATTCTGTGATGTCTAAGTATTCTGATGAAGGGGTGAATATTATTGTGCCTTGTTTCGGTGTTCCTTCCCCTATAGAGATTGAGTACCATAGCAAGCCAACTGTTGCTCCAGTGGTTATTTGCCTACCAGGCCCCGTACCATATGAATCAGACAAGTCGCGCCATATAAATACAATGTGACAATCTTAGAGGATGGTGTAGAAATTCCCATCCAACCTTTGTCTGATGTCAAGAATATTGCTGAAGCCAGCCAAGTAACCCACAGTGGCCGTGTTTTTGCACCTTTCATTCGAGGGAATGTTAATGCTGATAAAAAGGTTGTTGAAAGTACTGAACCTAAGAAAGCAGTGGAGGAATCTAGTGGTACTACTCTGGAAAAAGATGTGGATGACCCGTTGAAGATTATCTAGATGAGTGACTACAAGATTGCACATCAATTGTTGCAGACCCCATCTAAAATATCTATTTTAGCCTTGCTAATGAACTCTTCTTCCACAGGGAATCTTTGATGAGAGTATTAGATCAAGGTTTATGGAAAGTGATATGTCTCTTGACCAATTCAATAGTGTTGTAGGGAATATTACATCCTGTAATAACTTGAGTTTCTGTGATGACGAATTGCCCGATGAGGGAAGAATCATAACCTGGCTCTCCATACCTCCACGAATTATAATAATGATTCATTGTCCAATGTGCTGATTGACAATGGGTCTGCTTTGAATGTTATGCCGAGGAGCACACTCATGAAGCTGAAGTACCAGGGAACTCCCATGCCCCGAGTGGCATAATTGTTAAAGCTTTTAATGGTTCGAGGAAGTATGCCATCAGAGAAGTAGATTTTCCTATTCAGATAGGCCTGCACTTATTTAAGATTACCTTCTAGGTTATGGATATTGTTCCCGCCTACAACTGTTTATTGGGACGACCATGGATTCACGAGGCAGGAGCTGTTACTTCCACTTTGCACTAGAAGCTGAAGTTCGTTCGTGAAGGAAAGGTGGTCATCATAAGTGAAGAGCAAGCTTTGCTAATATCCCATTTATCCTCTTTCAGTGTTGTGGAAGCAGATGAAGCTGCTCTCATACCCAAAATTTTGATCTAAGATACCACCTCCCATCTGCATCATTTACATAGCAAGTGTTCATAAGCGATTCGACCTATTTTTGTCAATTCTCAAATCATATTTTAAAAATTCATAACTTCTTCAAATTTCGACATTTTTGAGCGGTTGTTTTTACACATGATTTTCCTTGACATCATCTACAACTTTTTATTTCAAAACAAGGGCAAATTATGCATTGAAAAGCCACAAAAAATTGTTAACGTTAGAAGTCATTTCCCGAATTTGATGGAATTTGATTCTTAATTTGGACTATGTTTTTTCCGACCATACAATTTACACTTTCTCTTCCTTTATTCTTATTTCCATGAAAAAATCCTAAGGAAATATTTAGTTCATGTCATCTTCATTTTATTTACTTTTTTTATTCAAATATCAAAAAAAAAATAGTCCTCTTTAAAATTCATTTAGATTTTTGTTCTTGTATCATTTAAGTCAAAATTATAATCTTTTAAATTTAATTTAGTAAAAAATCTATAAAAAAAATGTGTTAGCATTATTTTATTCTAGCATTTCACTTTAATAAAAAAAAAAAGTTAATATCTTTTCTTTTAATTCTTTTAGTTATTATGATTTTTATTTCTTTCTTTCAATATTAATAATGATTTGATTCTAATTTTAATTCAATTTTTAATTTGAATTATCATTAAAATTAAAATTAATTTTAATTTCTTTTTTTTTTTTGGAATTTTTAGTTTAATCCTTTCCTTATATTATTACTAACTATTATTATTATTATTATTATTATTATTATTATTATTATTATTATTATTATTATTATTATTATTATTATTATTATTATTATTATTATTATTATTATTATTATTATTATTATTATTATTATTATTATTATTATTATTATTATTATTATTATTATTATTATTATTATTATTATTATTATATTATTATTATTATTATTATTATTATTATTATTATTATTATTATTATTATTATTATTATTATTATTATTATTATTATTATTATTATTATTATTATTATTATTATTATTATTATTATTATTATTATTATTATTATTATTATTATTATTATTATTATTATTATTATTATTATTATTATTATTATTATTATTATTATTATTATTATTATTATTATTATTATTATTATTATTATTATTATTATTATTATTATTATATTATTATTATTATTATTATTATTATTATTATTATTATTATTATTATTATTATTATTATTATTATTATTATTATTATTATTATTATTATTATTATTATTATTATTATTATTATTATTATTATTATTATTATTATTATTATTATTATTATTATTATTATTATTATTATTATTATTATTATTATTATTATTATTATTATTATTATTATTATTATTATTATTATTATTATTATTATTATTATTATTATTATTATTATTATTATTATTATTATTATTATTATTATTATTATTATTATTATTATTATTATTATTATTATTATTATTATTATTATTATTATTATTATTATTATTATTATTATTATTATTATTATTATTATTATTATTATTATTATTATTATTATTATTATTATTATTATTATTATTATTATTATTATTATTATTATTATTATTATTATTATTATTATTATTATTATTATTATTATTATTATTATTATTATTATTATTATTATATTATTATTATTATTATTATTATTATTATTATTATTATTATTATTATTATTATTATTATTATTATTATTATTATTATTATTATTATTATTATTATTATTATTATTATTATTATTATTATTATTATTATTATTATTATTATTATATTATTATTATTATTATTATTATTATTATTATTATTTATTATTATTATTATTATTATTATTATTATTATTATTATTATTATTATTATTATTATTATTATTATTATTATTATTATTATTATTATTATTATTATTATTATTATTATTATTATTATTATTATTATTATTATTATTATTATTATTATTATTATTATTATTATTATTATTATTATTATTATTATTATTATTTATTATTATTATTATTATTATTATTATTATTATTATTATTATTATTATTATTATTATTATTATTATTATTATTATTATTATTATTATTATTATTATTATTATTATTATTATATTATTATTATTATTATTATTATTATTATTATTATTATTATTATTATTATTATTATTATTATTATTATTATTATTATTATTATTATTATATTATTATTATTATTATTATTATTATTATTATTATTATTATTATTATTATTATTATTATATTTATTATTATTATTATTATTATTATTATTATTATTATTATTATTATTATTATTATTATTATTATTATTATTATTATTATTATTATTATTATTATTATTATTATTAATTATTATTATTATTATTATTATTATTATTATTATTATTATTATTATTATTATTATTATTATTAATATTATTATTATTATTATTATTATTATTATTATTATATTATTATTATTATTATTATTATTATTATTATTATTATTATTGTGTTATCAATAGTTCTTTTTATTATAATAAGAAAATATGTTTGGGACCACTCTCTTCATGCCGCAATTTATCCATACCAGTCAAAAATCCTGTTGTCCTGCTATACAAACCAGTCCACGAAACTCTAAAAATACTACTCTAAAACCTTGTTGTCAAACTGCCCAAAATCTACTACAAGATCAACCCACATACATACAAAAATTACACCAAATAGTTCAAAAACTCACCTTTTCCCCCATTTTCTTCACCTTATTTACCTATATAATCAGCTCCTGATTCCTCCTAAAGAGGTATCAAGAAACACACAGAAAAGGAATACAAATCTTATATTGTCATCATCATTTTCTCTCTTTCATTGAAACAAAGAGAACGAAATGAAAAAAAAGGGGGAAGAAAAATTTAGGAGAAGAGGAAGAGAAGGATTGATGTGAAATTGACACAAGAACTCCCCCCGCCAAAGGCTTCAATAACCTGCAAATTTGTTTTCCAGAATTAACACAAGAACAATTATTTCCAGAATTTCCAGAATCATAAAGAGAAGAATTGTTACATACCTCTAGTTTTCTATTTTAATCTCTCTCGCCGAGAAGGACCACCGGAGCTACTCTTGTAGGTAAGTTGTAATCCCTTCTAATCTTCTTCAATCTATTGTTGTGTGTTGCTGTTATTTGTTGTTGCTATGCCGTTACTATCTTGTTGAAATTCTTGTTGTGAATGTATTGCATAGAATAAAAATCTAGTGTTGTATTGTGTTGTTGATCCATGAGAAACTTGTAAAAAGGGAAAATTATATATTTTTTACTTCTTTTCCTTTTCTCTTCTTTTTCCTGTTACTACTTAAAACTGGAATTCTAAATTGTGGAAGACGGGTCTGGCCGAAGATGGAGGGTTGTTTATTTTCCTTTTTTTATTCTACTTTGATACAAAAACAATCGGTACTTGTTTCAGCCAGCTATATTTCTTTACTTTTGTTTTTGGTTTTTTTTATTTATTTATTCAATTCATTAGTTTTAATGTTAAAATGGATCTAGTTTTGTTTTTTTTGTTAACTTATTGATACATATTACATGATCATTCACAAGAATTTATATTGACATATGATTTGATGATTTAACAATATGTAAGTTATTGTGTTTTTTATTTTAATTCTATTTCTTTTTAACAAAACAAAATTGTGCATTATTTTATATTATATTACTTTAGTAAATTTCTTTTGTTTTAATTTGTAGATTATGGTTTTTTTTAGATATTATTTTATTATAATATTATTGTGTGGTTAAAAAGATGTGAGTGCTTCTCTTGAGTAGTGTTTTCATGATAAGATAAAAATAGGTGCTACTTTTCTTACTGTTTGTGTCAATGTGAATCTCTACCCCTTCTTTTTTATGTTCATCACTTTAATTATTGTTTATTGATTCATAGGATTAGTGTTACTATATAGAATTAGTTTTATTTATTTATTGTTCAAATGATTTTAGGAAAAATGACAATATATATATTAGAATTTAGTTTCACCTTTCTTTAGATTTTTTATTTATTTAACTTCATAAAAAATACAAAAATACATGTTAGTATAATTTAGTCTTTTATTTAATTTTTGGTTGTACATTATTTGGTTGCCTTTTTAACTAATTTCATTTTTGATTATTTAGTCTTTATATTTTCATTTGTCTATTTCAAGGGAAATGGTTAAATTTATTGACTTCATGTCATCCAATATATCTAATGTGATTGTGCGAATTCCTTCACCCATCTTTAAAGTTTTGTTAATCTTGAAATTAAATCTCTTTAAAAAAATCAATTTTTAAACTTACACCCTTTTAAGTCAAAACCTCGACATTAGGTCGTTGCATTTTCAAAATTTCTCATCTCCCCCGATCCTATTTGCAAACAAACTTTTTAACCAAAAATACAGATATTTCAAAAGATTCTTATAGGATACTATAGATACATAGGGTGCAAGTACTTTCCCTTTGTATAACCAACCCCCGAACCTTCGATCTTTTCAAATGCATTGTATTTTTCTTTACTTTTAGTATCGCACTTACTTTGCATATTTATGGGTTTTATTTCACACTTTCCCCATTCTCTTGGAAAAAATAAAGCGCGGTGGTGACTCTTTCTTATTTGCGAGTCAAGTTAATCAATAGCTTGATCTCCGATTTTCACTGCTACAACTGTTGTTGGAACTCAGTTCAAAGCTTTATCCATTGATAATGTGAGGAAAATGAGGATTCAATAGCTTCATTTAAGGATGCTCAACAGGTAGTGCGTAATGGCCCTAGCAAGGCGTGGAGGCAGATTGTTGATCCACCCGTGAATAAGAATAAAGCTGGTTTGGGATTCTCTGTGAAGAGTAATAAAGGTGAGATTATGAAGTCGATGTCTACTTTGGGTAAATATCAAGATATTTTTCATAGCAGAGGTTACCTTCATCCAACTGTTCCTAGGATCGATTCTATTCTAGAAGGTGAATCAGAGCAGGAGATGCCGAACTACGTGATGCATGGAGTCAGAGTCCAAAATTGACTCACTATTGATTTTCCTCTTGCATTCATATTTCAAAGTAATTTATTTTTGTTAATCTTTTAAAAAATCTTCCACTCTACCCAAGATGAAAGTATTGATATTCTATGGACATATTTATTGTTTGATCGTTAAAATCAATAATAAAAGATGCTTTTGATTCCCAAATTGTGTCTTTTTCTCTGCTTTTTTCTTGGAAAATGGTAATCAGAAAAATCCTTTCAAAATAAATAATAATTGTAATTAAATCTGCATAATCACTTGCTATATGCGTCAGTTTCTAAAAGTAATCATAAATTATATGTGTAGATTAATTAAAAAACCCATTGAGTACAATAACCCCGCACCCTCTCCCAACTTTCAATATCCTGTGTATGTGGCCGAAGAAGAAGAATATGATGAAATCCCATAAGAGGTTTCACGGTTTCTTGAGTGCGAGGAAAGTACCATTCAACCATATAAAGAGCCGTTGGAGACGATTAATTTGGGTTCAGAGGAAGATCCAAAAGAAGTCAAGATTGGAGCATTGCTTCATTCCGACGTGAAGAGCAAGTTAATTGAATTGTTGAAAGAGTATGTAGATATCTTTGCTTGGTCATACCAAGACATGCCGGGATTGGATACTGATATTGTGGAATATCATTTGCCGCTAAAGCCAGAATGCCTGCCAATCAAGTAGAAGTTGTGAAGAACCCACCCTGATATGGCAGTAAAAATTAAAGAAAAAGTCGTAAAGGAGATTAATGCTGATTTTCTTGTGACTTTAGTGCATCCTCATTAGATTACCAATATTGTTCCAGTACCAAAGAAAGACAGAAAAGTTCGCATGTGCGTGGATTATAGAGATTTAAACAAAGCTAGTCCAAAAGATGACTTTCCATTGTCGCAAATTAATATGTTGGTTGACAGTACAACAAAATTCAAAGTATTCTCGTTCATGGATAGATTTTACGAATATAATCAAATTAGAATGGCTCATGAGGACATGGAAAAAACAACGTTTATCACACCCTGGTGAACATTTTGTTACAGAGTGATGCCCTTCGGGTTGAAGAGTGCTGGTGCAACGTATCAGAGGGCTATGACAACCCTATTCCATGATCTGATGTGCAAGGAAATTGAGGTATATGTTGATGATATGGTCGCCAAATCCCAGACTGAAGAAGGGCATATAGAAGATTTGTTGAAATTGTTTCAGCGTTTGAGGAAGTATATTCTCCATTTGAATCCAAATAAATGTACCTTTGGTGTTCGATCAGGAAAATTGTTAGGTTTCATTGTCAGCCAAAAAGGAATTGAATTTAATCCCGATAAAGTTAAGGCAATTCAAGAAATTCCTGCACCAAGAACTGAAAAGCAAGTTAGAGGCTTCCTTGGGCGGTTAAATTACATTTCCAGATTTATCTCCCATATGACTGCAACGTACGAACCTATTTTTAAGTTGTTAAATAAAGATCAAGGTTGTGTGTGGACAAATGATTACCAATGGGCATTTGAAAGCATTAAAGAGTATCTGCTTGAACCTCATATCTTGCTCCCTCCCGTTGAAGTAAGACCATTGATTATGTATCTGACGATGTTAGATAGCTCTATGAGTTGTATTTTAGGACAACAAGATGAAACAAGGAGAAAAGAATATGCCATTTATTATCTCAGTAAAAAGTTTACTGACTGCGAGCCACGGTACTCAATGCTAGAAAAAACCTGTTGTGCTCTGGCATGGGCCGCGAAACGGTTGCAGCAATATATGTTAAATCATACTACTTGGTCGATTTCCAAAAATGGATCCAATTAAATATATCTTTGAAAAACCTGCTCTTACTGGAAGAATTTATTGTTTGCAGATGCTATTGTCTGAATATGATATTGAATACCTTACTCAGAAGGCTATAAAAAGAAGTTTGTTGGTAGACTATCTTGCTCACGAACCATTTGATGATTATCAGCCTGTTAAATATGATTTCCCTGATGAGGATGTGATGTTTTTGAAAATAAAACATTGTGATGAACCTTTGCCCGGGGAAGTTCCAGATCCTGAATCCCGGTGGGGAATTGTGTTTGATGGAACTATGTATGCTTATAGGAAAGGAATTGGTGTTGTGATATCACTCCTCATGGACCGCATATCCCTTTTACCGCAATATTGACATTTGATTTTACCAATAACATGGGAGAGTATGAAGCTTGTATCATGGGTCTCGAAGAGGCCATAGATCTCATAATCAAAATTCTAAATATTTATGGAGATTCACCTTTGGTAATAAATCAGATTAAAGGAGAATGGGATACTCGTCACGCTGGCTTGATTCCTTACAAAGACTATGCTAGAAGATTATTACCCTTCTTCAATAAAGTTGAATTCCATCATATTCCTAGAGATGAGAATTAGATGGCAGATGCTTTAGCCACTTTGGCTTCTATGTATCAAGTAAATACATGGAATGATGTACCTCATATCATAGTGCGATGTCTGGATAGGCCAGATCATGTGTTTGCAACAAAGGGAATGTCAGATGAAAAACCTTGGTATTATGATATCAATCATTTTCTCCAGACTCAGGAATACCCGGTTGGGGCGTCAAACAAAGATACAAAGACATTGAGAAGGTTGGCAGGTAGCTTTTTCCTCAATGAAGATGTGTTATACAAAATAAATTATGACACGGTGTTGCTCAGATGTGTGGATAGATACGAAGAAGACATGTTGATGCATGAGATCCACGAAGGTTCCTTTGGTACTCATGCCAATGGGCATTCGATGGCAAAGAAAATTCTTATGGCAAGTTACTATTGGTTGATAATGGAATCTAACTGTTTCAAATTTGCAAAGAAGATCCATAAGTTCCAGATTTATGCTGACAAAATTCATGTGCCTCTGACGCTTCTCAATGTTATTTCTTCCCCATGGCCTTTCTCTTTGTGGGGTATTGACATGATTGGAATAATTTAACCCAAGACTTCGAGTGGACATCGTTTCATCTTTGTGGCAATTGATTACTTCACCAAATGGGTGGAAGCAGCTTCATATGCTAATGTCACTAAGCAGGTGGTAGTACGCTTTATCAAGAATAACCTTATATGTCAGTATGATGTGCCAAGTAGGATCATCACTGATAATGAATCGATTTGAATAACAAGATGATGAAAGAACTTTGTGAAGAATCCAAGATTGTCCATCATAATTCATCTCCTTACAGGCCAATGATGAATGGGACTGTTAAAGCTGCTAATAAAAACATCAAGAAGGTCATCCAGAAAATGGTTGTTACCTAGATTGGCATGAGATGCTCCCTTTTGCTTTGCATGGATATCGTACATCTGTCTGCACTTCAACAGGCGCAACCCCGTTCTCTCTCGTGTATGGTATGGAAGCAGTGCTCTCTGTTGAGGTTGAGATTCCCTCTTTACGTGTGATAATGGAAACCAAATTATCAGATGTTGAATGGGTTCAAAACATGTTTGACCAATTGAATTTGATTGAAGAAAAGAGAATGACGGCCTTGTGTCATGGCCAGTTATACCAGAAGAGAATGAATAAAGCTTTTGATAAGAAGGTCAAGCCTCGTGAATTTAGATAAGGCGACCTCGTGCTCATGAAGATCATTCTTTTAAAGTTGATTCTAAGGGAAAGTGGACTCCCAATTATGAAGGCCCATATGTGGTCAAGAAAGCCTTCTCTGGCGGTGCATTGATTCTTGAAACTTTGGATGGCGAGGAGTTCCCACGTCCTATGATTACTGGTGTAGTAAAGAATTACTTCCCCTAAAGAAATAAAAGAACAACCCGCTAAGTAGAAAACCCGAAAGGGCGGCTTAGGCAAAAAAGAGCATCTCGGTAGGCTGAAATCCCGAAAGGGTAGTCTAGGAAAAAATAAGAGACACAAACAGAATACATGTTCCTGCTAGGTTGAAAACCCGCAAGGGAAACCTAGGAAAAAGTTAGGGATTTCTTGTCAAGTAATTACGTCAGACAAGACTTGATCGTTGAAGCAACAATCTTCTCGGATCCTCACCACACTTTAACAGAAGTCGCTGCTCAGGAATTCAAAGTTGTTAGGGAAAATAGTGGTCATTGTATTTCAATGTATCTTTTCCAATATATTACCATTTTCCAAACTTTGTAATCATCTATGTGAAGGAAAATAGCGATCAAAAACGCAGCGGAATATAAAATTTTCCTTTAGAGATCCTTACGAATGAGCATGGTCAGTGATAGAAATATTTACCTCTTGTGGCGATTCAGACCTTTGATGTCGTGATCACGAGCGTTGATGAAGAACAACGCCTCTACTCAGTCCACACGAACAGATCGCTTCCGGTCACAGTGCTAGCTGATCACGAACGGAAACCTTGAGTGAGAGAGAGAATCAAAAAACGAAATTGCATCAAGTGAAATTGCTTCATCACAAGGGATCTATTTATAGAATCACTCGTGTGGGCTACAAGCTAAAAGCCCAATTAAGGCTATAAGCTAAAAGCCCAATTAAGCTTATGGACATCATACCTTATGATGTACCATATATCACTTATCCACGTGGTACCTTACCACTTTTCGTATTACACTTAAGTGCACCGTACCTTACGGTGTTCCTTATTTATTCTATCTCTCATTAACCTGTCCTTATGTGTGTGACCCTGTAGGTTTTCGCGACGTTGGCAATTATATTAAATCACACATTTAATATAATAAATAGTGAGCGGTATCTAGCAACACATCACTGTTACCCAAGTCACGAAAATGTCATGTGATCTGACCAAACCTTTTCCGTGATAATATTTGTGTTGTACAATTACACTTTTGCCCTCATGTCTATATTGAACACAAGGCATACACTGTGTCACCCTTGTCTAGTTCAATATTAGGCCCTTAGACATTTATCCTGTTATGCAGGATGAGCAAATTCCATCTAGGTCACTCATGTCCCTTAGCATGCTTTGTGAAGTACCCATCAACCGTCTTTATAGTCATCCAGTTACGGATGACGTTTGATCATCAATAAAGTACTTGACTCTACATCTAGGGTCCATAGTGGTTTCAGGTCGAAGGGTGGTATACACCATTATCATCATGAGAATAACTTATGACACCTTGCATAACATTCTATGTAGTATTCTCATAGCGGGTCAATCCAGTATAAATATTACTCCTAATATTCATACCTATGTCAAGACTTGATAACTCCTTATCTATGATCCATGAGATGTGATCATCAATCTATCTTCATAATAATCTTAATGCTTTAATGTTATCCCACTTCACATTAAAGCTTGACTACAGATACTTTAAGAATAGTGTCTTATGTTTAATGGGATCTCATGATTAAGTCACACTTAACATTTCATTAAACAAATAAACCATTCTAGGGACTTTATTATTTTGGAAAGAAAACATAATAAAGAAATGCCTTTTATTATTAATAAATAATTCGATACAAGTACCAAAAGTATTGGCCTCTAGGGCTTACACCAACACTATGGGGTCTCGCCATTCGCAGATTACCATTCTATTAATAAAGTTTGAGCTTTTATCCAATTCTTTGTAATTCTTATTTTATTCTATTTGCAAAGATTCCATTTATTATTGATATTAATTTTCAAAACAAAAAGATTAAACAACAAAATTGTTTTTGAAAAGAATTTACAAATTACTTTTTTACTTTAGACTTTTGTGATTCAAGAAAAACAAAATAGTGATTCCAAGGATGGACGAACTCTGAAGTTTTGGAAGTATATATTCCCCAAGAAATTTCTCTCAGGTCACTCTTGCTGGATGATTATTTTGATTTCGGGTGTTGCATGGTCTAAAGCCTCTATCTCGGATTCCCCAGTAAGGTCTTCACGCATGTGAAGAAAGGCCCATTATGTGCTGAGGTGGAATCATTTGCAAAGAATCGCTCTTTGCAGTAATGGCATTATTATTGTTGTTTGTTTCCCATGTAACTAGACCAGGGCAATATCTTTTCTAAGAAGTGTTGAAATAGTTGTCAACTTTTTGGGTTTTCTCCCACCAAGTGCTTGGTTTGATTTAAAATCCCCATAATTTTGATTTATTGTTGTATTTTTTAACTTCTTAGTTCCCCAAGTAAAGCTACAATAACATTTCTCTTTGAAAGTTATCTCATAATTTCTCCCCAAGGAAGTTTGTGTAATTATCACTCTTGGTACTGAAAAATGTATTTTGGGCTCCCCTTGACAATATGGTATTGTCCTCCCCAATGAAGTCAGCACGAGATCCCCATTTGATATCTCGACGGCGTGGTTTTCATCTTCTCTAATGAAGTCAACATTATAATCTTTAGTGGAAGTATAGGCGTTAAGACATTGTTTTCCCCATTGAAATCTGTATGATATTCCTTGGTGAAGCCTGGAGGAGGATGTTATATCCATGTATCTGTTTTGATTTACTATTTTGACTGGATTATTTTCGTATTATATTTGTTCCTAGTGGAGTTAAGCCGAGTGTTGACTTTACCCAAGCCGGTTTTGTTTGATTATTCCCAGTGATGTGTGTCTGTGTTGTCAGCATATACATGACAACATTCATACATTCATACATACATCACGCATAGCTAAATTTAACATTCATTTCTCATATGCATTCATTAATATTTTGTTGGTATATTACCCTATTTTCCAGAGTTATGTTACCCTCTCTCCAATAGATTGTCAACCTTAAGCAGAAAGTATATATTCTTTCAAATTCCCCACTGAGTTATCCCTCGTGGAAGAAATTTTTTTTAACCTTCCTATTCAGTTCACTGTCTGGTTATGTCCGTGTTTCCCTTTTAAGTTTATTTCTCTTCAGGTGCTATCTTGGTTGATTGTTTCACTCCGGTTTATTTCTGGTTTGAATTTGGGGTCCCCGACAACATTATTATTGTGATTTATGCAGGCTTTAAGCCTGAATTTGAGAATGTGCATTTATTTTGGCACGAGAAGACCTTATCTCCTCATCAGGAATATATTGGCATTTCCCTAGAGAAGTCATATTTCTTTTCCCAATAGGGTTTCTTGTAACAGCAAGTGGTAAGTCTCTTTATTTGAGCAACATATACTTCCCCAGTAAGTCTGTTGGTTCCCTGAGAATATTCACATTTGTTACTTCGATGAGTGGTAGTCTCGTCATTATGGGAGATAGTTCGTTGTTGAGATTTTTTACTCCAATGGATGGTAGTCTCGTCATTATGGGAGATAGTTCGTTGTTGAGGTTTGTTACTCCGATGAATGGTAGTCTCGTCATTATGGGAGATAGTTCATTGTTGAGGTTTGTTACTCTGGTGAATGGTAGTCTCATCATTATGGGAGATAGTTTACTGTTGAGGTTTGTTACTCTGATTATTGGTAGTCTCGTCATTATGGGGTATAGTTCGTTGTTGAGGTTTGTTACTCCGATGAATGATAGTCTCGTCATTATGGGAGATATTTTGTTGTTCAGGTTTGTTACTCTGATGAATGGTAGTCTCGTCATTAAGGGAGATAGATCATTGTGAGTTTTGTTACTCTGATGAATGGTAGTCTTGTCATCATGGGAGATAGTTTGTTGTTGAGGTTTGTTACGCCGATGAATGGTAGTCTTGTCATTCTGGGAGATAATTCGTTGTTAAGGTTTGTTACTCGATGAATGGTAGTTTCGTCATTATGGGAGATAGTTCGTTGTTGAGGTTTGTTTACTCCAATGAATGGTAGTCTCGTCATTTTTGGAGATAGTTTGTTGTTGAGATTTGTTAATCCAATAAATTGTAGTCTCGCATTATGGGAGATAGTTCGTCATTGAGACTCGCTTTGCTCTGAAGAATTCATTAGTTTCCAATCATAAGTATTGATGCTAGACATTTATGACCTACCCTAATATTGGTATTTGCTGGTATTATCCTACCATTTATTTCCCCATATGGGTTGACATTACTGTTTTTTCTATATTCTCAGTAAGTGGATAGTTTACAGTTATCTGTCGATCATTGTTATCATTTAATTTCTCTCCTCAATATTTGAGTTAATGTTGATTTATCTCCTCCTTGGGCTTTACCCCAATGGAGTCGAATATTCTAATCACCAATGATTTATTTTCCTGGTCGAATTTTCTTTTGATCCTTTATTTTCTGTTTCCCCAGTGGTGTCCCGTGTCACCTTTAGATCTGTTTATTTGCATGCAGAATCATAAGCATTGCATGGCCTCTTAGGGACAAAAATAGGACTTGTTTTATATTTAAGTATCTTTAATCGCGTCGACAAACTCTGAGTAACTTGCCTTATGACTAACTCTGAGTCTCCCATTATTTTGACTCGAGTTTCCCCCAATTCCAACAAGATTTCAAGGCTAACAATTAAAGCTTCATACTCATCCTCATTGTTCGAACAAGAACCTTTAATCTTGTACTTGAATTTTGTTGGAATTTTATTTGGAGAAATAATTAGAACTCCCACTCCAGTTCCATATTTATGACTGGAACCGTCGAAGTATAACTGCCAGGGTTCAATCTCCAAGTAATTTAAGGATTCTTCATTTATTGAGTGGTCGACTATAAAGTCTGCTACCACTTGTCCTTTTACAGCCTTGAGAGGCATAAAGGTTAGTGAATACTCAGTTAATGCAAGGGTCTATTTTCCAATTTGACTGTGCAAGATGGGTTTCGACAACATATATTTGAAAACATCGAAATGAGACGAAACATAAACATCAATTGGTTTAATATATTTCTTGAGTTTTGTACATGAGAAGTAAAGACATAAACATATTTTTTCAACTTTACTATATCTAGTTTCTGCATCATTTAAAACTCTACTGAGGTAGTAGATGGGCCTTTCGACACCATTCTCATCCTCTTGAGCCAACATGCTCCCAAAAGTTCTATCAGATGCAGCTATGTACAATCTCAAACTCCTATTTCTACAAGGAGGTACCAGAATAGGTGGCTTGGTGAGGTATCCTTTTATTTTATCGAAGGCCTCTTATTGTTCTTGCCCCCATTCGAATCTTCCTTTGTTGAGTCGAAGTAAGGGTGAGAAGGCTTGCATTTTTCCACTTAAGTTGGATATAAATCTCCTTAAGAAATTTATCTTGCCAAGTAGAGATTGCAATTCCTTCTTGTTTGTTGGCGCTTTCGCCTCCAAAATGGCCTTGGTATTGTTATGGTTTATTGTCTTTTTTGTGGACCACAAAGCCTAAGAAGTCCCCTGCCTTTACGCGGAAAGTTCACTTTAGAGGATTCATCTTCAGACCATAGCTTCTCATCCTTTCAAAGGATTGTCGAAGATGGTCTATGTGATTCTTCCCTGAAACATATTTAACAAAAATATCGTCAATATAAATCTACATGAAAGTTTCAATAAAATCATGGAAGATAGAATTCATTGCTCTTTGATATGTTTCCCCTTCATTTTTTAGGACAATAGGCATTACTACCCATTCGTAAGTTCCTAAAGCCCCAGGGCATCGAATGCTGTTTTTGACACATCTTCTTTAGCAATGAAAATATGATTCTACCCAGAGTATCCATCAAGCATACTCATGTACTCAAAGCCAGCGGCATAATCAATAAGCATTTCCGCCACAGGAATTAGGTATTCGTCCTTGGGTGTTGTAGCATTTAGATCTCTAAAATCAATGCACACCCTTAATGTACCATTACTCTTTATAATAGGTACCATATTTGTAATCCATTTGACATACATGGATGTTCGGATGAACTTACATTTTAGCAGTCTTTCGACTTCCGTCTTAATCTTCGATAAGATCTTTGGTGCAAAATGCCTTGGAGTTTTCTTGACGGGCTTTTTCCCAGGCTTTATTGGTAGTTGAAGCTCCACCAATCCTTTATCGAGACCAGGCATTTCGTCATAATCCCATGCAAAGCAGTCTTTAAACTCCTTCAGCAATTGGATTACTTTGACTCTGAGCTCTGGATCTATCTTTGCATTGATATATATGTTGGTCTCTTCACTATTCCTTTGCCCAAGTCTATCTCTTCAAGAGGATCTTGGAATAGCATTTTAATATTTCTTGCCAGCTGATCTTTCTCGAAACCCAAAGGCTCATCATCATAGATGGAATCTAGCCTTTGGCCTTGCACTTCCTCCTCTCTTGAGTCAGGTGGTTCTGGGTCGAAATCTTTCTTAGGGCCTTCTGGAAGTGGCACTTGCTCATTGGATTTGACAACCATATACTTCACTTCAGCCTCTAAGGCCGCTATCATTCTGTTTTCAGCCACATATTCCAAAATCCTTTGTAATGCTTGTGACTCGGTCATGGTCACTGAAATCACTTCCCCAACCTATTGACCGTATATCATCAATCCCTCCGAAATTAATGTTTGACAAATCCTCCCTATTCCATTGGAATCCATGATCTGAGTGCAGGTATAGGGAGCAGAAAGCATTGGGTGCTGGCGAAAAGTCGAAGTCTATAGGATTACATGGTCCTATGTGGGACAAATTTCAGTCGAAGCTTATTTTGTCAACATTGTTGACTTCGACCATATAGTAACTCTGGTCAGCTTCAATGTTTTCTACTATGTCTTTTGGGCTCCATATTGTAACGCGTTGATACATCGACGATGGCACTGCTCCTATGCCATGGATCCAGTCCCTGCATAGGAGAAAATTGTAGTTGGGTTTTGCTGAGATGACCATAAACATTGTTGGTCGAACTATGGTCCCCACTTTGAGGTCCAATTGGATTACTCCCATGGCAGTCCCAATTCCAACTTCATAGTTTGATTAAACCATGTTATGGGGCTTGATGTCTTCATCTCCCTTACCCAACTTTCTCAGCATACACTGAGGGATTATGTTAACTGTGGCCCCACAATCAACCAAGACATTGTTGATGGTCGCCTCCCCTATTTTTGCCCTTACGAACAAGGGTTTGAGGTGATTCCTCATTGCCTCAATAGAACGCGCAAAGAAGGCATTTTTCTCTTCTACACATCCATTGTTCATATCATAGTAGCATACTGGCCTATGCTTGGCCATTTCTTGTTTGACCTCCCACTCGGTCTCTTCGAATTCGACCAGTTGGTCGTATTCTCTGGGCAGCATGGATACCACATTCACCATGATGTCTAATGTAGACCCAGAATCAGATTCTTCTTTCGATTCTTCTCATTCAGGCTATACCAGCCTTCTAGCAATTGGCTTTTTCTCCAAAGGCATTCTTGGTTTAGCCTTTTCTTTTCTTTGCGGTATGTTAGTGCTTGTTTTTGGTTAGGGCTTTTCTGTAGCCTCTCTTTCGGCCTTTCACCGCCTCTGATACCTTCTCCATTGGGAGCGGGTCATAGGGTTCTTTCCTTTGTAATTGTTCGACACGTTAGCAACCATGTTTGTTGTTGTTAACTGAAATTCCTTTTTGTAGGCCAAAGAGGATCCTCTTGGCATATCGAACATTTTCCATTTTCCCTCGTTGGGCCTTTTTCTATCCGATGTCTTCAACCAAGTTTCCATAGGGACATTTGTTGGAGGCTTGAAGGTTGATGGCCTACTCACATGATTTACTGAACCATTTTTGTATCCCCTTATAGGGTCGTACCTTACACGCACACCTTGTATGTGCTCAATAGCTTTTTTGTCGAAGATAAAACTGCATCTTGGACACAACATAACTTTTGATTTCTTTTTCTGGCATTTTTGTAGAAAGTCTTCCAGATTTTCATTTTCCTTAGGAAATGCAAGCTTGTTGATTTCCTCTTGTCTGATGCTGTCTTCTGAATCTGCAGCTTTAGGTTCAGACACTTCAACCATGTTTATTTCCACGTTGCTCTTACCAGCTACACTTAGCTTCTTCATCTTGGCCTCTAGGCTTTCTATTGAACCTGTGACAGCAGCCAAGTAGGAACCTTTAGTAGTTCCTTCATTTGAGCCTTTAGTGCCCCCTTGTTTAGGATTTCAGCAGCCTTTCTTTGTACCTCTTCGATAGCTTTTCTACTAATGTCCTCAGTGAAACTGCTAAAAACAAGTTTATTGATCAAGTCTTCTGAGACTTCGACCATATTGATGCATGAAGGTTCAGCATAATGGGCATCTTCCTACAACGGGTTTGCATCAATCTTCATGGGAGTTTTCTCAGCAAACTTGAGTCTGCCGTCTTTTATTGCGCCTTGAATGAGATCCCTAAAAAGAAAACATTATGAGGTTTTATGGCCCAAAAAATTATGATATTTACAAAAAACCTCTCTTTTTCCTTTGATCTAAAGGAGTAATTTTTTCCCCTGGGGGCACTATCATCTGGCCATCTTTAACTAACAAGTCAAATATTTTGTCACATTTTGTCACATCGAATCTATATGTTTTCTTTGGGAACCTATCACTACTCTTTTCAGATTCAGTGGGATTCTTCCCATTTGAGGGTGTTAACAATTTGCAAGAGTATGGTGGCCCTTGCTTTAATTCTTCTAGATCGACCTCACTCTTTTTGATAGTTATAGGGTCACTAGATGTCTCTAGATCGTCATCATCCACTTAGACATATGCTACCCTTTCTCTTCGATGATTTTTATCCGCCTTAGCTTTTTCAGCCTTAAGGTGTTCTACCTGTTGAACTCTATCGGCCAATTGGGCCATATCTCTCAGGTATTGGGTATCTAATTTCTTCCTAATGGAATAATCTAGACCTCCTGCATCCATTTCGACCAACTCATGTTCAGGTACTTGTGTAAAGCATCTGGCTTTGAGCAGTCAAAATCTGTTCAGATGCTCATCAATTGGCTCAGTGAATCTCCTCTTCACACTAGTCAGTTCTTTCAGACTTATTTTGGTATGTCCCATATAGAATTGTTCATGGAACAATCTTTCCAAATGAATTCCAATTGTAAATTGAATTGGATGGGAGTGTGGTAAACCAAGTGAAGGTATTTTTGGTTAAGGATCTTGGGAAATACTTAATCCTAAGATTCTCATTATTTGAGATTTTCTCAGCCTCTATCAAATACCTTTCCACATGTTCGACAATGGACTCTGTCGTATCCCTTGAAAACTTGGTGAACTTTGGAACTTTCCACCTAGGGGTAAATCTGATTGCAAGATATAATCTGACAATGGAGATGTAAATTTTGGCCTATGAAAACCAATGTTCACTCCATTCTATGCCATGATTCTTTCAACCATGGCTATCAAGTTATTATTTGCTTCATGGTTGTGGTGTCGAACCTGTTGTATTACCTCATCAACATTTTGGTTTTTATTTACCATAACTACACCTTGTTCGACAGCTCTTGGGATTTGTGGGGCAACTCTGGGTACTTCGACCCTAGGTTATTCGACCTCCACTCTATAGTTCATCCCGTCTGGCTGTGGATTCTGGTTGATGGTCATGTCATCCTCTAAGACCACACCCTGATTTCCTCTCATCAACTCTCTTTAGGGGTGTCCAATAGGTTGAGGAACCCTGATTTCTTGCTTTCTCACTCCAAAACACCAAAAGCTCCATTTAGTTAGCTTCATTGAACTTCTATGAAGCTAACCACACTCTCACCTTCAAGAATTGTAACCTATACTGATCTATAGAAGTCCAGTTTCAGAGCCACCTTGTGCTACTTCGTTCAGGTAGATTTTTTGGTAAAATCAATCCAAATAAAAGACTAATTTACTCTCTACATCCTTCTGATTGTAATGCTTTTTACAATTTCTGATTTCATTGAGATTTGAGTGAGATATTCTAGAATTTCGTCTTGAAGCCTTGCTCAGTTGGTATAAATTTGGCACGATGTTAACATTATAATCGTCTTGAAGAGACAAGTCTAATAGTACCGGTCTGGTCCTCTAATTGTACACTTTGAGGAATCCCAATCTAGGCGTCTGAAGGTTGAAGATGACCTACGTGTCATGCTTCAACCAATGAAAGCGTGACATGTGATTTTTTGAATCCAATTCAGTGTGTTTGCTTTATCATATGCGCGCTTTGAGAGTCCTTGGATCTTATTACTTTCATTAGTCAGACTCCATCCAACGCGCCAGAATTTTAGTTGTTTTTAATATTTAAAAGGTGATCTGGTGCAATTTCCAAAATTGACCATGATATGCATAGCGTGCTTGATCCCTTGGATCTTATTACTAGCGCATTTTGACTCTCATCCAATGGTCCACAATTTTTTTATTTGTTATTTTATTTTCTGATTTTTTATTTTAATTGATTTAAACTTCAAAAAATCATAGAAAATTCGTTTCTGACTCAAAAATCATGAAAAAAATTCACAAAAATATTTTTAAATATTCTCGTTCTGACTTTTATTTTTTTCATAATTTTATTTTTATTTTTTATAATTTCTCCTTTATTTTGACTTGTTTCTAATTATTTAAAATACTTTTTGATGTTTTAAATTTCTGAAAAAATTTATAAAAATCATTTTACTCAATTCTGACTTTCTGAAATTTTTCTAGAATTTTATCTTGACTCCTACTATTTTTGATCTTTTTCTTCACTTATTTGAGTGATTTTAATTAGTTTTAAAATACTTTTCTGTTTTTAAAGATTACCAAAAAATTTATAAAAATATTTGAGGTTATTTATGATTTTTCTATGGTCTCTTTTAATTTTTCTTTGATGCTTTGAATATAATTTTCTATTTTACCTTTTATTTTCATTTTAAGAATAATTTAAAAGGCGTTTTTTTATTTATTTTATTCATTAAATGCAGTTTATTTATTTTTAATATATTCTGGCTATGTGTTTGTTGATCATGAACTTCATTAACATTATTAGATCTTGAGTGTTGAGTTTAACTCCACTAAAATGGATGGATGATTTTAATGATAGTTTAATTAAATTTTTTATTCAAACATATCCCCTCCCTCTTCATCTTATCCTTTTCTTAATTGTATTATATGTTGTTAGAGGATGATTTACATATCATCTCTTTAAACATATGGTACATAGATTTCTATTGACCGACCTCAAAATAGGTGCGACTTCTATATAAGTCCACTTACGATTGCTTAACATAGCGCTAAATTTTGTCCCGATTCGAGAAATGATCATTTGTGGCCCAAATATATGTTTGCAAGCCCAAGCATGTTTAATTTGAAACCTTTGATCCAATAATCTTGAGGTTCATTGTTAGGAGGCCTTGGTCTTATCAATCCTGTAATGAATTTTCATAAATTTTAGGACTAAGTGAATCATTTAAACATCGTTGATCATTCATTGTTGCCTTGAGATTTTGAAATGAATGATATACTTGACAAAAAGCAAATGAAACTTGTTGCTGAGAGGCTTTGATTTTATCAATCTTCTAATGAGTTTTCAAATGCAAGTTTCAAGATGGTCATTAAACTAACCTCTAATTTCTAACAATTGACTTTATTTTACGCTTTTACTTTATGCTTTTTATTTTAAGCACATTTATTTTAGAATTTTCATTTCATGCCATTTTTATCTTTGGTCATTTGAGAATTTATCTTTATGTCATTTTTACTTTGCTCACTTGAGCTTTTCATTTCTTTTTTATAATACCTAATAATCAACTTGAACCATAAAAAACTTTAATGTTACTTGGACTATTTGATTACTATCATTGATATTTTGGAGTTATGGACTTCTTGGACTTAGGATTAGATACCTTGACCTACCTTGAGACCTTGTGACTTTTATTGTTATTTGTTCTGGAGTTTTTGGGGTTTACCCCAAGACATTGGGTTGTTTGTTTTCTTTGTGTGTAGGTTATTCTGATTATGTCCTTTGTCTGTGATTGGGAATTCATCTGTATACAATTGTTACTCTGCCCAATTTTTGTGATGACATAATGTCTTTGAAGCTTAGTTCTCTTAAGAGGTTTAATATCTTTGCTTGTTTGGTTTCATCTAAAGGATGGGAATTCTACATAGACTCGTTGTATCAAATGTTGGCTTCTTGTTGGTTAGATGGTTCTTTTCCCTAGAATTTATCTTATGCTTTAGGATAGTCCCTTCATCTCTTCCCATCTTCTTTAATTTTAAAAAATTTCTCCCTCCTTTTCAAAACTATTCTTGTTTTCTAAACTTGAATCGCTTTCATAATAAACTTGGGTTTAGGTCCATGCATTTTCAAAAATATTTTCTTAATCAAACTTTAAACAACTTAATCATAATTTGATATTTCTCGTGAGAAGACTAAAAGTCAATCAATCTCATTCAAACCATTTTTGTCATTTTGGCTTTTTACCTTAAAATTTTCTCAAAAGATTAGACTCTTGTCAATCCTTGTAGTGATACGAGCTAATATACTTTTACGATATATAGTGAAGTGAGATATTTTCCACATGGGTGTTGAGCGACGCTTTGTTGATTTTTAAAATCTAAGCCATATCCTCCACTTTTAGATGACGCAAATTATCCTTTCTCATTATCGTAGGTAGTAAGTATGTTTTTACACTCGGATACAACGATAATGTCTCGTCTCTTAAAATTAACCAACACACTTGTGTTTTAAAATTTTTAAAGGTGAACTACGAGTACTCTGATTCCTTATTGCACGGAAGGTGGTACATAGGCACTAAAGGTTCACAACCGTGGCGGGTGCAAAAATTGTAAAAAATAATAATACTTCTTTTCTTATCCCCACAATCTATTTTTGTATACAATTTTTATAGCAAAAATACACAGATTTACAAAGAGGTTCCTGCAGGGTACGGTAGATGTTTAAGGTGTTAATACCTTCCCTTTGCATAACCAATCCCCGAACTTAGATTCTCCCCCCCCCCCTTTTGGGTTATTCGCCCTTTTCCCATTCTTTTGGAAACAATAAAGTGAGGTGGTGATTTTTATTGGATCTGTGCGAGTTAAGTCAATCCAATGGCTTAGTCTCAACATTTTTACTGCTACACCATGTCATTGAATTTACTTAACTCGTACAAATCAAATAAAAATCTCCACCACGCTTTATTGTTTCCAAAGGAAATGGGAAAAGAGGGAATAAACCCAAAAAAGAGGGGGAGAGAATCTAGGTACAGGGGTTGGTTATGCAAAGGGAAGGTATTAACACTCTAAACATCTACGGTACTCTGCAGGAACCTCTTTGAAAATCTGTGTATTTTGGTTATAAAAGTTATATACAAAATAAGATTGTGGAGATGAGAAAAGAAGTATTTTTACAATTTTTTCACCTGTAGCGGTTGCAAACCTTTAGTTCCTATGTACCACCTTCCGTACAATAGGGGATCAGGGTACTCGTAGTTCACCTCGAAAATTTTAAAACACATGTGAGTTAGTTAATTTAAGAGAAGAGACATCATCATCATATCCGAGTAGAAAACATACTTACTACCCACAATTATGAGAAAGGAGCATTTATAACTTGGATTTAAAATCCATCACTCAATATCCAAGTGGAAATTAGCTCTCTTCACTATATATCATAGAAGTATAATAGCTTGCATCACTACAAGAATCAACAAGAGTCTAATATTTTGAGAAAAAAGTTTTAAAGTAAAAAGCCAAAATGGAAAAATGGTTTGAATGAGGTTAATGACTTTTAGTCTTTCAAAAGATATCAAAGTATGGTTAACTTTATTAAAGTTTGATTAAGAAAAGATTTTTGAAAATGCATGGACCAAAGTCCAAGTTTACTATGAAAGCGGTTCGAGTTTTAAAAAACAAGAAGAGTTTTGAAAAGGAGCCAACAAGAAGTAAATGTAAAAGTTAAAGGAGCCAACACAAAGTAAAAGTTAAGGAAAAAATGTTCTAACCAACAAGAAGCCAACACTTGACATAAAGAAGTCGATGTAGAATTTCCATCATTTCGATCAAAACCAAGCAAGAAAAAAAATACTAAATCTCTAAGGAATACCAACCTTCAAATAAATTAAGAACCAAACAAAGTCTTCATTGAAAAAAATTGGCAAGAGTAACAACTGTATTCAGAGGAACTCCCAATCACTGATAAAGCATCAAAATCAGAATCATATGCACACAGAAAAAATTCAAACCAATGCCTTGGAGTAAACCCCCAAGGATTTCAGATGATTTTCACAAAAATATCAACCAAAGTTTACAAAGTTCCAAGGTCTCAACGCTTATAATCCTAAGTCTCAGGAATCCACAACTCCACAATGCTAGGGATAGTAACTTGATAGTCCAAGTAACCTTAAAGCTTTTAATGTTCAAGTTGATTATTAAGTGTCTTCAGAAGACAATAAAAGCTCAAGTGAGCAAACATAAAATGACATAAAAATAAATGCTCAAGTGAGCAAAAGGAAAATATCATGAGATGTGAATGCTAAAAATAAATGGTATATAAAAGTAAAGCCACAAAATCAAGGAGTAAAGTAAATTTAATTGTTAGTGAATTAGAAGTTAGAGGTCAAGTATAACAAAAGGTTAGTTGAATGACAATATTAAAGCTTACTTTTGAAAACTCAGTAGAAGATTGATAAAATTAAAGCCTCTCAACAATAAATTTCATTTGATTTTTTTCAAGTATAACATTCATTTCAAGTACTCAAGGCAACCACATATATTTCACATATAACTTACAAAAATGAATCAAATAAAACCACCAACAAGGGTGTCACATCTTCATATAAACATCATATGAAACATCCTGCTCCGTAACACGGGTTTTCAAAATCATTTATAAGAATACTTCATTAATAACAACAATAACACCTCGCGACTCGCATTGAAATTCATAGTTTCAAAACATCTTTATTAAAATACTTCATAGAAACTTCATCGTACTTGATTCATAATTCAAATAACTTAAATATCATGAAAAGTAGTTCAAATCTCAAAAATGAATAAAAGAACATAAGTATTCCAATCAAACGATCCCATCCCCGATGTTACACATCAAAGCAAGACCCACTTTATTTAAGAAAAAATAAATAACTCACTCTGAAGCTATCCTCAAACTTCTATGAGCTATTCTTGGTTATCTGCAAGTTACCCACGTATCGAGGCAACATTTCCGAGCAGAAAGAGTGAGTAATCACAAATCATTATAAAAGATATAAGGATTAAATATAGTAGTTACACAACAATTATCAAAGATTCAACATATCATCATACTTCACAAGTATACTCACTCTTCCACATCATTAATTCATTCAAAACATCAACATATCATCAACTCATAAGTCATCACCAAGACATCATTAATTCACACACATCGAAACATCACTTAATCAATCATCATACAATGTCACAAAGAATGCAATGAAACATAATTTACTCATGCATGTGGTACCAAAACTTCACCGATGACCAAATCATCATCATCCAAAGATCCAAACCATGGGATCGATTCCTGCTCAGAACCGAAGCACTACACAAAATTGCACTAAATCTGCAACAACACAATAAAAAAAAACCATTACTAGTCAAAACGCATCATCGTTCATGTAATATTCATGATATCATCACATACTTTATAATGCATAGATCATCATCACAACGACATTGATTCATCGTAGGAAACATGTGTCATATTACATCAAGGCATATTCACATTCATTCATCATAACACATTAACTGTAGAAACACATCATATAATTCATTTAATTTCATCAAAGTATAGTACATCACATTATTTTTCTAACGCTTCAAACGACACGTCAAACTGAGTCTGAAAACTTAAGTTACTATCTTTACAAAATCTGTCAATTGCCCCTCACCACTGGTGCGCCCGGCGAAGCAGCTTGCTCGCCAGAGGATCGTCCGACGAGGATGGGGAAAAAAACCTTCCCCCATACAAAATTTCAAGAGCACCTATTTTTCATCACCTCATTCGCCTGACGACCCCCCTTCATTCGCTCAGTGAGCTCACGCTCGCCTCTGCTTCGCCCGGCGAAGCTAGAGCGAGACACCTCCTCCATACATTTTCCAAGAACTTGCCAAAAACTCATCCCTCTCTCCCTCGCCTTATTTTTTCCTGGTGAAGTCTGGGTGAAGTTTCCACGCCTGACGACTTGGGAGGCTCGTCTGACGAGGGCGTGAAAACAACAACTCTACTGATGTGTTTTCTGCACAGGACCAGTCCAATTTTGTTGCGATTTTACATGAGTATAACTCCCAATTCATCACAAATTCTCATGTTTTCATCTTACAATAACAACACATCATAATGGACATTATATTCATCAATTCATGGTAAAACAACATCACAATTGCATCAATTTCCAACAAAATCATCATATTATCATCATCAATCAAAAACCTAAACACGAACCTACAAATACCTAAACCCCATATCAAATATAATGATCAGGATAACTCCCCTTACCTTAGATTTCCTAGCGATGCTCTTTCCTTTTTTGTGTTCTACAAAATCTCTACGAGTTCCTGTGCCCTAGCTCTCGTTCACTACTTCTTCTCAACTTTCACGATTGCACAGAAAGAAAATACTAACACTTTCTTTTCCTTTTTTCAAACTTACCCTTTAGACCCCTAATATGGTCTTCCACTTTTATCCTCACTAATCCTCATAACATTACCACCTTGCTCTTAACACTTCTACACCATACTTTATTATCTTTATTTCCCCAATTAAAATAATTCTAAATAATTACTCTAATTATTCAAAATTATTTAAAACACCTAACATCACCTAATTTCCATTCTACCACACATAACATCACATCACATATAATATTCATCAAAATATCGCATATACTCACAATTACATTACAATTACTCATCATAAATCATTTAAATAATTAAATAAATAATATAATTATTTTGAGGTATTACACTAGGTATCATGTATTCCCTTATTTGCATTCGTTCAAAACTCCTTTTAAAATTAAGCCCATTTTTGCGTGTTTCCCTAGTGGTAGTAATATGCTTGCATACTACCGTGGCACAATTCATATTTTTGATCACTTTATTATACATAATATGTTTTTTTTGCCTCAACTCCATTTAAATTTAATTCCCATTTCTCAACTAACCAAATAACTCAATTGCCAAATTATTTTTTCTTCCGACTCTTGTTATATTTAGGATTTGTCTACCCAGAAAACGATTGGACGTGTAGGACTTTCAACAACCTTTACATTCAACACTCTTCAAAGGATCACAGTCTCCTAGACTACAAGTCTTCTGTCATCACCAACAAGGTTGTAACTGATTACAATCACTTTGTTCATAATATTGTAAGATCTACACCTGCTATCAACTTTGAAAAATGGGACTTTAGACTAGGACACCCTTTTGATAATGTTTTACAACTATGTACTCGATTTCCATACATTTCTAGTAATAAAAATGTTGTTTGTGATCACTACCATTTGGCCAAACAAACCAAACTTCCCTATCCCTATAGTGACACTGTTTCTATCAAATGTTTTGACCTTTTACATATAGACATCTGGGGTCCGATTAACACTCCTTCCATAGATGGTTTACAATATTTTCTCACTATAGTAGACTATTTCTCTCATTTTACTTGGATTTTTTTATGAAAAACAAGGCTGAAACTAGAACATGTATTGAAATTTTTTCTAAATTTCAATTCTACACAATACTTGGCCAATGAAAAAATCATAAGGAGTGACAATATATTAGAATTTAAAATTCAATCTCTATTATCCTCCTTAGGCATTTTACACAAAATGTATTGTGTAGAAACACCTCAACACAACTATATCGTTGAGAGAAAACATCATCATCTATTAAATGTCACTAGAGTCTTACTTTTTCAATCACACCTTCCAAAATGTTTTTGGTCATACGCCTTATTACATGCTGCTTTCATTATTAATTGCCTTCCCACCCCTGTTCTCAACCATCAATGACCTTATGACCTTATTTTTCAACAACCTCCCACATTCCTTGACCGAAAAGCTTTTGGTTTCCTTTCCTTTGTTTCCACATTAATACAAAAGCGAGATAAATTGGACCATAGAGCACAAAAATATCTTTTTTTTTGGGTTATAAAACTGGAGCCAAAGGTTAAATTCTTTTTTATTTGCACACATAGCATTTTCATTTCTAGAAACGTCATATTTAATGAAAATATTTTTCGCTTATAAGTCCACTACTACTAATGATGTACCAAATTATCATAATGACCCTATTGATACTACATGTTTTCATGATTCTTTTCTCACTCATAATATCACACTTCTCCCCTCCCCCTATTCATGATAAACACCATTGACAATTCTCCCACACACGATAATACCGCTGATCATGCAAATTTAAATGAACAATTCTTTGCAGAAGAATCAACATTTGTGGTTGAACAAAACTTAAGAAAATCCATCCGGGTTTCAAAAACCCCACATATCTCCATGATTTTCAATGTTATAATATCATCACTAATGATACTTATCTTTTATGCAATTTTATTTTTTATGACAATTTATCTACTGCACATCATTCTTATATCTCTGTCGTCGGTTAACCAAGAACCCGCACACATACAAACAGACTGGCCAAAGTAATCATTGGCAGTCAATTATGGCTAGTGAAATTCATGCTTTAAATTTCAATAAGACATAGATCATCTCTGATTTACCCCTTGTAAGAATCCCATTGGCTGTAAATGGGTCTACAAGATCAAATTTAACACCAATGACACTATTAAGTAGTATAAAGCTTGTTTAGTTGCTAAAGGGTATAACCAAATTGAAGGTATTGATTTCTTTGAGACTTATTCTCCTGTTGCTAAATTAACAACCATTAAATTGCTTTTAGCTATTGCTTCTTCTCAAAACTAGCATTTTCACCAACTTAATATGCATAATACTTTTTTACACGGTGATTTGGAAGAAGAGGTATATATAAATTTTCGTCATGGTCTCTATTCTTCCAAACCTAACCAAGTTTGCAGATAAAATAAATCTATTTATGGCTTAAAGAAATCTAGCAAACAATGGTTTTCTAAACTCACCACTGTATTGCTTAGTAAGCAATATATTTAAGCTTCTTCTGACCCATCCCTTTTCATCAAACATGTAAAAAATTCCTTTACTGCTTTGCTGATTTATGGACTTAGTTCTAGCGAGCAACAATATTAATGAAATCAATTTCATGAAGTCCTTTCTAAATCAAACCTTTAAAATCAAAGACCTTGATCAATTGAAACATTTTTTCGGAATCAAAATTTCTCATTCTTATGCTGGTATTCATCTATGTCAAAGAAAATATGCCTTAGATCTTTTATCTGTTATAGGTTTACTTGTTGTGAAGTCGCTTTCAACACCTATGTAGCGTAACACAAGACTTCAACAAGATTCTGGTGATCCTTTATCTGATCCTACACCATTCAGACATCTTGTTGGCCAGCTTATCTATCTTACCAACACTCGCCTAGATCTATCCTATTTTGTTCAGCAACTCAGTTAATTCATGAGCAAACCAACCAATGTTCATTACGCAGAAGCACTACGTGTTATCATATACATTAAGTTAGCTCCAGCTTCTGGTCTTTTCTATCCCGCATCTTCACCTTTTCAAATAAAGGCTTTTTGTGATTATGATTGGAAATCCAAGATACCCGCCACTCTACTTCTGGTTTCTGTATTTTTCTCGGGGATTCTCTAATTTCATGGAAATCCAAGAAACAACCAACAATTTCGAAAGCATCCACAGAAGCTGAATATCACCCCATGGTTACCACAACGTGTGTAATTTAATGGCTTACTTACCACTTGCAAGAACTCAATGTAAATTTCATCTCTCCTACACGACTCTCTTGTGACAGCTAATCAGCCCGCCATATAGCGGTCAACACTTTCTTCCACGAAAGAACCAAACATATAGAGCTTGATTGCCACATCTTCAGTGAAAAATTGCAACAAAAGCTATTTCACCTTTTACCTATATCTTCAACACATCGGCTCGCCGACCTCCTTACAAAATCGCTTGATCCATCTCCGCTCTCTCATCTTGGTTCCAAACTGGGTCTTTATATTTTATTTCCTTTTCATACAATGTATTTAGTTTTAGGATCTATATTTTTTATATTTGGGCCTTACACATTGTAAGCCGATTTCTCCTTTGTAATACCAATCATATACAAAATGGACTTAGGGAATTTTTTCATTTATCAGAAACTTTTAGGGGATTTCTTACCACATCCAATGCCTATGAAAAAAACCCTATGAAAACCCAATTTTGCCCCTACATTATCGTAAGTGTATCTCTAAGACGCACCTTTTTTTGTTAAACTTCAATTATTCTCAAAGATGTATCTATGGGAGGGAATCGGAAATGCAATCCCGGTTAATTAGTGCGAGAAATTGAAAATTCTTCCACCTTTGCATGTCAGATATTATCGGAAGTATATTTCCAAAAAAATCAAAAGTCAAATTGCTTAAAACAATAACTAGCATGAACTAGGATGATCACCTTCATTTCCAAAAGTTTCCATAAACCCTCTCCAAAAACTCTTCCAATTTAAATCAAAATTTTCACTCCAAATCTTCATTCTTGTGGTTCATCATATCAAAAGAAGTTAAAGAAAGTGAAATTTAAGGTAAAGTTCATTCATTTCAACTCACAATAATTTGGTTTTTCATGAAAAAAGGTCACGCTAATACCAGAAAAGTATTTTTCGGGTACGCAATAAACTAGATCGGATATACATTTTCGGTTTATATCTGTGCTTATTTTCTAGCAATTTATTCCTTGCTATAAATGTTTCTTAGTTAAATATTTTTTTTTATATTAGGTATGGTGCATCTCGATACTATTCTGAAATCTATTGTTGTCCGTGATACTCTTATCAGAGAGTTAAGGAGCAATAGAGAATTATATACACGAGTGCTCGGGACTAAAGAGAAAGTTGAAGAAATTTATCATGCTCTTGTACCTTGCGCCAGTGGATTTTCCCCAGAGGAGAAATGAACGCGGTTTCCTGAGATGGGTTATCTCATTGCAAGTGCGTATGAGAGAGTGTGTATTAATCTTTCAAGATACGGTTTCCCAGAAACATTTTTCACACTACACACTGCTGCACCATTAAATCCCAATGATCATATCATCTCTGTTGGGTGGGTTCCAAATCTGCATAATTTTCTTCAAGTGTATTTGAAACCGGAATGCCCTATATCACTTACATCACCAGAGTGGGTGAATCATTATATAATCCAATCTGAGACTTGACCAGACCAATTTATTAAAAGGATGCAAGAATACACCAAATTGAACAATATTGAAATAGAAAAAAATAAGGAAAAATGAAAGGGAGTACCACCTATAGATTTGGAAGACGACAATTATTTTGAATCATTTAAGTAGTTGTTTATCATTTTATTGTATATGACATTTTGTTAATGTATTATGCTGTGGAATATAAACATTTTATAGTTTGTCCAAAAATATCAGCATTCAAGATAATTATATGATTTTGTTTTTGTTATGTTTTCTGGTTTTTAATACCAGGAAAGTTTCCTGAGATACATCTTCGATACTAAATTAAGGGTGTTTCCGGAGTTACATCTCCGATACATTCTCTGTCAGCATATATGATCAGTGAGGTCCATAATATCATCCCGCTATTATAAATAAACTCACTTGCGGTTTTGTTTATACCAAAAAAAAAAAAGTCAGCATGAACACCAAATGACATGATGGAAATGTTCACTTTACTCGCAATACACCATCCAAAAAATTTAAGATCAACGAGTACACCCCTCTTGAAGATCTGCAATACATATTGCAGAAGCTCCTACCATATAGTGACAATCGGAAAGTCGTGAAGATCGAGTACCACTCGCCATCCGTTGACGAAGAAGGGAAGTTTGAGTTCAACAACCATGAGCTGAAGACGGACGCTGATTTGCGGACTATGTGGAGAACCTTTTTCCATTTAGAATTAAAAGTTTCGATCGAGCTGAATGCGACTATTTTGAGATTGGTCGATGATAATATCAAGATGTTGCAACGTCCACCTGGATGTTGAAGTGTAACGTTTGATCTATGTTAAAATCCCTTACGTATTGCTTATTTAATGATATCAATGGTGTTGAAATTTTGGGAAGTTTGTATTTCATTTATATTTTTGCTACATTCTCTAAGGTATTTTTCCGGAAATATAATACCGATTTGATACCGTAAATATATCTTTGATAAAGTTTGTATTTTATGAAATTTACGTCTTGAAGATATATCTCTAAAATTTAAAGCCATCTAAATATTTTCGTGCGGTGCACTATAACAAAGAAATTCCCAACTTTTTTTTCAGTTCATTGTCTTCTCTTTGGGTCCAATGGACCAGTATGGCACTCACCCCAATACTGTAATAATTTCAACATGAATGATTACGATGAAGATATAAAACATGTTTCGAGTATTCACATAACACCACTCAAAGGATATTATATTGTTCAAGTAGCTTCAATTATCAAAAGTTACATTAATTTTGCCAATAAAAAACATTATTCTTTCTAGTGGCATGCCAATAGGCGCTGCTTCCTGCTCATGAACTCCATTCTAAATATCTACAATGTAAGTGCTGAATGCTATGCTAAGTATACAATCTTCCTTTTAGAAATTTCAACTAAACTTCAATAAAATCATTTGAAAAATGTCCTCTATAATAACTCATAGGGACAAAATATAAGAAGACGTGTCGGGACAAATATCCTGAGCTACCTGGAGGAGGTATTCTAAGTTAATATCATCAGGATAGTGTTGTAAAAGCTTTATATTAGCCACAAAATCACCGCTTAGTAGTCTACTTTTCACGCAAAGTAGCATCGCACAACAGATCCGAAGAAGCATATCCTGCAAATGCATAATCATCCATGATAAAGTTTACAGCAAGAATATTGCCAAAGAGTTCAATAGAGAAAGAGAGAAACCTGAACACCAAAAGTATTACTCAGAATTGTATCCCATATTCGTAAGATAGATTCAAACTTGAACTCCTGAGTGAGTAACAGTGTAATCCACCGGAATGCATAGAATTGTGGTTTAACCTGCTCATGAGATTCTGTGACATGAGTTTTAAATAAAATGGAACTGCATAAACTGTTGAATTAAAAATGTTGGAAGGCTCTACCTTTGAAATAAATTCAAGATGATGCCATAATTGCTCATCATTTACTTTAAGTATATCCGACAAACGAGAAAGAGTAGCAAGTATACCACTTGAACTGTTGTCCAATTGTTGACAGAAATGATCCACAGAGTCGCCTAATATTCGAACAAAACAAGAAAAACTATCTGCTTCTGCATTCGCCTAAGAGAGAAAATAAAGCAAAAGTAAATAATCAAGTTGAAATTTTCAAAACACAAGTTATAACCTCTTTCAACCATTTACTTTGGTATTCTGCTAAGTATGTATTCATCTTTAAACAAACTACGTATTCACATGATTAACAGTCTCTACTAAGAAAGTGCTTACAGCATTTTGCTTGTCAGTATCAGTACTAAATACAAAGTATATAGGCGCCAAGACCTCGTTCATGCCTTGCACATAACAGATTGCAGGATTCGACTTCGCAAACAGGAGAAGAATATTCTTCATTGCTTCCTATTGACAAAAGTATCAATAAAAACTTCAGTCAGAGGCGAGCTCTCTAAAAATCTATTACTTCACACAGGGAGCAGGGGGTATTTATTTACCCTATTTTTTCGACTAAAAGATGTCTCTGCTGAAAAGAAAGGCATGTCTGGATGAGTACGCTGCAAATCTCGATCTATTTGTTCCACTATCTCTGTGTGCTAGAAAATGAACAACTGGTGATAAGCATCAACTTCAGTGTCTAAAGTAACTTTGAAATGGAGAAGAAACTTACCTGAAAGTACTGTCTCCAAAGACTTTCCTTATCGAGGCTCAAAGGGTGATCTTCCACAGAAATTTCTTGTCGCCTAAGGGGGCCATCAGCGTTATTGTCCTCATGCTGCTTAGTGGAATTTAAGTGTGTAGGTTCCTTCCAGATATGCTCTGACTGTCTTGGATTCAACAATGTGATCAGTGAAAGAAAAGCTGGAGCTTGGCATGTTCAATATAGATATGGCAATGTATCTCATGTTAAAATTGTGCAAACCAGCTGTATATTACCGGATTCATAAGAAGCTCCTCTTTCATAGAAGCATACTTTTGCCTATTTTCCTTTAATTGAGTCTCCCATAGGTCATGAGATGAAGGTAAGTAGCCCAAGAGTAGCTGGATATGGAAATCATAACAGGACAATCAGCTGCTTGTGTGAAGACATAGCCACAATCAAACCTCAGCATATTCAATAAACCAAAATTCTTAATACCAATGGTAGAAACCTACATATATAATAAAGTAACATAAACCAAACTCCAACTTCAATCAATGCCCCGCCACTACTCACATCACATATCTCCAATTCTAGTTTTACAGTCTTTTCTTTCTCCACTCCTGCAGTCTAGTTCTGATTTGCTGGTCTAATATTTTATATATATATATGAATCACGGACACCAGAAACATGACACCGACACCGACACTGATACGTTGACATCCGTAATAATTTGTCCAATGAATAAATTAAACATAAATACAAGTGTCAACTCACACAAACACATACATGTCTTTTTTCAGAGGTGTCAGTGCTTCATAGAGCTGCATAATACCTGATGATGGAATGAAATTCATAAACACATAATAAATATTACTCCTCATTATCGTAAGTTGCCAACGTGCTAAGGTATCACGACCTTACATTAACATGCAAAATGAGCACCAAATTTGAAATTTTCAAATAAGCTAAACGAACATGAATGAAGTAAGTTATCACTACCTTCCAAGCCGTTGCACGCAAACCTCCTCCATCAGGAATCCCAGTGCTGGCAATTCTTCGCAACTTTTCCAAATTAATCTCTCTCCGAGAAAGCTAGATAAACAAGTAAAAGCTTAAATTACACAAAATCCTAAAAAAACAAATCCATAATCGACATTTCATTTAAATTATTCATGACCTAATCAATTTAATTCAATCAAACACTACCACACTTCCAAGTATTCCAACCTCATATTCTAGATCCGATCTTTTCTCATCCAAAGAAATCGATTTCAACACCGAAACCGAAGTCGAAGCAGCATCTTTATTCATCTTCTTCCGAATTCTTTGATCATTTTCATCTTTTCCGTCATCCATAACCTCACCTCCATCGTCGCTCTCTCTGTGAAACCCTAACGCGCCAGGTTTAATAGCCTCCAGCTCTTCCCCAGACTCGACTTCAAACTCAGATCTCTCGATTTCATTTCCTTTTTCGTCCAATCCGGCGACCATCACCAAGCTTCCAAGACGGTCGGGAAAGATCCTCCCAGGCTTGTCGGAAGCTGGAAGCTTGAGCCTGTCTTTGAGCATAGCGGATGAGGTAGTTGAAATGGTGGAAAATGGAGTTCGGAAGCGTGAGAGAGAAAAAGTAGGTTCTGGTTCTGCAAGTTCGGAAGAAGAATGGTGGTTGTTAAGGAAGTTACGAGTTGAATGGCAGTTAGGCGCCAAAAACACTACAAAATTTTACTAATATTTTCCTTAGAAAAACGACAATTAAAAAAGTATAAGAGAAAAGTGACTATCCACTAAAATCATTGTGTAAATTAATTTTACACAGACAAAAAATAATATATTTTGTCAAATTAAATTAAAGTTTTTAAATTATTTAAATTATATGACATAGTAATATATTTTTACGAGATAATTCAGTGCATCAAGTACAATAAACATAACACATTATTTACCTTAACTAAATGAAAAATTGTAAAACTATTCCACTTTTTAAAATAAGTTAGAGTATATTTTTTAAAAATGTCTACTTAGAATTTATTTTATATTTTCAAAAATAAAAAATCTAAAAAATCGTATTAAAAAACAATAACATTTAATAATAATCAATTTAGTTATAATAACCATAGATTTTAAAATTTAATAATTGCATATTTTAAAAAAGTTATTATGTATTTTGTTCAGTAATACTTTTTTCTATAGAAGTTAAATAAATAAAAAGAAAAAGAGAGAACAAAGGAGTCAAGGGGGTGGTATCAGAACTCATTTCATAAGATATAAATCTAAAAAAGAAAATTTCAAGTTTATTCTTTTAAAAATCATTTTTTATTTCTAGAGGAATAGAATTAAAAAAAATGTAATTTGGATGAGGAATTTTAATGGGGAAAAGTAATTGATCAAAATTAATTGTTTGAATAAAAAATATAGAGATGGTTAAAATGATAAAAAATTAAATTTTTTTTTATCTAAGTTAAATTTAAAAAAGTTAAAAAAAAACATAAAAGTAAGAAATGTGACACATTTGATTAGCATTGTTTGACATTTCCATGAAAGAAAACATGAAGGAAAGATATTTCCCCAAAAAGAGATAATTTCATAGTCAGAAATGTTTCCTATTCAATTAGCATCTAATCGTCTCCGAGTCAGATAAATAACTTAATGAAACACTAAATTATATAAATGCATATGTGTAAACTGTTTCTACAACCAAATAAAGAAATAAACAAACAAACAAAACAAACTGTATAATTTATTTATAAGTTGTTTCTATAAACTATTATGGAGAGTTTAAGAAAATAAAGTAAAATAAACTTATAAGATATCTTAAGCTCTTCCAAACACTTAGACAAGTGTTTATGTCATAGCTCATCACTTAAACTCAGATAAACTCTAAAGATATACTACTATATGTTCACTATAGACATTGCAATCCACATACAAGTCAAACAAAAATTATAAGAGTCCAACATATTTTGCCTCCACAAAAGCAATTCGACTTGAATGCACCTGGTCCCCCAAAAGCCTCAAGCGTGTAAGCTAAGAAACAGAAAGGCAGTGTCAAACAACATTTAACTTTTGAGATATCCTCTCAGGCTTGTCGAAAGCTAGAAGCTTGAGCTTTTCTCTGAGCATGGCAGATGAGTTAATATCAATGGTAGAAAGTGCAAATCGAAAGCGCGACAAAGAACGAGTAGGTTCTGATTCTGCAAATTTGGCTCTTTCTCCTCTTCCATGACTCAGATATCAAACTCAGTGTACTCATAAGAAGAAGAATCGTGATTGTTAAGGAAGTAAAGAGTTGAATGGCGGGTAGCACCAAAAACACTACATTTTTGCTAATATTTTTGTTAGAAAAATTACAATCCAAAAAGTATAATAAACATACCACATTATTCACCTTAGCTAAATGAAAACTTGTAAAACTATTTTACATTTTAAAATAAATTATTACTTATTTTTAAAATGGCTGCTTATAATGTATTTTAGATTTTTAAAAATAAAAAAATCTAAAAAATTGTATTAAAAAACAATAACATTCAATCATAACCGATTTTGCGGGTAAACCACAACACTACTAATGAAGGTCCTGTTAAGGAATGCTTGTGGCGTGGGAAACCTAGATACTAGGTTGACAAATTAAAAATTATGCTCTTAGTAGTTGAACCATTGATATTTTATACTCAATTTCCTTGAGATAGTCTAAGGATTATTAATATGAGAAGGATGGCATTGTGATTTAGGTAACATAATGAGTCAAATCATTGGGCATTCTGCAATTTGGATATGCAACTAGATGTATTGGCCTTGTCTGAGCAACATATCTTCTTCTCTTTTTATGGTTAAGGATATGAAACACTATATGGCCAACTTATGCAAGCATATCACACGTGGCTATGAGACAATTATGAGACAAACTTAGCTCACTACAACATACTAATCCAAGTCCTTGGAGTTTCTTTGGTGATTTTAATGCATTACTTGGTGCACACAAAAGGTAAGGGAGATGGAATCCTAACAAAACTTCTTCTGACAAATTTATAAAATGGACTAATGATAATGAACTCATTCACATTCACACTAATGGAAGCTTTAATACTTAGAATAATGATAGAAAAGGTAGAAATTATGCGATAAATATATTTGATAGAAGTATTTGTGACTAGCTATAGTTGGAATCTTAGCATTCCATCAGATGCACAGCTTAAAAAAAAACACTCTACTCAGTATCCCTTACTATCTAATGAAAGACTCCATTCGAATAACTGAGTAAAAAGTTATGTTCAATTGAATTTGTGAAAAACACACAGATCTTTTGTACTTAGAAAAATTTTAAGTGTTGAACTTTAAAATCACCTATAATGTTCTTCAAAATTACATGACCTTCCACTCAAAATTTTATCTTGATATATGAAGATGACATAAAGTAAGTCTCTTGATTTGAAGTGTGGAATTAAGATCACTCAAAAATCATAAAAATTGAAAGAGTTATGGTATTTGGAAGATGATGAACAATTTTGGGGAAAATCACAAAAGACCTATAATCTTTTCAATTCTTCAACCACTTTTCAAGCATTTTCAAGTCTTGCACATAAAAATAAAGTTGTAGTACACATCCCAAAGATTATTACGGAAAAGGAATAAGCTCAAGGAGATAAAAATTTACCAAGTTATGATCATTTGAAGTCAAACCTTAAAATTCAAAGGCCTTTCAAAGAGACATGTAATATTTCTCAATCATTAGTATTCTTCCATTCAAAATTAGCCCTAGATCTCTGAAGAGAGCTTGTTAAGGATCCTTTAAAGAGAATCATGACTTTAGAACCAATCAAAAATATCAAACAATGAGCAAAATATGGTCCCTAGAAGTCAACAAACCCTAGCTAAGAGAGTGTCAAAATGACTTGAAACCCCTTTCAATTTTTGATGATTTTTCTTGCATAATTGGATCTTGTCATGTGAAGAGAGGTTGTTGTAGATGATGATAAGAATCCATAGTAAAAAGAACCAACTCAAGATGTTAAAAATTGAGAGTGTTATGGACTTGTGATCACTAAATCTAGTATTTGTTCAATTAGGTCAAACTTGTTGAGCCAACCTTGAATCTCTTTGAACTTTCTTGACAAAATAAAGCATGATGAATCATGAGAGGTCTTGAAATGACGTTGTCTTGAAGTAAACTTAAATATGGAGCTTAAGTATCAATTAAGCTTGTTGAAGAAGTCATGGAAATAAACACATGAACCTATGGATCTTCTTGATGAATTTCACCACCAAATTTGGGGAGATCTTGACCTAAATAAAGTGAGAGCTCATTGAACCAAATTTTTTTGATGTCATAGACATTACCTTGAATATTGAGCTCTTGCAATCCATTAGAGAACCATTTGATTGAGAATCATCCCTCTAACCCTCAATTAGATGGTGAGATGAATGCAATTGTGATCACCTACAATATGAACATTCAAAGGAACATATATACACATATTGATGTTAGTTAAAAAAAAAATACATGTACAAGATACACAATTCAAGGTGATTGGCAATCCCTCAATAACAAACTTAAAGATATGATAAGGAGAGAAACAACCATAATGTGTGTGTCTTGATGCATTGTGACATGAAATAATGAGAAATCTTAGGGGGGAAAATTTGAGTATAACAGCTTCCCTTATTTAAGTATCTTCTATCCGGAGATACAAATGTTAAAATCTTCGTCTCGACGCGATTGAAGATACTTAAATACAAAACAAACACTATTTTTGGCCATAAGATGCCCTGAAATTCTTATGATCATGAATGAAAAAAAACAACTCCAAAGGCGACACAGAACACCATTGGGTAAGCAGAAGATAAAACAATAGATCAAAAATAGAGTTCAACCAGGAAAATAAGTTTTTGGGGAACAGAAGACTCAACTCTACTGAGGTAAAGCCCAAAGAGGAGATAAGGCATCACTAAATCAAATATTGAGGAAAAAGTAATGGATGATAACGATCGACTGATAACTGTGAACTACCCACTCCTAGAGGGGATAGAAAAAAGAGAGTAACATCGACTCGTAGGGGATTAAAAATTAACGACCCGGAGGATGCAAATAGAAGTGGTAAGACAATAACGGTAAATACTAATATTAGGGTCGGTAACAATTGATTGGCATCAGTACTTATGACTAGAGACGTATGATTGACATCAGTACTCATGGTTGGGAACAACTCAAATTTTTTAGAGCAAAGTGAATCTCAATAATGAACCATCTCCCGTAATGAAGAGGCTACCATTAATTGGAGTAAAACATTACAACAACGAATTATCTCCCTTAATGAAGAGACTACCATCCATCAGAGTAAAACATCTCAACAACAAACTATCTCCCATAATGAAGAGACTACCATCCATCAGAGTAAAACATCTCAACAAAGAACCATCTCCCATAATGATGAGACCACTATTCATCAGAGTAAAACATCTCAACAATGAACTATCTCCCATAATGACGAGACTATCATCCATCAGAGTAAAATATCTCAACAACAAACTATCTCTCATAATGACGAGACTACCATCCATCAGAGTAAAGCATCTCAACAACGAATTATCTCACATAATAGAGAGACTACCATCCATCAGAATAAAACATCTCAATAACGAATTATCTCTCATAATGAAGAGACTACCATCCATCAAAGTAAAACATCTCAACAACAAACTATCTCTCATTATGACGGGACTACCATCCATCGGAGTAAAACATATCAACAACGAACTATCTCCCATAATGAAGAGACTACCATCCATCATAGTAAAACATGTCAACAGCAAACTATCTCCTATGATGAAGAGACCACCATCCATCAGAGTAAAACATATCAAAAACGAACTATATCCCATAATGAAGAGACTACCATCCATCAGAGTAAAACATCTCAAAAACAAACTATCTCCCATAATGAAGAGACTACCATCCATCAGAGTAAAACATCTCAACAACGAACTATCTCCCATAATGAAGAGATTACCATCCATCAGAGTAAAACATCTCCACAATGAACTATCTCCCATAATGACGAGACTACTATCCATTGGAGTAAAACATCTCAACAACAAACTATCTCCCATAATAAAGAGACTACCATCTATCGGATTAAAACATGTCAACAATGGACTATCTCCTATAATGAAGAGACTATTATCCATCAGAGTAAAACATCTCAACAACGAACAATCTTCCAAAATGACGAGACTACCATCAATCTGAGTAAAAGATATCAACAACAAACTATCTCCCATAATAATGAGACTACCATCCATCAGAGTAAAACATCTCAACAACGAACTATCTCCCATAATGACGAGACTACCATCTATCAGGGTAAAACATCTCAACAACGAACTATCTCCCATAACGAAGAGACTGCCATCCATCAGAGTACAAATATTCTCTGGCATTAACATAATTTCTGGGGGAAAATTAGTTGCTCAAATAAAGAGACCCACCACTTGTTTTTTACAAAGAGAATCGCGATAACGCTTCTGGGAAATGAATATTGACGTCTCGGGGAAGTATCAATACATTCTTGTTGAGGAGATAAAGTCTTCACGTGCAAAATAAATGCACATTCTCAACCCAAGGATTACAACCTAGAGAGGTCAGAGTAACATTGTTGCTGGGGAACAACATTCAAACCACGGAAATGCTGGGATGAAATAGTCAACCAAGACACCACCCAATAAGGAGTAGACTCAAATGGGAATCAAACTTCATTCAGATAATGAACTGGGTAGGAAGGCTAAAGTAAAATTCTTCCACGAAGGATAACTTAGTGGAGAAATTGAAAGGATATACACTTTACGTTTAAGGTATACAATCTATTGGATAGAGGATAACATAACTCTGCAAATAGGGTAATATGCCAACAAAAACATCAATGAATGCAAATGAGCAATGAATTTTAATTCAGCTATGCATGATGCATGTATGAATGTGATCATGTATATGCTGGCAAAACAGACATACATCATTGGGAATAACTAGACAAAACCAACTTGGGTAAAGACAACACTCAGCTAAATCACATCCAAGATAAACATTCTATAAGAGAATAAGCACCAACTGAGGAAACAAAGTCCTACTTCACGGCTTAACTCCATTGGGAAGAAACATGGCTTGAAAATAATCAAAGAAATAAATCGGATAGCAATAAACCTATACAGTTATAAAGATATAACACCCTCCTCCTGGCTTCACTGGGGAATATCATATAGACTTCACTAGGAAAGACAATGCCACATCATCTAGACTTCAACTAGGGATTTTGTACTGACTTAACTAGGGAAGACAATGCCACATCGTCTAAGGGAGCTCAAATACAATCTTCAATATCAAGAGTAATGGTTGTGCAAACTTCTCTGGGGAGAAATTATGAAACTTCATGGGGATAACAACTTTAGAGAGAAGCATCATCTTCGCTTCGTTTGGGGATCTAAGAAGTTAACAATACAGCAAGAAGTCAAAATTAAGGGGATTTTAAATCAAACTCAAAAATTGGTGAGAGAAAACCCAAAAATTTGAAAGTTGTCTCAACACTTCTTAGAAAAGATACTGCCTTTGTCTAGCTACCTGGGGAGCCCATAACAAACACCAATATCATAACTGGAGAGAGCAATATCCTACAAGAGATTCTTCATCAATTCTTAACACACGTAGGGGGAAAGAGATCCATCAAACGAACAAAGGCTTCCAGTCCTGACTGGGGAATATGGGATAAAAGGTATCAAACCACACAAATCAAAAACCAAATAATTAACCTAGAGAAAAATCTGAACCAAGACTTAACTAGGGAAAACAAGATTACAGACCCAACATCGCACCATATATCAATTGGTATAAAATCCAACTATCCAAGGAATGAAATACAAGAGGATCATGTGCATACCACCAAGAGTAATCTCGGGATACCTCTTGGGGGATCTTTTCGAAACTTCAGAGTTCATCCATCCTTGGAATCATTACTTTTTTTCCACTTAAATCACAAAACTGAAGTAAAAAGTAATTTGTAAATTCTTTTCAAAAACATGTTTTATTATTAAGTTTTTTCGTTTTGAAAATTTCTATCAATAATAAATGAAACTTTTGTAATTAGAATAAAATAAGAACTACAAATAATTGGGTAAAGGCTCTAACTTTATTAATAGAATGATAGTCTGCAAATGGCATGACTTCATGGATGATTACAAAGTTTTGGAAAATTGTAAATACATGGAATAGATATATTGAAATACGATGATCACTATTCTCCCTAACAACTTTGAAATTTTGAGCTGAAGCTTCAGTCAAAGTGTGGTGAGAATTCGAGAAGATTGTTGCTTCAATGATCTAGTCTTGTATGACGCAGTTACTTTCCAAAAAATCCCTACCTTTTGCCTAGGTTTCCCTCGCGGGTTTTCAACCTAGCAGAAAAAATTGTTCTGTTTATGTCTCTAACTTTTACCTAGACCGCCCTTACGGGTTTTCAGCCTACTGAGACGCTCTTTTTTGCCTAAGTCTCCCTTTCGGGTTTTCAACGTAGCAAGTTGTTCTTTTATTTCTTTAGGCGAAGTATTTCTTAACTGCGTCAGCATTTATAGGACATGGGAACTCCTCACCATCCATATTTTCAAGAATCAACGCACCGCCGGAGAAGACTTTCTTGACAACATATGGACCTTCATAATTAGGAGTCCACTTTCCCCTAGAATCAGCGTTAAAAGACGTTATCTTTCTGAGCACGAGGTTGCCTTCTCTGAATTCACGAGGCCTGAACTTCTAATAAAAATATGTCTTCATTCTTTTTTTATATAACTGACCATGACACAAGGCCGCCATTCTCTTTTCTTCAATTAAATTCAACTGGTCAAACCTGTTCTGGACCCATTCAGCCTCTTAAAATTTGGTTTCCATTATTACACACAAAGAGGGAATCTCAACCTCAACGGGGAGCACTGCTTCCATACCATACACAAGAGAGAACGGGGTTGCCCCAGTTGAAGTGCATACGGATGTACGATACCCATGCAAAGCAAAAGGGATCATCTCATTCCAATCCTTATAGGTAAAAACCATCTTCTAGATGATCTTCTTAATGTTTTTATTAGCGACTTCAACAACCCCATTCATCTTGGGCCTGTAAGGAGACGAGTTGTGATGGATAATCTTAAATTCTTCACAAAGTTCTATCATCATTTTGTTATTTAGATTTGAGTCATTATCAGTGATAATCCTGCTTGGCACACCATATCGACATATAGGATTTTTCTTAATAAAGCGTACTACCACTTGATTGGTGATGTTAGCACAGGAAGCTGCTTCCACCCACTCGGTGAAGTAGTCAATTGCCACCAAGATAAAACGATGTCCATTCGACGCCTTGAGTTCAATCCTTACAATTATATAAATACCCCCACATAGAAAAAGGTCACGGAGAAGAAATAACATTGAGAAGCGTCGGAGGTACATGAATCTTGTCAGCATAAATCTGACATTTATGGCATTTCTTTGCAAATTTGTAACAGTCGGATTTCATTGTCATCCAATAGTAACCCATCCTAAGCATCTTCTTTGCCATTGATTGTCCATTGTCATGGGTACCCAAGGAAACTTCATGGATTTCACACATAAACATGTCTGCTTCGTGTCTATCCACGCATCTGAGTAAGACCATGCCATAATTTCTCTTGTATAACACATCTTCATTGAGGAAAAACATACCTGCCGACCTTCTCAATGTCTTTCTATCTTTATTCGACACATCGACAGGGTATTCTTGGGTTTGAAGAAAGTGCTTGATATCATAATACCAAGGTTTTTCATCTGACGTCCCCTTTGTAGAAAACACATGAGCTGGTCTATCAAGTTGTTGAACTGTGATCTAAGGTACATCATTCCAAGCATTCACTTGATACATGGAAGCCAAAGTGGCTAAAGCATCTGCCATCTGATTCTCATATCTGGAAATATGATGGAATTCAGCTTTATTGAAGAAAGGTAATAATCTTCTTGCATAATCTTTATAGGGAATCAACCTAATGTGACGAGTCTCCCATTCTCCTTTGATCTGATTTATTACCAAAGCTGAATCGCCATATACATCAAGAATTTTAATTCTGAGATCTATAGCCTCTTCAAGACCCATGATACAAGCTTCATATTCTGCCATGTTATTGGTACAATCAAATTCCAACCTTGCTGTAAAAGGGATATGTGACCCATGGGGAGTGATAATCATAACACCAATTCCTTTTTCATAAGCATTTACAGCTCCATCAAACACCATACCCCATTGGGATTTAGGGTCAGGACCTTCCTCGGGAAAAGGTTCATCATAATCTTTTACTTTTAATAACATCACATCCTTATCAGGGAAATCATACTTAATAGACTAACAATCGTCAATCGGTTGGTAAGCAAGGTACTCTGTCAACACACTTTCTTTAATAGCCTTCTGAGTACAATATTCAATATCATATTTAGATAATAGCATCTTCCAGCGGGCAATTCTTCCAGTAAGAGCAGGCTTTTCGAAAATATACTTAATTGGATCCATTTTGGAAATCAACCAAGTAGTATGATTCAACATATATTGCTGCAATCGCTTTGCCGCCCAATCCAAAGTACAACATGCTTTTTCTAACATAGAATACCATGACTTACAGTCAATTAACTTCTTGCTAAGAAAATAAATGGCATATTCTTTTCTTCTTGTTTCATCTTGTTGTACCAAAATACAACCCATGGAATTATCTAACACAGTCAGATACATAATCAATGGTCTTCCTTAAACAAGAGGGCGCAAGATAGGAGGCTCAAGCAAATACACTTTAATGCTTTCAAATGCACTTTGAAAATCATCTGTCCACACACAACCTTGATCTTTTTTCAACAACTTGAAGATTGGTTCACACGTTGTAGTCATATGGGAAATAAATCTGGAAATGTAATTCAAACGTCCAAGGAAGCCTCTAACTTGCTTTTAAATTCTTGGTGCATGAATTTCCTAAATTTCCTTAACTTTATCAGGATCAACTTCAATTATTTTTTGGCTGACAATGAAACCTAGCAACTTTCCTAAACGAACACCAAAAGTACACTTATTTGGATTCAAGCAGAGATGATACTTCCTTAAACGCTGAAACAATTCCAACAAGTCTTCTATATGTCCTTTGTCAATATGAGATTTGGCGATCATATCATCAACATATACCTCAATTTCTTTATGCATCAGATCATGGAATAGGATTGTCATAGCCCTCTAGTACGTTGCACCAACGTTCTTCAACCCGAAGGGAATCACTCTGTAATAGAATGTTCCCCAGGGTGTGATAAACATTGTTTTTTTCCATGTCCTCTGGAGCCATTCTAATTTTATTGTATCCGGAAAATCCATCCATGAACGAAAACACTTTGAATTTTACTGTACTATCTACCAACATATCAATATGTGGTAATGGGAAATCATCTTTCAGACTTACTTTATTTAAATCTCTATAATCGACGCACATGCGGACTTTCCCGTCCTTCTTGGGTACTGGAACAATATTGATAATCCAACGAAGGTACACTAACATCACAAGAAAACCAACATCAATCTACTTTGAAACTTCTTCTTTAATCTTCACTGCCATTTCAGGATGAGTTATTTGTAGTTTATGATTGATCGGTGGACATTCTGGCTTAAGTGGCAAATAGTGTTTCACAATATCAGTATCTAAACCAAGAATATCTTGATAAGACCAAGCAAATATATCCACATACTCTTTCAGCAATTCAATCAACATGCTCTTCACATTGGGATGAAGCAATGCCCTAATCTTGACTTCTTTCGGATCTTCCTTTGAACCCAAGTTAATCGTCACCAACGACTCTTTATACGGCTGAATAGTATTTTCCTCGTTCCCAAGCAAGTGTGAAACCTCTTTTGAGATTTCATCATATTTCTCTTCTTTATCCACATACACGGGATATTCAAAGTTTGGAGAGGGTGCAGGGTCATTGCACTCAACATGTTTTTTAATTAATCTGCACATATGATTTATGATTGCTTTTAGAAATTGACACATGTAACAAGTGTTTATGCAGATTTATTTACAGTTATTATTATTTCGAAAGGTTTTTTCTGATTACCATTTTCCAAGAAAAAGCAGAAAATAAAGACATAATTTAGAAATCAAAAACAACTTTTATTAATAATCTTAAAATTCAAAACAAAAGATATGCCCATACAATCATTACTTCCACCATGGCCAGAGTTAAAGACTTTTGAAAAGACCAACAATTTTTTTTTTACTTTGAAATGTGAATGCAAGAAGGAACATCAACAGTGATCCAATTCTGGATTCTGACTCCATGTGTTACGAAGTTCGGCATCTCTTGCTCTAACTCATCTTTGAGAATAGTATTGATCCTTGGAGTAGTCGGATGAAGATATCTTGCACTATGAAAGATGTCTTGATATTTACTCAAAGCGGACTTCAGCTTCACAACTTCCTTCTTCACGGAGAAACCCAAAACAGTCCCATTCCTGTTCACAGGTGGATTAATAACCTGCCCCACACCTTTCTAGGGCCTTTTTGCACTACCTATTGCACATCCTTAAATGAGGTGATATAATCTTAATTCTTCCTTATATTATCAATGGACAAAGCTTGGATTTGAGTTCTAATAGTAGCTTCATCAACTTCTACAATGCTAAAGGAAGACAAATGAGATATCAACAGAGCTTGCTCATTATTCATAATGATTACCTTTCCTTCACAAACAAATTTCAACTTTTGATGCAAGGTTGAAGTAACAGCTCCTACTTCATGGATCCATGGTCGTCCCAATAAACAACTATAGGTGGGGACAATATCCATAACCGGAAAGGTGATTTCGAATAGGTGTAGATCTATACGAATAGGTAAATCCACTTCTCTGATAACAGACTTTCTCAAACCATCAAAAGCTTTCACTATAATGCCACTAGGGCGCATAGGAGTTCCCTGCTTCTTAACCTTCATGAGAGTACTTATTGGTATGAGATTCAAAGCAGATCCATTGTCAATCAGCACATTGGGTAAAGAGTCATTTTTAATAATTCATAGATATATGGAGAGCTAGGTTGTGGTTTCTTCCTTCATCAGGCAACTCGTCATCACAAAAGCTCAGATTGTTACAAGATGTAATATTCCCCATAACACCGTTGAACTAATCAAGAGGTATATCACTTTCAATAAAATTCGGACCCAACACCCTCATTAAAGATTCTCGATGAGCAGGGGAGTTAATCAACAAGGCTAAAATGGAAATCAGAGGGAGTATGCAACAACTGATCCACAATCTTGTAATCACTCATCTTGATGATTTTTAGTAGATCATCAACATCCTTTTCCAAGGAAGCGCCACTAGATTCTCCTACCACTTTCTTAGGCTCAACATAAGTCTCAAAAATCTTTTTGCTAGGATTAGCATTTCCTTTAAAGGTAGGGGCGAAGACACAACCACATCGAGTTACCCGACTGTTGTACCCTAATTTTTGCCCCTAAGATTCCTCTATCATCTCATACCATAACAATGCAACAAGATCACACACTAGGGTTTGGTTCTTCTCCCTATCTTTAGCTTTGCTCATGGGGAATTACCAAACACCTTGACTTGTACTTTTGTGATCATCTATGTTTTGTATTGATTAACCTCTTAACTAATAAATATGTGTTGCGACTGGTTTTTCAATTAGAGTCGTCACTACTAGTTTTTATCCTAAGGAAGGGCATCTAATAGGAAACCCTAAATTGCAAGACAGAGATTCTAAGTTTTGGACCTCATTAGACGAAAGGAAGGTGTTAGGCACCTTTCATCTACCTTATTCTTAAGGATATTAGGTTTTAGGTTTAGGTTTTGGGTGAAAAGGGTTTTAAATTTTAATAGGGGAACTCGCCATGATTTTTGATCGTATGCCTGCGTATCCTCTTATGAGGAATCAGAGTCCCAATTCATAGTTCGTAGGGTGTATGTTTTTTAGGGGTTGCAAAAGTATTTTGAAACGCCTCACATTTGACCGGGTGTAGTGATTGCGGAGATTTGGACTAAATGCGCGATTGGCCAAAATTTGTTTGTAACCCTTTAGCAAAAAAAGTTGTTTAGATTAGTTTATTGCGAAAAACAATTTGATGTTTGTTATGTATTTTTTAACAATATTAATTGCGAAATATTCTTAATTAATGCATGACTCAAAAATATTTAATGCAATATATAGGAAAAATAATATATGTATATGAATTTGAACGAAAATGATTATCCTAAACGATAATAATAATAATAATATGATAATTACAATAAATATTAATAATAATAATAATTATTATTATAAAAAGGAAATAAAAAATAAAAAGAATATACGAGTCATAAAAAATAGAAAATTAATTAATTAACTCGGGGGGGGGGGGGGTGCAGTTTGTAGTTGAGAAGTAAAATAGGGGGGGTGCCTTTAGGAGGCTGGGGTTGGCCCAATACAAAGTTTGTCAGGCCTGAGCGATTGAGTATTGTGAGGTGCATGGAGCTTATGATGGACCTGGCCTTACGACCGTCCATCAACGATCAAACATACACAATTTGAAGGTGCATGTTAATATAGTGAAGGTGCATGTACCAGATCTAAATAAAATATTATATTGTTTTTACATTTTCATCATTCATTTTTTACAGCATCCTCTCGTCTCTCTCTTTTCTCATGCCAGCAAACCCCTAACCCTAAGTTCTTCCTCTCACGGCGGCGCAACCCAAAACCTCTCCCCTCTATCCTTTATCCGGACACAATTATAGAAAAAAAACAGTAAACATAAGTTGATGCTTTTACCTCTTTCGTGCGATTTCATTTTCTCTGACTTTTTCTTCCATCTCCGATTCTCCTTCTTTCTGTACTTGTAGGTTCCGGCAACGACTGCACTAGGGATTAGGGTTTCAGATATTGAAACCCTAATCGCCTATTCTTCTTCTTCAATAACAAACTGGATATTTGTTCATTCGTCTTTGAATTCCTCTCCGTCTCTGTATATCGGTTTTCTCGTCCTCTCTCCTCGTCTTTGTATTCTTGTATTTATAGAGGTCGATTTTAGGGTATTATGGAATTGTCGTTACAAGTGGTTTTTTATTTAATTTAGGAATTTAGAATAATTAGGGATTTGGTTTTTTGCTATAATTGATTCACGATTTGTAATATATTTCTTTCTGAGATTGGATTTGTTGTAATGAAGATTGAGATTTGATTTGGTTTTGTTTATTCTGTATATTTTCTGTAAAAAGGCAAGACTTGATTTTTGGATTTGTTTGTTTTAGAAGATTTGATTTAGTAATACATTTTTTTAGATCTGAACAGTAGTTGTTCATTGAATGAAACACATATTTTCTGCTTTGATCGCTACAGTGCTTGTTTATAGTTGTTGGGCCTTGCGCTGCTATATTTTTTATTCAGCCCATGCACTATTTTAACCAAACTGGGTCTTAACCTCCTGAGAATTGTGATCCAGCACAATCCTTAATAATATAATATCCTTTAATGAAAACATTATTATGATGAGCAACTAAAAGAGTTTAAAAGTAAGACAAAAATATAACGTTCTTAATAAAGAAATATATATATTTTTTTAGTAAAATAATAATAATTAAATCTCCTAATAATTTATAAAGAATTTTTTTTATTAAAATAATAATAGAAATTTTTTGATAATAATGATTTTCTCAAAAATAATACAATGGTACAAACATTCGATGGGTTGATTAACAATCTTAGTGGGCCTGCGGTTTCTTATGAACTTCTTACTGCAATTTCACCCCCTTTCTTTACTAAAAGAGTAACACTTAATGGGCCTTTAATAATCATACCCATCTTCGCTATTTAGATAACGAAAATGGAAATGGGTCAACTAAAGTAGACTAGTATATTGCAATCTCACCTCCTATTTTTTACTAACAGCAAAAAATCCTAATTAAGAACTTAATAATTTTCTAAAACAATTTTCCCTATTCGAATATCATGGGCCATTGACCAGCATGCTTCGTGAATGGACCTATGGGTATATGGTTCTTTCTGATTTAGAAAGCTTGATTCCCTTGAATTAAAATACACCCCCTGATTGTCTTGGATTTAAAAATGGACCATCAGATATTGTTGAATCATCCCTAATTAAACTATCTCTCTGTATTTTTAATCTTGAAAAATATGATCGTAGAGGTAGGGAAATTTGGGGTACGACAGCTTCCCCTATTCAATTATCTTCCAATTGAATAGCGTGAGAATACGTGAGTCTTGTGCATTCTGATTGGAAGTTTATTGAATACTTGGAATATCCCAAAATTTGTCTGATAAACATAAGGTTATGATGATATAGCGTACCCTTACGAGTCTTGAGAAAATAGGAAAAGTTGATGATATATCGCTTACCAGGGTTTGATGACGAGGCATATGGTCTTGAGCTTGAGAGAGAAATTTTGCATGTCTTGGTTTGCTTTAGCTTATTCATCCATTTGGGGGGACAAATACGACAACACTTGATAATGCATGGTTGCTTGGAGACTGAGGCAATGAGTTATGTTTTGCGAATCGCTGCGTGGAGACTTAAGCGAACGGCTAGATTTTGGTTTTCGAGCATCACCGCATGGAGTCTTAGGCAATGGTCTGTATTACGGAATAAGGGAATGCACTGCTACACGGAGTCTTAGGCAATGGGTTAGGTTTGCGAATCGATGCATGGAATCTTATGCGATGAGATAAATTTGGGTTTCAAACATCTCTGCATGGAGTTTTAGGCAATGATATTAAGTTTTACGCATTACGGCTCAGGGTCTTAGGTAATGGGTAAAGGAAGGGAAACACATTACTGCCTGGAGTCTTAGGCAATGGGCTATGTTGCACTGCTGCCTGGGGTCTTAGGCAATGAACTAAGTTTCACGCATTACTGCCTAGGGTCTTAGGTAATGGATAAGATGAGGAGAATGCATCGCTGCATGGAGTCTTCGGCAATGTACCGAGCTTCGTACATTACCGCATGGATACTTAGGTAATGAACTGAATTGTAGAGGGAAAACATCACTGCGTGAAGTCTTAAGTGATGTGTTGAACACGTCATATCATGGAGTCTTAGGTGGCGGATCTAATTTGGCTTTTGAACATTGCAGCGTGGAGTCTTAGGCAATATACTGGGTTTTGTACATTACTGCAGGGAAACTTAGGTAATGTTACGTTGTAAGGAACACATCACTGCATGGTGTCTTAGGTGATGAGCTAAACATATCACTGCATGGAGTCTTAGGTGACATATCTTATTTGGTGAACATTATAGCGTGGAGTCTTAGGCAATATGTTGGGTTTCGTATATTACTGCATGAAGACTTAGGTAATGCTACGTTGTAGAGAACACATCACTCCATGGAGTCTTAGGTGATGGGCTGAACACATCACTGCATGGAGTATTAGGTGATGGTGAAGGTTGTCGCCACATCGGAATGAGAGGGATCCCGAGGCTATGTAGGTATGGGACTGCATGGTTGAAGGGGGGCTTATAAGGATTAATTATTACTACCTATACCAACAAGACGCATCTTCTTTTCGATAGCTCATTCATAAGAGCTCCATAGTTAAGCGTGCTTGACTTGGAGCAATTATGGGATGGGTGACCTTCTGGGAAGTTTCCCAGAAAGCGTGTGAGTGAGGATAAAACACGCTGAGAAGACCCGTATTGGTTTGTGGGGTCAGTCGATAATCCTGAAGGCAGTCCGGGTCGTTACAAATGGTATCAGAGCCATACCTCTCCCAGTACGATGTAGTTCGAGGAAGAACCATGCAAAATCTAGTGGGCATGTAACACTCAAGGCTGAAAAGGGCGAAGAGTGGTTACACTACATGTAACACCCGAGGCCTAAGAGGGCAAAGGTTGTCGCCACATCGGAATGAAAGGGATCCCGAGGCTATGCAGGTATGGGACTGCATGGTTGAAGGGGCGCTTATAAGGATTAATTGGTATTACCTATACCAACAAGATGCATCTTCTTTTCAGTAGCTCATTCATAAGAGCTCCATAGTTAAGCGTGCTTGACTTGGAGCAATTTTGGGATGGGTGACCTTCTGGGAAGTTTCCTGTAAAGCGTGTGAGTGAGGATAAAACACGCTGAAAAGACCCGTGTTGGTTTGTGGTGTCAGTCGATAACCCTGAAGGCAATCTGAGGCTTTACACACAAATCCAAGGTCGTCCAAGTGAACATGTATATATTAGTTCTATATCCATGACTTGAAAAGTGATATAGAACATATGTGAGCGATCTTGACAAAAATGTCTACTTCTCCAAATACCGTACTCTGAGAACCGTCGAAAGCTTTAACTATCATGGAACTTGGTCTTATCACAACACCATATAGTGTTAGCCTCATCAGACTAGATTTTGGTAATAAATTGAGGGAAGAACCAATATCGGTAAGCACCATGGATAGGCTTGTAGTACCTATCTGAATCGAGATGTGTAACACTTTGTTGTGAGCTCGGCCTTGTGGAGGTAACTCACTGCCGTTGAAACCCATATATGACCCACACGTCAGATTTGCTACAACATTACCAAATTGGATCACAATAATCTCTTCTGTGACATGAGAAGAACTTAAAACTTTCGTCAGTGAATCTCGATGCGCCTATGAATTAATGAGCAACAAGAGTATGGAAATTTTGGCCGGGGTTTGGTGAAGCTGACCCACCACCCGATAGTTGCTTCTCTTAATTATTTTCAGAAATTCGTCTGCTTCTTGATCAATAAAGTTTTTGCTTGGAGGATCTTGATTTACATCCACTACTGCTTTCCCTTTTTCTTTTGCTAACGTGTCATTTTTACTCTTCACCACATTATCACTCTTTTTCGGTGGTTCAGATTCGAACACTCGACCACTACGGGTCATGCCCTATATCCCTGCTATATTTGAGATTGCAAGTCCTTGACTTGATGATGGCTCACATTCTTGTTTTAAGCCATTGACATATATGGTCAAATCATAACTCTATATGGTACTGCTTTGTCAGTTTTGTAAGGGGTAGGAGATGCCCCCTAATTACCATTGTAGTCTTTGGAACTACTGGTATCCTCTGAGTTTGTTTTATTATGGGCGTTTCTGTTGAATCTCCCCTCGGGATCACAAGAGTATTCTTATTATGGTTCGACACTTAGAAAGTAATTACCAATGGCTTCTTCGTACCTCCTTCAATTGCTGCTACATATTCACCTTCAGGGTATGGTACGAATTGGACTATCCCCTCGTCCACGAAGTGTTGAAATGTCCTTTCGAAAGCTTCATTATGCTCTAAAAGGAACCCATATTTCAACATATATTTTTTCAACAGGTTTATCAGAGCCTTTATTTGTTTGGCTTCCCCACAGTCGGTGACTACTTCGATCACATTTATTGCTGATCCACCAAGCAGAGGTATGGGGTTTGACTTGATGTTCGACTTCTCAAAAGTGATGTCATGGGAGTCCAACAAATCCCGAACATTATGTTTGAAGGTCCAATAGTGATCTATAGTATTTCCAGAATAATTGGCATGGTATTCACATTTGGCATTGGCATTTTATTTTGGTGGAAGTGGCCCAATTGGAGAAGTTAAAGGTTTTAGCTCTACCAACGATGCCTTGACCAAGTGTTGTAATTGTTGACTGGGTGGCATAGGGAGTGGATCCAACTTTCTTGGAGGCCTTTTGAACTTGTTCTATTGCTGTCCTCGTGGGATTATTAACGATTATTGTGCTCTTGGTTGTTAAGCCACAACATTAATTTCTCCTTCCTTCCTTTTTGTGAAGTAAGGAACCAGTCTTTTTGCGTTGTAAGGAGCATTTGATGATCCCCCATGTATCTTTCCATTTATTACTCCCATTTCAATCCTTTCTCCAATAGTTACTAGGTCAGAAAATCTTGAAGAGACGCTTTCTACCATCTTTTCATTGTATACCCCTTGCAAGGTTCCCATGAACATGTAGACTAGTTCTTTCTCCAGAAGTGGTGGTTGTACACGAGATGCCATCTCTCTCCACCTTTGGGCTTATTCCTTGAAGGATTCCTCTTTGTTCTGAGACAGATTATGGAGTTACATACGGGTAGGCGCCATGTCTAAATTGTATTTATTTTGTTTCAAGAAAGCATTAGCAAGATCTTCCCATGTCTGGATGTGCACTCTTTCTAACTGCATGTACCAATCTAGGGATGCCCCACTCAAACTGTCTTGAAAGCCATGAATCATTAGCTTCTCGTCTTAAGCATAAACATGCATCTTCCTACAATACATGCGCAGATGGTTCCTTAGACAGGTAAGCCCTTTGTATCTTCCAAAGTTGGCTACTTTGAACTTTGGCGAGATTACTACGTCCGAAACAAGGCCCATCTCGAGAGCATCGACATCAAAAGCATCATATCCATATAGAGCTTTTAATCTTTCCTCCAAATATTTATACTGATTTAGATCTAGTGGATTCTCAGTAGCAGGAGTATTGGTTATTCTCGGAGGTTCCTGATTGACATCCTCCAGGCCGTGGTCTCCAAATTGTAAATCCAAGTAACTGTCTGTATTGTTAATCGGAATCTGTAGGGTAATGTGATGTCCCTGCCTTTGGTGGAGGTGGGATAGACCCTTCAGTTTCTTGTCTTATCTCTTGCTGAGCCATGACATATTTTTGTGGTCCCGTCTCCGGTGTTCTTCTCAGTTGGTGACCGCTCAATGCACCAATGGTCTGAGTTATTTCCTTAAAGGATACCTGAGGAATTTTCTCTTGCCTCTCAATGATGTTCTTCAAGGCTAGAAGAACCTGACTCATATCCCCTCTCATTGAGTTAATGTTGCTTTTGACTTGTTTGATATAGTGGCCAGGGAGGTGGTGGTTTTCTTCTACCAATGATTCAACTGAAAAAGATTTTTTAAAAAAATGAGTTTTTGTGTTTTGAATTTATCAGGTGCAAATGTTTATGAATGTATGAATGTGTATGAACAATGCTAAGAATTTCGTTTCGAATGTCTTATTCACTTTGGTATATATATATATATATATATATATATATATATATTAGATTTTGCTTTTTCATTGGTGAGTATCTAGAAAATGAATCCGCAGACAAAATACAAAACACAATGCCTTTATTGAAGTAACAATTGTCTTTAAAAGAGAACATAATTTAGATATTGAAAGATATTACAACTTCAAAACAATAAACTTGCTGAAAGAAAATAATGAAAGGGAAATAGTCTTCTAAGCATGTTTGCAGATGTCTGATCTGAAATGGTTGACCATTTTTCTGCAAAGCTTGAGGAAGTCATCAACGTCTTTTGGGATAGGGACCATCACATTTTCTGCATCTCTCAAACTTATAGGGATGTCTTCAATGATATTGTTGGCTAAGAAGGTGAGTCTCTCATGCTTGTCCTTGTAGTACCGGTACTCTCGGTAGAGGTTGGGAATTATCTTGTGGTTATCCCTTCCTACTTGGGCGATATTCACATATTGCTCCTCCCAATACATCTTTTCAGCCCTCATCTCTGTATAAAGTCTCTCTTGTATCAGGAAATCTTTTCGGAGGCCTTCTAGCTCAAGGCATACTTGCTCGTACTGTTCAGTTATCTGGGCAAGAATTCTTTCTTCCCTCATCTTTGTAAGGCGATCCTTTATCTCGGATTCTTGGCTATCCTGAAGTCTAGTGGTAAGATCTTTCATTTTCTCTTCTTGATCTAGAGAAGCTTGTGCCAAGTTCTGGATTTGGGCCCTTAGATCTTCCTCCAGTACCTTCTTGTCTTGCACGTCCTTTTCATACCATCTGGTTAACCTTTCAATTTCACTAGCAGCGTATTTTAACCTCTGACTGTGGGAATCCAAATTAAACGTAGCACTCAATAACCTTTCAGTCGAACGTTTCCTTTTTAGACTCGCCTTTTCAAATGCCTCGCGATCTCTTTGAATTTGTTAGTCCTTTGATTCAAGTATACGCTACATTTGTCTTTTTTCTTTGGTTAAGTTAAGGAGGTTGAGCTCTAGTTCTTCTTTTTCCCCCTGAGCTTCTTTCAAGGCTTGCTTCAGATCATCTATTTCTTCCAAGGACATAGGCGGAGCTACTGAGACCTTTGGCTTGTATTCATGATCTATGTCAAAAGGTAGCTTAATAATTTGTACCCTATCCAAAACCCATAGAGTGTAGGGTTCTTTTTCCACAACATTCTTCTTTTCATCTTTTCTTTTGTTAACCCTGCTCTAGGCCCAAATAATTTTGTTGAGCAATTGTCGGTCGTTTTTGCCCATGTCATGAATGATCAATTGTTGAAGCTGTTCGTCTGAGGGTTTATCTTCCAATGGATACCCTATTTATCGTAGGACCAATATAGGGTTATAATTGGTGCAACCTTGTGATCCAACCAATGTAACATTAGGAAAGTCCCTGCAACTGTAAACAATATCACCAATGTCCAGCTTCCTTGCATACCATAATACAAAATTAGTAGTAAGAGACCTTAATTTCTGAGGCCACTCATACCTTGTCAAATTCGGGATCATTTAATATTCCTTGTAAAGATGAGTCATAAACCAGGAATACAACAACAAAATACAGCAATTTAGAGCACCTCTTATTTTTTCGTATCACGTATGAATTGTGTAATAGATGTCAGCAAGCAGAGCGGGAGTTGGATCTATGAAATTCTGGTATCAGATATGTGATGTCGAAGGAGATGTCACGACACAAGTTCAAAACCATTTTTCTTCAAATGTCAAGACATTTAGCAAAGCATTATCAATTCAGTTTTTTACCAAAATTGCTTCCAACAAACACTTACAAACTCCCCCTTTGGCAAATTTTGGCTAAAACATTATTTGAGCACATTATCAGAGCAGTAGCACAAGCAAAAGCAAAACTCAATTAGTAGTTAGAAAAGTAACTATGTTAGCTGTTAGCAGAGGAAGATGTCAGAACATCATCAGAGACACGAGGCTCCCCCTCAAACATTAAGCTCCCCCTCAGTCAGTGGTCAGTCAGTTTCTCTTCCCCTTTTTAGACATAATATGACAAATAAAACATGAATTCAAGAGAATGGAAGTAATAGAGTATGCCAAATAAGTACAGACCATAGAATCCAAGAGTCAAGCACATACAAGTGCCAAAAAGGAACAAAGGGGTCAAAACAAAAAAATAGCAAATGGTCTAACTCTCTTCAGGACCACTAGACTTGGCAGAGTCAGAACTTCCTTCATCATCAGAATCTCCTCCTTCAATGCTCACAATATCATTAAAACGGTTGTCCTTCTGTATCTCCTTGATCATCTTTTCAAAAATTAGTTGTCTTGCTAAGCTAACTCTGATCACATCATCGCGTGTCACCCCATCGCGTTACAGTGACCCCCTCAAAAATTAGCTCTTCTTGCATAACATTAATCCAGAACTCGTCAGTTAAGGCCTCTTTGAAATTCTTAGGCTCAATTTTTGAAACAAAGCAAGAGTTTGATATTCCTTCTCTTGATCTAGTAATAACTCCTTTATTTAGATCTCATATGCTAAGCTCCTTAGGATGATCTCTGAGTTCTAATTGAAGGCCCTTTATTGAGATGACTGAGCTCAGGATTTTCTTGAGGTGGATTAGAATCAATACTTATGTCATTGGATTCTGTTGGAATATCAGCCAAAGATGTTCCAACATCTTCTTCATCATTCCATCCTCTATCATCAATAATAACATTTATGGATTCCATCATAACCTTGGTTATGGAGTTAAAGACTCTGTAAGCTCTGCTATTTTAGAGTAACCCAGGAATATTCCTTCATCACTCTTGGGATCCATCTTCCTCCTTTGTTCACGATCAGCTAAGATGTAACATTTACTTCCAAAATCATGACGGTATTTAACAGTAGGTTTTCTTCCCTTCCATATTTCATACAATGTGGCTGAGGTGCCTTTCCTTAAAGTGACTATGTTATGGATATAACATGCTGTATTGATAGCTTCAGCCCAAAAGTTGTAGGGTAACTTCTTAGCATGGATCATAGCTCTGGAAGATTCTTGAAGGGTTCTGTTTTTGTGTTCCACAATCCTATTTTACTGAGGAGTAATAGGAGATGAAAATTCATGACTGATTCCTTCAGAAGAGCAAATATCAGCAAATTTATTGTTCTTAAATTCCTTTCCATGATCATTTCTGATTCAGTTGACATGACTATCTTTTTCCCTTTGAAGTTTTTGACAGAGATCTTTAAACACTTCAAAAGCATATGATTTTTCTCTGATAAAACTTATCCATGTGTATCTAGAGAATTCATCTACAACATCATAGGCATACTTGTTTCCACCAAGACTTTCAACCTGTATAGGTCCCATCAAGTCCATGTGAAGAAGTTCCAAAACTTTTGATGTAGTAAGATGTTGGATCTTCTGTTGTGACATCTTAGTTTTCTTTCCAATCTGGAAGTCACCATAAACTCTCTCTTCTTCTATTTTGAGCTTAGGAATCCCTCTCACAGCTTCAATAGATATGATTCTTTTCATTCCTTTTAGATGAAAGTTTTCCAGTTTTGATGCCACAGTTTAACTTCATTTTCTTTGGCTAAACCACATGTTGAGGAGAGGCTTAACTCTTAGGGAACCCATAAATAACAGTTATCCTTAGATCTGACTCCTTTTATAATAACTTCATTCTTCTCATTGCAAACGAGACATTCTGCCTTGGTGAAGTTAACTTTGAATCCTTGATCACATAAATGGCTTATACTTATTAGGTTAGCTGTTAACCATATAACAAGTAACACATTGTCAAGTTTTGGAACTCCTGAACATTCTAGCTTTCCCACTCCTTTGTTTTCACTTTTGGCTCCATCACCAAAAGTCACATAACTGGTAGATTGGGATTTGAGATCTACCAATAGATTCTTGACACCTATAATGTGTCTAGAACAACCACTGTCAAAGTACTAGTCATCTTTGGTTGATACTCTGAGAGAGGTATGAGCTATGAAGCTAGCAACATTAGACTTGGGAACCCACTGTTTCTTCTTTTTGCTATTTTGAGAGATCTGAATAGTCTTGGGAAGAGGAGTAGTTTTAGGATACCCATATAACTTGAAACAGAAAGGTCTTATGTGACCAAACCTCCCACAATGATGACACCTCCAGGGCTGGGATTTCTCTCTAGTAAATTTTTTCTTACCATGATATTTTCCATGATGTCTAGACATTTGATTCGACATCTTTGGTTTAAAATTGGTATGATTTGAATTTGATGAAGGTTCTTCTGAAACAGGTTCCTTTTTCTTATTAAACCCTAGACCACTCTTGTCTCCTGTCACTCTCCCCACTTAAAGAATTTCATCTAATGTGTCAAACCCATTATTCAGCATCTTGAGAGATTTGACCACTCTATCAAGATTTGAATTAAGAGAAGTCACTTCGCTTTCCAGATTAGAAATAGTTTTCAAATGCTCTTTCCTTTCTGCCTTCAGCTGGGTTATGAGTGCTTTCTGTTTCTCCCCTTCTAGGCAAACTTTTGCACTTCTAAGGCATAGTTCTTTGTACGAGGCATCTAGCTCATCAAAGGTTAGTTCGCCATCACTAGAATCTTCATCAGACACATATTTGCCTATCAATGCTTGAACATACTTTGCAGATTCCTCTTCAAGATCAGAATCCTCTTCAGACCAAGTAATAGTTAGATTCTTCTTCTGTTCTAAGATATGTAGGACATTCAGCTCTAATGAGACCAAAACCTTCACATCCATGACACTGTATTTCCTCCCCTTGAGTGGAATTTTCTTCAACCCTTTTTCTTTCAAACTCATTTGACTTAAGGATGTCAGATGAGATGTTCTTGACATTTGATCTTGGATTTCTATCCATACTTTTTATCACTTTGTTAAACTGTCTTCCAAGCATAGCTAAGGTATTAGATATTCCTTCATCTGTATCCAGATCACAGTCCTCATCTTCATCTTCAATATTGGTTACAAAAGTTATGCTTTTGTTCTTCTTTTCATATCTTTCATTGATGCTTAATTCAAATTTCTAAAGTGATCCAACAAGTTCATCCACTTTCATCTTATAAATGTCTTGTGCTTCTTATATGGAAGTCACTTTCATATCAAATCTCTTGGGAAGAGACCTAAGCATCTTTCTCATCAATTTGTCTTCTGGAATTTTTTATCCTAAAGCACTGACAGCATTGGCAATCTCAATAAAGTTCATATGTAAGTCATTAATGCTTTCATCATCCTTCATTCTCATATTTTCAAATCTAGTGGTGAGCAACTGAAGTCTTGACATCTTCACTTTGGATGTGCCTTCATGAGTAGATTGAAGAATCCCCCAGGCATCCTTAGCTACTTCACATGTGTTCACTAATCTAAAAATGTTCTTGTCAATTCCATTGAACATAGCATTCAAGGCTTTAGAATTTCCAAGAGAAATTTCATCCTCTTCTTTAGACCAGTCTTCTTCTGGATTTAACTCAGAAATAGGTTCTCCATTTTCTCCTAATTTAATAAGGTGTTTCCATCCTTTTAAGACAACTTTCCAAGCCCTGTTGTCCAGATACTTTAGAAAGCCCACCATACGTGGTTTCCAATAGTCATAATTGCTTCCATCCAGAATGGGTAGTATGCTTACAAATCCTCCTTCCTTGTCTATAGTACCAGAAAGTATCTTCCCTAGATCTCACCCAGGTATAGAGCAGGGTGCCTGCTCTGATAGCAATTGAAATTCTGGTATCAGATATGTGATGTCGAAGGAGATATCATGACACAAATATCTGAGGACAATATAAAATGCAAAAATACTAAAAGCAGTAAAAACACAAGGGATTGTTAACCCAGTTCGGTGTACAACAACACCTACTATGGGGGCTACCAAGCCAGGAACAAGTCCACTAAATAATATAAATTCATAGACCCTCAATAAATAACCATTTTATGATCTAATCAGTTAATCACTATCCGTGTTATACTTCTACCTAAGACACACCTATGTATGAAGCCATCCTCAAATCCCTTCAATCACTAACAGTGAATAACAACATAAATATTAAGTTTTAAAGTTAGGACTGCTTATTTATGAATGATCCAAAATTAACAACTCAAACTACAACTCAAGTATTAAACCAATACTTAGAGTGTATTACAATTAAAAAGACTTAGACTTCTAAAATATATGGAATATATTCTTCTTCAAAAGTTACAGTAAAACGAATAAGGATCCAAGTCCTTATAAAGGCGCAACAGTGGGCTTGGGCTGAAAAACAAATATTCCAATCCCTTGAATATTTCCAAGAAAACAGGCCAAGATTTAATCCATAAGGATAGTGCAAACAGAAAAATATTCCTCCATATTTTTCGCAAACTATGAGTCACAAATTTTGAATAATGGTGCACATAAAACCAGGAAACAGAATATTGGAAACAAATATGAAGTCACGTTCAGATCAGGAGGCAGATGTCAAGACATCTTCTTTAACATCATTCAAAACTAGTTTGCTTCAAATGTCAAGACATTTAGGAAAGCATTATCAAGTCAGTGTTTTGCTAAAATTTCTTTAAACAAACACTTACAACCTGTATTGAAAGTTTTTGTACCCCAAAACACACTGATAGCTACAGAGTTAATATAGTCTACAGTCTGTGGGAATAAGATAACACCGAATACAAGCAGTCCTAGACAATTGACACAAGTCTCTCATTTCTTGTTATAGCTAGATCAAGAGCCTTAGTTTCTAAGTAGCATCTATTAATCCCTCGTATGTCTCCATTTTTCCGATACCCACATAAGCCTTCTCTTTAGAAAAATTCAGAATTCTATCCAATTCTTTCAGAGTTGGTGCTAGCTGGAAATCTTGAAAGGTGAAGCATCTCAGCGGAGGGTCGTAAAACTCAATTAGAGCAGAATATCCCCATAGCGACAAGTGAACGTTTTCAGATCCCTTTCAGATAATATTTCTTTTACATCCTTGATTTTTGTTACGTCTGGTTTGACAGCATTGATGCGGACGAGTTGCTTCCCTTTGGTACTCATTTTTAGGCACTCACCAAAACCTTTGATTATATATATATATATATATATATATATATATATATATATATATATATATATATATATATATATATATATATATATATTAACCCTGTGAATAAGACAAACAAAAGAAAATGGAGACTAATAAATATATGAAATGTAAAGATGTATGAATGCATGAATGCATGAATGTAGGGCTAAATGACAGGATTTTATGGACAATACCCTTAGAAGGTAGACTCCTAGATTGGGCCTATGGATATTCTATCCTCCCCATAAGTTGGATTCCTTAAGGGTGTCATGAATAACACTGGAGGGAAAGGCACAAGGACCTCCCTCACGCGGAGCCTCCTTACAGACCGAGACTTTCGTCTCTAAGTCATAAAAGGTCTCATCATGAGATTTTGGTTTAAAGGTTGTACAAAGAGCCATAGATGTTATCCCAAAGTCCTAATTCCCAAGAGGATGTCTCTTGAGAGGTATTATTTTTGTAGAATTCCACATACTCTATGCGAAGTCGTCATATAAACTCATAGGGACGATGTATCCCCTTGGCTAATAGATGAACCTTCTTTCTAAGGGTTTTTGAAAATATCTTTGAAAAACTTTAAATCCCACCATAAATATAATAACATGATCAAATGCAATAAGCAAAAATAAATGAATAATTAAATAAACAAATATTAAAACTTTAAAATAAAGAAAAAGCCTTAAACCCTAAAATTAAAGGTAAAGCTACTAAACCTAGGGTTGAGTCCCCGGTGAAGTCGCCAACTGTTGTAACTAGTTTTAAAATAAGAGTCATCACCCTCAATTTTTATCATAAGGAAGGGTGTATAAAGGATAACCCTAAAAAGTTCAGAGATTCTAGATTGTTGGACTCGGTTATAGGCGAAGGTAAGGTGTTAGCACCCCTCAACTACATTGTTAACAAGGATACTAGGGTTAGAAACGCGATCTTAGGAAATAGGGTTTTAATTTTTATTAGGGGAACTCTCCATGATTTTAGTCGTATGCCTATGTATCCTCTTATGAGGAATCAGAGTTCCAATTCGTAGTTCGCAGTTGGTTTGTGTTTTTTATGGATTAAAAAAATATTTGAATTTCCCGTATACTTAGTCTAAGTGTGTGAATATCGGGGATATTTAGACAAAGCGCGCAGTTAATTAAAATATACTTGTAACCCTTTTTGAAGATTACTTGTTAGATTAATTTGATTTACAAAAATAATTTGTTGTTGGTTAAGTCGTTTTTATGTATTAATTGTAAAAATTTATCTTATTATGCATGCTTAAAATAATTTAATTTAATGCAATAAATAGAAAATATTTTTTATTGAGTTGAAAAATATATATAATTTATATGATAATAATATAATAATATAATGTTATAAAAAAATTAGAATATAAAATATAAGAATTATAAATAATAAATAAATAAATAAATAAATAAAAAGAGATAAATTAGAAAAAAAACACAGGGGATTGCAGACTTGGTTATGCTAGTAAAATGGGGAGGTGTTAATAGCATGGGCCTAAATTTAGATATTGGATTCAGGCCCAAAAGGAAGGGGGTATATTTTTGTTCTCGAAGAAGATTGGGGGTGTAAGGAGCCTGGGCCCAAGTCCAGATTTTGGACTTGGCCCATTTGGCCTGGGGGGTATGAAATGACAATAATCTTTTCAATTCTTCAACCACTTTACTAGCATCTTCAAGTCTTACACATAAAAACAAAGTTGTAGTAGACATACCAAAGATTATTGAGGGAAAAGAATAGGCTAAAGGAGATAAAAATTGACCAAGTTATGATTATTTGAAGTCAAACCCTAAAATTCAAAGGCCTTTCAAGGAGACTTATAATCTTTCTCAATCATTAGTGATCTTCAATTCAAAATTAGCCTTAGATCTCTGAAGATAGCTTGTTAATGACACCTTAAAGAGAATCATGGATTTGGAACCAATCAAAAATGTAAAACAAAAAGCAAGATATGGTCCCTAGAAGTCAACAAACCTTAGCTCAGAGAGTGTCAAAATGACTTGAAACCCTTTTCAACTTTTAATGATTTTTCTTGCACAATTGGATCTTGTCTTGTGAAGAGAGGTTGCTGTAGATGATGATAAGAATACATATAAAAAGAACCAAATAAAAATATTGAAAATTGAGATACTTATGCGTTTGTGATCACTGAATCTAGTATTTGCTCTATTAGGTCAAACTTGTTGAGCCAGCCTTGAATCTCTTTGAACTTTCTTGGAAAAGTAAAGCATGATGAATCATGAGAGGCCTTGAAATGATGTTATCTTGAAGTACACCCAAATATGAAGCTTAAGTCTCAATGAAGCATGTTGAAGAAGGCGTGGAAATAAACTAATGAACTTATGAATCTTCTTGATTAATTCCACCACCAACTTTGTGGAGATCTTGACCTAAATAAAGTGAGAGAGCTTCTTGAACAAAAAACTTTGATGCCATAGACATGACCTTGAAGATTGAGCTCTTGCAATCCATTAGATAACCATTTGATTGAGAATCACCCCTCTAACCCTAGATTAGATTGTGAGATGAATGCAATTGTGATCACGTAAAATATGACCATTTAAAGGAACATATATACACATATTGATATTAGTTAAAAAAACACATGTACAAGATACACAATACAAGGTGCTTGGCAATCCCTCAAGAGAAAGATTAAAGATAGGATAAAGAGAGAAACAACCCTAATGTGTGTGTCTTGATGCATTGTAACATGAAATGATGAGAAATCTTAGGGGGGAAATTGGGATGTAACATATTGATTTAGGTCTGGTTCCTTGGTATCAGAATCCCTGCAAAGTTTAAAGCGCCAAATTTCAACAAATACAAAGGGACGACCTGTCCTAAGACTCATATCCGAGTGTTTTACTAAAAGATGGCGGCTTACTCAGAAGATGAAAGAATGTTAATGCACTTTTTCCAAGATAGTCTATCCGGGGCATCCTTGGAATGATATATGCAGCTAGAACAAACTCACATTCATATCTAAAGAGATTTAGCCGAAGACTTCATCAGATATTAACAATACAACACAGATATGGCTCCTAACCGCACTCAATTTCAGAATCTTGCTCAAAGAGAAAATGAGTCCTTCAAAGAATACGCCCAAAGGTGGAGAGAGCTCGCTGCCAGAGTACAACCCCCTTTAATGGAAAGAGAATTGGTGGACATGTTCATGGGGACGTTGCAAGGTCCTTATAAATTCAACGATGATGAGAAGTACCTCTACTGGGTTTTCAGAATTGGTTATGGCTGGTGAACATGTAGAATTTGGCTTCTAGATGGGGAAAATTCAGGCTGCTAGTGTAAGTTCTTCAAATGGAACGAAAAAACCTTTTAGGGGATATGCTAAGAAAAGAGGAGGAGATAACAATGCTGTGCTTTCCTCCAAAGGGAAAGGAAAGGCATACTAGGCATCCTATCAGCAAGCTGCTACAATAATTCCATCAAATTCTCAACCCAATGTTGCTCAACGACCACAACATATTTATGCCCCCAGGCAATATCAACAAAAATCAAAGTATCCTGAGAGGAACTTTGACCCAGTACCAATCTCCTACACACAACTACTACAACGTCTGCTCAAATTACAATTGGTGGAACTCCATACTTTGAATCCTCCATCAAAATTGCCTGCCAACTATGATTCTAACGCAAGATGTTACTTTCACTCTAGAGCGTTGGGTCACAATAATGAAAAATGCAGAGCCTTAAACATAAAGTACATGATTTGCTTGACTAAAATGCCATTGAATTTACTCCAAACGCTCAGCCAAATGTAATACAAAATCTAATGTCGTCTCACCATGGTCCAGCCACAAATACTGCCGAGAGACACGAAGGATTGAACCTAGTGAAAGATGTGAATCAGTTGAGGATTTATTTGTCCTTCGTCAAGAACAAGCTACTTGAGCACAACATTTTCCTGGTTATTATTTAGATTGTAAGAAGTGTGGGGACCAGTCCGAGGGATGTGATGAGTTAAATATGGGAATTTAGAAGATGATTGATCAAAATTACATTCGGTTCGATAAACCCTCATACAATGACCTTTTTGACAGTGGTGTTAGAGCTATGCTGTATGCGGTCAAGAGACTGTCAATGTGGTGTACGGATGCCCGGGACAATACCAAGTCTTTGACATAAACATGTTGAGAGCAGATTTAGTGCAAATGCATGCCACTATGTGCAGATGGGGAAATTTTGCAAGGCATAATTATGGATCTTGTCAGATTTGTTGTAGAGACTCACGAGGTGGATCCAAAGAAGATACCTTCAAGTTTTTATAGATAATGGCACTACCCAAATCCTCAGAGATAGGAATGAAAATGGTGTGAATATCATGGAGAGTTATCCTGATGAGCTTGTCTAAGATATCAACATGTTGATCCAGAAATTCATGCCAAATTCATGAAGTTAGGATTGGTTGATTTTAGTCATGATGTTGATCCTGGCCAAGCGTATAATGTGAATTTAATGGGAGGTAACTTGGTACAAACACATGAGGATTTTTTCTGGACATGACAACATGACTATGATTCTTGCCAAATTTGTTATAAGGATTCTTAAGGATGCTCTATTGTGAAAAGAGACCTTCAACACCTTCAATGTTTTTTAGATCAAAGTACTATCCAGACTCATGGAGAAGCACCAGATAACAATTTAGAAGTTATTTCTATACCATATGAACCCATTCCAATACTTGTGGCAGCAAAGGAGCCTCATTTGAGGATCATCGTGCCAAGTCCTATTCCATTCGAAAGTACCAAGGAAATATCCTAGCACTATAGGGGAGATATGTACTATCATGGAGAAAAGAAAGAACCCCTAGTGGATAATATTGTGGGAACCGGTGGAATTACTCGCAGCAGTAGAGTTTTTACTCCTCTCAGCAAACCTGATGATACCAATGTCAAGGAAAAACAAGTGATTATAGATAATCAAGGGAAAGACCCAAGGTGGTCTTCTTCCCCGGAAGCAAAAGAGATAGAGGAATTAATGAAAATCATAATGAAGTGTGATTTAAAGATAGTTGATTAGCTTAATCAAATGTCATCCAAGATATCCATCTTGTCATTACTGCTTCGTTCTGATACCCATCGTAACACATTATTGAAATTCTTGGGAGCCGCTTATGTTCCCGAGGAGATTTCTTTGAATCAATTAGAAGGAGTCGTTGATGGCATAACTGTAGGAAATGGGTTGGTATTTACAGACTGGGACCTAACTCCAAAAGGAAAGAATCACAACAAGGAATTGCATATTTCCCTAGAGTGTGTTGATACAACTCTAGATCGTGTGATGGTAGACACGGGATCTTCCTTGAATTTCTTGCCAAAATATGTTTTGGATAAACTTAATGTTGAAGGTGTTGAGTTAACACCCAATTATGTGATTGTTTGTGCTTTCGATGGAGTAAAGAAGTTTGTGTTTGGAGAGATTGTGCTGCCTGTCAAAATTGGCCCTCAGGTGTTTGATGTGACCTTCTTTTTTATAGACATTCATCCTTCTTACAGTTGTCTATTAGGGCGTCCTTGGTTCCATAATGTAGGAGATCAGATTATAATTATTTATAGGGAGGAGGATATCATGGTAAGTCATATGGAATCATTCCGTTATATTGAAATAGAAAGGGAGATTCAAGAAACTCCATGTCAAGCTTTTAAGGTTGTTCCCGTTGATAAAATCCTCACGGCAGAGGTTAAAAAGCCAAAGAGTTTGATAACATCATTGAAAGAAGCTAAAGCTATAATAAAATCAGGACACCCTTAAGGATGGGTCGAGTCTTGGATTTACCTACAAAATTTGATAAGTTATTATTGGGATATCACTCGGGGTCGCAAGAATGAGGCAAGTTATATCCCAGAGGCAAAGGAAGTTTTGGTTCAAGAGGTTGTGGTTCTCCGTCTTTCAACAAATTCATCATTGCTGGCACTATCATTGAAGTTAAAATACAAGCAATGGACAACGAGGTCGACATCGACGACGACATCAACAACTTGATTCATCCTTGTGTTCTCGGATAAGAGCTCCGCAACTAGACTGCTGAAGATATCATTCTTGTTACTTTTCATCATAAGTAATTTCCTTTGTTTTTTATAAAAAAATTATTGTGCTCTGCCTAAGGCATAGTGAAATATTGTAGGGCCCATCTGTATTTGCATGTTTTATCATTAAGTAAAGGAAGTTTTATTCAAATTTGAGTTCCTTGTCTTTCACTTACACTCTTTTTCATAACACTGACAATGTTTTCTTTCTTTTTCTTAAAAAAACAAAAAATATCACTCGCATTCTAAAAGCATAAATCCCCTTTATATAAATTCACACTTGTTCCCATTGATAATGATACTGTTATGACTCTCTATGACTTTAATAATCCAATTTACCAAGTTGAAGAAGATTATGAACTCCCCAAAGAGTTGGCTTGGCTACTGAGGCATGAAGAAAAGGCTATCCAGCCATAGGAGAAATCCTTGTAAGTTATCAACTTGGGTACCGAAGATGGAAAAAAGGAAGTCAAAATAGGGGCTAGTATGGAAGAATCGGTAAAACACAGTATGATTGGTCTACTACAGGAGTATGTCAATGTCTTTGCTTGGTCTTACAAAGACATGCTTGGGCTTGATACAAATATCATTATGCACCGTTTTCCTCTCAAGGAAGATTGTCAACCCGTCAAAAAGAAACTCCAAAGAACGCATCCAGACATGTCCATGAAAATTAAAGAAGAGGTTCAGAAACAGTTCAACGCAGGTTTCCTAAAAGTAATCAAGTATCCTCCATGTGTGGCGAACATTGTGCATGTACCAAAAAAGGACGGAAAATTACGAATGCGTGTTGACTATAGAGATTTTGTTAGAACATAGTTTGATTCTACAACCCTTAATTAGAGTTTTGATGATAACAAAATACAAGAATAAATAAATTCAAAGATATATATATATATATATATATATATATATATAGAACAAATATGCTACTTAAAATTATGTTTTGTATTTACAGAAGTTCTGATGAAATCAGCATCAGAAGCATAAGAAGATAAGTAATACGCAAGCATCAGAAGATCAATAACATGTGCTACACGCTGAAGCTTGATGACCAGAATCTGCGCATCAACATATACACTCTGACTCTGATCAAGATCCTTACTAATTCATCAGCACTTAGAAGCATCAGCATAAGTTAAAGCAAAGAACACTCTGATTATCATAAATAAGACTCTGAAGCGTTACTAAGCATTCAAGACAGATTAATTACGAACGACTTTATTCAAGACAAGATCTTCTCAAAAAAGGAAAGAACGTTATTATCATTGAAAGTGCTTTATGGACAACAACGTATCTTTGCCTTGGCTATATAAACAAGTCTGTGTGAGAAAAGAAGACGCTAATCTTCACGCACGCACTCATACAATTTGCTAAGTCTTCAAACCACGCTCATTCAAACGCATTAGCAATCCAGTTTCATTCTAAGCTTAAATTTGTGTATTATCACAGTTGTGGTATACTATTTTATTAGAAAACATCAAACACATTATTGTTCAATTATTTGTAAATAGATTTCCTTGAGATAAACCGGTTTGTGGTTATACTCAAGAAGGCTTTAACAGTGGTTAAAGTAGTTGTTGTATCCCTTTGAATATAGTGGATTAAGACCTCGTTGGAGAGAGGCGAAATCACCTTGACGGGTGAACTGGAGTAGTTTGAGATCAAACGAACCAGGATAAAAATACAGTGTTGTTTAAGCTTTTGATTTAAGTTTTATAATTCAACCCCCCTTCTTGTGTTTTTCACATCTTCAATTGGCATCAGAGCGCCTGGTTCTGAGCTTATAACACTTAACCGTGTCAGTACAAGATCTAGCATCAGAAAAACACAATGGCAGGACCAAATCAAAACATCAGCAATGACAACAATGAAGAAAGAGACAGATTCAGTGGCAAACCTCCAGTATTTGATGGAGAGAACTTTGACTACTGGAAAGACAAAATTGAGAGTTTCTTTCTGGCCTATGATGCTGATCTGTGGGACATGGTGACTGATGGATACACGCACCCAGTGGATGGTAGTGGTCAGAAGATTGACAGGAAAATAATGTCTGATCAGCAAAAGCGTGATTTCAGAAATCATCACAAGGCCAGAACAATTCTTCTCAGCGCCATCTCTTATTCAGAATATGAAAAGATATCAAACAGAGACACTGCAAATAATATGTTTGACTCTCTGAGAATGACGCATGAAGGCAACATTCAAGTCAAAGAAACCAAAGCCCTTGCACTCATTCAGAAGTATGAGGCATTCAAGATGGAAGAGAGTGAATCAATAGAGACTATGTTTTCAAGATTTCAAATTCTTGTTGCTGGTCTAAAAGTTCTTGACAAAGGGTATTCCACTGCTGATCATGTTAAGAAGATCATCAGAAGCTTGACAAAACAGTGGAGGCCAATGGTCACAGGCCTTAAGCTAGCCAAGGATCTCAACAAAATCTCTCTTGAGGAACTTGTCAGCTCCCTCAGAAGTCACGAGATAGAGCTAGAAGCAGATGAACCTCAAAAGCAAGGTAAGCCATTAGCTTTAAAATCTAACAGAAAATCTGACTCCAAAGTTTTGTAGGCTGTAGAAGAAACCTCTGATGGATCCTCATCAGAAGAAGATGAATTGTCTCTCATCTCCAGAAGGGTGAACCAATTATGGAAGTAGAGGCAAAGGAAGTTCAGGAATCCCAGAAGATCAGAAAACCAGAATGAATCTTTCTCCAGATACAGAAGGTCAGAATCCTCCTATGGACACAGAAGATCTGAAGGTTCTTCAGGAAACAGAAAGCCAAACAACAAAGACATCATCTGCTATGAATGTAACGAGCAAGGGCACTACAAAAGTGATTGCCCAAAGCTTCAGAAGGAAAAGCCCAAAAAGAAGTTTGGCAAGGAAAAGAAGAAAAGTCTCATGGCTACATGGGATGATTCTGACACATCTGAAGCTGACTCAGAATCAGATGATGAAAGAGCAAACATAGCTCTCATGGCAAACATAACAGAAGACAGTGAAGCTTCTGAGTCAGACTCTGAATCAGATACAGAAGAGGTATTCCCTGACTTTGCTATAAACTTTACTAAGGTTGAACTAGCTGAAAGCCTTAATGAAATTCTGGAAAGATATCAGCAGATTAGAGTCAAATTCAGAAACCTGAAAAGGAATCTTGCTTCTGACTCTGATAAGACTGAGAGTCTCAAATTGGAGAATTCTGAGTTAAAAGATAAAATTTCAAAATTAGAAAATCTATTACAAAACTCTCAGAAGGAAACAATCCCTGAAACTCCCAGCAATGCTGATGAGATCATCAAGGAGTATGATCACAGCTTTCAGAAGTTTCTAGCTAAAAACATAGATAGAAGCAAAATGGCTTCAATGATCTATGGAGTTAGCAGAAATGGCAGAAAAGGGATAGGATATCAAGGTAAGGTACCTACACAAAGAATGCCATGGATTTAGTTATAAAACGCACTTCACTTGATTCACACTTTGTATATGGACACACACATGACATAAAATATACTAGTAGTGATTACTTTGTCAAACCAAAATTCAATCAGAGTTTTGGTAAAACTAACAAATCAGGACCCAAGAAAATATGGGTACCTAAGGATAAAATAATACATGTGGAAGATATCTTTAGCAGCAAAGCAAAAACACCAGTCATGGTACCAGGACTCTGGCTGCTCACGACACATGACGGGAAGAAGGCATATGTTCCAAAGCCTGGAGGCCACGTAGGTTTTGGAGGCAATCAGAGAGGAAAGATCATTGGCTCTGGAACAGTAGGTAATGGAAATCTTCTCTCCATAAGTAATGTTTTATTAGTAGATGGATTAATGCATAACCTGTTATCCATAAGTCAATTAAGTGATAACGGTTATGATATAATCTTTAATCAAAATTCATGCAAAGCTGTTAGTCAGAAAGATGGGACTATCCTATTTAATGGAAAGAGGAGAAACAACATTTATAAAATAAAGCATTCTGAACTAAAAAGTCAGAATGTAAAGTGTCCTCTGTCTGTTAACAACGAGCAATGGATCTGGCATAGAAGATTGGGACATGTTAGTATGAGAAGAATATCTCAGATTAACAAACTCAATCTGGTCAGAGGACTTCCTAACCTGAAGTTCAATTCAGATGCTCTATGTGAAGCATGTCAGAAAGGCAAGTTTGCAAAACCAGCTTTCAAAAAACGTTGTTTCCACCTCTAAGCCATTAGAACTTCTGCACATTGACTTATTTGGACCAGTTAAAACTACTTAAGTCAGTGGCAAGAAGTATGGGTTAGTAATCGTAGATGACTATAGCAGATGAACATGGGTAAAGTTCTTAAGACACAAGGACGAGTCACACTCTGTGTTTGTCACCTTCTACAACCAAGTTCAGAATGAAAAGGATCTTAGAATCGTCAAAGTCAGAAGTGATCATGGTGGAGAATTTGAAAACAAAGATTTTGAGTTATTCTTTAATGACAAAGGCATTCTGCATGATTTCTCCTGTCCTAGAACTCCCCAGCAAAATGGAGTTGTAGAACGAAAGAACAGAATATTGCAAGAAATGGCCAGAACCATGATCAACGAGACTAACGTTGCTAAGATCTTCTGGGCAGAGGCAATAAACACAACGTGTTACATTCGGAATAGAATCTCCATAAGACCTATTCTGGAAAAGACTCCATATGAATTGTGGAAGAACAGAAAGCCCAACATTTCCTATTTTCATCCATTTAGATTTACATGCTTTATTTTGAATACAAAAAATTATTTGAACAAGTTTGACTCTAAAGCACAAAAGTGTATCAAGTTAGGATACTCTGAACGCTCAAGAGGGTACAGAGTATACAATACAGAAACACAGATTGTGGAAGAATCAATCAGTGTTCGTTTTGATGATAAGCTTGACTCTCAAAAGTCAAAGCAGAATGAATTCCTTGCAGGTATGGAAGTTGAACTCATAGGTACTGAAGACAAATCATCAGAAGCTCTTAACAGAGAAACTCCCTCAACATCAGAAAGAGGCACTGCAAGCAACCCAACACCTTCTGTTGATCAACTCCAGAAAAGACCATCCAGAAGCAGCATGGATCACCCAGAAGAAACAATCTTAGGAAGAAAGGAAGATCCAATCAGAATAAGATCTAGCTTCAGAAACTCTGAAGAATCCCTCATGGGACTGGTTTCTCTAACTGAACCAACAACAATTGATGAAGCACTTCTGGACAATTACTGGATTCTAGCAATGCAAGAGGAGCTAAATCAATTCACAAGAAATGACGTATGGGATCTAGTTCCCAAACCAAAAGGATTCAACGTCATTGGAACAAAATGGGTGTTCAGAAACAAACTGAACGAACAAGGTGAAGTCATCAGAAACAAAGCACGGCTGGTAGCACAAGGTTATAATCAGCAAGAGGGGATAGACTATACATAAACCTTTGCTCCAGTCGCCAGGTTAGAATCTATCATACTTTTAATTTCATTTACTATTAATAAAGGCATCACTCTGTATCAGATGGATGTCAAGAGTGCATTCTTAAATGGCTATATAGAAGAAGAGGTTTATGTGCACCAACCCCCTGGTTTTGAAAGTTCCAAAAATCCAGAATATGTTTTCAAACTAAAGAAGTCACTCTATGGTCTGAAACAAGCTCCCAAAGCTTGGTATGAAAGACTAAGTAACTTCCTGTTAGAAAAGGAATTCACCAGAGGGAAAGTGGACACAACCCTGTTCAGTAAGACAGTTAAGAATGACATCTTAGTATGTCAGATTTATGTTGATGACATTATATTTGGATCCACTAAACCCTCTTTGGGAAGAGAGTTTGCTAAATGTATGCAGGCAAAATTTGAGATGAGCCTAATGGGGGAACTAAAGTTCTTTCTGGGCATTCAAATTAATCAGACTCCAGAAGGAACCTACATTCATCAGAGCAAATATGTCAGAGAACTTCTGAAGAAATTTGATCTCTCAGAATGTAAGCCCTCAAGGATTCCAATGCATCCCACGTGCATTCTGGAAAAAGAAGAGGTAAGTAACAAGGTAGAACAAAAGGTCTACAGAGGTATGATTGGTTCTCTTCTCTATCTGACGGCTTCAAGGCCTGACATTCTATTCAGTGTTTGCATTTGTGCTAGATTCCAATCAGATCCTAGAGAATCTCACTTAACAGCAGTTAAGCGAATTTTCAAGTATCTGAAAGGTACTACTAATCTGGGTTTGTTTTATAGAAAATCAAGTGATTACAACTTAGTAGGATACTGTGATGCTGATTTTGCTGGAGACAGAGTAGAACGAAAAAGCACTTTTGGAAGCTGCCAGTTTCTGGGAGAAAATTTGATCTCTTGGTCCAGCAAAAGACAATCCACAATTGCTCTATCAACAACAGAAGCTGAATACATAGCAGCAGCTGGATGCATCACACAAATGCTCTGGATGAAAAGTCAACTTGAGGACTTCCAGATATTTGAGAGTAACATTCCTATCCTCTGTGACAATACTTCTGCTATTTGTCTTAGTAAAAATCCAATTCTACATTCTAGGGCTAAGCATATAGAAATAAAACATCATTTTATTAGGGACTATATTCAGAAAGGGATTTAAAATTTAAAATTTATTAACACAGACCATCAATGGGATGATATTTTTACAAAACCTCTTTCTGAAGATAGGTTCAACTTCATTCTGAAACATCTCAGCATGAAGCTCTTCCCAGAATAAAATTGTTTTGATTCCATATCTTAACCTTCAGAACTTTGTTTATTTTTCTGTGAACTACTAATCAATCTTCTTTCAGAACTTTAGAAGTGCAGATTGTATCAGAATCTATCCATGAAGATCTGAGCGCTTCATTTCAAGGATAGAAATGTGCTGTTCACTCAAGCAAACAAGTGCCATCCAGTCATCAGCTATTTTCTGAGGCTGAACACGCGTTCACGTTTCTAAAAAGGCAAAAGCGTTGATTGGATGCATTGAGACACATGTCATGGGTAACCGTTCCAAATATCTTTCTGAATCCCCTAAAATCAGCTATCATTAAATGCTAATAATCATTATTAATTTCTCTCTCTTGACGTTTATGTTTTCAAAATTGTTTAGAAATCTATTTAAACACACTTCACACCATTTACACTCTTTTACCTTCACTTTCATTTTCTCTCAAACTTACTGATTTCAGCGTTCTTACTTTCTCAAAAAACCCTTTCAATCTTTTTCACAAAAACCTTCGTGTGACCATGGCTTCTTCCAGCATTCCTACTTCAGGTTCCCAGAAAACTGTTTCATCTGAACAATACGAAGAACCTTACAGAACGCTTCTAAAGACTTAGAGGTTCTGTCAGAATTGATCGTGGATTTCAACAGTCTTCAGGAGAATGGGTTCAATCTCTCTGAAGAAGTTAAAGCTCAAGGCTGGGAAAAGTATTTTGACAGACTGGTGGGTCCAACATTTCCTATTCTGGTAAAGGAATTTTGGATTCACGCTTCTTCTTCAAATCACCAAGTTACGTCTTACATCATGGGGAATAAGATTGTTATTACTGAGGACCTGATTGCAAGACTCATAGGCAACAGTGGTGGTGGTGTTCATTGCATTGACATGGCAGAAAGGTGCGCTGATGCTGCCCTAATTGCAAGGGAAATCTTCACTCCAGGGCTTCCCTCCAGCAAGATAAGGGATTTGAAAGACAAACACAGAATTTGGGCCAAGATCATTCTGGGGTGCATCAACCACAGGAAGCCTACCAGCTCTCCTGATTACATTAATATTGATCAGCAATTTCTGATCTATTTCATCTCTCAGAAGGTCAAGGTGAATCTGGCTCATCTTCTGTTCAACCATCTGAAGACAAGTGTTAAAGACACAAGAGAAGAGGAGCGAACAAAAAGGGATTGGATACCCTTAGGAAGACTGATATCAAATATTCTAACAGAGAATAAGCTGATTGATCACCTTACAGAGGCTCAGGAAATCAGCTCTTTGGAAGCTACTGTGGGCAAACAACTGAATGCTAAGAATCTGAAGAAGATGAAGTTGATTGAGAACATTAAGAAGGAACCCAGCGTCACTCCTTTTGCTGCAATCTCCAGCAGAAGAGTCCCTCTGGACAACTTCCCTCTGTTCTCAGAGATTGATTCTAAACCAGATATAATACTCAGATATTTGGATGCTTGCAAGGCTGATGGTACAGCACCTAATCTGAATATTCAAGATCTTCAGCAGAAGGCTCCAGAAGTTGTGCTGAAGAAAACCAAGAAAAGGAAAGCTGCTGCAGAAGGATCCTCCTAGCAGACTCCTAAAATGAGAGGTAATATTTCTTCTGTAACTGTTTTAGATTCAACTGCTGTATCAACATCTATCCCAACTTCCACTCAACCTGAAAACCCAACACCTCAAACTTTTGATGATTTTGACCTTGACTTTGACCCTTCTGAATCATTAACTCTTAGAAGATCTCGCTCCCAACCTCAAAATCCAAATATTGTTGAAACCCAACAAGAACTTGAAAAAGTTCTTTCTGATATAGACCAACATACATCTGCTCCCATTCCAGACAATCCAAATCCTGAAACTACCACAGAACCACAACCAAAAATTCCACTCTCTCCAAAACCAGAAATCCCACTACCTCCATCTCCTCAACCAGAAATTAATCCACCTTCTCCACAACCTGAACCATCTCACCCAGAAGTTCAAACCTCTGAGGCTCAACCCTCTGAATCCCCTGAACCAAAACCTCTGGCCATTCATTTGCCCTGTGGCACCATTGTGAATTTTCCCCAACTTCCCTCTTCACCAGAATTAACTCCACCAAATTCCCCATCAAGTCCAATCATAACTCCTGACTCTCCCACTCCCTCACCAAAGAACAAACCAGAAGACAACATCAAGACTGTCATTGACTTAACAGTTTTTGAATGTCTTGCTGCCATCAACCACAAAACTGCTATCCCAAAGCCAAAACATCCTGATGTTGGTACCAACATATTGAACTTTGAAACAGAAGTACAGAAGTGGATCACTTCTCTGAAACAAGCTAGTCGTGAGCTGGTTGATCCTGCTGCATCAGACTACCTTTGGACAAAGTTCAGAAGATGGGTATGCTCTGAAACCTTTAAGCTGCAAGAATAGAGCTATGGACAAGCTCAACAGAACTTCAGCAATCTGCTGAAAGAAATTGAAGGTCCAGTTCTGAGCAAGCTGCTTAAAGAAGAAGTTCTCCCTCTGGACAATGCTCCTTGGTCTGAACACCGTCCAACATCCAAAGTTCAACCTGATACTCAAGATCTGATGGTTCCTGCTGAAGCACTGGGTTAAGAAGAAGTTATTGCAGAAAGCTCTGAGAAGCATCCTGTTTCTGAAGATCCTCAAGCTTCCTCCATTGACAGGCAGACTCTAGAAGATCTGAAAAGATCTGATATGCTGATGAAGGAGAGAATGGATAAGCAGGACAACAAAATTGATGCAATAGCAAGCATGTTAACCCAGCAACAGGAAACAAACACCCAGATCAAGAGCATGTTGGAGGCTTTGTTCACACGACTTCCTCCTCCTTCTTAGAATTTCCTTGTTTTTATAACTTATTTATCTGTAATATTTTTACAATGTTCTGAACTTATCATTGCTTCTGCTTTCAATATAAATGCATTTTTGACTCTGATTATTTGTGCTTTTTGATAACTGACAAAAAGGGGGAGAAAGAATGATATTTTTCAATAACAGATTACTGAGACATAAGTCTCAAACATTCTGACATTCTGATCTATTTCAATTTCTTTCTTCTGAAAAGCTTGAACAGGTACAAAATTCTGACGAAAGATACAGTAAAGTACAGTAAAGTTATGATGCTCAAATACTCATGGAATTAAAGGGAAGTAATCAACTCAGGGGGAGTTTTCTCCTCTTAGCTCTGATACCTTTTTATTCTTTATTTTTAATTGAAAAAAATCTGGTTTTTGTCATCATCAAAAAGGGGGAGATTGTTAGAACATAGTTTGATTCTACAACCCTTAATTAGAGTTTTGATGATAACAAAATACAAGAATAAATAAATTCAAAGATATATATATATATATATATAGAAGAAATATGCTACTTAAAATTATGTTTTGTATTTACAGAAGTTTTGATGGAATCAGCATCAGAAGCATCAGAAGATAAGTAATACGCAAGCATCAGAAGATCAATAACATGTGCTACACGCTGAAGCTACCAGATCATACGCTGAAGCTTGATGACCAGAATCTGCGCATCAACATATACACTCTGACTCTGATCAAGATCCTTACCAAGTCGTCATCACTTAGAAGCGTCAGCATAAGTTAAAGCAAAGAACACTCTGATTATCATAAAGAAGACTTTGAAGCGTTATTAAGCATTCAAGACAGATTAATTACCAACGACTTTATTCAAGACAAGATCTTCTCAAAAAAGGAAAGAACGTTATTATCATTGAAAGTGCTTTATGGACAACAACGTATCTTTGCCTTGGCTATATAAACAAGTCTGTGTGAGAAAAGAAGACGTTAATCTTCATGCACGCACTCATACAATTTGCTAAGTCTTCAAACCATGCTCATTCAAACGCATTAGCAATCCAGTTTCATTCTAAGCTTAAATTTGTGTATTATCATAGTTGTGGTATACTGTTTTATTAGAAAACATCAAACACATTATTGTTCAATTATTTGTAAATAGATTTCCTTGAGATAAACTGGTTTGTGGTTATACTCAAGAAGGCTTTAACAGTTGTTAAAGTAGTTGTTGTATCCCTTTGAATATAGTGGATTAAGACCTCGTTGGAGAGAGGCGAAATCACCTTGACTGGTGGACTGGAGTAGTTTGAGATCAAACGAACCAGGATAAAAATACAGTGTTGTTTAAGCTTTTGATTTAAGTTTTACAATTCAACCCCCCTTCTTGTGTTTTTCACATCTTCAGATTTGAATAGAGCAAGTCTTAAAGATGAATTTATACTTCCTCACATTGATATTCTGGTTGACAATATCACTCATTCAAAAGTATTCTCCTTCATGGATGGTTTCTCTGGGTACAACCAAATCAAAATGGCCTCGAAAGACATGGGGAAAACCAATTTCATACCCCTTGGGGCACCTTTTGCTACAAAGTGATGTCGTTTGGTCTGAATAATGTTGGCGAAACATATTAGCGTGTCATTGTGACTCTTTTCCATGATATGACCCGCAAAGAGATCGAGGTTTATGTTGATGACATGATTGCAAAGTATCAAACTGAAGAGGAGCATCTGATACACCTACAAAAGCTGTTTGAGAGGTTAAGAAAGTTCTTGTTAAGGTTGAACCCAAACAAGTGCACCTTTGGGGTAGGATCTAACAAGATTTTGGGTTTCATAGTAAGTCAACGAGGAATTAAGGTCGATCCTGCAAAAGTAAAAGCAATGCAGAAGATGCCCGAACCAATAACAGAAAAAGAAGTTTGTGGGTCCCTAGGAAGATTAAACTACATCACCAGATTCTTTTCTCACTTAACAACTACATGTGAGCCGATCTTTAAGTTGTTACGAAAGGATCAAGCCGTGGAATGAAATGACAATTGTCAACAAGCTTTTGATAAGATCAGAGAATATTTGCAAGAACCTCTAATTCTCCTACCTCTAGTACCAGGAAGGCCTTTGATTATGTACCTGATAGTCCTTGACAATTCTATGGGATGTGTACTCGGTAGACATGATGAAACAGGAAGAAAAGAGCATGCAATCTACTATATGAGTAAAAAGTTCACTGATTGTGAATCAAGATATTCACTGCTCGAGAAAACGTGTTGTGCAGTTGCATGGGCCGCTAAGCGCTTGAGGCAATACATGTTGATACATAAAACACTCTTGATATCTAGAATGGACCCGGTTAAGTACATATTTGAGAAGCCATCTTTAACAGGAAGAGTTTCCCGTTGGCAAATGGTGTTAACAGAATATGACATCCAGTATGTTGCCCAAAAAGCGATCAAAGGTAGTTTATTATCAGATTATCTTACCCACCAGCCAATGGATGATTATCAACCCATGAAATTTGACTTCCAAGATGAGGACATTATGTTGATTAAGGGAGCATCAGATATAGATGAAGGACACAAACCACGAGCGTGATGGACACTCGTGTTTGTTGGTGCCTCGAATTCCTTGGGACACAACATTGGAGTAATCATTACTTCCCCTAAAGGTTTTCACCTTCTGTTCACTGCAAGAATTTGTTTCGACGCTACCAACAATGTTGCGGAATATGAAGCTTGCATCTTTGGTTTAGAAGTAGCCATTGAGTTAAGAATCAAGACTTTGTTGGTATATAGAGACTCATCCTTGGAATATGCCAAATCAATGGAGATTGGGAGACCCGTCACCCAACTTGATCTCATATAGAGAACATGTCATGCAACTAATTCCTTACTTTGATGAAATCACCTTCATCCATATTCTGAGGGAGGAGAATCAATTGGCCAATGCCTTGGGCACCTTGTCTTCCATGTTCAAAGTCAAATGGGCCAAGGAAGCACCTAACATCAGAATTGAATGATTGGATGAACCAACTTACTGCCTTGAGTTTGAAGAGACTGAAAATGAAAAACCTTGGTACTACAACATTCAAATGTACCTTGAAACACAAGAATATCTAGAGGGGGATTCTACAACTGATAAAAATACTTTACGGAAGTTATCATCCAAATGCCTTCTTAGCGGTAAAATTATCTATAAAAGAAATTATGATTCAGTGATGCTCAAATGCATGGATAGACACAAAGCAGCTAAAATAATAGAGGAGGTACACGAGGGTTCCTTCAGAACACATTCCTGTGGTCACACCATGGCTAAGAAAATCCTGAGGGCAGGATATTATTGGACCAATATGGAAACTGATTGATTTCATCATGCCAGAGCTTTCCACAAGTGTCAGATCTATGCAGATAAATGAACGTACCACCAGTACATCTGAATGTCATGACTTCTCCTTGGCCATTTGCTATGTGTGGCATTGATATGATCGGCCGAATCGAGCCAACTGCTTCTAATGGTCACCACTTCATCTTAGTTACCATCGACTACTTTACTAAGTGGGTAGAAGCTGCTTCATTTGCCAACATCACCAGACAAGTAGTTTCCCGCTTCATCAAGAATCAAATAATTTACTGCCATGGAATTCCAAAAAGGATCATTAATGATAATGGATCCAACCTCAACAATAAGATGATAAAAGAGTTGTGCCAGAACTTTAAAATCCAGCATCACAACATTTCACCTTATCGGCCAAAAATGAATGGCGCCATTGAAGCCGCCAAAAATATTAAGAAAATCATGTAGAAGATGGTTGTGACATACAAAGATTGGAACGAGATGTTGCCTTTCGCTCTATATGGCTATCGTACTTCGGTCTGCGCCTCGACCAGGGAAACCCCTTTTTCACTTGTTTATGGGATGGAGGTTGTTTTACCAATAGAAGTAGAGATAACTTCCCTAAGGGTTATAATGGATGTCAAGTTGAATGAAGCAGAATTGGTCAGAACAAGGTTCGATCAATTGAACCTTATTGATGAGAAATAACTGGAAGCCATTTTCCAGTGCCAGTTATATCAAAGAATAATGAAGAAAGCTTTCAACAGGAAATTACGGCCTCGAGACTTCCAAGTCAGAGACCTCGTGTTGAAAAAGATTCTGCCTCTTAACATTACACATACAAAGGGAAAATGGGCACCAAATTATGAAGGGCCATATGTTGTGAAGAAGGTCTTCTTAGGAGGATCTTTTCTATTAACTACTATGGATGGTGAAGATTTCCCACTCACAATGAATGCAGACGCAGTTAAAAAATACTTCGCATGAATAGACCTGCTAAGTCGACGACCTAGGCAAAAAAATGGGCATCCCGGAAGATCATAAAAGGAAAAGATTTGGGCAAAAATTAGGGATAAAAATTTAAAAATAAAGTACACCCACTAAGCTGAAGACTTGTAAGGGAAACTTAGGCAAAAAAAGAGTATGACGGTGGACTGAAAACCCACAAAGGGGCGGCACAGGCAAAATTTAGGGATTTAAAAGCGAATAACTGCGATCTGTGACTTTTCTCTACAAACAACAATTGACAATCCAGAGGGTAGGAATTAATCAAGTCATTTTCTTCTGAAGCAATAATAATAAGAGCTTCGAGGATATAGTGGTTATAACAGAATCAGAACTCAGTGAAAATCAAAATTTTCCTTTTTCCAGTTAAGATTTTTCTCACACAATCACCTCTTTTAGGGATTGTTTCTTCATGTAATAACGCCTATTTACAGGTTAAATTCAATAAATTTTCTCTTCATCCAAAACAAGTTGTGTTTTTGTTTACTGTTTTGAATATTAAAAATCTGATATTTTTCTGAAAAGACTATCGCATTGAGAGTCAAAAAAACCTTTTGAAAAAATAATAATAATATTAACATTGGAAATTACTTAGAAATGTTAAGGGAATAAACACAGTCATTTACACCACTTTGGGGCAAAGTGATGATTTAGATATTCACAAAGGTCGTCGCCCACTAATAAAACAGATACATGTTACCTCCCCAGAGCTGACAATACACTGTAATCCACAACCCAAAAAAATAAGACTGATGTGTTCTTCCCCAACAAGGCCTCTTTTCATAAATATCGCATCATGGAATTCAACCTATGTAGCATATCCTATAAAAAGGATCATTAAATCTTAAAAAAATCAAACATGCATTGGAAGCGTAAGTTAGCTTGAATTTTCTCGCAGAAAGAAATCTGAAAGATTAACAAAGACTTATTTGTCATCATCAGTATTCCCTTGCAACATAGCGTTGAGTTTTCTTTGATAGAATCACTATTAATCCACTTCAAGCTTTAACACCACTCGCCTTGTATCTTCTGGCGATACTCATTTGTGTCTGATTCAAAACACTCGTCTGTATCAAATCTTCCTTTAATACTCGTCTGTGTCTGATTTAAAACACTCATCTATGTCAAATCTTCCTTCGATACTCGTATGTGTCTGCTTTAAAACACTCGTCTGTGTAAAATCTTCCTTTGATACTCGTCTATGTCATATTTAAAAAACTCGTCTGTGTCAAATCTTTCTTTGATACTCGTTTGTGTCTGATTTTAAACACTCATCTGTGTCAAATATTTCTTGGATACTCATATGTGTATGATTTAAAACACTCGTCTATGTCAAATTCTTCTTTGATACTCGTATGTATCCTATTTTGATACTGATGATGACCCCCAATATCCATCTATATTTTTTTTCTCATTGAATCCCCTGTAGAATCCTTGGTTTAAAACTCATTTGAGTTTGATTCCTTCTAACACTTTTCTATGTCAATCCTCAACCAAGAAAACAAGTTTTCTTTCACTAGTAAAGATCCGACTTTTTCCTTTCTCAGGATAAATTTTGCTTCATTAAATGTTTAATCTTCTAATACCTTGAATTCTAGAAAGGGGAAAGCCAATCTCATATCCAGGTCTAGGATGATTAAATAGGGGAAGTTGTTACACCCCAAAATTTTCCCTTTAAGTCTCAATCACAGTTAACCCAAATATCACATTCATTCATCTCCACATACTTTTTCATCTGTATCACAATCATTCGTAGCATGTGTTCTCAAAGCATGGGATCACATTTTTATCAAAATTAAGGTTTAGAATAAGAGAGTCTCATCTCTCAAGGGTTTGTATCATCATGATCATCATTCTCAAGGAATCTTCATTCATTGGGTTTCATCACTTTGGTTTAAAGGAAATTAAGGTTTTTGGCCTTCATTAGTGGAAAATCAGGAATTAGGGTTTTGTCGTTTAAAACATAAGATTGATTACTTCAAAGTATCATAAATTGTATCTCATGGTCATCACACCATATCAATGGTTTCACAATCACAAGATTATATTGGTCATAGGAGAATGGAATTCATCTAAGAAAAAGTCAACTACAAAGTCAAACTCTGACTTTTTTGTCAAACAAGGGTGTATCAAGTCAAGAATCATGGAAATATGGTTGGTATCATCACTTAATCAAGAAATCATAAAAGAAGAATCAAAATCATGAATTGGAGTTAAGAATTTTACTAAGTTCGTGAAAATCCATGTGTAAAATGTCATTACTTTACTAGGACATAACTTCTTCAACAAGCCATCATTTTTAATGCTCTAATGCTCAACTTGAAGAGAAAAACAATTTCTACGGGTGATCCTGAAAAAAATGCATGGATTAAGAGATACGAGTCAATAAAGTCATGACCTCAAAATCCAATACTTAGATAAATTTTTCATGAGTGTTTCAACTACAAAAGTGACTAACTTATGGCCATTTTCACCATGTTCCCATTTGATTCATCCAAGGAGGTCAACATGAAAGTTAAAGATCATGTTCTAAGCTTTCAAAAATGTCTGAGAGCACATTTTATCATGCTTTAGATAGGAGATTTAAAGAGATGAAGTTGGGCATTTTCACTTGAATTAGAGGTCATGTCTATTATAATCATAAGACCAAATCATCATGCCATGCATAAATATCTTGCTTTTGCAGGCCTCTAAACTCATAAATCCTTCCAAAATCGGATTATTAAACAAAATTTAGGGATATTATCCAAGTGATCAAAGCTTTACTCAAGAAAACATGCCATTTATGGGGAAAATATTACACTTCCATTCCCATAAAGCATGCTTTATGTAATTGTCAACTCTCCTTGAGCCTCTCACTTGTTTCCTCTCTACACACTTAACCTAAAAGGTGAGAGGAACATGATTAAAGTGTCTAACAACTCTATTAGCCACAGTACTATGCATTAGAACTTTGATTTCTCAAGATATCACAAGTTACATATCAACTAAGCCATAACTGCATGACTTACAAACCTGATTAATCCTTGCCCTAAACCTGTTGCCTATAAATACATAGATCATTAGCAGTCGAAAACACCATTTCACAAACCCTCAAAACCTATGAAACTCTCCAAAACTATAATTGACCAAAAAATCACCAATCTTGAGCTTTGAAGTCCACTTATTAGAAACTCATCAACCTTGCAACTTCTGTGCAAGCTAACTATCCATACAATTAATATACATCATGTATAAGTGATCCAAACACCAAAACAACTATTGTAACATCATCATCATCATCCTCCAACTGAAAAAACCATGGCTGACAGTTGGACTTGCTCAGGGAGTTTGAGCTTGCTTCAAGGAAAAGTAAGGGATGAAATACACTCAGGGAGGTTCTACCCAGCTCAAGCAATCATCATTTTGCTTCTGGAAGCATCAGAAGAGGCGTTGGACTTTCTCCAACTTGGTAAAAATTTCAAACTTTGAACTCCTTATTTAAGAATCATTTACATTCACATTCAAAAGTAAAAATGTAGATATCATGCCTCTGAAGCTAACCATCTCCTTAGTTTTCATTTAAATTGATTGTGTGATAAGAATTTCGAAACTGAATTTTTAGAGTTTTTGTTTGGTACTGACAGAAATTCTTGTTAATCTTTAATTTATAGCTTAAATAAATTACACCATTATATTCCTTGTTAAATTTAAGAAACATTCATGTTTAAAGTTTCTTAAGTGGTTGAGAATTGAGAATTTTAAAAATTCAAAAATGGTAAAAGTTGTTATTGTTGTTGTCTGGCGCGAGGAAGAAGATGAAGATCATTGGCCAATTTCTAAAGTGCTTTTAAGTTTATAATAAATGGAATGGTTGGTGTTTCATAACCAGAGGAAACAGTTACCCCAAGATGCATGAAACATGCGCCCTAACCTTAAAGACCCGTGTTCGAGCCCCAATGGTACCCTTTTGTCATTTTTTTCTTTAAAACTCAATTTTCTACTTCATTTTTCACCATTTTTCATTTAATTATTTTTGCAATCAAATTTAGTGTTTTGAGCTAAGTTTTTGCACACTACTCATTTATCACCTCTATTTTATGAATGTTAAAAAATATCACAAAAATATATTTTTATTTCATCATTTTTCAAATAAATCAAAATGGTTACTTTTTAGGGTTTTTAAAGGGGACTTTTGATCAATTTCTCAATTTTGCTCACAAAGCTTGATCTTACCATGATAGATCTTGATTCTCATTTAATATCTTGACTCTTGAGGGAGCCTTATATGATAGCTTGATACATTTTAGGGTTTTCTCATTAAAATTCAAACTAAATCATGAAACATGTTCAAAATCAAAATCAAAATCTATGCTCCATGACTTTCAATTGTGATTGTGATACATACTGTGATACAGTGGGAGAACTTACTTGGGTGTTTTGCATTTTATCGCAAATTTTGCGGTTAGCAAGAGTCGCCACCAACTTTTCTTTTATCCAGAAGGAAAGGTGAAAAAGCACAGGAAAGACCTTTGAGATTGTTTCATGAGTTCGGGGGATAGATTATGAAAAGGGAAGGTATTATCACCCTTTTCATCCATGGTTTTCCATGGGCTCTTAGTTACTTGCTAGATCATTTGCTTTTGTTTGAAATTGTTCTTTGTGTGGTTTTTTGAAAGTATTTTGAAAAGGCGCCATCGTTTAGGCAATCTTTTGTAATGATTCTCATTCATAAGAATGTATACAAAGTGTTGATCTTTTGAAAATGTTTTCGATTTTGAAAGGTGTTTTTCAAAGTGTTGGTGTTTGTTTTGAAAATAGAAAGGATATTTTTGTTTTGAAATGGAGCAAGTAACTAGGAACAATTTACCTACTCAAAAGTCTTTCATGTTCATTTCCTTTTTCCTTTGACATTGTTATGTTACCATTGATTTAGTAAGTAACTCTATCTTTCGATGTAAGCGGGACGGGCGTGGGTCATCGTATAACCATGATTAGAAATGTTGCAAGGTATCTTAGCAATCTTTTTTTAGGGACTAAGATCATTTGTAAGGAAACTTAGATAGCGTCATCGAGGGACTATGATCTTGCATTTGCTTGTTTTTGCTAAGATACCTTACATGCGTAATATGACCATTTTGTATAAGGAAACCAAGTGGAGTTTACCCTAGGGGTGCTTGGGTGCAAGTGTATTTATTTACATGCTTTGTTTTTGTATTTGATTAGGGTTTTCTATTGATTGGTTTTAGTCTTTCCATACAAAACTCTAATTACTAACATTTGTATTTGAAAGTGTTAAATTGCGGAAATGCAAAGTCCTACGCTATTACATCATTTAGGGGATGAGGGTACAATTTACAAACGGGGATGAAGTAGGAAATTAAATATTACAACCATATCGAATAACCATGAAGGAAGCATAAAAACAGTGTAAAAAGAAGGAAAAAATTGCATTTTAAACTATTATGTGTCGACACAAGCTCACATGCATCGACACATAACTTTCCTTGCCCCTGTATTTCCAAATCAACTCAGTATGAGTCGATACATAATGATATGTGTCGACTCATACACTGCATGTGTCGACTCATACATGCTTTGTGTTGACTCATACATTGTTTTTCCTTCTGTTTTGGGCCTGTAAAGCAGTATGTATCGATTCATAAGGCTATGTGTTGACTCATACTATCATTTTTTCTACTTCGACATTATCTTGCTGCATACATGGGTTAGTTTTCAACACATAATGAAAAGAATGGAAGATAAACAAAAGGTTAGCTTCAAGGACAATGGTTACGACATTTTTGTCTTCAAAAATGAATTACTAAAGTCAAGAAACTTACCTTGGAGTTGGATCTTTATACTCTGAATTTGAGTTGTTGTCTTGACTGTTATTGAAATTGGAAGAGAAAACAGAGGTGTTGTAGAAGCTTGTTCTTGAGTTTGAACAATTTCTAGGTGATGTATGTGAGGTGCTTAGATGTTTAGACAGAGCTTACAAGGTGTGAGAGTTCCAAATATTTGGACTTTAAAACTCAAGAGTGGAAGCTTTTTTTGGACAATTATGGTTTTTGATGGCTAGTTTACAACAAGACTTCTGAATTTTCTATCTATTTTTCTAACCTTTTACAACCTTTTTCTCTTGCAAATGCTTCTTCTATTTATAAGCAAGGGGTTTGTGCATATGATCTGATTAGGTTTATAAGACAGCATGTTATGGTTTGGTTGGATTACAAAGATAAAACAAAGTCAAGTAATCCATAGTCCTAAGATGAAGTACCAAAGTTGCTGGTATTGAGGAGCTACTTCCCATGATTTATGGTGAAGTATAATCAACAACCAACAAGGTATGGGCTCAAGAAAAACTTTGTACAAAAAGCTTGCTTTTCAAGAATAGCAATGGTACCTTTATGCCATAAATGGAAAGATATTTTGGACAATGGTTTAAACACTTGGGTAATAGCTCAAGAGTGGGTGTAAGCATTAAATTTTGATGATACTTGCAAGCAAAGAAGCCTGCAACATAAGATTATGCAGCAAATCATGAGAGTTTTGTTATGTGTTCTTCACTTAGAATGACTTGCAATTCAAAGATGGATGGCCAACTTCAAGCCCTTGAATCTCCTAGCTCAAGCATGATAAATTTATGCTCTTGGATGTTTTGGAAAGCTTGAAGCATCCTATATAACTTTCATGTTGTCCATTTTGACAAAACCATCTTGGAACTATGTGAAAAAATGCCAAGAAGTTAGGGTAAAATCCTGACCAAAATCTGTTGAAAATTTCTCTAAGTGTTAAATGAAAATGTCATGACTTCATTAATTTATAACTCAAAATCCAAGCACTTCTAGGAGAAGTTGTGTAAAGCAATGTTGTAGATATCATGGAGATCTGCAACTTTCATGTTGAAAGTTTCTTTTGAATCATCTTGCATCATGATGAAAGAATGGCATGAAGTGATGAAATTATCATGTATAAAAACACTTAGAAAATTTCTAAGTCTTGGAAATCTTGACTTTTCAAGTTGACTTTTGACTTTCTTGACTTTCTTGATGATCAAGCTTGATATTATTACATGTCTTGATGAAATTTGATCTTTGGAATGTAATGTTGACCAAAAAGTCAAAGTTTAACTTTCTAATATGCAATTGATCATTTTGCCCTTGTGCCAATTCCAAGTGTAAATTGATGTATGAGTGTTGTAAACTTGACGTCATATAAGATCTTGTGAGAGAATCCTTGATAAATAAGAGGGAAATATTTTGGGTACAACAGCTGCCCCTGTTCAATCTTCTTAAACCTGAAGAGTTAGATTGGTGAGTCTGCCATTCGTGACTCGAAGGTGAAAGATGATTGAACACTAGAGTGCCCAGAAATTTTCACTCGAAGATGGATGGTGAATGGGCTTATAGATGCCATTTGGAGGAAAGTTGATAAACATTAGAAGAAATATCAGCATAAATCTCTTGTTGATTTATACTAAAACTTGATGTTTTACCTGTGAGAAAAAGAGTTAGTAAAATGCAGAAGTATGCATGATGTTCACCAGATGTGGTATTATGTTAATCGTATATGGTATGTACATGTTATGATGTATGAATGTGAGATGTATGTTTTTGTCCAAGAAAATAAATCTCTGACTACTGCGGAGGAAATTCTGGGAGATTGAATCCCTGATCGCCATTGGAGTTGAAAAATATGCATATCTTCAATTTTGTTGAAAGGATGCTTTCGCTAGGGAATATCGTTCGAATGCCAACGGTTATCTGGTCGGATCCAAGCTTCACAGTTGCTGAGGAAGAAGTAGTCAACTGTTATCTGGTCGGATCCAGGCTTCACAGCAACTTACTAGAGGAAGAGACAAAATAATCATTATCTGGTCGGATTCCAGGCTTTGTAGAAAATTTCTTAAAATTGAATAGTCATCTGGTCGGATCCAGGCTTCACCAAAATTTGTTGGGGATACATAAGTTAACTGTTATCTGGTCGGATCCAGGCTTCGCAGTAACTTGAAGTGGTAACTACTATCTGCTCGGGTCCAGGTTTCATGGTTTTTGGAAAATTATACTATTATCTGGTCGAGTCCAGACATCATAGTGTCTCTCTTGGGATCATAGTTAGTTGTTATCTGGTCGGGCTCCAGGTTTTACAATAAACTGTTTGAAAAACTGTTATCTGGTCAGGTCCAGGCTTTGTAGATTTCTGAGGTTGATGAGGTCAATTGCTATCTGGTCGGGTCCAGGTTTCACCATAAACTGTTTGAGGATTTAGTTGTTGTCTGGTTAGTTTCCAGGTTTCACAATGAATCTCTGAGGGTAATTGCTATCTGTTCGGATCAAGGCTTCACAACAACTTGCTTGAAAAGATGAAATTGAAAACTGATATATGGCCGAATCCAGGTTTTACAGTAATTTGTTGGGGCAGAGGCAAACTCTACTGGGGAAAAGAAGTTAAACCTTGGTCAGGTTGAGTCTAGGTTCTTCTATATCTTTGAAGAGTTAGGCTACTATCTGGTCGGGTCCAGGTTTCATAGCATCTTGAAATTGAGATCAACTGTTATCTGGTCGGGTCTAGGTTTCAGATACTTAAATTGTTATCTGGCCGAGTCCAGGTTTCAGCAACTTGAAGAAGTCAAACTATTATCTGGTCGGGTCCATGCTTCAGTAACAACTTGAAAATTATGCTAATATCTGGTCGGATCCAGGCTTCATAGTATATTTTTTTGGTAATAGTAAAGGCTTTGCTGACGACTTTATTGTGGATCAGGGGTTGTGGCCCTATGAATTGAAATAATCTAAAAGAAAATTTAAACTGGAGAGTGTAAACTTAGTCGGATAGGATAAACTCAACTTGGGGAGGATACACTCAATTGGGAAGGATAAACTCCGCATGGGGATAATAACCTTGGCCGGGGAAGATATGCTCAGCTGGGGAAGATAGGCTCAGCTGGGGAACTTCAGGGTGTCTTGATTGTTGTATGTTAAGGAAATTCGAACTCGGCTGGGGAGTTTTGTGGTTCCTCGATTATTGTTGGGGAAATAAAACCTGTTGGGGAAAGGTTTATTGCAGTCGTCATTGTGGGAATAATGATAATGATAATTCTGCGGGGATATTTCATATACATTAAAGAGATGCTTACTGCTGCTTAGCAGGACACATGTGCCAAATAGTTTTAATTATATTCATATGCATATGCCATTCAATTTTAGTCATTGTACAAATTTGCATTCAAAACAAAGACAGAAATTTTGCACTTAAAAGTATATTTGTATTGATATTTTGCCCCTTGAATAGGCATTTTTGTACAGATAATTTGGTGGCCCATTCGAAGGACTTGCCATAGTTGGGGAATAATTGTTTTTGCTTACTTTGGAGTCTGGTCGAAGGTTTGGGCCTAAGTGATCAAAAGCAAGAGGACTCAAAATGCCATATTCAGATGAAGAGGGACATTCGAAGAACACACAGTTGGCCCATTCGAAGGACACACAACGGGTGGAAACGAATATTGCTTTGTTGAGTTTGGTCGAAGGTTATGGAAAGATGAAGGATTCGATTCAAAGGGTCAAGTTATCCATAGTTCAGGCTACATAGGCCTCCAACTTGTGTCTCACTCCATATTAAATTATTCTTCAAGCCAACTTGCTCTTGATGACATCACTACCTTTTTAGAAAGTTTTTGAGCCCTGCTTCTGTCTCTTCTGCACATTTTCCCCCTATAAACTAGGAGCCACCCATCTAAACCATTGATTTTGGTACTTTTATCTTGGGATTATAAAAAGTTGACACAAGTGGATGTTGGCCTTTAAAAGAAACTATATTTTATTCTTTCACAAAGTTGCTCATTCCAAAATTTTTCTCTATGAATAGAGAGTTCATTTTCACATCAAGGGGGGGGGGGGGGGTGGTGGAAGGCAACAAGAGAGAACGCTGACCGATTTTGGGTGGTGTGGAAAGAATCTTCAAAAATCATCAAATTCTCAAAACTCTTAAACTCTTAAGATTCTCAAACACTAAACACAAACCTAGAATCTAAAGAAACACAACACTTGTTTCTTTTTCTCTTTCGAATCTGAAACAATCCCCACACTTTGTTTTTCTTTCGAATCCAGTAGAAAGAACACTACACATGTTCTTATCCTTCGAATCCAGAAATAACAAACACCACTATCATACCTCCTGACCTTCGAATCCAATAAAAGGAACATCACACCTGTTTCTTTCTTTCGAATCCAAGAGCATCTAGTTCAACCACTTGAAGGTCCAGCACACGCTCCAGCCTCCAGCAAGGTAAGTTCTTCTAAACCTTGAACTCTTCGTTCTTGCATAACATGTAAATACAATTCCTTTTCGTTTCAAATATGTACATACTATTTTTCTTCTTTTCGTTTCCACCCTTTTAATATGTTTCATGGTTAACAATCTTTTTGGTTTTTTCTCTTTGTACATTTAAACATGCTTTAAGAACTAACTTGGCCCTAAGATAATGTTGGCATGGCCTTAGGCCATAATGCTATTCAAATTCAAATGAAAGAAACAGGAAACAGAAAGTTGGAAACGAAGCATGTGGCTTCCACACTAACCTCCAAGTCAAACGAAAGAGGCGGCCAGAAGGCATACCATGCTGACTTTCAGGCCCAGTCGAAATACACTCCCTCACTGCTTTCAACCCCCAGTCGAAGGAGGAAAAAAGGCATATTATATCTTGCACTAATTCCAGGCCCATTCAAAAGTCTCAACATGCTGGCCTCCAAGCCTCAATTGAAAGTCGTGCCTTCACCCTTTTCAGGCCAGATCGAAGAGAGACAAAAAGTGCAGAATCGAAGGGTTTTCTGCCTGAATCGAAAAAACCCTTTATTCTTGCTTTTATCTTATTTTTGACTTTATGTTTTCATGCAATTTAATATGGTTGTAATAGTATAGGATTTTATATTTCTGCATTTTTTTTACTTTATACCAAATGTTTGTAATTAGGGTGTATGGCAAGATAAAATCAACAAGTAGACCACTCTGATAAAAAGACAAAAATGCATGCAATCAAACACACTTTGCACACGTGCACCTCTAGGGTTAACTCCACTTGTTTCCTTATGAAAAATGTTCATGTTATTCATGTGAGACGTCTTAGCAAAAAACAATAAAAAATACAAGATCATAGTCCCTCGATGACGCTTCGAATGTTGCCTTACAAATGATCTTAGTCCCTCAAGAGAAATGCTACGATATCTCATAACATTGCTATCATGACTATACGGTGACCCACGCCCGTCCCTTTACACCCAAAGATAAGGCTTCTTACTAATCAACGGTAAGATAGAATATCAAAGGAAGAGAGAAATGAACAAAAGATTTTTAAGTAAAGTAGAATGATCCCAGTTGCTTGCTCATCTTCAAACACAAACATTTTTTCAAATACACCAACACTTTCCATGAAGTATTTTCAAAAGTCCAACACTTTGTATAAATTCTTATAGATACGAGAATCATTACAATGTTTTCCTAAATGAAGGCGCTTTTCAAAAATACTTTCAAAAACCACCACAAAGCACACTTTCAAACAAAAGCAATGATCTAGCAAGCAACTAAGAGCCCATAGATAACTATGGATGAAAAGGGTGCTAACACCTTCCCTTTTCATAACCTACCCCCCGAACTCAAGAAAATAATCTCAAAGGTCTTTCCTGTTCTTTTCACCCTTTCCATTATTGGATAAAAGAAAAGTCGGTGGTGACTCTTGCTATCCGCAACAATTGCGATCTAACGCAAAACACCCAAGTCAGTTCTCCCACCGTGTTACAGGGGGAAATTGTTATGGATTGGTCCGACAACTAGAATGGGCCCAGTCTAACCCTTTATTTCAGTACGGTCTGCACGCCCATGGCCCGAACCACCCCGCTCTCCATCGGGTAATATCAACCCTTTGCCCTCCCAAGCCTGCACTGACTTAAGGTGATTAACGAGCACCTCTCAGTCTTCCTGACATCAAGTCTTATAGGAAACCAGGAACCGACCAGACTACTGCCCGTAACATGCCTCCTTCTCGAAACCAACAGCTAGTTACGGGCACATCTACCCGGTTTGACCAAGTCTTGGTAGTTACCTATTTTTGTGGACCCGCATATCCAAGCACAAAAACAAGAACCAATGGCCATATGCAAGGGGCATTATATAAACCCTTACACCTATGAGGGCCAGGTATCGAATATTCACTATTCACCACCAATACCTTAACACTTTGCTTGTATCTCCTTGTTCTCACTCTTACAAGATCTTCAGAGCGCCTTGCAGGTACAACCCCCCTTTTCCTCCTCGACATCACATCTCACTAAAAATCATCATCCGACCACCTTGCAGGTTCTGATCAATTGGTAAGATCAAATTTATACCCTAGAACTTCTTAAATATGAGTTTGATCAACTAACCCTTCCCAAACATTAGAAGTCCTTAAATAATTTATTGAACCTTCTAAAATTTAAAAGTTCTTAAATCACTTATATATATATATATATATATATATATATATATATATATATATATATATATATATATATATATATATATATATATATATATATATATATATATATATATATATATATATATATATATATATATATATATATATATATATATATATATATATATATATATATATATATATATATATATATATATATATATATATATATATATATATATATATATATATATATATATATATATATATATATATATATATATATATATATATATATATTAAATGTAAGAAATGAGATTTAGAGATATAGATATGTATCAAAATCATCATGCTTTCTTCGCATTTTTGTCAAAATCAAAAAGATTTTAAAACATAAAGGAAATTCATCTCTCTCTCTCTCTCTATATATATATATATATATATATATATATATATATATATATATATATATATATATATATATATATATATATATATATATATCATCAAGAAACAAAAAAAACCTACAGTGCTAAAGAAGTAGAGGGATTTTGATTCTTATGAAGAAGTTTGTGGAGTATTTCCTTGATAGAGTTATTGATATCCTTTTGGTCTTGCAGTGTTTCCTTGATCAACAATTGTTCCTTTTGCATTTCCTCAAGTGTTTTTAAAAGACGAGTGAACACGCCAGAACTGTTTTAAGAAAGTTCTTCTAACTATTCATGTTCCTTTCTTTCACCTTCTCTAACATCTTCTTTCGCTTTCTTAGCAACTTCTTGCTCCACAGCCTTTTGAGCTTTTATAGCCATAAATATCTCCTTAACTTCTTTGACATATATATTTCTATTTTCTTCCGAGAGATTTTGAATTCTGATGAATTCAACTAATATCCATCTTTTAAGTCTAATCCAGGTTGCTGATAAATGGGAAGGATCAATGCTGAGGATGGATACTTCATGAATCTTTTCTAATCTTCTGAGTGCATTTGCTTTGGAATTTGCAATAAATTTCTCAAGACTCATCGATGATCGAACAAATTTTTTATGTTCAAAAGTGGTTTCTTCATCAGAGTTAACTTCTTCATTTTGAATGTGCTCAGAATCTGAGCTGATGTTTGGCTGAATTGGATCAAGGTTCAGGTTTGGTGAGGATGAATTTGAAAGTTCCGATGTAATTATATGAAGAGGGAGGATAATACAAATATTTATGGGTTATGGAGTGGAAACTTCAGGAGCAGAGTGAATTTCTGATGAAATAGCTTTAGAAACAATTTTAGAAAAGGAGATGGGTAAAGTGGTTGTAGTGAGGTTTCAAGTGTTTCAGCTTGAGTGGTTAAGTTTTATTATGATGAAAATGCAAATTAAAATAATGACATTGTGGGAACAGTGGTAGTAACAGTTTCTGATTATGAAGTGGTGGATGTTTGATGTGCTTTAGATATGTTGGATTTTCTAGTGGGAATGGATGAATTGGATTGAAAAGCTAATGCAACTTCTTTTGAGGATCCTGTAACTTCTTTTACAACTTTTTCCATTTTCTCTTGAGCTTCTTCCTTCTTCTCAAGAGCGTGGATCTTTATTTTACACAAAGGAGGAGGTTTGGATGGAAAAGAATCATAGGAGATAGCAGAGGTATCAAATCCTTCCTCCTGAAGCATTTTAACATAGGTTGCAAGAACTTATGGTGACTCCTTCTTAGTGAAGTAAGGATAATCATCAAGTGGTGTTATATGAGATATTATTCATTGTAGATCAACAATTATTCTAGGTGTGATCACATTTTCCATAATTCTCATACTCTTGAGATTTTTGCCATTGAACGCTTTTCCTGTTTCTGCAGTAATATCATCCATCCTTTTCAATTCAATCAAATAATCTATAATCTCACTTTCATTTAGAACATATGATATCAATCTCCCTAGCAGGATGTAACTCTTTTTAGGATTTCTGATAAGCATTGATTGAGTCAGTTAAATTAGTTAGCTGTCTGTGATGTATACATCCTAATATGACCTTGAACCACACACGGAGATTCTTGTTGAGTTCCATTATCCTTGAGAATTTCCCTTTTGTAGTCCCTTGTTTGCCTTCGGGAAAGATAGCTGGTTCTATCACATTTTGTAAGAATTTTGACTTGAAGTATGCTCTATAAACCAATTTTGCTCTTGCTTTATGCATCCCTAGTAAGGAAACTATTGATTTAACATTGATAATAAATTTTGAACCAAGAACATGAGAGACTATGTGATTTTAACCAGCAATGGAAAATCTCCAAAACTCCTTTACCAATTTTTGTAAACAGGACCATGAAGACGCTTGAAGTAGTTACCCCATTCTTGAAAGTTGAGTTCTTCAATTAAATCCATGCCATCCTCTTTTATGTTTTCAAAATCTACAAGAAGTTCAGGGATGACTTCTAACAAATTTGATGGAGTTGCCGTATGAACATGTGCATGTTGATCGAGAATTGAGATCTTTTGACATTCTCGATACACGGGTAATAGTTGATGAAGTCTTAAAGAACTTAAAGGTGAAATTCGTGAATTACTCTGTTGAGATGCTTCTTGTTGTTCCCATTCTTGAGAGAATTTTTATAGTTCTAATTGTTATGCATCCATGAATAAGCAGCTTTTGGTGAAAGAAGGGGTTCTAGTGTTTTCAGATGAGAGATAAAACTTAAACTGTGAGTGATGAGTGAAAAGAGTGTGGGAGAGAACGAAGTGGGTAATTTAATAAAACTTTTAAATTAAATAAGAAGCACTAGGGGATAGCAATAATGACTCTAATAATATATTCTCAATTGTTCCACTTCTCAATGAGACACTCAATTTTTATAACATGATATGTGTATTTCAACGAGTCATCGTCATATATTTTGATGTGACGACAATTAATGATCTTTAAGACAAGAATATTTTAAAAAAATTCTTTAGAAAATTTCTCATATAGATAGCTTTTGACCAGTAAAAAAAATTATCGGATAAGAAGATATTATTTAAGAGAAGAATATAAGGACTTTTTTAAACAAATACAAAACTTATGACATATTTACCCTATTTAATTTTCTAAAGGATAATGAGTGCTTCTGAATAAATGTGTTGTTTATTCGATCTACATTGCTTCTAATTACCTTCTTTGAGACCCGCAACTTGGATTTCTTCAAGTTTCAGACGTTGGAACATAAGCTTTCTTTCCATTATGAGTTGTCAACATCCAAAGTCTAGGTAGCATGATTGGTGTTTTCACACTTCTATTTAACAGATCCGTAACATATACTATTTTACCTTTTGGTACCCACATTCTTTTGGGTCCTTTTGGGTTAGTTTTACCAGAATTCTTGATGAAGTTTGGTTTTCGTGCAACAATAAATTTTTTTGTTTGTGCTAATTTATAGTGACAGAAAAATGGAGAAATGGATTTTTTACCTTTATGATCATTATCAGAATCATTACTTACTTCACTTCTTCCCTTATGACTAATTTCATAGACTATGGAAGCCATCTTGCTTCTATCCATGCTTTTGTTCAAGAACTTTTGAAACTCCTTGTCATATTTGTGCAAGATAGTTTCGGAAGATGGTGGAGCTTTAGAAAGAGTTTATTCAAGTTTCAACAAGTTTTTATCTAGAAAAGTGTTCTCTTTTTCTAAAACATAACTCTTTTGCTTTTGTTTAGAAACTTCTTTTTTAAACTTGTCATTTTCTTTAATAGCGTATTCATGAACTATTGTCAAGTACTTGAATTTCTGTTTAAATTTTTGGTACTTACTCAGAATGTCAGATAAAGCTACTTCTAAATCAGCACGAGGGATTTCAGAAAATACCTCTTCAGAGTCTGTCTATGTAACTGGTGAGATTTCTTCTGAGATGATAGTTGTGAATGCCACGTTGGCATGTTCTTCATCAGAATATGATCTCGATGTTTCTGAATCATCCCATGTTTCCATGAGGCCTTTATTTTTTCCTTTTAAGTTGTTGTTATTGGAACCTTCATTTCTGGAGCCTTCTTTCTTTAGTGTTGGGCAATATTTTTTGTAATATTCTGGTTCATTACACTCATATCATGTAACTTCTTTGTTTCCTCTTAAATATGAGTCTGAGTGATCTCATCTGAATCTTCTAGAATTGTTTTGTCTTTTCCAGAGTTGTTTCACTCATCTGGAAAGTAATGATAATCCATCATCTTCACCAAAGTCTTCATCATTCAAATCTTCTCCCTCTTCAGATTTGAAATCTTTGAGTCTTCCAGATAGGACCTTTTATGATTTAGACCTTAGAGCGATAAACTTAACCCTTTTCTGAGGTTCATCTTCCTCTAACTTTATTTTGTGACTTCTTAGAGAGCTAATCAACTCTTCAAGACTAATTTTTTTTAGGTCTTTAGAAAGTTTCAACGTTGTTACCATATGTCTCCACTTCTTTGGAAGACTTTTAACGATCTTCTTAACATGGTTTGTTGTTGTATATCCTTTGTCCAGAACTTTGAGTCCTACTACTAAGGTTTAAAACCTTGAGAACATGGTCTCCACGGTTTCATCTTCTTCCATCTTGAATGCTTCATATTTCTGAATTAAAGTTATCGCTTTAGTTTCCTTTACTTGAGCATTTCCTTCATGATTTATTCTCAATGAATCAAAAATCTCCTTAGATGTTTCTCTGTTGGTGATTTTCTCATATTCATTAAATGAGATAACACTGAGAAGAATGGTTTTGGCTTTATACTGATTCTTGCTTCATCGTTTCTGATCATCACTCATTTGACTCCTTGGAATATGAATACCTTCTTCAAATATAGGTTCCTGATAACCATATATAATCAGATCTCAAAGATTTGCATCATGACCTAGAAAGAAACTCTCTAGTCTGTCTTTCCAGTACTCAAATATTTCTCCATCAAAAATATGAGGCTTAGCAAAATAGTTGTCTTTTTCGTTGTTGTTTGCACGCGCAACCATAAAAAGTTTTTCTCAACTGGATCTCTCTACACGGTTAAGTGTTTGATTTGCAATCAATGAAGAGTCGGAGCTCTGATTCCAATTGAAGGGTGAGAAAAACACAAGAAATGTGAGTTTGAATTGAGTTTTCTAATAAGATTTTCCTTTTAAAATTATTTCGCAAACTAACTAGAAAGAAAATAACTAAAGAAAGACTAAAAATGACTCTTTGGTTTATCCAGGTTCACCTTTAACATGGTTACTCTTGTCTCCCTCCTCGGGTGATTTCGCCTTCAACAAGGACTTAATCCACTAATCTTAACAAATTACAAATGTATGGGCTACCCGCCGATGACTAACCATAACCATCTAAGAGTCCAAACTGACACCTTAGGCCTCTCAAGTCTCAGACTAACAACCTAGTCACTTGAGGCAATAATCAATTCTCAACAGAATTATAATCAACCGTGTACAATATTTTCTTCTCAAAAGCTGATTAACACAAAAATGAAGAACAAAGTCTCTAATACAAATAATGAGCAACAACTCTTTGTATAGAGAACTCTAAGATTAAGACACAAATAATGGGCAACAACTCTTTGTGTTTAATCCATAATATCTTAACATAATAACGAGCAACAACTCTTGTGTTCTTGATATTTATCTAGAAGAATATTATGGATGTATATGAATAGTGATTCTTCTTTTCTTTTGGTGTTTCACAGTATTTCAACAATTTGATTCAAGCTTGATAGTTCGTCAATTCGTAAATCTTCAAATACTGATGAGGTCTCTTTATATAGACTTGAGAATAAGACCGTTGGTAGTACGAAGACATCGATTTCACTTGCTAGCTACAGTAACAATATTATTTCATCGTGGGAGGAAACATAGTTCAATATGTAAGCATATAGTGAAATTTTAAACGTATTGATTGTACAATAAACTCCGTGGTTAAGTTTCTTAAGACCTTATCTTTTGATGACTTACTTCTGGCTTGAAGTAGTAAGCTTGAAAGATATTTCTTGATATTGCCTTTGTCTTCTTTTCTTCTTGCTAGATTGATTCTAATATGAGGAGTGATAATGTCCTAGAAGATACCTGATTGTTGTATAGTTAGAGTCTTTTAGATAATTTAATATTATCTTCAGATATATAAGCAAAAGCTTATCTGAAGAACAATGTTTTCTTTGAGTGAAAACATTTCTGATCTATTTCTTTTCTGATCTTGATCTTGATTCTTGATGATTATCAACTTTTCTGAGCTGCATGTCTGATTTCTGAAGCAATAGTTTATATCAATACATCTGATTTCGATGTTGGGTTCTTTTCTTTCCGAACTTCTTGAATTCTGATATTTGGATTGAGATGAAAGCAACAACTTATGTCAGCTACATCTTGTTGTCTGGTCATGAATTCTTTCTCTGGATATCTAAGGTCTTGAGAGTGATGCTTTCATGAGAACATATTTGGTTCCCTTTCTGATGAACATTCAACATTCCTTATAACTTCTGATGTTTCTGTAGAAACAGTCACAATATTTCTTTTGTTGAGTGTAGTGGTGTTTATGATAATGTCTATCTTCTGATGAATATTACTTCGGCTGAGTAGATTGACTTGAGAAGATATTACTTTTGCGTTGGAAGCTTGTTTTTTGTGCACTTTGATTTCCGATCTTGAAGCAACAGCTTATCAAAAACTCTTTCTTCTTGATTACTCGTGACAACTGAAGCAACATCTTATTGAAAAGTACACACCTGATCCTCTTTCTGACGAACATTCAACATTCTTCAAAACTGTTGATGTTTCTTCAGAAATAGATGTGAACAATCTTTCTGATGTTCTTGGCGTGTTTTTGATTCTTCAGACAACAGTCCTGAATCAATTATAATTTCTTATCTGCACACTCAAGAAACTTATTAGAACTAAAATTGTTTCTCGTCAAATATGTGTTGTTGTCATCAAAACATCGAGATTACATTGTAGACACAAATCTTATTCTAATATAAATTTGTTTGCAGATTCATCCTTTTCAGTTTATAGTAATTTGTAATTTGTATTATTTGATGTATTCTATCAATTTAAATGAATAAATGTCGATTTTAATTTAAAAAAATTCATTAATAATATAATATGAAATAAAAGAAATAATTATAAAATATATTAATTTAGTTCAAATTTATGGTAATCATTGATCGCTTTTAAATGACCCGAAATCAACACCCGAATTAATAAAAACAATGTTGGCCTGATTTAGTTTGTTGTTTATCTTATTAAAACGAATCAATTTGATTAATTTGAATTGGATAGTCCGAATTAATGATTTAGTTCTTATGTAAAATCATTATTAAGTTAAAAATAAATTTAGTTGTTAGGCAAAATGGTTGAGATGGAAAGAAATATAGAAGATCTGGTCGATGTTTGTATATATAATTTAATTTGGAGTAATGGTTCAATAACTAACTTAACTATAATAATATCACGTACGCTCTCATAATGCATGCATATACTCTTCAACACAGCCACACATTTCTCGCCGATGTCGCATCGTAATCGTATCATAAAAACAGGATGTTATTATCAGCGGGGGACGAATACGATAGTTTTGGATTGTTTTGATGCTGGCACGCCCCACAACACACTCCAATTTTAGTATATTTTCGTGGACATCTACCCTATAAATAAGGGACACCACTTGACACACAAAAACAAGATATTTAATATGTGAAAAATACGCATGCAATAATAGTAACAAGATTGTAGACAAAAGTAATTTCGCAGAAGCTTTCGAACCATTCCTCCGTGTGTGGTGTCAAAAATTCAATAGTTTTATTTCAAGGCAGTGTCCTATTGAAAATATCTTCGTCAAACTACATGATTTTACCGAACAACCAAAAAAAAAATATCCACCTTCAAATTGAGTGATGTTTAGGATCAATGACTACACCTAAATCAAACAACAATGAAAGAATACTTATAATAATTATAAATCAGAGAATTTTTTTTTTTTTATAATGAAAGAATATATTAGATTAGGGATCAGGAGTTGTTGGCTAAGATTTTTATAAAGGGGTCAAAATCTAATCAAAAGTAAAAAAGATTTTTTGAAGATTTTGGATTATAGGAAGTCGATCACAGAAACTGTCAATCGGAAGAGGTTTCATAAAAGACTAATTTGGGCTTGTAGATGCAGTCGACTAGAAGAGAGGTCTCATGAGGAATGGATTGGGCCCAAGAGTGTTTAAAAGTCCCAAAGAAGGAATAACTAGCAAAGCGAAGCCTTATGAATAGAGAATGTGAGTTTGATAACAAGAATGGAGAACGTGGATTCATGAAGGAAAGTTACAATAGAGAACGTGGGGTCAATAGCAAGAGCGAAGAACGCGAGTTCATGAAGGGAAGTTACAAGGGACACGTGGCTCATAAGGAAGTCAAGCCCGCCAAAAAGTAGTTATTTTCATGTATTACAAATAAAGCACTTAGTGTGTAATGTAAGAGGTTCAAACTATCACATTCCTACACGCTAGTCACTCAGAGTACCCAAGGAACGAGCAAAATGAGTCAAGCACGGGCAATGTATGTTTGAATCAATCCATTTTCAATTGTTTTGATGTTATGTCATCTACTTTTACAGTTTAAAACGTCTTTGTTTTATTTTACGATTCATGCTTTATTGCTTTTAGGTCCGCTTCGTCTTAGTCGAACAGACCCTTTCGAACACACTTTGTGAAAACACGCAAAAACTGAAGCATTGTACAGAGATTCCCTGGTTGATCTCGCCTGTAAACTTTTTGTTAAGACACTAGCGTTGTTTACAAAAATCAAAGATAAACAAATTGGCACACCCAGTGGGTGTTTGCTGGGAATTTCGACCAGGATAATAAAGAAATCATTCATTTAAATTTCCACAAGATGGCTTGAAAAAGTTATAGACAAAGTATGTTGTTACTGGATCTGAGTCGAAGAAGACAATTTGAAAAGACAAGTGTTTTTGTTTTGTCAAAAACGCGCGTTTCGACGGCCACGTGAGAAAGTTATTGCTGAAGGCTTGAGCGGGAATGTTTGAAATTCAAAAGAGTTTATTTGGATAAGAAAGACGCGTGGAAGCCTTAGAGTGTCGAAAGACATGCAAGAAGCGACGTGGTTTTTCATTAGAATAATACCGTTATGGTTAGAACATTATAAATAGTTCCTTAGTGTTAGGGAGAAAAGATGATCATAATTCAGACAAAATTACTCATAAAATACTCAAGTACCAAGTTACAGAGAAATAGTTCATTGAGAATGTACGTATGACATCACACATTTTATCTTTGAAATGCATTTATCAATATAATTTCTTTTGAACCATTCTTTTACGTACTCCTGCAATTGTTCTTAATTTCTGTATTATTATATCGAATTGCTTCATTCTCCTGTAAAGCTTTATGTATCAAGTTTCTTTTAAAAGGCTCTTTTCTTTACAATCAAGTCCTTTAATTCCAGTTTTAAGTCTTTTCATTGTCAAGTATTTACATTTAAACCTTTTTTGATTAAGACGTTTCGTCCAAACCTTTACATTTGAATTTAATTCCAGAAGTCTTTGTATTTTAAGCCTTTACACAAACACATGTACAAGCACTACGTCGTGTTCAACATAAACCGTCAAGTAAGTGTTACAATTAATGTTAAGACACATGTCCTAGGATCAATCTAGTCGATCCTGCGAGTAACCATACATATCAAATTTGTTTGGAAGACTAGCGGTTGTTTCACCAGAAATCACTGCAAACAAATTGGCACGCCTAGTGAGACTGTGTTATAACGTTTTAAGAAAAAAAAACCAGTTGTAATCATAACAGACGGTCTAAAAGACTATTTTCTGGTAAAATACGCAAAAGCATTATATGAACCTTAGGAGTGGTAGAATTATTAGTGAATCTCAACCAATACCTAAGAAAAAACATATCAGAAGAATGGTTAACACAACTAATGATCAAGGAGGACAAAATCCTCCACAAGGATCAGGAACGGTCGGTACAAATTCGAAAACTAGTTCCCAGGCCATTCCAACATCAATAGGATCAATGGCCACAACTAATTCGAATCCACCTTACACAAGAACTGCTTTTGTGGCTAGTTTGACCAACGTGCCCCCCTTTGGGGGTACATTAGAGTCTCTTTCGAATACTCAAAATGGCCCTATTTTGACATATGTAGGAGGCCAAGTACCACCTTCGACACCCCCCAGGCCACCAGGATTCAAAAATTTTAAGCCTTGGACAGAACAATCATATGGAGGGCCCTCATCATCATTCATGTGTGGTTTACATAATGGCACTTCCGCATATACGCAACCTAACGTAAGTACTTTTTTGCCGATTCAAAATATTGGTTCAATTGGTCGAAGCGCCCAAAACCAAGGCCTGTCAGCCCAGATGCCTGCTTTAACAACAAATACCCAGGAAACACTTAGACAAAAAATGGACGCTAGTAACCATGATATGGTTGGAATATTGGCGAGGGAAATGAATACTATTTTTTATCCCTTAATCCAGAATATAAACAGAACCAATCAAGAAAACACCCAATCATACCAACAGTTGTCAGCGCATATGGTGCGGATAGCGGATTTCTATGGGAACCCCCAACCACCTGTTCGATGCAGGCAGAATATCATAGGAGTTCAAGAAGAACCAACCATAAACCAGGTTCAACAACCTAGGAAAAATATTTTCGAAGAACCAAGAGTTGAACCAGTAGGTATTCGACAGCCAAATCCTGAGGAACCACCTAGGAGAATAGCCATGGTCAATAGAGGCCAAGATGCAGATGAAGTTGTTCATAGAATAAGACAAGACAACCTGTTGGTCGAAAATAATATAACAAATATAGTCGAAATAATCATGACTAATAATGGTTTAAACACAGGGTTTCGATGCCCCAACTACACTTCCCCTATAGCGGAATTTATTCTGCAAACAGAATTGCCAAGGGGTCACAAGATCCCGAAATTCACCAATTTTTCAGGGGATACAAATGAATCAACTATTGAGCACATAGCCAGATATTTGACAGAGTTAGGAAACTTGGCAAACAATGAAGACCTAAGAATAAAATATTTCCCTAGTTCACTAACCAAAAATGCTTTTACATGGTTCACCATATTACCTCCTAGTTCCATAGATACGTGGACTTACTTAGAGAAACTGTTCCATGAACAGTTTTACGTGGGACAAACAAAGATAAGTTTGAAGGAATTGGCAAGCGTAAAGAGGAAATTCACAGAATCCATAGATGACTACCTGAATAGGTTTCGTCTTCTGAAATCTAGATGCTTTACTGTGGTGCCTGAGCATTAGTTAGTCAAAATGGCTGCAGGTGGATTAGATTATTCCATTAGAAAGAAGTTAGATACTCAACACTTGAGAGATATGGCCCAGTTGGCAGATAGAGTTCGACAGATCGAACGACTGAAAGATGAAAAGGCCAGGGCAAGTAAAAATCATAAAAAAGAAAGGGTAGCCTATGTCGAAGCCAAAAATGAAGAATATGAGCCGCATAACAACCCTTATGGTGTTGAAGAAGTAGAAATAGATTTGGCTGAATTAAAAGAGGCACCCCCTTAATCTTGTAAAATATTAACACCTTCGAATGGGAAGAACCCCGTCGAAGAGGAAAAGAGTGATAAATATCCTAAAAGAACTTACACTTTTGATGTCACTAAATATGACAAAATATTTGATTTACTGGTAAAGGATGGCCAAATGATAGTGCCTCCTAACACTAAAGTTCCTCCGTTAGAACAACGGAAGAAAAGAGGTTATTGTAAATACCATGGTTTTCTTGGCCATAAAACATCAGCTTGTTTTCTTTTCATGGATTTAATTCAGAATGCTATCAAGGATGGACGTCTGAAATTCGCTGATAAAGGAAAATGTCCTATGAAGGTGGATGCTAATCCTTTGAATGTGGCTGCCACCAACTATGCTGAACCTTTGGATATCAATATGGTGGACATAGTCAACACTGACCAAGCAAAGATCGTGGAAGATGGAAAGCAGGCTACTAATAGCCTAAACACCAGAGGATCCTTCTACACTGACGTTCAAGACCCCCAGGCTGGACAAATCAAATTTAAGACTACTGAGGGTTATTTTAAAATTACTAATGAGACTACTGAAGGTCTCAAAGTTAGGTTCGAAGAAATGGAAATCTCTGAAGTACCCATGGGAGTCAACATGGTCAATCTGGACCAACCCGCTTCAGAGATGGAAGAATTGGAAAACTGCCTGCTGATGGAACAAAAGAAGAAGAGTTTTGGCTACCCAAAGGCAAATGAGAATCTGCGCGAATACTTGTGGAGATGCCATGAGAGGAATGCCCACAAGACATTGTTGTGCCCAAGGTGCTCCATTATGTTGAGTCAAAGAGTGGCTGAAAATTATGAGAGGGTCCAACATATCAACACCCAAGGAAATTGGCGCCAAGAAAGTCAACTGATGAGAGTATACCCAAGGCAAGGTGAAACGCTTTTGGTTTTCATACTCCTATGTTACAAAGAAGAATCAGAAATCCTGATGTGCCCAAGATATGGCACAGTATATGACAAGGAGATTGCTGAAATGTTTGAATGAATCCATTTCCATGGTAGCTGGGAGCCAAGGGAAGCAAACCCAAGGATGTACGTGTTTGACAAAAGGGGAACGTCGAAAAGGCCAGATAGCCCACATCCCAGAGAAAAAGAGTCTCGTTCAAATTACTTGCTGAGATACCAACTAACTGATGGATGCATGTTAATGATGAGAAATCAAAGTGGAGGAGTTTCGACAAGGGAGGCATAACAACTTTCGCCTATAGAAGGCAATTCCAGGCATCAACAAGGGAGGCTCACAGGCTAGACAATTACAAAGGAAAAAACCCCATGTCAAGATCCCAGTGGCGTAGACACCAGAGAGCAAGGAAAACAGAAAGGGAATCAAAGCAGAAAGAGGTAGGTGAATCAAGAAATACCAAAGCAGTATCTGGTACATCAACATCCGTCAAACCGCCTGTAGGATGAAGGCTGTTCATTGAGGAACAGCAGAAAATGAAAGAAGTGACTCAAGAAAATCCCATAAAATCTGAAGATATGTTGACAGACGATTTCGAATCTGATGGTGTGTCATCTCTGAACATGAATTGCAACGTGGTATCTGTTATCCCCCATGAGTACTATCAGAAAACTGAAGTTGAAGACTGCAAAGAAGCTGATGAAGAGGAGATGGCGAAACACAGACTAGTGTGTTACTACGTCCTTAATAATGGAGCAGTCGAAGAGCAAAATTCCTTCTTCGAAAGGCCTGACGGAGCTATGAGAAACCATCTGAAACCTTTGTATATAAGGGCCAAGATCGAAAACACTGGTATTAACAAAGTACTGGTGGATGGAGGGGTTGCAGTTAACTTGATGCCTCATTTTATGTTGAAAAGAATAGGGATGTTCGACACGGACATTAAACCTCACAATATGGTGTTGTCTAACTATGAAGGGAAAATAGGTCACACCCTGGGGGTAATTCAAGTAAACTTGACAGTTGGGTCTGTGACAAGACCAACTATGTTCATGGTGATTCCTGTAAAAGCGAATTATAATTTGCTGCTAGGGAGAGAGTGGATACACGGGGTGGGGGAAGTGCCATCGACCATGCATCAAAGATTAACCATATGGAGAGAGGATGGAATTGTAGAAAACATCGAAGGGTATCAAGGTTACTACATGTCGGAGGTAAACACGGTAGACAGAACTAGCTTTGAAAAAAATGTAGCAAATATTGGACCATGTGGAGTGGTAGGAGATTGCTACTTACCAAACAAGAATGCGTTGTATTATCTAACTTTGCTCCCAAATGGATTTTGTTGGCACAGAGAAATTATGGGAGAACTGGACGACCAGGAGAATGTCGAAAGAAGTTCTCCAATACGGCCAACTGGCTGGGACACAGACATTGACCATGTATGAACCCTCTTTCTTTGAAATACTTTCGGCTTATGTAGCTGAGAATAAAAGACAGGCGGCTGTTGAAGCTACAACAACAAATGTGGTTGGCGAAGCCACTACCAAAGCAACCAAAGTGGCAAAATCTGGAGCAAACCTCAACTCAGAGTCAACTGATGAACATGTTCAAGGTGAGCAGGTAAGTCAAAGATTAGACGCCATCTATGACGAAGAACCCTTGGGGTTCGAAAAATATCCGACAACGTCAAGTCCTAAGATGTTGGCTCAAGACCCCCTTGAGGAGATTGATCTTGGAGATGGGAGTTCAAAAAGAATCACTTACATCAGTGCTAAACTGAAACCCAGTTTGAAGGCAAAAGTCACTTCACTCCTTAAAGAAAATAAAGACTGTTTTGCTTGGGATTATGACGAAATGCCTGGTTTAGAAAGGGAACTGGTCGAACTAAGACTTCCTATAAAGGATGGCAAGAATCACATCAAGCAGAATCCAAGGAGATTCGCCCCAAAAATCCTTTCAAAAATCAAGACAGAGGTCGAAAGACTCCTGCATTGCAATTTCATCAGGACCATAAGGTATGTCGAATGGATTGCTAACATAGTACCTGTTATTAAGAAAAACGGTTCTTTGAGGGTATGCATAGATTTTTGTGATTTGAATGATGCTACCCCCAAGGATGAATACCCGATGCCAGTGGCAGAAATGCTGATTGATTTAGCCGCAGGCTTTGAATACCTTAGTATGTTAGATGGGTATTCAGGTTATAATTAGATCTTTATTACTGAGGAAGATGTGCCTAAAACAACCTTTAGATTCCCTGGGGCAATTGACACTTATGAATGGATTGTTATGCCTTTCGGCCTAAAGAATACTGGGGCAACGTACCAAAGAGCAATGAACTCTATATTTCATGATTATATTGAAACATTTATGTAGGTGTATATAGACGACATTATAGTGAAGTCTGGATCAGACGAAAGCCATCTGAATCATCTTCGCCAATTACTCGAAAGAATGAGAAAACATGGTTTAAAGATGAACCCTCTTAAGTGTGCTTTCTTTGTGAAGGCAAGAGACTTTATGGGATTTGTGGTCCATAAGAAGAGGATAAAAATCAATCAAAATAAAATGAAGGCTATCATGGAAACAAAGGCACCTTAAAAAAAAAGAATTGCAGTCACTATTGGGGAAGGTAAATTTCCTAAGAAGATTTATCTCTAATCTCAGTGGTCGAACGAAAGCTTTTTCCCCCTGCTACGCGTAAAGCAAGGAAATTTTGAATGGAACAAGGAACATCAAGAAGCTTTTGACAAGATCAAGCAATACTTGGTGCAACCGCCTATTCTGTCACCCCCGAATGGGAAGAAGTCTATGAGACTCTACATATCAGCATCTGACACTACTTTAGGTAGTATGTTAGCCCAAGAGGACGAAAATGGCGTCGAAAGAGCCATATATTATCTTAGTAGAGTTTTAAATGATGCAGAAATGAGATATACTGCAATAGAAAAGTTATGTATGTGTTTATATTTCTCCTGTACAAAACTCAAGCATTATATAAAACCAGTGGATGTTTTCGTTTCGTCTCATTGTGATGTTATAAAACATATGCTGTCAAAGCCAATCTTGCATGGCAGAATCGGAAAATGGGCTTTGGCCCTCACATAATATTCTTTAACTTTCATGCCTTTAAAGGCAATGAAAGGTCAAATAGTATCAGACTTTATAGTAGACCATGCAGTGGTCGAAAGCTAACTCTATGTTGAGCTGAAACCTTGGAGATTATTCTTCGACGGTTCAACACACCAGAATGGTAGCGGAGTTGGAATACTTTTGATTTCTCCTGAAGGAATTCCAACAAAGCTTAAGTATAAGATTGAAGGCCCTCTTTGTTCAAACAATGAAGCTGAGTATGAAGTGTTGCTTGCTGGACTCGAAGCTTTATTGGAATTGGGGGAAACCAGAGTCGAAATCAAAGGTGACTCTGAATTGGTAATAAAGCAACTAACAAAAGAATACAAATGCACAAAAGAGAAATTGATTATGTATTTCATCTTGGTTAATAGATTGCTCAAGAAATTTGAATATGTGGATATAAAACATGTCCCTAGAATAAAAAACCAAGAAGCAAATGACTTGGCACAAATAGCCTCAGGGTACAAAGTGTCAAAGGAAAGATTAGAAGGATTGATTAAGATAAGAGGGAAAGCATTGGATACGAGGTTATCCCCAATTGACTTAGAAACTACTAGTCTAGGGTTTGCCAACCCAGAAGAGTTTGAGGTACTAAATATAGGTACTCTGGCAGATACAGATTGGAGAAGCCCAATTATTAACTACCTAAAAGACCCTTCGATCAACACGAATAGAAAGGTTAGATACAGAGCTTTATATTATTTCTTGATGGGAAACAAATTATTCAAAAAATCCCCTGAGGGAATTTTGTTAAAATGCTTGGGAGAAAACGAAGCATATTTGACATTATCAAGCGTTCACAGTGGAGCCTGTGGGGCCCATCAAGCAGGACATAAGATGAAATGGTTTTTGTTTCGATATGGAATGTATTGGCCAACTATGTTGAAAGACTGTATAGACTTCGCCAAGGGTTGTCAAGAATGTCAGATGCATGCAAGCATTCAACATGCCCCTGCAAGTGAATTACATTCAATCATTAAGCCATGGCCTTTTAGAGGATGGGCATTGGATTTAATAGTAGAGATTCAACCCACTTCGTCCAAAGGACACAGATATATATATATATATTGGTAGAAATAGATTATTTCACCAAATGGGTAGAAGCTATTCCTTTGGCGATTGTAGACCAAGAAACAGTCATTGAATTTGTCCAAAAACATATACTATATAGGTTTAGAATCCCAGAAAGTATAACTACAGACCAAGGGTCAGTTTTTAATGGTCGAAAGATGCAAGAATTCGCGAAAGAAACGGGGTTCAAATTGTTAACATCTACACCATATTATGCTCAAGCAAATGGTCAAGTCGAAGCAGCCAACAAAGTTATAATAGGCTTAATCAAGAAGCATGTCGGAAAGAAGCCTAAAAACTGGCATAAAACGTTAGATCAAGCACTTTGGGCTTGTCGAACATCACCTAAAGAAGCAACCAATACTACACCATTTCAACTTACCTTTGGGCATGATGCAGTATTACCAGTCGAAATCTTTTTGCAGTCAGTTCGCATTCAAAAACAAGAAGAGATAGCTCCAAACATTTATCGGGAAATGATGTTGAATGGATTGATAGATTTAGACGAAGAAAGGTTGCACGCCTTAGAAGTGTTAATAAGGCAGAAGGAAAAAGTAGGTAGAGCCTACAATAAAAGGGTGAAAGGTAAAACTTTCGTTGCCAATGATTTAGTTTGGAAAGTTATTCTACCTATGGATAAAAGGAAACAAGCTTTAGGCAAGTGGTCTCCCCATTGGGAAGGTCCTTTTCGAATCTTAAAAGTATTTTCGAACAATGCGTATGAGGTGGAAGAACTAACAGAGGATCGAAGGATCCTAAGGGTAAATGGGAAATATTTAAAGAAGTACAAACCATTTATGCAGGAAATTAGAATAAGAAAAGAGTAGTAAAAACAAGTAAAACGAAGCCAAGATGGATATACTAAAATGGCTATTGTAGCATATCATATATTTCCAAAAGTTAATTAAAAGTCCCAGAGAATGGCATTTGTCCGAATATTACAATTAAAAGGCAATACAACAAGAAATTTAAGGCGCACATCTAAAAGCTAGAAAGGAAGATTGTTCTTTATCCTTACATATTTAATCTTCAACAAACTGAGTTTATACTAGATAGCCGCTTTGGACTCTTGGATCTTATCTATTTCTTTGTTCATGTTGGTAGCTGCTTCTACGTGAGCAACACTTTCCTTCGCCAAGAGATCAACTTGAGGGTCATTCAAGCCTTGAATGGCAGTATGTTTCTCTTTCGCCTCAGCAATCCTCGCCTGTAACTATGAAATCTGACTTTCCTAAACTTGGATAAAAGATGCATATGTATTGTATTCCTCTTGAGCCTTCTTCTTCGACTGCATGAGAGTTTCTGAGGCAGTGTAGGCGTTGTGAGCTTTTTCATATTCAAGAGATTGTGCCTTTTCTGCCGCTTGAAGTTTCGTCTGGGTATTGAAATCTCTATTAAACTCAGAACTCACTTGATCAATCAACTGCTGTATATCAACTAAAGCTTTGCCCACATCAGGTGGACACGCTGTGATGGGTATCTGAGAAATCAGTGTCTTTATCCGACAACCAGCAGCGCAATCCTCCTTTAGGGTGGTAAAAAGGCCAGCATCGAAGACAACATGCTTCACTTGTTGCAAGAGGGCATCAAAAGAAGTTTCTTTGGTACCAACACCAGCTTGGGCAGAGGCACCAGGAAATGTTTTGGCAGGAGATGAATCCTTTAAAGCCATCATTAGTTTTAAATACTTTAAGGGATCCGCTTCTTTGAGGCAGTTCTTTCCTCTTCTGAGAGAGTGGGAATGGTGGGCTGACTTGAAGAAGGTTGGTCGTGCGTCGAAACAGGGTTAGACTCTCCAGTGGCATGAGCGGAATCCAAGTCTTTGTTACTGAGAGTTTGTTCTGACTCTTCGACTGTTCCTTTGTCATCTCCCATCCTTTCGTTACCATCGAACAATCCTTCTATGTCAGAGGAACATTCTGTATCCTCATCCGTTTCAATTACCTCAGACGTGCCAGTCTTAGGAGGAGTGTTTCTTTTTTGAGCATCTGCCTCAGGAGAAGAATTCTCCTGATCCTCTATGTCCTTCGACTCAGGTTGAGGGTTTCCAGTCGCAGACCCTTTGTTTTGTGCAATTCCAGCGTTGGGAGGGGGTGAAGGAGTTCCTTTGACAGCCGGATTTCTGAGAGGATTAGAAGGTTTGGGAGACTTGTCAGATATTTCCTGCAAGAGTGAATGTCAATGTTTGTTCAGGAATTGTAATATGTCAAAGTGCAAGGAAATAAAAAGAAGATTCTAAAATAAATACCTTATCATCAGTGGAGGTATTGCTTCCAATACTCTCCAAAATTTTGGCTCCAGAGGGTGGAGGCCCAGCTTCTTTCGCAGAAGTAGGGAGAGTTGCAGTTTCGATTTCCTTTTGGGCAGTGCCCTGGGACGAAGTAACCTTCGACACCTTTTTCTTTTGCTTCTTCAGAGGAGGAGGAGAGCCATCAGCGCTTCTACCTTTTATTGTAATTACTTATTTTTCAGAAGCATTTTTTCTCTTCTTCGCCTTGGCGATTGGCGAACTTCCATCCTGCAGAAAACATCAAATTTTGATAAGTAAGCAAAACAAGAAGAAATTCCATAAAGGAAAGTTTAGTATGAAGATCTCAGAAGCTTTGGCAGTTTTTTTTGAAGAAATGTTCTTCCCAGCATTGTTTGGTTTTAAAGAAGTAGGTTTTGAAGTTCTAGTTGGAATGGCCTTTGAAGTGGGTTTTCCTTTTTTTGGGGGTTTTTCTTTCGACAGCTGAAAATTCAGAGTTAGAAGGAAATATTATAAGATGAGAAAGTTAAAGTACATTTTTGACATGGCACCTTGAAGTGTCGGAGAAATGATTTTCACAGCAGAAAAGTCATAGTGTAGGAAACCGTCGAAACTGTCTAGAGTGAGCTTAGTCGAAACAATCCTTTTTGCACGTTTTTGACTATCATTATGTAAGTCATGAAAAATGTTCCCACAGACGAACCCGTCTGGATAAGGTGGCGAAAATGCCAGAGAAAAGTCCGCTGTGGGTAATTTTGGAAATTTGGGTGGTTGCAGTTCGAAGGCTAAATCATACTTGAATTCAGGTTTTACAGATTTGGGAAGTTTTAATTTTGGAAGTGTTTTTGTAAATTTTTCTTTCAAAATGAGTGACGCTTGATAGACTATTTGACTAAGCTGCGTAGGGCCATAGACAGTTTCAAAATAATCCTGAAAAGATTTTATTTCTTCGCAATGAGTAGTTTTACCTTTGGGTCCATGATCCTGCAAAGATGAAAAGGCTTGGGTCAGTTGATCTTTTATTCCAGTGCTGTCGAACATGTTGTTAGAATAAAACTCTGTCCACCAAGTGTAAATGCCTTTAGTCATATAAGTCGCAGGGTCGAAAGGGGCAAGTTTGAAGACGGCAAAATCGGCATGATATTCTTGATGCTTCGCCACGTCCCTCATAACATAGTCTATTCCGGCATAGCAGATTTCCTTCTTACGGTTAAAAAGAGATACGGGGACAATTTGATTCAACCCAAATTGTCGAGAGACAAAGTTTGGTTGATAGGATAACATGCATACGTAACTCTTCACAGGCAGAATCCTGGAAATAAGGAGTCTGGGTAGGAGAAATGCATGCCAGACATCTTCGATTTCAGTATTGGCATCCTTTATGGCTCCCTCAATCGAAGCAGTAAACCAGGAGGGGCCATGGGTTCGTTTGGCGAAGGGAGCCATGGCAGAAGTAAAGGCATGACGTTTTGAAAACATCAGAATATATTTGGTGAGACTGGATTGAAGATTCATGTCTTCACTGGGAGTCAGTAGCAGAAGCCTAGTTCCTTAAATACTTCTTGCTGCTATCATGGGGCCTTCTTCGCTCACATTTCCAGAAGTTTGAAGAGATGGTTCGAAGGTGGCATTCATCCATAATTGAAGAAGCCAGTAAGGTCCGACTAAAAGGAGGTTATTTCCAGCTTCATGTTCTTTGAACTTGGTTACAGCAGAGCCTAGACTTTCATACAAACTTACTAGTAATAATTCACTAAGGAAAACCTTTCGACCAGAATGCAGTTGGTTAGCCAAAGTTAAAAATATTCTGCCTACTTGGAGGGATTTGCAACAGAAAACAAATTTGGACAACCATAAGGCTAAGAAAGCTATATGTTCGATGCCGGAAATGTCTTCACCATCCATGTGATAAAAATTCATATAGGCATTGAAAGAAGCAGTTTTTGTGTTGAAATCTATTGTGTTGTCGGAGTTGAGAAAGGGGTCAAATGTTTCTCCAATAGGAGAAAGTCCTGTGATGGCTGCTACGTCGAACAGCGTAGGGGTTATCATCCCACAAGGAAGATGGAAGGTGTTATAAGTGGTATCCCAAAAGTAGTGAGATGCAAGAAGTAAAGGTTGGCAATAACTAAAACCTAATTTCGACATCTGGATCAGGTCGAAAATACCTAAATCTTTCCAAAATTGACTTTTCTTTTTCTCTACTTTACCTAGCCAATTCAAATAAGACTTGTCCAAAGTGGGACAAGATAGAAAAGGTCTGAAATTCTCAGTAATATAATTCATTTGGAATGGTTCCCTATTCGTTGCTTCAGGAATTTCTGTAGATGTATTTTTGGGGGATTTGGAAGAATCATCAGAAATATTTCCCTTATTAGCTATGGGTCTAACAACATGATAAGTTGGGAAAACATTTTTACATTCTTCCTGTGATCGGTGGAAATAGAACTGACTGTTTTTAAGCTGGTTTCGCGAAATGTCGCGGTAAGCAAGAGTCGCCACCGTCTTTTATGTTCTCCAACATGGAAAGGACAAAAGCACACCAAAATTCCTTATTCGAGAATGTTTCTCGGTTCGGGAGGTAGATTTATAGAAAGGGAAGGTGTTAGCACCCTTTCTATCCGTGGTTATCCACGGGCTCTTAGGTACTTGCTCTTATGTTTTCAAAATTGTTTGCTTTTCAAGTGTGTGTGTGGTCTTTTGAAAAAGTTTCGTTTGAAAAATTTCCAAGTAACTCTTGTATCAGTCCTCAAGAGTGTATGAAGTGTTTTGTTTGAAAACTTTTTGAAAGTGTGGGGTGCGAAAAGATGTTTTATTTGTTTGAAAAGAGCAAGTACTTAAGAGAAATCTACCTACTCTAAGGAATTAAGCTGTGTAAGAGTCCTTTAGATAGTGTTATCCCACCATTGAGAGGTAGGTAGCACCATCATTGGAGGTATTCGGGTCAATTCGATTAAGGGACATGTGTGGTCACTGAAGCAATGGTAGGACACCTTAGAAGTAACCCTAATGTCCTAGATGCTTTTATCCGAGGCAACCGTTTCGAGGAAACTGGATCTTTAGACAAAGAGCGACCTCTAAGACACCCTATACTTGACGACCACGTCGAGGCAACCAGTGAGGCGTACCCTAAGGAGTGGCATGTGCTTTGTGTGTTGTTTTTCAATTAATTGTCTTTGCATGTTATTTGTGAGCTACGGATTGGTTTTATTTACATACATTCTTTCATGCATATTTAACAGTTAGGAGTGCGGAAAATAAATTGCGGAAATGTAAATCTAACTATTACAAGGCGCGGGTCTATACATCGCCAAAAAACAAAAACCCGTTTTGAAAATAAAGTGCGAGAAATAGTAAATAAAGCGGTAAAATTCCTATTTAACTATTACATATCTGGAGACAGTTACATAAATAATCAAAATAAATAAATGCGCGCGAGAATTAAATTGGAACGTCCTAAGGGTTTTGACCCTTTTAAGAAAGAAATGAATTTTTTGTCCTTTTTTGTGATTAAATGAAATTAAAATTAATAACTAACTAATTAATTAATTAATTAAAGAAAAAATGTTTTTATGTTTTTATGTTTTTTTTAATGAAAATAAAGTAAAAGAATTAAAATTAAAAGTTAACCTAATTCTAAATTATTTTTATTTATTGTAAAGAAAAAGAGATTAAAATTGACCTAATTAAACTATTTTATTTGTTAGTATTTTATTTACAAAAATAACATGAAATTAATATCAATAATAATATTAGTTTTATTTTTATTTTTTATGAAAATATTAATTATGTTAATAATACTAGTAATTAATAAAAAAAAGAATTATGAAAGAAAAGAAAAATAAAAAGATAAAAAGGAATAACAAAACCAAGGGGGGGAGGGGGGTGGTCCAGAACTGAGGGTGTTAATCTGGAATTTAGGCCCATTAGCACTCCAAGCCCATTGACTTCTGGAATTTCCCATGTGCACATTGACTGAAGAACATGGTGCTCCTTCTCTTGTAGCCATTGGATTTGCATTAGGAGACACCTGGCTGGCTGATACGCTGGACTCCATGGTGGAACATGGTTGTGAATCTGCATGTGATTATGGTATGAAAAACATGAAACAAATATTGAGGGACCTGGGAATACTTACAGTGCTTGATAATGGACCTTAGGACGTGGCAAGGGTTGCTTTAGCTTCAGGGTATAGCAAAGAAGAGAGTCACGTTCTCCTTTTGGCCTGAAAATACTTGCAAAACTCCTTTTGATCTCACACTTTTTTTTGACAAATTTTGAACTTTGCTCTGGCCGTTTGTGCACTTTTTCGTTTTTTGAATGAGGTTGGGAAGGCTTGCATATGTAGTAATGAATGAGAATAAGTCACATTATGAGCCAATGATCCATTGCAATTAAGTTTGAGATTTTGCCTTAACACCATTAAAGAACATTCCATCTTTGAAGCAAAATTTGAATTTTATGCTCAAAATGGCCCTAGCACGAATTTGGTAGGTGTATTATGACACATGAAAGCCATTCAAATCAAAAGATGTTATTGAATTAATTTTTTTTGATTTTATTTGAATTTTATGGATTTTAAATGAATTAAATCAAATAAAATTAAATAAAAATATAAAAATTAATGTTTAATCTTGAAATTGATCATGGGACACGTGGGTGGCATGACAAGGCTGAATCAAGTGGAAAAAAGTGGGCCCTTTTGTCAAAAATTGAAGTTTTAAGGATAGTTGACTTTTGCCATTTCACAAAAATTTCCCAACTTCTCCAATGCATATCTTGCTCAATTTTGATCATATGAACATGTTCTTAGACATTTTGGAAAGGTCTTGAAGTCCTCTAACCAATGCCTCTGGTCCCATGTCATTTGAATTTACCAATATCAAGTTATGGTCTTTTACTTAAAATGCCTTTTTGTTGACTTTTGAAAATGACCTATAATGTTGAAATTGATAACTTCTTGTGAGAGCATTTCTTGGACTTGGAATGTGAAGATGAGTTGTAGAAAATGTCATCCCTTTCAAAATGAGAATTGGATGGGATTTTTCTGATGAACCATGAAAAAGTTATGCGTTGGTCAAATTACAGTTGACTTTTCAACTGTCCAAAAATGGAAACTTTTGCATCTTGATGATTTTTGAGCCATTCTTATGGAATCATGATCAAGATTTGATCAAATGATGATTGTGTCTTCAAAATAAGATGTTGACCAAAATTTTTGACTTTTGACTGCCAAATGACCATTTTACCCCTGCAGTTGATTGTGAAGCAATTAGGGCTTTTGACTGTGCAACTTGATGCTGTGAGCCTTGAGACTTGACATGTAGATGCTTGGAAATGTGTATAGGCATATGAGGCTTGATTGAGCCATTGAAAAACTCCAAATTCCTTGAAGGAACCAAAACCCTAATTTTGACTGGCTTAGGAGGATGTTTGACTGTGCAACCCCTTGAGAAGTTTTAAGCTATTTGATGATGATTCTTGACAAACCTTGAAGAATATGGGAGGGAAAATTTTGGGGTACAACACTTCCAAATGTTCAGTAGAAACTAAAGGACCTAGGAATCCTAGGGTTTTACAAGATAACGAAGAGGAGATTAATACCTGGGAAGCGTAAATGGCTTTTTGTTCTTTGGACAACTTCAGAGGTGTAATAAATTCCTTGTTCTCATGCGTGATTATTTTGCTAGTTGGAATGGATTGAGAAGTTGAACCTATAGAAGATCCATGGTTTTTTATTTTGATTTTGATTTGCTGTTTATCAAAGGCCATTGTTGAGATTCTTTTAGGTTTTTTCTAGAGATTTTTGAGTTTTTTTGGAAAGGAAAGGGTTTTACGGAAACTGAAAGGGTTTTGGCTAAGAGAAGTTTGTAAAAGTGAGAGAGAGGAAGGAGGAAAAACCTTTTTATAGTGAAGAGTGATTGTCCATCAAAAGGACACATGTTCAAATCCTAAAGGAGAAGGTGAGAAGTTTGTCAAGTCACCTGACATTGGTAATGGTTATTCATCATTGTAACTGCTGCACACACGTCTTGAAGAGACGTTTTTTGGGAAGAGATGTCATGATGATATCATTAAAATACGAAAAGATTCTCTTTGCTGGTCGAAATAACGTAAATCACAAGAAATGCATATTTCTTCACATATTCGAAACAGACATTTATTGGGGGAAATTTGTTTGTTGGGAATTTCGACCAGGATAATAAAGGAATCATTCATTTAAATTTCCACAAGATGGCTTGAAAAAGCTATATACGAAGTATGTTGTTACTGGATCTGAGTCGAAGAAGACAGTTTGAAAGGACAAGTGTTTTTGTTTTGTCAAAAATGCGCGTTTCGACAGCCACGTGAGAAAGTTGTTGCTGAAGGCTTGAGCGGGAATGTTTGAAATTCAAAAGAGTTTCGTTGGATAAGGAAGACGCGTGGAAGCCTTAGAGTGTCGAAAGACATGCAAGAAGCGACGTGGATTTTCATTAGAATAATACCGTTATGGCTAGAACATTATAAATAGTTCCTTAGTGTTAGGGAGAAAGGATGATCATAATTCATACAAAATTACTCATAAAATACTCAAGTACCAAGTTACAGAGAAAGAGTTCATTGAGAATGTATGTATGGCATCACACATTTTATCTTTGAAATTCATTTATCAATATAATTTCTTTTGAACCATTCTTTTATGTACTCCTGCAATTGTTCTTAATTTCTGTATTATTCTGTCAAATTGCTTCATTCTCCTGTAAAGCTTTATGTATCAAGTTTCTTTTAAAAGTCCCTTTCCTTTACAATCAAGTCCTTTAATTCCAATTTTAAGTCTTTCCATTGTCAAGTATTTACATTCAAACCTTTTTTGATTAAGACGTTTCGTCCAAACCTTTACATTTGAATTTAATTCCAGAAGTCTTTGTATTTTAAGCCTTTACACAAACACATGCACAAGCACTACGTCGTGTTCAACATAAACCGTCAAGTAAGTGTTACAATTAATGTTAAGACACATGTTCTAGGATCAATCTAGTCGATCCTGCGAGTAACCATACATATCAAATTTGTTTGGAAGACTAGCGGTTGTTTCGCCAGAAATCACTGCGAACAGTGAGATAATGCTAATAATTTCGTATTTTTGTGTGTAGTTTTACAAAGTGCCTTATAGTTAGTGTGTGTATGAATTTGAGGAGTGGTAAACTTTTGTCCAAGTCTAAAATGCCACGCTCTGACACAAACACTCAAATTTCTACACTTAATGTGAATGTCAAACCAATAAATACCACAACTCAAAGCGCGACAGTTTTATCTCTTGTAAGACCGATCGTTGTTCATGGTTCAGGGACAACAGTCACAATGATAGAATCTAGGCATGGAATATTGCAATTTGACCCAAATCGACCACTCTTTCCAGGGGGTCTAGGGTCATCATTTATCCCTTACCAGTATGGTATGCCTTATTCCGTGATGATTGGGTTATAGTCGAACTCGACAACATATACAGAAAACACAATGGCCACTGGAAACAAAGGTCGTTATGTCCCAAGTAGTTGACCAGGTGGTGTTAGTTACGTCCCGCAGTCAACACCATCTTTGAAAACTACTTTCGTTATGGCTTTAAGGTAACAAATGGATGAGAGTAATTTAGATTTAGTGAAAGTTTTAACTCAACAAATGGGAGTTTCCCTCAATCATGTAGTTGAACAAATAGGTAGATTGATTGACTCATTAGGGGTCCAACCTACTCAGACGCGCCATAGGCCGCTATGAGTTTTTGAAGAATTGGAGGGGGGCAAAAATGAGCGTCCTTTTAGACCTCAAAGTGTGGAAGCACTCACTTATAAAGAGGAAGAATTTATTGAACAATACAAACTTAGGCCAGTCATAGTTAGGAGAAACCAAGATACTGATTGAGTGTTAAGAAATGCCATTGTTTGGCGTAACCATATAGTGACTATGGTAGGAGAAGTATTGACTCAATCTGGAGTAAATGTTGGCCTCCGAAGGCCCAATTACTCTCCACCCTTGCCTGATTACATTCGACATGAAGAATTACCTAGGGGATGTAAGGTACCTAAATTTACCAAGTTTGCTGGTGATGCCAATGAGTCGACCATAGAACACATTCTTAGGTACAAAATAGAAGTTGGCGATATCGCCAACAATAAGGGTTTGAAATTAAGATATTTCCCTAATTCATTGACAAAAAGTGATTTTTGCTTGGTTTACGGCGTTGACTCCAAACTCCATACACACTAGGGAACAACTTGAGAGTATATTTCATGAGCAATTTTATGTTGGTCAGCCTAACATAAGTTTGAAACAGTTATCCTCAATAAAGAGGAGATTGTCTGAGTCAATGGAAGATTATCTAAATAGGTTTATGGTCCTAAAGTCTAGATGTTTTACTAGAATTCATGAACATGAGCTGGTCGAAATGGCCGCTGAGGGGTTAGATTATTCTATTTGGAAAAAGTTTGATCCTCAATCTATTACAGATATGTCCTAACTAGCTAACGAAGTTTGATATGTCGAACGTTTGAAAACAGAGAAAGCTAGAGTGTCAAAGGACCATAGAAAAGACAAAATTGCCTATGTAGACATAGAAGATTATTCCATATAGTATGAAGATGAATACGTGGAAGAAGGAGAAGTTAATGTGGCTGAATTAAAAGCCGGACCTCCATATGCATGTCAACCTATAAGACCGTCAAAAGGAAAGACGGTCAAAGAACCAAAAAATGATGCATCTAGTACTAAAACATACACTTTTGATGTGTCAAAATGTGATGAAATATTTGATGTTTTACTTTCAGATGGTCATATTATAGTGCCTCTTGGCAGTAAAAATCCACCATTAGAGCAGAAACAAAAAAAGAGGTTTTTGCAAGTATCATAACTTTTTGGGTCATAAAACTTCTCAATGTTTTCTTTTCATGGATTTGATTCAGAAAACTCTGAGAGATGGTCTATTGAAATTTGGTGAGAAACCAAAAAGCTCCATGAAGGTCGACTCAGACCCTTTGCATGTTGCTGATGTGCACTTTGTCGAACCATTGGAAGTAGTAATGATCGAGGCTAATGATGGTCTCGAAGGCTAAGAGGAAGTCATTATCACTTCACTCGCAACATTAACAATCAAGACCACTTATGGTTTTGAGAATGAATAAGCTGTGACCACTGATCCAATGATAGTTGCAAGAGTCGAGACTATTGAGGTTATCAAAACTAGCAATGGAACTTTGTCTAAGCCACAACAAGTGATGGTGGTCGATTTTGTTAAAGAGCCAAAAGTTAACCAATACAACAAGGAGAAAATAAATTGTGAAACTAAAAATCAAGAATTGTCTGAAGAAGCAGTTGTTGAGTTAATAAAGGTTGTTTTTCCCAAAGCTTAAGAGGAGTTGGTAGATTTTCTGAACAAGTGCAAGCTGGATAATTTCAGGTATATGTTATGCCAAAATTACAACGTAGTCTATGATGAAAATTCTGCGAAGAAAATTGAGGTGTTAAAGATGAAACACCCTCAAGAGAAGAATCCAAAGGTGGTGCTCGACCATGCACAGGGGGCATACAATATCCAAGATCGTCAAGGAAAGCTTGGTTTTCTGTATCAAAGGACTTTTGTACCATCATCTGATGTTCCTAACAACAACTAGGTTCGTCCTTTCTATCTAAGGGGGGCAAACCAGAATTAGAAGAAGGTAAAAAAGGGTTCGGGTTCGAGCCATAAATGGGAAATGATGGAGAAGGGATCTAGTTCTTCCCAATTTGCTGAAGTTGGGATCACTTTAAAGATGTATCACGTTCCTCCCACATACAAAGGGAAAATCCTATGACAAAGACTCTGTGGAGAAGGTTTCATAGAAACAAGAAAGTCGCAAGAGAAGCGACAATAAAATTTGCTCCATCAAAGGGTGAGAGCATCCTGAATGGAGTGCACCGTCGACCAGCAAAAGAGAGGTTATCAATGTCGGTTGTGTGTGTGTCTCAAGCAAAAGTTGAAAATCCTGCTGATGACAACATGGATGATGAACTGTCTGACGACTTTGGAGATATTTCAGATGATTGTTTTATTATACATTGTAATATTGTGTCGGTATTTCCTAATGAGTATGGTTTTGCATCAGAGGCATCTGGGGACAAAGAGGAGACTATGTTCGAAGAATCAGTAGACCAGAAACCTCTATGCTACTATGTCATGAATAACGGGGTGGTCGGAGAACAACAGGCGATGCTTGAGAAGTCTACATCTGATATGATGTACCATATCAAGCCTTTGTTTATAAGGGCTAAAGTTGATGGTTTCCCTGTGAACAAAGTGTTTGTTGATGGTGGCGCTGCTGTGAACTTGATGCCACATTCATTGCTAAAAAGGATTGGCAAGTTCGACACTGACCTTAAACCACATAACACAGTTTTGTCGAACTATGAGGGAAAAAAAAGTCACCTATTAGGTGTGATTCAAGTATATTTCTCAGTTGGGTCGACTTCGAGCCCAACATTATTTATGGTGATTACGTCTAAAGCTAACTATAATTTATTTCTAGGACACGAGTGGATACATGGCATTGGGGCAGTACCATCGACTCCGCATCTGCGCTTATCCATATGGTACCAAGATGGAATTGTGGGGAACGTTGAGGTAGATCATAGTTACTATACTGTTGATGTGGGTATGGCCAACATGAAGACTTTTTTCAAAGCCTTAGCTACCATACCTCTGTGTGACCCTGAAGATGCAATGTTCAAGTCACATCGTAATGCAATCAAGTTTCTAACCCTATACCCTACTCATGGTTTCATTTGGGACCATGAAAAACTGGATACATATTCAACTACAGAAGGGGATTTTGAACCCCCAGGGTGGGAAGAACAAACTCATAATGATGCCTCAGTCAAATGCTTTGGTAAGGATTTTGGCCTACATTGCCGAAAGCAGGATATATCGGCCTTAGAGGCTGGAAATATTTCAAAAATGGCGCCTGAAGACATTATGGTGGAAAATCTTGAAGAACGAAGCCTAACAACAACTTCAGAAAGCCAGAGGCTTGATTACATATATGAAGAAGAGCCTTTGGGGTTTGAAAAAGACCCAAGAGATCATATTTTGGAGATATAAGCACAAGATCCATTGGAGGAAGTCGACCTGGGTGATGGTGCCATTAGGCAAATTACATGCATCAACACTAAGATCGACAACAAGATGAAGGCTTTTGTAATTGAATTGCTTAAAGAATTCAAAGATTGTTTTGCATGGGATTACAACGAGATGCCAGATTTGAGCAGGGAGATGGTGGAAATTAAACTACCTATAAATCCAGGAAAGCGACCAATCAAACAGATGCAAAAGAGGTTCATGCCATAAGTGCTATCCAAAATCAAAGTAGAGATCAAACGGTTATTGAAAAGCAGATTCATCAGGACAACCAGGTACGTTGAATGGTTGGCTAATATAGACTTTTTCTGTAGTAAAAAATGGAGCTTTGAGAATTTGCATAGATTTTAGGAATTTAAATAAAGCCACTCCAAATGACGAATATCCAATGACTATGGTAGAAATACTAGTCAATTCGGCCGCAGAATATGAATATTTATGTCTTTTGGATGGATATTCAGACTATAACCAAATTTTATTGCTGAAGAGGACACCCACAAAATTGCATTTCGATGCCCAATGGCACTAGGCACATATGAATGGGTAGTCATGCCTTTTGGTTTGAAAAATGTTGGGGCTACTTATCAAAGAGCAATGAACTTAATTGAAATTCTGGTATCAGATATGTGATGTCGAATGAGATGTCACGACACAAATATCTGTTTACAAGTAAAGAGCAGTAATAACAAAAGCAGTAAAAACACAAGATATTGTTCACCCAGTTAAGTGTACAACAACACCTACTATGGGGGCTACCAAGCCAGGAACAAGTCCACTAAATATTATCAATTCATAGACCCTCAGTAAACAACCAGTTTACGATCTAATCACTTAATCACTACCCGTTCTATACTTCTACCTAAGACTCACCTAGGTATGATGCCCTCCTCAAATCCCTTCAATCACTTACAGTGAAGAAACAACAAAAATACTAAGTTTAAAAACTTTAATCATTCAATGCTTAAAATCTTATGAATGATACAAAATTAACAAACCAAATAACAAAACAAGTATTAAATCAATACTAGAGTGTTTCACAATTAAAAAACATAGACTTTTTAAAATAGAAAGAGAGTATTTTTCTTCAAAAGTTGCAGTGGTTTGAATAAGGAATCAAGTCCTTATATATGCGCATTTGTGGGCTTGGGCTTTAAAACCAAATATTCAATTCTTTTAAATATTTCCATAAAAACAGGTCAAGATAAAATCCATGCATTTTGAAAAATATTCCTCCATATTTTTCGTAGCCCGTGAGTCACAAATCTTGAATTATAGAGCGCAGGAAATCAGGAAACAGAAAAATATAAATTGATGTTGGCTGAGTTTAGTTCAGGAGGAAGATGTCAAGACATCTGCTTTGACATCATTCAAAACAATTTGCTACAAATGTTAAGACACTTAGCAAAACATTAACAACACATTGTTTTACCAACATTGCTGCCAACCAACACTTACAGTAATGTTTCATGATTTAATAGACACCTTCATGCAGGTCTACATTATTGACATTGTAGTTAAATAGCCCTCAGGAGCTGGTCATTTAGACAACCTTCGACAGTCTTTTATTAGAATGAGGGAATATGGATTAAAAATGAATCCATTAAAATATGCTTTTTATGTTCGTGTAGGAGACTTTCTAGGTTTTGTAGTACACAATAAGGGTATAGAGATTAACCGGAACAAAACCAAGGCGGTTATGAGTACAGAAGCGCCAACAATGAAGAAAGAGCTCCAATCGTTGTTGGGAAAGATAAATTTCTTGAGACGATTCATATCAAACATGAGTGGGAAAACTTTGGTGTTCTCTTTGTTAAAACTAAGCAAAGACCCTGAGTTCACGTGGGAAAGAGAACACCAAAAGGCATTTGACTGATTAAAAGACTACTTGGTGAAGCCTCTAATATTGGCACCATCAAACAGAAATAAAGGCATGGAACTTTACATTGCAGCGTCAGATTCAACATTGGGAAGTATGCTAGCCCAGTAAGATGAGAATGGAGTCGAAAGTGCCATTTATTACCTTAGTTGAGTGTTAAACGATGCTTAAATTAGATATAATGCAATTGAAAAACTGTGTTTATGTTTATATTTTTCATGTACTAAACTTAAGCATTATATAAAACCAGTTGAAGTTTCTGTTTATTCTCATTTTTATGTCATTAAGCATATGTTATCTAAACCTATATTAGGCGGTCGAATTGGGAAATCAGCGATAGCATTAACTGAATACTCTTTAACATATGTTCCTTTAAAAGTAGTCAAAGGGCAAATTATTATAGACTATATAGTTGACCATTCTGTGGTCGACATCAATGAAGCCTTTATAAGCACTAAGTCTTGGCAATGCTATTTTGATGTTTCTAAACATAAACAAGGAATGAAAGTAGGGATCTTTATTTTATGACCATATGGAGTTCCAACTAGATTTCGTTATAAGATTAAAGGTGAATGCTCTAATAATGAGGCTGAATACAAAGCCTTAATAATTGGACTTCATATTTTGTTAGACGTTGGAATAAATGACGTTGACATCAAAGGAGATTCAGAGTTAGTGGTGAAACAGTTTACCAAAGAATACAAATGCATTGAGGAACATCTGGTGATGTATGTGGCCAAAGCATTGTCGTTACTTCAGAAACTTGATAACATGTTGATTAGTCATGTGAAGCATATTGACAATCAAGAATCGAACGACATGGCCCAATTAGCATCTGGATATAAATTACCTAAAGAAATCATAGACAACTTCATTGAGTTAGATATAAATTGGTGTGTAAGAACACGCAAATGACAAAAACTTGGGGAGGGGGGGGGGGGGGGGGGGGGGCAGAGCCTGGAGTGATTCCTGATCTCCTGAATTATGATTATTTTGGAAATTTTGAAGTGGTTGAGAAAGTTTTTTCCATTGATGTGTTAACTGAGAATGACTATAGGAAACCTATAGTCGACTACTTAAAAAATCCATTTTGGACGATAGAGTTCAAAATTAAGTACATGGCATTGAGTTACAGATTGATGGGAAACTAATTGTTCAGGAAAACGCCTGAAGGAGTGTTGTTAAAATGCTTAGGGGAAAACAAAGCATATGTAGCGACATTTGAAGTACATAATGGAGCTTGTGGTATACATCAGGCAGGACAAAAAATGAAATGGTTGTTATGTCGAATAGGAGTATATTGGCTGACCATGGTAAAAAATTGCATTGAGTTTCTCAAAAGCTGCCAAGAATGCCAAAAACATTCTGGAATTCAACATGTACCATCTACAAATTTACATTTTGTTGTTAAACCTTGGCATTTCAAGGGATATGCTTTGGATATTGTAGGAGTAATAAAACATGCCTCATCTGAAGGCCATAAGTATACCTTAGTGGGTATTGATTATTTTTTAAAATGGGTAGAGGTCTTTGTTTTGGTTAAAGTGGATCAAGATGAAGTAATGGCCTTCATTCAAAACCAAGTCATACATAGGTTTGGAATACCAGAAACTATAACAATGGACCAAGGGACCGTGTTTGTAGCTTAAAAGGTAACTGAGTTCGCTGCAGAGATGGGGTTCAAACTGTTAACATCAATGTCGTATTAAGCATAGGAGAATGGGCAAGTTGAAGCGGAAAATAAAGTCATTATAAGTTTGATCAAAAAACAAGTTGGCCAAAAACCTAGAAGCTGGAAAATATCTCTGGGCCAGGAATTATAGGTGTAATACGGTGGGAGAACTGACTTGCGTGTTTTGAATTTTATCACAATTGTTTCGAATAGTAAGAGTCGCCACCGACATTTCTTTTATCCAATAAATGAAAGGGTGAAAAGAATAGGAAATACCTTTTGAGAATTTTTTTTGAGTTCCGGGGGTAGGTTATGAAAAGGGAAGGTGTTAGCACCGTTTTCATCCGTAGTTATCTGTGGGCTCTTAATTGCTAGCTCACTTTGAAATGCTTTATTTGAAATGTATTTGTGTTTGTTTGAAAGTATTTTTGAAAAGTGCCTTTGTTTAGGAGAACTTTGTAATGATTCTCGTCTCTATAAGAATGTATACAAAGTGTTGATTTTTGAAAATATTTCATGGAAAAGTGTTAGTGTTTTTGAAAGATGTTTTGAAATGTTATGAGCAAGAAACTACGAGCGTTCTACCTACTTAAAAAGTATTAGTTCTTTTCCTCCAGCTTTAGATGTTGCTATCTTACCATTTATTGGTAAGAATCCCTATCATTGGATGTGAAGGGACGGGCGTGGGTCATCGTATAGTCATAGAAGGTACCATTGTAGGATACTTTAGCAATTTTTCGTAAGGGACTAAGATCGTTTACAAATGCAACATCAATGGGTTACCAAGAGCCTATGATCTTGTATTTGAGAGTCTTTTCTAAAGCATCCCACGTTCGAGGGACATGACTATTTTTCTCAAGGCAGCAAGTGTGGATTAACCGAGAGGTGCGCGTGTGCAAGTGTATTGATTTCATGCTTTTTTTGTCTTGAATTAGGATTGTATACTTGTTGATTTTAAATCTTTCCATACACACCCTAATTACTAGCATTTTTATAAAAGAGGTAAATTTTGGAAAATAAAACGTCCTACGCTATTACATCATTTGGGGATGGGATATACAAGTTTACAAATGGGGGGTGGAAAGCAATAAAGGTCATAATTATTACAACCATATTAAATAGCAATGAAGGAAAATATATATAAAATATAAAAACAGTGTAAAAATAAAAGAAAAAAATATTTTTATCCATTATGTGTCGACACATGCAACTTTGCATCAAAACATAACCTTTCTCAATCCTGTAAAACCAAAATCAACTCAGTATGAGTCAATACATAAGGGTATGTGTCGACTCATTTCTTGTTTTTGTCGACACATTCGTGTTTTGTATCGACTCATACACTTTGGTCTTTCCGTTTTTGGGTCTGGATAGAAATATGTATGAACTCATAATGTCTTGTGTTGACTCATGTCTGGTTCTTTAACTAAAATATGTCGACTCATGTGAGTATATGTCGACTCATGCTGCAGTTTTTTTCCTTGAACATTGTTCTATTATGTGTATAGGTTAGTTCTCAACACAGTATTAACAAGAATGAAAATAAAGGAAATGGTTAGCTTCAAAAGGCAATAGTTACTACATCTATCTTCAATAGTGGATTACTAATGATGTTTGAAATGAAAAGTTCAAGGTCAGGAAAACTTACCTTGAAGCTGAAATTTGTGTTTTGAGTTTGAACTGTTGTGTTGGCTGTTTTTGAGCTTAGGAAATGGTAATGTTGATGTTACAGAAGTTGTTCTTGTGTTTGAACAACTCCTATATGATATATGTGGAGTGTTTGAATGGTTTGTTTGGATAAAACATGCAAGGTGTGAAAGGTTCAAAGTTTTCGACTTCAAAGCTCAAGAGTGGGAGTTTTGTGGACAGTTATGGCTTTTTGAGAGTATGAGATTTTGAGGGCTTGTCTACACAAGAAAAACTTCTGGCCTCCATCTTGTAAAATGGCCTCTCTATTTATACAGAAGGTTTGAGACTTGAAACAAATTAGATTTTAAAATCACATGTTATGGCTATCTTGCTTTTTTTTGAAGCAAGCATGAAGAACATGTTTCCAATGTTTGTACCAAGCTATCTAAAGTGGTTGATCACTTTAAACATGTTTGTTCTAAATTGTAGAAGTTGAGTGTGATCAGAACAACAAGTTAGAGGCTCAAGAAATTGAATTTGTGATTAAAGTGAACTTTTCAAGAATGGATATGTCACTTTCTTTCAAAAATGGAATGATCAATTGGACCAAGGCTCAGACATTTGGATCATAGTTTAATAATTTGTGTAAGCATTAAATTAAGGAGTGATATATAATTTTTGAGGCTTGTAAAGTGAAGATTATGCAGCATGACTATGGATTTGGTTCTTGTTCATCACAAAATCCGCCTTGTAATACAAGAATGACACCCTAGCTGGATGGCTTTGATTCTCTTAGCTCAAGTATGATCTCAATAAGTTCTTTGACATTTTGGAAATATTGTAACATCCTTTACAACCTCCATGTTTTTTTATTTTTGAAGAATCCAATTGGAACTTGATGGAAATTGGCCAAGAAGTTGGGATAAAAACCTGACCAAACCTGCTGAAAATTTCTCTAAGTGTTTATACAAAAATGCCATGACTTCATGAATTTATAACTCAAAATCCAAGCACTTCTAAGACTTGGTCAGCAAAGAAAAGTGGTATATATCATCAAGATCTACAACTTTCATGTTGAAATTTTCTTTGAATCATGTTGCATCTTGGTGAAAGAATGGCATGAAGTAATGAAATTATCATGTATAAAAAACACTTAGAAAAATTTCTAAGTCTTGAATAGTTTGGCTTTTCACATTGACTTTTGACTTTCTTGATTTCTTGATGATCAATCTTTTTATTTTGAATGCCTTAATGAGTTGTGATCTTTGAAACTCAAATTTGATCAAAAAGTCAAAGTTTGACTTTTCAGTGTACAATTGACTTTTTCATCAGTTGACCAAATTTCATCCATCAATCTAATGATCTTGAGAAATGTTTTGAGCCATGAAATAAGGTCAACATGTTGTATTTGAATCCTTGAGATTATACTTTAAGCCATTAGATCATGTATTAGGTCAAAAAAGTCAATGATTAGTCATTCTTAGTCAAAACCCTAATTTGTGGTCTTAGTGTTTCAAAGATGATTTTATCTGATCAATTCCTTGAGAATCCTTGAACATTGGAGGTCATTTGTGAAATGTATTGAGAAAATAGAGGAGAAATTTGAGGGTACAATAGCTTCCCCTGTTCAATCTTCTTAAACCTGAAGAGGTAGATTTGCGAGTCCGCCATTCGTGACTTGAAGGTGGAAGATGATTGAACACTTAAGTGCCAAGAAATTTGAACTCGCTTGTGCATGAGGTGAACTGTTTGTTGATTTTCGAGAATGGGCTTAGAGATGCCATTTGTAGAAGTGATGAAGATTTTTTCGGAGATGGGCTTACAGATGCCATCCGGAGTGACTGTCGAGGGAGAAGTATCAAAATAAATCTTTGGTTGATTTATACTAAAACATTGGATGTCTTTTTCCTGTTTTAAATTGAAGAGATAAATCTAATCAAAAGAGGTCTATTTTTTGGTAACTTCACTGGGGAATATATTCCTAAACAGAAGAGATTTGTTGATTGTCTGTCTTTAATGTGGAAGAAACAAATCTAGCCAGAAGAGGTCTTCGTTCGCCTGTCTTTAATTTGGAAGAAATAAATCTAACCAGAAGAGGTCTTTGTTCGCCTATCTTTAATCTGGAAGAAATAAATCTAACCAGAAGAGGTATTTGATCGCCTGTCTTTAATCTGGAAGAAATCAATCTAACTAGAAGAGATATTTGTTCGCCTGTCTTTAATTTGGAAGAAATAAATCTAACCAGAAGAGGTCTTTGTTGCCTGTCTTTAATATGGAAGAAATAAATCTAACCAGAAGAGGTCTTTGTTCGCCTGTCTTTAATCTAGAAGAAATAAAACTAACCAGAAGAGATTTGCATTCGCCTGTCTTTAATATGGAAGAAACAAATCTAACCAGGAGAGGTCTTCCTTCGCTTGTTTTAATCTGGAAGAAATAAATCTAACCAGAAGAAGTCTTTGTTCGACTATCTTTAATCTGGAAGAAATAAATCTAACCAGAAGAGGTCTTCGTTCGCCTGTCTTTAATCCGGAAGGAACAAATCTAACCAGAAGAGGTCTTCGTTCTCCGGTCTTTAATCTGGAAGAAATAAATCTAACCATAAGAGGTCTTCATCTGCCTGTCTTTAATCTGGAAGAAATAAATCTAACCAGAAGAGGTCTTCGTTTGCCTGTCTTTAATCTGGAAGAAATAAATTTAACCAGAAGAGGTATTCATTCTCCTGTCTTTAATCTGGAAGAAATAAATATAACCAGAAGAGGTCTTCATTTGCCTGTCTTTAATCTGGAAGAAATAAATCTAACCAGAAGAGGACTGTTGATTGATGATTGATTTTTCCTACAAGGATGAGGGTTAGTTGCATGCAGATGTATGCATGGTGTAATGATGTTCTCAAAATAAATGAGTTTATGCCATACGTATTTGCCATGTATGTGATATGATGTATGAACGTGATTTGTTTTATTGAAGTGCATCTTTGACAAATGTTGGGGAGCTTTGGGAAGTTAAATCCCAGACTGCTTGTTGGAGATGAAGAGTATGTGTATCTTCGATCTTAGTTTTAGAATGCTTCCACTGGGGATTCCTATTCTGTTGAGGAGAACTCTTCTGGGGAACATTGACTTTGGCTCTTTGCTTGAGGAAACTGTGCGAGGAATGTTGATCTCTTCTTGATGAATAAAGTCTAGGAATCTTGATTATCCATTGTTCTACTGGGGAGAATGAAAGTTAACTACTATCTGGTCGGATTCCAGGCTTCACAGCTACTTTTTAGGGGAAATAAAGTTAAATGTTATCTGGTTAAATTCCAGCCTTCGCAATAACTTTTGGGGATAGCAACGACTCTTTTGGTGATTAAGGGGTTTTGTCCATTGATTTATAATAGTCTCAGAGAAAGACTCATGCTGGAGAATTTGTAGTTTGTTGGGGAAATAAACCCTGTTGACGACCTAATGGGGAAGTTAATTCTTTAGGGAAAACTCTACAAGGCTTCTTCTTTTAAGATTAACTCAGCTGAGAAGAGAGTTTTTGAGAGATTGAAACTCTGATTGGGGATTGCATGAATCCATCTCTGTCGGGATAATTTTATTGAAGTATCTCTGTGGGGATATCCCAAATCCTTAAGGGGATGCTTGTTACTGTTTTTATGTATACATTTGTTAATAATTTAATCATGTTCATATGCATATGTTCATTCAATTTTAGTCATTGGACACTTTTTCACTCAAAACAGAAAAACAAAAAGTTTTCACTTCAAAGTATATTTGTATTAATGTTTTGCCCATGAATATGTGTTTTTGTACAAAGATACAGAGATCCTAGTAAGAGGAAATCATCGAAAGAATGAAAGGAAATACAAAGTGAAAGTAAAAATAATAACCATGTGGAAGTGATCTCATTGTGTTCCAACTCTGCTATTGCCCCTATGTTTTTGAACATCATCCCTTGCCGTTGAGAGAAGTCGATTGAATTGATCCTAGACCATTGAACTTGGACCTTAGTAATAAAAACTAGCTGTAGAGATTTCACGGGACATAGTCATACACGTTTATCCTTAACTTTTGTCTGGACCGCTCTTTCTGGTTTTCAGTCCACCAAGGATACCCTTTTTTTGGCCCAAGCCTCCTTTTCAGGTTTTCGACTTGTCGGGTGTACAATCTTTTGTGTATATCCCTAATTTTTTCCCAAACCCTTTTGGTTCGTTGAGATGCCCTCATTTTTTCCTAGGTATGTCAACCTAGCAGGTCCTTTTTTAGGCGTAGTATTTTTTGACTATGTATGCATTCACAAGATGCGGGAAATCTTCGCCGTCCATAGTTGTTAGCATCATGGAACCACCAGAGAATACTTTCTTAACAATAAATGGTACTTCATAAGTGAGAGTCCATTTGCCCCTGGGGTCGCCTTGTAGAAGAATGATGCGCTTTATTACCAAGTCGATAGTCTGATATACTCGAGGCTTGATCTTTTTGTTGAACACCTTGATCATACACTTTAGATACATCTGACCATGACAAACAGCAGCCAGTCGCTTCTCATCAATCAAGTTTAGATGATCCAACCTAGTCTGCACCCATTCGGCTTCGCCTAGATCTTCCTCTTTCATAATCCTTAGGGAAGGAATTTGAACTTCTATAGGCAAGACAACTTCCATGCCATAGAGCAAAGAGAAAGGAGTTTCCCCAAAAGACGTTCGAGCTGAAGTACGGTAGCCGTAGATAGAAAATGGTAACATCTCATGCCAGTCTTTATATGTTACCACCATCTTATGCACAATCTTCTTGACATTTTTATTGGAAGCTTCCACTGCAGCATTCATCTTGGAACTGTACGGAGAAGAATTGTGATGCTTGATTTTAAACTGAGTACAAATTTCCGTAATCATAGCATTGTTGAGATTGGTTCCAATGTCAGTGATGATCCTTTCGGGGATACCGTAACGACTGATGAGGTTATGCTTGATAAACTTAGATATAACGTTCTTGGTAACTGAGGCATATGAGGCAGCTTCGACCCACTTGGTAAAGTAATCAATGTTAACAAGGATGAAACGTTGTCCATTGTAAGCAGTAGGTTTGATCTCTTTAATCATGTCAATGCCCCACATTGCAAATGGCCACGGAGCAGTCATCACATTCAGAGGAATTGGTGGTACATGGGCCTTGTCAGCATAGATTTGACACTTGTGACAAGTCCTTGAGTGATGATGACAATCAATTTCCATTGTGGACCAATAGTAACCAGTCCTCAGGATTTTCTTGGCCATAGTGTTCCCACTAGAGTGAGTCCCAAAGATTCCATCATGCATGTCTTCCATAATTTTCTCTGCCTCCTTCTTGTCTACACACCAGAGTAGCATAGAATCATGATTTCGCTTATACATGATTCCATTTCTTAGGAAGAATTTGGCTGAGAATCTTCACAAGAATTTCTTATCATTGATGGAAGCTCCTTCAGGATACTCTTGTGCTTCAAGATATCTCCTTACTTCATGGTACCATGGTTTCTCTTCGTCAATGTCAAGCTCATAGCAGCGTGCAGGTTCGTCAAATATTTCTATTGTAATCATAGGAGCTTCATTGTCCAATTTGACCTTGAACATGGAAGACATTGTTGCCAAGGCGTCAGCCAACTAATTTTCTTCTATAGGGAAATGTTCAAAGGTGATCTCCTCAAAGTATGGTATCAGGGTTAACACAAGCTCCTTGTAAGGAATAAGGTTAGGATGCTTATTGTCCCATTCTCCTTTAACTTGACTGATCACTAGAGCAGAATCTCTGAATACATTCAAAAAATTGATCCTTAAGTCAATAACAGCCTTTAGACCCAATATGCGTGCTTCGTACTTATCCATGTTGTTCGTACAATCAAAGCACAATCTAGTAGTGAAAGGAGTATGGAAACCCTCAAGAGAAATAATCACAACAACAGTTCCATTTCCCGAAGCATCAGAAGCCCCATCGAAAACCATAGTCCATCGGGATCCTTGTTCAGGTCCTTCATACGGTCCAGGTTCTTCATAGTCCGTTACTAGCAAAATATTCTAATCTGGGAAGTCAAAATTCATAGACTGGTAATCATTAACAGCTTGATGGGCCAAATGATCTACCAATACACTTCCTTTGATGGCCTTTTGTTTGGTATACTAGATGTCATATTCGGTCAGAATCATTTGCCATCTAACTATTCGTAGGGAGAGAGCCGGATTCTCGAAGATATGCATGATAGGGTCAATCTTAGAAATCAACAAAGTGGTGTGAGTCAACATATATTGTCTTAGTCTGGGAGAAGCCCGTGCCAGAGCGCAACAAGTTTGGTCGAGCAGTGAATATCTAGTTTCACAGTCGGTAAATTTTTTGCTCATTTAGTATATTGCATGCTCTTTTCGGCTAGACTCGTCATGTTGGCCCAACACACACCCTGTTGAGTTCTCTAATACAGTGAAGTACATAATTAGAGGTCTTCCTTCAATTGGAGGAATAAGGATAGGAAGCTCTTACAAATATTCCTTGTTTTTGTCGAAGGCAGCTTGACAGTTGTCGTTCCATTTGACCACTTGATCTTTCTTCAAGAGTTTGAAGATTGGCTCACAAGTAGCAGTTAGGTGAAATATGAAGCGGGAAATGTAGTTAACACGACCCAAGAATCCTCTAACTTCTTTCTCTGAATGGGGAATGGGCATTTCTTTAATGGCTTTAACCTTTGCAGGATCAACTTTATGCCTTTACCACTGACCACAAAACCTAGAAGTTTTCCAGACCTTACTCCCAAAGTGCACTTGTTAGGATTCAACATTAACTTGTACTTCTTCAACCTCTCAAAAATCTTGTGTAGGTGATCGAGGTGCTCTTATTCAGTTTGCGATCGTGCAATCATATCATCCATATAGACCTCTATCTCATGATGGATCATGTCATGGAATAAGGCTACCATATCTCGTTGATAGGTTGCCCCTGCATTCTTCAATCCAAACGACATAAATTTGTAACAAAAGGTTCCCCATTGCGTAACAAAGATGGTTTTATCCATGCCTTCGGGAGCCATCTTGATTTGGTTGTAGCCAGGAAATCCATCCATGAAGGAGAATACTTTATTTTGAGGGTGTTATCAACCAAGACATCGATATGAGGTAGATGGAAATCATCTTTGAGGATTTCCCTATTTAAATCCATATAGTCTACACACATACGAACTTTTCCATCCTTCTTCAACACTAGGACCACATTTGCAACCCATTGAGGATAAGATGTCACAACTAGGAATCCTACATCAAATTGCTTCATCACTCCCACTTTTATCTTTTCAGACATGTCAGGCCGCATCCGATGAACCTTTTGTTTGACAGGAGGTAAATCTTCCTTTGTTGTTAGACGATGAACCACAATGTCAGTATCCAACCCTGGAATGTCTTCATACGACCAAGAAGACACTTCAACATAGTCATGTAGCATATGGACCATCCTGCTTTTGATACCGTCTTCTAAGTTGGCACTGATCTTGATCTCTTTCTTGTCTGTCTTAGTACCTAGGTTGATAACTTCGACTGGCTCTTCATGAGGTTGAATAGCTTTCTCCTATTGCATTAGAAGTCTGGCTAGTTCCCCTGTTATTTCATAATCTTCCTCGCCTTCATCTTCGACTTGGTTAATTGGATGTTCAAAGTCATAACTGGCAATAGTAGAGTTGTTGGCAATGAGATCCGGAGTGGATGAGGATCTATAAGTATAAGTGTGCATGTAAGATACATGGCTATTTGAAAAATGCAATAAAGAAAAAGAAAGACAATGAGCATAAAATTTTAATGCAAAGGTCCAATGTTTTTCATTAAATGATCATATGATAAATGAACATGAACAAAACCCTTAACAAATGGACCATGGTGCCCCGGGAAAAGCACTTGGCTTAAAAGTCACTGTTTGGAATTAAGATTACAGACAAAAGCTCTTGAATTGACAGAAAACAGTAAACAATAATTACTCCTCATTGAAGGATATGGGAGTAAAGTCCTTTGCGTGCCAGTTGTTGAGCTTTCCTCCGGTAGTAGGGTAGATCCATTCTTTAAAAGCACATTCATCGTCAGAGTCTTCCACAATGTTTACTTCATGATTTTCGATGCGAAGAGGTGGCTTTCCCTTGCGAGCGCGCCTGACCTCTTTCTGATCTTTGATGCTGAAACCCAACCCAAATTTGTCTTCTTTAAATGGAATGTTGGGGTGTTTTCCCCAGATAATATAACTTCCATATGCGACCACAGCACGAGCATCTTTAAGTGAAACCATTATTGGCACAACTTCATCAGCTTTTGACATGTCAGAGGAGATTTTGGTGGTGGCAACCATAAGAGGAATAACTTCGAATGCCTGGCACATAGTTTCTATAAATTCACCATCCATTTCCACATACTTGAAGGAATTGAGGTGGCTCACCATAAATTCCTCTTCACCATAAATAATGACGACCTTTCCCTTGACCAGATATTTCACTTTTGGTGAACGGTGGACGTCACAGCTCCTGCCCCATGTATCCAAGGGCGCCCAAGTAAACAAGAGTAAGTGGGACGGATGTCCATCACATAAAAAGTAGAGTTGAAATATTGTGAACCAACTTTAATAGGGATATCCACATCTCCACGAACAATCCTTTTACACCCATCAAAAGCCCTCACGACTATGTCACTTGGTTTTAACACCAGACCTTCGCAATCTAACCGGTCCAAGGGACCTTTGGGTAAAACATTTAGAGAGGAACCGATATCAATCAGGACATGGGCCAATGTAGTTCCCTTGCATTCAATAGAGACATGCAAAGCCTTGTTATGACTCCTTCCAACATGAGTCAAATCAGTGTCAGAGAAACCTAATATGTTGTCAGTCGTTAAACTTTCCTCACAATTCTCGAACTAGTTAGCTGTAGTCTCTTGGGGAACATGAGCTTTCTTCAGAAACTTGATTAAAGCTTGGGCATGAGCATCAGAATAGAGTAGTAATGATAGCATGGAGATTTTGGAGGGGGTTTTCCCAGTTGTTCGACTATTTTGAAATCACTCTTCTTTATAATTTTCAAGATTTCCTCCATCCCTCGAGTGGAGGGCTCTTCAGCATCAACATATTTTGCAGGTGCCTCTATCCGAGTAGGCTCACTTACTTTTCCTTTGCCTTTAGTGTTGGTATTAGGCTTATTATTGGTTGTGTGTACAAGAGTTCTTGTAATAGTCGAAGGTGAAATGTCAGGGGAGAAGATCCTCCCTGTTCTTGTTACCTTACTAGAACCCACAATATTTGTAACATCGCTGGCCTTGTCTTCATTGATCCATGAATCTTTCTATATTCCATGATAGTAAAGTTCGGCACCATAGTTCCATGGAACCGCTTTGTCGGAGGAGTAAGGAATTGGCCCAGGGGCTGTGATTATTAAAGGGGAAATTGTTTGTTCATTTGAAATCCTAATAAGACCCTTTGAGGAGATCCTAATAGACTTGTTGGAAATTGTTATGATAGAAACATCTTCAGTTTTATCGATCAAACTTTTGATGTTCGGAGTTTTTTCAAACAGGATCTCGTGACTATCTATCAGGAGTTGAAAAACTTCTTTCATCCATTAACTTGTTCGACGCATCAATTTACAGTCTTTCAAATATCCAGGGATCACCCCAGCTCTCAGCAGGTTCTCTTTAACAATGGTTAGTGGAGTAGTTAAATCTTCAACGGAGGAAACAAAAACAGTGTCCTCAATTGCATTGACACCTTTTCCATGGTTTGGCATTGGTGCAGTTATAACATTTGGAGTTGTAGGTGGATCAAACTCAATAGTTTTGTTATCGATAAGATCTTCAATTCTACATTTCAAAGCCCAACAATGATTAGTTTCATGCCCGGGGCTATTGGAGTGATAGATGCATTTGGCATTAGGATTGTACTTTGATGATGAAATATTTGGATTTGATGGAGGATCACACAATGTCACTAAGTTGGCCTTTAACAGATGTTACAAGGCATGGGATAGCGACATGATAATCCTCGTGAACTGTATTCGAGGAATTTCAGATTGTTGATTGTTGGATGATTGTCTTTGAGTAGATGGAGGGTTGGAGATCAAAATAGCGTTAACAGATGGATGGTGATCCTTCTTGGTATGGGCCATTGACCCATATATAACATTGGTTTCTTTCTTCCCGGTAAAGGGCTTCTTTACACAGTTGGATGCAGAAGCAGATGTCATGGGAATTTTTCCACTCTTAATGCCACTTTCGACCCTTTCACCAGTTAGGATTAACTCGGTGAAACCAGACAAAGAACTCCCAATTAATAAGTTGAAAAATGGGCCAGTTAATGTACCCATGAACATATCAACTAGTTCTCTATTAGTTAGTGGTGTTTGGACCCTACCAGCAAGATCCCTCCATTTTTGCGCGTACTCTTTAAACCCTTCATAAGTACCCATTGTCATTCCTTGAAGTTTAACTCTAGTTGGTGTCAAATCAGCATTATACTGATATTGATGATAAAAAGCAGTGGCCAGATCTTCCCATGTGTGAATGCGGGAACTCTCTAATTGGTAAAACTATTCTAGCTGAGTCCTAGCCAGACTCTCTGGGAATAAATGGACCCAGAGCTTATTGTCAGTAGTATGTGGTTGTATCCTGCGGACGTAGGACCTCAAATGAAGTTTTGGGCATGAAACTCTCATACTTAGAAAAGACTGGTATTTTGAACTTATGGGGAATGATGACCCCAGTTGCTAAGCCCAAATCACTAAAATCCAAACCAGATATGACTTAAATTTCAACAGCTTTAAGTCTATCCTCTAACTTCTTGTATTTATCCTCAACCGGTGGATAATGTTCATCAAAGTAGTCTTCATCCTCAGAATCTTAATCATTTGCACCACCAATATTGGTGCTCCTTTCCTCTTCATCCTGGTTATCGTCTTCCTCGGATGACTCTTCAACTATCTGCACCTGACAGACTGGGCCTTTAAACCTTTTCTCCATGTTGATGAGGGCCTTCTTCTTAGTCTTCTCTTTAGCCACCAACAATGTCATCAGCTCTTGTTGTCCCTTGTCCAGGGTCAGCAAGGTCTCTTGGAACTGGGAATTTTGTGCTTGCAAATCTTTCACGGTCTGCTCGATATCCATCTTACTGAAATAAACAGTAGAAAGATGAGGAAACATTTGGGGAAACTTTCTTATATTATGATGCATGAAATGCGTATGCAAATGGTTTCAAGGACTTAGAAGATTTAAATTTGTTTAGACAAAGAAGGAACAAACTTTAATTGCAATAATAAGTTCAGATTGATTACAACATGCCTCTTGGGCTTACATTGAAACAAAAGATACAAAATGAACTAAATACAAATAAAAAGGCTTAAGTCTTCCATGAGCGCTTCCTCTTCGGAGTAATGTAGGCATTCAGGTTCCTCTCCTCGTGAGCTCCAATGTCTTCTTTTCACTTGCATAAAACTGGGTTTCAAAGGTGTCTCTCTCCCCCTTTATCTCAATCCAAGCTCTTTGCAAATCTTCAAGATAAGTAAGCATATCAGGATGGAGGACAGTATATGGAAAATCTCCCTTGGCAACATGCTCCATGATGATAGGTAGGATGGCTTCATAAGGCATCATAAGGCTTTGAGCGTGAGCTCGCACCCACTTGAGATAAGGCTCCAAAGGAATGCAGTTCTTATGTCCCAATGTCTTGCTATCAACTTTGTTAACCATGCTTCAAGCATGTATGAATCTTTGACGATAACCTTGGACATCGCTCTCATAGTCAAATGCAATTCCTTGGACAAGTGCATCATGAGGTCCATCCCTCCTAGCACACCCAAATTGTCGCAAAGCCAAACAAGGATTATAGGTGATACCTCCCATAATTCCAAGTAAAGGGACATTAGGGAATTCCCCACAAGGTTCAATAATAGTAATATCCTCTAAGGATCGATAACACCAATGAGCATTCGAGTGCAAGAGTGACATTATCCTTTGAGACAATGTCAAGCCTTGCTCATTCTTTAACGTTGATCGAGGTAGGTGCGAAATAAACCACCTAGACAGTAACAGAATGCAACACAAAAGAGTACCCCTTTTCTTCATAGTGCAAGTGTGGAAACAATTTAGAATGTCTCCAAGCAAGGTAGGTACGGGATTACAAGAGAGAAAAACCTTGACGACATTCACATCTACGAGTTGGTCCAGATTGGGAAATAGAACCAAATCATAGATTAGAAGGTCCAAGACATCCTCAAAAGCTTGAAAATTCATATCTTCCCAGAACAAACGAGCCTTCTCCAACAGAAATTTGGCTAAGAAACCCTTAACTCCACTTCTTATCTCCCAATTTGTCACAGTGTCAGATATCTTCAAATGTAAGGCTTTGGCAATAACTTCAGTCTTTGGAGTCTCCTCTAAACCGTTGAATGGTATTTGATCAAGCACACACACTCCTAACAATTGAGAGAATTCTTCTAATGTAGGCACCAATTGGTAGTCAGGAGAGGTGAAGCAATTATGCATAGGATCAAAGAATTGGAAAAGCACACACATCATTTCTTCTTGGAAGTTTGAGGTAGCCAAGTTGAGAAGTCGACCATATTTCTTGGTGAAGGGAGAATCTCCAGGCACTCTTGATGCTAACTCTTGAAATTGAGGATGCACTTTCACGAATTTAACTCAGATTGTATTCCTACGAGTGGAACTCATGACCTACAAAACGGAACAAAGATAAATTCCTAAATCCTTTCAATGGTTAGTGAGAATGCTTATGATGTTATGATGTTTATGATGTCAAGAATAATAATCAGAAACAAAGCACACAAATACCTTAGGCTTAGGCTTGCATGGGTTTCATAGGTAAGTACCCTCTTGAAGTTTAGTTGGTCCAACCTGTCCTAGAAAGTAACCGGGTTCTAGGCAATATCAACTTCATTGATCTTTCTTCATTGGACATTGTCTCAGCATAATCAATCTTTTCTTGCAGCCAAAATATTACAAAAGTCCCATCTCAATGAGCATAGTATCGAGTATCAACAAATCTTCAGCTTTGCACCAAAGTCGGCTATCTCACTACTTCCTAACCGCCAAGTTGTTCAATTAAAGGTTCTACAGTCAGTTATTGCTTCATGAAACTGCTCAGTGGCCTCGTATTCTCCTCGATTCAACACAAGGGTTACCATTACCAACAAATGCGTCACACTAACATAACCATTGCTTCAACCATATCGGTCCATGCCGTACAGTTTCCACAATCTATTGCTACTTACCTAATAATGTTCCCCGATCCGGGTAGATGATCAAAGCAAACCCAAACAAGGACCCATAAATGTAAAGCAAACAAATCAAACGATGAAAGAATTTAAAGATGATCAAATCTCTACGGTAACCCCATTTTTAAGTATACTCCCCAGCAGAGTCACCAGTTCTGTAATACGATGGGAGAACTGACATGGGTGTTTGGTGTTTTATCACAATTATTGTGGATAGAAAGAGTCGCCACTGGATTTTATTTTATCCAATAAAGAAAAGGGTGAAAAGAACAAGAAAGACCTTTTAAGAATGTTTTTGAGTTCGGGGGGTAAGTTATGAAAAGGGAAGGTGTTAGCACCCTTTTCACCTGTAGTTATCTACGGGCTCTTAGTTGCTAGCTCTCTTTGAAATTATTTGTTTGAAATGTGTTTGTGTTTGTTTGGAAGTATTTTTGAAAAGTGCCTTTGTTTAGGAGAATTTTGTAATGATTCTCGTCTCTATAAGAATGCATAAAAAGTGTTGACTTTTGAAAATATTTCATGGAAAAGTTTTGGTGTTTTTGAAATATGTTTTGAAATGTTGTGAGCAAAAAACCACGAGTGTTCTACCTACTCAAAAAGTATTAGTTCTTTTCGTCCTCCTTTAGATGTTGCTATCTTACCATTGATTGGTAAGAAGCCTTATCATTGGATGTGAAGGGACGGGCGCGGGTCATCTTATATTCATAGAAGGAAACATTGTAGGATACCTTAGCAATTTGTCGTAAGGGACTAAGATCGTTTACGAATGCAATATCAAAGGGTCATCGAGGGACTACGATCTTGTAGTTGAGGGTCTTTACTAAAGCATCTCACGTTCGAGGGACATGACTATTTTTCTCAAGGCAACAAGTGTGGATTTCCCTAGAGGTATGCGTGTGCGAGTGTATTGATTTCATGCTTTTTTATCTAGAATTAGGGTTGTCTACTTGTTTATTTTAAACCTTGCCATACACACCCTAACTACTAGCATTTTATATAAAAGCGGTAAATTGCTGAAAATAAAATGTCCTACGCTATCACATCATTTGGGGATGGGGTATACAAGTTTACAAATGGGGGGTGGAAAGCAAAAAAGGTCCTAATTATTACAATCATATTGAATATCAATGAAGGAAAATATATAGAAAATATAAAACAGTGTAAAAAGAAAAGAAAAAAATATTTTTATCCATTATTTAACGACACATGCATCTTTGCATCGACACATAACCTTTCTCGTTCCTGTAAAACCAAAATCAACTCAGTATGAATCGATACATAAGGGTATGTGTCGACTCATTTCTTGTTTTTATCGATACATTCGTCTTTTGTGTCGACTCATACACCTTTGGTCTTTCTATTTTTGGGTCTGGATAGCAATTTGTATTGACTCACAATGTCTTGTGTTGATTCATGCCTGGTTCTTTAACTAAAACGTGTCGACTCATGTGAGTATATGTCGACTCATGTTGTAGTTTTTTGCCTTGAACATTATTCTATTGTATGTATAGGTTAGTTCTTAACACAGTATTGACAAGAATGAAAACAAGGAAATGGTTAGCTTCAAAAGGCAATAGTTACTACATCTATCTTTAATAATGGATAACTAATGATGTTTCAAATGAAAAGTTCAAGGTCAAGAAAACTTACCTTGAAGCTGAAATTTGTGTTTTGAGTTTGAATTGTTGTGTTGGCTATTTTTGAACTTAGGATATGGTAATAGTGATGTTACAAAAGTTGTTCTTGTGTTTGAACAACTTCTATATGATGCATGTGGAGTGTTTGGATGGTTTGTTTGGACATAACTTGCAAGGTGTGAGAGGTTCAAAGTTTTTGACTTTAAAGCTCAAGAGTGGGGTTTTTGTGGACAGTTATGGATTTTTGAGAGTAGGAGATTTTGAGGGCTTGTCTACACAAAAAAAACTTATGGCCTCCTGTGATATGGTGGGAGAACTGACTTGGATGTTTTGTGTTTTATTGCAAATGTTGCGGTTAGTAAGAGTCGCCACCGAATTTTCTTTTATCCAAAAGGAAAGGCTGAAAAGAACAGGAAAAACCTTTGAGATTGTTTCTTCGGGGGGTAGATTATAAAAAGGGAAGGTATTAGCACCCTTTTCATCCATAGTTATCTACGGGCTCTTAGTTTCTTGCTAGATCACTTTATTTTGTTTGAAAATATGCTTTGTGTGGTTTTTGAAAGTATTTTGAAAAGGCACCATCGTTTAGGCAAACTTTGTAATAGTTCTCGTTCGTAAGAACATATACAAAGTTTTGATCTTTTGAAAAATGTTTCAAGTTTGAAAGATGTTTTGAAATTGTTGGTGTTTGTTTTGAAAATATCCAGGATTTGTTGATTTGAAAACGAGCAAGCAACTAGGAACATTCTACCTACTCAAAAGTCTTTCTTGTTTATTTCCTCTTTCTTTTGACATTGTTATTTTACCATGGATTGGTGAGTAATCTTATCTTTCGATGTAAAATGGATGGGCAAGGGTCATCGTCATCGTCTAGTCATGAATAGAAATGTTGAAAGATATCTTATCATTTTTCTTTGAGGGACTAATATCATTTGTAAGGCAATGTTTGTAGCGTCTTCGAGGGACTATGATCTTGTATTTTTTTTGTTTTTGCTAAGACATCTTACATGCGTATTATGACCATTTAATTCTCAAGGCATCAAGTGGAGTTAACCTTAGAGGTGCAAAGTGTGCAAGTGTATCTTTTTCATGCTTGATTTGTCTTGTATTAGGTTTTCTAAGCATTGATTTTATCTCTCCATACAAACCCTAATTTACTAGTATTTATATATAAAGCAACAAATTGCGGATATGTAAATTCTACGATATTACATCATTTGGGGATGGGGTATACATATTTACAAATGGGGAAATTGCAAGAAAATTAAATCTAATTAATTATTACAACCATATTGAATGGATAAGAATGTACAGGAAATGAATAAGTGTACAAGAAAGTAAATGGAAGAGAAAATGAATTTTGTTTTTTGATTTTGTTGAGAAAATGATTTTAACCTAATGTCTAAGAAGGAAAATAATTAATTAAAGATAATAATATTAAACCTAGATTAGCTAAGAAAAGAAAATTAGGTTAAACAAAGTATTTTTGATGGTTTTTTATATGAAAGGTTTTCAGTTAATAAAAATGAAATGAAAAATAATTAATTAAAATAAACCTAAGTTCTAAATTGATTTTAATTTAAAAGAAAATAATATAATAAATAAACCTAATTCTAAATGTTTATTAAAAAAAGAAATATATTTGTTTAAGAAATTTTTTTTTGGTCTTTTTGCATTTAAAGAGAAAACGAAATAAATAAGTGTAAATAACAAATACAAATATTTTTTTATATTTTTTTCATTAAATAAAAAAATAATAATAATAAAAAAATAACAAAGAAAAAGAAATAAAATAGAATATGAAAAAAGAAATAATAAAAGAAAATGGGCCAGAGGTGCAAAAGTGGTCAGGGGGTTAGAAAAAAGCAAAACAAAAAAAAAGTGGAAAGCCCAATAAGGAGGCCCATGCGCTGCTTGCTGGAAAAAAAAAGAGTGAAAAATGTGAAAAATGAACAAAAGGTAGTGTGCTGGGTGTTGAACCCACGCCCTCTTGGTTACCAATGTGTTGCCTTACCATGTGGTGGCTATAAATCTGTTTATTTATATCAAACCATAAATATATATTAGAAACTGCTTCCTGAAGACAACTTCTTCTTCAACCTCGCGCATAGCCAGACCACCTGCATCTTGTTTATTTCTCATCCATTTGCAAAAGTGTAAACATGAATCTTGTGGCAAATTTCCTCACGATTTCAGAAATGTAAAGCATTAAAACTATAGATCAAAGACAAACATGAATTTTATTGGCCCTAATCTGAAACCTAAAAATTTCAGAAACTTCAACTCTGAAATTCTCTAAGCTCAAGCTATATAAATGTAAACTATGGATATGTACAGCTTCGTGGCAATGAGGTCTACATTTTATCTTTGAAAATGAAAGCTTAACAATGCCTATATGAATAGTTCAAAAGTCAAAAAACTCACCTTGCAAAAGGGTATCGTGTTTTGAGTTTGAGCAGCTTTTGATGAGTTCCAGTGATTGGGTTAGCTTCTTCAAGTTCCCAGGAAGCAAATGTGATGCTTGGCTGGTGCTGAAAGTGGCTGAGGAGTTCTGGAGAAGTCAAGTTGCAGGCCCCTGTTTTTGAAAATGGAACTTGATGATGGAGGTGTTATAGTTGGGCAAAAGGACTTTGGATGGTTTGTATTTGATGTTTAGAAGCTTTAGGAACCAAAAGGCTTGGAAACACACGAGGGAATTTTAAGTTTCAGGGCTTGAGCATGTGTGTGTTAGCTTGAAAATGACTTGTATATTTATAGGCAAGAGGTCCTGTATGTTACAACAAGCCAAAATTTAAAATCTCAAGTTGTAGCATCTTTCTTGTTTTTGAAGCAAAGTTTAAACATCTTGTTCCAAGGCAAGGTACAGGGCTGCATAGAGTGGTTAATACTTCAAACATTCTTGATTTTGGTTTATAGGGTTTGTGTGTACAGAAATAACAAGTCCAATGCTCAAGGAGAGTGGACTTTGTGATTAAAGCCACTTTTTAAGAATAGCAATGGTACCTTTCTTCCTAAAATGGAAATGCAACTTGGACAATGGCTCAAATGCTTGGACAATGGTTCTATCAGTTGTGTAAACATTTAATTAAGGATTGAATTTCAAGTTAGAAGCCTGCAAAGTGAGATTATGCAGCATGGCTATGTGATTTGGTCCATTGTGTATCACAAATTCTGTCTTGTAAAACAACTTGAAACCCTAACTTCTGGCCTTCGATTCTCCTTGCTCAAAAATGATCTCAAGGAGTTCTTGCACATTTTGGAAAGCTTGTAATGTGCTTTAAAACTCTTATTTGAATCACTTTTGCAAAAACAAATGGAACTATGTGAAACTTGGCCCAGAAGTTTGGTCAAAATCCTGACCAAAATGCTCAAAATTTCACTGTGTTTTAGTTTCATGAACATGATTTCAGGGAATAATAACTTGAAATCCATACATTTCTAGGAGAAGTTGTGTTCATAAATGTTTTAGATCTCATTGAGATCTACAACTTTCATGTCGAAAGTTTCCTTTGAATCCTCTTGCATCATGGTGAAAAATTGGCTCAAAGTTGTGAAAAAATATGAAGTTTTCAACACTTAGAAAAATATCTAAGTTTGGAAACTTTGACTTTTCAAAAAGAAATCTTAAATTTTTGATTTCTTGATGAACAAGTTTCATATTTTGACATGTTTTGATGAATTGTGATCTTTGACACTTGATTTTGACCAAAAAGTCAAAGTTTGACTTTTCAGTGTACAATTGACTTTTGATCAGTTGGCTGAAAATCAACTATCAATCAATTGATCTTGAGGGAAGTTTTGAGTCACACCATTAGGTAAAAATGATGCATTTGAAACCTTGAGATCATGTTTCAAACCAATTAACCATTTTCCAGGTCAAAAATCAGAAATTTCCCTTTCTCAGTCAAAACCCTAATTTTGACCATTTTGCCCTTTTGATGATCTGATCAAACTTATTGAGGAATTGTGGTCCAAACTTGATAAAATGACATATATGAGTTCATAATGTTGACATGGATCTAAAATTATTAATTTTGACTGTAAATTGACACAACTGACTTTTTTTCCAATACAATTGATTTTTAGGTCAATTGATCAATTGCTTGAGCAAAAATGTGATCCAAGACTTGAAACTTGACATGAGCAATCTTGAGAGTCCAAAATTATCCATGAAATTCAAATGAGACATTAAAAGTTCATTTGTCCTTGTGCAATCTCAAACCCTAATTTTCAGGCATTAGTGCTTAGGAAGGTGTCTTGAACTGATCAACCCTTGTGCTGTCTTGAACCAAAGGAGATCTTGTGAGAAAATACTTGATAAAAGAGAGGGAAAATTTTGGGGTACAACATCTGCCCCTATTCAATCTTCTTAAACCTGATGAGTTAGATTGGCGGATCCGCCATTCGTGACTTGAAGGTGGAAGATGATTGACACTAGAGTGCCCAGAAATTTGCACTCGAAGATGAATTATGAATGGGCTTATAGATGCCATTTGGAGGAATGGTGGTAATCACTAGAAGAATTATCAGCACAAATCTTTTGTTGATTTATACTAAAACTTGATGTTTTATCTGTGAGAAGAAGAGTTAGTAAAAATGCAGATGGATACATGATGTTCACAAGATGAATGAGATCATGTTAAATGCATTTTGTATGTACGTGCGATGATGTATGAATGTGAGATGTATGTTTTTGTCTGGGAAAATAAATCCCTGACAGTTGTTGAGGAGTTTTGGGAAGTTTATTCCCGGATTTCCGTTGGGAGATGAAGAATATACATATCTTCAAACTTTGTTGAAAGGATGCTTCCGCTGGGGAATATCTCTTGAATGTTAGCTGTTATCTGGTCGGATCCAGGCTTTACAATTTATAGAGGATGAAGTAGTCAACTGCTATCTGGTCGGATCCAGGCTTTGCAGAAAATTTCTTGGAATTGAATTGTTATCTGGTCGGATCCAAGCTTTGCAGAAAATTTCTTGGAATTGAATTGTTATCTGGTCGGATCCAGGCTTCACAACAACTTGCTGGGGTAGAGGAAAACTCTATTTGGGAAAATAAGTTAAAACTTGGTCTAGTTGATTCCAGGTTCTTCTATATTTTAAAGAGTTAAACTATTATCTGGTCGGGTCCAGGCTTTAGTAACTCAAACTGTTATCCGGTTGGGTCCAGGTTTCAGCAACTTACTGGGAATAGTGGCAAACTCTACTGGGGAAGAGGAGTTTTGCTAGTGATTTTGTAGGAATTAAACTGTTATCTGGTCGGGTCCAGGCTTCAGCAATTTTGAACTTGAAGTTAACTGGAAAAGAATCCGAATAAATCTTTGGAGCGATTTAGCTGAAACTAGCAGAAGTCTTATATGTTGCTTGACTTGGAAGAATCAGAATAAATCTTGGAGCGATTCATCTAAACCATAAATGTTCATTTGGAAAGTATCAGGATAAACCGTTGAGAGGTTTAAACTGAACCAAAAGAGGTCTTGAATATTCTTTAACTGGAGAGAATCATAATAGATCTTTGAGCGATTTATCAGGATAAACCATTCAGAGATTTAAATCGAACCAGCAGAGTTCTAGAGAAGAATCAGAATAAATCTTGGGGAGATTTATCTGAACCAAAGAAAACGTCTGCGGGAAAGAATCAGAATAAACTGTTGAGAGATTTACACTGAACCAACAGGGGTCTAGAGAAGAATCAAAATAAATATTAGTGTTGATTTAACTGAAACAGTAAAGGTCTTGAATTATCTTCAATTAGAATAGAAATCAAAGAGATCTTAGTGTCGATCTGACTGAAGTAGAGAAAACTCTTGAATTAACTTCGACTGGAATGGAAATTAGAAGAATATTAGGATTGATTCAACTGAACCAGACAAAAGAGAAAATGTCCACCAGAAAGAATTAGGATAAACCGTTGAGAGATTTAAACTGAACCAGCAGAGCTCTTGGATGAGCAACATAATAATATTCATAAATGAATTGTATCTGACTCATATCTGAGAGATGTACTGAATGAGAGTCAGAATGACATCCGTATCTGGACTGTATTGGAAAGGTATACTGAAAGAAGTATCAGAATGATATCTATATTTGGATCGTATCTGGACCGTATTTGAATGAGTGACAGAATGACATCCGAATCTGGATGATATCTGGACTGTATTTTGAATGAGTGACAAAATGACATTCGAATCTGGATCGTATCTGGACTATATTTAGAAGAGAATCTGGAGTAAGTATCAGAATATCATCCATATCTGGATCGCATCTGAACTGTTTCTAGAAGAGAACCTGGATTAAGTATCAGAATGTCAGCTATGTCTGGATCGCATCTGAACTGTTTCTAGAAGGAATCTGGAATAAGTGTCAGAATTCCAGTCGTATCTGGATTGCATCTGAACTGTTTCTAGAAGGAATCTGGAATAAGTGTCAGAATGTCAGTCGTATTTGGATCGCATCTGAAATTTTTCTAGAAGAGTGTATGGGAAGGAGCCCGTGTAGGATTTCTTCAGCTGGTTGTGTAGATAATTGCCCTGGCTTTTTACAGGTATTAATTTCTGACCTTTTGAAGATTATTGACAATAGCCATCTATTGATTAACCTTTTTCTGAAAAAGGTAAAACGTTAGCTGTATGCAATGTCATGATGTATGAAATACATGGTGCAATGATGTTCTCAAAATAAATGAGATTGTGTCGTACACACTTGTCATGTACGTAATATGATGCATGAAGGGTGAAATTTTATTTGAATGTATTTTTGTATGGGAAAATAAATCCTTGACAAATGTTGGGGAGTCATTAAATCCCAGACTGATGTTGACGAGTAGGTGAGTCTTCAAATTTTGCTTAGAATATTTCCACCAAGGATTTCTGTTTTGTTGTTTGAGGAGAGCTCCGCTGGGGAATGTTGAAAACTCTGTGGAGAGTGTTGATTCTTGCTTGGGGAAAAAGAGTTCAGGAGTCTCAGTTATTTGTTTCTCTACTGAGGAGTCGGAGTTGAACTGATATATGGTCGGGTCCAGGCTTTAAAGTAACTTGCTGAGGATTGTAGAGTAGTCTACTGAGGAAGAGGAGTTGTGGTCCTTTCATTTGTAGTAGTCGGATAGGTAAACTCAAACTGGGGAATCTGTAGTTTGCTGGGGAAATAAACCTTGTTGTCAGTCTGTTGGAGAGGTGTCTTCTTCACTGGGGAAAATCCTCGAGGGTTCTTGAGGTCGACTCAGCTGGTGAAAAGTTTTCAGAGATTGAAACTCTGGCTAGGAGTCATCCTATTAGAAGGATCTTGGGGAGATTTGTCACTGCCCCTAGTTGTAAGTGTTGTAGTAATGCCAGAAAATGTTTGCTTGGTTGCACATGACCCTTTATGTGGGAGCCTGTTTGCCCCCAGAGTTAATCTGGTGAACCTTGACGCTTGAGATTTTGATCACATTTTCGGTAGCCCTTAACTTCCTAGAGATATTTTCTAAGACTGTTGTGGAAGAAACCGAAGACCTAATACTGACACCATCTGATACTACTGACACAGATGATCAAATTGGTGGTACCCAAGATCTTTGGTCAAGTCTCATAATTTTCTAAGAACTGCCATGGGAGGATCCGAAGACTGATACTGACACCATCTGATACTAACACCATTTGATACTATTGGTACAGACAAGAAATTTGATGGTACCAGAAGTCTTCATCGTGGATTTTGTCCAAACCCATGATCAATGTAACATTGCCCCTTGAGTGATACATATTGAGATTTGCCCCTGGTTATTCAACAATTCTTTGAGAGATTCTTTGAATATCGACTTGACTGCCCCAAATGTGTTGGACAATGGTCATGTTGTGCCCCTTGATTATGAGAGATTTGTCATTTGAAGCGTATTTCCATTTCAAGTGATTTTGTTTACTGAGAGAGCTTTCGTTCACTAGATATTCCTTGTGTGAATTTCTGCGTTGTCAAACAAATAGCCGTATGCAAACAGCGATATTCAAGTAATGCAAAGTTTATGTTTGTTTTGAAATTCTGAAAATGCGTTTTAGCAAGTAAAGAAATTTTTTAAGAAAAATTCAACTCAGGATTTACAGTAAAGCCTTACAGGAGTCAGGATACCTTTTGTAACAATATGCTTTCGAACTAACCCATGCTTCAATTAGGAATTTTGAAGGGTTGTAGCGTAGCTTGGTTCACGGTTTAAAAAAAAAGGATAAGGCTCAAAGTTTATTTGTACCCACCCGCTCTTCGTGATGTTCTTCAGTCCTAAACTCAGTTAATTATGCGTTTGAACTCCAATGACGTCTAGAATGGCGCTTTAGTGATGGTTCAAACAAGTTAAGTTTGTTGGAAGGTAGTCATTTTTTGCCATATTTTCCATGTTGTGGAGGGTTTGTAGTGAACTCTTTTTTTATTTATTATCCCTGATTTTTCTTGACTCTTCTTGTTTTTGAGATTACAGTCAGCGGGATGCCCCAATTTTATTTAAGTCTCCTTCGTAGGTTTTGACTTATTAGGCTTTTCTTTTGAGAGACAATGACTGCCTATTTGATAGGGAACCATCACCATCTTTTGGTTCAGAAGGAATGTTTTTGATGTCATTCGTTGTGTACTGAACGCGCGTTTGAACTAACTGAGAGAATACCCTGCCCAAGGTTTTGATTAAAGGTTTAAATTTGTGTAAAAAGAAAACTTCTACTTCTTTGGCTCGAAGGGGTTGACTAGGGGTTATCCTCCTTATAACTCCAGTGTTTAGGAATTGAAAGAACGCTTGTACATCGTCAGCAAGGTCTGTCCAAAAGCATACTGTATGAGATTATGACATTGTTTTCGTCATCCTTCCTCTAAAGGCTTGCAACTTTTTGAAACAAGAGTTGAATATCATAAAGGGAGTAAAAAGCATAGTTTAAATATAATGAAAACGAGCGGACTAAATCAAGAAAAACATATGCAATGCATTAATGAAACAAAGTTTAACATTAATAGATATGTGTTTGAACAACAAAAGAGATTAAAACTTGAAAGTTCAAATGAACAAAATCTTTCAATGATTCGTCATAGGAGAAGTGATCATGTTTGGAGTCTCCAGAGGGTCAAACTCGATCTCCTTGGCATCAATCATGTCTTGGACCTTGTTCTTCATAGCCCAACAATTGTTTGTGTCGTGTCCCGGACTATCAGAGTGGTAAGAACACCTTTCATTGGGATGATAAGTAGGAGCGGAAGTGTTGGGGTTCTGGAGAGGAGCCTTTAACGTTATCAACTCTGCCTTCAACATGTGTTGTAGCGCTTGAGCCAGTGACATGTTGATCTTAGTGAATTTTCTTTTAGGCGTGACCTCTTTACGCTGATGCCCTGTCTTTGTTGAGCAGATGTAGGATTAGAGATTAGGATTGCTCTTACGTGTGATCGTGGTTGCCTTGGTTACGACCTTTTTGACCGTAAACATCATTAGACTCTTTCTTCCCATTGTATGGATTTTTACGAGTATCAAAGGATGTAGCTCCTTAGATTTTTCTGCTTTTGATTCTAGCTTCGACCCTTTCGCCCATCAGTATTAGCTCAGTGAACCCGGTCGAGGAGCTTCCAATTAGGTGATTGAATAAAGGTTCTATAAAGGTTCCCATAAAGATGTCAGTCAGCTCCCTATCAGTTAAGGGGGGATGCACTCTACCAGCCATATCTCTCCATCTTTGGGCGTATCCTTTGAAGCTCTCATTGGAACCCATGGTCATGTTCTGCAATTGCAAATGAGTTGGTGTAAGATTAGCATTGCACTGGAACCGCTTGAAGAAAGAAGCAGCTAAATCCTCCCAGGTGTGGATGCAAGAACTCTCCAATTGATAGAACCATTCAAGTTGAGCCCCTACCAGGATCTCTTGGAAGAAATGGATCCAAAGCTTCGGATCAGTTGTGTATGGTTGAATCTTGCAGACATAGGACTTTAAGTGCATCTTAGGGAAAGAGACTCCATCGTACAGGGAAAAGGTAGGGATTTTAAACTTTGGCGGGAGGACCACTCCAGAAACCAAACCAATGTCTCCTAAATCTAAGCCAGGTATCTGCTGAATTTCCATAGCAATGAGGCGATCCTCTATCTGTTTGTACTTGTCATCAGCGGGAGGATATTGTTCCTAAGAGTATTCAGCTTCAACTTCATTAATCTCCAGACTGTTGTCTTCTTCAGCGGGAGGATATTGTTCCAAAGGCATCATTAGTTGAGGGAGAAGTAGTCGTGCCATTGATAGCTCCCCTGGCGCATTTCTTGTGCTCAACCGCTGAATAAGGAAATAACATAATATTAAGCATTAGAAGTCAAAACATAAACAAGAAGGCGAGTGACAGTTACAATAGTAAGCCATACCTTTCCTAAACTTTTGCTGCATGGCTTCAAAAGCATTGTTTAGTCGAGCTTTGAAGGACATGAGAGTCTCATTACTTTGCATAAAGTGCACAGTCCACCAGTCATAGAACTCCTTAGTGGTGTAGAAGAGGTGCTCGAAGGTGACAGGAGTTAACTTGGGGACATCAGCAGAAATGTTTTGAAGTTGTTGAGCATATTCTCCCTCATTGTAGCTGGTGGATCAAAGAAATAATTTTTCCGATGGCTTATAAAAGCTGCGAGGTAAAGGTTTGCACAAGCTAAACTGTCTAGCCACCAGATTAGGATGATAACATAGGAGTGTCACGCCATCATTATCTCCTATCCTAGATGCTATGAGACTAGGGGTTAAGAAAGCTTGCCATATGGTTTTGTATTCGGGGACCTTTACAGAATCGACAGGAGGAAATGGTCGAGTGAACCACTCATGTGGTCTAGAGGCAAAGGGTGCCATGCTTTGCTGGAAAGAAGTGCACCTGAAGAAAAACTTCAAATATTTTTGAAGTGACTCCTCTCTAGTCATGTTATTGTTAGAAGGCATCATTGTAGCAAGATGAAGGCTTTCGTTGATATGTTTGGTGAAGTTAGTCTCCTGTGCTTCAGAGAGGCGCAGTTTGAGCTAGCTCGCAAAAGTTGTATTTAACCACAGTTGAAGTAGACAGAAAGACCCAACAAGCAGATAACTTGCAGTAGATGAAAGTGAGGTCTTATGATCGACCCCCATACTGAGTGATTCATAGAGCGATCCAAAAATAAAGTTGCTCAGGCATATGTGTCAACCCAGATGGAGGTGATGAGCTAGCACAATGAATCGTTTAGCTACCTTCAGAGATCCACTGTAGAAAACATACTTGGAGAGCCACAAGGCCCAGAAGCCTATGTGTTCTTCATCAGACACAATGTCGACACCTTTGGCATGAAAACACTCCAGATATTTGGTGAAGCCAACAATGTCCTTTTCAAAAGGAATAATGTTTTCGTCTTCTTTAGTGGGAAGAAACGCTTCACATGTAGGGCGGAGACCAGTGATGGCCGCAATGTCAAATAGGGTGGGGGTAAGCTTCCTAGCTGCAAAATGGAAGGTGTTTGTAGAGCCTTCCCAGAAGTAGAGTTCAAAAATCAGCATGTGGTTGAAATAACTAGGGCCAACCCTAGAAAGCTGAATCAACTCAAAAATTCCTTGAGCCTTCCAAACGTCACCCTTCACTTTTTTCTACTTTATTTAACTATGCAATGTAATCTTGGTTGACAGAAAGGGCGGAATGAAAGACTTTAGATGTACGCTAGATGTGCGAAATATCTATAGGGAAATCTCTATTGACAGTGGGTTTGGTGGCTTTGTAAGTAGGGAAGCCACCAATCTAGTTGAGGAAAGAATCAAATAAGCTTCAAACATCAAAACTAGTTGGTGAAACCACCATTCTAGACAAGTTTTCAATATAAATCAATGGAAAATACCAAGCCTCATCAATTAATTCAAGAAAAATATTTTTGAGATCCTCAATCCATCCATGAACTTAAAACAAGAGCTGAATTCAATTGAAACTCAAAGCAAATTGGTTTTTGGAATCAAATCAAACAAGGGGATTATCAAAACCCTAATTACTTAGAAAATAAACTTAATTATTGATCAATTAAGTTTCAATTTTAAACAATTCAAACTAAAGTCATAAAAAAATAGAGAAGACTCCAAGGATCAGAAAACCTATTTTTTCATATTTTTAGAATTAAGGAAAAGTCATAAATAAAATAAAATTCAAGCAATTAATCCATTAAACAAATATTCACATTCTTAGAATATAATTTTAATCAAAAGTCAGAAAAATATTCAACCAAAATTATCTATAAATATTAGAATTAAAAATAAACTTCTATGATTTTTTGTGGAATTTTTGGAGTGAAGGAAATGTCAAAATAAAATTGAAAATTAAACAAACAATTAATTAAACACACGGATTTTTTAAACCAATCAGGACATTTTCAAAAATTCCAAAAAAAGTACACAAGGTCAGAAATATTATTTTGGAGTTTCATGAAATTTTTCAGAATTTTTCAACCATTTTTGTGCAAGAAACAAAATCTGGAAAATCAAGTTATAAAACAAAATTCAAATAGATGCAAAATTCAAATAGACCAATCAGAAGGTTACACGCTTCATCTTAAACCTCTAGCCCTAACCAGAAACGCACGAAAAACATATGTTAGGGCTCAATGTTCAGATCAACACCACATACTCATTTCCACACCATTTTTCATGAAATTTCGTGCAAATTAAAGCCAGAAATAAGATCTACATCATGCTATTCGAATCACATAGATTGATTAACCACATATCAAGAACGGATCTCATGAAGATTGCAAAAACACGCTGAGCAAGATATTTCAAAATCATCATACATGCATATTTCATCAAATCAAAAGCTCTAAAGCTACAGAAACATTCAATGAACATCAAACGACATGATTCCAAACTCAAATCATACAATTCATGGCCAGAAATCAAGACCCAAAGTTGAGGATTCTAACCTTTGAGGAAAACGTGTATCTACTGTCTCCTTCACTCCAGCTGAAAGCCAAGCCTCTATCTACAACCTTTAGCACTTGGAGAAGAGAATGCAAGAAGAATCACTCAAAATGCATGAGCAAATTGGGAGAATCGAAGAAATGAATTTTTGAGAGAAAAAGTGGTTTTAGATCTGAACTTCTAATGCAACCTTTCGTTCTTCTCGTTTTTTCTCATTTTTCTCCCCTTTTGAATGAGCAATGGAATGTTTATATAGAGTGTTTAGAGTGAGGGAAATAAAGTCATAACTCATAGAAATCCGTTGGAGGGCAATTTGGCCAAAACAGGCAAATGGAAATGTGAGATCATGTGCTTGCATTTTGTTTGTTATTTGGCCTTTTATGTTGTGTTTTAATGAGCTCAGAGGTTAATGAAATGAGGTGAGTGAAGCGTGAGGGGGTGAGGTGGCAAGGATTGCACATGGTGTGATTTTTCTTGAGGTGAAAGTTGCCAATTTTGGCAAAAAATGTAAAAAGTGTGGGGAGGCAAGGAAAGTGTGATTGTTTGGCCAAAAGAAGTAAGAAATGAGGTGAGTGATTCGTGCCAAGCATGTGCAATATCAATTCTGAAAACAAACAGAATGAAAGTTTTCACAAAATCTTCAACCCACGCGTGCACCAAAGGTCACTTGATTTCTAATTGAGGCCATAGAAAATTGGTTAGTGCATTCTCAAATTTTCCTTGAGCCAATTAAATAACACTCTCTAAGATTTGAAACAAGCTGAGGTTCAAAAGAAATGATGGAGGTATGAGCCAGATATAAGGCTTAGGATTCCTGGGCAACTCAAGCCAACTTGCCCAAAACTACGTGCACATTGGTATGCCCAAGATAACAATTCTATTGGTCCAAATTGAGAGGAAACGAAGAGAGCAAAAATGAGATTTCAACCAACTCATAAGGTCACTTCGAATGGTCCAAGTTGATAGAAAAATGAAGAGAGCAGGAATGAGGCTTCGACCACCCCACAAGGTCATTTTGAATGGTCCAATTTGAGAGAAAACAAAGAGAGCAGGAATGAGGCTTTGACCAACCCACAAGGTCACTTAAAATGGTACAATTTAAGAGAAAAGTAAGAGTGCATGAATGAGGCTTCGACCATCCTACAAAGGTAACATTTTAAACAGTCCAAAAGAATAAAGAGGAATGAAGAGTGAAGCTTCAACCAGACCATGAGGTAACACTTCGAATGTCCAAACTGAAGAAGAACGAAGTAAGAAGAAAGAGGCTTCGACCAGCCCTCAAGATGGCGTCTTAAATGTCCAAACTGGAGATGAACATAGTAAGAAGCAAGAGGCTTCGACCAGCCCTCAAGATGGAACCTTGAATGTCCAAACTTGAGAAGAAAAACGTAAAATTCAAGAGGCTTCGACCAGCCCTCAAGGTAACACTTTGAATGTTCAAATGAAGAGAGGAGAATGAGGCTTCGACCAGCCTATAAAGCTACTTCGAATGGCCCAAGCTAAAGGAAATCAAAGAGAGAAAAGGAGGCTTCGACCATCCTTCAAAACTACTTCGAATGTCCTAAGCTTAAGGAAATCAAAGAGAGTCATTCGAATCCCTAGTTTCAATATCCAACTTCCTCAAATCATAGCCTCTTCGATTTTAAACCAAATTGACAGATTCCAAGTTTAATGAGAAGCTTTCGTAGCCATATTTAAAGTGCACGAGGCACATTTTTTAATTATGCCTTGAATAAAAAATTATAGGCATGTCACCAACTGTTTGATGAATTGTCTAGGCCAAATGCCTCGCCTTGCCTGGCCAGTTGCCCAAGATTTCCCCAAAAAATGCTCAACTTGCCTTGAACTTCAAAGGCTCATAACTTTTGATTTTGAGTAAGATGTTTGTTTTTGTCCTCTGTAGGGCCTTGTAGATATTTTCCCCCTCTTCAATTGGCAAACTGAACCACCAAAATCCCCTGAAAAATGAGAAAGTTATGCCCTTGTAAAGTCAGGCCTAAATTAAGAACAATTAGTGAAATTTTCAATCACCAAGATAACTTCAAATCCAAGTAACCTCTCAAACTTGCAATTATCATCAAAATCAATCATCAATGATCATCCCACATGAAAATACATGTCAAATGCTTCATGTTGACCAAAAGTACACTTGGTCAACTTTGACTTTGTTCATTTTGAGTAAAATGACTGTTTTTCCCCCTTTGATTTAATTGAACAACTTCTCTTCAAAATTGATGATCAAAACTTCAAATATATGATATTACAAATACATAAAGGCTATGTAAAGAGTTTCCCATCTAAATTCCAAAGAAACCCTGATTAAGACTCAAACCCTAGTTTTGCACTCTGCACTAGGAGATAATTGTTCAAGCTTCAAACCCCTAATTCCTATTGGCATCAAGAGAGGCTTTTTGAACAAAATAGATTACAATGATGATAAAAGAATGATTCTTAGATACTTGGATCATCTAGACCACAATAACTCCAACTTGGGCAAAACCCTAATTTTGAATGATGAATCCAAAGGATGTGATTCTCCTTATAAACAACACAATACTCAATCTTCTGATGATCCAATGAGGTGTGTAAGATATCTTGAGATATGTGGTACCTTTGGGCTTGAAAGATATAGAGGTTTAGATAATAGGGACCTCCTTGAGTAACTTGTCAATACAATCAATCTTCCAAAGCTTGAGGGAGACCTGATAACAAAAATACTTTTATCACTACACAATGCATGAATGTAATGCAATATGATGTTTATGATGAAACATAAGCCTAAATCAAGAGGGTAATTTTTTGGGCGCAACACGTTAAACCATATAGAACTTATTCATTAGATAAGAAAATTAATCAATATATTTTCAACAACAATGTTTGAATAAAATCACATAATAGTAATCGATTTCCAATGAAATATCAAACAAAAATTGATTTAAGCAATTTGTCGAATACTTGGTGTGCAATCAATTCAAACCTGATTTTTATTTGATTTTTTTTATATGAGAAACCAATTGCACTCTTATAGATGGAAATCAACTCAACAAAATAGATTGAAATATTAGAAAAAGAAATTATCTCAATGTATCAATTGCACAATCAATGGTTTCACAATTTGCAAGTGAAAGAGATAGATAGAGAGAGAGAGAGAGAGAGAGAGAGAGAGAGAGAGAGAGAGAGAGAGAGAGAGAGAGAGAGAATGGATTTATTTAGGGATTTCTCCAATTGACCTATCTATTGGTAAATCTTCCCCCAATTCCAAGAGAAAAAGTAGCAATCCAACTCTCAAAACCCTATTTTTGATATTGATCATATCATCTTCTCTTCCCTTGATCTTGAGGTTAATCAAGTTACCCAACACTTCCAATTTAATCATTCGGTTATCGCTTCTCCATTGATAGAACCCCATTCTTCAATGCTTTTACTCTGTTGAATCCAAATTGCAAACTATTGTGACAAAAAATTACCAAAATGATCCTTTATTTATTGTTACTCCTTCAATATACACGTCTTTCTACGAAGCTTATACTCGGATGAATCCAAAATGTAAAATCTTGTGAAAACTCCAAATTAAATCCTTGATATTGGAAGAAAACCCCAAATGGATTTATCTTCAAACCCCCAAACAAATTCAAACCCAATTGATTAATGAAAATCTAAATTGGACCTTATCAAACTATCACAAGATTACACGACAAAAATAATTATGTGTAGTTATTGTATGTATGCAATGAGAGATGATGAAGATGATGAAAAAGACTTCGTATATTTTTGATCTCAATAACTTAGAAATGATTCATGAATGGCTACATATATGTGTTAGTATGTGAAATAATGAAACAAAAATAAACATGTTTAAAAATTACAAAATCATACATTTTAAACAGAAGGAATTGACCTATTCGAGTATAGAGTCGACTCACCAGGGCAAGGGAGTCGATCCATGATTCCTAGGAGTCGACTCTAAGTAGACAGAATAGTTTTGAGATATTTTGCTTCAGTAGGAGTCGAGACATAGCTCCTGGGATTCAATTCCTTCATGCTTTGTATCGACTCCAAAGGCCTGCGAGTCGACTCCTAACACAGATGAGTGGACTCCAAACAAGTTTTTTCATGAAAATTGATATTTTTGACATTTTTGACTTGTCCTATAAGTGTCCTAAGATGAGAATGCAACCTATGTGAGAACAAATTTTATTCTACATTTGGCCTTATGTTTTGATGATAACTTTACATGTTATCTTTAAGAACAATTGTATACTCTAACAAGTTTCAATCTAGTGTGTGGCTTTTGTCATGTAGGTTATGACTCTAGTAAGAAGGTGTGTGACGTTATCAGGTTCTGAACTTAACACTCTAGAAGAATACCTTTAGTGTGTTACAATTTAAGTCAAGATAAAGGAATGCGACTTATGCACCGGTTCTAAGGAACATTTGTAAAAGAGACTTTGATCGTGACTTATTCAAGGAAGCTTTGGAGGCCCTCTAAAGCATTACTTATGTTGTTCCAAGTTCTGAAGATGCTGAAGACAAAGGTTCTATTGAATAAAGTTCTAAAGATCTAAAGACATTCTTTTGAAAACTAAGTGGTGATGAACTAACTAAGGAAAGGGTTCTCTTAAGAAGCCTTGAAAGGTTCTAATGACTTAGGTTCTAGAAGATATTAGTTCTAGTCCTTTTACAACATGCTTCATGAACAATTATATAAGAAGTCTCTGAAGACATAGAAGACGAAGATCAAGACTAAAGGGATTGTGTGTAATGGTGAGTATAAAAGTACAAAAGTAGATTCTGACCTCTTATTGTACCCCAAAATTGGCACTCCCATTTTCTTCAAGGCATCTCCTCATGCTCATAGAATTCACAATTGCTCAAGTTTGTTTAAGAATGGATCAGACAAATTTCTCTCCTAAGCAATGGACCTATAACTAGGGTTTTGTGTTTTTCAAGGAAGATTTAGTTTCTAAAACCTCAAGTGGATTTCATGGTTTCTCATAAGTCCCTAAGAGTGCTCATGTCAAAGTTCAAGCCTTGCATTACAAGTTTGCTCAGTCAATTGCTCAGATGATTGAAAATCAACTCTATTGGACAAATAAGTCAACTATGGTCAACATATAGTCAAACTTCAATATTTTTGCTCAATATCAACATTTTTAGGTCATATTCATCATTTGATAAAGGTTTTATAATGATTCATCAAAACTCAAGAGTTACAAAATTAGGGTTTTCTTAAGGAGAAGTCAACTGAATTTTGACCAAGTACACATTTCACATGATTCATCATATTTTTCTTAACCAAAGATCATTTTGAATGAAATTCAATTCTCTACATCTACTTCTCTCTAAGCTCAAGTTCAAAAATGGCTTCATTTGAGAAATATGGGCCAATACATTATAGGTCATTTCAAAAGTCAACAAAAAGAAACTTTTTGTCAAGACAACATACACCAAGATAAAGTGTTCAAATGAAAAAATGATAAAAATAGAAATTGTAGAGGACATCTTGAGATTTCCAAAAAGTTCTAGGTCACCTTCATATGATGAAAAATGAGAGAGTTATGATTGGTACAAGTTGTGAAATTTTGAGCGAATACATGAAACTAAAAGTGACCAAACTTGAACTTTTGGGCTATTAGGCTTGTAATTCAAAGTCCATGCGTGTTTTATTCCTCAAGATGAACCTCTGAGCTTACTCATACACCCCTTGGCATTTTTATTCTATTTATTTTAATTTTTATTCATTTCAAAGTTCAAAATAAATGAAATAAAATAAGGCTTCTTACAAAGGTCCAAGCCCAAATGATTTGACCTAATTCTCCATTATATATGCTCACTCATTTAGAAAAGAGCCACATGAAAATATTTGCACAAAAATCTATCCCAAGAATCTAAAAAATTATCCAAACTAGGATAATATTGAAACTCTAGTTGCATCCACCTCCAAAGCATACCAGCACTGTCAATCGATCCCTGAAGAGGAATAGGGTAAGGATGGATCAAACTTGGTGATCCAAACCACACGAAAACAGCATTCCATGCATCTCAGATTGCCCAATATTTCGTGAATTCATATCTTTGCTTTCATTGTTTTAATTTGTACTAACTTATTTCACATGCTTCTGAGATCTAAAGGTGCAGGTTAGACCAATCACATGGCTTCCATGCTACCGGAACCATGAACTGTCATGTTTACACTATTCAATATTATTTTTGTCATACCTCACAAACCAGCGCGAATCAGCCAAAAATAATGGTCCCATTGAACTCGCATGGGTTAATTTAGGGGGGTAGAGTACCCTTGGATCACTAATTATGTTTATTTTGCAGGAACAAGAAAAAAGAATCACCGGAGAAGACGACCGGAGCCAAGGCTCCAGCGCCTCTCCGGTCTATGCAATAAGGTTTATAATATAATTAATTCGTTTCATCAATATTATTGGATGTATAGTCACCCTAGTGGAAAGAGAGCACGCGTTAAGGTCTTAATATGCAAGGGTGTGGGTTTGATCCCTGCCTTTTATGCTTTTGTCATATTTTTCTAATTTTGCAGATCAAGTGCAACGCGTTCCACAAATCCATCTTGCACCCAGCCACGTCTCACCATCAGATCTTCATAGATCTTATCTAATGTTTCCAGATCTGCAAGCCTACGATGCATCCTCCTGGCTGAACACACTAGATCCAGTGCTGACACTAATGGACCTTGACCACAATTGCAATTTACACCCCCTCCTTTTGCTGATTCAGGCACATTCATTTTTTTTAATATATTTTATAATTTTTCTTTTGTATTTTATTATTTATTTCATTTAATTAAAATACAAAAAAAAATTAGTTTTCGGTTTTCTTAATGAAATTAGGGTTTAGTTTTTAATTAATATTTTCATAATTTAATTAATTAATTAATTATTTTTAAAATTAAAATTAATTAGATTTAGTAGGGTTAATTAAATACTTTCCTTTTCTATTTTTATCCTACTTTTATATTTTTTAGATCGACTGTATAAGTTGCGCGAATATAATAGTCTAGATTTTATTTTTCGCTCTTTTTTTTCATTATCATGTAACTTCGTATGGGATGTAATAGTCTAGGTTTAAATTCTGCACTTTACTTTCCTGTATTTTTTTATGTAACTGTCCCAAAGAGTTGTAATAGTTTAGGGTTTACATTTCTTCCTTTACTTTCGGCACTTTACTATATTTTATGCTACTACTTAGTAATTAGGGTTATATGGAAAGACTAAAATGAAACGTTAGAAAACCCTAATTCAAGATAAAAATAACCGAATACAAAACACTTGCACCTATACACCTTTAGGGTAACCTCCCTTATAGCCTTCAAAAAATAAACAGACATGTCCCTCGAACGTGGGAACGCTTTAGAAAAGTCCCTCGATACAAATATTATAGTCCCTTAATGACCCTTTGACGTTGCCTTTCGATAAATGATCTAGTCCCTTACAAAAATTTCTAAAGCGTCCTTACTAGTTACCTTCAATGACTGTATGATAACCCTCGCCTGTCCCTTCACATTAAACAATAGGGCTTCCTGCTAACTAATGGTACAGATAGAATTATCTAAATAAGGAGGAAATATCAAGAATGACCTTGAGTAGGGTAGAACTCCTAATCGCTTGTTTATAAAGTTCTTCAAAACAAAAAATTTCACACAAACACTTTCAAAATATTTTCAAAACATTTTGTACGCATTCTTGAGGACAAACAGGAGAATGGTTACAAAGTCTTGCCTTACATTGGCAACTTTTCAAAATATTTTCAAATACGTACACACAAAAATTTTCAAAAAAAGTGAGCTAAGCGATTAAGACCCCATAGATAACTATGGATGAAAATGGTGCTAACACCTTCCCTTTTCATAACCTATCCCCTGAACTCAAAATCTATCAAAGGTATTTTCTATTCTTTTCATCCTTTCCTTATCGGATAAAAGGAAAGTCGGTGGCAACTCTTTCTATTTGCAACATTTGCGATAAAACGTAAACATAACTCAGTTCTCCTACCGTATTACACCTCTACTCTCTAGAGTGGCACAAGAATAGACCTTTTTGTAATATTTCCTACTAGTCTCACTATGACTTTTGGGAGCAATAAAAATGTATTTGTATTTCTTATTCTACCCTAAAAAATATCTCTTCTTTTCATCTATAAAAGAAGTACTTGAAAGAATTTGAAATAAACGAACCAGTTCAACATATCTATACTAAACCGCTGCATAAAAACTTTGTAGAGGAATATCTTTTGTATAGTTTTGTAAATAAGCAAGGAGTTGTTACTCTTACCTTCCTATCAACACGTTTGTGTTGATGTACTTAAACATTGTGTAGTCAGCTTGTGTAGAAGTATCTCTGTATACACATATTTGTACTCAACTGTTGTTGGTAGATTCCTTGAATGACTAGATAAAGGTCAGGAGAGTCAAGAAGACTTTGGTTGAGGTCATAGTGGTTTGCAATAAGGATCAACAGATTTATTAGGGGTTCCAATAAGATTGATCAAACTTATTGTGGTTTTTTGTAATCTGGTTGATTATAGTGGATTAAGTCCTTGTGCATAAGGAAAATCACCTTGTGGGGTGGACTGGAGTAACTTAGTTAACAGTGAACTAGGATAAAAATAGTTGTGTTCATTTATTCTTATTCACTTGTTATCTTTGTGTTTTCGAGTTGCAAAATGATTATATTTGGTGCAACCTAAATCAAACCCCCCTTTCTTGTATTTCTCACACCTTCAATTGGCATCAGAGCCCTGGTTTTGGTATTGATATCTATCAAACACTTAACTGTGTCAGATAAAGATCCAGGTGAGTTTTAGAAACACTATGGTTGATCTTGTTCCATCACCACTAGGTCCAATTTCTGGAAAAAAAACTACAATTCTAAACCTCCCATATTTTATGGTGAAAAATTTGAGTACTAGAAAGATAGTCTAGAAAGTTTCTTTCTAGGTCATGATGTTGATCTTTGGGATATGTTATTAGATGGCTACGAACATCCTACAAATGAGAATGAAAAGCATCTTGAAAGAAAAGCTATGATTGATAAGCAAAAGAAGAATTGTAAGAATTATCATAAAGCAAGAACTATCTTGTTGAATGTTATCTCTTACACTGAGTATGACAAGATCACAAATAGAGACTCAACTAAGTCTATATTTTCCGCTCTCAAAATAACTCATGAAGGAAATGATCAAGTCAAGGAAACCAAGGCTCTGGCCTTGATCTAGAAGTATCAAGCTTTCAAGATGAATGGTGATGAAACAGTTAATTATGTTCTCAAGGTTTCAAAACTTAGCTACACGATTAAGAGTTCTGAACAAAGGATACTCAATAGCAGATCACGTGAAGAAGATTATCAAAAGCTTGCTATCTATATGGAGGCCTACGGTAACAGTTCTCAAGCTTGCAAAGGATCTGAACAACACTTCTCTATAAGAACGAGTGAGTTCTCTAAGAATTCATGAGATTAAGCTAGATTAAGATAAACCTCAGAAAACAGGGAAATCTATTATGCTTAAATCTGTCAAAAGTCTGAGAAGTCCAAAGTTCTTCAAGCTGAAGAGATTGAGGATTCGAAAGATGATTCCTATGAAGATAAAGACGAGTTGTCTCTACTATCCAGAAGGGTTAATAGTCTTTGGAAGAAAAATCAAAGAAACAGGCTCATAAGTACTAGAAGGACAAGAGGTCGGTTCGAGTCTAATTCTGATCAAAGGAAGTCTAGTGCCAAATAAGTCACTTGTTATGAGTGCAACAAGCCAGGACACTACATGAATGATTGTCCTGAACTGCAGAAGGACAAGTCCAAGAAGAAAGCTCTTAAGAGAAAAGTGAAAGGACTGATGGCAACTTAGGATCTCTCAAAAGAACGTGTTAATGTAACACTAATGGCTCATATCAAAACTTCTAAAGTAGAAAGTTCTCTAGAAGATGAATCCAGCTCGAAATTAGAAACAGAAGAAAAATCCTTAGCAACACATGTGAAACATCAATCATGGTATCTGGATTTTGGTTGTTCACGTCACATGACTAGAAGAATGCATATGTTTAAAAGTCAGGAACTCAAAACTGGAGGTGTTGTGGGCTTTGGAGGAAATTAGAAGGGAAAAATTATCGGCTTTTGAGCAGTTGGTAATGGTTCTCTTCCCTCTATAATTAATGTTTTACTTGTTGATGGTTTAATGCATAATTTTGTATCCATAATTAAATTAAGTGATAATGGTTATGATGTAATCTTTAATCCAAAATCTTGTAAAGCTGACAGTTAGAATGATGGTTCAATTATATTTAATAGTAGAAGGAAAAACAACATCTATAAGATTAGACTCTCTGAATTTAAAGAACAAAATGTAAAATGTCTTATGTCGGTTAACGAAGAACAATGGAGTTGGCATAAACGATTAGGCCATGTCAGCCTGAGAAGAATATCTCAACTAAACAAACTCAATTTAGTCACGGGCCTTCCAAATTTGAAGTTCACTTCAGAAGCTCTTTGTGAAGCGTGTTAGAAGGGAAAGTTTTCAAAAACTTCTTTCAATGCAAAAAATGTTGTTTCCACCTCCAGACCATTGTAAATTCTGCATATTGATCTGTTCGATCAAGTCAAGACTGCATCAATCAATGGAAAGAAGTATGGATTAGTCATTGCCAACGACTATTTAAGATGGACTTGGGTAAAATTTCATAGACACAAGGATGAGTCGCACTCTGTATTCACCTCATTTTGTAATCAAGTACAAAGTGATATTATTCTCAGATTTTGTTAAAGTGAGAAGTGACCATGGAGGAGAATTTAAGAACAAACACTTTGAAAAGTTGGTTGATGAGAATGGAATTCCCCATTATTTCTCCTTTCATAGAACTCCACAAAAAAATGGAGTCGTAGAAAGAAAGAATATGACTTTATAAGAAATGGATAGAACCATGATAAATGAAACAAACATGGCAAAGCATTTCTAGGAAGAAGCTATAAACACAATATGTTACATTCAAAATAAAGTCTCCATAAGACCTATTTTGGGTAAGACTCCTTATGAATTATGGAAGAATAATAAGCCCAATATCTCTTATTTTCATTTTTTAGATGCTCGTGTTTTATTTTAAATACTAAAGAGAATCTCAAAAAGTTTGATTCTAAAGCTCAAAGTTTTGTCATGTTAGGATACTCTGAATGCTTAAAAGGTGTTAGAGTATATAACAATGAAACACTTATAGTTGAAGAATATATTCATGTTAGATTCGATGATAAGCTTGACCTTGAAAAGTCAAACCTAGTTGTAGAACTTGCAGATTTAGAGATTACATACTCAGGCGCCGAAGGCAATGAAGCTGGTTCAGAAGAACGAGAAGTCAAAGAATCAGAAGATACATTCATTCATCAAAGCAAGTATAACAAAGAACTTCTTAAAAAGTTCAACTTGTCTAAATGCAAGATCGCCAAAACTCCAATGCATCCTACATGTATTCTAGAAAAAAGCAAAGTTCGAAATAAGATAGATCAGAAACTATAAAGAGATATGATAGGTTCTCTACTATATTTAACAACTTCTAGACTTGATATCTTATTTAGTGTATATTTGTGTGCTCGCTTCTAACCAGATCCTAGAGAATCTTACTTGACTTCTCTTAAGAGAATCTTTAAATATCTGAAAGGTACTACTAATCTTGGTATGTCTTATAAAAAATCAAGTGAATAAAGATTAGTAGGTTATTATGATGCCGACTATGCTGGTGATAGAATCGAGAGGAAAAATACTTCTGGAAATTGTCAGTTTCTTGGGGAAAATCAGATATCTTGGTCCAGCAAAAGGTAATCTAGTACAAAAGTCGAATACATATCTGCTTCTAGATGTAGTACACAAATTCTATGGATAAAAATTTAACTTGAGGATTATCAAATTTTTGTAAATAATATTCCTATATTTTGTGATAATACTTTGTTTATCTAAAAATCCAATCTTACATTCTAGGGCCAAACATATTGAGATAAAACATCACTTTATTGAGAATATGTTTAGAAGGGAGTCTTAGCTTTAGAATTCATAGATACATACCATCAATGGGCTGATATATTTATAAAATCCCTTTGTCGAGGATAAATTCATCTTCTTTCTGAAGAATTTAAAAATGATTTCCTGTCCAATGAAAAAGATGTCATATCAAATCAATGCTTGATCAAGCGTATACACTTAATCATCTATCTGACATCTGTTAGTTATTGAGTACTGTGATACGGTAGCAGAACCGACTGTTAATACTGGTTTGCATGTTTTGTTTGCAAATGTCGCGGTAAGAAAGAGTCGCCACCGGCTTTTATTTTATCCAATCAGGAAAAGGAAAAAGAACAGAAAAAACCTTTTTCGAGATGTTTCTGAGGACGGGGGGTAGATTATAGAAAGGGAAGGTGTTAGCACCCTTACTATCCATGGTTTTCGATGGGCTCTTAGGTACTTTCTCATTTTGAAAATTGCTTGTGTATGTTTTGAAAAGTTTTTGTTTAACTTCGTGATAACCCTTGTATCGGTCCTCAAGAGTGTAACGAAGTGTTTTGAAAACTTTAGTTTAAAAAGTTTGTTTGAAAGTGTATGGTGTAAAAGATTTGTCGTTTTGAGCAAGTACCTAACAGTTATCTACCTACTCGAAAAAAGGCGTTCTTTTCCTCCTATCCTTTAGACTGTGTTATCCTACTATTAATGAGTAGGTAACCCTAGTCGTTCGATGTTTGAGGGACTATCGAAAGGGACGTAATGGTTATTGAAGGCAATATGTAAGGATACCTTAGAATTTCGAAGGGACTGTCATCATATATTTATAGGTAACATCGAGGGACAAGATCATTTCTCTTAGACAACTCGAGGGACGTTAAGGGACTATGATCTTTATGATGACTTTTAGATTGAGGGTCTTTTTCTAAGATATCCCTATGTTCGAGGGACATGACCATTGTTTTCTGAGGCAACCAAGTGGGGAGTACCCTAGGGGTGCAAGTGTGCAACAGTATGTTTTTTCAGTTATATTTATCTTGTAATTAGGATTTTCTATCGTTCATTTTTATCTTTCCATACAATCCTATTAATCTAAGCATTGCATAAAATATAGTAGCAGGAGAGAAAGACGGAAATGTAAACCTAAGCTATTACAGAGCTTTGGGGCAGTTACATAATAGTGAAGAGGGCTAAAAAGAAATCCTAAAACTATTACATCCCGGAGGCAATTACATGATAATGATAAATAAAAAAAAGTGGGAAAAATAAAGCTACCCTATACACTTTATCTAGGAAAATAAAAATAAGATGACAATAGAAAAGAAAATGTTTTGGTGATTTTTTATGAAAAAAATGATTTATGATAATTAATTAAATAAATCTAAAAAACATAATTAATTTTAATTACTAAAAAAATGTTAATTTTGAAAAAAAAAGGTTAATAAAAAAATCTAAAACCAAATAAATTTTAATTAATAAAAAAATGTTAATTTTGGAAAAAGTTAATTAAAATACCTAGATCCTAATTAGTTCGAATTAAAAAAAAGGTTAATTTTAAAAAAAAAAGGTTAATTAAAAAATAACCTAAAAAACCTAATTAATTTTAATTAATAAAAAAATTTTAATTTTGAAAAAAAGGAGAAAGAATTAAGTTTTCCAAAAAATAGATAGGGGAAGAAACATCAATGAAAATAGGGTTAGAGAATAAAAATAATGCAAATGTCAAGGGTGAGTGTTGACCCAAAAATTAATTAAAAACTTAAAATTAAATATAAAAAAAACCTAAAATTAATTATTCGAGTTTATTATGAAAAATTATGAAAAATCAAAGGTTTGTGAAAAATGTTAGATTTTATGAAAAAAGTTTTAAACAAAAAAGAATGAAAATAGGTAAAAGGATGAATAGAAAGGAAGAAAACCAAAACCAATAGGGGTGGTTGTTGAACCCACACCCTTAACCTTCTCAGGATGTCAGCTTCGCCATGCATTGGTGATTACTCTGTTTTAGCCTCAGTGTATTATAATAACCCTGCACGGGATTCTGTCTAAATCTGCAGTATTGAATCTCATGAACACATTAAATAAATTGCTATATCATGAAATACAAATAAAGCAAATATATGAAATTTTGCAATATTAAAACCGACATGGCATGTATGAATGCTTCTATACCCTTTTGATCATGGAGATCAAACCAGCCTTACCTTTATTGGAGAAGTAGTGAAATGTGAGTTTGTAACAAGGATGACTTGTTTGTAGTGAGATGTGGGTTTGTAATAAGGATTTCAAGGTTTTTAGGGTTCATGAAAAAATTTGATATTTTGACAGGGTTGTGGCAAATGTTTTTTCCGTTTATCGTTCTCCTGTTTATGTGAAAAAAGTAAGATTATATAATGGAAATTAGAGAAAAGATATGGGCTTTGAATGTGAAATTGGGCCTCCAATAACCACAAGCAATAGTGCAGATTTTTATTCACTTGAGTCTGTCATGTTCTAGGCTAAATCGCAGGGGATTAAGTGCAATTTTTGAATTTGAAATGTGAAAACAAAATGTTCCCGACATCGAGAACTAACTCCTGTCTGAAAATAGGCTCAATCAGATAAAAGGTGAATTAGTTATGAATTTTTGAAGTTTTTCCTCAGACATACTTATTTTGGGCTCGAGTGTCAACTCTGACACGTTCTTCAATAAAAAACTTGTATTGATCGGATCATAACCCAGTCCCGACTTTAGAAGCAAGGTTGTAGATCTCTGAGTCAGTGACCTTATGTAAAAATATGGACCCGATCCGATAAAAATTGACTGAATTATGGATTTTCGAAGTTTCGACCGAGATGAAATAACATTCAGTATTCAGGATTTTCGGCGCGTCTCGTGCACTCTGGGCAAAAAACAAAGGCCTTTTGGATACCGTTCAAACTCGATATCTCCTGAGAAAATGTAGTCAACTCAATTTGTGAAATTTTGGCACCGAAACCAACTCAATACAATGAAAATAGACCAAGTTACAATTTTATGAACATGACACAAATAAACTTGTCCCAAATTTTCTGTATAAAAATACTTGATAAATCCGCATTTTTGAAATTCTTATGATCGAAATTAGCTTCCATCCGTGAGATATGAAAACGTAGATAATGTCAAGATAGAATTTTGGCCACCGGAACGAGTTTAAAACAAGCCACGATCTTCAAGTTATGAAATTTTTAGTGCGTAAAAAACTGCACTTTCAACACACTTTTTCACCATGTTTCTTCGGGAAAACTCACACATTCGGAGACCTTATTTAAAGAATTGACTCTTGAGCCGAACCTGAATTTGAGAATATGTTATCAGAGATATCTTGGTGAAAGAACACTTGAATATGACGCGCCGTGTTGGACTTGTGAATCTTTGAACCCCGAATCGTTGCAAAACAGCGAACAAATCTTCAGCACAGAAAATACTCTGAGAACATCCATTGGCGAAATAAACATCACTTGTAACTTGAACAAGCTTAATAAATATACCTTGATTCCATAATCATAAAACCAATGATGTGCGTGTATGTAATAATGAAATGTAAGCCAAATGGTCAAAATAAAGAGGGTAAATTTTGTGGTACAACAACTGCCCTTGTTCAATCTTCTTAAACCTGAGGATGTAGATTGGCTGTCTTCCTTTCGTAATCTGAAGGTGGAAGATGATTGAACACTAGAGTGTCCAGAAATTTGCACTCGTCTGAGATGGTGCTTGACTGTGTAGGTAGTCTTGGGAATGGACTTACAGATGCCATTTGGAGGAGATGAAGGAAGGTCAATAGAGATGGGCTTAAAGATGCCATCCGGAAGATATGACGGAGAATCTTCGGAGATGGGCTTAAAGATGCCATCTAGAGGATGTTGATTTCCTGAGATATTCCTTTGATGAGAATTCCCGTTCCTGTCGTTGAGGGGGAATCTGTTGAGGATTTTTGGTCTCTGTCTTGGGAGAGATAGAATTTTAGGAGCTTCAATTGTTCGTTACTCTACTGGGGAATCATCTCATAGTCGAGGAGAAGAAAATGATTTGCTATCTGGTCGTGCTCCAGGCCTTACAAAGATTTACTGAGGATAATAAGATTAACTGCTATCTGGTCGTTCTCCAAGTTTCACAATGACTTACTGGGGAGATGAGATTAAACTTGATATCTGGTCGTGCTCCAGGCTTCAGAAGGAATTAAGTGGTTATCCGGTCGCATCCGGGTTTCAACTTGAATTTAAGGCATACTAATATCCGATTGTTTCCAGGCTTCATAGTAATTGGCCGAGTAAACTGATATTTGGTCAAATTCCAAGCTTCACAGTACCTCATACTATTATCTGGTCGTGCTCCAGAATTCACCTTAAATTTAAGGCATACTAATATCCGGTCATTTCCAGGCTTCATAGTATCTTGTACTGTTATCTGGTCTTGCGCCATGCTTCACGGTGCCTTATACCACTATCTGGTCGACTCCAGGCTTTGTAGTATTTTGGAGAAATCAAGATATTATCCAGTCGATTTCTGGGCTTCATAGCTTGAACTGGAATAGAAATCTTAGTATCGATTTGACCGAACCAGGGAAAACTTGTGAGAACTTCAACTGGAAGAGAAATCTTAGTATCGATTTGACTGATCTCGAGAGAGGTCTCAGATTAACTTTGACTGGCATAGAAATTAGGGGAATCTTAGCGGTGATTCGGCTGATCCAGACGAAAGTCTTAGAACATCTTTAACTAGAATAGAAACCTTAGTGTCGGTTTGACTGAACCAGAGAAAATCTTTTGAGAGCTTCAACTGGGAGAGAAATCTTAGTATCGATTTGACTGATCCCGGGAGAGGTATCGTATTAACTTTGGCTGGCATAGAAATTAGGGGAATCTTAGCGGCGATTCGGCTGACCTAGACGAAAGTCTGAGAACATCTTCAACTAGAATAGAAACCTTAGTGTCGGTTTGACTGAACCAGAGAAAATCTTGTGAGAACTTGATTACATCTTTCCCTGAAAGGTTACGAGTTAGTCGTATGTAATGTCATGATGTATGAAATGTATTGAGTAATGATGTTCTCAGAATAAATGAGACTGGGATGTATAATATGTATGCGCATGACATGATGTATGGATATGCAATGCTATTGTGATATTCTCTAGCTGGGGAAAATAAATCCTGGACTGCTGCTGGAGAGTATAAGGAGTTGAGTTCTTCGTTTTCGCTGGGGATATTGATCAAAGATGATTATCTGGGGATTTACATCCATTCTGCTTGAATACATTCTGTCGGAGGAGACTCTGTCTGAGAATAATCTTGTGGGGAATGACTTTATGGGGAAGAGAGATACTCTGTTGGAAGATCTGGTGATTTGGAGAAATAAAATCAACTGGGGATGAACTTACATTGCTGGAGAGAAGAGCTCTGTTGGAGATTGAGCTTCCGCTGTCAGAGAAATAAACTCTGCTCGGGAGATGGCTTTATAAACTGCTCATGGTTATAAAACTTGGCTGGGGAATGCAGATATCAGCTTTCTAAAGGAACCTGCTGGGAAAGGAATTCCTGCTTGGGGATACAGAGGTCGGACCTTGGTTATCTTGGCTCTGTGGGGAATATAAATATCACTGACTTGTATGTGATAGTGACTTTGCTTCCAACTTTCTCTGCCCCTTCTACCATGCTGGAAAAAGTACCTGCGGAGATTTTATGGATGGATCTATGTCGTGATTGTACTTGAACATGTATTTAATGAGTGTTAGGATGACATCCTTTTCTGGATCTTATCTGAACTATACTTGAAACATGTGTTGAATGAGTGTCAGAATCACATCCGTCTCTAGATTGTATCTGAACTGTACTTTGAAACATGTGTCGAATGAGTGTCAGAATGGAATCCGTATTTGGAGTGTATCTGAACTGTATCTGAAATGTATCTGAAAGCTGAGTCTGGATGAGTATCATAATGGGATCCATATCTGGAGCGTATCTGAACTGTATCTGAAAGCCGAATCTGAATAAGTATCAGAATGGCATCCATATCTGGAGCATATCCGAACTGTATATGAAAGCTGAGTTTGAATGAGTATCAGAATGGCATCCGTATCTGGATCGTATCTGAACTGTATCTAAAAGTTGAGTCTGAATGAGTATCAGAATGGCATCCGTATCTGGAGCGTATCTGAACTGTATCTGAAAGCTGAGTCTGAATGAGTATCAGAATGGAATCCGTATCTGGAGCGTATCTGAATTGTATCTGAAAGCCGAGTCTGAATGAGAATTAGAATGACATCCATATTTGGAGCGTATTTGAACTATATCTGAAAGCTGAGTCTGAATGAGTATCAGAATGGCATCCATATCTGGAGCGTATCTGAATTGTATCGGAAAGCTGAATCTGAATGAGTATCAGAATGCCATCCGTATCTAGAGTGTATCTGAACTGTATCTGAAAGATGAATTTGAATGAGTATCAGAATGGAATTCGTATCTGGAGCGTATCTGAACTGTATCTGAAAGCTGAATCTGAATGAGTATCAGAGTGGCATCCGTATCTGGAGCGTATCTGAACTGTATCTGAAAGCTGAATATGAATGAGTATCAGAATGGCATCCGTATTTGAAGCGTATCTGAACTGTATCTGAAATATGAATTTGAATGAGTATCAGAATGACATCTGTATATGGAGCTTATCTGAACTTTATCTGAAAGCTGAATCTGAATGTGTATCAGAATGGAATCCGTATCTGGAGCGTATTTGAACTGTATCGGAATCGTTTCTCGATTCTAGTGCTCTTGCTGAATGTTGATATGTTAGAACAAAGTTTGAATCTACTACCCTATGTTTATGTTTTGATGATAACAAAATGAAAAGATATATTATTTATGTGATTCATGTATGAACTATTTGCTACCTAAAAATATTACGTTCTGCTTTGCAGAAACTCTGATAGGTATCAGCAAGAGCACACTTAATCAACATCAGAATATTGGTCTTTAACACCAGCATCAGAAGTTGCTATATCAGAATACCAGAATCAGAAGATTAACTCACGTGTATGCTGAAGCTTGATGAACAGAACTGCGCTCAACACTCTGATAAAGACAACAACAGTTCATCAGCAGTTAAGCAGAGTCAGAATGAGGCCAAGCCAGAACATGCTTTAAGTAGCAACGGTACTGTGCATTGAAAGCGTATTATTACCAACGGCATCATTCCAGACAAGATCTGCTCAATAAGGAAAGTTTGTTATTAGCATTCAATCAAGAATATTGCTCCAATGTTCAACAATCTCAGTGCTATATAAACAAGACTATGAAGATTGAATTGGATAATGCTCTCCAACATATTACACGCCTAAAAGCTAATCATAATCTTCCTTCTCTCAGTTTGCTAAACGCTACATATCTCCTTACTCAATCATTGTTTAGCAATCTAGTTTCATAAGCTTAAGTTGTGTAACATCACAGTTGTGATACAGTTTTGTAGAAAACATTCACACACCTAGATTTATCTTCTTTGTAAGAAAGTGTTTCCTTGACAAACCGGGCTGTGGTTTGCATCAAGAAGGCTTTAGCAGTTGTTAAAGCAGTTTGTAATATTCAGTTGAATATAGTGGATTAAGACCTCGTTGGAGAGAGGCGAAATCACCTTGACGGGTGGACTGGAGTAGTTTGAGATCAAACGAACCAGGATAAAAATATCTTGTTCATTGCATTGATTTTCAGTTTTACAATTCAACCCCCCCTTCTTGTGTTTTTCACTTCTTCAATTGGCATCAGAGCGCCTGGTTCTGAGCTAAAACACTTAACCGTGTCAGTATAAGATCCAGCGTCAAAAAAACACAATGGCAGGAAATTACTCTCACACCAGCAATGACAACCATGAAGACAGAGACAGATTCAACGGCAAACCTCCAGTCTTTGATGGAGAAAACTTTGATTACTGGAAAGACAGAATTGAAAGCTTCTTTTTGGCACATGATGCTGATTTGTGGGATATGGTGACAGATGGATACACGCACCCTGTGAATGCAAGCGGTCAGAAGATTGATAGAAAAACAATGTCTGACCAACAAAAGCGTGACTTCAAGAATCACCACAAGGCCAGAACCATCCTTCTCAGCGCCATCTCCTATACTGAATATGAAAAGATCTCCAACAGAGACACAACAAAGAACATTTTTGACTCACTCAGAATGACGCATGAGGGCAACGTTCAGGTCAAAGAAACTAAAGCTCTGGCGCTCATTCAGAAGTATGAGGCGTTCAAAATGGAAGAATTTGAATCCATTGAAACAATGTTCTCAAGATTCCAGATTCTGGTAGCTGGTCTCAAGGTTCTGGAAAAAGGATACTCTACTGCTGACCATGTCAAGAAAATCATCAGAAGCTTACCCAAGCAGTGGAGACCAATGGTTACAGCTCTGAAGCTAGCAAAAGATCTCAACAAAATTACTCTGGAGGAACTTATCAGCTCCCTCAGAAGTCATGAGATAGAGCTAGAAGCTGACGAGCCTCAGAAGCAAGGTAAGCCTTTAGCATTGAAATCTAACAAAAAATCTGAGTCTAAAGTTTTGCAGGCAGTTGAAGAAACATCTGATGGATCCTCATCATAAGAAGACGAACTCTCCCTCCTCTCCAGAGGAGTGAATCAACTGTGGAAGCAGAGGCAAAAGAAGTTCAGGAATCCCAGAAGATCTGATCAGAACGAGTCTTCTTCCAGATACAGAAGGACAGATTCTTCCTCTGGATATAGAAGATCTGAAGGCTCCTCAGGAAGCAGAAAGCCAAACACCAAGGACATCATCTGCTATGAGTGCAATGAGCAGGGACACTACAAGAGTGACTGCCCAATGCTTCAGAGGGAAAAGCCCAAAAAGAAGTTTGGAAGAGAAAAGAAGAAAAGTCTCATGGCTACATGGGATGACTCTGACTCGTCTGAAGCTGACTCAGAATCAGATGATGAGAGGGCAAACATAGCTCTCATGGCTAAAATTTTAGAAGATAGTGAAGCTTCTGAATCAGACTTAGAATCAGATACTGAAGAGGTATTTCCTAACTTTGCTGTTAATTTTACCAAGGCTGAACTTGCTGAAAGCCTTAATGAAATCCTGGAAAGGTATCAGCAGATTAGAGTTAAATTCAGAGATCTGAAAAGGAATCTTGAATCTGACTCTAATAAGACTGAGAGTCTTAAATTGGAGAATTCTGAACTGAGAATTAAAATTTCAAAATTAGAAAATACTTTACAAAACTCTCAGAAGGAACCAATTTCTGAAACTCCCAGCAACGCTGATGAGATCATCAAGGAGTATGATCACAGTTTCCAGAAGTTCCTTGCTAAAAGCATAGATAGAAGCAAAATGGCTTCAATGATCTATGGAGTTAGCAGAAACGGCAGGAAAGGAATAGGATACCAAGGTAAGGTTCCTACACCAAAGAATGTCATGGACTTAACCATTAAACACACTCCTCTGAATTCACATTTTGTGTATGGTCACACACATGATATTAAATACACTAGCAGTAAGTACTCTGTGAAACCAAAATTCAACCAGAGTTTTGGTAAATCTAACAAATCAGGACCCAAGAAAATCTGGGTACCTAAGGATAAAATAATACATGTTGCATATATCTTTAGCAGCAAGTCAGAAACACCAGTCATGGTACTTGGACTCTGGCTGCTCGCGACACATGACGGGAAGAAGGCATATGTTCCAAAGCCTGGAACTTAAGCCTGGAGGCCACGTTGGCTTTGGAGGCAATCAGAGGGGAAAGATAATTGGCTTTGGAACTGTAGGTAATGGAAATCTTCCCTCTATTAATAATGTTCTGCTAGTAGATGGATTAATGCATAATATGTTATCCATAAGTCAATTAAGTGATAAAGGTTATGATATAATCTTTAATCAAAAATCATGTAAAGCTGTTAGTCAGAAAGATGGGACTATCCTGTTTAATGGAAAGAGGAAAAACAACATTTACAAAATCAAACTTTCTGAACTAAAAAGTCAGAATGTAAAGTGCCTTCTGTCTGTTAACAACGAGCAGTGGATCTGGCATAGAAGATTGAGGCATGTTAGTATGAGAAGAATATCTCAGATTAACAAACTCAATCTGGTCAGAGGACTTCCTAATTTGAAGTTCAATTCAGATGCTCTGTGTGAAGCATGTCAGAAAGGCAAGTTTGCAAAACCTTCTTTTAAATCTAAAAATGTTGTTTCTACCTCTAAGCCATTAGAACTTCTGCACATTGACTTATTTGGACCAGTTAAAATTGCTTCAGTCAGTGGCAAGAAGTATGGGTTAGTAATCGTAGATGACTATAGCAGATGGACATGGGTAAAGTTCTTAAGACACAAGGACGAGTCACATTCCGTGTTTGTTACCTTCTGTAACCAAGTTCAGAATGAAAAGGATCTTAGAATCGTTAAAGTCAGAAGTGATCATGGTGGAGAATTTGAAAACAAAGATTTTGAGTCATTCTTTAATGACAGAGGCATTCTGCATGATTTCTCTTGTCCTAGAACTCCCCAACAAAATGGAGTTGTAGAACGAAAGAACAAAACATTGCAAGAAATGGCCAGAACCATGATCAATGAGACAAACGTTGCTAAGATCTTCTGGGTAGAGGCAATAAACACAGCGTGCTACATTCAGAATAGAATCTCAATAAGACCTATTCTGGAAAAGACTCCATATGAATTGTGGAAGAACAGAAAGCCCAACATTTCATATTTTCATCCATTTGGATGTACCTGTTTTATGTTAAATACAAAGAATTATTTGAATAAGTTTGACTCTAAAGCACAGAAGTGTATTATGTTAGGATACTCTGAACGCTCAAGAGGGTACAAAGTATACAATACAGAAACACAGATTATGGAAGAATTAGTCAGTGTTCGTTTTGATGATAAGCTTGACTCTGAAAAGTCAAAGCAGAATGAAGTTTTTGCAGGTATGGAAATTGAATTTACAGGTTCTGAAGACAAGTCATCAGAAGCTCTCAACACATACACTCCTTCAACGTCTGAAAGGAGCACTGCTAGCAATCCTACTACAGCTGCTGATCAACCTCAGAAGAGATTACCCAGAAGCAGCTTGGATCACCCAGAAGAGACCATCTTAGGAAGAAAGGAAGATCCAATCAGAATAAGAGCAAGCTTCAGAAACTCTGAAGAAACCCTCATGGGACTTGTGTCTCTGATTGAACCTTCTTCTATTGATGAAGCACTTCTGGATAATGACTGGATTCTAGAAATGCAAGAAGAGCTGAATCAATTCACCAGAAATGACGTATGGGATCTTGTTCCCAGACCAAAAGGATTCAACATCATTGGAACAAGATGGGTCTTCAGAAACAAGCTAAATGAACAAGGTGAAGTCATCAGAAACAAGGCACGACTGGTAGCACAAGGTTATAGTCAGCAAGAGGGGATAGACTATACAGAAACCTTTGCTCCAGTCGCCAGGTTAGAATCTTCAGACTTTTAATTTCATTTGCTGTTAATAGAGGCATCACTCTGTATCAGATGGATGTCAAGAGTGCGTTCTTAAACGGTTATATAGAAGAAGAGGTTTATGTGCACCAACCCCCTGGTTTTGAAAATACAAAACATCCAGAACATGTTTTCAAACTAAAGAAGTCACTATATGGTCTGAAACAAGCTCCCAGAGCTTGGTATGAAAGGCTAAGTAACTTTCTTTTAGAAAATGAATTCACTAGAGGGAAGGTGGACACTACCTTATTCTGTAAATCAGTTAAGAATGACATCTTAGTCTGTCAAATTTATGTTGATGATATTATTTTTGGTTCTACTAATCCTTCTCTTGGAAGAAAATTTGCTAAGTGTATGCAGGCAGAATTTGAGATGAGCCTCATGGGGGAACTGAAATTCTTTCTAGGAATTCAGATCAATCAAACTCCAGAGGGAACTTACATTCATCAGAGCAAATACATCAGAGATCTTCTAAAGAAATTTGACCTCTCAGAATGTAAGCCATCAAAGATTCCAATGCATCCCATGTGCATTCTCGAAAGAGAAGAGGTAAGCAAAAATGTAGAACAGAAAGTCTACAGAGGTATGATTGGTTCTCTTCTTTATCTGACAGCTTCAAGACCTGATATATTATTCAGCGTTTGTATTTGTGCTAGATTCCAATCAGATCCTAGAGAATCTCACTTAACAGCTGTTAAGCGAATTTTCAAGTATCTGAAAGGTACTACTAATCTGGGTTTGTTTTATAGAAAATCCAGTGATTACAGCTTAGTAGGCTACTGCGATGCTGACTTTGCTGGAGACAGAGTGGAGCGTAAAAGTACTTCTGGAAGCTGCCAGTTTCTGGGAGAAAATCTGATCTCTTGGTCCAGCAAAAGGCAATCAACAATTGCGCTATCAACAGCCGAAGCTGAGTACATAGCAGCAGCAGGATGTAGCACACAAATGCTCTGGATGAAAAGTCAGCTTGAAGACTTCCAGATTTTTGAGAGTAACATTCCTATACTCTGTGATAATACTTCTGCTATTTGCTTAAGTAAGAATCCTATTTTACATTCTAGAGCTAAGCATATAGAAATAAAACATCACTTCATTAGGGACTATATTCAGAAAGGAATTTTGAATTTAAAATTTATAGATACAGACCATCAATGGGCTGATATCTTCACTAAACCCCTTTCTGAAGATAGGTTCAATTTCATTCTGAAACATCTCAGCATGAAAATCTGCCCAGAGTGAAAATGTTTTAATTCCATATATTTATCTTCAAAATGTATTTGTTTTACTGTGAACTTCTGATCAATCTCTTTTCAGAAAGATAGAACATGCAGATTGTATCAGATGCTAGTCTAAAGATCTGAGAGTCTAAGCTCAAAGACAGATGTGCTGATCACTACATCAAACAAGTGTCATCCAATCATCAGCAAATCTCTGAAGCAGAACGCGTGCACGCTTCTGAGAAGGCAAAACGCTGATTGGGTGCATTGAGACACATGTCTGGTAACCGTTTTTAAGTATCTTTCTCAAATCCCCCAAAATCAGCAAGCATTAAATGAAAGTAATCATGTTTTTAAAACGTAATCATGATTTTATTTCTCTTTCTTGAAAACGTTTATACTTTCAAAATATTCTGAAGCCTATTTAAGCACGTTAACCTCTCACTTTACTCTTTTACAGTTTCTCATTATTTCTCAAGTATTCTCTGCATTTTTCCGTGTTCATCTCTCTCAAACCCATTTTCTCAATTTTTCTCAAAATCCCTAAGTGTGAACATGGAAACCTCCAGCAGTGCTTCTGCAGGTTCTCAGAAGACAGCATCATCTGAAAAGTATCAAGTGCCATTCAGAACACTCCTCACTTCTGTGAAGAATCTTGAAGTGTTATCTGAATTGATCATTGATTTTGGAAGTCTGAAGGAAAACGGTTTTGATTTAACAGAAGAAGTTAGGGCACAGAAATGGGAAAGGTATTTTGACAGGTTGGTTGGACCAACATTTCCAATGTTAGTCAAGGAGTTCTGGATTCATGCAATTTCTTCAACGCATCAAGTCACCTCCTACATTATGGGGAAGAAGATTGTGATCACTGAGGATCACATAGCAAGGTTAATTGGTTACAGTGGCGGCGGCGTCCGCTGTATTGATATGGCTGAGAGATGTGCTGACGTGGGCGTCATAGCAGAAAGGATTTTCACCCATGGGGTGCCCAGCAGCAAGATCAGAGATCTGAAGGATCACCACAGAGTTTGGGCGAAGATAATTCTGGGGTGTTTTAATCATAGGAAGCCAACTAGTTCCCTGGATTACATAAATGTAGATCAGCAGTTTTTGATCTATTTTATCAATCAGAAGGTAAAAATAAACTTGGCTCATCTTCTGTTTAATCACCTCAGAACAAGCGTGAAGGAAACCAGGGAATAAGGAAGAACAAAGAGGGATTGGATACCCTTTGGAAGGTTGATATCAGATATTCTGACTGAGAATAGGCTGATTGAGCACCTGATAGAAGCTCAAGAGTTAAGCACCATTGAACCAACGGTTGGGAAGCCTCTGAACGCGAAGAACTTGAAGAAAATGAAGTTGATAGAGAATATCAAAAAGGAACCCAGCGCTACTCCCATTGCTGATATCACCAGCAGAAGAGTCCCACTGAGTGACTTTCCTTTATTTTCTGAGATAGAATCCAAGCCAGTGGTGGTTCTCAGATATTTGGACGCGTGCAAAGCTGATGTACAGATCCAAATCTGAATATCAAAGATCTGCACCAACCTCAACCAGAAGTTACACTGAAGAAGACGAAGAAAAGGAAGGCACCTTCAGAAGGATCATCCCAGCAGACACCCAAGAAAAGAGGTAATTTATCTGCTGCTTCTGTTTTAAATTCTTCTACTATTCCAGCATCAATCCCACCTCCAACCTCTCATAGAATCTCAATCCCCATCCCAACAATAGATGAAACTGAACCAGAAGATGACCCTTCTGAGGCACTTCAACTCAGAAGACCCCGAACCAAACATCCCAAACCAACAATCTCAACAACATCAGCAATTGACAAAGTGTTGTCTGACATTGATCAACACACTTCTGATCACTCCTCCATTAATCCAAACTCTAAACCACAAATTGTCCACTCTCCACAACCAGAAAAACCTCTCTCACCCATTCCAGAAGAACCTCTTATCCCTGAACAACCAGAAATTCCTCCTCCTTCTCCACAACCAGCAATTCCTTCTCCCTCTCCTCAACCAGAAATTCATCCACCATCACCTCAACCATCACCTCAACCTGAGTTTCATCACTCTGAGACTCCAACTCCTCCACCTTCTGAACCTCACTCTCCTCAATCCTCTGAACCACAACCTCTGGCAATCCAGCTGCCATGTGGAACAACAGTCACAATGGCCCAGCTGCCATCCTCGTCAGAATCTACACCACCAAATACTCCCAAAACCCCAAACAGGCCAATCATTATTTCTGATTCCCCCACTCCATCTCCAAAACAAATAGCTCCCAAGCAAACCACCGAAAACCCCAGCAGGACCTTCATAGATTTAACAATCCTTGACCGTCTTGCTGATCTGAAAAATAAAATAGCCATTCCAAAACCAAAACAACCAGATGTTGGCTCTGGTATTATGAATTTTGAAACACGCAGTGGATTGCTTCTCTGAAGCAAGTCTGTCCTGGAATGATTGACCCACCTGCCTCTGACCAGCTCTGGTCACAATTCAGAATTTGGGTACGTGCTGAAGCCCTCAAGTTGCAGGATATCAACTATGAGCAGGCACAACAGAACTTCAGCAAGCTGCTGAAGGAAGTTGAAAGTCAGCTGCCACAGGAAGACGTGCTCCCTCTGGATATTGAGCCATGGTCTGAGAAACAGCCAGCTTCAAAGGTGCAACCAGAAGAAGACAAGACTATTCAAGCTGAAGCAAGTCAAGCAGAAGATGTTGCAGAAAGCTCTCAGAAGCTCCCTGCTTCTGATGTTTCTCAAACTGCCCTGGACAGGCAGACTCTGGAAGAGCTGAAGCTGAATGACATGCGTCTGCAGCAAAGGATGGATGAAAATGACTAGAAGATGAAAGAAAGGATGGATGTGCAGGATAGCAAGATAGACACAATTGTCAGCATGGTGCACAAGCAGAATGAGACTGCTGATCAGATCAAAGCCATGCTGGAGAACCTGTTCACACGCCTTCCTCCCCAACCTTAGTTTTTCATTCATGTCATTTTCATGTTTTCTTTGATTATCTGTTGTACTGTTTTGTTTGATTCTGAACTTTTTAATATGACAAGTTTTTCTGCTCTAAATGTTTTAGCACATCACTTACACTTTTTGATTGCTGACAAAAAGGGGGAGAACAGGAATGATATTTTAAATAATAACGAATTACTAAGACAGAAATTCTCGAACATTCTAACTCTGATATACTTGAATATGTTTTCTGTTCTTGCTTAAGTCTAACAGGTACAAGAATGCTCTCTGACATTCTGAAGACTAAAGCTCTGATAATCTGACCCAAAGCAAAGCTCTCATAAGAAAAGCTCTGATACGCTGATCTGAAGCTCTGCTCTGATATGCTGATCTAAAGCTTCTGATAGTCAAAACTCTGAGAATCTGATGTTCAAAGAAAGGTAATAAAAAATCTGATCCTGAAGAACTCTTGGAATTAAAAAGGGAAGCAATAAATTCAGGGGGAGTATCTCTCAACTCTGATATCTCTTTATCCCTTATCTTTGATAACCTCTTACTCTGATACATCTTATCATTTAGTTATCTCTGATACTTTTTCACGTTATTTTCAATTAAAAATATCTAGTTTTTGTCATCATCAAAAAGGGGGAGATTGTTAGAACAAAGTTTGAATCTACTACCCTATGTTTAAGTTTTGATGATAACAAAATGAAAAGATATATTATTTATGTGATTCATGTATGAACTATTTGCTACCTAAAAATATTACGTTCTGCTTTGCAGAAACTATGATAGGTATCAGCAAGAGCACACTTAATCAGCATCAGAATATTGGTCTTTAACACCAGCATCAGAAGTTCCTATATCAGAATACCAGAATCAGAAGATTAACTCACGTGTATGCTGAAGCTTGATGAACAGAACTGCACTTAACACTCTGATAAAGACAACAACAGTTCATCAGCAGTTAAGCAGAGTCAGAATGAGGCCAAGCCAGAACATGCTTTAAGTAGCAACGGTACTGTGCATTGAAAGCGTATTATTACGAACGGCATCATTCCAGACAAGATATGCTCAATAAGGAAAGTTTGTTATTAGCATTGAATCAAGAATATTGCTCCAACGTTCAACAATCTCAGTGCTATATAAACAAGACTATGAAGATTGAATTAGCTAATGCTCTCCAACATATTACACGCATAAAAGCTAATCATAATCTTCCTTCTCTCAGTTTGCTAAACGCTACATATCTCCTTACTCAATCATTGTTTAGCAATCTAGTTTCATAATCTTAAGTTGTGTAACATCACAGTTGTGATACAGTTTTGTAGAAAACATTCACACACCTAGATTTATCTTCTTTGTAAGAAAGTGTTTCCTTGACAAACCGGGCTGTGGTTTGCATCAAGAAGGCTTTAGCAGTTGTTAAAGAAGTTTGTAATATTCAGTTGAATATAGTGGATTAAGACCTCGTTGGAGAGAGGCGAAATCACCTTGACGGGTGGACTGGAGTAGTTTGAGATCAAACGAACCAGGATAAAAATATCTTGTTCATTGCATTGATTTTCAGTTTTACAATTCAACCCCCCCTTCTTGTGTTTTTCACTTCTTCATGATCAAGGTATAAGTCTTCCACTGATAGACAGGTGTCGGGACATGGTTGTATATTTTAAATCCCTAACTTTTTCCTGGACCACCCTTTCGGGTTTTCAGTCCACTGGGATACCTTTTTGCCCAAGCCGCCTTTTCAAGTTTTCGACTTGTCGGGTGTACAAAGTTTTTTTAATATTTTTTTTATATATATCCCTAACTTTTGCTCGAACCCTTTTGGTTCGTCGGGATTCCCTTATTTTGGCCTAGGTGTGTCAACCTAGCGGGTCTTTTTTTTTATGCATAGTATTTTCCGACTATGTCCATGCTTTCAGGATGTTGAGAGTTGTCACTATCCATAGTGTCGTGTTGTAGTACTGTCAAAAATGTTTTCTTGATGGCACATGATTCGTTGCTGGAATGCGTGCGTAATGCCCCATGCGATTTAGATGGAGATTTGCCCCTGGTTATTTGGCACTTTTGGAGAGACTTCCCCAGGTGTGTTTAGACATCATGTCATGCCCCTTTCTTATGGAAGACCTGTTATTGGAAGTGTCTTTCCCGCTGAGGTGATTCTGTCCATTGAGAGGATGGTTGTTCATTGAATATCCATTGTGCGGATTTCTATGCTGTCAAACAATTAGTCATATGCAAACAATGTCATTTAAAGAATGCAAAACTCATGTTTGTCTTGAAATTTTTTTGAAAATTTGTTTTGTATAGTAAAACGAAATTTGCAAGAATGTGATATCAACTCAAGATTCGTAACAAAGCCTACAGTAATCAGGATACCTTTGTAACAGTATGCTCTCAAACTAACCCATGCTTCAGCTAGGACTTTTAAGGGTTATAACGTGGCCTGGTTCACGGTTCAATAAAGAAAGGATAAAGGCTCAAATTTTATTTGTACCCAACCCGCTCTTCGTGATGTTCTTAAGTCCTATGCTCAGCTAATTACGCGTTTAAATCCCGACTGAGTCTGGAATCTTTGCTCTGATACTTGATGATGATTTTTTTTGAAAAGGCAGTCAGTTTTGTAATCTTATTTTTGTCGAGGATTTGTAGTAACCTCTTTTTTTGGTTTTCGTTATCCCTTCTTTTTGCCTGAACTGTTTCTTTTGTGATTACAGTCAGCGGGATGCCCCAATTTTTCTCTTAAGTTTCCTTCATAGGTTTTGACTTAATGGGCTTTTATTTCGAGAGATAATGACTGCCTGTCTTGACGATTATACGGAAACATCACTGTCTTTTGTTTTAGATGGATGTCTTCGATGCCCTTCATTATGTACGAAGCGACAGATTGTGACTGAATGCGCCTCTGAATTATCTGAGAAAACTATCCTACCCCAGATTATGATTAAGGGTTTTAATTTGTGTGAAAAGCAAAACTCCTACTTGTTTAGATTGAAGGGGTTGACTAGGGATTATCTTCCTTATAACTCCACTATTTAGGATTTGAAACAACGCCTGTACATCGTCAGCAGAGTCTGTTCAAAAGCATACTGTAGAGATTGTGGTATCATTTTCGTCATCCTCCCTCTAAGGCTTAGAGTTTTTAATCGAGAATTGAATATCACAAAAGGAAATAAGAACTCATTTTTGAAATAGTGAATACTAATGAATTGATTCAAGACAAACATGTGCATTGCATTGATGAAATAACGAGGTTTAATATGAATAAATGTTCAAACAAATCAAAAGAAAATTACACATTGAAAATTCTAATGAACAAAAAGTCTTCTTGTGAGAACTTGTCACTTCAGATGGTATGCCTTGGAGGGATGGCAGAAGAACTCATCCTGACTGTCTTGTGCAAATTCTAGCGCTCCTTTATCAATCAGGTCTTGAATTTTATTTCTTAACGCCCAACAGCTGTTGGTGTCATGTCCAGGACTGTTGGAGTGGTACGCACCTCTTGCATTTAGATTTTACCTTGGGGAGGCTATGTTGGTATTCTGAGGAGGGTCCCTTAATATAACCAACTTGGCCTTCAACAGGTGTTTCAATGCTTGAGCCAATGACATGTTGATTTCGGTGAAGCGTCTTTCAGATGTATTCTTCTTATGCCGATTCCCCGTTGTCGTTGGAGAGGTTGTGGTTGGGCTTGTGATGTAGTAGCAATATGGAAAGGTCCGTTCCTGACCAAACCAACCTCTTCTCTCACAGGGGGATGATTAATGCCTTGGTCCATAATTTTAACTATTTGTTTCATGGATCTGCATCCATCTTGGTGAAGCTTGTTGAGGAAAGCTCTTAGCCCTTCTTGTCCTCGAGCTAAGTTTTGGATAAGAGCCATCTACCCTAGCATCTGGATTCTCATTGCTTCTACCTTAGCTCACAGTTGTTCCAATTGTTCATCCTTGTTGTTGTCAGGACGTTCCTTGGTCAGATTCTCGGTGAAGAGTGTTTTCAGGTCTTCTTGACCTTTGGCCAGAGCCACGATCATTTGCTGGAATTGCGTGTTCTGAGTCTGAAGATCTTTCACAGTTTGTTCAAGAGCCATTGCTGAAATAAACAGCGGAGGGGATGAGAAACATGTTATAAATCCTATTATGCAATGGTATGCATGATATGTATGCAATGTTTTCAAGGATCTCGCGGGGTAAACACAAGAGACTGTCAGAAGTTGAATTTTTCAGCTTTGATTGAAGAACTTTGTATCATTTAGAGTCCTTCTACGAGAGTCAAGCTCACCATATCAAGTGGGTCATAGCCCCTGACTCAAGTTGTTGAGTTTTGTTCTTATGACGACATTGGCTAGAGGAAAATAAATCCCCTTGCCCCTTGCTAGACGTCTGGTTCATCATAACCTGCATCACAGGCCCTCGAGATCCTTGAAATGGTTAGTATGATATGTCATGTTATGATGGTATGATGTGCGTGCTATGTGTGATGCGGTGGGAGAATTGACTTGATTGTTTTGCGTTTAATCGCAGATGTTGCGGTTAGCAAGAGTCACCACCGACTTTTATTTTATCCAAAAGAGGAAAGGTAAAAAAGCACAGGAAAAACCTTTGAGATTGTTTGTTGAGTTCGAGGGGGTAGATTATGAAAAGGGAAGGTATTAGCACCCTTTTCATCCATGGTTTTCTATGGGCTCTTAGTTACTTGCTAGATCACTTGCTTTTGTTTGAAATTGTGCTTTGTGTGGTTTTTGAAAGTATTTTGTAAAGAGGCCTTTGTTTAGGCTATCTTTGTAATGATTCTCGTTCGTAAGAATGTATACAAAGATGTTGATCTTTTTGAAAATGTTTTCAATGTTTGTAAGATGTTTGGAAATGTGTGTGTTTGTTTTGAAAATAGCAAGGATGTTTTGTTTTGAAATGGAGCAAGTAACTAAAAGCAATCTACCTACTCAAATGTCTTTCTTGTTCATTTTCACCTTTTCCTTTAATATTGTTGTCTTACCATTGATTTGGTAAGCAACCCTATCTTTGGATGTAAACGGGACGGGCGTGGTTCATTGTATAGTCATGATTAGCAATATTGCAAGGTATCTTAGCATTTATTGAGGGACTAAGATCATCTTGTAAGGCAACTTTGAATAGCGTCATCGAAGGACTATGATCTTGTATTTGTTTGTTTTTGGTAAGACACCTTACATGCATAATATGGCCATTTTGTATAAGGCAGCCAAGTGAGATAACCCTAGGGGTGTTTTGTGTGCAAGTGTGTCATTTTCATGCTTGATTTTGTCTTGGATTAGGGTTTTCTGTTTGATTGGTTTTATCTTGCCATACAAACCCTAATTACTAGCATGTTATGTAAAAGCGATAAATTGCGAAATTTAAAGTTACTACGCTATTACAATCATTTGTGGGAGGGGGTATATGATTTATGAATAGGGATTGCAATAATATAAACTTAATTAATCTATTACAACCAAATTGAATATGTACTAATATTGGAATAAATAATATACAAGGTGAATTAAATATGCAAAGGTATACAAATGCAAAGAAGATTTCTGTTTGGTTTTCATCTGAAAAAGAGTTTTAACCTAAACCTAATAAATAAATCAAGATTAACTTAAATCAATTTAAGAAAAGAAATTATTTTTAGAAAAGATTTTGAATGAACCTTAATTCTATTTGATTAAAGGGAAATAAATTTCTTTAAGAAAAAATTAGGTATTTTTGTATTTTTTTGGTCTTGAAAATAATACATGGCATCATGAGGTATTTTGGTCCTTTTATATTAAAATAAATATTTAATGGGTATAAATAAAAAATAAATATTAAACTAGTTCTAATTTAATTTACAAATTTAATTAATAAAAATGGATAATATACATAACTAAATAAAATATTTTTTGTGAGAAAAATAAAATAAGATAAGCTAAAATATAAATTTATCATTTTTATATTTTTTATGATTTTTAATATTAAGAAAAATATATTAAAGAAAATAAAATGAAAAAAAAATAAATAAATAAATGATAATGGGCCAGGGGAGTATACAAGTAGACAGGGGTAAAATGTTAGAAAAAACAAAAAGGCCCATGCACTAAAGCCCATGCGTTGCAAGCTAATAAAAAAATGGAAAAAGGTGAGAAAAATTGCAAAAGGCAGGCGCTAAGGATCGAACCCGTGACCTATAGAATTTTTGTGCGCTGCCTTACCACTGGGGTGGCTGTACATCCGTATATAGAAACACAAACATAAATATATATTAGAAAACACCCCCTGAAGGCAACTTCATCTTCAACCTTGAGCCATGGCCGGACCACCTGTATCTTCATCATTTCTCCATAAAAAGGGAAAGTTCAAACATGAAAATTATGGTGTTTCTTCTCACAAGTCCAACCATATAGTTTATGTAAACTAACAGTCAAAGATCAAAGCTAATTTAACTTGCCCTAATTTGAAACCTAATTTTTACAGAAATTTCAAATCCAAAATTCTCTATGCACAGTTAATATAAATGAAATTTATGAACATGGTTAGATTTAGAGCAAAGATATCTACATTTTTCTTTCACAAATCAGGACCAAATGATGCTTGTATGAGGAGATAGAAGTTTAACTTTTTACCTCTTTCAGTTGAGATCGTGAATGGAGTTTGGGCAAGTTTTGAGAAGGCCTGAGGATCTGTTTAGCTTGCCTGGACCTTCTTGAGTGTATTCCAATCCTTACTTTGTCTTGAAAGTTCCTGAATCCCCCTACTCAAGTCAAACTGCAAGCTTGATATTTGAAAATGGTGGATGGAGTAGGAGGATTTACAGTGAGGGAACAGGGGTCTGGATCACTTAGGTGTGATGTATATTAAGTGTTTAGGTGGTTAAAACTCAAAACGCATGAGTGGATTTGGAGATGGATGAATAAGGTTCAAAACTATCAAGCTATGGAAGATTTTCAATGGCAAAGTGTTTTGGAGTGTTTATGAGTCTTAGCATTCATGTCCTATGTTGCAATACCTTTGTCCATATGTATGGAAGAGGTTAGACATCAAGCTTTCTCAAGATTTTTGAGTTATAGCCTTTTGGCTCTATTACTTGCTTTTGAAGAAAAGTGAGGAGACGAGTCCCTAAGTGTTGTACAAGCATGGTCTGGTTTTTGAGAGGCCTTAGACAAGTTGCTTTTGGTTTTGAATTTGCTTGTGTGCAGAGCAAACAATGAGAATCTCAAGAAGTTGGCAAAGGAAAAAGTTGTGCTTTATCAAAATGGAAATGACACCTTTGTGCCATAAATGGAATTATAGCTTGGATAAAGGCTCTAATGCTTGGATTAAAGCTCTACAAGCTGTGCAAACATTTAATTATGGAGTGAGAAATAAGTTTGAGGCCTGAAAAGCAAAGATTATGCAGCCTAGGCTTGGATTTGAATTTTTGTTCATCATGAAATGGCTTGAAATCAAAGTGATAAATTGCTAACTTCATCTCTTCGATTCTACCTAATCAAGAATGATCTCAAGGAGTTCTTTGACATTTTGGAAAGCTTGCAATGTTCTCTACAACTCATCTTTGAATTGCTTTTGAAAATTCCCTTTGGAACTATGTGAAACATTTCCATAAAGTTAGGTCAAAAATTTGCCTAACTAGGGCAAAATTTCACTAAGTTATTTTAGTTCATGAGCATGTATTCACAAAATTATATCTTGAGATCCAAGCATTTTTAGGATAAATTGTGTGAGGAAAAGTTGTATATTTCATGGAGATCTACAACTTTCATGTTGTAAATTTCCTTTGAATCATCTTCCATCATGGTGAAAATTTGGCTCAAAGTTGAGAAAAAATAAGAAATCTTCTATACTTAGAAAAATTTCTAAGTAAAAAATTTTCAACTTTCCAAATCAAAATCTTAAATCCTTGCTGTCTTGATGAAAAAGTTTCACATTTTGACATGTTTTGATGAATTATGATCTTTGGCACTTGATTTTGACCAAAAAGTCAAAGTTTGACTTTCAGTGTACAATTGACTTTTGATTAATTGACTGAAAAATTCATCTGTCAATCCAATGGATTTGCAATGCTTTGAACCATTCCATTAGGTAAAAATGATGAAATTGGACTCTTGAGATTATGCCTTAAACCAATTGACCATTTGCTAGGTCAAAAATCAGAAATTGCGCTTTCTCAGTCAAAATCCTAATTTTGACCATTTTGCCCTTTTGATGATTTGATCAAATTTCTTGAGGAATTGTGGTCCAAACTTGATCAAATGATACATATGAGTCTAAGATGTTGATGTGGATAAAAAAATGTGAAGTTTGACTGTAAATTGGCCGTGGTTGACTTTTTCCCCCATGAAACTGATTTTTAGGTCAACTATCAAATTGACTGATCAAAAATGTGATTCAAGGCTTGAAACTTGACATGAGTAACCTTGGGGGTCCATAATGATCCTTGAAAGTCATATGAAGCATTGATAGTCCAAAAATCCTTTTGCAAACTCGAACCTTAATTTTGGTCATTAGTGCTTGAGGAGATGTCTTGAGCTGGTCAAACCCTAATGCAGTCTTGAGTCAAAGAGATCTTGTGAGGAAATCCTTGATAAGTTAGAGGGAAAATTTTGGGGTACAACAGATGCCCCTATTCAATCTTCTTAAGCCTGAAGAGTTAGATTGGCATGTTTTTCCAGTCGTGAGTCGAAGGTGGAAGATGATTGGAAACTAGAGTGCCCAGAAATTTGCACTTGGTGACGTGAGAGTCGACATAATGGGATTAAAGATGCCATTTGGAGAGGTTCTAGAAAGTTGTAGGAGATGGGCTTAAAGATGCCATCCAAAGGTGATTTCTCGTGTTGTAATTTGTAAGCTGAAAGAATGAGTATCAGAATGGCCTCCGTGTCTGGGGCGTATTTGTACTGTATCTGGAATAGTTGAATCTGAATGAGTATCATAATGGAATTTGTGTCTAGAGCGTATTTGAACTATATCTGAAAGTTGAGATCTGAATGAGTATCAGAATGGCATCTGTATCTGGAGCGTATCTGAACTATATCTGAAAGTTGACTCTGAATGAGTATCAGAATGGCGTCCGTGTCTGGAGCGTATCTGCACTATATCTGAAAGTTGAATCTAAATGAGTATCAGAATGGAATCCGTGTCTGGAGTGTATCTGCACTATATCTGAAAGTTGAATCTGAATGAGTATCAGAATGGCATCTGTGTCTGGAGCGTATCTGAACTGTATCTAGTTCTGAATATTGTTAATGGTAGTTGTTAACCTTATCCTGAAAAGGGTAAAATGTTAGCTAAAATCCAAAGTCATGTTGCTTGAAATGTAAGATGTGATGCATTTGCTTTATCAATTTTTATGATATAAGGATGCAATGTATGTGTATGTGAGCTAATTTGCTGTATTGTAGTGGGATTGGGGAAAATAAAATCCCTGACTGTTGTTGAGGATATGTAAGCCTTCATGTATTGAAGCTGAAATATTGGTGAATTTCTACCGAGAGAAATAAACTCTGTTGTAAGGGCAATGCCATGTGCTGTTTGTAAAATCTTATTGGGGAATCCTGAGAAATTTTACGACTTCTACTGGGGATCAACAAATTGAAGCTTTGTTTCAATGGGGATTTAAATGACGTACTGTAGGGGTTTACTTATGGAATAGCTTAGAGATATTTTACTATCCTTTCAACTTATCAGTATTTGCCTCTTTTCATTTTGTTTATTTGTAAACAATAATTATGTTCAAATGCATATGTTCAACAATGAATCATTGGACGTTTTCGTAAACAAAGCACAAGCGTAAAGAAAAGACAAATAGTTTTTGCACTTTCAAAGGGGTATCTTTGTATTGAATTTGAGTAAGTATTTTAGTACAAGGAGACAAACATTCTAGTAAGAGAATGCTGTCATAAAAAAGAAAATTTTGATACAAAGAAAAGATATCTATGTGTATAAAAAATTCCATGGGTTTCCATTCTTCTATAGCCTTCGTATCTCCAAGCGTCTTGTCTATTTGTTGCCTTGTCCGAAGATGATTGAATTGATCAGAAACTCTGAGTTTGTCAGTGGAAGCCAAAGTTTTTCCATAAAGTGAGCCAATGGGACATAGTCATACGCTTTAATTCCCTAACTTTTTCCTGGACCGCCCTTTCAGGTTTTCAGTCCACCGGGAAACCCTTTTTTGCCCAAGTCGCCCTTTTGGGTTTTCAACTTGCCGGGTGTACAAATTTTTTTTGTTTTATCCCTAATTTTTCCCCTAACCTTTTGGTTCGTCGGGATGCCCTTGTTTTGCCTAGGTATGTCAACCTAGCAGGTCTCTTATGCGTAGTATCTTTTGACTATGTCCGTGTTCGCAGGGTGTGGCAGGTCGTCACCATCCATGGTGGCCAAGATCATTGCACCACCAGAGAAAATATTTTTGATTACAAATTGTCCTTCATAGGTAGGAGTCCACTTTCCCCTAGGATCACCTTGTGGAAAGATGATGTGTTTGATTACTAAATCTCCAACTTTATACACTTGGCGCATGACTTTCTTGTTGAAAGCCTTGATCATCCGTTTTTGATACATTTGACCATTGCAAACAACAATAAGTCTCTTCTTATTAATCAAGTTCAGTTGATCAAGTCATGTTTGGATCCAATCGTCTTCGTGCAATCCTGCATCCTTCATAATCCTCAGAGAGGGGATCTGAACCTCGATAGGCAAGACAACCTCCATGCCGTAAACCAAAGAATAGGGTGTTTCCCCGGTTGATGTGCGAGCCGTGGTACGATATCCATGGAGAGCGAATGGTAACATCTCATGCCAGTCTTTGTATGTGACTCTCATTTTCTGTATGATCTTTTTAATTTTTTTATTGGCAGCTTCGACAGCCCCATTCATCTTCGGCCTATAGGGAGAAAAATTGTGATGTTGAATCTTGAATTTCTCACACAATGCGGTGATCATAGTGTTGTTGAGATTTGTACCATTGTCAGTGATGATCCTTTCTCTAATACCGTACCGAAAAATGAGATTTTGCTTGATAAAACGGGCAACAACATTTTTGGTAACAGAGGCGAAGGAAGCTGCTTCAACCCACTTTGTAAAATAGTCAATGGTCACTAGGATGAAGCGGTGTCCATTGGAGGTTGTCGGCTTGATTTCCCCAATCATATCAATTCCCCACATAGCAAAGGGCCAAGGAGATGTTAAGACATTCAGAGGAACCGGAGGTACATGCACCTTGTCAGCATAAATTTGACACTTATGGCAAGTTCGATAGTGTTGATAACAATCTGCTTCCATGGTAGACCAGTAATAGCCTTCCCGTAGGATTTTATTTGCCATCGTATGCCCGCTGAAATGGGTACCAAAAGTGCCTTCATGCAATTCAGCCATGATCCTTTTAGCTTCAACCTTATCTATGCACCGAAGTAACACAGAGTCATGATTGCGTTTATACAAGATGTCGTTGCTAAGGAAGAACTTAGCAGAGAATCTCCTTAAGAACTTTTTGTCAATTATTGAAGCTCCTTCTGGATATTCTTGAGCCTCGAGATACCCCTTGACTTCGTGAAACCAGGGTTGGTCCACTATTTCTTCAGTATTAATCCCGTGACAGTATGTTGGTTCATCCATTTGTTCAATGGTGATCTGGGGAGCCTTGTTATCCCAAGTAAGTTTAAACATAGATGACATTGTGGCTAGAGCGTCTGCTATCTGATTTTCTTCTCGCGGGAAATGCTCCAAGGTAATCTTCTTAAAATGTGGTAGCAATGTCAAAACATGTTCTTTGTAAGGGATAAGGTTATGGTGTTTGGTGTCCCAGTCCCCTTTGATTTGGCTGATGACCAAAGCTGAATATCCAAACACATCTAAAGATTTGATTCCCAAGTCTATGGCAGCTCTGAGACCAAAGATGCACGCTTCGTATTCCACCATGTTGTTTGTACAGTTAAAGCAAAGTCTGGAAGTAAAAGGAGTATGACACCCTTATGGAGATATGAGTACAACACCAATACCATTTCCAAGTGAATTAGAGGCTCCATCAAAGAACAGGGTCCATCGGGATCCTTGTTCAGGTCCGTCATATGGCCTGAATTCTTCACAGTTGTATAATGTCATGCTGTCTTCATCCGGGAATTAGAACTTCATGGACTGGTAGTCTTCTACAGCTTGGTGAGAAAGGTGATTGACCAATACACTGCCCTTTATAGCTTTCTGGGTAGTATACTGTATGTCATATTCTGTCAGAATCATCTGCCATCTCGCTATTCTCCCAGAAAGAGCAGGCTTCTCGAAGATGAATTTTATCAAATCCATCTTAGATATCAACAAGGTAGTATGAGTCAGCATATACTGTCTTAGCCGGCGAGCAGGCCATGCCAGAGCGCAGCAAGTTTTCTCGAGCAGTGAATCTCTGGTTTCGCAGTCGGTAAACTTTTTGCTTAGGTAGTAAATAGTGTGCTCTTTTCAGCCAGACTCGTCATGCTGCCCCAATACACACCCCCATTGAGTTTTCTAAAACAGTCAGATACATAATCAACGGTCTTCCCTCGGCTGGTGGCATCAATACAGAAGGCTCTTGTAAGTATTCTTTGATTTTGTCAAAAGCAACTTGGCATTCATCATTCCATTTGACTACTTGATCTTTCTTCAATAGATTTATGATTGGCTCACAAGTAGTTGTTAGGTGATAAATGAATCTGGAAATATAGTTCAAACGACCCAAGAATCCTCTGACTTCCTTCTCAGTACGTGGAGCAAGCATCTCTTGTATTGCTCTAACTTTGGCAGGATCGACCTCGATGCCTTTGTTGCTGACGATAAATCCTATGAGTTTACCAGACCGTACCCCAAATGTGCACTTGTTTGGATTCAACCTTAGCTTGTACTTCTTTAGTCTCTCAAACAGCTTTTGTAAGTGGTCAAGATGCTCTTATTCTGTTTGAGATCTGGCTATCATATCGTCCATGTAGACTTCTATTTTGTGATGTATCATGTCGTGAAATAGAGCCACCATGGCACGCTGATAGGTTACCCCGATGTTCTTCAGTCTGAATGGCATCACCTTATAGCAGAAAGTGCCCCATTGTGTGACAAATGTTATTTTCTCCATACCCTTAGGCGCCATTTTGATTTGGTTGTAACCTGAGAATCCGTCCATGAAGGAAAACACTTCGTGTTATGCCGTATTTTCAAGTAGGATATCTATGTGGGGGAGTGGAAAGCCATCCTTAGGGATTGCCCTATTCAAATCTCGGTAGTCCATACACATTCGCACTTTGCCGTCCTTTTTGGGCACGGTAACAACATTGGCAACCCATTGGGGGTAAGAGGTAACAGCCAAGAATCTAGCATTGAATTGCTTCATGACCTCTGCTTTAATCTTTTCTGACATATCAGGCCTCATGCGGCGAACTTTTTTCTTTACTGGCGGACAATCCTCTCTTGTAGGCATACGATGTACCACAATATCTTCATCAAATCCTGGCATGTCTTCATACGACCAAGCAAAGACTTCGACATAATCATGCAATAACTGAATCAGATGCTTCTTGACACTGGGTTCCAGATTGGCACCCACTTTGACCTCTTTCTTATCCTCTTCGGTAGCTAGGTTGATCATATCCCCGGGTTCCTCGTGAGGATGAATGGTTATCTCTTCTTATTGTAGCAGTCTGACAAGTTCCCCTGGTACTTCACAATCTTCCTCACTTTCTTCTTCGGCTTGCTAGATTAGATTCTCAGAGTCACAAAAGGCCATAGCAGTATCGTTACCCATGGGATCCAAAATGGATGTAACTTACATTGTGAGTGTGGGTGTGTGTAAGGGTATAGCTATCTTTGAAAGAAAGTAAAATGTAAAAGAAAAAACAATGAGCACAAAAGTTTTTATACGAAAAATGTCCATGATTCATTGATGTCATATGAAGATGAAATAATAAGCCTTACAAATGGACCATTGTGCCTCGGGTAAGACACAAGGTTTTAAGAGTGCAAATTGTTTTTAATATTACAAATCCAACAAAAATGTAAAGACAAATTATTGAGAGATGAAAGTGATCGGGACTAAGTATCTAGACTCCCAATTGCTAAGCCCTCCATTGACAGTCGGGAATATCCAATCCTCCAGGTTGCAACCATCTTCACCATCTTCCACTGCGTTGACTTCACGGTTGCTGATCTTCAAGGGTGGCCCTCCAGCACGGGAACGACGTACAGCCTTTTGAGCGCTTGAAGTGAAACCTAGGCCAAACTTGTCAGACTTATATGGAATATCTAGGAGTTGTCCCCAGATAGTGCATCCTCCTTCTTCCTCTACTACTTTAGCATCTTTCAGCGACGACATCCGGAGTGGAGGCCTTGTAATCTTGGGAACAGCCTTAGTCACTACCACATCTTGAGGGACCTCTTCAAAGTGGTGAAATGAAGTTTCAATGAATTCATTGTCCAATTCCTCATATCTGAAGGAATTGATATGGTTGATCATGTATTCTTCCTCTCCGTGTACAGTGATAATCTTCCCTTGAACCAGATACTTCAGAATATGGTGCAATGTAGAGGTAATAGTGCCAGCATTGTGGATCCATGGTCGGCCTAGCAGGCAGGAGTATGAAGGGCGGATGTCCATCACATAAAAGGTTGAATTGAAGGTTTGGGTTCCAACCTTTATGGGAATGTCTACCTCCCTATGTACCATCCTCTTCGAACCGTCAAAAGCTCTTAACATTATGTTGCTTGGCTTTAAAGTCAACCCCTCACAGTCAAGTCTATCAAGAGCCTTTTTGGGTAATACATTCAAAGATGAGCCAATGTCCACTAAAACATGTGCCAGAGTGGTGCCTCTACATTCCACTGAGACATGTAACGCCTCATTATGCTTTATTCCCCTCGGCGTCAGATCAGCATCTGAAAAACCTAAACCATTGTCCGCAGTTAGGCTGGCCACGCAGTCTTGAAATTGATCAGCAGATGTCTCTTGAGGTACATGGGCGGTTTTTAAGATCTTCACCAAGGCTTTTGCATGTGCCTCGGAACATAGTAGTAATGCCAACATGGATATTTTAGAGGGAGTTTTCCCCAATTGTTCAACTACATCATAGTCGCTCCTCTTTATAATTTTTAGGATCTCCTTCATTTCTTTCTTGGAGGTCTCTGGGATAGTTAATGACTGAGCCTTCGTCTGGACATGCTCAATCATAACACCTTTTCCTCGAGCCTCAGTTAACTCGGAAGCAGGAGTGTCAGTAAGAATGATTACAGGGGTTGTAACGACTTTGTCAATTGGAATACTATTGGAGATAAATGTGGGACCAGGAACAACTTTTGGAGCAGCCACAGGGATAATTACGGGTCCAGAAACTGCTTTTGGGGGAGAAATTTCTGGTGAAAAGATCCTACCACTTCGGGTAATCTTTCTAGTTCCGACAATGTTACTGATGTTGGAGTCTTCTTTCTCAGAATTTATCTCTTCGGCGGCCAGCCAGTCTTGCTTAATACCATGGTAATAGACATCTCCTCAATAATTCCACAGTATGGTTTTGTCTGATGTATATGGGACTGTCCTAGGCATTGTGATTATTAAAGGAGTTGCTTTCGGAACTGATGTAATTCTAACGGGTCTTTTGGTGGAGACCCTTGAAGAATTGGTGGAAATGGTAATGATAGAAACATCTTCAACAGGAATAGGTGGAACAAGAGTATTTTCAAACAAAATCTCTTTGTTATCTATCAGGCACTGAATTTCTACTTTCAACAAAGGACAACCAGTTGGTGAGGACAAGTAGAGATGGAAAACTTCATTACAGCCCGGGAACACACCGGCTTTCAACAAGTTCATTTTAATAGTCAGAAGTGGGGTTATGAGTTCATCAACTGAGGTAACAAATAAAATTATGCAATGGCATTAGTATTGTGACCATGTCTGAGCATTGGAGGAGAAATGACATTTGGCTTCTCGGGCGCATCAAACTCAAGTTCCTTTGCTTCAATGAGGTCTTGTATTTTGTTCTTTAGAGCCCGACGGTATTTAGTATCGTGACCAGGACTTTTTGAGTGATATGCAACGGGCATTGGGATGATAATGAGGAGATGTTGTGTTGGGGTTTTTTGGAGCTTCTTTCAAGGTTACCAAGTTGGATCTTAGAAGATGAGGTAATACTTGAGACGGGGTCATGTTGATTATGGTAAACTGCCTGACTGGCCTTTCTATCCTTGGTTGATTATTTCTTTTCCGATCAGACGCAGGCTTTAGGATCATAACAGCCCCCACCATTGGTTGGCGTTCAGACCTATCATGGTTTCTTTGTGGATATACGGCAGCCACCTCCTTCTTTCTGATAAAGGGCTTCCTTACAGCTGTAGAAGAAGATGTATCTTTTTGAATCTTTCCATTCTTTATACCAGCTTCTATCCTCTCTCCGGTCAATATTAGCTCAGTAAAGCCTGCAAATGAACTTCCGATTAAATGATTGAAGAAGGGACCAGATAAGGTGCCTAAGAACATGTCTACCAATTCTCTCTCAGATAGAGGGGGTTGAACTCTTCCAGCGAAATCTCTGTTAGAACGTAGTTTGATTCTACAACCCTCAGTTAGAGTTTTGATGATAACAAAATACAAGATTAAATAAATTGTAAGATTTATATAAGACATATATGCTACTTAAAATTATGCTGTGTATTTGCAGAAACTCTGATGGAATCAGCATCAGAATATCAGTATCAACATCAGCATCAGAAGATATGTCAGCATCAGAAGATCAAACATGTGCTACGCTGAAGCCTGATGAACAGAATTTGCGCTCAACATACTCTGATTCTGATCAAGATCCTAACCATGTCATCAGCATTCAGAAGCGCCAGAATAAGCTACGCCAAGAACACTCTGATTTTCATTAAGCAGAACATTCTGAAGTGTCAACGTTACTGCATTCAAGGCAGATTAATTACCAACCGCTTTATTCCAAGACAAAGATCTTCTCAAAAAGGAAAGAACGTTATGAGAATTTAAATGGAATTATGGACAACAACGTATCTATTCCTAGGCTACTTAAGTAAATCAGTGAGAAAAGAATTGGCTAATTCTCCCATACGCACATACACATAAGCCAATCATCTTTACATTCTCACTCATCCAATTTGCTAAAGTTCTCAAGCGCTTACTCTATAGCTCTAGCAATCTAGTTTTCAAGTTTTACAATTCAACCCCCCCTCTTGTGTTTTTCACATCTTCAATTAGCATCAGAGCGCCTGGTTCTGAGCTTATAACACTTAACCGTGTCAGTACAAGATCCAGCGTTATAAAAACACTATGGCAGGACAACATCAAAACATCAGCAATGACAACAATGAAGAAAGAGACAGATTCAGTGGCAAACCTCCAGTCTTTGATGGAGAGAACTTTGATTACTGGAAAGACAGAATTGAAAGCTTCTTTCTGGCCCACGATGCTGATCTGTGGGACATGGTGACAGATGGATACACGCACCCAGTAGATGAAAATGGTCAGAAGATTGACAGGAAAGCAATGTCTGATCAACAAAAGCGTGATTTCAGAAATCATCACAAAGAAAGAACAATTCTTCTCAGTGCCATCTCTTACTCTGAATATGAAAAGATATCAAACAGAGACACTGCAAAGAATATGTGTGACTCTTTGAGAATGACGCATGAAGGCAACATTCAAGTTAAAGAAACTAAAGCTCTTGCGCTCATTCAGAAGTATGAGGCATTCAAGATGGAAGAAAGTGAACCAATTGAAACAATGTTCTCAAGATTTCAAATTCTGGTTGCTGGTCTCAAAGTTCTGGACAAAGGGTATTGTACTGCTGATCATGTTAAGAAGATCATCAGAAGCTTTCCAAAATAGTGGAGGCCAATGGTCACAGCGCTGAAGCTAGCTAAGGATCTCAACAAAATCTCTATGGAGGAACTTGTCAGCTCCCTCAGAAGTCACGAGATAGAGCTAGAAGCTGATGAACCTCAAAAGCAAGGTAAGCCATTAGCTTTAAAATCTAATAGAAAATCTGACTCCAAATTTTTACAGGCTGTAGAAGAAACCTCTGATGGGTCCTCATCAAAAGAAGATGAACTGTCTCTCCTCTCCAGAAGGGTGAACCAACTGTGGAAGAAGAGGCAAAGGAAGTTCAGGAATCCCAGAAGATCAGAGAATCAGAACGAATCTTCCTCCAGATATAGAAGGTCAGAATCCTCCTCTGGACACAGAAGATTTGAAGGCTCTTCAGGAAGCAGAAAGCCAAACAACAAAGACATCATCTGCTATGAATGTAATGAGCAAGGGCACTACAAAAGTGACTGCCCAAAGCTTCAGAAGGAAAAGCCCAGAAGAAAGTTTGGCAAGGAAAAGAAGAAAAGTCTCATGGCCACATGGGATGATTCTGATACATCTGAAGCTGACTCAGAATCAGATGATGAAAGAGCAAACATAGCTCTCATGGAAAACATAATAGAAGACAGTGAAGCTTCTGAATCAGACTCTGAATCAGACACAGAAGAGGTATTTCCTGACTTTGCTATTAATTTTACTAAGGCTGAACTAGCTGAAAGCCTTAATGAGATTCTGGAAAGATATCAGCAGATCAGAGTCAAATTCAGAAACCTAAAAAGGAATCTTGCTTCTGACTCTGATAAAACTGAGAGTCTCAAATTGGAAAATTCTAAGTTGAAAGATAAAGTTTCAAAATTATAAAATCTATTACAAAACTCTCAGAAGGAAACAATTCTTGAAACTCCCAGTAGTGCTGATGAGATCATCAAGGAGTATGATCACAACTTTCAGAAGTTTCTAGCTAAAAATATAGATAGAAGCAAAATGGCTTCAATGATATATGGAGTTAGCAGAAATGGCAGAAAAGGAATAGGATACCAAGGTAAGGTACCTACACCAAAGAATGCCATGGATTTAGTGATAAAATGCACTTCTCTTGATTCTCACTTTGTATATGGGCACACACACGACATCAAATATACTAGTAGTAATTACTCTATCAAACCAAAATTCAACCAGAGTTTTGGTAAAACTAACAAATCAGGACCCAAGAAAATATGGGTACCTAAGGATAAAATAATACATGTTGCAGATATCTTTAGCAGCAAAGTAGAAACACCAGTCATGGTACCTGGACTCTGGCTGCTCACGACACATGACGGAAAGAAGGCATATGTTCCAAAGCCTGGAACTTAAGCCTGGAGGCCACATAGGCTTTGGAGGCAATCAAAGGGGAAAGATCATTGGCTCTGGAATAGTAGGTAATGGAAATATTCCCTCTATAAGTAATGTTTTATTAGTAGATGGATTAATGCATAATCTGTTATCCATAAGTCAATTAAGTGATAACGGTTATGATATAATCTTTAATCAAAATTCATGTAAAGCTGTTAGTCAGAAAGATGGGACTATCCTAGTTAATGGAAAGAGGAGAAACAACATTTATAAAATAAAACTTTCTGAACTGAAAAGTCAGAATGTAAAGTGTCTTCTGTCTGTTAACAACGAGAAATGGATCTGGCACAGAAGATTGGGGCATGTTAGTATGAGAATAATATCTCAGATTAACAAACTCAATCTGGTCAGAGGACTTCCTAACCTGAAGTTCAATTCAGATGCTCTGTGTGAAGCATGTCAGAAAGGCAAGTTTGCAAAACCAGCTTTCAAATCTAAAAACGTTGTTTCCACCTCTAAGCCATTAGAACTTCTGCACATTGACTTATTTGGACCAGTTAAAACTGCTTCAGTCAGTGGCAAGAAGTATGGGCTAGTAATCGTAGATGACTATAGCAGATGGACATGGGTAAAGTTCTTAAGACACAAGGACGAGTCACACTCTGTGTTTGTCACCTTCTGCAACCAAGTTCAGAATGAAAAGGATCTTAGAATCGTCAAAGTCAGAAGTGATCATGGTGGAGAGTTTGAAAACAAAGATTTTGAATCATTTTTTAATGACAAAGGCATTTTGCATGATTTATCTTGTCCTAGAACTCCCCAGCAAAATGGAGTTGTAGAACGAAAGAACAGAACATTGCAAGAAATGGCCAGAACCATGATCAACGAGACTAACGTTGCTAAGATCTTCTGGGGAGAGGCAATAAACACAGCGTGCTACATTCAGAATAGAATCTCCATAAGACCTATTCTTGAAAAGACTCCATATGAATTGTGGAAGAACAGAAAGCCCAACATTTCATATTTTCATCCATTTGGATGTACTTGCTTTATTTTGAATACTAAAAATTATTTGAACAAGTTTGACTCTAAAGCACAGAAGTGTATTATATTAGGATATTCTGAACACTCAAGAGGGTACATAGTATACAATACAGAAACACAGATTGTGGAAGAATCAATCAGTGTTCGTTTTGATGATAAGCTTGACTCCCAAAAGTCAAAGCAGAATGAATTACTTGCAGGTATGGAAGTTGAATTCACAGGTACTGAAGACATGTCATCAGAAGCTCTTAACAGAGACACTCCCTCAACATCAGAAAGAGGCACTGCAAGCAATCCAATATCTTCTGTTGATCAACCTCAGAAAAGACCATCCAGAAGCATCATGGATCACCCAGAAGAAACAATCTTAGGAAGAAAGGAAGATCCAATCAGAACAAGAGCCAGCTTCAGAAACTCTGAAGAATACCTCATGGGACTTGTCTCTCTGATTGAACCATCTTCAATTGATGAAGCACTTCTAGACAGTTACTGGATTCTAGCAATGCAAGAGGAGCTGAATCAATTCATAAGGAATGAAGTATGGGATCTAGTTCCTAAACCAAAAGGATTCAACGTCATTGGAACAAAATGGGTGTTCAGAAACAAACTGAATGAACAAGGTGAAGTCATCAGAAACAAGGCACGATTGGTAGCACAAGGTTATAGTCAGCAAGAGGGGATAGACTATACAGAAACCTTTGCTCCAGTCGCCAGGTTAGAATCTATCAGACTTTTAATTTCTTTTGCTGTTAATAAAGGCATCACTCTGTATCAGATGGATGTTAAGAGTGCATTCTTAAATGGCTATATAGAAGAAGAGGTATATGTGCACCAACCCCCTGGTTTTGAAAGTTCAAAAAATCCAGAATATGTTTTCAAACTAAAGAAGTCACTGTATGGTCTGAAACAAGCTCCCAGAGCTTGGTATGAAAGACTGAGTAACTTCCTGTTAGAAAAGGAATTCACCAGAGGGAAAGTGGACACAACTATTCTGTAAGACAGTTAAGAATGACATTTTAGTATGTCAGATTTATGTTGATGATATAATATCTGGATCTACTAAATCTTCTCTGGGAAGAAAGTTTGCTAAGTGTATGCAGGCAGAATTTGAGATGAGCCTAATGGGGGAACTAAAATTCTTTCTGGGCATTCAGATCAATCAAACCCCAGAAGGAACTTACATTTATCAGAGCAAATATGTTAGAGAACTTCTGAAGAAATTTGATCTCTCAGAATGTAAGCCATCAAAGATTCCAATGCATCCCACGTGCATTCTGGAAAGAGAAGAGGTAAGCAAAAAGGTAGAACAAAAGGTCTACAGAGGTATGATTGGTTCTCTTCTTTATCTGACGGCCTCAAGGCCTGATATTTTATTCAGTGTATGCATTTGTGCAAGATTCCAATCAGATCCTAGAGAATCTCACTTAACAGCAGTTAAGCGAATTTTCAAGTATCTGAAAGGTACTACTAATCTGGGATTGTTTTATAGAAAATCAAGTGATTACAGCTTAGTAGGTTACTGTGATGCTGACTTTGCTGGAGACAGAGTAGAACGTAAAAGCACTCCTGGAAGCTGCCAGTTTCTGGGAGAAAATCTGATCTCATGGTCCAGCAAAAGACAATCCACAATTGCTCTATCTACAGCAGAAACTGAATACATAGCAGCAGCTGGATGCAACACACAAATGCTCTGGATGAAAAGTCTACTTGAGGACTTTCAGATTTTTGAGAGTAACATTCCTATCCTCTGTGATAACACCTCTGCTATTTGCTTAAGTAGAAATCCAATTTTGCATTCTAGGGCTAAGCATATAGAAATAAAACATCATTTTATTAGGGACTATATTCAGAAAGGAATCTTAAACTTGAAATTTATTGATACAGACCATCAATGGGCTGATATCTTCACAAAACCACTTTCTGAAGATATGTTCAACTTCATTCTGAAACATCTCAGCATGGAGCTCTGTCTAGAATAAAACTGTTTTAATTTTATATATTAACCTTCAGAATTGTGTTTATTTCACTGTGAACTTCTGATCAATCCTCTTTCATATTTTTAGAAATGAAGATTGTATCAGAATCTATCCATGAAGATCTGAGCGCTTCAGTTCAAGGATAGATGTGTTGTTCACTCAAGCAAAAAAGTGTCATCCAGTCATCATTTGTTTCCTGAGGCTGAACATGAGTTCACGCTCCTGAAAAGGCAAAGCGCTGATTGGATGCATTGAGACACATGTCATGGGTAACCGTTTAAGTATCTTACTGAATCCCCTAAAATCAGCTATCATTAAATGCTAATAATCATGATTTATTTATCTCTCTTAAGCGTTTATGTTTTCAAAAACTTTTTCGAAATCTATTTAAACACCATTCACACCATTCACACCTTTTAACCTCACTTTCATTTTCAATCAATATTTCTGATTTATGTGTTTTCCTTGTTTTTATTTACATGTTTGTCTGTAATATTTCTACTTATTCTAAACTATCATTGCTTCTGTTTTAATATAAACGTTTTTTTTTTGCTCTGATCATTTTAAGTCTGATTATTTGTGCTTTTTTATAACTGACAAAAAGGGGGAGAAAGAATGATATTTTTCAATAACGGATTACTGAGACAAAAGTCTCAAACATTCTAACATTCTGATATATTTGAATTTCTTTGTTCTGAAAAGTTACAGGTACAAGAATCTGATGAACTCTGATAAAGTAAAATTCTGATGCTCAAAGAAAGTTCAGTAAAGTTCTGATGCTCAAGGTCTCAAGGAATCAAAGGGAAGTAATCAACTCAGGGGGAGTATTTCTCTTCATTACTCCGATAATTTTTATTCCCTATCTTCTTATCTCTGATATCTTCTACTCGTTAATTGATTATCTCTGATACTGTTTCCTCTCTATTCTTAAACTCTGATACCTTTCAACATTTTATTTTAATTGAAAAAATCTGGTTTTTGTCATCATAAAAAAGGGGGAGATTGTTAGAACATAGTTTGATTCTACAACCCTCAGTTAGAGTTTTGATGATAACAAAATACAAGATTAAATAAATTGTAATATTTATATAAGACATATATGCTACTTAAAATTATGCTGTGTATTTGCAGAAACTCTGATGGAATCAGCATCAGAATATCAGTATCAACATCAGCATCAGAAGATATGTCAGCATTAGAAGATCAAACATGTGCTATGCTGAAGCCTGATGAACAGAATCTGTGCTCAACATACTCTGATACTGATCAAGATCCTAACCATGTCATAAGCATTCAGAAGCGCCAGAATAAGCTAAGCCAAGAACACTCTGATTTTCATTAAGCAAAACATTCTGAAGTGTCAATGTTACTGCATTCAAGGCAGATTAATTACCAACGGCTTTACTCCAAGACAAAGATATTCTCAAAAAGGAAAGAATGTTATGAGCATTGAAATGGATTTATGGACAGCAACGTATCTATTCCTAGGCTACTTAAGTAAATCGGTGAGAAAAGAATTGGCTAATTCTCCCATACGCACATATGCATAAGCCAATCATCTTTACATTCTCACTCATCCAGTTTGCTAAAGTTCTCAAGCGCTTACTCTATAGCTCTAGCAATCTAGTTTTCAAGTTTTACAATTCAACCCCATTTTCTTATGTTTTTCACATCTTCAATCTCTCCATTTATGTCCATAGTCCTTGAAACCTTCATTGGAGGCCATGGACATACTCTGGAGTTGAGTACGGGTAGGCGCCAAATCAGTGTTGTATTGATATTGCTTGTAGAAAGCTGCAGCAAGATCTTCCCAATTGTGAACGTTTTCTCTTTCTAGTTGGTAGAACCAGTCAAGTTGAGTCCCAGACAGACTGTCTTGGAAGAAATGCACCCATAAGTCTTTATCAGCAGTGTAGGGTTGAATTTTCCTCACATATGATCGGAGATGCATCTTAGGGCATGAAACTCCGTCAGATTTGGCGAATATGGGTGCTTTGGATTTCGAAGGAATCACAATCCCCGACACAAAACCCAATTCCTCAAATTCCAAACCCGGTACCTTTTGTATTTCCGTCGCGCTCAACCGCTCTTCGAGATGTTTATATTTATCATCAGCTGGAAGTTATTGTTCCTCAGAGTAATCTTCCTCTTTTTCCTCCTCTTCTGATTGTGATGGGACAACTGTTTCCTTGCCTTTCCTATCTCCTTCACCGGATGTTGTTGCAAAGTCCAAAGTACTTCTTGTCTTCCCATGAAATCTTCTTCCCATGTTTAAGACTCTGGTTACCTTCTTTGTTTTCTTTTTCCTCTCTTCAGCCAGCAGAGTCGTCAACTCTTCTTGCCGCTTGGCTAGGGTCATGAGAAACTGTTGAAACTGCGTATTCTGAGCTTGAAGATCTTTCACTATTTTCTCGAGATCCATCTTACTAAAATAAAAAATAGAGAGATGAGGAGTCTTGTTGCAAAAACCTGCTTATGTTATGATGAATGGTATATGCATATGCAATGTTTTCAAGGATTTCAAAGATTCAAATTTGCTTTAGACAAAAAGGAAACACACATTATATTAATAAGATAAAGTTTGAGTACATCAATGCCCCTTGGGCAAAATAATACAAAACTCTAAGATAGAAAAGTAGTGTGCATCCTCTTTGGTGCAATGTAGGCATTCAGAGTCTGCACCTCATGAAGTAGCCTAGTGAGTTCCAAAACCTTCTTCTCGCTTGCATAGAATTGGGCTTCAAAAGTATCTCGCTCTCCTTTGAGTTGTATCCAATCCCTTTGGAGGTCTTCAAGAGATGTGGGCATGTCAGGATGTAGGATAGTGTATGGAACGTCTCCCTCCATGACATGCTCAATGATTACCGGGAGAATGTAGGGGTAAGGCATCATAAGACTCTGAGCGCGAGTTCATACCCATTTGAGGTAAGGCTCAAGAGGGATGGAATTATTATGCCCCAAAGTCTTGCTATCCACCTTATTTAACATCCTCCAAGCTTGGATAAATCTCTGGCGAAGATCTTGATCGTCGTTGTCGCAGTAGAATACCAAACCTTGAATCAACATCTCGTGCGGGCCATCCCTTCGGGCGTAACCAAACTGTCTTAAGGGTAAGCATGGGTTGTAGGTGATAACTCCCCTAATGCCAAGTAGAGGGACATTGGAGAATTCTCCATAACGGTTGACAATGATAACATTCTCTTTGGATTGGGAGCACCAATGAATGTCTAAATGTTTGAGTGTCATCAACCTTTGTGACCTCCTTGAACCTTGCTCATTCTTTATGACTGATTGGGGAAGATGAGAAATAAACCATCATATAAAGAGAGGAGTGCAACACACAAGGACACCTCTTTTCCTCATTGTGCGAGTGTGAAAAGAGTGTAGGATATCCCCTAGCAATGTAGGCACCGGGTTGTGTGATATGAAGATTTTGACGGCGTTCACATCTATGAGTTGGTCAGGATTTGGAAACAAAACCATCCCATAGTTGAGGAGAGCCACAATTTCCTCAAAGGCTTGCAAGTCTAAGGAATTCCAACAGCTTTGGGATTTCTCAAACAGAAACTTTGCTAGGAAGCCTTTGACACCACTCCTTGTTTCCCAATGAGTTGTGATATCAGATGAGTGCAAGTGTAGAGCTTGAGCAATCTCTTCTGGCTTTGGATCTCTTTCCGTACCATTGAAAGGTAGTTGATTGAGAACGGGAATCCTTAAGAGTTGGGAGAATTCTTTCAAAGTAGGCACAAGTTAATAATCGGTAAATGTGAAGCAATGGTGCAAAGGATCAAAGAACTGAAAGAGCACCTTCATCATATCCCCATCTGTGTTGGAGGTGACCAAGTTGAGTAGACGACCATGTCTCTTGGTGAATAGAGAGTTTTCAGGAATCCTTAAAGCTAGCTCCTTAAGTTGTGGAGAGATCCTCACAAGGTTGACTTGAATAGTTTTCCTGTGAAGTGAATCCATATCCTACAAAACAAGAACAAAGATGAATCCGAAAATCCTTGAAATGGTTAGTGGATGTATATGATGTTCATGATGTCCATGATGTTATGTAGAAGTATATACAAGCTAAGCAAACAAGTCCTTAGTTTAGGCTTGCATGGAGTTTTATAGGTAAGTACCCTCTTGAAGTTTAGTTGGCTTAAACCTGTCCTAGTAATAGTAACCGGGTTCTAAGGAGCTTAATATCACTGGATTATTTCCTTGGTCATTGTTTCAGCTCAAGCCTCTTTAATGGCGACTGGAATTTCCCAAGAAACCAAACCTCAATGAGTGTAGTATCGAGTATCTACCAACTTCGGACTGCTTTTGCACACCAAAATTTACCCTATTGATTTAGGCTTATGTTTCATCATGAACATCATAGTGCATTGCATTCATACATTGTGATAGGATCAAAGTACTTTGGTTACCAAGTTTTCCTTAAAGCTTTGAAGGTTGATTACATGGACAAGTTGCTCAAGAAATATCTTACCATACAAATCTCTGGATCTTTTGAGCTCAAAGGTTATGGCATATCTCAATATGTTTTTACCCATCTCTTTGGATCATCAGAGGATTGGAGCTTGTGTTTGATCATAAGTGGAATCACTCTTTGGATTCATCAGCCAAATTAGGGTTTGCTTGAGCAAGGTTGTTGGAAAATGTACAAGACTTGATTTAGGGAGATACAACATTTCTTTGATATTTGAAAGGTCATTGTACAAGGAATTGTTCAAGATGCCCAGAGGATTTGAAGTTTTGAAGATGATTCATCAGTCTCCTAATGTGTTGACCAAAATTAGGGTTTGGGATTTCATCAAGATTTCTTGAGAATTTTGAAGTGAAACTTTGCACATAGCCTTTATATGTTTGGAAGATCATATGTGTGCAGTTTTGATCATCAACTTTGAAGGGAAGTGGATCAATTGATTTAGAGGGGCAAAATGGTCATTTTGGTCAAAATCAATCAAAGTCAAGGTTGACCAAGTGAATTCTTGGCCAACCATCAATTCAAGGATGTACTTTTCATATTTCAAGTCCATTTTTGTCATTGGATTAAAGAGATTGAAGTTTGGGTTGAAACTTATTCTTGAAGAAACCCTAAAAGTTACTAATTTTGGAAAATAAGGAATTAATTTCAAAAAATCATATTTTATTCACTCTTGATCAAGAAAATGCAAATGAAATATGCTAGGAAATCTAAGAGAATGACCTTTCACCTCCTTTTGGTCTCATGACCAAATTGGCAAGGAATCAAGAGTTATGGCCTTTTGAAGTCACAAAATTATGGGTCATTTTCTAAAATTAGTGAATTTCAAGCCAAATTTTGAGGACCTTAAATAACTCAATTGCAAAAACTCAAAACTAGGGGATTGTAGATCTTTTTAATACCTTTTCAAATTGTGCTCATTTGTGCCAAAATTCAAAAGTATGAGAAAGTTGTGGACTTTGGAATTTTGAGACTTTTCATTGAATTCATGCATGTCATGCAAATTGCAAATTGTTGACAACTTGATTTGTGGCCTTTTGTTTCACTTCAAACTTGGCCCATTACATACATGCAATTCACTAAGGACCATCATGCCAAAGTTTGAGCTGCACATGGGCAAATGAAAAAGGAATTCGTGGTTTTGCAAAAAAGCGCATGAAGTTGCCTAATCACCAACACTAGCTTAATGCAAGGATTTAAGTCATAATCTTGTTGCTAATATCTTCCTGGGAACAAATGGATTAAAATGCACGCAAAAAGCAAGCCAACGCACGATGGATTTGAAGGCTGCATGTGCATGCTTGATTTTGGCCAAAAGAAGATTTCTTTGATTCCAAGAGCTTTCAGCGCGAAAAACCTATCCTACCCTCCTCCTAATGATCTATATATTGAGAAGCAAGCCTCAGTGAGAAGGTTTCATGCTTCATTTCATCAATCAAAGTCAGAAACTCCATAGCTTGTTACTCTGCATTTTTCTTTGATTCTTCCATCTCCCTTGCGCGTTTGGCCAATTGTTCTTGAATTCTCTTCTCCAAGTGATAAGGATTGTAGATCGAGGCTTGGATTGCAACTAGAGTGAATGAGATAATAGATCCATTTTTTCTTAAAGGTTTGAATTCTCAACTTTGAATTCGGATTTCTAGCCACTCCTCGTGTGATTTAAGCTCATAATTATGTTGTTTGAAGTCCATGGAATGATTCTGAAGCTTTATAGCGTTTAATTTGATGAATTATGCATGATTGGATGCTCTGAAACTCGCGATTTAGAGTGATTTTATTCATATTCATGGCTTGATTGTAGTCAGTGTGGTTGATGATTCGGCTTGATTCCAATTGTAATTTGTAGTATGAAATGCTAGCTTTGATTTGCCTTTGATTTCATGAAAAATGATGCGAAATCGAGTGTTATACTGATCTGAACATGACCCCCAAGCCTGAGATATGCGCGCGTATTTTGAATGTCTAGAGGTTGAAGATGATGTGGTGGCACATCATGATTGGTCTGTTTGAATTTTTTGGTTTATTTGAATTTTTGTTTTATTTGACATTTTGTTTAATTTTGTTTTCTGATCAAAACACATTCAAAAATCACAAAAAATTTACCATAGGTCAATATTATTTTCTAGTATTTGTCATATTTTTTTTTAAATAATCTGATTGGTTTAAAAAGTTTATAGGTTTAATTAATTAATTGTTCAAGGTCTAGTTTTGTTTTATTAGTTTTATTGATCTAAAAAATCCACAAAAATTATTTGAGAACCACAAAACAATGTGAAAATTGATTCTGACTTTGGTTTATTATTTTCTCTATTTTTGATTTAAAATTTAATTTCAAAAGGTTATTTATAATATTTGTTTGTTTTTTTTTTATTTTAATACTTCTATTAATTCAAAAATTCCCAAAAAAAATCATGTAATCTTGTTTTTAATCATAGAATCTGAATATATTTTTACTTTGACCATTTCATGATTTTTGGTTTTGGTTTGCATTTTCTTGCCCTTTAAATAATAATTTTATTATTAATTGTTAGTTTTTTTTGTTTTTAATATTTTCCTTTTATCTAAAAAAATCACAAAAATTCAGGGGAGTGTGTTTTCAGCTCTAATATTTGAATATAATTTTTTTTGGCCACTTTTCTGACTTTTTGATTAAAATATTATTTTGACATATGGATATTTGTTAATGGTATAATTGTTTGAATTTAATTCCATTCTTTGTATTTTCCCAATAAAAAAAATATGAAAAAATATATTTCCTGATATTTAGGGTTTCTTGATGATTGGCATGATCTTGATTTAATTTGTTTGAATTTTGATCTCACTTAATCAATATTTGAGATTAAAAGTCAAAATTTAGGGTTTTGTTGCTTATGGTGCAAGTTTTATTTTCAAAACCACTATGCCCTGGATTTTTTATAGGATTCAAGTCTTGATTAGGGTTCATGAATGTATTGGGAATTTGAAAACCATTTTTCTTGAATCATTTGACTTGGTTTGACATTTTTCCACAAATAATTTTGAAAACTTGTCTAATTTGGTAGTTTTTCCAACTAGTCTTGAGCTTTGAACTTCACTTGGCCTCCTCCCCAATCATTCATGAACTTAGGGCTTGCATTTTGACTTCTAAACACTTCCAAGATGTTGAGATATTTTTGGTTTGAATTATGGATCCTTGTTTCTATTTTTGGTGTAATTTTGAAGTGAAAGTACCCAATTATGTTTGCATGTTTTGTTGCAATTTGTTTGATGGCCAATGAAATTGAGTGAGGCCTATAATTGGGAACCTAATGATCATGTTGGTTCTGACTTGTCCATGATAGCTCAATCCATTTCACTTAGAAGCCTCATTATTGAATATTTTGAACCATCTAATGCATTATGTAAGTTTCATCTCCTATTGTATTCATGAAGTTGTGTTTGAATCAATTATGCATGATTGAAATGTGTTTGCTACTGACTTTCATGGTCTTTGTTCATATTATTCTCAAGCTCTTATGATCCTTGATTGACATTCAATTGTCAATTCAACATGGTGATAGAAAGGAGCAACATTCCCCTGCTTTTCTTGACCTAATTTGTGCATATGCTTGTTTCTTCTTGTTTATCATGTCTAAAAGCCATCATGTTTGTTCTCACTTTTTCACCTTATGGAATACTAACTTGGTTGTTGAATGTGCGAGGTACTCTGAGAAAATTGTCACTTCTGGCTAGAGGCTTTTTTTTGTGTTTCACTTTATTTGTGGAACACAATCTATTATACTGGCATTGTTTTTTTTGTGCTTGGCATGATTGATGGTTTATGCAGGATATATATACATATGATTGTTGTTGTACCCCAATTTTTGACCTAAGATCCCATTTGCATTTTTGCATTTTTATACAAAGGTCAAGGTCACTAAATACAGTTGGTTTTCAATCTCTCACCTTTGAGCATTGATTGTGTAGAAATTGTCAAGTGTTTTGAACATTTTTTGCCTATGTATCACTAACTTCTAATCAAGCACGAAATGTGTGTTTTTGTTTCTTTGATTTCATGTGTTGACAGGTATCCTTCGAATGCAAGTTCAGCCTTTCGATTGGACAAATTTGCTGCCTGCAAGCCTGGTTTAGATTGGACAAATTTTCTGCCTGCACGCCTGCTTTCGATTGGACAAGTTTGCTGCCTGCAAGCATATTTCGATTGGGCAATACAGTCTCCTTTTGATCCACAACCTTCGATTGGGAAACATTGCTTCTTTCGATCAATGGCCTTCGATTGGGCAATACAACCTCCTTCGATTCACAAGTTGGACAACTGTACTGCCATGCAACACACACTACTGAGCCTGCTACAACAATCCTGCACCAACCTATCACTAAACTCCAAGATACTGCAAGCCTGCGTTGTCACAGTCCTGTACTTGCCCAAAACGGAGTGCACAAGGGCTGCGTAGAAGAAAGGGTCGAAACAACATTCCCAAACTGTTTAAATCATTTTTGTTTTCCCCCCAAAACTTCAGTCACCTCGCCTATAAATACAAGGCCTCACACACATTTTTAAGAGAGGACTTTGGGCCAGACGAATCTCTCCCCAATTTTCTCCAACCCATAAAAACTCTCAAAGTTCATAAACACTGTAGAAATCACAAAGAGAGGATTTTTTGGCCAAACGAACAAACCTTCAGAAAATTCTCAAGCACCAAATTTCCCAAACACAAAAATCTCCCAAGTCCCTTCAATACTTGTGAGAAACAAACCCAAAATCCCAGAAATACTTACTTCCTTCGATTTTGAAGGAGAACCACTCCAGTCTCCTTCGAATCACAGAAGCATCACGCTTGCTTCTCTTTTCCTTCAAGTCCAACGCTCCAAGCACAGCCTGTGACCCTTTTCCTTCGAATCCAGGATTCCCAGCGCAACTGTTGGCCTCCTCTTTCGAATCCAGCATCCAACCACCACTCCAGGGCCAGCACACGTTCCAGCCTGAAGCAAAGTAAGTCACCCTTACCCTTGAACTTTTTGTTTCATGCCATGACATGTGAATAATCTTTTGTTCGATTCAAGCATGTGAATGATACTTTTGTTCATTTCCAGCATGTACATAACACTTTAAACTTTTCATTTCAAAACATGTAAATACAATTCCTTTTCGTTTGAAACATTGTACATACTGTTCCTTTCGTTTCCACATTTTTAACATACCTTTCAGAGCCACCTCTTTTCGTTTCTGCTTACTGTTTACTTGAACTAGCTTCGATTATTAAACTGTTTTACTAGCATGGCCACAAGCCATGTTGTCATTTAATGTTTGAAATGAAAGAAACAAGATACATGAATAGGAAACGAAGCTGCTGGCTTCTACTCTTTTTTTAGGTTGAACGAAAGAGACAACCAGGAGGAAAACCATGTCCAAACGAAAAGCATATCCTCACTAACTCCAAGCCCAATCGAAGGACAGGACTTCGCCTCTGCCAGTCTCCAATCGAAGTACACTACCTGACTGCTGCCAAAGGCCAATCGAAGGACAGGACTTCGCCCCTACCAAGCTCCGATCGAAGGACAGGACTTCACCTCTGCCAAAGTCCCAATCGAAAGACATAACTTCACTGCTGCCAGCCCCAATCGAAGGAGGCCAACAGAATGCCAGTCGAAGCGTGCTCCTGCCTGGGTCGAAATACACTCAGTTTTCTTATTTTTTTCTTTTCCTTCATATTTTTTATGCTTTTTGATATGTTTGTAATAGCGTAGGTTTCTATCTTTCTGCATTTTATTTGCTTTGTACAATTGTTAGTAATTAGGCAAGATAAAATCAACAAGAAAACAAACACAAAAAAATCAAAAACACTCTTTAATCATTACTTGAACATACTTTAAAACATGCAAAACACTCAACAAATCAAACCCCCCCCCCCAAGGGCATGTTAACTCCGTTCTACCGCGATACCGGCCATTGCCTATTGCTAGAATGCGTGCGATAATGTCGCCCACTAAAAAAACACCAAACAAATCAACTTTTTCTAGAGGAACTACGGTGTTTTGATTCCATCATTGGATACGTAGGCAAAGGGTCGCGAAACCCTCACGAACACAATAATAAAAACTCTTTTTTCCCCTTAAGCAAACATTGTTGTAGATACATACACCCTTGTACATAACAAACAATTTTAAACCAAAAAACAGATATTCCAAAAGGTTCCTGCGGAGTACCGCAGATGCATTGGGTGCTAATACCTTCCCATTGCATAACCAACCCCTGAACTCTTGATCTCTTTACAAAAACGCATTGTATTACCTTTTATTTTTACATTGCATGTTTTTTAGGGTTTTATTTCGCTCTTTTCCCTTTTCCCTTGGAAACAATAAAGCGCGGTGGCGACTCTTTCTTTTGCGAGTCAAGTTAATTAATAGCTTGATCTCCAATTTTCACCGCTACAGAATTGGCGACTCTGCTGGGAAAAGATTGACCTCTTGCTGGTCCATCCCTAAGTGGGTTAGGCCTAATTTGTTTTATCTGTTTTATCATTATTTGATTGTTTGATTATATGTATATATTGTGGTTATTTGGGTGTTGATAATATTTACTAAGTTACACTTAGGAATAGGACGGGCGGTATAGTCATGTTAACTTTGAGGGAGTAATCCCGAAGAAGGAGGCATGAGATCCCGCACTTAGTGGAAGGCCCTTTTGAATGTAATATTTGTTTACCGAGTAATCAGGAAGACATTATTATTTTCTACCTGGGAGCCAGAGAAGTTGAGAACCGTAGAACCCTTACCCATCTTGGCATTTTAGGTGTAGCGCGGAGATTATAACGGAGTAATCCGGAAGTAATTGTTACGCGATGCTACGCTCAGATGAGTTTCTCTTGAGAATATTGCTGATTATTTAGTAATCAAGACGTTGGTAATATCCGAAGGAGGAATGTAGACTCCGGGAACCCTTAGAACCTTGTCTTGCAGGTGTGATTAAACCGTTAGTACATACCTTGGGGATGTTCTATACCTTTGACTCCATGCTCGTGACGTTGAACCTTTCAACTGTATTTGTGACCTTGCTTGTGGTTGTTGTATAGCCACGCATTCATGCATCCATAAAACCCTTTCCATTTGATTTTCAAGGAATTTGGAGGTTTTTCTTTGTAAACATCATAAGTTTCATCAAACTCAATGGATCTTGGGTGTTGATAGGGTGAAAAACCCTAATCCACCAAAATGGATGATTGATCTTGATGATAACTTGATCAACACTATGATCCATTTCAGAATTCATTTTCTATCTTCATACTTTGATGTTTACAACTTAATATCTTGAGCCCCTTGAAAGTCAAGTAAAAAATCTCTTTTGCATATCATACATCATTCTACATTTTTGTTTCACTTTCAAAGGTCTTTTTCCAAGTCTTATTTTTCCTTTGGTCTCACCAGTACAACACTGACGCTAAGAGAACAATGGAGAATATCAAGCAAGAGATTTCTGAACTTCGCAGAGAGGTGACTAATTTGAAAGCTGGTATGGATCACTCAACTGTTTTAGTTGAAATTTTGGTTGCTGCCCAAGTCAATCCTTCTAGGAGGGAGGAAGCGATGATAAAGGTCTTCACTGATTTTGGCCTTGAAGTTAAGGAGAGGTTTCCTTCAGCATAAATCCAGATGGAAAGCCTTCCCGGATTATTAACTTATTCATGCTTTTTGTAATTCCTCTTGTTTATCCAAACATTGTTTGCATGTAAGAACTTGTTTGCATCTGAATGATTATCTTAATACAATGAGTATGTTTGTCTTGAAAAAAATTCATTTGTTTCACACATATTTGTTTTCAAATTCTAAATTTCTTTTTGCATTATGATACCAACTTGTTGCCCATTCTCTCGCCTAGGCAGAGATTGAAGGGAGGATGATGATCTGAAAAACACAAAATCTCTGGTTGTATGCTTTTGGATAAAATCTTGCTGATGATGTACAAGCATTGTTTCAAATCCCTAAACACCGGAGATATAAGGAAGATAATCCCTTGGTAAACCCTTTTGAGCCTTTGAAGTAGAAGTTTCTTTTCTATACAAAAAACTCTCAAAATTTAACCTGGGGCAGGGTAGTTTTCAGTTAATCTGATTGAGTGTTCAAAATTCATAAGGAAGATGTTTTTTGAAGAGAAACTATGAGGGCCATCCTTCATGTACAATGAAGCCAGAAGACGTGGAACCACAATGTTATCCCTCATTCATCAAGAAGCGAGGTAATCACAATCTTCTCAACAAGCAAATATAAGCTAATGTCACACATTTTGTTCAAAAAGTCAAAAATCAAGAAAAAAAGAAAAAGCCTGCTAAGTCAAAAACATGGAAACATGCGACTTAGGCAAAATTAAGGCATCCCGCTGGACTATCAATGTAAAAGAATTAGTCCAGGAAAAATTTAGGGAAAATAAAATTGCAAAGAAAGGAATACAAACAAAAATTCCTCAGCAAAGAACAAATTGGTGACTACAAACACGAAAACATGAGGGTGGTTTCTATTCCGAAAGCCTCGTCGTTTCCTTAACCGTCACAAAATCCTTTTGAGAGATGAACACTCATGTTGAATTAACTGAACATAGGATTGGAGAACATCATGAAGGGGGTGGGCACCAAATATTTTGAGCCTTAAATCTTTTTTTCTAAAACCATGAACCAGACCACATTACAACCTTCAAAAGTCCTAATTGAAGCAAGGTTATTTTGAAAGCATACTTCAATGAGATATTGTTCTTGTCTCCCATGAATGTTCTAAATAGTTATGTTGGTATCATATGTTTTTCCTACACAAAAATAAATGGTGCTCTAACTCCCAAAATTTGTGCAATATCTTTTCAAAATCTTCAAGACTTACATAACTGTTGCATTAGAATTTTCATTCTCATAATAACTTTTTCTAACTGCAAAACATTTGTTTGATATCAAGGAAGCTCACATATAAGCACCAGTGATGAGTTTATTCTTTTAAGGCCTAAAACTATGATTGAGTAATTGGCGGATCATTTCAAGAACAAAATCATATCCAGGGGCATGTCACCTGAAGACCTTAAGCACAGACATGTTGCTTCTCCCAGTCAATGCTTCTCCAACTTGTTTACTCTTTGGGGCAAAATTTGAAGACTTTGTTGTGCCAACTACAGTCAATCTGGGGCAATCACGTCGAGATTTGATGAATCTCTCTAAGAGTTTGAAGACACCAGAGCATGGTGAATGCCAGGTCTTTTGTAAAATCCTCTTGAGACGATTTCTTCTCATCAACCATATAGCTTGGGGCATTTTAGAAGTGAAGTTATTCGCAAGAATCATCGAGCAACATACAGCTTATCAGCAGTAAACTTGGGGCATCGAAAATTAGTCCCAGAGGCAATCCAGATTTGTCAAGATATGTTTTGCACACATTATCAGAGGGTGGTGCTCCCAGTATCTCCAGCAAAGCATGACTTTTTCCAGCTGAAACTTTGTTTGTGTTGTTATCCTTTCAATGGATTGTTTGCAATAGAAGACTGGACTTTGGGTTTTCTACCTGAAAATATTTTCCTCTCCAGAGATATTTAAGCCTTGTAAAAGGACTTTGCTCCAATGATGGATTTTGTTTCTATCTCCAGTAATGCTCCCATCTTGTTGAGATTAGCCGAGTGTTGGGTTGTGCTGTGATGTCTTATCATCTTCTGTCTATCTCCTCTATCTGTTTTGTCAGCATACACATGACATTCATTTATTCATTCATACTTGCATCATGCATGCACATTTGTATTTGTTGATATCTTTGAGTTCATATACCTTGGTTACGTCTATTCAAAGAGCGTATTTGATCTTTCCAAATAGAATGTAAACTTAAGCAGAAAATGCCCCTCCTTTCTAATTCCCCACTGAGTTAACTCTCGTGGAAGAATCTTGCTTTAGCTTTCCTTTTCCATCTCTGGATAGGATAAATCCCCATTTGAGTTGTTTCCTCATTGGATGAAGTCTTGTTTGACTATTTTCTCTCCAGTTCATTCCTGGGTTGAGCTTTGTCTCTTATGAATTATACCCTATGGATCTCTCTAGGCTGTGAAACCTAGATGGAGAGTGCATTTATTTTGCAATGTAAATACTTGGTCTCCTCAAGAAGGATTTATTCATGGTTCCCCATTGAAGATGAACTTTATTCCTTAGTAGTGTTATCATAACATTCTGCTGGAATATCGACGTGACAACAAGCGACTAACTCTTTATTTGAGCAGTTTGATTATTTCTGAATTTCTTTATGACAAATGGCGGTCTCTTCATGAGCAGTTTGTCCATCCCCGATGAAATTATTCATTCTCACCTCCAGCAATATCTTCATGATATTTTATGGGTATCTTTGAGACAACAGCAAGTGGCAGCTCTTCATGAGCAGCTTATACAAACAATGGCAAGTGGCAGCTCTTCATGAGCAGCTTGTATGGACAATGGCAAGTGGCAGCTCTTCATGAGCAGCTTGTACAGACAATGGCAAGTGGCATCTCTTCATGAGCAGTTTGTATGGAAAATGGCATGTGGCAACTCTTCATGAGCAGCTTGTACGGAAAATGGCAAGTGGCAGCTCTTCATGAGCAGCTTGTACGGAAAATGGCAAGTGGCAGCTCTTCATGAGCAGCTTGTGGGTTAATGGCAAGTGGAAGCTCTTCATGAGCAGCTTGTGGGTTATTGGAAAGTGGAAGCTCTTCATGAGCAGCTTGTGGGTTATAAGCAACAAGTGGCGGACTCTTCATGAGTAGCTTGTGTGCTTTAATATTCTTTGAAGACGGCAAGTGGCAGCTCTTCACGAGCAGCTTGTGGGTTATTAGCAACAAGTGGCAGACTCTTCATGAGTAGCTTGTGTGCTTTAATATTCTTTGAAGACGGCAAGTGGCATCTCTTCATGAGCAGCTTGTGGGTTATAAGCAACAAGTGGCGGACTCTTCATGAGTAGCTTGTGTGATTTGATACTTTTTGAAGACATCAAGTGGAAGCTTCTTTACTTGAGCAGCTTGTATGTCATAGTATTTTTGGAAGACAGCAAGTGGCGGCCTCTTTATTTGAGCAACTTGTGTATCCCCAACAATAATGTCTACTCAGCAAATGGCATCCCTTCGAAAAAGTCCTGTAGGGAAGTTTTCATTTTATCCTTTTCAAGCAATATCTTGGTTAAAAGGGATTGTGTTACCATTCTTGGTAAAATTAAGAAGTCAGAGATGTTTATCTCCAGTCTCAGTAATGAAGTCAATCATTTTCCAGCCACAGTGCTGATGTAAATCATTTTGTTTTCCAGCCACAGTGCTGACGTAAATCATTTCTTTTCCAGCCACAGTGTTGATGTCAATCATTTGTTTTCCAGTCATAGTGCTGATGTAAATCATTGCTTTTCCAGCCACAGTGCTGATGTAAATCATTTCTTTTCCTGTCTCAACACTGATGTAAATCATTCAAGAGTCTCTCACTTTAAGTTTATAACTATGTTTCCCCAGTGGAGTTATAACCTCTTCCCCTGTGGGATTACTATATAATGTGCTTGGTTTCTCCAGCATAGTTTGTCTCATATGGCGTCATTCCCCATAAAATTCAGAGCATTGAATTCATATCATATCATAAACATAATTGCGGTATCTTAAGGCCAAAAATTGTGTATTCTATATTTAAGTCCCTTCAATCTCGTCAGATAGAAGAAACTTAAATAGGGGCAGCTGTTGCACCCCAATTTTTTACCTAAGATCCCATTTGCATTTTTGCATTTTTATACAAAGGTCAAGGTCACTAAATACAGTTGGTTTTCAACCTCTCACCTTTGAGCATTGATTGTGCAGAAATTGTCAAGTGTTTTAAACATTTTTTGCCTATGTATCACTAACTTCTAATCAAGCACGAAATGTGTGTTTTTGTTTCTTTTATTTCATATGTTGACAGGTATCCTTCGAATGCAAGTTCAGCCTTTCGATTGGACAAATTTGCTGCCTACAAGCCTGCTTTCGATTGGACAAATTTGCTGCCTGCACGCCTGCTTTCGATTGGACAAGTTTGTTGCCTGCAAGCATATTTCGATTGGGCAATACAGTCTCCTTTCAATCCACAGCCTTCGATTGGGCAACATTGCTTCTTTCGATCAACGACCTTCGATTGGGCAATACAACCTCCTTCGATTCACCAGTTGGACCACTGTACTGCCATGCAACACACACTACTGAGCCTGCTACAACAGTCTTGCACCAACCTGTCACTAAACTCCAAGATACTGCAAGCCTGCGTTGTCACAGTCCTGTACTTGCCCAAAACGGAGTGCACAAGGGCTGCGTAGAAGAAAGGGTCGAAACAGCATTCCCAAACTGTTCAAATCATTTTTGTTTTCCCCCCAAAACTTCAGCCACCTCGCCTATAAATACAAGGCCTCACACACATTTTTAAGAGAGAACTTTGGGCCAGACGAATCTCTCCCCAATTTTCTCCAACCCAGAAAAACTCTCAAAGTTCATAAACACTGTAGAAATAACAAAGAGAGGATTTTTTGGCCAAACGAACAAACCTTCAGAAAATTCTCAAGCACCAAATTTCCCAAACAAAAAAATCTCCCAAGTCCCTTCAATACTTGTGAGAAACAAACCCAAAATCCCAGAAATACTTACTTCCTTCGATTTTGAAGGACAACCACTTCAGTCTCCTTCGAATCACAGAAGCATCACGCTTGCTTCTCTTTTCCTTCAAGTCCAACGCTCCAAGCACAGCCTGTGACCCTTTTCCTTCGAATCCAGGATTCCCAGCGCAACTGTTGGCCTCCTCTTTCGAATCCAGCATCCAACCACCACTCCAGGCCCAGCACACGTTCCAGCCTGAAGCAAAGTAAGTCACCCTTACCCTTGAACTTTTCGTTTCATGCCATGACATGTGAATAATCTTTTGTTCGTTTCAAGCATGTGAATGATACTTTTGTTCGTTTCCAGCATGTACATAACACTTTAAACTTTTCATTTCATAACATGTAAATACAATTCCTTTTCGTTTGAAACATTGTACATACTGTTCCTTTCGTTTCCACATTTTTAACATACCTTTCAGAACCACCTCTTTTCGTTTCTGCTTACTGTTTACTTGAACTAGCTTCGATTATTAAACTGTTTTACTAGCATGGCCACAAGCCATGTTGTCATTTAATGTTTGAAATGAAAGAAACAGGATACAGGAATAGGAAACGAAGCTGTTGGCTTCTACTCTTTTTTTAGGTTGAACGAAAGAGACAACCAGGAGGCAAACCATGTCCAAACGAAAAGCATACCCTCACTGACTCCAAGCCCAATTGAAGGACAGGACTTCGCCTCTGCCAGTCTACAATCGAAGTACACTACCTGACTGCTTCCAAAGGCCGATCGAAGGACAGGACTTCGCCCCTGCCAAGCTCCGATCGAAGGACAGGACTTCACCTCTGCCAAAGTCCCAATCGAAAGACATAATTTCACTGCTGCCAGCCCCAATCGAAGGAGGCCAACAGAATGCCAGTCGAAGCGTGCTCCTGCCTGGGTCGAAATACACTCAGTTTTCTTTTTTTTTCTTCTTTTCCTTCATATTTTTTATGCTTTTTGATATGTTTGTAATAGCGTAGGTTTCTATCTTTCTGCATTTTATTTGCTTTGTACAAATGTTAGTAATTAGGCAAGATAAAATCAACAAGAAAACAAACACACAAAAATAAAAAACACTCTTTAATCATTACTTGAACATACTTTAAAACATGCAAAACACTCAACAAATCAAAACCCCCCCAAGGGCATGTTAACTCCGTTCTATCGCGATACCGGCCATTGCCTATTGCTAGAATACGTGCGATAATGTCGCCCACTAAAAAAACACCAAACAAATCAACTTTTTCTAGAGGAACTACGGTGTTTTGATTCCTCCATTGGATACATAGGCAAAGGGTCGCGAAACCCTCACGAACGCAATAATAAAAACTCTTTTTTTCCCCTTAAGCAAACATAGTTGTAGATACATACACCCTTGTACATAACAAACAATTTTAAACGAAAAAATAGATATTCTAAAAGGTTCCTGCGGAGTACCGTAGATGCATTGGGTGCTAATACCTTCCCATTGCATAACCAACCCCCGAACTCTTGATCTCTTTACAAAAACGCATTGTATTACCTTTTATTTTTACATTGCATGTTTTTTAGGGTTTTATTTCTCTCTTTTCCCTTTTCCCTTGGAAACAATAAAGCGCGGTGGCGACTCTTGCTTTTACGAGTCAAGTTAATTAATAGCTTGATCTCTAATTTTCACCGCTACAATTGTGAATGCCATACATTGCCCATGGGTCTTGTTCATATCTGATAGATTCCTGACTCAGTTTGTTTACTGATGCCAGCTTGCTTGAAGTTTCTCTAGGTTTCTTTTATTCTTGCTTGATTGCTACAGATAATTATCTATTCGGTATTGTACTACTTCCTTTCTCCCATTTTGATTTTGTATAATTCTCTGATTGCATGATGGGATCTTTGTTGCTGATATATGTCAGGAGGCCCTCTGGTTTTTTATCTGATGCATGTGTTGTGATTGTTGATCGATGAGTCACTCAATTTAGATATTAAGATCACGACTTCGCTCTCATTGCATGTTCCCTATAGGATGTTTATTGCTTTTCCTCTTTAATTGTTGATCGATGAGTCACTCAATTTAGATATTGAGATCACGACTTCGCTCTTATTGCATGTTCCCTATAGGAGGTTTATTGCTTTTCCTCTTTAATTGTTGAATGACGAGTCACTCAATTTAGATATTGAGATCACGACTTCGCTCTCATTGCATGTTCCCTATAGGATGTTTATTGCTTTTCCTCTTTAATTGTTGATCGATGAGTCACTCAATTTAGATATTGAGATCACGACTTCGCTCTCATTGCATGTTCCCCATAGGATAGTTTTGTTGAGTTCCCTTTAACATGCAAATTAGGATAGGGTCTTCCCTTTATCCTCAACCTTAGGGTCAACCATTTTATGATAACACTAGGGATAATGCTAGGCTAGTTTCCCTTAGTCGTTTTTCTTTCTTTGCATTTTTGCATCTTAAAACAAAAATTGTTTTCTTGGCAAATCATAGAAACATTTATAATGAACTCAAACCTTTCTTCAAAGTAAAAGATACAAACCAATCTTACTTTGTCTGTGTCATCTTTAAGCCGGTGTTTCGCCATCGCACATGTTTGTTATCCTACTTTGATTCTCAATATCATTGTTAGGTGTGATGTTTTGTCATTCGTTTTATTGATGTTTCGCCATCTTTTCCATGATATCTTGTTATCTTGAAGCCGATGTTTCGCCATCGCACATGTTTGTTATCCTACTTTGATTCTCAATATCATTTAGGTGTGATGTTTTGTCATCTATTTTATTGATGTTTCGCTATCTTTACCATGATATCCTTGTTATCTCTCAGCCGATGTTTTGCCATCGCACATTTGTTTAAAGCCGATGTTTCTCCATCACACATGTTTGTTATCCTACGTTGATTCTCAATATCATTGTTAGGTGTGATGTTTCGTCATCTATTTCATTGATGTGTTGCCATCTCTGCCATGTTATCTCTTAGCCGATGTTTCGCCATCGCACATTTGTTTGAAGCCGATGTTTCGCCATCACACATGTTTGTTATCCTACATTGATTCTCAATATCATTGTTAGGTGTGTTTCATTATCATTTGATGTTTCACCATCTTTGACATGTTACTTTGTTATTACTTAGTCGATGTTTGATCACCTCATTTGTTTGTTGTTTCATTCAATGTTTTGCCATCTTGACTATCTTTGTCCGTCTTAATTAAAAAACACAAACCAACCAAAACATGTGAGCCGAAATACGGCTGCTCTGATTCCTTAAGAGGGATAGGTAGGCATTGGGGTAGGGCCCAACCGAGCATAACTTTTTATTTTCCCTACATTATTTTCTTTTTCTTTCGCATGCATTCCCTTTTCAGTTTTAAGCCATAGACATAGGATTTGACCACAACCATTTAGATTAGACAACAAGAGTGGATACCGTAGAGTACTACAGGCGTGTGGGGTGCTAACACCTTCCCCTCGCGTAACAGACTCCCTTACCCGATCTCTCGGTCGAAAGACCGTGATTTCTCCCTTTTCAGGTTTTCTCGATGTTTAGCTTTCCCTTTCGGCGGGATAAAAGATGTTCGGTGGCGACTTCATTGATGTTTCATTAACATCCAGATGACAGGTTCCGGCCGCGTAGTTTCAACAGCACCAAAGTCGGTCATCTCACTACATCCTAAAGGCCAAGTTGGTCAAGTAAAGGTTCTAGAAGTTCATTAGTGCTTCATGACATCACTCAACGGTCCCGTATTCTCTTTGATTAACTCAAAGGCTACCGGTACCCACAAATATGTCGCACTAACATAGCTATTTTCTTAGACCATGTCGGTATACCCCGCACAGTTTCCACAATGTATTGCTACTTACCTATAATGTATCCCAAATCCGGGCAGAGGATTCAAACCCAAACAAAAAACCATAATGTATAGCATACAAGTCAAATAATGTAAGCAAATAAATGTGATCTAGCCCTAAGGTAACCCCACTTTTAGAGTAATGCCCAGCATAGTCTCCAGTTCTGTGATGCGGTGGGAGAACTGACTTGATTGTTTTTTGTTTGATCGCAAATGTTGCAGTTAGCAAGAGTCTCCACCGACTTTTATTTTATCCAAAAGAGGAAAGGTAAAAAAGCACGGGAAAGACCTTGGAGAATGTTTCTTGAGTTCGAGGGGTATATTATGAAAAGGGAAGGTATTAGCACCCTTTTCATTCATGGTTTTCCATGGGCTCTTAGTTACATGCTAGATCACTTTCTTTTGTTTGAAATTGTGCTTTGTGTGGTTTTTGAAAGTATTTTGTTAAGAGGCCTTTGTTTAGGCTATCTTTGTAATGATTCTCATTCGTAAGAATGTATACAAAGATGTTGATCTTTTTGAAAATGTTTTCAATGTTTGTAAGATGTTTGGAAATGTGTGTGTTTGTTTTTAAAATAGTAAGGATATTTTGTTTTGAAATGGAGCAAGTAACTAAAAGCAATCTACCTACTCAAATGTCTTTCTTGTTCCTTTTCACCTTTTCCTTTGATATTGTTGTCTTACCATTGATTTGGTAAGCAACCCTATCTTTGGATGTAAACGGGACGGGCGTGGTTCATTGTATAGTCATGATTAGCAATGTTGCAAGGTATATTATCATTTATTGAGGGACTAAGATCATCTTGTAAGGCAACTTTGAATAGCGTAATCGAGAGACTGTGATCTTGTATTTGTTTATTTTTTTTCTAAGACACCTTACATGCATAATATGGCCATTTTGTATAAGGCAACCAAGTGAGATAACCCTAGGGGTGTTTTGTGTGCAAGTGTGTCATTTTCATGCTTGATTTTGTCTTGGATTAGGGTTTTCTATTTGATTAGTTTTATCTTTCCATACAAGCCCTAATTACTAGCATGTTATGTAAAAGCGATAAATTGCGAAATTTAAAGTTACTACGCTATTACAATGATTTGTGGGAGGGGGTATATGATTTATGAATGGGGATTGCAATAATATAAACCTAATTAATCTATTACAACCATATTGAATATGTACTAATATTGGAATAAATAATATACAAGGTGAATTAAATATGCAAAGGTATACAAATGCAAAGAAGATTTTTGCTTGGTTTTCATGTGAAAAAAAAGTTTTAACCTAAACCTAATAAATAAATCAAGATTAACTTAAATCAATTTAAGAAAAGAAATTATTTTTAGAAAAGATTTTGAATAAACCCTAATTCTATTTGATTAAAGCGAAATAAATTTCTTTAAGAAAAAAGTAAGTATTTTTGTATTTTTTTGTCTTGAAAATAATACAAGGCATTATGAGGTATTTTGGTCCTTTTATATTAAAATAAATATTTAATGGGTATACAGAAAAAATAAATGTTAAACTAGTTCTAATTTAATTTACAAATTTAATTAATAAAAATGGATAATATACATAACTAAATAAAATATTTTTTGTGTGAAAAATAAAATAAAATAAGCTAAAATATAAATCTATCATTTTTATATTTTTTATGATTTTTAATATTAATAAAAATATATTTAAGAAAATAAAATGAAAACAAAATAAATAAATAAATGATAATGGGCCAGGGGAGTATACAAGTAGACAGGGGGTAAAATGTTAGAAAAAACAAAAAGGCCCATGCACTAAAGCCCATGCGCTGCAAGCTAATAAAAAAATGGAAAAAGGTGAGAAAAATTGCAAAAGGCAGGCGCTAAGGCTCGAACCCGTGACCTATAGCATTTTTGTGCGCTGCCTTACCACTGGGGTGGCTGTACATCCGTTTATAGAAACACAAACATAAATATATATTAGAAAACACCCCCTAAAGGCAACTTCATCTTCAACCTTGAGCCATGGCTGGATCACCTGTATCTTCTTCATTTCTCAATTTAAATGGAAAGTTCAAACATGAAAATTATGGTGTTTCTTCCCACGAGTTCAACCATATAGTTTATGTAAACTAACAGTCAAAGATCAAAGCTAATTTTATTGCCCTAATTTGAAACCTAATTTTTACAGAAATTTCAAATCCAAAATTCTCTATGCACAATTAATATAAATGAAATCTATGAACATGGTTATCTTTAGAGCAAGGATATCTACATTTTTCTTTCACAAATCAGGACCAAATGATGCTTGTATGAAGAGATAAAAGATTGAGTTTTTACCTCTTTCAGTTGAGATCGTGAATGGAGTTTGGGCAAGTTTTAAGAAGGCCCGAGGATTTGTTTAGCTTGCCTGGACCTTCTTGAGTGTATTTCAATCCTTACTTTGTCTTGAAAGTTCCTGAATCCCCTAACTCAAGTCAAACTGCAAGCTTGATATTTGAAAATGGTGGATGGAGGAGAGGAGTTACAGTGAGGGAACAGGGGTCTGGATCACTTAGGAGTGATGTATATTAAGTGTTTAGGTGGTTAATACTCAAAATGCACGAGTGGATTTGGAGATGTCTGAATAAGGTTCAAAATTTTCAAGCTATGGCTGATTTTCAATGGCAAAGTGTTTTGGAGTGTTTCTGAGTCTTAGCATTCGTGTCCTATGTTGCAATACCTTTGTCCATATGTATGGAAGAGGTTAGACATCAAGCTTTCTCAAGATTTCTGAGTTATAACCTTTTGGCTCTATTACTTTCTTTTGAAGAAAAGTGAGGAGACAAGTCCCTAAGTGTTGTACAAGCATGGTCTGGTTTTTGAGAGGCCTTAGACAAGTTGCTTTTGGTTTTGACTTTGCTTGTGTGCAGAGAAATAAATTGAGAGGCTCAAGAAGTTGACGAAGGAAAAAGTTGTACTTTATCAAAATGGAAATGGCACTTTTGTGCCATAAATGGAATTATAGCTTGGATAAAGACTCTAATGGTTGGATTAAAGCTCTATCAGTTGTGAAAACATTTAATTATGGAGTGAGAAACAAGTTTGAGGCCTTCAAAGCAAAGATTATGCAGCCTAGGCTTGGATTTGAATTTTTGTTCATCATGAAATGGCTTGAAATCAAAGTGATAAATTGCTAACTTCATCTCTTTGATTCTCTCTACTCAAGAATGATCTCAAGGATTTCTTGGACATTTTGGAAAGCTTACAATGTTATTTATAACTCATCTTTGAATTGCTTTTGAAAATTCAATTTGGAACTATGTGAAAAATTTCCATAAAATTAGGTCAAAAATCAGCCTAACTAGGGCAAAACTTCACTAAGTTATTTTAGTTCATGAGCATGTATTCACAAAATTATATCTTAAGATCCAAGTATTTTTAGGAGAAATTTGAGTGAAGAAAATTTTTAGATTTAATGGAGATATACAACTTTCATGTTGGGAATTTCCTTTGAATCATCTTGCATCATGGTGAAAATTTGGCTCAAAGTTGAGAAAAAATAAGAAATCTTCTATACTTAGAAAAATTTCTAAGTTAAAATTTTTTAACTTTCCAAATCAAAATCTTAAATCCTTTCTATCTTGATGAACAAGTTTCACATTTTGACATGTTTTGATGAATTATGATCTTTGGCACTTGACTTTGACCAAAAAGTCAAAGTTTGACTTTTCAGTGTACAGTTGACTTTTGATTAGTTGATTGAAAAATTCATCTGTCAATCCAATGGATTTGCAATGTTTTGAACCATGTAATTAGGTCAAAGTGATGCAATTGGACTCATAAGATTACTCCTTAAACCAATTGACCATTTGCTAGGTCAAAAATCAGAAATTGCCCTTTCTTAGTCAAAACCCTATTTTGACCATTTTGCCCTTTTGATGATTTGATCAAATTTATTGAGGAATTATGGTCCAAACTTGATAAAATGATACATATGAGTCTAAGATGTTGATGTGGATAAAAAATTATGAAGTTTGACTGTAAATTGGCCATAGTTGACTTTTTTCCCCATACAGTTGATTTTTAGGTCAACTGTCCAATTGACTGATCAAAAATGTGATTCAAGGCTTGAAACTTGACATGAGTAATCTTGGGGGTCCATAATGATCCTTAAAAGTCATATCAAGCATTGATAGTCCAAAAATTCTTGTGCAAACTCAAACCCTAATTTTGGTCATCAGTGCATGAGGAGATGTCTTGAGCTGGTCAAACCCTAATGTAGTCTTGAGTTAAAGAGACCTTGTGAGGAAATCCTTGATAAGTGAGAGGGAAATTTTTGCGGTACAACACTATGCATCAAGCAAAAATGCAGGGTAAGAAACCAATTTATTGGATTATACAAACAAGGTTCTACAAGGAATACAAATAAAGCCCTACAATGAGTTCAAATTGTTAGGAAAAGAAAGAAAACAAGTTACACAAGTAGCCTTAGGTTTAGGCTTGCATGAGTTTAAAGGTCATACCCTCTTGAAGCTGGATTGGTTCAACCTGTCCTATAAATAGTAACCGGGTTCTAATGGATTCTCAATATCACTGATCATCCTTTATCGGGCATTGTTTCAGCTTAAGCAATCTTTTCTTAAGGTCGAAATATCCCGAAAGTCTAATCTCAATGAGTGTAGCATCGAGTATGAACCAATCCTCAGCTTTATACTGAGGCTGGCTATCTCACTACTTTCTAATGGCCAAGATTGTTCAACTAAGGTTCTAAGGTTTGTTAATGCTTTGGGACACCACACGTCGGCCCCGTATTCTCCTCGTTTCCACACGAAGGATACCAGTACCAACCATAGTTTCACACCAGCACAGTCATCACTTAAACCATATCGGTCTATGCCGTACAGTCTCCATGATCTATTGTTGTTTACCTAAAAAGTGTCCCCAGATCTGAGTGTAGGATCTTTAACAATACCCAAGCAAAAGCCCTTAAAGATAAATGTGGCAAAACAAACAAGAAAGAAATTTAAAAATGACCTAGATCCTAAGGTAAACCCCACTTTATCTATATTCCCCAGTAGAGTCGCCAGTTCTGTGATACGGTGGCAGAACCGACTGTTAATACTGGTTTACATTTTTTGTTCGCAAATGTCACGGTAAGCAAGAGTCGCCACCGACTTTTATTTTATCCAATCAGGAAATGGAAAAAGAACAGAAAAACCTTTTTCAAGATGTTTCTGAGTACCGGGGGGGGGGGGAGGGGGTAGATTATAGAAAGGGAAGGTGTTAGCACCCTTTCTATCTATGGTTTTCCATGGGCTCTTAGGTACTTGCTCATTTTGAAAATTGCTTGTGTATGTTTTGAAAAGTTTTTGTTTAACTTCGTGATAACCCTTGTATCGGTACTCAAGAGTGTTACGAAGTGTTTTGAAAACTTTAGTTTAAAAAGTTTGTTTGAAAGTGTATGGTGTAAAAGATTTGTCGTTTTGAGTAAGTACCTAACAATTATCTACCTACTCGAAAAAAGGCGTTCTTTTCCTCCTATCCTTTAGACCGTGTTATCCTACTATCAGTGAGTAGGTAACCCCAGTCGTTGGATGTTTGAGGTACTGTCGAAAGGGACGTAATGGTCATTAAAGGCAACATGTAAGGATACCTAAGCATTTCGAAGGGACTGTCATCATATATTCGTAGGCAACATCGAGGGACAAGATCATTTCTCGTAGGCAACTCGAGGGAAGTTAAGGGACTGTGATCTTTATGATGATTTTTAGATTGAGGGTCTTTTGCTAAGATATCCCTACGTTCGAGGAACATGACCATTGTTTTCCGAGGCAACCAAGTGGGGAGTACCCTAGCGATGCAAGTGTGCAACAATGTGTTTTTTCAATTATATTTATCTTGCAATTAGGGTTTTCTATCGTTCATTTTTATCTTTCCATACAATCCTATTAATCTAAGCATTGCATAAAATATAGTAGCAGGAGATAAAGGCGAAAATATAAACCTAAGTTATTACAGAGCTTTGGGGCAGTTACATAATAGTGAAGATGGCGGAAAAGAAATCCTAAACTAATTACATCCCGGAAGCAATTACATGATAATGATAAATAAAAAAAGCGGGAAAAATAAAGCTACGTTATTACAGTTGAACGCGCCCTATACAATTTATCTAGGAAAATAAAAATAAGATGACAATAGAAAAGAAAATCTTTTGGTGATTTTTAAAAAAAAAATGATTTATGATAATTAATTAAATAAACCTAAAAAACTTAATGAATTTTAATTACTAAAAAAATGTTAATTTTGAGAAAAAAAAAGGTTAATAAAAAACCTAAAACCTAATTAATTTTAATTAATAAAAAAATGTTAATTTTGGAAAAAGTTAATTAAAATACCTAGATCCTATTAGTTCGAATTAAAAAAAAAGTTAATTTAAAAAAAGGTTAATTAAAAAATAACCTAAAAAACCTAATTAATTTTAATTAATAAAAAATGTTAATTTTGAAAAATAGGAGAAAGAATTAAGTTTGCCAAAAAATAGATAGGGGAAGAAACATCAATGCAAATAGGGTTAGAGAATAAAAATAATGCAAATGTCAGGGGTGGGTGTTGACCCAAAAATTAATTTAAAACTTAAAATTAAATTAAAAAAAAAAACCTAAAATTAATTATTCGAGTTTATTATGAAAAATTATGAAAAATCAAAGGTTTGTGAAAAATGTTAGGTTTTATGAAAAATGTTTTAAACAGAAAGAATGAAAATAGGTAAAAGGATAAATAGAAAGGAGGAAAATCAAAACCAATATGGGTGATAGTTGAACCCACGCCCTTAAGCTTCACATGATGTCTGTCTCGCCATGCAATGGTGGTTATTCTATTTTGGCCTCAGCGTTTTATAATAACCCTGCACGGGATCTTATCTAAATCTACAGTGTTGAATCTCATAAACACATTAAATAAATTATTATATCATAAAATACAAATAAATCAAATATATGAAATTTTGCAATATTAAAACCGATATGGCATGTATGAATGCTTCTATATCCTTTTGATCATGGAGATCAAACCAGCCTTACCCTTACTGGAGAATTAGTGGGATGTGGGTTTGTAACAAGGATGACTTGTTTGTAGTGAGATGGGGGTTTGTAATAAGGATTTCAAGGTTTTTAGGGTTTTTGAAAGAACTTGATATTTTGACAGGGTTGTGGCAAATGTTTTTTTGTTTGTCGTTCTCCTGTTTGTGTGAAAAAGGTGAATTATATAATGGAAATTAGAGAAAAGATATGGGCTTTGAATGTGCAATTGGGCCTCCAATAACCACAAGCAATAGTGCAGATTTATATTCACTTGAGTCCGTCACGTTCTAGGCTAAATCTCAAGGGCTTAAGTGCAATTTTTGAATTTGAAATATGAAAATAAAATGTTTCCGACATCGATAACTAACTCCTGTCCGAAAATGGGCTCAATCAGATAAAAGGTGAATTAGTTATGAATTTTTGAAGGTTCGCCTCTAACATACTTATTTTGGGCTCGAGTGTCAACTCTAACACGTTCTTCAATAAAAAACTGGTATTGATCGGAGCATAACCCAGTCCCAACTTTAGAAGAAAAGTTGTAGATCTATTAGTCAGTGACCTTGTGCAAAAATATGGACGCGATCTGATAAAAATTGACCGAGTTATGAATTTTCGATGTTTTGACCCAGATGAAATAACATTCGGTATTCGGGATTTTCGGCGCGTCACACGCTCTCTAGGCAAAATAAAGGCCTTTTGGATACTGTTCAAACTCGATATCTCCTGTCAAAATGTAGCCAACTAAATTTGTGAAATTTTTGCGTCGAAACCAGCTCAATACGATGAAAATCGACCAAGTTACGATTTTCTAAACATGACGCAAATAAACTTGTCACAAATTTTCTGTGTAAAAATACTTGATAAATCCGCATTTTTGAGATCTTATGATCAAAATTGGCTTCCATCCATGAGAGATGAAAACGTACATGACATCAAGATGGAATTTTGGCTACCGGAACGGGTTCAAAACAAGCCACGATCTTCAAGTTATGAATTTTTTAGTGCGTAAAAACTGCACTTTCAGCATACTTTTTCACCATGTTTCTTCGGAAAAACTCACACATTCGGAGACCTTATTCAAAGAAATGACTCTTGAGCCAAACCTGAATTTGAGAATAAGTTATCAGAGATATATTGGCGAAAGATCACCTCAATATGACGCGCCGGGTTGGACTTGTGAATCTTTGAACCCCGAATCGTTGCAAAACAGCGAACCGATCTTTAGCACGGAAAATACTCTGAGAATATCCATTGGCGAAATAAACGTCACTTGTAACCTGAAGAACCTTGCTAAATATACCTTGATTTCATAACCATAAAACCAATCATATGCGTGTATGTAATAATGAAATGTAAGCCAAAAGGTCGAAATAAAGAGGGTAAATGTTAGGGTACAACAAGTACGACATACTGTTGATTGACATATTGGGTGAACAACTCTTTTGGAAATGAATTTTGATATTTCACATTACTCTACTCTTGTCTATCATCTGTCTATATTTGTTCTCTGAAATTCTTGATCTTTACGTTTCATTCCCTCTATTTAAATCACTTATCTCTTTCATGGAACAAAGCGACCATGGCGCGCTGATACGTTGCCCCGACATTCTTCAATCCGAACGACATAACTTTGTAGCAAAAAGTACCCCACTGTGTAAAGAAGTTTATCTTCTCCATGTCTTCGGGAGCCATCTTAATCTGATTGTAACCAGAAAAACCATCCATAAAGGAGAAGATCTTATGATGCGCGGTGTTGTCGACCAGAACGTCGATGTGAGGGAGCGGGAAATCATCCTTGGGGCTTGCCCTATTCAAATCCCTATAGTCCACACACATATGCACCTTACCATCTTTCTTCGGTACCGGAACCATGTTGGCAACCCACTGCGGGTAAGAAGTAACTGCTAGAAAACCGGCATCAAATTGTTTCATGACCTCAGCTTTGATTTTCTCAGACATCTCGGGGCGCATTCGGCAAACTTTCTGTTTCACTGGAGGACAGTCTTCTTTAGTTTGAAAGCGGTGTACCATAATATCAGTATCCAACCCAGGCATATCTTCATAAGACCAAGCGAAAATCTCAACATAGTCACGCAGCATTTGTATCAACCGTTGTTGACACTAGCCTCCAGATTCACACTGATCTTGACCTCTTTCTTGTTTTCTTCTGTACCCAAATTTACTGATTCCACTGGCTCTTCATGGGGCTGTATGGCTCTCTCTTCCTATAGTAACAGTCTAGCAAGTTCCCCAGGCACTTTGCAATCATCCTCACCTTCGTCCTCGACTTGGTTGATCGGATTTTCGAAGTCATAATTGGAAATTGCAGAGTCGTTATCAACAGGATCCAGAGTGGATGTGGATATGCATTATGATATGTGAGTGTGTGTAAGAAAATAGCTGTTTTGATAAAATGCAAGATAGAAAAGAAAAACAAGGAGCGCAAAATTTGTAATGCAAGAAAACGTCCAATGCTTTATTGATGATATATGGAAATGACACATAATAAGCCCTCACAAACAAAGCCAAAGTGCCTCGGGCAAGGCACCGGGCCGTAAAGTTTCAAATTGTCTATTACAAATCTCAAAACAAAAGTCTATTACTATGTAATAAAAGAAACTGGCACGAAGTCCTTCGCCGTCCAATTATTCAGTCCACCGTCGGTAGTTGGGTAGATCCAGCTGTCAAACTCTGACTCTTCTTCGTTGTCTTCAATTTCATTCACCCCCGGATTACTGATACACAGGGGAGGTCTTCCAATCCGCGCATGCCAAACAACCCTTTGAGCTTCTATAGTAAAACCCAAACCAAACTTGTAAGTCTTGTGTACGAAGTTAGGGAGTTGACCCCAATTTGTACACCCACCTTTTTCAATAACAGCCCTGGCATCCTTGAGGGAAGCCATCTTCATTGGAGGTTCTTCAACAACAACTTCAGTCGACGCTAGAGTCTGGGGGACCTCTTCAAAGTTCTGACACGGGGTTTCGATGAACTCCACATCCATCTCCACATACCGAAAAGAGTTAAGGTGGCTCACCATGTACTCCTCCTCTCCTCGTACCGTAACAATCTTTCCCTTTACTGGATATTTCAACATCTAATGGAGCGTAGAAGTCACTATCCCAGCTTTATGAATCCACGGGCGACCCAGCAAACAAGAATAAGATAGTCGAATGTCAATCACATAGAACGTAGATGCAAAAGTCTGAGAGCCAACTTTAACAGGCACATCCACCTCCCCGTGAACCATCCTTTTGGACCCGTCAAAGGCCCTAACCACAATATTGCTCGGCTTCAGAACCAACCCTTCACAGTCCAGCCGATCTAACACTTTCTTGGGTAAAACATTTAATGAAGACCCAATATCCACCAGTACATGGGCCAGAGTAGTGCCCCTGCACTCGATCGAAACATGCAGAGCGTCATTGTATTCCTTCCATTGGCATTCAGATCTGCGTCAGAGAAACCCAACCCGTTGTCAGCGGTCAAACTAGCCACACAGTCTTTGAATTGATCAGCAGATGTTTCCTGCGGCACGTGTGCAGTTTTAAGGAAAGCAATAAATGCCTTTGCATGGGCTTCTGAGCACAACAATAAAGATAACATGGAGATCTTTGACGGGGTTTTCCCCAGCTGCTCGACTATGTTGTAGTCGCTTTTCTTGATAATCTTCAGAATTTCCTCTATCTCCTGTCTAGAGGTTTTTACAACAATCTTCTTAGGTGCCTCCATCCGGGCAGGCTCACCTGTGATCTCTTTGCCCCGAGCGTCAGACGACTCGGCGATAGGGGTGATGATTGGAATATGAACTGGGACAGTAGCTGATGTACTCGCAGATGGAATAGCAACAGGCTTTTGAACAGTCGGTGGGGAAATCTCAGGAGAGAAGAGTCTTCCGCTTCAGGTGACCTTGCTAGACCTGACAATATTGCTGACATCAGTATCAGCCTCTTCAACCTTCAAGTCTTGTTTGATCCCATGATAATACACATCGGCCCAATAGTGCCACGGGACAGCCTTATCCAAAGTGTATGGGATAGGACCAGGAATAGTAATGATTAATGGAGTAACTCTTGTAACGGGTGTAATCCTAACAGGCTTTCTTGAGGAAGCCTTGGAAGGATTGGTGGAAATGGTTATGATGGAAATATCTTCAACAGGAATCAACGGAATCAAAGTTCTATCGAATAGGATCTCCTTGTCATCCATCAGGTGTTGAACACCTGGCTTCAATAAATGGCAACCAGCAGGCAGGATTGAACATAGGTGGCAACCTTCGCCACAACTCGGAAATAAACCGACCAACAATAGGTTCTTCTTTACTGTTATCAACGGAGTAGAAATGTCTTCCACAGAGGTTACAAATGAATCATCGTCCACATTATTTACTCCATGCTTGGGCATAGGAGCATTCATAACGTTAGGCTTTTACGGTGCGTCAAACTCGATCTCTTTAGCTTCAATAAAATCTTGCACCTTATTCCTCAGGGCCCAGCAGTTGTTTGTATCATGCCCTGGGCTATCAGAGTGATAGGCGCAACGGGCGTTTGGGTTATACAGCGGTGATGTAGTACTGGGATTCTTCGGGGCTTCCCTCAGAGTTATCAGGTTAGTCTTCAACAATTGCGGCAGAATTTGAGACACGGTCATACTGAGCGAGTATACTGTCTTTGCGGTCTCTCTACTCTTTCCTGATTGTTGCGCTGTGGGGCGAAAGTGGGTCTTGATATTACTACCGCATTAACTGCTTGGCGGCGTTCAGGTCGGTTTTGGCTCCTTGAGCTGTAAACTACAGTAGCTTATTTTCTGTACTTGATGAAGCACCTTTCTGTATCTTGCCACTTTTGATACCAGCTTCTATCCTGTCCCCAATCAAAATCAATTCAGTGAACCCTGATGATGAACTGCCGATCAGATGATTAAAGAATGGACCAGATAAAGTCCCAAGAAACATATCCACCAACTCCCTATCAGACAGAGGGGGTTGGACTCTTCCAGCCAGATCTCTCCATTTCTGAGCATAGTCGTTAAAGCCTTCGCCTGTGCCCATAGACATACCTTGAATCTGAGTACGCGTGGGAGTAAGGTTGGCGTTATACTGGTATTGCTTGTAAAAAGCAGCAGCAAGGTCCTCCAAGTTGTGGACATTAGCTCCTTCCAATTGATAGAACCATTCAAGTTGAGTCCCTGACAGACTATCTTGAAAGAAATGAACCCAAAGATTTCTATCAGTAGTGTAGGGATGAATTTTTCTGACGTATGAGCGGAGGTGGAGCTTTGGACAAGATACTCCATCATACTTAGCAAAGACAAGAGCTTTAAACTTGTAAGGGATCACCACCCCAGATGCCAATCCCAAATCTCCGAAGTCCAGACCAGGTATCTTCTGAATCTCCATTGCACTCAGCCGGTCTTCGAGTTGCTTATACTTATCCTCAGCAGGAGGATACTGGTCTTCATTAAAATCAGTGTCATTATCAGAGACCACATGACTAGGACCCTTTCCTTCCTCTTGATTCTCTCCTCCTCCAGATGAATGAGACAGATCACTTTCCTATCGCAACCTATTCCCAAATCTGTCACCCATATTCAGGAGGACCACCTTCTTCTTATTCTTCTTCTTCTCTTTTAGGATGATAGTCTTCAAATCCTGTTGCCCTTTTGCCAAGTTCAGGAACATCTCCTGGAATTGAGCATTTTGTGCTTGAAGATCCTTGATGGCTTGCTCGGTAGGTGTTTCAGAAGACATTCTGTGCTGAAATAAACAGTGAAGAAGATAAGAAACCTGTGATGATACCTGTAATAAGGTGCATGGTAATGGAATGCGTATGTAATGATTTCAAAGACTTTGGGAGATTTAAATTTGCGAACCAAGCAATAAACAAACTTTATTAGATTTAAACTTGTAAAAATGTTTAACAATGCCTTTAAGTCATTACAAAAGAAATAGACTGAAAATAAATCTAAACTAGAAATAAGCAAAAATCAGAAATCCCATGGTCGCTTTCCCTTCGTGCTGACATAATCATTAATTATCCTTTCATTCTCACGCTACCTCGTGAGCTTCAAGATCTTCCTTTCCTGCTCATGATACTTCTCCCTGTAGGTATCCCTCTCCTCCTTTAGCTGAATCCAGGATCTCTTTAATGCCCCATGATCAGTAGGCATGTAGGGATGAAGGACTGTGTAAGGAACCCCTTCTTTATTAGTATGCTCCATAATCACTAGCAAAACAGCTTCATAAGGCATCCCCAGATTTTGAGCATGGGCTCGAACCCATTGGAGATAAGGTTGCATAGGGAGAGAAGTCTTTAGTCCTAGCTCTTGAGGGTCAGACCTGTTTACCCTGCTCCAGGCTCGTATAAACCTTCGGCGATGCTCATCCACGCCCCCTTGTAGTCAAAGACAAGATCTATAAGAAGCAGCTCATGGGGACCATCTCTCCGAGCGCGTCCAAACTGTCGTAAAGCCAAATAAGGACTGTAAGTTATACCTCCTCTAATTCCAAGCAACGGGACATTAGGGTATTCCCCACATCGATCAATGACAACTACTCTCTCCATATCCTTAGAACTCCAAAGAATGTACGTATGAGCAAGGGACATGATTCTGTAAGCCCAACCTACACCTTCCTCATTCTTCAATACAGAGGGAGGTGCAAAATAAACCACCTCTCCAGCAGCGGCGTGCAACACATGAGGGTCCCCATTCTTCGCACAGTACGGGTATAAAGAGCATGTAAAATATCACCTAGAAGAGTAGGCACTGGATTACGAGACAAGAAGATCTTGACCGCATTCACATTTATGAAGGAATCTGGATTCGGGAAAAGAACCAAACCATAGATGAGGAGAGCCAAGGTGTCTTCAAAAGCTTGAAAGTACAAGTCATCCCAGAACTGCTGAGCTTGATCCATTAGAAACTTGGCCAAGAAACATTTAACCCCGCTCCGTGTCTCCCAATTAGACACTACATCAGCCTTTTTCAAGTGTAAACCTGAAGCAATGTCTTCTAGCCTAGGAGTCTCTTCTAAACCTTTGAAAGGCATCTGCTCGAGGATGGATATACCCAACAAATGAGAAAACTCTTCCAAAGTAGGAACTAGTTGATAATCCGGGAAGGTGAAACAATGATGCACTTGGTCGAAGAACTGGAATAACACACTCATCATTTGCTCATCAAACCTGGAGGTAACCAAACTAAGAAGCTGACCATGTCTTCTAATGAACGAGGAAGTATCAGAAATTCTCGAGGCCAAATCTTTGAGTTGAGCAGGTATTTACACAAAGTTAACTCGAATGGTGTTTTTGCGCATAGAAGTCATGATCTGCAAAACAGAACAAAGATAAATCCCCTCGGTCCTTGAAATGGTTAGTATAATAAAATATGCATGATATGTCATGATGCATGATGTCATGATAAAAACACACAACAGGTATGGTAGATAGCAAACATGGTAAAGGCAAACAAGTCACATAATAGCCCTTAAGTTTCAGGCTTGCATGGAGTATAGGTATTACCCTCTTGAAGTTCAGTTGGTTTCAACCTGTCCTAATAATAGTAACTGAGTTCTAGAGGTTCTCAATATCACTGACCATCCTCCATCGGTCATGGTTTCAGCTCACGTAATCTTTTCTTGCGGCCGGAACTATCTCGAGAGTATGGTCTCAATGAGTGTAGTATCGAGTATCAACCAGTTCTCATCTCTATGCTGAGGCCGGCTATCTCACTACTTCCTATGGCCAAGTTGGTCAATTATAAGTTCTAAGGTCAGTTGACGCTAAACGACCCATATAGCAGCCCCGTATTCTCCTTGTTTCTCCATAAGGGATACCGATACCAACCAATTGAAGGGGTGAAAAACACAAGAAGGGGGGGTTGAATTGTAAAACTGGAATCTTAAAGCAATTGACAAGATATTTTTATCCTGGTTCGTTTGATCTCAAACTACTCCAGTCCACCCGTCAAGGTGATTTCGCCTCTCTCCAACGAGGTCTTAATTCACTATATTCAACTGAATACAAATCTGCTTTAACAACTGCTAAAGCCTTCTTGATTCAAACCACAATCCGGTTTGTCAAGGCAACACTTTCTTACAAAGGTATAAAACAAATGTGTGTGAATGTTTTCTACAAAACTATATCACAACTGTGATGTATACACAAATTAAGCTTAGAAACTTAGAATGCTAAACACTAATGGAGTATCAGAGTTTGTTGGTTTAGCAAAACTGGTAGATGAAGATTATTGTTCAGCTTTGTGCGTGTAGAGAATTTGGAAGCATTAGCCATTATAATCTTCGAAGCCTTGTTTATATAGCACTTGAGAAGATGAACGTTGAATGCAATATTCTTGATTCAATGCTAATAACAAGCTTTCCTTTTTGAGCAGATCTTGTCTAGAATGATGCCGTTGGAATTAATTAGCGTTCAATGCACAGTACCGTTGCTTCTTCAATGCACGTTCTGGCTTGGCTCATTCTGATTCTGCTTCGCTGCTGATGAACTTATTGTTTCTGTATCAGAGTGTTTACGCGCAGTTCTGTTCATCAAGCTTCAGCATGTACGTGAGTTGATCATCTGATCTTCACGTTCTGATTCAGCAACTTCTGATGCTGGTGTATCAAATCAAATTCTGATGCTGAAGAAGTGATCTTGCTTATTTCAATCAGCGTATCTGCAAGTCAGAGCATAGTAATTTTAGGCAGCATATAGTTCAAACATGAAACATATAAATACTATATATTTTCACTTTGTTATCATCAAAACTCAAATATAGGGTACTAGATTCAAACATTGTTCTAACAATCTCCCCCTTTTTGATGATGACAAAAACTAGATATTTTAAATGAAAAAATAACGTGAAAAGGTATCTGGGAAATGTTTCAGAGTTAAGAAGTAAAGAGAAATCAGAGTTTAAGAGATACTCCCCCTGAGTTTGTTACTTCCCTTTGATATGCGTGTTCTTCAGGATCAGATCTTTTTCTATCTTTGAGCATCAGATTATAGGTCTTTGACTTATCAGAGAGCAGAGCTTCAGAGCTTTTCCTGTCAGAGCTTTGCTTCGGATCAGAGTGTTAGGTCGATCAGAACTTCATATTTGATCAGAGCAACATGAGCTTCTACATTTTGATCAGAGCTTCTAGCTTCTAGTCTTCATAGTGTTCAGGAGCTTCCTTGTGCCTGTAGACTTAAAAACAAAACAGAAAAACATTTCAAGTAATAGAGTTAGAATGTTTGAGAGTTTCTGTCTAGTTAGCCGTTATTGATTTTAAATATCATTCTTGTTCTCCCCCTTTTTGTCAGCAATCAAAAAGTGTTGGTGATGTGCTAAAACAATTTAGATCAGAAAAACAAATTATATTAAGATAGTTCATAATCAGAGCAAAATAGCATTACAAAACATAGTCAAAACAATACATCAGAAAATGAAGAAAACATAGAGAATGTCATGCATGAAAAAAATTTTAAGGTTGTGGGGGCATGCGTGAGAACAGGCTTTCCAGCATTGCTTGAATCTTTTCAGAAGTTTCATTCTGCTTCTGAACCATGTTGACAACAGTGTCAATCTTGCTGTCCTGTACATCCATTCTTGCTTTCATTTTCTGATCATTCTCTTCCATCCGCTGCTGTAGACGCAAGTCATTCAGCCTTAATTCTTCCAGAGCCTGCCTGTCCAAGGCAGCTTGAGAACTTTCAGAAGGAGGATGCTTCTCAGAACTTTCAGCTACATCTTCTGCTGGATTTTCTTCCTGAAGGGTCTTGTCTTCTTCTGATGGTTGCACCTGATATTGTTCAGAGGTTTCTTTCTTCTGATTTCCTGCAGAAATGCTGGAGGATGCCATTGTTCTCACTAAAAAGGCTTGAGAATGATTTGAGAGAAAAAGGTTTGAAGGAGATAAACTCAGAAATATGCAGAAAATAGTTGAATGATTATGAGAAAGCGTAAAGAATAAGAGTGAGGAATTAGTGTGTTTAAATAGAATTTTCAAATTTGTTTTGAAAAATTAAACGTTTTTAAGAGAGAGAAAAAAATAATGATTGCCATTAACAAGCGTGATTACTTTTCATTAAATGCTTGCTGATTTTGGGGGATTTGAGAAAGATACTTAAAAACGGTTACCAGACATGTGTCTCAATGCACCCAATCAGCGATTGCCTTCTCAGAAGCGTGCACGCGTTCTGCTTCAGGGATTTGCTGATGATTGGATGACACTTGTTTGATGTAGTGATCAGCACGTCTATATTTGAGATTAGACTCTCAGATCTTTAGACTTGCATCTGATACAATCTGCATGTTCTATCTTTCTGAAAGAAGATTGATCAGAAGTTCACAGTAATATAATTACATTCTGAAGATAAATACATGGAATTAAAACATTTTCATTCTGGGCATACTTTCATGCTGAGATGTTTCAGAATGAAATTAAACCTATCTTCTGAAAGGGGTTTAGTAAAGATATCAGCCCATTGATGGTCTGTATCTATAAATTTCAAGTTTAAAATACCTTTCTGAATATAGTCCCTAATGAAATGATGTTTTATTTCTATATGCTTAGCTCTAGAATGTAAAATAGGATTCTTACTTAAGCAAATAGCAGAAGTATTATCACAAAGAATAGGAATGTTACTCTCAAAAATCTGGAAGTCTTCAAGCTGACTTTTCATCCAGAGCATTTGTGTGCTACATCCTGCTGCTGCTATGTACTCAGCTTCTGCTGTTGACAGAGCAATTGTTGACTGCCTTTTGCTGGACCACGAGATCAGATTTTCTCCCAGAAACTGGCAGCTTCCAGAAGTACTTTTACGTTCCACTCTGTCTCCAGCAAAATCAGCATCACAGTAGCCTACTAAGCTGTAATCACTAGATTTTCTATAAAACAAACCCAGATTAGTAGTACCTTTCAGATACTTGAAAATTCGCTTAACAGCTGTTAAGTGAGATTCTCTAGGATCTGATTGGAATCTAGCACAAATACATACGCTGAATAAGATATCAGGTCTTGAAGCTGTCAGATAAAGGAGAGAACCAATCATACCTCTGTAGACTTTCTGTTCTACGCTTTTGCTTACCTCTTCTCTTTCCAGAATGCACGTGGGATGCATTGGAATCTTTGATGGCTTACATTCTGAGAGGTCAAATTTCTTCAGAAGATCTCTGATATATTTGCTCTGATGAATGTAAGTTCCCTCTGGAGTTTGATTAATCTGAATTCCTAGAAAGAATTTCAGTTCCCCCATGAGGCTCATCTCAAATTCTGCCTGCATACACTTAGCAAATTTTCTTCCAAGAGAAGGATTAGTAGAACCAAAAATAATATCATCAACATAAATTTGACAGACTAAAATGTCACTCTTAACTGTTTTACAGAATAGAGTAGTGTCCACTTTCCCTCTGGTGAATTCATTTTCAAGCAGAAAGTTACTTAGCCTTTCATACCAAGCTCTGGGAGCTTGTTTCAGACCATACAGTGACTTTTTCAGTTTGAAAACATGTTCTGGATGTTTTGTATTTTCAAAACCTGGGGGTTGGTGAACATAAACTTCTTCTTCTATATAACCATTTTAGAATGCACTTTTGACATCCATCTGATACAGAGTGATGCCTCTATTAACAGCAAATGAAATTAAAAGTCTGATAGATTCTAACCTGGCGACTGGGGCAAAGGTTTCTGTATAGTCTATCCCCTCTTGATGACTATAACCTTGTGCAACCAGTCGTGCCTTGTTTCTGACGACTTCACCTTGTTCATTAAGCTTGTTTCTGAACACCCATCTTGTTCCAATGACGTTGAATCCTTTTGGTCTGGGAACGAGATCCCACACGTCGTTTCTGGTGAATTGATTCAGCTCTTCTTGCATTGCCAGAATCCAGTCGTTGTCCAGAAGTGCTTCATCAATAGAAGATGGTTCAATCAGAGACACAAGTCCCATAAGAGTTTCTTCAGAGTTTCTGAAGCTTGCTCTTCTTCTGATTGGATCTTCCTTTCTTCCTAGAATAGTCTCTTCTGGGTGATCCAAACTGCTTCTGGGTAATCTCTTCTGAGGTTGATCAGCAGCAGTTGTAGGATTTCTAGCATTGCTTCTTTCAGACGTTGAAGGAATGTCTGTGTTGAGAGCTTTTGATGACTTGTCTTCAGAACCTGCAAATTCAATTTCTATACCTGCAAGATTTTCATTCTGCTTTGACTTTTCAGAGTCAAGCTTGTCATCAAAACGAACACTGATTGATTCTTCCACAATCTGTGTTTCTGTATTGTATACTCTGTACCCTCTTGAGCGTTCAGAGTATCCTAACATAATACACTTCTGTGCCTTAGAATCAAACTTGTTCAAATAATTCTTTGTATTTAACATATAGCAAGTACATCCAAATGGATGAAAATACGAAATGTTGGGCTTTCTGTTCTTCCACAATTCATATGGAGTCTTTTCCAGAATAGGTCTTATTGAGATTCTATTCTGAATGTAGCACGCTGTGTTTATTGCCTCTGCCCAGAAAGTCTTAGCAACGTTTGTCTCGTTGATCATGGTTCTGGCTATTTCTTGCAATGTTCTGTTCTTTCGTTCTACAACTCCATTTTGTTGGGGAGTTCTAGGAAAAGAGAAATCATGCAGAATGCCTTTGTCATTAAAGAATGACTCAAAATCTTTATTTTCAAATTCTCCACCATGATCACTTCTGACTTTAACGATTCTAAGATCTTTTTCATTCTGAACTTGGTTACAGAAGGTAACAAACACAGAGTGTGACTCGTCCTTGTGTCTTAAGAACTTTACCCATGTCCATCTGCTATAGTCATCTACGATTACTAACCCATACTTCTTGCCACTGACTGAAGCAGTTTTAACTGGTCCAAATAAGTCAATGTGCAGAAGTTCTAATGGCTTAGAGGTAGAAACAACATTTTTGGATTTAAAAGAAGGTTTTGCAAATTTGCCTTTCTGACATGCTTCACACAGAGCATCTGAATTGAACTTCAAATTTGGAAGTCCTCTGACCAGATTGAGTTTGTTAATCTGAGATATTCTTCTCATACTAACATGCCCCAATCTTCTGTGCCAGATCCACTGCTCGTTGTTAACAGACAGAAGACATTTTACGTTCTGACTCTTTAGTTCAGAAAGTTTGATTTTGTAAATGTTGTTTTTCCTCTTACCATTAAATAGGATAGTCCCATCTTTCTGACTAACAGCTTTACATGATTTTTGATTAAAGATTATATCATAACCGTTATCACTTAATTGACTTATGGATAACAGATTATGCATCAATCCATCAACTAGAAGAACATTATTAATAGAGGGAAGATTTCCGTTACCTACAGTTCCAGAGCCAATAATCTTTCCCCTCTGATTGCCTCCAAAGCCAACGTGGCCTCCAGGCTTAAGTTCCAGGCTTTGGAACATATGCCTTCTTCCCGTCATGTGTCGTGAGCAGCCAGAGTCCAGGTACCATGACTGGTGTTTCTGACTTGCTGCTAAAGATATCTGCAACATGTATTATTTTATCCTTAGGTACCCAGATTTTCTTGGGTCCTGACTTGTTAGTTTTACCAAAACTCTGGTTGAATTTTGGTTTCACAAAGTGCTTACTGCTAGTGTATTTGATGTCGTGTGTGTGACCATACACAAAGTGTGAATTTAGAGGAGTGTGTTTAATAACTAAATCCATGACATTCTTAGGTGTAGGAACCTTACCTTGGTATCCTATTCCTTTCCTGCCGTTTCCGCTAACTCCATAGATCATTGAAGCCATTCTGCTTCTATCTATGCTTTTAGCAAGGAACTTCTGGAAACTATGATCATACTCCTTGATGATCTCATCAGCGTTGCTGGGAGTTTCAGAAATTGGTACCTTCTGAGAGTTTTGTAAAGAGTTTTCTAATTTTAAAATTTTATCTCTCAGCTCAGAGTTTTCCAATTTGAGACTCTCAGACTTATTAGAGTCAGATTCAAGAGTCCTTTTCAGGTCTCTGAATTTAGCTCTAATCTGCTGATAACGTTCCAGAATTTCATTGAGGCTTTCAGCAAGTTCAGCCTTTGTAAAATTAACAGCGAAGTTAGGGAATACCTCTTCTGTGTCTGATTCTGAGTCTGATTCAGAAGCTTCACTGTCATATGGAATGTTAGCCATGAGCGCTATGTTAGCCCTTTCATCATCTGATTCTGAGTCAGCTTCAGACGAGTCAGAGTCATCCCATGTGGCCATGAGACTTTTCTTCTTCTCTCTTCCAAACTTCTTTTTGGGCTTTTCCCTCTGAAGCTTTGGGCAGTCACTCTTGTAGTGTCCTTGCTCATTGCACTCGTAGCAGATGATGTCTTTTGTGTTTGGCTTCTTGCTACCGGAGGAGCCTTCAGATCTTCTGTATCCAGAGGAAGAATCTGTCCTTCTGTATCTGGAAGAAGACTCGTTCTGATCAGATCTTCTGGGATTCCTGAACTTCCTTTGTCTTTGCTTCCACAGTTGATTTACTCTTCTGGAGAGAAGTGAAAGTTCGTCTTCTTCTGATGAGGATCCATCAGATGTTTCTTCAACTGCCTGCAAAACTTTAGATTCAGATTTTCTGTTAGATTTTAAAGCTAAAGGCTTACCTTGCTTCTGAGGCTCATCAGCTTCTAGCTCTATCTCATGACTTCTGAGGGAGCTTATAAGTTCCTCCAGAGTGATTTTGTTGAGATCCTTCGCTAGCTTCAGAGCAGTAACCAAAGGCCTCCACTGCTTGGGTAAACTTCTGATTATCTTCTTGACATGGTCAGCAGTAGAGTATCCTTTGTCCAGAACTTTGAGACCAGCTACCAGAATCTGGAATCTAGAGAACATAGTTTCAATGGATTCAGATTCTTCCATTTTGAACGCCTCATACTTCTGAATGATCGCCAGAGCTTTTGTTTCCTTGACTTGAACGTTGCCCTCATGCGTCATTCTGAGAGAATCAAAGATGTTCTTAGCTGTGTCTCTGTTGGAGATCTTTTCATACTCAGTATAGGAGATGGCACTGAGGAGGATGGTTCTGGCCTTATGGTGATTCTTGAAATCACGCTTTTGTTGATCAGTCATTGATTTTCTTTCAATCTTCTGACCAGTTGCATTCACAGGGTGCGTGTATCCATCTGTCACCATATCCCACAGATTAGCATCATGTGCTAGAAAGAAGCTTTCAATTCTGTCTTTCCAGTAGTCAAAGTTTTCTCCATCAAAAACTGGAGGTTTGCCGCTGAATCTGTCTCTATCCTCATTGTTGTCATTGCTGAAATGAGAGTTGTTTCCTGCCATTGTGTTTTTCTGACGCTGGATCTTGTACTGACACGGTTAAGTGTTTTAGCTCAGAACCAGGCGCTCTGGTACCAATTGAAGGGGTGAAAAACACAAGAAGGGGGGGTTGAATTGTAAAACTGGAATCTTAAAGCAATTGACAAGATATTTTTATCCTGGTTCGTTTGATCTCAAACTACTCCAGTCCACCCGTCAAGGTGATTTCGCCTCTCTCCAACGAGGTCTTAATTCACTATATTCAACTGAATACAAATCTGCTTTAACAACTGCTAAAGCCTTCTTGATTCAAACCACAATCCGGTTTGTCAAGGCAACACTTTCTTACAAAGGTATAAAACAAATGTGTGTGAATGTTTTCTACAAAACTATATCACAACTGTGATGTATACACAAATTAAGCTTAGAAACTTAGAATGCTAAACACTAATGGAGTATCAGAGTTTGTTGGTTTAGCAAAACTGGTAGATGAAGATTATTGTTCAGCTTTGTGCGTGTAGAGAATTTGGAAGCATTAGCCATTATAATCTTCGAAGCCTTGTTTATATAGCACTTGAGAAGATGAACGTTGAATGCAATATTCTTGATTCAATGCTAATAACAAGCTTTCCTTTTTGAGCAGATCTTGTCTAGAATGATGCCGTTGGAATTAATTAGCGTTCAATGCACAGTACCGTTGCTTCTTCAATGCACGTTCTGGCTTGGCTCATTCTGATTCTGCTTCGCTGCTGATGAACTTATTGTTTCTGTATCAGAGTGTTTACGCGCAGTTCTGTTCATCAAGCTTCAGCATGTACGTGAGTTGATCATCTGATCTTCACGTTCTGATTCAGCAACTTCTGATGCTGGTGTATCAAATCAAATTCTGATGCTGAAGAAGTGATCTTGCTTATTTCAATCAGCGTATCTGCAAGTCAGAGCATAGTAATTTTAGGCAGCATATAGTTCAAACATGAAACATATAAATACTATATCTTTTCACTTTGTTATCATCAAAACTCAAATATAGGGTACTAGATTCAAACATTGTTCTAACACCAATGCGTCACATCAACGTAGCTACTGCTTCAACCGTATCGGTCTACGCCGTACAATTCCCTCACAGTTTATTGCTACTTACCTAAAAGGTGTCCCCCAGATCTGGGTTAGGATCTATAGTAACTCCAATACAAAGCCCACAAAGATAAAGCAATGAAATCAAACAATAGAAGCAATATGATGAACTAATCCTAAGGTATACCCCACTTATTACAATCCCCAGCAGAGTCGCCAGTTCTGTGATACGGTGGCCAGAACCGGACTGTTTTAGGAATTGCTGGTTTTTGTTTTGCGTTTGTGTTTGCAAAATGTCGCGGTAATCAAGAGTCGCCACTGACTTTTATTTTATCCAACTGGAAAGGAAAAAAGCACAGAAAAATTCCCTTTTTTTGAGATTTTGAGTACGGGGGGTAGATTATAGAAAGGGAAGGTATTAACACCCTTTCTATCTATGGTTTTCCACGGGCTCTTAGGTACTTGCTCATCATTTTCGAAATTGCTTGTGTGTGTTTGATTTGAAAAATGTTTTTGACTTCGATTTAACCCTTGCTTCTGTCTTCAAGAGTGTTACAAAGTGTTTTTGAAAGCTTTGTTTGAGAAGAGTGTAAGTGTGAAAAAATTTGTTTGGATTGAGCAAGTACTTAAGAACTAATCTACCTGCTCGAAAAAAGAGAATTATTGTATGTTTGTTTCCTTTAGACAGCGCTACCCTACTATTAGTGAGTAGGTAGCACCGTCGTTGGAGTTTTGAGTGTCAATTCGAAAGGGACGTACAATCACTAAAGCAATATTAGGACGTCTTAGTAACAACCCTAATATCTTAGATCAATTTATTCGAGGCAACCATTCCGAGGAAATTTTTCCGAACGGGACTTTGCTCTTTGTTTAGACAAGAGAGCGACCACTAAAATATCCTATACTTAATGACTGTTTACCCAAGGCAATCGAAGTGAGAGTATACCCTAGGAGTGCGCATGTGCGAGTGATTCAATTTCAAATTATTATCTTTGCACATTTAGGGTTTGCTAACTGTTTTAAAGTTTACATACATTCTTGTCATGCATCCCTAATATTCATACATCTAACAGTTAATAATTGCGGAATTTAAAATGCGGAAAATAAGCTACGCTATTACAAGGCTTCAGGTATTAATTACATAGCCAAAAACAACCCGTAAAAAAAGCGATAAATGAAAGTAAAAGGTCGTAATTAATCTATTACAACTTGTGAGCAATTACATCAATATGGTAAAAATAAATAAAGCGTGCGCGAGGAGTTAAGAACGAGAGAGAATTAGGGTTTTGACCCCTTCTAACCTAATTGAAAGGAAAAAATGTTTTTGTTGTTTTTGATTATTTTTAAGAAAAAGAACAAGGTTTTTAAATTAAATAAAAATTAATTAATAATTAAATTAATTCAAAGAAAATAATTTTCATGGCCTATTTTTGTATTTTTGGTTATAGAAAATAGAATTAAAATTAAGCTAAAACCCTAATTGTTCTAATTAATTTTAATTTATTTTACAAAAAGAAATTAAAGTTACCTAAAATTAAATAACCTAATTCAATTAATTTTTGTATAAAAAATAAATATCCTAAATCTAATTGGATGAGAATACTTTTTGTGATTTTTTTGATAAAAAGAATTATTTTTTATGTTAGTAAAAATAAATGAATAAATAAAATAAAATAAAAGAAAGTATAAAAAGAATAGAGAAAAGAGATATTGGGGCTGAGAAATAGCAAATTGGGGGGGGGGGGTGAATAGCAAATTTGGGCCCAAAAGAAGGTGACCCACGTTTGACTTTCTGGGCTCCATGCCATGCGTTGACTGAGGCATATCATGGTCCCTCAAATGATGGCCATTAGATTTGGCCTTTTGACATCTGGGTGGCTGGAAGGTGGTGGTCCATGGTGGGCTTCAAATCTACATGCGCGCCTGATCACAAGAACAAAAATAATATGAAAGAAATGGGGGGACCTGGGATTCGAACCCAGGCCCCAAAGCATTTTCCATCACCTGGCTACCAACTGCGTTGCACGTTCATGTTGTACATAGAATAATGACAATAGATAATATGTAATAAAGAGAGTTAGTGGAGAAAATAAAATAAAAACGCGCCATAATTTTGAACGGACGAATGAGACGGAACCTCGCAGGTCGTCCCTGTCCTCTCTCCGTTGGTAAAAAGTCAAAGACTTTTACCTACGGACATATGTTCGTAGCTACAACCTTGGCTCGTTCAAAAATCAAACACAAGCATGGTAAAAAAAATCTAATGCCATGGATCAACTCGCCTTGGCCTGCTGAACATGATGGTGTCCCTTTTGTGGCCCAACTTTACCAGTGTAAAAAGATCCCAAATCGAGACCAAGAACCCTAACAATGGCAAATCTTGATACAGTTCACAAAAACACAATAAAATGTTATAGAGAGCTTGCAAATGTGTTAAGGAACAAGAATATACTATTAAAGCATGATGAATATGCAGGAATAGCAAGATTCGATTCTGAAAAATATGGCAAACCGTGTATCACTTACATTTAGTTTTTGCACTGGAAAATCCCTGTTCTTGGTTGGTATAGCTTGCTGGAAATCCTAGGAAATGAATGAGACGGTTAGGAAGCCTTGTAAATGTCTAGAAGTGCAAAATCAGTTTACCACTTTTCTTTTTTTTCTCCAAGTTTTGTTCTCTCTTTTGCACCTCCAAAACCTTGTGATTTTTGTCTGCAAATGTTCCCTATATACTGAGGAATCAATAAATTTACAATTATGTTCTCAATCTTCCTCCATTATAGCTTTTGATTTGGATTTGATTCACTTGAAAATCTTTTTAAAAATAGGTCAAAACCAATCTTTTTGTGCACACAAAGTCTTTTCACGATTTCAATCTTTTTCTAGCTGGATATAGAACCTGAAACATGCACAATATCTTGAGGTTTCAATGATTTGGATTTTCTATGATTTATTTTGATTTAAATTGATTTAATTCAAATAAAAATCAAAATAAATAATAAAAATAAGACAAAGACAAGTGGGAAGATCTAGGACTCGTGGACCATGCTACCAACTCAAAACAAGTGCAAAATATTAGGCCCATTTAGCAAAAATTGCAATTTGAGGCATAGTTGACTTTTGACAATTTTGCAAAAAAGGTCAACTTCACCAATTTATAATTTCCTCAATTTTGACTCTTTGAAGATGTTATTTGACTTTTTATAAAGCTTGAGATGTCCTCTAAGAAACCCTTTTGGTATCATCTCAATTTGGTATTCCATGTTCATGTATGAAGCTTTGACAAAAAAGGTGTTTTTGTTGACTTTTCAAAATGACCTATAATGTCCAAATTCATAACTTCTTGTGAGTGCATATTTTGAACTTGGGAGATGAATATGGATTGTAAAGAATTTAATCCTATTCAAAATGACTTTGTATGGGTCATTTCTCATAAAGTATGAGAAAGTTATGCCTGGTCAAAGTTGAGTTGACTATTCCTACAAAACCCTAATTTAGCAACTTTTGGTTCTTGATGAATTATGAGCAATACTTGATGAATCATGATCAAAACTTGATCAAATGATGAACAATACTTCAAAATGAGGATGTTCACCAAAAATCTTGAAGTTTGACTGTATGTGGGCCACAATTGACTTTTGCCCTAGCACAGTCAATTTTCAGGCCTTTGAGCAATTGACTGAGCAAACTTTCTCTGCAAGGCTTGAAATTTGACATGGATGATATTGAGAACATATTAGGACAATAAGGAGCATTTGGGATCCCTTGGACTCAAGTATCTTGATGAAACATGAAACCCTAATTTGAGGTAGACTACATTAGGAGAGAGCTTGTCTGGTCAACCCTTGGACTTCCTTGAGCAACTTGAGGATCTTTCTTGAAATGTTTTGAGAAATATGGGAGAGAAAATTTTGGGGTACAACACTGAGGATCCAGGGTGATCCTTTGAGAAATTAGAGGGAAAATTTTGGGGTACAACACCCATCATTATCACTCCCTTCTCCACCTCTCTTTCTATTGGTTGTAAGAACATTGGCTACATTGTTGAACACGTGAAGTTTCAGTATTCTATTTTTGAGGAGCATGTTTCTCTCCATAACACATCGTCCATGTAGCGGTGGAAATGTTGAGACTAAGCCATTGGATTGACTTATCTCGTATAGATCAAATAAAAATCGCCACCAAGTTTATTGTTTCCAAAGGAAATGGAAAAAGAGTGAATAAAACCAAAAAAAGAGGGTGATAATCTAGGTACGGGGGCTGGTTATGAAAATGGAAGGTATTAGCACCCTAAACATCTACGGTACTCTGCAGGAACCTCTTTGAAAATCTGTTTATTTTGGCTATAAAAGGTGTATACAAAAAATAGATGGTGGAGATGAGAAAAGAAGTGGTTTTTACAATGTTTGCACCCGCTGTAGTTGTGAACCTTTAGTGCCTAAGTACCACCTCCCATGCAATAGGGGATTAGCGTACTCTTATTTCACCTTAAAAACTTTACAACACTTGTGTGTTGGTTAATTTTAAGAGAAGTGAAATCATCGTCATATCTGAGTGGAAAACATACTTACTACCCACAATTATCAGAAAGGAGAATTTGCGCCATCTCAAAGTGGAGGATGTAACTTGGATTTAAAATCCATCACTCAACACCCAAGTGGAAAATATCTCTCTTCACTACTTATCAAAGAATTATAGTAGCTTTCATCCCTAAAAGAATCAACAAGAGTCTAATCTTTTGAGAAAAGTTTTAAGATAAAAAGCCAAAGTGAAAAAAAATGGTTTGAATAGGGTTAATGACTTTTAGTCTTTCAAGAAAAAAGATATCAAAGTATGGTTAAATTGATTAAAGTTTGATCAAAAAAAGATTTTTGAAAATGCATGGATTTAATTCCAAGTTTATTATGAAAGCAATTCAAGTTAGAAAACAAGAAGAGTTTTGAAAAGGAGGGAGAAGATTTTTGAAATTAAAGAAGATTTGAGGAGATGAAGGGACTATCCTAAAGCATAAAGTAAAAGCCAAGGAAAATAATGGTGTAACCAACAAGAAGCCAACATTTTACATAAAGAAGTCAATGTAGAATTCCCATCATTTGGATTGAAACCAAGCAATAAAAAATACTAAACCTCTGAGGAATACCAAGCTTCATATGAATTAAGAACCAAGCAAATATTTTTTTTTAAATGCATGGACTTAAGTCCAAGTTTATTATGGGAGTGGTTCAAGTTAGAAAACAAGAAGAGTTTCGAAAAGGAGGGAGAAGATTTTTTAAATTAAAGAAGATTGAGGAGATGAAGGGACTATCCTAAAGCATAAAGTAAAAGTCAGGGAAAAGAATGGTCTTACCAACAAGAAGCCAACACTTGACATAAAGAAGTCAATGTAGAATTACCATCATTTGTATTGAAACCAAGCAAGCAAAAATAATAAACCTATGAGGAATACCAAACATCAGATGGATTAAGAACCAAGCAATGTCTTTATTGACAAAAAAAATTTGGATAGAGGAAAAACTGTATTCAGAGGAATTCTCAATCACAGAAAAGCATGAAAATCAGAATAATCTGCACACAGAAAAAATTCAAACCAATGCCTTGGAGTAAACCCCAAGGATTTCAGACAGAATAACAACAGAGAAACAAAGTTCCCAAGTATCAACGCTTCTAATCCTAACTCCGGGAGATCCAAAACTCCACAATGCCAAGGATAGTAACCAAGTAGTCCAAAAAGAAATAAGTCTTTTAAGATTCAAGTTGATTATTAAGTGTCTTTAAAAAATAGAAAGCTCAAGTGAGCAAAGAAAAAATGACATAAAAAATAAATGCTCAAATGAGCAAAAGAAAAAATGGCATGAAATGTAAATACTAAAAAATAAATGATACATAAAAGTAAAGGCACAAATATAGGCATAAATTAAAGTTAATTATTAGTGAATTAGAAGTTAGAGGTCAAATATAACAAAAGCTAGTTGAATGACCATATTGAAGCTTGGTTTTAAAAACTCATTAGATGATCGATAAAATCAAAGCCTCTCAAAAACAAGTTTCATTTTCTTTTTATCAAGTATACCATTCATTTCAAGTACTCAAGGCAACCATATATGATAAATGATGTTCAAAAGATTCACTTAGACCAAAATTTATGATGTTCATTAGAGGATTGATATAATCCAAGCCTCCTAACAATGAACTTCAAAATTATTGGATCCACGGTTTCAAACTAAACATACTTGGGCTTGCAAATATAGGTTTTGTCCATAAATGATGATTTTTAGAATCGGGATAAATTTAGCGCTATGTTAAGCAATCATAAGTGGACTTATGTAGAAGTCACACCTATTTTAAGGCTGGTCAATAGCAATCTATGTATCATACATGTTATAGAAATGATATGTAGATCATTCTCTAAAAAACATGTAGCACCAGTAAAAACCAGAAAGGGATAAGATGAAGAGGGAGGCGAATGATAGTGTAACCAATGTATCAGATGAAACCAAGGTTTCAAATATCATCAACATCATTCATCCATTTTGGTGGATTTGGTTTTTTAAGCTATCAACACCCAAGATCCAATGAGGTTGAAGAACTTGTCCCAAAGTAATACTGGAGTATCTCCAAATCAGAACCAATCATAAAAATAATTAAATATAATTAATAAAACAATATTTAAATGATTAATAAAAAGGAAATAATTATTCAAAATACACAAAGTGTATTAAAATACCAAATAAAAAATCCCAAAAAATATCAAAGGTCAAACATAAAATTTTTAGAATTTTTTAAAGTCATAAACTATTTTTAAAATATAAAGAAATAAGAAAAATAAACCAAATTTTAAAAAAATAGTTAAATATAAAATAAAATGAAAATCAGGACACATATATTTGTCAAGAGATCATTGTATCCTTCCATAATTTTTTCAAAATTTAAAATGACCAAAAAATATTTTTAAACAATTAAAACAAGTCAAATAAAGTGAAAAATCATTAAAAAAATACCAAATCACAAAATAAAATTGTGAAAAAAATAAAAATCGGAAATAGAAAAATAAAAATTATTTTTTGATAATTCTTTCACATTTTTAGAAGTTGAAATGATTTTTTAATGAATTTTTAAAGTTTAAAACAATTAAAACAAAAATCAGTAAATAAAATAAAATACTAAATAATGTGGTGCGTTGAATCTAAGTTGACTATGCAAAGTAATAAAATCAAGTGGTCTAGAGCGCTCGCGTACCATGGAATTTAGTGAAATAAAAACATTGAGTTAATTTTAAAACAACCAATCAGAACATTTCAAGTGTCACGCTCTGATTGGTCCATAAGGGAGAAATATTTTCAAAATGCAGAGCCACCGTGAGATTCCTCTAGTCATCTCTTCCGATGATCTTCCCTGGAGCAAACCAAAAATGGTTTCCAACACTCACAAGACCGATATCATTCGAAGTGTCTCACTGAGACGAACTCAACCACGGCATCGCAAATATATTTATATAAATTGAGCATTGCTTGATTTACAAAAGAAACATAAAAAAGCTAGCATAAACTCCGGATATTACATGATCAATCATTAATGAAAATGAAAATTAGAATAAGTATGAAAATAAGAGAGATGAAGTGAGTGGATTAACAACTTATTTGAAGCAAAATGAATGAGTAATCTACCTGAACAAAGTATGAGAATTTTGCTCTGAAACTTCACTTAGCTATCATGATTTGGAGCACCTCAAGGCTTGGTTCTTTTTATGTTAGCTTCAGTAGAGTTCAGTGATGAATAACCTATCAAGAAATAAGAGCTGGAAGTGAGGGAAATAAGAAATCGAAAACTCAGAAAAGAGAGAGATGAAAAGAGTTTGGCAGAGCTTCTTTGGCTATCAAAGCTTGTGGAAAACAGTGAGGAATATTTCCCGATTTATAGTAGAATGAATGGTGATGATACTTGAGATAAATTGTGAGCAAAACTTGCAAACCAAGTCAGTTTGGATCATGCCAAACGTGTGACTCGAAATGCATCAAAACAACCTAAAACCAAGTGTAATTATGACAAAACACATATGGACAATTAGTTAAACATGTCTAGAAACTAAATCTTGAGTAATTAGACATGTAGTCCAAGTTTACTCATGGTAAAAATTCTGATTCGAAGCAAAAAACATATTATAGGTGACCAACTTTAAGAGCATGAGGCAAGCAATGTAGGAAGCTTTATAGTGTCATTATTTTTGCAATAGAAAGATACCACAACAAACTTTACAAATTTCCAAGAAAGGTAGATTTTGGGTACTTGAGCTAAAATTTATTCATCTTTGAAATTCAGAAAAACACACAGATTCGTGAAACTTAGAAAATTTCTAGGTATGCAACTCAAAATGACCTATAATGTTCTTCAAAGTTACATGCCCTTCCACTCAAAATTTGATCTTGATCCTTGAAGATGAAATGAAGTAGACCCTTTGAATTGAATTATGGAATTGAGATCACTCAAAAATCATAAAAAATAAAAGAGTTATGGTCTTTGGAAGATGATGAACAAATTTGGGGAAATTCACAAAAGACCTATAATCTTTTCAATTCTTTAATGACTTTCCAAGCATTTTCAAACTTAACACCTTGAAACAAAGTTATAGTAAACATCACAAATATTATTGTAGAAAAATAATGAGTTCAAGAAGATAAAAAATGACCAAGTTATAATCCTTTTAAGTAACACAACAGAATTTAATAGTCTTTTCAAATGACTTGTAATCTTCTTCAACCATTAGTAATATTCCATTCAAAATTAGCTTTAAACCGTAGAGGGTAACTTGTTAAGGACCTTTAAAGATAATCATGTTTTGTAATTAATAAAAAATCTAAACAAATGAGCAAGATGTGGTCCTTGGAATTCAACAAACCCTAGCTCAGAGAGTGTCAAAATAATTTGGAACCCCTTTCAACTTTTAATGATTTTTCTCGCACAATTGGATCTTGTCATGCAAAGAGAAGTTGGTGTATATGGTGATAATAACCCACAAAAAAAGAACCAACTTAAAATATTGAAAATTGAGAGAGTTATGCACTTGTTATCACTAAATCAAGCACTTTCCCAATTAGGTCAACATTGATGAACCAACCTTGAATCTTTTGATCTTTCTTTGCAAAATAGAGCATGATGGATCACATTAAAACTTGAAATGATGTTTTCTTGAAGAAAACTCAAAGGCGGAGCTTAAGTTTAAAAGAAACTTGTTGAAGAAGGAATGGAAATAAACACATGAACCTATGAATCTTCTTGATGAATACCACCACCAACCTTGAGGAAAACTTGACCTAAATAAAATGAGAGAGCTCTTTGAACCAAAAAAATTGATATCATAGACATAGCCTTTAAGCTTAAGCTATTTCAATCCATTAAAGAACCATTTGACTGAGGACCATTTCTCAAAACCCTAGGTTAGATGGTGATATGGATGCAATTGTGTCATCACCTATAATATGAACATTCAAAGAAACATATATACATATCTTGATGTTAGTTAAAAGAACGCATGTTCAAGATGCACAATTCAAGGTGCTTGGTGATCTCTCAAGAGAAAACGTAAAGACTGGATGAAGTAAAAGGGGAAACAAACCTTAATGTGTGATCTTGATGTATTGATAATGTGAGATAGAGAGATCTTAGTGGCGAAAATTTGGGTATAATAGCTGCCCTTATTTAAGTGTCTTTTATCCGGAGATACGAAGGTTAAAATATTCGTCTCGGCGCAATTCAAGTTACTTAAATACAAAACAAACCCTATTTTTAGCCCTAAGATGCCATGCAATTCTTATGATTATAAATGCAAATGACCAACTCCATAGGTGACACAAAATACCACTGGGGAAGCAGAAAATAGGACCAACGAACCAAAAGGAGAGTTCGACTAGGAGAATAAATTGTTGGGGAACATCACGACTCTGGGGATGACCATAAATAGGAAAAATCAAAATCACGATCAAAGAATCCAAATTAATAGTAAGATTTCAACGACGGAAAAATCTTAGCAATGGGAGCAAAAAACTATCAAGGAGGCGATCATTGAGAAAGGATTATCGGCTCGACTAGAGGAAAGAAAACTCAACTCCATTGGAGGAAAATTAACTCCGCTGGGGAAAATAAGACTCAACTCTATTGGGGTAATGCCCAAAGAGGATACAAAGTATCATCAAATCAATAAATGAGGAAAAAAGCAATGGATAACAACGACTGATAGATAACAGTGAACTACCCACTCATAGAGGAGATTGTAAAAAGTGAGTAACATCGACTCACAAGGGGTTGTAAACTAACAACCCGAAGGATGCAAATAGAAATAATAAGATAATTTCGACTCAGAGTTGACGGTAAACACAAATATTAAGGTAAGTAACAAATGATTGGCATCACTTCTTATGACTGGAAACAAAGGATTGGCATCAGCGCTTATGACTGGTAACAAATGGTTGACATTAGAACTTATGGCTGGGAATAAAGGTTTAACATAAGCACATATAGATGGGAACAAAGGATGACATCAACACTTATGGCTAGGAATAAATGGTTGACATCACCACTTATGGCTAGGAAAAAAAGTATGACATCAGCATTTATGGCTGGGAACAAAGGATGACATCAACACTTATGACTGGGAACAAATATATGGCATCAACACTTATGGCTGGGAATAAAGGATGACATCAATACTTATGGCTGGGAACAAAGGTTTGACATCAGCACTTATGGCTAGGAACAAAGGTTTGACATCAACACTTATGGTTGGGAATAAAGGATGACATCAACACTTATGGTTGGGAACAACTCAAATCTATTTGGGTAAAGTCTAATGAAGAGGAAAAGATAAATGTCGACTAACAAATTACGGTGAACTACCAACTCAAGGATGAAGGTAGAAAAAACATAAAACAATAACATGTTTCCCAAAATTCTAGTATTCCACCTAGAACAGGTCTCAACTTCTTCTCTAACTGAGGCATTCCACCTGGAAATGGTAACAAACTTTACCAACTTTTGGATTTCATCGAGAACGGTAAGAGTTTCTTCTTTAACCAAGATATCACTTGGAAAAGGTGATGAACTGCTGTAAAGATCTTACAACAAACTGTCTTTATCATTGAAGTACAACCAATATCAACAACAAACTATATCCCATAACATAGAGACTACAATTCATCAGAGTAAAAACATCTTCTCTGGCATTAACAGACTTACTGGAAGAAACTTTCCCTCCCATTTTTCATTCAAGATGTTATCCTAAGGTTTTCCCATATACTCAAATTGGCTCAAAAGTTGATCAGACAGATTCTCCTCCTAGGCATTGAGTCAACAACTAGTGTTTGGTATTTTTCAAGCAAAATTGAGTTTCCAAAGTTTCAAATCGTCTTCACGGTTCTTCATCTATTCTCAAGGATGTTTGTGTCAGTTTTCAAGCTTTGCATCACAAATTTGCTCAGTCAATGGTTTAGATGACTGAAAATGAACTGCATTGATCCAAAATTTGACCTTTGCAAGATCCACCACTTGTTGTTATGGGAAGAATTCCAATAACACTTCTGAGAAATTAATTTTTATTTCCTGGCTAATAATAACACATTCCTACTGAGGGGATAAAGTCTTCACGTGCAAAATAAATGCACATTCTAAATCTAGGGCTCATAACCTATAGGGATCAAAATAATATTGTTGTCGGGACCAAAAAATTCAAACCAGGAACAAACCAAAGTTAACAGTCAACTAAGACACCATCCAATGAGGAATAAACTCAAATAGGGATCAAATTCCATCCAGATGATGAGCTGTGTAGAAAGGCTAAAGCAAAATTCTTTCACGAGGGATAACTCAGTGGGAAAATTGAAAGGATATACACTTTCTACTTAGGTAGACACTATATTGGAGAGAGGATAACATAACTCTGCAAAGAGGGTAATATGTTGTTGTACCCCAAAACTTTCCCTCCCATTTTTCATTCAAGATGTTATCCTAAGGTTTTCCCAAATACTCAAATTGGCTCAGAAGTTGATCAGACAGATTTTCCTTCTAGGCATTGAGTCAGCAACTAGGGTTTGGTATTTTTCAAGCAAAATTGAGTTTCCAAAGTTTCAAATCATCTTCATGGTTCTTCATGTATTCTCAAGGATGTTTGTGTCAGTTTACAAGCTTTGCATCACAAATTTGCTCAGTCAATGGTTCAGATGACTGAAAATGAATTGCATTGATCCAAAAATTAACCTTTGCAAGATCAAGGTCAAACGATTGTAACTTCTTCATTAACTTTTTCTCCAATTTCTCTTTACAAGTCAAGAGCTGATTACGTGCGAAGATCATCGGAAAATTCGAATACTTTAAAGGTCATTTTGCAAATTTGACTTAATCACAAGAAACTCTTATCCAATTCTCGAGGTTCATAACTTCTTTAATTCTCAACGTCCTGAGGCGATTCATTTTGTGAAGTATCATGAATAGCGTCGTCTATGAGATCACTTCAAAGATCGAAGTCAAATTATGCTTGGTTCAATTTATGTCACAGACGTTTCTCAAAGGACGTTTAATTCTTATGTTGAGATAATTCATGAAACTAGAGTTCTAGTTCAATGATTCATTGATTGCTTGTCTCTTACTTCAAGTAATTTGCAAGTTAACGTTAGCGATCATTGTATTATGGTGGATTGTTGATTAAATCTCTTAAAGGCGCAATTTGTATTATTGGCCCGTATTGCAAGTTACCGCGAATTGACGATGTGGGTTTTAAAGAAGAAGATTTGAGAAACAATTCGAATAATTCTTTTTGATTTCAAATCGGTTCAAGTCTGTGAGGCGCAATTCATTCATATGAATTTACTTTTGGATTCAAGATATACAAAAGAACTAATTTCTCATGATGCAAATTTGCTCAATTTTCTCAAGATTCAAGAATTGTTTGGTTTCCATACAAGAAATTCATCATTCATAAAGTTCACTCAAGTTTTGTATTCAAGTTAAATTTTTTGGGGGAAATTTGCAAAACGGATTACAAGTGAGATACAAGTTATAATTGTTTTGTTTACAAAGAAAGAAAAAATGTTTCTTCTTCAAGTCTCATTACTTCGTCTTCAAGTAACTCGTACTCCTTTCACGCAATGACTTTTCTTCACCTTTCAACCTCGATTTGGCCGTCCAATCCTTATGCTCATGAAATAGGAAAAATGGAAAAGTTAGCAAACAATCAACATGTGAGAAAATTCCAAGCAAGAATTAATGGTTAAAAGAGATTTACATTTCATCATTAGGGTTGGAATTTGGAATCAGAAATTAAAGAAGGTTTTTTTCTCAATAATAACATATCTTCTCCTATATTTCAAATCACAAAAGCTCGGGTTTTGGTTCACAAAAAGGGAAAATAAATTCGATACAATTTCATTGCAAAACAGTCGCAGCAAGCCTAAAACAGGCATACAAAAAGGCAAAATAGCAAGCGGCCAAAGAAGCCCAAAGCGCAACAAACAACAATGAAAAATAGCGCAACAAACAGCAATAAAAACCAGTGCAACAAACAACAACAAACAACACAACAAACAACAACAAAAACCAGCAGGCCAACATGTAACAACAAACAAGGCAGCATAGGCAGCATAAGTAAAACCAACAACAACCTTGACAAACCAAACCTGCAGCAAAATACAAAAGGAAAACCTGCAGCAAAACAAGCCAAGGTAGCAGCAACAAGTAAAACAAATAGTACTGTAGCAATTCATGAAAAATGGCAAGCTATCAAATAGCTCAAACCTCAAATGCCTCATCATTTTCCTAAAAAGTATCAACCCTTCAGAAATTTCAAAAAGCAAAATAGTTTTGCATTATTGAAAGACAAAAAGGGAAAGAGACAGGTTTAAAAAGATATCACCTAACCCAAAATAGTCCAAACAGCCTGCACAACCTGCAAATTGCCCTGCTACAACCTGCTTGCAATGCTGCAAAATCAGTCCAACACCTACTATGTTATGCTGCCCATAACAGTACAAACCTGTCACAAAACTATAAAAAAGAAGCCCAACGGCCCTGCTGTCCACTGCATATTGTAGCGGTATAAATGTTTAAGACTAAGCCATTGGATTGACTAGACTTATACATATCAAAATAAAAATCTCCACTGCGCTTTATTGTTTCCAAAGAAATGGGAAAACAGCGAGTAACCCGAAAAGAGGGGGAAAGATTCAAGGTAAGGGGGTTGGTTATGCAAAGGGAAGGTATTAGCACCCTAAACATCTACGGTACTTCGCATGAACCTCTTTGTAAAAATCTGTATATTTTGGCTATAAAATGTTGTATAAAAAGTAGATGGTGGAGGTGAGAAAAGAAGTATATATTTTTTATGATTTTTCACCCACCGCGGTTGCGAACCTTTACTGCCTACGTACCACCTTTCATGCAATAGGGGATCAGGGTACACGTAGTTCATCTTTAAAAAAATTTAAAACATAATTGTGTTGGTTGATTTTATGAGATAAGACATCATCGTCATTGTCCGTGTGGAAAACATACTTACATCCCACAATTATGAGAAAGGAGAATTTGCATCATCTCAAAGTGGAGGATATGGCTTGGATTTTAAGATTAACAATGCCTCACTCCACACCCAAGTGGAAAATATCTCTCTTCACTACATGTTGTATAAGTATAGTTGTTTGCATCACTACAAGGATTGACAAGAGTCTAATCTTTTGAGAAAGGTTTTACAAATAAAAATCCAAATTGGCAAAATGGTTTGAAATGAGATTGATTGACTTTTAGTCTTCTCAAAAAAATGTCAAGGTATTATTAAATTGATTGAAGTTTATTTATGAAAATGTTTTTGTAAAAATGCATGGACATAAGTCCAAGTTTATTATGAAAATGGTTCAAGTTTCAAAATAAGAAGAGTTTTCAAAAGGAGGAAGAAATTTTTTGAAATTAAAGAAGATGGGAGGAGAAGAAGAGACTATCCTAAAACATAAGGTAAAAGCTAGGGATGAGAACCATCTAACAAACAAGAAGCCAATACTTGACATTATGAGTCAAGATGTAATTACCATTCTTTGGATTGAAACCAATCAAGAAAAGCTACCAGACCTCTTGAGAACCAAACTTCAAGTGTATTAAGTCTTCACAAAAATTGGGCAGAGTACCGGCTGTATACGGGTGAATTCCAGATTACAAACAAAGTATGTAATCACAATGATCTGCACCCAAAACAAACAAACAACACAGTGTCTTGAGGTAAACCTCAAGAACTCCAGACAAAATAAAAAGTAAGGCCACAAGGTCTCCAACATAGGTCAAGGTTTCTAATCCTAAGGATAGTAGCCAAATAGTCCAAGTATAATTAGAGGGTTTTTTGGGGTTCATGTTTACTATTAGGTGTCTTGAAAAAGAAAAGAAAGGCTCAAGTGAGCAAAATGAAAATAACAAGAATATAAATGCTCAAGTGAGCAAAATGCAAATAGCATGAAATGTAATGCTTAAAGTAAATGGTACATATAGCATAAAAAATAAAAGCATAAAGTAAAATCAATTGTATAAATAGTGGTTAGTTGGATGACCATCTTGAAACTTGCATTTGGAACTCATTAGAGGATTGGTAGAACCAAATCCTCCACACAACAAGTTGCATTTGATTTTTGTCAAGTATATCATCCATTTGGAATCCTCAAAAGTATCATTTAATGATCAACGATGTTTAAGTGATCCGCATTGACCAAAAGTGTTGTAGATCCATTAGAGAATTGGTAGAACCAAAGCCTCCACACAATGAATCTCAAGGTTATTGGATCAAAGAGATCAACTTAACATACTTGTGCTTGCAAACAAAAGTTTAGGCCACAGATGATCATTTATTCGAATCGGGACAAAATTTAGCGCTATGTTAAGCAATCCTAAGTGGACTTATGTAGAAGTCGCACATATTTTGAGGCCGGTCAATAGCAATCTATGCACCATTTTGTTTGAGTCATAATATAGAGATCATGTTCCAATAACACTTAGTGGACAAAGAAAGGGAAGAGATGAAGAGGGTGGGAAAGAATGCAAACCACATTTGAATTAAATTTTAATCAAACTATTATTAAAATCATTCATCCATTTTTATGAAGTTAAACTCAAGATCATGGATCTAATGATGTTAATAAAGTTCATGATCAAAAATTCAACCCAAGATCAGCCAGAAAATAATCACAAAATAATATTGCATTTAATATATACATTAAAAAAGGTTTTAAAATGTTTTAAAATATAAAATAAAAGAGAAAAATATCAACCATGTTCAATTTAATCAAGAAATAATAAGTAAGACCATAGAAAAATCAGAGATAAACTCAAATATTTTTGTAAAATTTTTGGTAATTTTTTTAAAGTATTTTTTTAAAATCAGAAATAATTCAAAGTATTTTTGTGAGTTTTTTTCATAATTTTTGGATAAAAAAATAAAAGAGTTATGAATTTTTGAAAATTAAATCAATTAAAATATAAAATCAGAAAATAAAATAAAACCAAAAAGATATGGGCCATCAGATCATAGTCAAAACACGTTAGTAAGCTAATCCAATGGACCAGACGCGCTGTGCTTGATATGGACCTTAGTGAGATACGCATAGGATCAGAAAAAGGGCAACTAATGAAATTAAAACGTTTGGCACGGTATCATTGGCTGAGACGAGACATATCATCATCTTCAACCTCCAGCCACCCTGCAAGGGAGATTTTGTGAGATATTTAAAATGGAAAAATTAGGATCCCAGACCAGTATCATTGGATTCGTCTCTTCAAGATGATCCTAACACCACCATCGCGCCAAATTTATATAAGGTATGCAAAGAGATATGAATCAAAACCCCAAAAAATAGTGAGCACCTTCAATTTGAGATTTCTCTCTCAATTCTCAATGGATTTAAAAATTGTAAGAAGCACAAGAATCAAGAAAAGGAGTACAACAAGTTAGTGTTTTATTTGGATCCAAATGATGGAGAATTCTACCTTTTCGAAGTTCAAGAAAAAATCTCTGAAACTGGACTTTTGTAGCTTGAATTATAGCTCTATTTGATTGGTTTAAGTGATGGATAGTTTGTATAATGCTTAAGGAAGATGGATGTGCAAAGAATTTTGGATGAAAAGGCTGGAATCTTAGAAACTTATTTAAAAAATTTGAAGTTCGTGTGAGGTTTTAACAGAGTGATTTTGGCTCTCAAAGCTTGAGGAAATGAATGGGGGATGACCCTCTATTTATAGGGAATCAAATGGAATGTTCAAGTGTGTGAAATGATAAAGTTTGGAGGGAAATCGTGTGAACCTGATGCACGAGTAAAGTTTGATCTGATTTGCATTAAAACTCATCCAATCCTTGTGTTTTAAGGCTCTAATCCACTTTGGAAACTTGGTTAAACATGCTTAGATCACAAACGCGTGCTAATTTGATGTTTAGAGGCCAAAATATGAAATTTAAATTCTGACTTATGAAGAAACTTTAATTCCAAGTTACCAAGTTCAATCCAATGACATTCTCAGCTCAAGGGGTCTTAAGGCATGATTCTTGATTCTTTGTAAAGATGAGATTACAAGATTTGTAATGGAAAAATAATGGAATCAAATGGATGCTTGAGCTGAATGTTGCATTGAGTCAAAGTTGGGGAAAAAAGGTTGACTTTCCATACTTAGAAATATTTCAAATTTTTCTTCAAAAGTGACTTATAATGTTTTGCATCCAAACACGGCCTTCCACTTGGAATTTGCTCTTGACCAATAAAGATGGCATGAAATAGAACTCTTAAATGACACTTTGAAACTTGAACCATTCAAAATCTCAAAAAATTGAGAGAATTATGAATTGTTGAAGTTGGAAAAAATCATGAAATGACCTATAATCTTTTGTATCCTTAGAGCATCTTCCATCCATTTTCTCACTTTGAATATAAAAGAAGGAATAAAGTTCACATCATCAAGATCATTATGGAAAAAGATTGGGCTTAAGGTGATAAAAATTGACCAAGTTATGATCATTTGAAGTCACACATGAGAAATTGGGAGTTTATCTGGAGGACTTGTAAACTTTCATCATCATCAAGTTTCTTCCACATGAAAAATCCTTGAAACTTTTGAAGTGATTTGTTAATAACACTTTTAAGAGAAGGATGTATTTGGAGTAACTCAAAAATACCAAAAGATGAGCAAGATATACTTCTTTGAAGTTAGAAACCCTAGCTCCTAGATCAAGAGAATGCTTTGAGGAACTTTGACAATTTTGAACAACCTTCTTATACCAACACTTTTTCTTTGTAAATATAAGTTGTTGAGGATGATAACGAGAACTCATAGACACCAAAACCACTTCCATATCTTGATAATTGAGAGAAATATGCACTTGAGACCAAGGGGAATGAAGTCTTGTCCAAACATGACTACTTCTTCAATCAACCCCTTGTGCTTTTGAATCAATCTTGATAACTCTTAAATGTGGTGAACCAAGATAAACCTTACCATGCCATTTCTTCCAAAACAAATTCAATGGTGAGGTTTGAACTTCTCAAGCTTTATTGACTAGGGCATGGAAATAAACTCATGAACCCATGGAGCAACTTGCTAAGCCTCAATGCCTTTATCTAAATTATTAACAAGTAAGACAAACCAAGATTGAATTTTATTATTTAAAAAGAAAATCAAGACAAAATATTCATGATCACAAAAGAAAACAAGTCAAGATGCTTGGTGATTCCCCAAAGAGCAAAACTAAAGATAGGGAGGAGGACCAAAAGCCCTAATGTGATCTTGTTGTGATTGAATCAATATGGTATGATGAGGGGATCTTAGGGGAAAAAATTGGGGTACAACAACTGCCCTTATTTAAGTTTCTTCTATCCGGAGATACGGAGGTTAAAAATCTTCGTGTCGACGCGATCGAAGATACTTAAATATAAAACAAACCCTATTTTTGGCCCTAAGATGCCATGCAATGCTTATGAATATGAATTCACATGGGCAACTTCAAAGGGACGCAAAACACTAGTGGGGATTTAAAAAAATAAAGAAACAAGAGAGAAACCCGACCAGGAAAATAAATCACTGATGGATCAAAAGACCCGACTTATAGAGGATGATAAAAAGTCAAAGGATACACCCACTTTAACTGAAGGTGAAACTACCAACATTCACCGAGGGTGGAAAGAGGAAAGAAAATAACACCACCAACATTCACTGAAGGTAGAGAGAAAATATATCATAGCACCGCCGTAAACTAATGATGAACTGCCAACGTTCACTGAGGATAGAAAAAAGATAACAATCACAAACTTTCACAAAAGGTGACCTACCAACTTTCACTGAAGGTAGAGAGAAAATATATCATAGCACCGCCGTTCACTGACAATGAACTACCAACATTCACGGAGGGTAGAAAAAAGATAACAATCACCAACTTTCACTAAAGGTGACTTACCAACTTTCACTGATGGTAGAGAGAAAATATATCATAGCATCGCCGTTCACTGACGATGAACTACCAACGTTCACTGAGGGTAGCAAAAAGATAACAATCACCAACTTTCACTGAAGGTGACCTACAAAATTTCACTGAAGGAAGAGAGAAAATATATCATAGCACCGCCGTTCACTGACGATGAACTACCAACATTCACTGAGGGTAGCAAAAAGATAACAATCACCAACTTTCACTGAAGGTAGAGAGAAAATATATCATAGCACCGCCTTTCACTAACGATGAACCACCAACGTTCACTGATGGTAGCAAAAAGATATAAATCACCAACTTTCACTGAAGGTGACCTACCAACTTTCATTGAAGGAAGAAAGAGAAAAAATATCAGTATCTTCGTTCACTGACGATGAACTACCAACGTTCACTGAGGGTAGCAAAAAGATAACAATCACCAACTTTCAATGAAGGTGACCTACCAACTTTCACTGAAGGTAGAGAAAAAATATATCATAGCATCATCGTTCACTAAAGATGAACTACCAACATTCACTGAGGGAAGAAAAAAGATAACAATCACCAACTTTCACTGAAGGTGACCTACCAACTTTCACTGAAAGTAGAGAGAAAATATATCAGCATTGCTGGTCACTGACGATGAACTACCAACGTTCACTGGAGGTAGCAAAAAGATAACAATCACCAACTTTCACTGAAGGTGACCTGCAAACTTTCATTGAAGGTAGAAAGAAAATATATCATAGAACCACCGTTCACTGACGATGAACTACCAACGTTCACTGAGTGTAACAAAAAGATAACAATCACCAACTTTCACTGAAGGTAGAGAGAGAAAATATATCAGCATCGCCTTTCACTGACGATGAACTAGCAGCGTTCACTGAGGGTATCAAAAAGATGACAATCACCAACTTTCACTGAAGGTGACCTGCCAACTTTCACTGAAGATAGAGAGAAAATATATCATAGCACCACCGTTCACTGACGATCAACTACCAACGTTCACTGAGGGTTACAAAAAGATAACAATCACCAAATTTCACTAAAGGTGACCTACCAACTTTCATTGAAGGTAGAGAGAAAATATATCAGCATCGCCGTTCACTGACAATGAACTACCAATGTTCACTGAAGGTAGAGAAAAGATAACAAGTTTTTTTCAAAATTCTGGCGTTTCACCCAAAACGGGTCTCAACACCTTCTTTAACCAAAGCAATCTGCCTTGAAAGGGTAATATATAAGTTGTCTCAAATAAAGAGACCTATTACTTGCTGTTATAGGAAGGATTGTAAAAATGACTTTCTGGGGAAAGCAATATGGATTCCTGGGGAATGAATCATGACTTCCTAGGGAAATGCCAACATATTTCTGCTGAGGAGAAAAAGTCTTCTCGTAAAAAATAAATGCACATTCTCAAACCAAAACTCGAAGCTTCAAGACATCCAAAGTAATAAAAATGCTGGGAAACAAAGATTCAATCAAGAAATAAACTGGAGTAAAACGGTCTACCCAAATACATCCTTTGAGAAATAAACTCAAGAGGGAAACCCAATTTATCCAGACAGAGAGCTGTATAGGAAGGCTAGAGAAAAAATCTTCTACGAGAGATAACTCAGTGGGGAAATTGAAAGATTATACACTTTCTTCTTAAGGCCAACACTCTATTGGAGGGAGGACAACACAACTCTGCAAAACATGGTGATATGTCAACAAGATATTAACAAATGTTAATGAGAAATGATTTGCTAAATTTAAATATGCATGACGTATGTATGAACGTATGAGTGTTATTCTGTATATGCTGACAAAATAAACATATAACACTGGGGGTAAACAAACAAAACTAACTCGGACACAAACAACACTCAGCTAAATCATATCCAAGATGAACATTCCATAAGAAAATAAGCACCAACTGAGGAAACAAAATCCAATGCATGGCTTAATTTCACTGGGGAGAATCATAATATAGCAACAAAACAATACATATACAGGGACATAACATCCTTCTCCAGGCTTCACCAGGGAATAGCACTCAGACTTCAACGGGGAAATAAATGTTTTCAAATGTAACACTTCTACTGGGGATTGCAAAACTTCTTTCAAATAAAGCAGATGGAAACCAAATCATCAAAACATTCACTGGCGAATTCAGAACCACTTTGAAGGAGGAAAAACATACAAACTTCAATAAGGCGTATAACACTTCAACATAGAGACATCTATCGGGGACTTCGTGTGGACTCTATTGAGGAGGTCAACACCATATTATCAAAGGAGAAACCAATATACGTTCTTCACTAGAGAAACCAGAGACACGTGTTGTTTGAAAGTAATTATTGTACCAACTTCTCTGGGAAGAATGAACTTCTATCAAGTAAGCGAAACCTTCACTGGAGAAATCTTAGATTGAGTCTTCATATCATGCAAACTCAGAAAAGAAGAAAAATGGACCATAACTTGACTGGGAACACTAGAGTCACAAACCCAATATAGAAAAAACATCCTGAGAAAATCTTCCCCAGAAAACAAAACTTCTCAAAACTACTGGAGTTCGTCCGTCCCTGGGATCATCACTTTTGTTTTCCTCTTGAATCACAAAATCTAAAGTAAAAGTAAATTGTAAATTCATTTTGAAAACCAATTTTGTTATTTAATCTTTTCGCTTTGAAAATTATTATCAATAATAAATGGAGTCTTTTCAAGCTAAATAAAACAAGACATACAAATAATTGGGCAAAAGCTCAAATTTCATTAATATAATGGTAGTCTGCGAATGGCGAGACTCCATGGATGATTACAAATTTCGGAAAATGGTAATATATAATGGAAAAGATACATTGAGATACAATGACCACTATCCCCTCTAACAACTTTTGAAATCCTGTGCAGCAGCTTCCGTTGAAGTATGGTAAGGATCCAAGAAGATTGTTGCTTCAACGATCAAGTCTTGTCTAATGTAGCTACTTGCCAAGAAAATCCCTAACTTTTTCCTAAGCTGCCCTTCCGGGTTTTCAACTTGGCGGGAAATTTTATTCTGTTTATGTCTCTAATTTTTGCCTAGACCGACCTTTTAGGTTTTCGGCCTACGAGACACTCCTTTTTGCCTAAGCCGCCCTTTCGGGTTTTCAACTTAGCAAGCTGTTCTTTTATTTCTTTAGGCGAAGTATTTCTTGACTACATCAGCATTCATGGGACGTGGGAACTCCTCGCCATCCATAATTTCAAGAATTAATGCACCACTAGAGAAGGCTTTCTTAACAACATATGGGCCTTCAAAATTAGGAGTCCACTTGCCCCTGAATCAGTGTTAAAAGACATGATCATCCTAAGCACGAGGTCGCCTTCTCTAAATTCACGAGGTTTGACCTTCTTATCAAAAGCTTTCTTCATTCTCTTCTGATACAACTGCCCATGACACAAAGACGTCAATCTCTTATCTTTGATCAAATTCAATTGGTCAAACCTGTTTTGGACCTATTCAGCCTCTGACAACTTGGTTTCCATTATCACACACAAAGAGGGAATCACGACCTCAATTGGGAGTACCGCTTCCATTCCATACACAAGGGAGAATGGGGTTGCTCCTGTTGAAGTGCGGACAAATGTCTGATATCCTTGCAAAGTGAAAGGGAGCATTTCATACCAATATTTATAAGTAACAACCATCTTCTGGATAATCTTCTTGATATTTTTATTAGCAGCTTTAACAGCCCTATTCATTTTTGGCCTGTACGGAGATGAATTGTGATGCATAATCTTGAATTCCTCACAAAGTTCTGTCATCATCTTGTTGTTCATATTCGAGCCATTGTCAGTGATAATTCTACTCGGCACACCATACCGACATATAAGATTATTCTTAATGAAGTGTACAACCACCTACTTGGTAACGTTAGCATATGAAGCAGCTTCCACCCATTTGGTGAAGTAATCAATTGCTACCAAGATGAAACAGTGTCCATTCGAAGCTTTGTGTTATATCATCCCAATCATGTCAATACCCCACATAGAGAAAGGCCATGAGAAAGGCCATGGGAAAGAGATCACATTGAGAAGTGCCAGAGGCACATGAACCTTGTCCGCATAAATCTAGCATTTATGACACTTCTTTGCAAATTTTTAACAGTAAGATTCCATTGTCAGCCAATAGTAACGTTCCCTTAGCATCTTTTTAGCCATCGAATGTCCATTGGCATGTGTGCCGAATGAGCCCTCATGAACCTCATGCATAAACATGTCTACTTCGTGTCTATCCACGCATCTGAGAAAGACCATGTCATAATTTCTCTTATACAAGACATTTTCACTGAGGAAGAAACTGCCAGCCAATCTTCTCAATGTCTTTTTATCTTAATTCGATGCACCAATCGGGTATTCTCGAGTTTGAAGAAAATGCTTGATATCATAATACCAAGGTTTCTCATTCGCTACCTCCTCTATTGTAAACACATGAGCGGGCCTATCCAGTCGTCGTACGATAATTCGAGGTATATCATTCCAAGTATTTACTTGATACATAGAAGCCAGAGTTGCCAGAGCATCCGCCATTTTTTTTTATCTCTAGGAATGTGATGGAATTCAACTTTATTAAAGAATGGTAACAATCTTATAGCATAATATTTGTATAGGATCAAGCCAGGGTGAAGAGTATCACATTCTCCTTTAATCTGATTTATTACCAAAGTAGAATCGCCATACACATCTAAAATTTTAATTCTAAGATCAATAGCTTCCTCGAGACCCATGATTCAAGCCTCATATTCTGCAATATTATTAGTACAATCAAATGTCAACCTTGAAGTAAAAGGGATGTGTGATCCATGCAGAGAGACAATCACAACACCAATTCGTTTACCATAAGCATTTACAGCTCCATTAAATATCATACTCCAACAAGATTCAGGATCAGGACCTTCCTCAGGCAATGGCTCTTCACAATCTTTTACTTTCAGAAACATCACATCCTCATCGAGAAAATCATACTTCACAGACTGATAATCATCATCTGGATGGTGAGCAAGATAATTTTCTAACACGCTGATTGTAATAGCCTTTTGAGTACGGTATTCAATATCATATCCAGATAATAACATCTTCCAGCTGGAAATTCTCCCAGTAAGAGCAGGTTTTTCAAAAATGTACTTGATTAGATCCATTTTAGAGATCAACCAAGTAGTGTGATTCAACATATACTGCCGCAAACGTTTTTCCGCCCAGGTCAGAGCATAACATGTCTTTTCCAACATTTAATACCGCGATTCACAATCAGTAAATTTTTTACTGAGATAATAAATGGCATTCTCTTTCTTCCCTATTTCATCTTGTTGTCCCAGAATAAAACCCATTAAATTATCTAACATTGTCAGATACATAATCAATAGCCTTCCTTCAACAGGAGAGAGCAAGATAGGAGATTCTAGAAGATATTCTTTAATACTTTCAAATTCCCTTTGGAAGTCATCTGTCCACACGCAACCTTGATATTTCTTTAACAACTTAAAGATCGGTTCACATGTTGCAGTCATGTGGGAAATGAATCTGGAGATATAATTCAAACACCCGAGGAATCCCCTGACTTGCTTTTCAGTTCTCGGCGCTGGCATTTCATGAATTGCTTTGACTTTATCAGGGTCCACTTCAATTCCCTTTTGGATAACAATGAAACCCAACAATTTCCCTGATCGAACACCAAAGGTACATTTATTTCGATTCAAGCGGAGCCGATACTTCCTCAAATGCTGAAACAACTTCAATAAATCTTATACATGCCCTTCTTCAGTCTGGGATTTAGAAATCATGCCATCGACATATACCTCAATTTTCTTGTGCATCAGTTCATGGAATAGGGTTGTCATAGCCCTCTGGTACGTTGCACCAGTGTTCTTCAACCCGAAGGGCATCACTCTGTAACAGAATGTTCCTCAGGATGCGATAAACGTTGTTTTTTCCAAGTCCTATGGAGCCATTCTTATTTTATTATACCCGGAAAATCCGTCCATGAACGAGAAAACTTTGAATTTTGTTGTGCTATCCACTAACATATCAATATGTGGCAATGGGAAATCATCTTTTGGACTAGCTTTATTTAGATCTCTGTAATCTACGCACATGCTAACTTTTCTGTCTTTCTTCGATACTGGGACAATATTGGCAATCCATTGAGGGTACACTGATGTCACAAGAAAACTGACATTAATCTACTTTAGAACTTCCTCTTTGATCTTTACTTTCATATCTGGGTGAGTTCTTCTCAACTTCTATTTGATTGGTGGATACTCTGGCTTTAACGGCAAACGTTGTTCTACAATATTTGTATCTAGACCAGTCATATCTTGATAAGACCAAGCAAAAATTTCCACATACTCTTTCAACATCTCGATCAACCTGATCTTCACATCAGGATGCAGAAATGCTCCAATCTTGACTTCCTTCTGATCTTCTTTTGAACCCAAATTGATTACTTCCAATGGCTCTTTATATGGATGAATGGAATTCTCCTCGCGCTCAAGAAACCGTGAGACCTCTTCTGGAATATCATCATAGTCTTCTTCTTCGGCCCCATACACAGGACATTCAAAGTTGGGAGAGGGTGCAGGGTAATTGTATTCAACGAGTTTTTTAATTAATCTGCACATATGATTTATGATTGCTTTTAGAAACTGACTCATATAACAAGTGATCATGCAGATTGAATTTCAGTTATTATTTACTTTGAAAGGTTTTTTATGATTACCATATTCCAAGAAAAAGCAAAAAATAAAAACACAATTTTGGAAACAAAGACAACTTTTACTATTGATTTTAAAAATCACAGCAAACGGATAAACCCATACAATATCAGTACTTTCACCTTGGACAGAGTGAAAGCTTTTCAAAAATATTAACAAAATAAATTACTTTGAAACATGTATCCAAGAGGGAACATCAACGGTGATCCAGTTCTGAACCCTAACCCCGTGCGTCACATAATTCGGCTTTTCTGGCTCTGCTTCATCTTCCACAATGGCATTAATCCCGGAGACAGTTGGATGTAGATAACTCCCTCTACGGAAGATGTCTTTATACTTTCCTGCATCAGACTTCTGCTTCATGCTCTTACCTTTATCATTCTTCATAGAGAACCTCAAGCCAACTCTATTCTTGTTTACAGGTGGATCCACAATCTGTCCCCAAACTTCACTATGGCCATTATGCACAACCTGCTGCGCATCCTTAAGCGAAACCATGGAATTCTCATTTCCTCTTATATTGTCAATGGATAAAGCTTGGAACTGGGTTCCAACAGCAGCTTCATCCGCCTCCACAATGCTGAAAGAGGACAAATGAGATATCAATAATTCATGTTCTCCATTTATAATTACCACTTTTCCTTCCCGTACATACTTCAACTTATGGTGTAAAGTTGAAGTGATAGCCCCTACTTCATGTATCCCCGACCGTCCCAGCAAGCCGCTATAAGCGGGTACAATATCCATGACCTGGAAAGTAATCTGAAACAAAGGTGGGCATGTATGAATAAGCAAGTCCACTTAACCAATAACAGATTTCCTTGATCCATCAAACGCTTTCACAATAATTCCACTTGGGAGCATGGGAGTTCCTTGATATTTCAACTTCATAAGTGTACTCCTAGGTATAACGTTCAATGCGGATCCATTATCAATCAGCATATTGGATAATGAATCATTCTTGCAATTCATTGAGATGTGGAGGGCCAGGTTGTGATTCCTTCCTTCATCTGGAAATTCATTATCGTAGAAACTCGGGTTATTACATGACGTAATGTTCCCCACTACACTGCTGAATTGGTCTACAGGCATGTCACTCTCCAAGAAATCTTGGTCCAATACCCTCATCAACGATTCTCTGTGAGTAGAGGAGTTTATTAATAAATCCAAGATGGATATTTTTGAAGGAGTGTGCAGTAGCTGATCCACAATTCTGTAGTCACTCATCTTAATTATCTTCAAAATATAATCCACTTCTTTTTCTAGCGTAACCACACTAGATTCATCCATAACCTTCTTGGGTTCAACATTTTCAACAATTTTCTTTCCAGCGCTAACAACTCCACGAACCACTGGCGCAAATACACGACCATTGCGGGTCACTCTGCTAGTCTCAGCAATATTTCCAACATCAGGCATCGGCTGGATGGGAACTTCCACACCATCCTCAAAGATTGTAGTGTTATATTTGTAGGGTACAACCTTATCTGACTTGTAGGGGACAGGACCCGGCAAACTAATCACCAATGGAGTAATAGCCAAATTTCTATGATATTCAACATCAAAAGGGGTAGGCGCACTAAAACAAGGCACAATAACATTTACTCCCTCTTCAACACATTCAGTCATTATGGAGTCATCTCTTGAAAACGAATCCTCCTTTGAGGAGAAATACTCATCTGCGGAGGCATACTCATTATCATACTCTTCTCCTTCCAAGAAGACCTCAATCACATCAACCTCATGGTAATCGTCTCTTTGACCTGTAACCTTAATGGTTCCATTATCCAACAATAACTGAACACCTTTCCTTATAATTGAACATCCTCGGGAGTCCAGGCAGCAAATTCGGAAAGATCCATACTGATGTTCCACCTGATCAGCCATGTGGTAGAAAGTAGCATGCAAATGTACAAGATCCTCATTCATATATTACACATAAAAAATTATGAACTCTCCAGGACATCCAGAAACCATATTTACCTCCTCTTCATACTCTGCTCTAGGCCTAATTATATGGATGAGGCCCTCATCCATCATCTCCTACAAATCATCCTTTATCTTGTCACAACCTTGTATATCTGTACTGCAAATAGTACAACTGAAATGGTCATGCGTATAGTAGCTAAATTCAAAGAGTTCTGCATGCATTTTCACCAGATCTCCTCTAACCAGATGAATATCGAAAATTCGGAAGTCTCCTTGACAACCGGCCACCATATTCACAACATTTGCTCCTCTATGCTTGGGCAGAGGATTGTCTTTCACATTAGGGCCCACATCCTTGAAAGATACAATACTTGACTTCACCAATTTCTGCACCTCAGTCTTCAAAGGGTAGCAATTCTCAACATTATGCCTTGGTGCTCACTGATGAAAAGCACATGTTTGGTCTTCCTTGTAATACTAAGGCAAGAGCGATGGTACAACGGGAGGTGGTCGGGTCTGAACCAACTTGTTCTGAATTAACACCGGTAGTAATTATGTATAACTCATAGGGATAGGGTCATAACTCTCCCTTCTCTGATTATACCCTTGATTCCCCTACTAGGATGATCTTTGATAAGCAACGGTAGTTTTAGCTACACCAACAATCAGAGTAACTAAGGCGACTTGCTGATGACGCTGATAATTTCTTCTAGGAGTGTTAACCCTCCTCTCTTATATAATAGCATTTGTGTCTCCTTCCTTATTTTTGGTAAACCCATAGGATGGCTTCTTCGTACTTCCAGAACCTTCACTCTTTGTTAAACGGCCCTCTCTTACAGCCTCTTCTAACCGGATACCCATGCCTACCATTTCAGTAAATTCACTTGGCGCACTCGCTACCATCCTCTCATAGTAGAAAGCACCCAGAGTCTTCAGGAAAATGTTATTCATCTCCTTTTCTTCCATGGGAGGAATCACTTGGGAGGCTACCTCACGCCATCTATGTGCATATTCTTTGAAGGATTCCCTGTCTTTATGAACCATGGCACTGAGTTGATCACTGTCAGATGCCATGTCCATGTTTTATTTATATTGTTTGATAAATGCTTCTCCCAGGTCATTGAAACTATGGATATTAACACTGTCCAAACTCATATACCACTTCAACGCAGCACCAGTAAAACTATCCTGAAAAAAGTGAATCAGCAGACACTGATCATTAGTATGGGTAGACATTTTCCTTACATACATCACCAAATGAGAACGAGGGCAAGTTTCACCCTTGTACTTCTCGAATTCTGGGACCTTAAACTTTGCAGGCATCTTAACATTCGGTACCAAGCATAAATCATTCACATTCTTCCTGAATAATTCCTTTCCCCTGAGGGCTTTCATCTCCCTCTACATCTTGTCAAACTACTTTTTAAAATCATCCATTCTATCGTAGAGACCCATGTCTTCACTTGGTGTAGGAAAAGGACGACACATATCATCATTAGCAAATGGAATCATATTCACCGAAGGAGGTGCAGCAGGAGCAGCATGCACCACATGAGGTGTAGGAGTAATATTGGTCTGAACAACTGGAGCTTCTTGAGGACCAAGATTGAAACTTTCAGGCACAAAATTCGCAGGCATTCCCTATGGACAACCTCGAGGCATGCGATTCTGAACAATAGTTGGAGTAGCAGATGCAGGAATAGCTAGAGCTTCAGTAGTAACCCTTGTTTGTTGAGGTTGAACACTCGGTGACTGATTCTGAGCAGCCACCAGAGATTCCACCAGAGAAGTAAGATTGGTCATGCCGGCCTTCAAAGCAGAAACTTCCTCGCGCAGCTTGCGATTCTCTTGTTCTAAGTTGTCCATCTTCCTTCTAAAGTTAGCTCGAGTGTTGTAGTGGTGAGACAGGAACAAAGTAAAGAAGCTTGGTAAAATACCTGGATATGCATAACAAATACAAGAAATATGTGCAATATGATGCATGATATGCAATGCACATGATTTGTTTTATTATTGATATTTCAAGGGACTTAAAGATTTATGGACACATTGCAAATATCAAAGGAATAACACATTTGAGATACTGAAAAATTTATTATACTAACTTTGAAATGGATTACAAGTTTCAACAATCCCAAGTACAAGATGAAAATAAAGTCTAAAACCCTAAGGAGAAAAGCTGATGGAGATCACTCTATACGCTGGCGCTTCCCTGTAAGCCTGGAAATCTTAGCCTTCAACCTCTGGTTTTCTTCAGCATATCTGGTGGCAACTTCCTTCCAATGACCTGAGTCAGGAAGTGAGCAATTATCAACTGACTGAGGCTTAGGAGAAAATAAATCCCCTTTCCTCTCCATGGTCTCTACATCCCGACTCTCAAGAATCTAAATCAAGTCGTCTTTCTCCTTCAAGTCTGCTCTATAGGAAATCTCTAAAGTTTGCCACTTATTCTTCCAAGCATCCTTTTCTTGCTGCATACTTACTAAAGCAAGTTGTAGCTCTTTTATATCATCCAATAAGGGAGGAGTGGTTTTCCCAAACAAATTAAGCATAGGTGCTTCCTAGGAATACGACTTCTTCAACTGAATAGCTCTCGTTTGGACCCACTGAAGATAAGGTTCTAAAGAAACAACCCCTCTTGGTCCCAAATCTTTCCTACTCTTCTTATGAATGTGACGCCAAGCCTTCGCAGTCTGCTCCCTAGCTTCCTTATGGTATACTCCCTCCTCTAGGAAGAAACTACTCAAATGAATACTATTTGGTTTATCCCTCATCGGATAACCAAGCTGCCATCGCGCGAGAACATGGTCATAGTTAATTCCTCCCTTTGTACCAAGAAGAGGTACATTGGGGAAACTACCACAACTGTCGACAATCTCTACATCCTGGTAAGCTCAATGATACCAATCAATATCCGAGTGAGTAAGTGTCGTGATCTTAGGAGCCCAACGGGGTTCCTTCCTGATATCCCAAAAAGCATCAGACTGAAGCATATGGGAGATAAACCACCGGTATAACAGAGGCATACAACAGATAATCATCCCCCCATAATAAGAATTCCGAAGATGAGTAGAATAATAAGCATCATCCAACAATGTAGGAACTGGGTTTCCAATCATGAAGATCCTAATAGCATTAACGTCAACAAACTTGTCTACATTAGGAAACAAGAACAACCCGTAAGCAAGTAGAGCAAAGATGCCCTAAAAAACGACCGTACTCTTCATCCTAGCAAAAGAACAAGCTTTCTCCAATAAGAATTGAGTTGGTAACCCTCTAATCCCTCCTTTAGTAGTAATATGGGCTTCAACCTCAGACTTCCCCAGATTTATCAAAGTAGAAATCTCGTGTGATTTTGGCTCACCCTCCAAACCAGTGAAAGGAACACAATTGGTAATAGGTAAATCCAATAGATAAGAATACTCCTCCAGTGTAGGCGTTAACTGATAGTCAGGGAAAGTAAAGAAATGATAAATCGGATCATAGAACTGGACCAAGGTCGAGAGAATACCCTCCTTCATCCTAAGCTTCATGAGAGGAATGATGGATCCATACTTCTTCCGGAAATCTGCAGAACACTCAATCACGGTAATTAGACTGGTCAACTCATCTATCTTGGGATCCTTGAAACTGTATTTTCCGGTCTTTCTTTTTCCAGAATCCATGGTCAAAAGGTACCTGAGATATTCACAAATGGTCAACTTTTAAGTCCCTTGAAATGCAATTCCTTCAAAAGATGCTTATGAGTGCATGGATGTATGATGCAACAATCACACACAAGATCACACATATAGGGTTCATAGGTTCAACGTCACGAGAATGAGGTCGAAGGTACTACCCATAAGGTTTGGTCTAAAAGTTATCACCTGCCGAACAAGGTTCCAGATGTTCCCAGAGTCTACATCCTTCCTTCGGATATTACCAACTTTCCGATTAACTCGGTAATTAGTAATATTCTCAAGAAAGACTCGTCTGAACGTAGTATCGTGTGATAACTAATTCTGGATTACTCCATCATAGCTTCCGCACTACACCTAAAAGGCCAAAATGGGTTAGGTATTCTACGGTCCTCAGCTTCGGTAGGCTCGCAGGTCGAAAGCAATATGTCTTCCCGATTACTCGGTAAACGACACTACAATAAAAGGGGCCTCCACTGAGTGGGGGATCTCATGCCTCCTTTTTTGGGATTACTCCCTAAAAGTTAACATGACTATATCGCCCGTCCTATATTAAAGTTTTCCCAAGTCCGGGTATAAGACTTATGAGTAATCACCAAGCACCCTGGAAACCAAGAAAATCCAAATAAACAAATATACAACATATAATACATAATCAACAGTAGCACATATACAGATATACACAAAGATAGGCTCAACCCACTTAGGAATGGACCAGCAAGAGGTCACTCTTTCCCTAGTGAAGTCGCCATTTTTCTGTAGTGGTAGAAATGTTTAAGACTGAGCCATTGGATTGACTAGACTTATGCAGATCAAAATAAAAATCGCCACCACACTTTATTGTTTCCAAAGGAATGGGAGAAGAGAGAGTAACCCAAAAAGAGGGGGAAAGATTCAAGGTAAGGGGGTTCGTTATGCAAATGGAAGGTATTAGCACCCTAAACATCTACGGTACACTGCAGGAACCTCTTTGTAAAAATCTATATATTTTGGCTATAAAATGTTGTATGACAAATAGATGGTGGAGGTGACAAAAGAAGTATATATTTTTTATGATTTTCCATCCGTCGTGGTTGCGAACCTTTAGTTCCTACGTACCATGTTTCATGCAATGGGGGATCAGGGTACACGTATTTCACCTTTAAAAAAATTTAAAACATTATTATGTTGGTTGATTTTATGAGATATGATATCATCGTCATTATCCGTGTAGAAAACATACTTACTACCCATAATTATGAGAAAGGAGAATTTGCATCATCTCAAAGTGGAGGATATGGCTTGGATTTTAAAATCAACAGTGCCTCACTCAACATTCAAGTGGAAAATATCTCTCTTCACTACATGTTATAGAAGTATAGTTGTTTGCATCACTATAAGGATTGACAAGAAACTAATCTTTTGAGAAAGGTTTTACAAATAAAAAGCTGAATTGGCAAAATGGTTTGAAATGAGATTGATTGACTTTTAGTCTTCTCAAAAAAAATGTCAAGGTATTATTAAATTGATTGAAGTTTATTTATGAAAAGGTTTTTAAAAAATTCATGGACATAAGTCCAAGTTTATTATGAAAATGGTTTAAGTTTCAAAACAAGAAGAGTTTTCAAAAGGAGGAAGAATATTTTTGAAATTAGAGAAGATGGGAGGAGAAGAAGAGACTATCTTAAAACACAAGGTAAAAGCTATGGATGAGAACCATCTAACCAACAAGAAGCCAATACTTGATATTATGAGTCAATATGTAATTCCAATTGTTCGGATTGAAACCAAATAAGCAAAGATATCAGCCCTCTTGAAAACCAAAATTCAAGTGTATTAAATCTTCACAAAAATTAGGCAGAGTAACGGCTGTATATGGGTGAATGCCAGATTACAAACAAAGTATGTAATCACAATGACCTACACACAAAACAAATAAACAACCCAATGACTTGAGGTAAACCTAAAGAACTCCAGACAAAATAAAAATTAAGGCCACAAGGTCTCCATCATTAGTCAAGGTTTCTAATCCTAAGTCCAAGAAGTCCAAAACTCCACATTGCCAAGGATAGTAGCCAAATATTCCAAGTATCATTAGAGGGTTTTTTAGGGTTCATGTTAATTATTAGGTATCTTGAAAAAGAACAGAAAGGCTCAAGTGAGCAAAATAAAAATAACAAAAATATAAATACTCAAGTGAGCAAAATGCAAATAGCATGAAATGTAATGCTTAAAGTAAATGGTACATAAAGTATAAAAAATAAAAGCATAAAGTAAAATAAATTGTATAATTAGTGGTTAGTTGGATGACCATATATAAACATGCATTTGGAACTCATTAGAGGATTGGTAGAACCAAAGCCTCCACACAACATGATGCATTTTCTTTTTGTCAAGTATATCATCCATTTGGAATCCTCAAAAGTACCATTTAATGATCAACGATGTTTAAGTGATCCGCGTTGACCAAAAGTGTTGTAGATCCATTAGAGGATTGGTAGAACCGAAGCCTCCACACAATGAATCTCAAGGTTATTGGATCAAAGAGATCAAATTAACATACTTGGGCTTGCAAACATAATTTGGGCCACGAATGATCATTTATTCGAATCGAGACAAAATTTAGCGCTATGTTAAGCAATCGTAAGTGGACTTATGTAGAAGTCGCACCTATTTTGAGGTCAGTCAATAGTAATATATGCATTATTTTATTTGAGTCATGATATAGAGATCATGCTCCAATAACACTTAGTGCAATAAGAAAGGGATGAGATGAAGAGGGATGAGAAAGAATGTAAACCACATTTGAATTAAATTTTAATCAAACTATTATTAAAATCAATCATCCATTTTTATGGAGTTAATCTCAACACCATAGATCCAATGATATTAACAAAGTTCATGATCAAAAATTCAACCCAAGATCAGCCAGAAAATATTCACAAAATAATATTGCATTTAATATATACATTAAAAAGGGTTTTAAAATAGAAAATAAAAGAGAAAAATATCAACCATGTTCAAATTAATCAAGAAATAATAAGTAAGACCATAGAAAAATCAGAGATAAACTCAAATATTTTTGTAAAATTTTTGGTAATTTTTTTAAAGTCAGGAACCATTTTTAAACTAATTAAAATTGCTCAAACAAATAGAAAATAGATCAAAAATAGTAAACATCAATATAAAATTTCATAAAATTTTCAAAAAGTTAGAAATATGTAAAATGGTATTAATGATTTTTTTTAGAATTAAAAAATGCCAGAGAATATTTTTGAAGTAATTAAAAGGAAACAAATAATGCAAAAAATATAAAAAAAATATCAAATATAAAAAAAAAGTGAAAAAGTAGTCATGAGATCAGAAATAATTCAAATTATTTTTGTGAATTTTTTTCATAATTTTTAGATAAAAAATAAAAGAGTTACGAAATTTTGAAAATTAAATCAGAAAATAAAATAAAACAAAATAGATATGGGCCATCAGATCATATTAAAAAGGCGTCAGTAAGCTAATCCAATGGACCAGACGCGCTGTGCTTGATATGGATCTTAGTCAGATACGCATAGGATCAGAAAAAGGGCAGCCAATGAAATTAAAATGTTTGGCACGCTATCATTGGCTGAGACAAGACATGTCATCATCTTAAACCTCCAGCCACCTTGCAATGGAGATTTTGTGAGATCTTTCAAATGAAAAAATTAGGATCCCAGACCAGTATCATTGGATTCGTCTCTTCAAGACGATTATAACACCACCATCGCGCCAAATTTATATAAGGTATGCAAAGAGATATGAATCAAAAACCCAGAAAATAGCGAGCACCTTCAATTTGAGATTTCTCTCTCAATTCTCAATGGATTTAAAAATGGTAAGAAGCACAAGAATCAGGAGAAGGAGTAGAACAAGTTAGTGCTTTATTTGGATCCAAATGGTGGAGAATTCTACATTTTCGAATTTCAAGAAAGAAGCTCTGAAACTGGACTTATGTGGAATGAATTATTGCTCGTTTTGCTTGATTTAAGTGCTGGAGAGTTTGTATGATGCTTAAGGAAGATGAATGTGCAAAGAATTTTGGAAGAAAAGGCTGGAATCTCAGAAATTGATTTCAAAAATTTGAAGTTCGTGTGAGGTTTTGACAGAGTCTTTTTGGCTCTCAAAGCTTGAGGAAATGAATGGGGGGTGACCCTTTATTTATAGGGAATCAAATGGAATGTTCAAACATGTGAACCTGATGCACGAGCAAAGTGTGATCTGATTTGCACCAAAACTCATCCAATCCTTGGTTTTAAGGTTCTAATACACTTCGGCAACTTGCTTAAAGATGTTTAGATCACAAACGCGTGATAATTTGATGTTTAGAGGCCAAAACATGAATTTGAAATTCTGACTTATGAAGAAACTTTAGTTCCAAGTTACCAAGTTCAATCTAATGGCATTCTCAGCTCAAGGGGTATTAAGGCATGATTATTGATGCTTTAGAAAGATGAGATTACAAGCTTTGCAATGGAAAAAGAATGGAATAAAATGGATGCTTGAGCTGAAAGTTGCACTTAGTCAAAGTTGGGGGGAAAAGGTTGACTTTCAATACTTTGAAATATTTCAAATTTTTCTTCCAAAGTGACCTATAATATTTTTCATCCAAGCATGGCTTTCCACTCGGAATTTGCTCTTGACCAAAAAAGATGGCATGGAATAGACCTCTTAAATGACACTTTGAAATTTGAACCATTCAAAATATCCAAAAATTGAGAGTGTTATGAATTGTTGAAGTTGGAAAAATATCATGAAATAACCTATAAAAGAAGGAATAAAGTTCACATTCTCAAGATAATTATGGAAAAAGTGTGGGCTTAAGATGATAAAAATTGACCAAGTTATGATCATTTGAATTCACGCATGAGAAATTGGGGGTTCATCTGGAGGACTTGTAATCTTTCTTCATCATCAAGTTTCTTCCACATGAAAACTCCTTGAAACTTTTGAAGTGCTTTGTTAATAACCCTTTGTAGAGAAGGATGTCTTTATAATCATTAAAAAATACCAAAAGATGTGAAAGATATACTTCTTTGAATTTCAAAACCCTAGCTCCTAGGTCAAGAAGAGGCTTTGAGGAACTTTGACAATTTTGAACAACCTTCTTGTACCAACACTTTTTCTTTGTAAATAGAAGTTGTTGAGGATAATAATGAGAACTCATAGTCATAAAAACCACTTCCATATCTTGAGAATTGAGAGAAATATGCACTTGTGACCAAGGGGAACAAAGTCTTGTCCAAACATGACTACTTCTTGAATCAACCCCTTGTGCTTTTGAATCAATCTTGATAACTCTTAAATGTGGTGAACCAAGATAAACCTTCCCATGCCATTTATTCCAAAACAACTTCAATGGTGAGGTTTGGACTTCTCAAGCTTTATTGACTAGGGCATGGAAATAAACTCATGAACCCATGGACAACTAGCTAAGCCTCAATGCCTTTACCTACATTATTAACAAGTAAGACAAACTGTATCGCAAAAAATAGGGAGGAGGACCAAAAGCGCTAATGTGATCAAAATAGACCAAAACAAATTGCATCGGAAAAGGCCACAAAACAATTAAACAAAGTATTCAAAACTCATCAAAATTTCCCCCTATTTTATTACTACCTCCCCTATATAACAAAATATAACAGCAAAAGAGGAGGGAGAGGGCAAGCCAGTAAAGAGGAGAAAAATTTCATTCCCAATCCTACTTATATTCTGCTCATTACTCCTAAAAACTCTACACAAGTATACCAGACGAAAATCCACGTCCAATAACCTTCATTACATACTACATCTAAACTCATAAATCAATCCAACTTCACGTAACTAACAACCTCACACTAACAAATATCTCAAACCTCTACTCATACCTCTCCTAGAATTCAACTTCACCAATTCCATCAACTCACTTCAACAACCAAACACCTCAAACACGCAACAATCTCCCGTCACAAACACATCACTCAGAATCACAACTTCAACATAGTAACAATGTCACAGCAAGACAAATTACATAACAACCACTTAGAAAAAGCATCACAAAAAAATTACAGAGAGAAATTACCTTCTTCAACCTTCTGCATCATTCTTCAAGGGTCGTCATCATCACCCTGACATCTTCATCAATCTGCTCCAGTGTCTTCTTCATAAAATCTACTACTACAAATATGCATCAAGCTTCATCATGCACAATGCCGATTTAATTGCATCTAATTATCTATTCTTCTGCTTCAAGTTCTCCTACATCAATGCAACATCACACAACAACTTAAATAATCACAAAACAGAAAGTGGAAGTAGAAGAAGAGCGGAAAGAAAGCAAAATTAGATCTATCATTACCTAATCACTGGTCTTCTAATTTTCTTCTCTTGAAATCTAGGTTCTATATCTTTTTGTCTCTTTGTGCAATTCGTATTTGTTTGAGTGTAGTGTTTATCTTCTTTTGGCATTCGTACTTGTGAATTCGGTGATCCAAATGCGAAATCAAGATGAATGAAAAGATGGTATGACATGACAGAGGCTTGAGCGAATGAAATCGGAGAAGAAGTTAATGGCACTTCAAATCAGGGGTTGATGTACAATGAGGAGACAGAAATAATGTTGGCGTGGGAAATAATAGAAGAGATAGAGGCGGTAACAGATGTTATGGTTGATGAAAATGCAGAACAAGCAGAAAGAGAACAAAAGATAGCGAGAGAAGAACAAATAGAGGAATTTGTGTGAGAAAGGGAGAGGAGTTGTCTTTTGGCTGAGGGCTAGGGTTTGTTCTTACAACCTGTTTACTTAAAAGGCCACTAGGTTCGGATCATGCTGACCCGGTCCGTCCCAGCATGTTTTTTTTGGTATGGTTTTTTTTATAGTTTTATTTCATATTTCTTTTTGATATAATTTTTGGGCTTTACAAAAGTTGTTCTTTTCAGCCCATTCTGTTTGCTACACCTTACCACCCATTTTGCTAGCAGCACCCCCAAGATCAATTTTGCATTTTACTTCTTATTTTTACATTTTTTTCTTTGATATAAAAAAAACAAAAAAATAATTTTATTTTCTTAATCAAGTTATAATGCAAATCATAAAAAATAGATATACTTTTAGAATTAGATTTATTTTTAATTTTCTTTCAATATTTTCTTTACTTAAAAATCAAAAAAAATAATATTAGATTTTTTTTAAAATTAGGTTCTAATTTACTTTGAGTTTATTGTTTATTTAATTTAATAAAAAAATATACCAAAGGATATATATACATTCAATTTAATTTCTTTATTTTTTCCTCTAGAATAGGTTTTTATTTTCTATTCAAAATTTCTCACAAACAAAAATACCAAGAATTTTATTTCCACTTTTTTACTTTGTTAATTAATTTTACTTCATAGATTGTTGTAACTTTAATTAATTTTTCGATTCGATTTGGTTGTATTGATTGGTTATTTATATTTTTAATCGTATTGACGATTCAATCCATCCCTATTTTTAATCGCAATGACGATTCGATCCATTCCCGAAAGCTCTGTAATAGCGTAGAATTTTAATTTCCATAATTCGCTGTTTTCTTTATACTGTATAGTAATTAGGCATGTATGGAAAGATTTAAAATCAACCGCTAGACAAACTTAATCAAAGACAAATTAACTTGAACCAAACACACTTTTCACACGCGCACCTCTAGGGTAACCTCGCTTGTTGCCTCGGAAAAAACAGTCATGTCCCTCGATTGTGGGACGCTTTAACAAAGACCCTTTGATAAAAAGATCGTAGTCCCTTAATATCACTCGATGTTGCCTTCGGTAAAACGATCTTAGTCCCTTACGAAAATTTCTAAAGCGTCTTCCATGTTGGCTTCTATGACTGTACGATTGACCCGCGTATGTCCCTTCACATCCAATGGTGGGGCTTCTTACCAAATCAATGGTAAGATAGCAACATCTAAAGGAGAAGGAAAAGAACAAAGACCTTTTGAGTAGGTAGGACGCTCGTAGTTGCTTGCTCACAAACTAAAACCATTCCCACACTTAAACTTTCAAAACATCTTCAAAAATAAACATCTCTTTGAACTATTTTCAAAACCAACACTTTGTATACATTCTTATTGAGACGAAAATCATTACAAAGTTTTCGAAACAAAGGTGTTTTTCAAAATATTTTCAAACTTGCACCAATCACAAACACATTTCAAATAAAGCAATTTCAAAGTGATCAAGAAACTAAGAGCTCGTAGATAACTACAGATGAAAAGAGTGATAACACCGTCCCTTTTCACAACCTACCCCCAAAATCAAGAAAATATCTCGAAAGGTCTTTCCTGTTCTTTTCACCCTTTCCTTTATTGGATAAAAGAAAATTCGGAGGCGACTCTTGCTATCCGCAACAATTACGATAAAATGCAAAATACCCAAGTCAGTTCTCCCGCCGTATTACATATGCCAACAAAAAACATCAATGAACGCAAATGAGAAATGAATTTTAATTCAGTTGTGGTGATGTGTGTAAGAGTGTTATCATGTATATGCTAACAAACATACATACTACACTGGAGATAACCATACAAAACCAATTTGGGTAAGGACAACAATCGGCTAAATCACATCCAGGATGAAGATTCCATAAGAGAGTAAGCATCAATTGAGGAAAGAAAATCCTACTTCAATTCTTAACTACACTAGGAAGAAAAATGGATTTAATACAATCAAAACATAATCTGGTAGCAATAAACAAATACAAATGGGGGGATATAATGAACTCCTTCAGATGTCACCAGGGAATATCATACAGACTTCTCTAGGGAAGATAATGGCGCATCATCTAGACTTCAACTAGGGATGTTGTACTAACTTCACTAGGGAAGACAATGTCACATCATTGAGGGGAGTCCAAATACATTCTTCAATATCAAGAGTAGTGGTTGTGCAAACTTCTATGGGGAAAATTTATGAAACTTCACGGGGATAATAACTTTAAAGGGAAGCATCATCCTCGGTTCATCCGGAGAAGTTAAGAAATTAACATCATAGCAAGAAGTCAAAATTATGGGGATTTTAAATCAAACTCAACACTTGGAAATAGAATACCCAAAAGTTGATAGTTGCATGTCTCAACACTTCTTAGAAAAAATACTGGTTTTGTCTGGATGCTTTGGGAGCACACAACAACAACAATGTCATAGCTGGAGAGAGAAATGATTTGCAAGAGATTCTTCATAAATTTTCAACACAAATAGGAGAAGGACTTCCACAAATAAGAGAAGGCTTCATAACTTTACAATCTCTGCTTGATCATAACCCAGCTGAGGAAAGAATCACATTCAGCTAGAGAAATCTGCATCAAGACCTAATTGGGGAACAAGGAATAGAGGTATCAAACCACCCAAACTCAAAACCATATAACAACATGGAGAAAATCTTAACCAAGACTTAACTGGGGAAAAATTGTATCACAAACCCAACATCACACCATATATCAACTGGTATGAAATACAATTATCCAAGGAACAATCATAGGTGGACTATATGCATATCAGAGAGAGTTACCCGAAATACTTCTTGGGGAATATTTTCAAAACTTCGGAGTTCGTCCATTCTTGGAACCACTACTTTTATCTCGCTTGAATATTTTAAAAAGTAATTTGCAAATTCTTTTCAAAAACATGTTTTTATTATTAAGTCTTTTTGTTTTGAAAATTATTATCAGTAATAAATGAAATTATCATAAACAGAATAAAATAAGAACTACAAAAACTTGGATAAAAGGCTCTAACTTTATTAACAGAATGTTAGTCCCCAAATGGCACGACTCCATGGATGATTACAAAGTTTTAGAAAATGGTAAATACGTGGAAAAGATACATTGAAATACAATGATCACTATCCTCCCTAAAAGGTTTGAACTCCTGAGCATAGGCTTCATTTGAAGTGTGATGAGAAATAGAGAAGATTGATGCTTCAGTGATCAAGTCTTGTCTGAAGCAGTTACTTGCCAGGAAAACCCTAACTTTTGCCTAGTTTTCCCTTGTGGGTTTTCAACTTGCTGGGAAAATTTATTCTATTTATGTTTCTAACTTTTTCCTAGACTGCCCTTTCGGGTTTTCAGCCTACCAAGACACTAACTTTTTCCTAAGCCGCACTTTTGAGTATTCAACTAACGAGTTGTCCTTTTTTTTCTTTATACAAATTATTTTTTGACAGCATCAGTATTCATGGGACATGGGAACTCCTCACCATCCATAGTTTCAAGAATCAATGCATCGCCATAGAAGTATTTCTTGTCCATATATGGGCCTTCATAATTAGGAGTCCACTTTCCCCTAGAATCAGCGTTAAAAGATATGATCTTTCTGAGCACAAGGTCGCCTTCTCTGAATTCACGAGGCTTGGACTTCTTATCAAAAGCTTTCTTCATTCTTCTGTGAATTCACAAGGTTGTCATTCTCTTTTCTTCAATTAAATTCAATTTGTCAAACTTGTTATGGACCCATTCAGCTTCTGACAACTTGGTTTCCATTATTACACGCAAAGAGAGAATCTAAACCTCAACGGGGAGCATTTCTTCCATACCATAAACAAGAGAGAATGGGGTTTCCCCTGTTGAAATGCGGACGGATGTACAATACCAATGCAAAGAAAAAGGGAGCATCTCATGCCAATCCTTATAGGTAACAACCATCTTCAGAATAATATTCTTAATGTTTTAATTAGAAGCTTCAACATCATCCTCATTCATCTTAGGCCTCTAAGGAGACGAATTGTGATGGACAATCTTGAATTCTTCACAAAGTTCTGTCATGATCTTATTATTCAAATTTGAGTTGTTACCAATGATAATCCTACTTGGCACACCATACCGACATATAAGATTGCTCTTGATAAAGCGTACTACCACCTGCTTGGTGACATTAGCATAAGAAACTGCTTCCATCCACTTGGTGAAGTAGTCAATTTCCACAAAGATGAAATGATTTCCATTCGACGCATTGGGTTCAATCATTCCAATCATATCAATACCCCCAAATAGAAAAGGCCATGGGGAAGAAATAACATTGAGAAGCGTTAGAGGCACGTGATCCTTGTCAGCATAAACCTGACATTTATGGCACTTCTTCGCAAATTTGTTACAGTCAGATTCCATTGTTAGCCAATAGTAACCTACCCTAAGCATCTTCTTTTCCATTGAATGTCCATTGGCATGGGTACCAAAGGAACCTTTATGGATCTCATGCATCAACAGGTCTACTTCGTGTCTATCCATGCATCTGAGAAAGACCATGTCATAATTTCTCTTGTATAACACATCTTCATTGAGGAAAAAGCTACCTGCCAACCTTCCCAATGTCTTTCTATCTTTGTTCGATGCACCAACTAGGTATTCATGAGTCTGGAGGAAATATTTGATATCATAATACCATGGTTTTTCATCTGACGTCCCCTTTGTGGCAAGCACATGAGCTGGTGTATCAAGACATTGAATTGTAATCTTAGGTACATCGTTTCAAGCATTCACTTGGTACATAGAAGCCAAAGTGGCTAAAGCATTTTCCATCTGATTCTCATAGCTGGGAATATGATAGAATTCAACTTTATTGAATAAACGTAATAATCTTCTTGCAGAATCTTTGTAGGTAATCAATCCAATATGACGAGCCTCCCATTCTCCTTTGATTTGATTTATTACCAAAGTTGAATCACCATATACATTAAGAATTTTGATTCTAAGATCTATAGCCTCTTCAAGACCCGTGATTCAAGCTTCATACGCCGCCATGTTATTGGTACAATAAAATGTCAACCTTCAAGTAAAAGGGATATGTGATCAATGAGAAGTGATAATCACGACACTAATTCCTTTTTCATAAGCATTTACAGCTTTATCAAACACCATACCCCATTGGGATTTAGGATCAGGACTTCCTCAGGCGAAGGCTCATCACAATATTTAACTTTCAAATACATCACATCCTCATCAGGGAAGTCATCCTTAACATACTGATAATCGTCAACCGATTGGTGAGCAAAGTACTGCGTCGACACACTTCCTTTAATAGCCTTATGAGTACGGTATTCAATATCATATTCAAATAATAGCATCTCCCAACGAGAAATACTCCCAGTAAGAGCAGGGTTTTCAAAAGTATACTTAATTGGATCCATTTTAGAAATCAACCAAGCAATGTGATTCAACATATATTGCCACAATCGCTTTTCCGCCCAGGACAAAGCACAACATGTTTTTTCTAGCATAAAATAACGTGACTCATAGCCAGTGAACTTCTTGCTCAAATAATAAATGGCATATTCTTTTCTTCCTGTTTCATCTTACTGTCCCAAAATACAACCCATGGAGTTATCCAACACATTCAGATACATAATCAATGGTCTTCCTTCAATAGGAGGGAGCAAGATAGGAGGCTCGAGCAAATACACTTTAATGCTATCAAATGCCCCTTGTCAATCATCCGCCCATACACAACCTTGATCTTTATTTAACAGCTTGGAGATCATTTCATATGATGCAATCATATGGGAAATAAATCTGGAAATGTAATTTAAACGTCCAAGGCATCTTCTAACTTGTTTTTCAGTTCTTGGTGCATGCATTTGTTGAATTGCCTTAACTTTATCAGGATCAACTTCAATTCCTTTTTGACTGACAATAAAACCTAGCAACTTTCCTGAATGAAAACCAAAAGTACACTTATTTGGATTCTGTTGTACCCCAAAATTTGCCCTCTCATTTCTCAAGACATTTCCTACAAGATCTTCAATAGCTCAAGCTTCCACAAGGATTGACTAGGTAAGGACATCTCCTCAACACTGATACCTCAAATTATGGTTTGAGTTTTCACAAGGAAAATTTGAATTTTAATGCCTTATATGACTTTTATTAATCATTTTGGACCTTCAAGATTTCTCATGTCAAGTTTCAAATCTTGTAGTTCAAATTTGCTAAGTCAATTGATCAGATAACCTAAAATCAGTTGTATTGGGTAAAAAGTCAATTGTGGTCTCCTTAAAGTCAAAATTCAATATTTTTTGTCCATATCAACATTTTGAACTAATATGTAAAAATTGATCAAGCTTGGATCATAATTCCCCAAGAAAATTGATTAGATCAATCAAAAGGGAAAATGGTCAAAATTAGGGTTTTGACTAAGAAGGCTTAATTTTTGACTTTTGACCTAATACATGATCTAATGGCTTGGAGAACAATCTCAAGGATTCAAATACAACATGTTTACCTAATTTCATGGCTCAACATTTCTCAAGATCAATTGATTGATAGTTGAAATTCAGTCAACTGATGAAAAGTCAACTAATACACCAAAAGTCAAACTTTGACTTTTTGATCAAATTAAGTTTCAAAGATCATATTTCATCAAGTCATGCACAAATATGAAACATGGTCATCAAGAAATCAAGAAAGTAAAAGTTTCTAAGATTTAGAAATTTTTCTAAGTATTTTATACATGCTTTTCTTCATGACTTCATGTCAATTTTTCACCATGATGCAAGATGATTCAAGGAAAACTTTCAACATGAAAGTTGTAGATATTGATGAATTCTACAAACTTGTATTAGAGGGCTCATGTCCAAAAAATTCATAGATTTTGAGTTATAAGGCCATAAATTCATGAACTTTTTCTTAAAACACTTAGTGAAAATTTGACCTAGTTAGGCAAATTTTTGGAACCAACTTCATGAAAACTTTTCACATAGTTCCAATTGGATTCTTTAAGAATGGAAAACTAGAAGGTTCTATAGGATTTTACAAGTTTCCAAAAAGTCAGATAACTCATTGAGTTCATGCTTGAGCTAAGAGAATCGAAGAGATGAAGTTAGGGTTTCATTCTTGATTTACAAGGCATAATTTGTGATGAACACTTGACCAATTCATAGCCATGCGGAATAATATTTCCTTTCCAGGCCTCAAACTTATTAATCACTCCATAATTTAATGTTGATTCAAGCATTATCTAAAACAAATTTCCATTTTGCGAAGAAAGTAACCATTCCATTCTAGTAAAGTTGCTTTAATCACAAAGTCAACTTGTCTTGAGCATTGGACTTGTTATTTCTAAACAAGAACCCCCCTAAACAATCATAACAAGCATGTTTAAAGGTTACAACCACCATACAAGCTTCGTACTTCACATTGGAACAAGATGTTTCAAGCTTGCTTCAAAAACAAGCAAAAATCCCATAACTTGTGCTTTTGTGATTCTGATCATCTCAAGTCTCAAAACCTTTTCCTATATATAAAGAAACTCTTGTGCAACTTAGGACACGAGATTACAAGCACTAAAACACCCTCAAACTCCATCAAGACAAAAATTTCACAAAACCTACATTTTCGTGTCATTTCTGACTTTGAACACCCAACTCAAAATCTACTTGTGCGTTTCGTGGCCAAACCATTCACAAAGCTTCCTTACATCATATAAAAGTTATCCCAATCCATTTTATAGTTCTTTAACACCTCCATCACCATCTTCCATTTTCAAAAACAGAGGTTTGCACTTGGACTTCTCTAGAACAGTTCAAGCACTCTCAGCTCAAGGTAACCATTGGAATAACTTCTTGGAGGTTCAAGGAAGCTAACCAGGCCATTAAAATAACTTTAAGAAACCTCAAACTTAAGGTTAGAAGACATGTTTTGAGACATGGTCAGAAGATATGTTTAAAAGACATGGTTTGTCAGGAAAACGTTTAGGTGTTAAACTCTCTGATGACATGATGGTGTGCGCCTTCTGGTGGCATAATTCTAGTTTCTGGAAGAACCATGTATTTGTTCTGATGTTTTATTCAAGTCATAAAGATAGTAACTAAACAGTTTCTAATGCCTCATATTATTCTGATAGAAATCCAGGTTTTGAGATGAAAACCAGGTATTTCTAGTCAAACGCTGATGAGCCGTCAAAGGAGAAGTACTCTTTATCTATGTTACTTTGTCTACTGCAAAATTCATTATGTGATTCTTGGGCTTAAGGGGAGACTCTAAACAAGCTTTAGTGGAATTTTGAGTATTAATAGATTTAGGGAGAGCTTGCTAGCTCTACTGAATTTTCGTTATATGGTGATTACTCTGTATGAATTGTTTTATCAAAATACATGGTTTTGTCATCATCAAAAAGGGGGAGATTGTAAGCACAAAGTTTGTTCTACATCTGGCCTTATGTTTTGATGATAACTTGACATGTTATCTTTAAGAAAAATTGTATACTCTAATAGGTTTCTGTCTAGTGTGTGGCTTTTGTCATGCAGGTTCTGACTCTGGTAAGATGGCGTCTGACATCATCAGATTTTAAACTCAACACTATGGAAGAATACCTTTGGTGTGTTGCAAGTAAAGCCAAGATAAAGGAATGCGTCTTAAGAAATGGTTCTAAGAAACATTAGTAAAATAGCTTCTGATCGTGACTTATACAAGGAAGCTTTGGAGGCCTTCTAAAGCTTTACTTATATTGTTCTAAGTTATGAAGATACTGAAGGAAAAGGTTTTTCAAAATGAAATTATAAAGTTCTGAATATATTCTTCTGAAACCCAAGTGTTGATGAACTAACTAAGGCAAGGGTTCTCTGAACAAGCCCTGAAAGATTCTAATGACTTAGATTTTGGAAGATATTAGTTTTGGTCCTTCTACAATATTATTAATCAACAATGTCTAAAGGCCATCCACAAAATCCAGCAGGTACTTTCTCCAGTAAGTACAAAGGCAAGGGAATCCTACTATAAGGTCACTGCCATATCCTCAGTATACAACCTAATGATGTCAGGTGTTCTTCTATCCCCGACGAAGCAAGAATCTTCAATTACTTCCCCGACATCTTAAAGAATTCCCTATCCTGGTTCACAAGCATATCAAAATTCCTCAGTAGGATTTCAGCAAAATCCAAAAGCAGTTCACGGAGTTTCCCTTACCCAACAGAGTTTATTTCTCTAACAACGGAAATCTGTTTCCCAACATTTCAACTTCAACAAAAGTTGAAGACCTACATTCTTCACTCCCAGAAACAATCAGAGATTTATTTTCCCTAATTCAGAAACATTACAATAGAACGACTGACACGTTCATACTTTTCATTCATACATCATTCTCCAAACATTATAGCATATGTAGCAAAAATGCATATGTCACAATCTCATTTATTTCGAGAGCATCAGGAAATTCATACATCATGACGTCACATGAAACTGGTTTTACCTTATCAGATTAAATTAGCAGACAGACAAACAATATCAACTTATACAACAGGTCAAAGATTAATTCCCGAAACCAGACGGGGAAACTATCTACACGACCAAGGGGTATGAACTCCCTGAGCAAGACGGCTTTACCAATAAATACAGTAGGTCAAAGATTAATGCATGAAACCAAACTGGGAAACTATCTATGTGACCAACAAAAAGTTCTCGGTTTATACCTGAAACAAGACAGGACAATTATTTGTGAATGATTGATTGTAGATTAATACCTAAAACTAGATAGGAAAATTATCTACATAATCGGATTGAAGATTAATACCCAAAACAAGACGGGAAAACTATCTTCCTTTCTTTATTATCAGAGATTAATACCTGAAACCAGACAAGACAACTATCTCAACGACCAATAAAAACATGTTCCATATTAATACTTGAAACAAGACAAGACAACTATCTGTGAATGATTGACTGTAGATTAATACCTGAAACCATACAGGAAAACTATCTACACGAGCAAATTAAAGATTAATACCCGAAACAAGACAGGAAAATTATCTTTCTTTCTCTTATGTCAGAGATTAATTCTTGAAGCCAGACAGGGAAGCTATCTCAACGACCAACAAAAGCAGGTTCCAGATTAATACCTGAAACAAGAAAGAACAACTATCTGTGAAACAACTGATTATGGATCAATTCCCGAAACAAGACAGGGCGAATATCTTCATGACCATCCTGAAGCAATCTTACACGGGTTTCTTCTCATGATCTCCAGATGCAGTCTAACACGGACTCATCCTGAAGCAATCTTACATGGATTCCTTCTCGCAGTTTTCAGATACAGTCTAACATGGACTCAGCCTAAAGCAGCCCTACGCATGTTTCTTATAATATGTTTCCAGATAGCAGTTAATTTCATTCTCCCTAGCAAATTACTCTGAAGCCTGGATTTCAACCAGAAAACGGAAAACTTTTCCAGAGATAACTCCTCAGTAGAGCCTTGGATGACTAAAGCTCCTAGACTCTATTCCCTATAGAGTTTTCCTCAAGCAGGAGACCAACAGAAATCAATTTTCCCCAGTGGAGTCCTCCTCATACAACAGGAACATGAATCCACATAAAGAAACCTCTTATGAAGTCAGCATCTACTTTGGATGGCATCTTTAAGCCCATCTCTGGCAACTCTCAAACATCTTCTCCAAATGGCATCTTTAATCTCATTCCCTACACAATCAACCATCGCATCATGCGAGTGTAAATTTCTGGGCACTCTAGTGTTCAATCATCTTCCACCTTCAGATCACGAGAGGTAAACAAGCCAATCTAAATCTTCAGGTTCAAGAAGATTGAACAAGGGGTAGCTGTTGTACCCCCAAAATTTTCCCTCCCTTTTTATCAAGACATTTTCTCACAAGGATTTTCAAAAGGGCAAGTTTACACAAGTACAATTGGATCATGTTGGGCTCTCAAGCATCAAATCAAAGAAGAGTAAATTTGCCTTAATTCATAAGCTTCGATTGGGCATCTAAAATCCTTCGAGCGAGCTTTTGTTTCAAAGTCTTCGATTAGGAAATTTTCCTCCTTCGATGCAAGCTTGGCTCACAGGCTTCAATTAAGCACTCGGCCTCCTTCGATTAAGTTTAATTTACAAAGCTTCGACTGAGTGTTGGTTGCTTCAGGATTACTTTTGATTCACTAGGAAAATACTCCATTCATGCCTGATTCGATCCACTGGGAAATGGCCTTCTTTGCGCCTGCTTTGATCCACAAAATAGTGGCCTCCTGCATGCAAGCTTCGATTAAGCATTGGCTTCTTTCATGTGTGTTTCGACCCACAAGGAAATGACTTCAGTTGTGCGTGCCTTCAGTGTACAAGGAAAAGGCTTCCTCTTCATGCTTTCCTTCGATTCACAAGGCAATAATTTCTTTCAGGTGTTCTTCGACCCACAAGGAAATGACTTCCTCTGTGCGTTCCTTCAGCGCACAAGGAAAATTCTTTCTCTTCATGCTTGCCTTTGATTCACAAGGAAAGAACTTCTTTCATGCGTGCTTCGATTCACTAAGCGGTGGCTTCCCTCATGCTGCCCTGACTCCACCTCTAAAACCCGTTAACACACAGTTTTCTACACTTTGACACCTAGTATGGTCCATTCAAAGAAACATTCCAAAGGTCCATTCGAAGAAACATACAAGTGGTGCCTTCGAAGGATATACATTTGTTCCATTCTAAGGAAACACAAATGGTTCCTTCGAAGGACACACAATAAGGTTCATTCGAAGAATACACATGTGGCCCATTCGAAGGAGTCAGGGAGTGAAATATGTCCAAATTCATCCCAAAACCCAAAGGGATGGGAATTCATCAAAAATGGAAATCCTTTAATTTATATGATTTTTCCTTCAAATCCTGGTTAATGGTTGTCCCTTTCCATTTCCATTCCCCTCAAATCCCTATAAATACAGGCCTAAAGATACATTGCCAAGGACGGAAAAAAATTAGGAGATATACAACATCACACAGAATACTTATTGCCAATCGAAGCTACAGGTTGACCGCCCATAGAAACATTTTGGACTATACACGCGTCAGCCAGACGAAAACCATGCCTCCAGGTACACACAAATTTCCCCATACGAGCCACACGAAGACTGTAAGAAATACACCAAAGCTGCCAAAATTGAAGCACACTTTGCAAGCCATCTCCATCCAAAACAAAGCATCCCATTGGTAAGAAACCTTTGATCTTAAATTCATATCATGTGTAATTTAATTTTGATTTTTGTGTGACGTTTGTGATTGTTAAGTAACAGGATACCTTTATTAAGGCATATAAAACAAATTCCTCTGAATCTCAATCCAGGCATCCCTGTCCTTTTGGCTTGTGCAGCATGCATGTAGGGATTTCGAATTTTATATATATATATATATATATATATATATATATATATATATATATATATATATATATATATATATATATATATATATATGATGCATTTGCTAATGGAATGTTATGATCTTATTTGTACTAACGATTAACAAACAGCTCAGATGGTAAAGGGGAACGTGTGCAATCGAAAGGGCTTGGGTTCCATACCCAGGTCATGTATTATGTTTTTCTAACATGTCATTTGCATATCCAGTATTAGCAAGTCCTACACATGCTTACCATACACCATCAAGTCCATGCCATCAGACGCACATATGATCCAGATCCAGCGCCCTGAACACACAGTCTCACCCTGGACTCTCCTCGGGATCTCCCCACTGAATCCAAGGGCCGATCTGGGCTTCTCTCACTTGGGCCTAGTGAATTTCACTTTATACCCTCTCTTTTCTTTTGCTATTGGGCCCATTTATATTTTTGTTTTATTATTTAATTCTTTTAATTTTGTTTTAATTTGTTTAAACATTAAAATCATAAAAAACATTAGGCTTAGTTTTTTTTTAGTAAAATTAAATTTTGTTAATTAATTATTAAATTAATTTAACATTTTTTCTTAAAATTAAAATTAATTTAGACTTAGGTCTTAAGTATTAAAATCAAACCACAAAAATGCCAAAAAATATTTTTCTTAATCCTTAGGCTTTTTAGGATTTTCTTTCCAAGCAATCTCTTCTCATTTTTGTTTTCTATTTTTCTTTTGTTATTTAAATTCCAGAAAGAATGTATAGGTCGCTCATTTGATCTTGTAATAGTTAGTTTATCTTTTTGCATTTTTCCCTAAATATTGTAACTGCTCATGGGATGTAATAGCGTAGGATTTAATTTCCGCATTTTATAATTCTTATATATATTAACTATTTAGATGTATGCTAAATAGGATTGTATGGAAAGAATAATAATCAAATGCTAGCAATCCTAACATCAAGACAAGAATAACTGAAACACAATACAATTGCACATATACACCTCTAGGGTATTTCCACTTTGGTTGCCTTTGGAAAAATAGTCACAACTCTCGAAACATGAGAGATTTTAGTGGCTACCCTCTGGTTTAAAGAGATCATAAGTCCCTCGATGACCCTCTCAACGTCGCCTTGGTAAACAATGATCTTAAAACCCTAGGGTAGTTACTAAGGTTTCTCGCCGAGTTGCCTTTGTGACTATAAAACATCCCTTCGAATGTCCCTTATACATCCAAACGACTAGGGCTACCTACTCGCTAATAGTAGGATAACACTGTCTAAAGGAAACAAGGAAAAGAACGAACCTTTCGAGTAAAGTAGATTGTTGTTAGATGCTTGCTCAAACAATTTTTACACTTACACAAAACAATTTTCAAAAACCTTTTAAAAAAATGTTTTATCAACACTCTTGAGGTCTGATACAAGAGTTATCATAAAGTAAATCGCCGCACTAAGGCATTTCAAAATACTTTTCAAAAACATACAAAAGAACAAGGTATTTCAAAAAATGAGCTAAGCATTTAAGAGCCCGTGGATAACTACGAATGGAAAGGGTGCTAACAACTTCCCTTTCCATAATCTACCCCCCTTACTCAGAAAATATCTCAAAAGATCTTTTTCTGTTCTTTTCACCCTTTCCTTTGTTGGATAAAAGAAAAGTCAGTGGCGAATCTTGCTTATTGCAACATTTGCGAACACAAACGTAAAACCAGTATAACAGTGGGTTCTGCCACCATATCACAACTGTGATTTCACCCCTTTAGATTTTATCGATGTCTACATTTCCCTTCCTATTGGGTTAAAAAACGTTTGATGGCGACTTCATTGATATTTTATCAGATGACTGTCCAGCCGGTTGTTTCAGCTGGAAACTTCACTGGGGAAAAGATTGACCTATTTCTGGTCCATCCTGGAGTCGATCCTAGCTCTTGTTTTCTTTTTCTTGGGTGTTTATTTTTATGCTTTATAGCTTGTTCATTTTGTACATGTTTATTTTAGCATATGTTTGCATTGCATTTTATTGCTTTCCATATAATGGTGATAATGTTGTGTTGGATCTGTTTTCATGATTGGGTGGGTGTTACAAGAGGTAAAAGGCCAAATACCCAGGCCAAGTGACAACCATAGGGACCCTAGGAATAGAGTGGAACATGGACCGCTAGTTGACTTAGGTTTCACTATTGCCGCCATTTCGTCCAAGCTCAGATGAGGTACAAATGAGGGGCAATCATTTTCACGTAGTTGATATGGCGATAGTTTATTAAGGAGTACCCTCGATTCTGGGTTACCTGACCTTACCCTGACCTAGTTTTCACCAGTGAGAGGGGAAGGACTTGATTATCATTGGTACAGATGGTGACTATGTTCTGATGGTGACTGTTGTATTCTGTCGATGACTATGGTTATATGGTTATGTTCTGGACCATTGATCTTGATATATTCAACTTGGCCAGACAGTATACAACGGCTATTCATGGTACTTGGTTTCGTTGTGTTGTGAAATTGGTGGCAAACCTTTGACCCTGTGATATCCGAATTATTCCGCAGATTTATACAGCAGTTATTCAGAGGATTATACAGTTGTCATGTTGAACTTTTGAATATTTGTTATTGCACCTTGCATCGTAGCATGTTTATTTTACACACACAAAAAAATAAATGTGAAAGATTGTATGCAAAAAAATGTTTAAAAATGGCATTGCATCCGCTTACTCACCTCATGCTTCTTCATGCATCCATAGTCGGTACTCAAAAGGTAGTCAGAATGGGGAGTCCTTATTCAGACTCGGTATTTTCTTTTTAGAACAACCAAGCTTGACTTCTCGCTGCTCCGTGATCAGATTCAAGTTTTGAAACAACTTTGTGGAGAATTGGATGAGATGATGAGATGAAAAAAATCAGATGGGGCTGTTTATTAGGGATATGAAAGCAATGGCCTGTTGTCAGAAATCCTCAAGGGGAAAAATAGTCAGTTGAATACTTAGTTGAGTCGGGTATGGAAGTTTTGAAGACAGTGTCAAAAAAGAAAAGAGATCGTGTATACGCTATTGAAATAGGAGCTGTCATTCATCCCCAACCTATGATATATTTTTTCAAATCATGAGATACTTTGTGGGTCTCACCCAGAACTTCGTGTTCCCTAATTCTCTCGTCAACAGCTAGTTTCTGGTCTCCATGTGAACCATGGGGAAAAGGTTATCAACAAAGATAGAAGAAACCTAAGGAGCATGTTGATACAATCTCAATGCCTTGCATCCAGTTACGTCATCATGTGTTGGAAGCTCAATTGATTAAGCTTCGTGCTTTGGGTCATCTTCCCATAAACATCTCTCGTGATTTCGATGCAAATGCTAGATGTGTCTCCCATTCTGGGGCACCTGATTATGATATTGAAGACTGCAAGAGGTTGAAGTATGGAGTCTGGTACTTGTTTGGATTCTTTTCCAAGGTTCGGTCCATGTTTGGCAAACTGTTCCAGACTCTTTCTCCTCAGCTGCGTGCCTCTTATGTGTAGTAGAAGGTGAGGTGATGCTTCTGCATTGAAGAATTATAAGATATTAAGATCTTGGACATCTGCTATTGTGTAGAATAAAAATACCTCAAAGGCCGAATTCTACATTTGTTGGAAGCGGTGTAGCGGTAAGCAACAAAAGTTTTGGAAATATTTATCCGGGAATTTATCGTGTCTACAGAGATTGTTTATTGAATTGTCATTCGACAAATCATTTGTTAATGAGTTTGGCGATAACGGGTTTGTAAAGAAAATATTATTAACAGAAAATAAATGTAAACAAAAGAATAAAAAAAAAACTAAGGAAGAACTTATCAAGCCTGCATATAATCTACTCATCACAAACCTAAATCTACCGACCAGTTACATTCAACCTAACAATACTCATCAATGTCACTATGTATCAATCACAACCTAAGTCATTTCTAACCCAAATCTAGAGACTGAATGTATCACCAAGGAAATGATCTCTCTACCTCCTCAACAACACAGAAGACAACTATGTAATCGCACTGACGATCTCTTAGCACAACACAACCACACAAATGAATTAAGATCTGATACCCAAGTAGATGTCAACTGTAAAACTACCTCTAGAGTTCAGAAACTAACATATAATCATCCTAGAAAAGAATCTAAGCAGTATATGTCTATAAAAACTCAAATCCCTAGCACATAGCAAAAATCCAGAACAACAATCGACAACGATTTATAAAGCAAGTTTAATATAACACCATGGGCGACAAATATATATAAGTTTAAAGTAAAATACATGTACAAACCCAAATAAAGAGAAATACATAGAGAAGATAAGAGATAAACCAAAAATCTTCTGATTTGTCAGCGCCAGACAATGAGAAATCCACCTCCAATCATCCATAAGCAAATCCCTAGTGTTGTTTTCTAAGCTAATCCACTATAAAAATGAGGTGGATGGAGTTGAGAGAACAAAAATCTCTCCCAAAACCAACACCTTCCAAAATGAAACAAAATGAAAATATAAGGAAAATCTAATCTGTAATAATCGCCCGGCGATATAAAAGCATCGTTCAGCGGAAGCTCTTATATACAAGGCCCGGGAAAAACCACGTCCTCAACTAAAACAAATATCCTTCTTCGCCCGGCGATCACAATTCATCGCCCGACGATTCTCCTTATTTTTGCATGGCGATGCAGCAGCGAAGAAAGGCATGGAATTCATCAAAATTGGTCTTAAAAATTTCGCCCGGCGACGCTCACTTTCGTCCGGCAATCCATGACAAAAAGGCAACTTTTATTGCTTTCTCTACATAATTTATTATTGCTCAAATCTTGGCCTTATTCCTTTATTGATCTAAAAATGCATCTTCGAACTTTATTCCTCATTGCTCCAACAATGCTCAAATACCTACAAAATAAATACAAAACTATCAAACGATACACTTTATACAAGAAAATGCATTATACACAAACTAAATGTATTTACACAAAAGTCAGGATTATTCAACAATATTAACAAACTAAAAGTCGATAAGTGCAAAAAAACTTATATACAAAATAACTACACTTTTGCACTTATCAAACTCTCCCCAACTTGAACTATTATTTTTCCTCAAACAAAGTCAAATAGCATAAAGAACAAAGAATTATAAATCAAATAATCACGAATCAACAGGTTTTGAAAACGAAAAACAAATGTAGTGGTTCAAATGAAAAACAGTATACACAAAGTAAACACTTACCACAAAAATACGACGATAACATAAGCATGAAACAAATGCTAAATACAAAGAATATGCCAAACATTCTAAACAATACTTGGTCACTAATGAATCACACCTAGCAAACATAATCATTAGTAGAAGAAAACACACAAAAATGAGGTATTTTCACTCATTCAACAATCTTGCAAACAATAGACTAAATTATGAATTCATCCAAAAATTTACATTGAAAATATAAAAGCAAGAATCTCAAGGGCTTTTCAAGGTTGTAATGTGGATTGGTTAAAAAACATGTGATAATTCCTAAAGCTAATCGAAACAAAAACTTGCCTAAACCTAAGGGAGTAATCAATTCACCAAAGATTCAAACAAAAAATTCCAATTAAACTTCTTCTGAATCTCAAATTTCACACCAAAGCACCATACTTATTCGCAAAATTATTAGAACTCTTTTTGTTTTTATTTTTCAAAGCTTTTATATTTTTTTCCTTTCTTTTTCTATCACTTACTTTTCACATTTTTTATTTCTATTTCTTCTTCTCAACCTCATAGCAACCAACCAATAATTAAACAATCATCTTTCTCCCCAACTTGAATCCAACCATCATCATAATGTGAATACTCCCTACTTTCTAAGGCAAGGTAAAAATTCAACTACAAATCATAGTTAAGGGTTCAAGAAAACAAAGAATCAACATCCATGCAAAAAGGGAAACTAAACACTCATAGACAAGAATTTAGCAAATACAACATGGATATCGACAAAAATCTCAAAGGGGTTACTAATGATCACACACTAACAAGGTGAATTGACTATTTGGCTAGGTAGTTGTGCTCAAAATGGAACCAAAAAATGCCTTGATCACTTTCTTGCATTCATACAATCAACACAAATAAAAGATTAAACATAATAAAATCTAATTAAAACAAGAATTGTGGTTTCCAGCATATATGAACAATGGAAAGCTACCTCACAAAAAGGGTAGGAACTAAAGTGATTCACAAATGAACAAGTATACAAAAGAATGAATGGCATAAAATATTGTGAAAAGTCTAAGTATCATGAATATGCTAAAGTATAGAAAGCGATAAAAACATACCTCGAATGTGTACAAAACTTTAACAAAATCATTACCATGCATTCACAAGTCGAAATGATCAAACTTGACAAATCACCTCAATATCCTCAAACTATCGAACCAAAATTTGAGTCCAAACAACAGCAACAAAAACAAACAAATGAAAGTGAAATAATCAAGTTGAAAAGTGAAGATATAAGAATTTAGAACAAGTCTTATTTCAACTTGTTTATAGAACAATCAAAACACTACCTAAACTAATAAAAATGGAAAAATATAAAACATGATTGTTTTACATCGTAAGCTTGACGCCTGTTATTTATAACTCACATGTTTCTTCGAATGAGCCAAATTCTTCACTCCTGCCTTTGCTCTCATCTCTTCGAGCTATAACCGGAACTAAACATCTAACCACACTTTTGGAAAACGTGAAAAGAAACAAATATATACACTATATTCCAAGTATGTAAAACATGTACAAGTATCAATATACACGAGTAAAAATAGACAATACATATGATATCTACAAAACTCAAAAACAAAAGAATTATCGTGATGCGAAAACTATAGGAACAATCCCCAGTAACGGTGCCATTTTGTTGGAGCGGTGTAGCGGCATGCAACAAAAGTTTTGGAAATATTTATCTGGGAATTTATATTGTCCACGGAGATTGGTTATTCAATTGTCGTTCGAAAAATCATTTGTTAATGAGTTTAGGGATAAATGGGTTTGTAAAGAAAATTCTATTAATAGAAAATATATGTAAACAAAAGAAAAAAAACTAAGAAAGAACTTATCAAGCCTGCATATAATCTACTCATCACAGACTTAAATCTATCGACCAATTACATTCAACCCAATAATACTCATTAATGTCACTACGTATCACTCACGTCCTAAGTCATTTCTAACACAAGTCGAGAGACCGACTGTATCACCAAGGAAATGATCTCTCTACCTCCTCAACAACACAGAAAACAACTATGTAATCACACTGATGATCTCTCAGCACATCACAACCACATAGAGGCATTAAGCTCTGATACCCAAGTAGATGTCAACACTAAATCTATCTCTAGAGTTCAGAAACTAACAGATAATCATCCAGGATAAGAATCTAAGCAATATATGTCTATAACAACTCAAATCCCTAGCCTAGAGCAAAAATCCAAAACAACAATCGACAAAGATTTATAAAGCAATTTTAATATAACGCCATGGGCGACAAATATATATAAGTTCAAAGTAAAATACATGTACAAACCCTAAAAAAGAGAAATACATAGAGAGGAGAAGCGATAAACCACAAATGTTCTGGTTTGTCAGCGCCGGTCAATGAGAAATCCACCTCCAATCATCCATAAGCAAAGCCTTAGTGTTGTTTTCTAATCTAATCCACTACAAAAATGAGGTGGATGGAGTTGAGATAACTAAAATCTCTCCCAAAACTAACACCTTCCAAAATGAAACAAAATGAAAATATAAGGAAAATCTGATCTGCAACAATCGCCCGGCGAATTAAAAGCATCTCCCGACGAAAGCTCTTATATACAAGGCCCAGGAAAAGCCACATCCTCAAGTGAAACAAATATCCTTCTTTTCCCGAAGATCACAATTCATCGCCCGACGATTCTAATTTTTTTTCCTGGCGACGCAGAAGCGAAGCAAGGCAGGGAATTCATCAAAATTGGTCTTCAAAATTTCGCCCGACGACTCTCACTTTCGCCCAGTGATCCAGGACAGGAAGGCAACTTCTGTTGCTTTCTCTGCATAATTTATTATGGCTCAAATCTTGGCCTTATTCCATTATTGATCCAAAAATGCATCTTGGAGCTTTATTCCTCATTGCTCCAACAATGCTCAAATACCCAAAAAATAAATACAAAAATATCAAATGATATACTTTATAGAAGAAAACACATTATACCCAAACTAAACGTATTTACACAAAAGTCAGGATTATTCAATAATATTAACAAACAAAATTTTGATAAGGGCAACAAAACTTATATACAAAATAACTACACTTTGGCACTTATCAACATTCAGATTTTAGTTTCTTCTGTGTAGTAGAAGATTCTTTGTTACAACTTCTCAATTTTGCTTCTGTGTGGTAGAAGACGAAGACTATTTTGTGAAGTAGGATATTCTCCGTGATTCGGTTGCTATAACTTATCTCTTGTAAAGTAGGAGATTAAGTTTAGTTTCTTCTTTGTAGTAGAAGATCCTTTAGTATGGTTGCTGGATTTTGCTTCTATGTAGTAGAAGACGGTGCTTCTTTTGTGTAGTAGGAGACGCTCTGAAGTTCAGCGGCTGTATTTATCTTCTGTGTAGTAGAAGATGGTTGGAATTTCTTCTTTGGGGTAGAAGATACTTTGTGATGCAGTTTATGCAAGTTCGCTAGATAAAGCATTCATCACATATGGTTAAGGAATTCGATGTGATTACCATGCTGGGGCATTTGGCCATTCAACTGAAGATTGAAAACCATACAAAGAAAAGGTGTAAGACCTGCTTGATGCAAAGGCTATCAATTTCGTGCTAGACAGTCAGATTTTAGGTCTCTGTTGACTCAGTAGATATCAAGACTTCCATATCATCATCTGAAGCAACAAGTCCATACAGAGATTTGTCTCCTCAGCATTTGTAATCTTCCTTGTTTTGGTTCAGTACATTCTTATATGCAAAATTTGCTTATTCTTGAACATTAATCATAATGCATTGAATATGTTTGTCTTGAATTAATCCATTCGTATTCACTCATTAATGTTTTCCTTGATTTTTGATACTTAACTCTTTTTATAAAAAACAATATACCTTTGGAGGTAGGATGATGAGTAATATACCAAAAATTTCAAACGGTGTGATTTTGAATAAAAACCCTGCTGACGATGTACATGCATTGTTTCAAATTCCCAAACACTCGAGATTTAAGGGAGATAAACCCTCATTAACCCCTTTGATCCTTGAAGTAAGAGTTTCTTTTCTTGTCATAAAAAACCCTCACATTTAACCCGGGGCAGGGTAGATTTAAGTTAATCCGATTGGGCGTTCAAAACTCATCAGGAGTGCAAATCTAAGGATACAACAATGGTTATCCATCAAAAGGTTGAGGAAAGTAAAAACCACAATAGTTAACCCTCATCTGTCAGCAGCGTACATCAAAGAGAACAATAGCCCAATGGGTATCTCTCGCACATCAAGAAGTCAACAGATGACGATACAACAATGGTTATCCCTCATCTACCAAAGACTCAGGCAGTCATAATCAGGTCCAATAGAGTTTAAAACGACTCAAAGCACACGACGTGTTCAAAAAAAGAATGATTGAAAATAGAAAAGAAAGAGACAAAAAGCCCCGATAAGCTGAAACTTGAAAAAATAAGTCGCTTAGGAAAAAGTCAGGGCAAGTGAAAGGTAAATGTAAAGTCTGAAATGCGAGAAGGGATTACAAAAGTCCTCAGCAAAAAAAAATTCTTGTGAACAGAAGCATAAAAGAAGGATGAAGAGGTGAGTGACTGTCGTGTCCATAAATCCTTGTTAGACTCCCCAATCATTCCAAAACTCCTCTTGAGAGATGAATGTCCGTGTCAAGTTAACTAAATTTAGGATTAGAGAACATCATAAAGGGGGTGGGCACCAAATAATTTTGTGCCTTAAATCCTTTTTTCTAAAACCGTGAACCAGGCCACGTTACAACCCTAAAAAGTCCTAACTGAAGCATGGGTTAATTCGAAAGTGCACTGTAATGAGAATATGGTAATCTGACTCCTATGAGGCTTGCTAAAACTTTTGAGTTGGTATCACATCATCTTTTTAATTTCTTTCATACAAAATTTTTGATGTTTCAACAGCTTTTCAATATAAGTTTTTAAACTTCAAGACAAACATAATATTTTCATTAGAATTATCATTCTTAGAATAAACATTCTTTGCATATGAACAAGTTCTTAAACATCAAGTAAGCTTGCATAATGAGCATCAGATGAAAGTTTAATTAGCTCAAGGGACAAATTGCTTTAGGATACTTTGAAAGGTAAATCATTTGTGAGACTGATCTTAATCTGGGGCATACCTTCTACTGACTCCATTGAGTAAAAGAGTACCAGCTTGAGAAATGATCTGGAGTAGATTGCAAAATTTGATTGCTAAGAAGTCTCTGTCGAGTAATTGTGCATTATTTTCAGTTGGTCCCGAGGGACGTATTGTCTTCAAGTATTCGTTGTAGAACAAACCAATCCAAGTTGAGAAGTATGGTTGTGAAGTAGCCTACTTTCAAGACATAAGCCAGCCACCCTAAGGTTGTGTTGTCTCCAAAACTATGTGAACTTCTCATTTCTCCCCGAGCATGAGACGAAGAAAAGTTTTGTCGAGACTCTGTTTAGCAGGGGAAAGCATGTTGAATACTTAATTGGGTAAGTACTCTGCCAATCTGAGGCACTCAAGTCGAGATTTGATCCCTCAAAGTACATTCAAACTGGGGTAATTACGTCAAGATTCAAAGAGTCTCTCAAAGTGCTGAATAATCAGGGGCACTTTCCCCAGCATGGTTGAAACCATCTCTGGCTTTGGTTAGCCAGGAGCCGTGTTCCAAAGTTCATAATATTGGGGTTGTTTATCTTTATGGTACAGATCTCACAAATTCCTCTCGGAGGAAATTTTTTCAATGACCCTACATACTGGGGCAAGGCATTGTGCAGGGGCATTTTCTTCTCTTCAAGGTTTGATCATATTAAGTCCATGCACGGGCAAAACAATTTAGAAGAAAAGCATGTCGGGAAGTCAAGATTGTTATCCTCGGCTCATCAGAGACTTAAGTCCTTTTATTGATGTTCTTCCATCAGAAGTTAGGATCATTATCTCCAATTAAAGTTCAGATTATTATCCTCAATAGGATATGAGCAGAAACACAAAGATCATTTGAGGTTGTTTACCCATGCAAGACGTGATGGAAATGTCGTTACCTAGGAGGATGCCTCTACCCAGTAAAAGATCCATTGCTACTTGACAAAGGTATGCCTACTAATGGGTTTCTCTTCCGAGATCTTTATTCCCCAGTGAAGCATTCCTCATTTCTCTGTAGAAGGAGAATGGTTCTTCTCCTTGGATATTTAGAAGTTGTTTGAAGTCAAGATGATTTCTTTTCAGTGTACCGCAATTTATTTTTGCAGCATCTTCTCCAAAGTCCATTCTTTAGTGGCATTTCTCCTTGGAGTTAACATGATGAAGTTGCAATCTTGCATCGCAATTTTTACCCATTAGTTGGTAGTTCAAATTTTTTATTCTTCAATGAAGTTTTCCATTCCCAAGCAGGGCATATTGTCATAATTTCTCATTTTGCAAGTGTTGTTGGTCTTTTATGACAAGAAGCATACCAACAAATGAATCAATAAGGGTTTGTATGCGATCAATATGAAGATTTATATGGAATATGATCCAATTTCCCTAGTGAATACTCACCTTTGCTTAAAACAGAATCACTCATCCCCGGTAAAGGCGTACTCTCGCCCAGACAAAATTCCTCATCCCCAGTGGAAGCATACCCATGCGTAATCCCCACTGAAGTCAGCACTCTTGATAAGAGTATGGTTAAGAGTTTGTCCCTTCTAGAGGGTTGATCTTTAAAGAAGTGCATTTCAACAAGTTTTTTTATAATCTTCTTCTTTAGAACAGTCTATTTTTTTGAAGAATCTGGGAAGGATTGTTTCATTGAACTGGATACCTTTGTTATATCCCCTTGAAGTCGATACCCCGTGCCTCCATGGTTGGAATTTATCTCCCTAGTGAGGTTATCGATCACCGTCTCCATGAAGTTTATATCTTTTCTCCCTAGGGATGTTTTGCCCAAGTCAGGTTTTCTTAAAAAGATGTTTGATTAACATGTTTTTTATGCCTTAGTGGAGCAAGTCTCCTATTTTTCTAGAGCAGTGTGCATAGACGGATGACGTTTAGGACTCTTCGACCCCCAGTGATAGAGTATTGCTGAAATATTTCCTCAGTGGAGTTCTGAACCTCAAACTTATGGTTCAATGATGCCCTCTTCTTCCCAAGTGAAGATTATTACCCTCAACGGTAATATTCCACGTGTGGCATGGGTAGAATTCTTTTATTCAAGAATTTATGTGATCCCCTAGTCGAAGTCACTTTTATTGAGGATTTACATCAGAAGATCCCATTTCCCATCAAGATTCTCTTTATCATTGGAAATAAATGTTGGATCTTTTCCCCAGGAGGTTGGGAGTTGGATCGGAGTTCAAATTTTCTCTGAACTGCAATTTATTTCTACAGTATTTTACCCAGTAAAGGTGTACTTTTGCCTGAGTATCAATCCTTCTCAGTGCATCCTGTTTCTTTCCAGGTTATTTCAGAAGAATCATTTTATTCACCAATTGGAGATTTTTGGTATACTTCCCTTGAAGTCGATATTTTACAGCTTCCCCAATGAGGTTTGCACTCATCCTCCCCATGAAGTATGTATTCTCCTACTCAGTGAAGGATGCACTCCCTCTCTCTTCAATGTGGTTTTCCTATATAAGAGTTCTTAAAGAGACTCATGTTTTCCTATGGGAGATTCCAGTTTGTTATCCTCATGAGGACGACCATCATCCGCAAACGAAGTGATTTCTGCTCACCAGTATAGAACTTATTGCCGGATTGAATCTTGCAGAGATGGCAACACTCAGTGCAACCATATATCATTGATTCTATCATCTAAAGGCTTTGGCCCCCCCAGTGTATGTGGTAGTCTTTGTCCCCAGGCGAAGCTGAATTTCAAGGACCTGCAAGAGTAACTTATCTATCATTCCCCAGTGGAGCAAGTTTTCTCTCCCTGGTGGAGCAAGTGTCATGTATTCCCAGTGTGGTGTATATGGGAATTCCATTCATAACTCTTTCATCCCCTGTGACAAAATATTTTGTCGAGATATCACAAGTGGAGTTTTTGTCCTAAAATATTTGCTTCTTCCCCAAGTGAAGACTTTTTACCCCCCGACAATGTTATCCCCAAAGTAATCTGAGTAGAATTTTTTTTATTTAAGAGTTTCCACACTCCCTATTAGAATCTATCTTCGTCAATAAAATTTATGCAAGAAAGTTTCCATCCCCGACGAAGCTCTCCTCTTTCTAACAAGAGGATAAAGAATTTGCTCCCCAAGAAGTTGAGGGTTTGATCAGAATTCAAGATTTTCACTGAACTACAATTTATTTTTGTAGTATTCTCCCCAGGAAGTTATTTCCTCAATGATATCGATCTTTATAGGTTGATGGTTCCGAATCTCGGTTCCTCATTGAGGTTCAGATTCCCTTTTCTCTACAGAAGATCAAATGTGCAAGAATAATTGTTCAGAAGTTCACTATCTTCCCAACATCTGATTATTGATGTGATTTCCACAAAGCATTACTAAATATGCATCATTCCATTGCATCTCCCAAAACGCATAGCATTTCCATTTTATGGAGCATTACGCTATAAAAAATTCAAACATGCATAAGTATAAGCCAATAGTGTTCACCTTTGGTAACCGGATTGTTATGCACTCAGATTTGATTTATCTCCACAACAAGCCTAGGGTGATACTGTTTTGTTTCACTGGAGGAGTTTATTTTGATTCACCACCAGTCGGGTCTTTGGTATTTCTCCATTTCCCTAGTAATTCATGGTTTTCTCTTGCCATTGCAAGCCATTGGTTATTTTACTCGTGTTTGCTTTTCTGTTAGAGTGCGCGTAAGAGTCGATGTATAGCCTTTCTTGCTTCTCAATTATTTGAGTATCCATACTTGGTGTGTGGTAATTCAGATAATTGTCACTCTTCAAGAATTACACCCCGTATTTGGCCTAAGGGATTTGGTAGTTCTTGCTTGTTTGCAAACTTTTAAAGCCCAACGCGTGTTGGCAATCCTTTTTTAGAGTCCCTACAGCTGGTCTCTTTTTCTAATTACAAGTCCTCCTTTGACCGATGTTTTGTTTAGGTTCAATACATATATGAATCCCTATTAAGTTTGTGGTTTGCGCTTGCCCTTGCAAGCCTTTGGTTATTTTACCCGTGTTTGCTTTGCCGTTGGAGTGGAAGTAAGAGTCTGTGTTTAACCTTTCTTGCTTCTCAAGTATTTGAGTATCCATACTTGGTGTGTGGTAATTCAGCTAATTGCCACTCTTGAAGAATTACACCCTGCCTTTGGCCTGAGGGATTTTGTAGTTCTTGTGAATTTTTAACCTATCGAAATCCCAATACGTGTTGGCAATCCTTGTTAGAGTATTCTTTGACTGGTCTCTTTCTCTTATAGAGTTCACCTTCGATCGGTGCTCTCTGAAAGTCCTGCTAAGCCGGTAACTTGTCTTCGGTTTATTCGCACTAATCGAGTTCTCTTGTCGTTAGCTTAGCTAACCTTCGTTATTAATAGTCCTTCAGTGTCTCTTCAAAGTCTAGTTGTCTGGCATCCTTGTTTAGGCAAATGAGTCCATTATTAGTGGGGTTTTCTTCCGTTAGTCTCTTTCTTGTGTTCGTTGTCAACTCCGAACATTTGTTCTTGATGCTCAATGTCGCTTTTATGTGTCTAACTCCGACCAGATATGCATATCTTTATCCCCTGTGAGTTCACTTTTGATTGGTGTTGTACCTTCGGCTGGTACCTTTTCTTAGGAGTCCCCTTCGGCTGGTCTCTTTTCATTTGCAAGTTCGCCTTTGATTGGCGTTCTTTCCTTAGGAATCTGCCTTCGGTATAGTATTCCTTGTTAAAGATTCCCATTCGGCTGGTTTCTTTACCCTTAAAATCCATCTTCCGCTGGTACATTTGGTTAACAGTACCCTTCGGCTGGTCTATTTTAATTTCCAAGTTCGCCTTTGATCAACGTTCTTTCCTTAGGAATCTACCTTCGGCATAGTATTCCTTGTTAAAGATTCCCCTTCGGCTAGTTTCTTTACCCTTAAAATCCACTTTCCGCTGGTACCTTTTGTTGAGAGTCCCCTTCGGCCGGTCTCTTTTAATTTGCAAGTTCACCTTTGATCGACGTTCTTTCCTTAGGAATCTACCTTCAGCATAGTATTCCTTGATGAAGATTCCCCTTCGGCTGGTTTCTTTATCTTGAAGTCCACCTTTGGATAGCACCCTTAAAATCCACCTTCGGCTTGTACCTTTTGTTAAGAGTCCCCTTCGGTCGGTCTCTTTTCATTATAAGTTTGCCTTTGATCAGTGTTCTTTACCTTTAAAATCCAACTTCGGTTGGTACCTTTTATTAAGAGTCCCTTTCGGCTAGTCTCTTTTCATTATAAGTTCACCTTTGATCAACATTCTTTACCCTTAAAATCCACCTTCGGCTGGTACCTTTTGTTAAGAATCCCCTTCGGCTGGTCTCTTTTCATTGTAAGTTCTCCCTTGATCGGTGTTCTTTCCCCTTTAAATCCACCTTCGATTGGTATCATTTGTTAGGAGTCCCATTTGGCTGGTCTCTTTTCTTTGTAAGTTCGCCTTTGATCGGTGTTCTATTCAAATTCAATGTCTATTTGTGTCCCCAGTAAGTTTGTCTTCGATTGGCGTTCCTTCACTAGAGTTTTCTTCGGTCGGTCTCTTTCTTGTGTATGTCTAACCTTGACCAGACATCCAAGGGATTTACCCAGGTACCTACTGCAATCCAAAAAAGCAAAAAAAAAAAAAAATACAGAAAACCAAAAAATATAATAATACCTGACTGGCTTCGGAACGCAAATTTTAGGGTTCTTTTAAGTATTTAATCTTCTTCCACCTTGAAATTTTGAAAGGCTGGCGCCAATCTCACCTTCAGGTTGAAGGCAATTAAATAGGGGTAGCTGTTGCACCCTAAAACTTGCCCTCTTTATTTAACTTTGATTGGCTTATACTCTGTTTGCATATACACATGCATGCATATCATTGGTTCCATGTTCATGGGGCCAAGGTGTTTGATCAACACGACAAAGGTCTCATAGTTTTTCATTGCATGTTTGAGTTGTGTATGTTTTGGGTGTTTTCGGTGAATTTAAAACAGTGCGAATTGGAAACAGTGTTTTGACTGATCTGAGTTTGAAAATTTGCATCTCAAAATTGGAATGGTGTTTTAGGTTGATTCTTGAGGTTTTGAAACAGTCTCGATGTTTTCTTCAATTTTCGTGTTCGGACCAAAAGCTAATTCTCAAAGGAAAATCTCCGAATACGCGGTTCTTTTGGAGGTTATATGGTGAAAAATACAAAGAAAATATGCTGAAAGTGCAGTATTAGCGCACTAAAAAATTCATAACTCAAAGCCCGTGACTTAGCTTGAGCCCTTTCCTGTGGCCAAAATTTCATCTTGATGTCATCTACAGCTTGTTTCTCACGGTCGGAAGCCAATTCTGATTAGAAAGTCTTTGAATATATGAATTTATCAAATATGTTTGCACATCAAAATTGTGACACATGTTCGCCTGCTTCATCTTCAGAAAATCATAACTCGGTCGATTCTTATTGTATTGAGATGGTTCTGGTGGAATTGTGTCACAAATTGAGTTGGATAAATATTGCTTTCAGCATTCCAAATCGAACGGTATCCCGAAGGCTTTCGTTTTTTGTCCAAAACGCGCGCAACGCATTGAAAATCCTGAACCGAGAAATATTTTCATCTGAGACGATGAAACTTCAAAAAATCATAACTAAATCACCGTTTATCCGATTGAGCCCATCTTCGGACACATTGTTTTTCTAGATGTTGGTTACATTTTATTTTCAGATTTCAACTTCGAAAGTTGCACCGAGGGACTTAGTAATTTGACCTTAAGGTGTCAGACTCTGATGAACTGAAAATTTGCACATTTTCTTCTGTTTATTGGAGGTTGTGATACGGTGACAGAACTGACTCTTATACTAGTTTTGCATTTGTATTTGCAAATGTTGTGATAAGCAAGAGTCGCCACTGACTTTTCTTTTATCCAACATAGGAAAGAGTGAGAAGAACAGAAAAAGACCTTTCAAGATCATTTCTGAGTAAGGGGGTAGATTATGGAAAGGGAAGGTGTTAGCACCTTTTCCATCTGTAGTTATCTACGGGCTCTTAGATGCTTAGCTCATTTTTGAAATACCTTGTGCTTTTTGTGTGTTTTGAAATATATTTTTTAAAAGTGCCTTATTGCGGTGATTTTTTTATGATAACTCGTGTATAAGTCCTCAAGAGTGTTGATAAAGCATATGAAAGTGTTTTTGAAATTTGTTTTGTATAAGTGTGAAAATTTGTTTTCAGCAAGCATCTAACAACTATCTACTTTTACTTAAAAAGTCATTCTTTTCCTCCTTTCCTTTATACAAGGCTAGCCTAATATTAGTGAGTAGGTAGCCCTAGTCGTTTGGATGTGTGAGGGACATTTATGGGTCATCTTACAGCAATAAAGGCAACATAGAGACATTTTAGCAATTTTGTTTAAGGGAATATATCATTTACCGAAAAGCAACAATGTATGGTCATCAAGGGACTATGATCTTTTTGATTTAAGGGTCTTTTCTAAAGGGTCCCTACTTTTGAGGGACATGACTGTTTTATTTCCAAAGGCAACCAAAGTGGGCGTACCCTAGAGGTGTATATGTGCAAGGTGTGTTATGCTCAGTTATTTTTGTCTTAGATGTTAGGTTTTCTATCTTTTAATTTTATTCTTGCCATACAATCCTATTAGTTTAGCAGTTAATATGTACAGGAATTTAAAGTGTAGGAATTTAAATCTACGCTATTATAATACTTCGGGGAGGGGGTATTTACATGTCCAAACTTTTGGGGAAATAAAGAAATAAAAGTAAAGTCCTAGTTAAGCTATTACATATTGTGAGAAGTTACAATAATTTGGAAAAATAAAATATAGAAAATAATAACGCGCGCGATTCGTAAGGAACATCTAAACACTAAAAAATTTCTAAGTAAAATAAGAAAATCTTTTTGGTTTTTGTTTATTCTAAGAAATAATTAAATTAAATAGAAAAACTAAATATAATCCTAATTAATTAAATAAAAGAACGTGATTATGAGTTAAAGTTAATTTTAATCAAATAAAAGAAAACTAATTCTACTATTTTTTGCATTTTTGTTTGATAAAAATTTGAATTACAATGAACCTGGTTCTAATTACTTTTAAATAATAAAATAAGATCAAAATAATTAATTTAATTAATTTACAAAATTAAAGATAATTAGAAAAATCCTAAATTCTATTATTATTATTTTTCTGATTTTTAATTATTATGGAAAAAGATGATTAAATAAAATAAATGATATAACAAATAAAATAGAAAATGCAAATGGGCCTGACACAATCAGCAATAAGAGGGGGCTGGGAGTTGAAATTTGTTGGGCCTAAATAGATCAGCCCAGCAATTGCGCTGGATTCTCTATGGTGAACTTCAAGAAGTGTATTGTCGGTTGCAGGTTGAGGCGCTTGGATTTGGTTCAGTTGAGATTGGATGGCGTGGATCTGATGACATATGGTATGTGCCCAGGATCGTATCACACTGGATCTGTAAGAAACAAGTTAGAAAAATCAAAAATTCAAACCGGGGTATCGAACCCAGGTCTCTCCCCATTCACACGCGTTCCCTTCACCAACTGAGCTGCTTTACCATTCGTTTATATAAGTCAAATATAAACATTATAATATAAATCAGACACATATATTTGAAAATAAAAAAAAATGCGTGCTAATTAAAATGCACCAGTAGGAAGGAGACAAATGGGCCACTGGAGTCTTCGTTTTCCAGGGGTGCCGGAGTCAAAATCTGGTCACCCTCTCCGGCCAACCAAAAATTCTAAAAACTGCAAACGGTAAAATCAAATTTCGAAATTAAGGCTACCCCCCTAAAATGGGGTCTGCCAATCCAACCACGGTGTTGGTTTCCCCTAAAATAGCCTTTATCCTTGACAACCAATCACACCTGAAACTTTGCCCTAAAAATGTCAAATATTTTTTTGAGTACCTATCCTTTCATGTAACACGTTAGAAACAAGCAAAATGCTGATGTGAATATGAAAAAGTGAATTAGAATCATTTATATTACATGTATTGAAAGATTCAAATCACGGAAATTTTACCAAATGGTGTACTTGGAAGCACGGATTCTGGGAATATTTTAGCTCGAGGGATGGCTGGAAATGAACCCTAGCAACCTCAGGAGGGTGATGGAATCCCTGGAATGGGTTGAGTATGGATGGAATTTGCTGTTTGAATTTCACAACTTTGAGATATTTTTGCAATCTCGTGAAGCTTTTCCAGGCTGTGTATGCGTGTGAGATGCTTGCAGGAGTGATGTATATATAGAGGAGATGGAGTGAAGGAGGAAACATGGAAAGAATCTAAACCATAAAGCCATGATAAAAGCCATAATTCTAATTTTGAAAAATTGCCAAAAATGAGTTTTCATTCCATGTTGAAACTTGGATGTATCTGTACATGTTTACACAAAATCTTGGGCTTCAAGACAAGTCAAAACACCAGCCCAAATGCCAAAGCGCATCTCTAAAGATTTTGTACCATTTATTTTATATTTATTTGAGATAAATCAAAATAAATATGAACAAAATAGATAAAAATTATAAGGACATGCAAAAATGAGATTAGAGGTCCCCTATAATATCATGGTAATGTTTTAAGTCCAAGAAGTTAGGCCATTAACCTAAAAGTTTAAGTTTTCTCAATCCACCATTGAATTTTCTCAAATTTTCCCAACTTGGGAAACCCATAACTTGCTCAATTTGTATCTCATGATGATTATCTTAGACTTTTTGGAAATCCTAAGATGTCTACTTCAATCCCTCTTTTTATCAATTTTTCATTTGAAGACTTTATCTTGATGTAAATGGTCTTGACAAAAAGTGTCTTTTGTTGACTTTCTAAAAATGACATGTAATGTATGAGCTTGTATGTTTCAAATGGTGCATTTCTTGGACTTGAGGGAAAAAGAGAAGTTTTATGGAATTTGATTCTCTTCAAAATGAGATTTGGTTGGAGCTAAACGGATGAAGTATGTGAAAGTTATGTCTGGTCAAATTTCAGTTGACTTTTCCTATAGAAATCCTAATTTAGTAATTCTTGACTTTTGATAGATTAGGAGCATTTCTTGAGGAATCATGATCAACCCTTGATCAAATGATGGATATCACTCCAAAGTGTTTATGTTGACTAAAAACCTTGAAGTTTGACTATATATGGGCCATAGTTAACTTTTGACCTAATATAGTTGACTTTCAAGCATTTGAGAAATTGGCTGAGCAAACTTGTAGTGTAGGGCATGAAATATTTCATGAACAATCCTGAAGGCATATTAGGACAATGGAAAAAATTTGAGACCTTTAGAGTTCACACATCTTGGTGAAAATTGGAACCCAAACTAGAGGTTCATTGCTTAGGAGGAGAATTTGTTTGGTCAATTCTTGGTCATCCTTGAGCAATTGGGAACCTCAATGAGCATGTCTTGAGTAAAATGGGAGGGTAAATTTTGTGGGTACAACAGCTTCCCCTGTTTAATCTTCTTAAACCTGACGATTTATATTGGCTTGTCTGTCTTTCGTGATCTGAAGGTGGAAGATGATTGAACACTAGAGTGCCCAGAAATTTGCACTCACTTGGTGTAACACCGATGGTTGGTGATGTCGGAGATGGGCTTAAAGATTCTATCCAAAGTAGATGCTGACTTCATAAGAGGTCCCTTGATGGGGAATTCCAGTTCCTGCTGTCTGAGGAGGAGTCTAATGGGGAAGGTTGATTTCTATTGTTCTCTGGCTTGAGGAAAAATCTGGGGAATAGAGTCTAGGAACTTCAGTTGTCCATGGATCTACTGAGGAATTATCTCTAGAAAAGTTTGTTGTTTTCTGGTTTAAATCCAGGCTTCACAGTAATTTTCTGGAGAGTATGAAATTAACTGTTGTCTGGAAATGTATTAGAAAGATCCTGTGTAAGGCTATTTCAGGATTTGTCTATGTTAGACTTTATCTGGGGATATATGAGAAGGAGCTTGTGTGGGGCTGCTTTAGGATGAGTCCGTGTGATACTGCATCTGGATGACGAGAAAGAACCCGTGTAAGATTGCTTCAGGATGAGTCTGTGTTAGACTACGTATGGAGATATATGAGAAGAAGCATGTGTGGGGCTACTTTAGGATGAGTCCGTGTTAGACTACATCTGTAGATCTTGAGAAGAAACCCGTGTAAGATTGCTTCAGGATGGTCCTGTAGATAGTCGCCCCGTCTGGTTTTGGGAATTGATCTAGATTCAAATTGTTCACAAATAATTGTCCTGTCTTGTTTCAGGTATTAATCTAGATCTTATTTTTGTCGATCGTTGAGATAGTTGTCCTGACTGGTTTCAGGTATTGATCTTTGACCTGAGAAAGAAAGATAGTTTTCTCGTCTGGTTTCGGGTGTTAATCTTCAATCTCCTCATGTAGATAGTTTTCCTGGCTGGTTTTAAGTATTAATCTACAATCAGTCGTTTATAGATAGTTGTCATGTCTTGTTTCAGCTATTAATCTGGAACTTGTTTTTGTCGGTCGTTGAGATAGTTGTCATGTCTGGTTTCAGGTATTAATCTCTAACCTTAGAAAGAAAGATAGTTTTCCCGACTTATTTCGAGTATTAATATTCAATATGCTCATGTAGATAGTTTTCCTAGCTTGTTACAGGTATTAATCTACAATCGGTCGTCCACAGATAGTTGTCATGTCTGGTTACAGGTATTAATTTGGAACTTGTTTTTGTCAGTCATTGAGATAGTTGTCCTGGCTAGTTTCAGGTATTAATCTCTGACCTTAGAAAGAAAGATAGTTTTCCTGTCTGGTTTCGGGTATTAATCTTCAATCTATAATCCACAAATAGTTGTTCTGGCTTATTACAGGTATTAATCTGGAACTTGTTTTTGTCGGTCGTTGAGATAGTTTCCTTTGTTGGTTTCAGGTATTAATCTATGACCTGAGAAAGAAAGATAGTTTTCCCATCTGGTTTCGGGTATTAATCTTCAATCTATCATCCACAGATAGTTATCCTAGCTTGTTACAGGTATTAATCTGGAACTTTGGAAATGTTGGTCGCATAGATAGCTTCCATGTCTAGTTTCATGCATTAATCCATGGCCTGTTGTAGTTGTTGGTAAACTTTTCTTGCTTCGGGAGTTCATACCAATTGGTCTTGTAGATAGTTTCCCCGTCTGGTTTCGGGCATTAATCTTTGACCTGCTATATAAGTTTATACTGTTTGTCTGTCTACGAATTCAACTTGAAAAGGTAAAGTCAATTTCATGCGATGTCATGATGTATGAATTTCATGATGCTCTCAAAATAAATGAGATTGTGATATATGAATTTGTGTTCCATATGTTATGATGTTTGTAGAATGATGCATGAATGCAATGTGTGAATGTATTCGTTGTTCTATTGCAGTGTTGTTAAACTAGAGAAAATAAATCCTTAATTGCAGCTGGGGATCAAGAAATGTAGGTCTTCAAATTTTATTGAAGTTGAATTGCTGGGAGATGAACTTCCATTGTTAGAGAAGTAAACTTTGTTGGGGAAGGTAAACTCCATAATCCTCTTGGGGATTTTTTATGGAAACCTGTTGGGGAATCCGAAAAGCTTGGAGACTTCACTGGGGAATTTTTGGAGAAGTAATTGGAGATTTTGGCTCTGCGGAGATGTGAGAACACCTGACACCATTAGGCTGCATTATAAGAATATGGAAGTGACCCTGTAGTAGGATGTCTCTGCCTCTGTACCTGCTGGAGAAGGTATCTGCTGGAGAAAATATCTGCGGGGATTTTGTAGATGGCCCTTATATATTGTCCCAGTCCTTAAAGCCATTAGTAATTGTCTTTCTGTTTTTTTGTATATATGTAAGTAGTAATCACATTCAATTGCATATTTTCAAAAATAATCACTGGACGTTTTGCAAACAAAATAGAAAAATAAAAAAACATAAGTTTTGCACTTTCAAAGAGATTGCTTTGTATTATTTTGTGTAAGTGTTTTTGTACAAGGAGACGAACATCCCAATAAGAGAATTCCGTCGTAAGCATAAAACTTTACATAATAGCATACAAAGAAAATATCTATGTAAAATAAACCCATTGGGTTCCCATTCTGCTATTGCCTTTATGCCTTTGAGCGTCTCATCTCTTTGCTGCTTGTCCGAAGCAGACTGGGTTGATTAGTACCACTTGAGCTTGATAGTTGATACTGAAGATTGGTTGTAAGGTGATCCAACGAGACATAGTTATACGCTTTAAATCCATAAATTTTTCCTGGACCATCCTTTCGGGTTTTCAGTCCACCGGGATACCCTTTTTTGCCCAAGTCGCCTTTTCAGGGTTATGACTTGCCGTGTGTACAGATTTTTCCATATGTATATCCATAATTTTTGCCCGAACCGTTTTGATTCGTCGGGATGCCATTATTTTTGCCTAGGCTAGTCAACCTAGCGGGTCTTTCTTCATGTGTAGTATCTTTTAACTATGTTTGCGTTTATAGGGTGTAGAAGGTCGTCACCGTCCATAGTGGTTAAAATCATGGCTCCTCTAGAAAATATGTTCTTGATCACAAATGGCTCTTCGTGTGTGGGAGTCCATTTTCCCCTGGGATCACCTTGTGGCAATATGAAGCGCTTGATTACTAGGTCACCAGCCTGATATACCTGATGTTTGACCTTCTTGTTAAAAGCTTTGATCGTACCTTTTTAGTACATCTGACCATGGCAGACAGCCGCGAGCCTCTTCTCGTCAATCAGGTTTAATTGGTCAAGTCGAGTCTGAACCCATTCGTCTTTGCTCAGCCCTGTATCCTTCATGTTTTGCAAGGAAGGGATCTGGACTTCAATGGGTATGATAACTTCCATACAGTATACCAAAGAGAAAGGGGTTTCCGTTGTTTATGTACGCATTGTGGTACGATAACCATGAAAATTAAATTCTAACATATTGTGCCAATCATTGTATGTCATCGTCATTTTCTGTATGATCTTCTTGATGTTTTTATTAGCAACTTCTATAGCGTCATTCATCTTCAGTCAGTAAGGAGAAGAGTTATAATGTTGGATCTTGAATTGCGTGCAAAGCTCGGTGATCATAGTGTTATTAATATTGGTACAATTATCCGTAATTATTCTTTCTGGAATACCATACCAACAGATAAGGTTGTGTCTGATTAATCAGGCCACCACGTTCTTGGTAACAGAAGCAAATGAAGCCACCTCGACCCATTTTGTGAAGTAATCAATGGTGACAACGATGAAGCGGTGCCAATTAGAGGTTGTATGTTTAATCTCTCCAATCATGTCGATGCCCCACATTGTGAATGGCCAAGGAGCAGTCAAGACGTTTAGAGGAACTAAAGGTACATGTACCTTATCAGCATAGATCTGACACTTGTGAGAAATCCTTGAATGCTGATAACAGTCTGCTTCCATAGTGGACCAATAGTATCCTTCATGTGGGATCTTTTTAGCCATCGTGTGCCCACTATAATGGGTGTCAAAGGTACCTTCATGCAAATCATCCATAATCTTTTCTGCCTCACTCGTGTCTACATACCGAAGCAAGGTAGAATCGTGATTGCGCTTGTAGAGGATTCCGTTATTGAGGAAGAACTTGGCAGAGAAACTCCTTAGGAACTTATTATCATTGACTGAAGCTTCCTCAGGATACTCTTGGGCTTCGAGATATCTTCTAACTTCATGGAACCAAGGTTTGTCCACTACTTCTTCAGTATCAATCTCATGACAGTATGCCGGTTCATCCATTCTTTTAGCAGTGATCTGAGGAGCTTCATTATCCCACTTTACCTTGAACATGGATGACATGGTAGCTAGCGCGTCCGCTAGTTGATTTTCCTCTCGTGGAAAATGCTCAAAGGTAATTTCTTCAAAGAGTGGGATTAGTGTCAACACATGATCTTTGTAAGGGATGAGATTAGGAGGCTTTGTATCCCATTCTCCTTTAATCTAACTGATCATTAAGGCCGACTCTCCAAATACTGTCAAGAATTTGATCCTCGGATCGATAGCAGCTTTGAGACCCATAATACATGCTTCATTTCATGATGCCCTAAGGATACAGAAGATTATAGGTCATTTCATGATTTTTTTTTCCAACTTCAACAATTCATAACTCTCTCAATTTTTGGATATTTTGAATGGTTCAAGTCTCAAAATGTCATTCAAGAGGTCTATTTCATGCCATATTTTTTGGTCAAGAGCAAATTCCAAGTGGAAGACCATGTTTGGATGCAAAATATTATAGGTCACTTTTGAAGAAAAAATTGAAATATTTCTAAGTATGGAAAGTCAACTTCTTTTTTCCAAGTTTGACTCATTGCAACTTTCAGCTCAAACATCCATTTGACTCCATTCTTTTTCCATTGCAAAGCTTATAATCCCATCTTTCTAAAGCATCAAGAATCAGGCCCTAAGACCCCTTGAGCTAAGAATGCCATTGTTTTGAACTTGGTAACTTGAAACTGAAGTTTCTTCAAAAGTTAGAATTTGAAATCCTTGATTTAGCTTATAAACACATTTTTTCTGTGAACTTTTGCTTCTAAACATGTTTAGTGAACTTCCAGAAGTGATTAGCATAGAAAAACGCGTGTTTTCGATGAGTTTTGATCAAAATAGAAGTCACACTTTTCTTGTTTGCAAATTCACACGAATTCCCTCCAAACTTCATCATTTCACACGCTTGAACATTCCATTTGATTCCATATAAATAGAGGGTCATCCCTCATTCATTTCCTCAAGCTTGAACATCCAAAATCACCTTGCCAAACTCATTCCATAGCTCACTTTTCTGCAACTTTGAAATCAGTGTTCAAGCCTTTTTCAATCCATTTTTTCTATAAATTCACCTTCCTTGATCTTCCCTGAAGCTAACGATACAATTACCTTCAAGAATCGTGTCCTACATTGATTCATAGAAGTCTCGTTTCAGATCTCTGCAACTCAACTTCAATAGGTAGATTCCTTCATCAATTCTTCTAAACTTTGATATCATTGTGAAGCTTTCATTTCCCTGGTTCTAGTTGCAACACTTGCTTTTATTTGGAAACACGTTTTGGCCATGAATTTTCAAATTCCCTTTCAAAACTTTCCTTCAAAATTGCTTGAGCTACAGTTTATATAAATTTTTCGCGAAGGTTTGGTTGTCTTCGTCTTGATGAGACGAAGCGGATGACATAGGTCTGAGCTTCTGATTTTACAATTTGAGAGACCTGCAATTCACGTTGGCTGGAGGTTGAAGATGACCAACGTGTCATCTTCCAACCAATGATGGCGTGTCATTTGTATTTTTTGAAAATCTGATTTATATTTGATTAAGTGTTTTATTCAGTAATGACCATGATATGCACAGCGCGCCAGATCCCTTGGATTTGATTACTAACGCTTTTTGACTCTCATCCATTGTACCACGTCTTTTTGGTTTTTATTTTATTTTCTTATTTTTATATTTAATTGTTTTAAACTTCAAAAAATCATAGAAAATTCATTTTAAGTCCAAAAAAAAAGAAACAATTATGAAAATAATTTTTGATTTTTCTCTATCTGATTCTTATTTTTTACAATTTTATTTTGTGTTTTGATATTTTTTATAAATTTTCACTTTAGTTGAATTGTTTTAAATGTTTAAAAATACTTTTATGCATTTTTAAATTCTGAAAAAAATATGGAATGATCTAATGATATTCTGACAAATATTGGTGACCTTATTTATTTTTTATTTCTGACTTTGTTTTTTTTGTACCATTTTGGGTTTATTTTACTCATTTCTTTTAATTTTTAAAATGGTTTCTGAATTTAAAAAATTACCAAAAATTTTATAAAAATATTTGAGTCCCTTTCTGATTTTTCTATGGTCTTACTTAATATTTCTTAATTAATTTGGACATAGTTGATATTTTTCTCTTTTATTTCTATTTTAAAACATTTTAAAACTCTTTTTAATATATATATATATATATATATATATATATATATATATATATATATATATATATATATATATATATATATATATATATATATATATATATATATATATATATATATATATATATATATATATATATATATATATATATATATATATATATATATATATATATATATATATATATATATATATATATATATATATATATATATATATATATATATATATATATATATATATATATATATATATATATATATATATATATATATATATATATATATATATATATATATATATATATATATATATATATATATATATATATATATATATTAAATGCAATATTATTTTGTGATTATTTGTTGGTTGATCTTGGGTTCAATTTTTTATGATGAAGTTTATTAACATCATTGGATCCATGGTGTTGAGTTAACTCCATAAAAATGGATGAATGATTTTAATAATAGTTTGATTACAATTTAATTCAAATGTGGTTTGTATATTCTTTCCCACCCCTCTTCATCTCATCCATTTCTTATTGCACTAAGTGTTATTGGAGCATGATCTCAATATCATGTCTCAAAAAAATGGTGCATAGATTGCTATTGACCGGCCTCAAAATAGGTGTGACTTCTATATAAGTCCACATAACGCTAAATTTTGTCGTGATTTGAATAAATGATCATTTGTGGCCCAAACCTATGTTTGCAAGTCCAAGCATGTTAATTTGATCTCTTTGATCATATAACCTTGAGATTCATTGTGTGGAAGCTTTGGTTCTACCAATCCTCTAATGGATCTACATCACTTTTAGTCAACGCGGATCACTTAAACATCATTGATCATTAAATTTTACTTTTGAGGATTCCAAAATGGATGATATACTTGACATAAAGCAAATGCAATTCATTGTATGGAGGCTTTGGTTCTACCAATCCTCTAATGGGTTCCAAATGCAAGTTTCAAGATGGTCATCCAACTAACCACTAATTATTGATAATTTAATTTACTATGTGCTTTTATTTTTATGCTTTTTATTTTATGCACCATTTATTTTAGCATTTACATTTCATGCTATTTTCATCTTTGCCCACTTGAGCATTTACTTTGTTGTCATTTTTATTTTGCTGACTTGAGCTTTTCTTTTCATTTTGAAGATACCTAATAATCAACATGAACCATAAAAAGATTTAATGATTCTTAGACTATTTGGTTACAATTCTTGGCATTATGGAATATTGGACTTCTTGGACTTAGGAGTGGAAACGTTTGCCTATGTTGGAGAACCTTGTGACATTAATTGATGTTTTGTCTGGAGTTCTTGAGGTTTAGCTCAAGACATTGGGTTGTTTGTTTGTTTTGTGTGCAGGTTATTGTGATTACATTCTTTTTTTGTAATCTAGAATTCACTTGTATTCAGCCGTTACTCTGCGCAATTTTTGTGGAGACTTAATACACTTGAAGTTTGGTTCTCTCAAGAGGTCTAATACCTTTACTTACTTAGTTTCAATCCAGAGAGTGGGAATTCTATCTTGACTCATAATGTCAATTATTGGCTTCTTGTTGATTAGATGGTTATTATCCCTAACTTTTACCTTATGCTTTAGAATACTCTCTTCTTCTCCTCCCATCTTCTTTAATTTCAAAAATCTTCTACCTCCTTTTGAAAACTCTTCTTGTTTTTAAACTTGAACCACTTTCATAATAAACTTGGACTTAGGTTCATGCATTTTCAAAACTTTTTCATAAATAAACTTCAATCAACTTAATAATACTGTTGTACCCCAAAATTTACCCTCCCATTTCCTTCAAGATTTGCTAAGAGCATGCTTCAAAATCTTTCAAGGGTTGCACAGTCCAATTGCCTCCTAACAGTCAAAAATTAGGGTTTTGGTTCTGGCAAAGAAATTGAAGTTTCCAAGGGTCCAAACAAGTCCCACATGCCTATAAACATTGTCAAGCATCCACATGACAAGTTTCAAGACTCACAGCACAAAAATGCACAGTCAAAAACCCTAATTGCTTCACAGTCAACTGCAGGGGCAAAATGGTCATTTGACAGTCAAAAGTCCAAATTTTTGGTCAACATCTTATTTTGAAGCCACAAACATCATTTGATCAATTCTTGAGCATGATTCTCAAAGCATGGCTCAAAAAGTCTCAAGATGCAAAAGTTTCTATTGTTGGACAGTTGGAAAAGTCAACGGCAAATTGACCAGGGCATAACTTCCACATGGTTTATCAGAAAAATTCCATCCAAAGCTCATTTTGAAGAGAATGACATTTCCTACAACTCATATTCACACTTCAAGTCCAAGAAATGCTCTCACAAAAAGTTATCAATTTCAACATTATAGGTCATTTTCAAAAGTCAACAAAAAGGCACTTTAAGTCAAAGACCATAACTTGAGATTGGTAAATCCAAATGACATGGGACCAAAGGCATTGGTTAGAGGACTTCAAGACCTTTCCAAAATGTCCAAGAACATGATCAAAGCTTAAAAATTGAGCAAGATATGCCTTGTTGAAGGTGGGAAAGTTTTGGGAATTTTGTAAAGTCAACCTTGCTTCAAATACCTCAAAATTGCTAATGGGCCTCAATTTCTTCCATGAATCATCACCCAAAAGCTATGCACGACCCATTGACATCCAAGGGGGTTATTTTATCATTTTTGATTAATTATTTGAATTATTATTATTATTAATTCACTTAATTAAAATTAAATATGACAAAAATAGCAAAACATGTTTTCCAAATCTTTTTGTGCAGCATATTCCCTCATCGTGACCTAGAGATTTCGTGTACCACATCAAGAGGCAAGTACTTCCAAAATAGGCAAGTTTCTATGACAAAAAAGGATTGAAAAAGATGCTTGAAAATCAAATATTGAATCATTGAATACATGGGTTTTGGGCCAGTTTTTCTAACCTAATTCATTCACCTATATGTGCACATTGCAAACCTAATGCTAAGAAGGAGAAAGCTGCGCATAAGCATCAATAACAAACTTGCATTTTTTTCACAAAAAGGTCAAAACTGTTTTCATAGAGACAAGGTGTATCAAGGCCTAAAAAGTATTCCAAACGATTGCTGGAACCTTCCTGAACGTGACTCAATACTTTTCCAGTCTCCATACATCCAGAAGTGGTAGAATGACTTTGCCCTGTTCATGAAATTTTTCACATTCGTATTTTGATTTACACGCATTTTCCATACATTTGAATGTTTGATTTACACTAACATGATCATTCTAAAGCTAATGGCATCGTTCAATTGAAGAATGGCTGCCTGTAGGAGAATCCACCATGGACATTTCTTAGGGTTTCAGAGACCTTGATTTAGGGTTTCTTTCATGTGGAAAAATTGAACCATAAGACCAACATCATTGGAATCGTGACATCCAAACGGATTGAAATCACCCATCGCGCCCTTTTTCTTTTTGCTTATGAGCTAATCGCTATTATTCACTGTGCTATTTAGTGGGGGTTTAAAACCCCCGCTATCTATTTGATAATTTCAGGCAAAACGAAGAAGCCATGAAGAAGATGCTGAGTTGTCTCAACCAGACTGGACAATTCAAACATTCGCGCGTGTTTTTTTATGTTTACCAATAACGCTTATTCTCTCTCATAATAATTGTGTTCCATATTAATATCAGATAAACGCGTTTGGCTGGGTGGAAGATGTGTTGTCATGCAAGCATTGGGACCTGGGTTCGATTCCCAGGTCCCCCATATTTCCCTATAATTTTTGTTGTAACATGATTCTGTGCGGTACGCTCCCAGTGACCCATCATACAACGCATATGCCTCTGCTTGCCATGCAATCTGATTGATCAATCCAATGGTCACAAAAGCAGTCCACCATGCACATTGCTCAACTGAGGCACACGTAATCCCAGAAAGTCCAAAGGGCCTTGCATTTCAATGGGCCTAATTGCTGCAAATTAACCTCCAAAAAAAGGCCAACACCCCCATGGTTTGCATTTTCTTTTTCCTTTTTCTTTCTTTTTTTTTTATTTTAATTGTCTTTCTTTTGTTTTATTTAATTCACAAAAATATAATTTTCACAATAATAAAATCAGAAATCAAAACTAAAAAATATGTTAATTAATTTAGCGCATTAATATTGTTCGTAAATAAATTTAATAATCAAATTAGTGTAAAATTAGGTTTCATTTTAATGCCTTTTTAAATAACTAAAAAAATATAAAAATAGGTTTTTAGCATTTTTTTTATTCTCTTTTCTCAATAAATAATTTATTTCCTTATCATCATTACTATTGATTATTAATTATCTTGTAAATAAATATGTCATTAAATAATTAGGTTAAATTAGGTCAAAATTTAAACATTTTTTTTTATAATTAAAAACAAACTTAGAATTAGGGTTTTGTTTAATTTCTAGTTTCAATTAATTTCCTTTATTTCATAAATACAAAAAAAAAACATAAAAAACAATTTCTCTTTTCATTAAATAATTAATTAACTTTCAATTTCGATTTAATTTCTTTAAAGGGTCCAACGCCCTCGCACTCTCGATTCTTATTTCTTTTCGCATGTTTACTTTTATTTCCTTTTTAAATATAATGTATTTGCCCCAAAGCCTTGTAATAGATAATTAGGACATTTACTTTCCGCACTTTTTTTCAAAATCGGGTCTTTGTTAATTTGGTGATGTATAGACCCGCGCCTTGTAATAGCGTAGGACTCTTATTATTCGCATTTTTATTTTCCGCACCTTTTAACTGCTAACTATTGCATGAAAGAATGAATGGCCCAAATAAAATCAAGCGTAGCTCACCCAACGCACGACAAGATAAAATATAACTGAAAATGACACACAATTCACACACCACTCCTAGGGTACGCCTCACTGTTGCCTTGCCCCTCGAAACGTGGTCGTCGAGTATAGGATGTCTTAGTGAGTCCTTATGTTCCATTGATCTAGTTGCCTCGAAACGGTTGCCTCGAAACAAGTTGCCTCGAAATAAGTTGCCTCGGAATAGTTGCCTCGGAATAAAAAGATCAATGGCATAAGGGTAGCTTCTAAGGTGTCTTACTGTTGCTCGGTGACCACACTGTCCCTAATCCCCGAATTGACCCGAACACCTCCAACGGTGGTGCTACCTACCTCTCAATGGTGGGATGGCACTACCTTAAGGACATTTACACAGCATAATTCCTTAGGGTAGGTAGATGACTCGTAGATACTTGCTCTAATTCAAAACAAATCAAAAAACTTCTTTTCACACTGACACTTTGCAAAAAGCTTTCAAAAACAATTTTTCAAACACTCTTGAGGACTGATACAAGAGTCGATCTGAAACTTTAAACGAAACTTTTTCAAACCCACTTACACTTTGAAAAGCAAACAAACATTTTGAAAACACAAATGAGCAAGTATCTAAGAGCCCATGGATAACCATGGATAGAAAGGGTGCTAACACCTTCCCTTTCTATAAATCTACCTCCTGAACCGAGAAACAATCTCAAAAGGACTTTTTCTGTGCTTTTGTCCTTTCCTTGTTGGAGAAAATAAAAGACGGTGGCGACTCTTGCTTCCGTGACATTTCGTGAACCAGCGTTAAACAGTCAGTTCCAGATCCACCGATCACAGAACTGGCGACTCTGCTGGGGATACCATTGTTAGTGAGGTGTACCTTAGGACTAAGATCATTGTGTTTTCAATTGCTTTGACTTGTTTGCTTTAAATTGTGGGACTATCTTGGGAGTTCTATAAATCCTAACCCGGATCTGGGGATACCTTCTTAGAAAGTAGCAACAAGGCTGTGAGGGAACTGTGCGGGGTATACCGACATGGTTGAAACAGTCTGCTACGTTGATGTGGCACTTTGGTGTGTACCGGTAACCCTTGAGTTCAGTCAAGGAGAGTACGGGGCCTCCGCGTGGTGTCGTGAAGCATCAACTGACCTTAGTAACCTTAATTGAACAATCTTGGCCTCTTTAGGGTAGTGAGATAACTGACTTTGGTGCAGTCTGAGGTTGGTTGATACTCGATACTACACTCAATTGAGGGTTGCTTTCCTGGAATATTTCGGTCGCCAGTTCAGTGGCTAAATCGAAACGATGAACAATGAAAGCAATCCAGTGATATTGGGACCCTTAGAACCCGGTTACTTCTAATAGGACAGGTTGAGCCCACCAACTTCAAGAGGGTAATACCCAGACCCCATGCAGGCCTAAACTCTAAGGGCTTGTCTTGTGTGACTTGTGTGCCTTATCATGTTTTCTTTGTAAATATTTGTGGTGTGTTTAATCATAGCATCATGACATCATACATCATTATATGCATTGGCTAACCATTTCAGGGGTTCGAATCTTCATCTTTGTTCTTGTTTTGTAGAACATGGAAACTGTTCGCAGAAAGACAATTCAGATCAGCCTTGTAAGGATCCCTCCTCAACTTAAGGAGCTTATATCCAGGATTCCCGAGAGCTCTTCATTCAGTGAGAGGCATGGAAGACTCATCAGCTTGGTCAACACCAACATTGAGGAGGATATGATAAAGGTCCTGTTCTAGTTCTTTGACCCTCTGCACCACTGTTTCACTTTCCTGGATTACCAACTGGTACCTACATTGGAAGAGTTCTCCCGACTCTTGAAGATCCCTATCCTTGATCAACTACCCTACAACGGTACAGAAAAGGAACCCAAGCTTGAAGAGATTGCTAAAGCCTTACACCTACAACCATCTGACCTCAAGGGACATTGGGAAGTTAGAAGTGGTATCAAAGGGTTCTTAGCCAGGTTTCTGTTTGAGAAGGCCCAAGAATGTTGGAACTCCCTTGACCTACAGGCTTTTGAAGAAGTTGTGGCCCTCCTTGTCTATGGTTTGGTGTTGTTCCCTAATCCAGATCAGCTTATAGATATTAGTGTTGTCCAGATCTTCATGTCCAGGAATCCTATACCTACGTTGCTTGGGGACATCCTTCACTCATGTTACACTCGAACCATGAGAAAGAGAGGTGTCCTTATGTGCTGTACTCCTCTCCTGGGAAGGTGGTTTATTTCGCACCTTCCACAATCAGTTTTGAAGAACGAGTGGGGTTTGAGATGGTCACAGCGATTGATGACTCTTACACATGCAGATATACATTGGTGCTCTCGGTCCAGAGAGGATGTCACTATCATTGATCGTTGCGGGGAGTACCCTAATGTTCCTTTACTTGGAATCAGAGGAGGTATTACTTACAACCCATGCCTGGCTTGGAGACAGTTTGGTTATGCTCAGAGGGACGGCCCCCATGACATGTTAATTCCTGACATAGTTTTTGACTTCGACAACGATGCACAAGGACTTCGCCAGAGATTTATCAGAGCTTGGAGGATGCCAAGTAGGATAGACAGCAAGACCCTGGGGCACAGGAATTCCATCCCATTGGAACCTTATCTCAAGTGGGTACGAGCCCGCTCCCAGAAGTTAGTAATGCCTTATCCTCATGTTCTCCCTGTGATCAAAGAGCCAGTCTTGGAAGGAGAGGTGTCATACACCATTCAACATCCTGATATGCCCACGTCCTGGGAAGAGATGCAGAAGAGCTGGATCCAGCTTAAGGAAGAACAGAATTCTCTTGAGACCAGTCTACATGCTAGTGAAAAGAAGGTCTTGGAGCTCACCCGCCTACTGCACGAGGAGAGGAATCTCAACACTTACATAGCCCCAAAGAGGATGCGTAGTGTTTTCTGGGATTGATTTGCTTTTGTAATGTTGTGCCCATGAGGCTTTGATGTACTGAACAATTATTTCCTTAATGATAATGTGTGTTCCTTTTTGTCTACAACAAATTTGAATTTTTGAACCCTTGAATGCATTGCATAAACACATATCATTCATCATGTGCATAGCGGGTACTCTTCTTTTCAGGTTGCTTATTGTTCTTCGCTGTTTATTTCAGCATCATGAACCCTGAATCATCTATCGAGATGTCTATCAAGGCCCTTCAGGCGCAGAACGCACAATTTCAGGAGATAATCATGGGTTTGGCTCAAGGTCAAGAAGAGCTGAAGGCTTTGCTCCTGAAGAAGGAGAAGAAGAAGAAGAAGAGAATCGTTCTTTTCAACTCGGGCCGGAGGTTTAGTAACACTCTGCAGAATGAGGAAGCTGGTTCTTTTGTAGGCAAAGATAGTCCCCAGGGGGGAAGGGCTCCAAGTCCGGTAGTCTCTGACAACGAGATTGATTTTAATGAGGAACAATATCCTCCGGCTGAAGACAGATACAAGCAGTTGGAAGACCGACTGAACGCCATGGAAATTCAACAAGTGCCTGGTTTGGATTTCGGAGACTTGGGTTTATCTACTGGTGTGATCATCCCTCACAAGTTTAAAGCACCATCTTTCACCAAGTATGACGGGGCGTCCTGCCCCAAGCTACACCTCAGATCTTATGTGCGAAAGATTCAGCCGTACACAGTGGACAAGAACTTGTGGATCCATTTCTTCCAGGAGAGTCTTTCAGGGACTCATCTCGAATGGTTCTATCAGCTGGATGGGACCAAAGTTCGTAACTGGGAGGAGTTGGCTACTGCTTTTTACAAGCAGTATCAATATAATGCCGACCTTGCTCCTACACGTACCCAACTCCAGGGTATGTCGCTGGGATCAGGCGAAGGTTTTAAAGAGTATGCGCAGAAGTGGAGGGACCTGGCTGGCAGGGTGCAGCCACCGTTAACAGACCGTGAGCTAGTGGATATGTTCTTAGGGACCCTCTCCAGGCCATTCTTCAATCATCTTATCGGTAATTCGTCTGCAGGGTTTACTGATCTTATTCTGACTGGGGAAAGAATAGAGGCTGGAATGAAGTCCGGAAAGATTCAGAAAGGTGCATCTGCAAATTCTGAGAAGAAACCTTTTAAGAAGGAGGCCAGTGCTGTGTATGGGCCTAGAAGGCAAGATAAACCAGAGCGCCGCCAATCTGTCAACGCGGTGGTGATTGCTAAGCCTGTTGCCGCTCCTCGGCAAACTAATCAACCCAAGGCTGAAAGGCCTAGAGGAGAATTTACCCGGCTGAGTATGACCTTGTCACAAATCTTGCCACAGTTGCTATCCACCAACTTGGTGACTGTCAGAGAGGCTCCGAAGGTTGTGAATACTGCCTCTCCTAAGTATAATCCAAATGCCCGCTGTGCTTATCACTCCGATAGCCCGGGGCATTCTACTGATGAATGTTGGGCCTTAAGGAATAAGGTTCAAGACCTTATTGATGCGAAGGAGATACAATTTGAGGCGCCTGAGAGGCCAAATGTTGTGACTGCTCCTATGCCCCAGCATGGAGTAAATGCCATTGATGAAGACTTGTATGCTGTTTCTGTGAATGATGTAGCTACTCCTCTGATGACTGTTAAGAGGAACCTACTGCTGGCCGGTTTATTTCCGGGTTGTAGCGAAGGTTGCCTTTTGTGTGCTGTTTCCCTTTCTGGTTGTCCGTTGCTGAAGTTAGGCATCCAACGCCTGATGGATAGCAAGGAGATTCTGTTCAAGAAGACCGCTATTCCTTTTGTTCCTGTGGAAGAAGTATCTGTCGTTACAATTTTCAACAATCCAATCAAGGCTCCCCCGAGGAAGCCAGTTAAAATCATGACTGTCGCACCCATTGTTATTACTGTTCCGGGGCCCCTCCCCTATGAATCTGATAAGGCTGTCCCATGGCACTATAGGGCAGATGTATATGTACTTGGAATAAAGCAAGAGTTCAACACCGGTACCCGCATCAGCAATATCACCGGTCCAGCTAAAGTTACCCGCAGTGACAGGCTCTTCTCGCCCGACATTGCACCACCAGCTATTCGAAGACCTCTCATTATAACGCCTGCAAGTGCGCCTGTTTCCACTTCTGATCAAGTTGCTTCCCCTGCTGCCGAGTCATCTAATGCTTGGGGCAAAGGGATTGATGATGAGCCTGCCCGGATGGAGGCACCAAAATCTATGAATGTTGAAGCCTCCCAGCAAGAGATGGAGGAAATTCTTAAGATAATCAAGAAGAGCGACTTCAATGTCGTTGAACAGCTGGGGCATACACCCTCCAAGATCTCTATGCTCTCATTACTACTGTGCTCAGAGGCCCGTGCTAAGGCCCTGATTTCATTTCTAAAGACGGCCCATGTGCAACAAGAGACCTCTGCAGACCAGTTTACTGATTGCGTAGCCAATTTGACAGCTGACAATGGTTTGGGCTTCTCGGATGCTGACCTTACTGCTAAGGGAAAGAACCACAATGATGCCCTGCATGTCTCTATAGAATGCAGGGGCACTACTCTCGCTCACGTGTTGGTGGACATCGGTTCTTCCCTGAATGTGCTACCCAAAAAGGCCTTAGACCGGTTGGATTGTGAGGGCCTGGAGTTGAAACCTAGCAACATCATTATTCGAGCCTTTGATGGATCGAAGAGGATGGTTCATGGAGAGGTAGACATTCCTATTCGTGTGGGTTCTCAAGTTTTCGACTCAACTTTCTATGTGATGGATATTCGTCCGTCTTATTCCTATTTGTTGGGTCGACCTTGGATTCCTAAAGCTGGGGCAGTGACCTCTACCCTACACCAGAAGCTCAAGTACCCTGTCAGAGGGAAGATTGTCACTGTGCAGGGAGAGGAGGAATATATGGTGAGTCATCTGAATTCCTTCCGGTATATTGAGATGGACGGGGAGTTTATTGAAACCCCCTTTCAGCATTTTGAAGAGGTACCTCCGACATTGGCAGCAGCAGAAATGGTGGTTGAAGAGGACTTTCCTTTGAAGATGGCTTCCTTGAAGGACGCCCGGGCTGTAATCGAGAAAGGTGAATGTGCTAACTGGGGCAGGCTCCCTGATTTCACCCCTAAAACTGACAAGTTTGGACTGGGTTTTACTGCAGAGGCTCATAGGGCTGTGCGCAAAGCTAGGATCGGAAGACCTCCTGTGCTCATCACTAATCCAGGAGTGAATACTATTGGGGATGAAGATGAAGTGGGAGAATCGGAGTTCGATAGCTGGATCCAACCGACGACTAATGGTGGATTAAACAATTGGACCGCAAAAGATCATACTCCTGTGACTTTTGTTACGCAGTAATGAATTCCTTTGTTTTTTTTATTTGTAATAAACAATGAATTGAAACTTTATGGCCCGGTGTCTTACCCGGGGCACCGTTGGCTTCATTTGTGAGGGCTTATAACTATCATTTACATATATCATGAATAAAGATCTCGGACGTTTTTCGCATTTCAAATCTTGTGCTCCTTTTCTTTCTTTCCTTTCTTTATATTGCAAAACAGCTGTATTTACACACACTCACCCATACAGGTTTCAATCCACTCTGGATCTCACTGGTAACGACTCTGCTACTGCCGGTTATGACTTCGAAAATCATATCAACTTAGCCGAAGACGAAGGTGAAGATGATTGCGAAGTGCCTGGTGAGCTTGCAAAACTGTTACTCCAGGAAGAGAGGGCAATTCAACCACACGAAGAGCCGGTGGAAACAATAAATCTGAGTACTGGGACAGACCGAAAGGAAGTTAAGATTGGTGCCAATCTGGAGCTCAGTGTGAAGCAACGATTGACTCAGATGTTACATGATTATGTGGAGATCTTCGCCTGGTCCTATGAAGACATGCCTGGGTTGGATACCGACATTGTGGTCCATCATTTGCCTACCAAGGAAGACTGCCCTCCAGTTAAGCAAAAGGTCCACCGTATGCGTCCAGAGATGTTTGAGAAGATCAAAGCTGAGGTTATGAAGCAGTTTGATGCTGGGTTTCTTGCAGTAACTTCTTACCCTCAGTGGGTTGCCAACGTGGTGCCGGTACCTAAGAAAGATGGTAAGGTCAGAATGTGTGTTGATTACAGGGATCTGAACAGGGCCATCCCCAAGGATGATTTCCCTTTGCCTCACATCGATGTTCTAGTTGACAATACTGCTCAGCACAAGGTATTCTCCTTCATGGATGGTTTTTCAGGGTATAATCAGATCAAGATGGCTCCTGAAGACATGGAAAAGACTACCTTTGTTACTCAGTGGGGCACCTTCTGCTACAAGGCCATGCCATTCGGGTTGAAAAATGTTGGGGCAACCTACCAACGTGCCATGGTTGCTTTATTTCATGACATGATCCATCATGAGATTGAGGTATATGTCGACGACATGATTGCAAGGTCCCAAACTGAGGAAGAACACCTTGACCATCTGCAGAAACTGTTTGACCGTTTGAAATTGTACAAGCTGAGGTTGAACCCGAACAAGTGCACCTTCGGGGTGAGATCTGGAAAGTTGCTAGGCTTTGTTGTAAGTGACAAGGGTATTCAGGTGGACCCTGCCAAGGTTAAAGCCATTCAAGAGATGCCAGTTCCCAAGACAGAGAAAGAGGTCAGAGGCTTTCTAGGACGTCTGAATTACATTGCTCAATTCATCTCGCACCTAACTGCTACTTGTGAACCAATCTTCAAGCTGCTGAAGAAAGATCAGGTAGTACGTTGGAACGATGAATGTCAGGCCGCTTTTGACAGAATTAAAGAGTATCTCCAAGAGCCACCCATCCTTATGCCACCGGTTGAAGGGAGACCTCTGATACTATACCTGACAGTACTTGATAACTCAATGGGGGTGTGTGTTGGGCCAGCATGACGAGTCTGGCCGAAAAGAGCACGCCATTTATTACCTTAGCAAAAAGTTTACTGACTGTGAGACCCGATACTCACTGCTCGAGAAAACTTACTGCGCTTTGGTATGGGCTGCTCGCCGGCTGAGACAGTATATGCTGACTCACACTACTTTGTTGATTTCTAAGATGGATCCAATAAAGTACATATTTGAAAAGCCTGCTCTGTCTGGGAGAATAGCAAGATGGCAAATGATCTTGACAGAATACGAAATCCAGTACACAACTCAAAAATCCATCAAAGGAAGTGTATTGGCAGACCACTTGGCACATCAGGCAGTAGACGACTATCAGTCAATGAACTTCGAGTTTCCAGACGAGAGTATCATGATAGTGACTGATTGTGAAGTACCTGGACCGGATGAAGGACCTGAGGAATGATCCCGATGGTCTATGCACTTTGACGGAGCCTCCAATGCTTTGGGTAATGGTATCGGCGCTGTGATCATATCCCCTCAAGGCACTCATACTCCACTTACTTCCCGGCTATGTTTCAACTGCACCAACAACATGGCGGAGTATGAGGCATGCATCATGGGTCTTCAAGCTGCGATCGACTTAAGGATCAAGTTTCTGAGTGTCTTTGGAGATTCCTCTCTCGTGATCAATCAGATCAAAGGCGAGTGGGATACGAAACATCCGAATCTTATTCCTTACAAAGAATGTGTGTTGACATTGATCCCCCACTTCACAGAGGTAACTTTTAAACATTTTCCAAGAGAGGAGAATCAGTTGGCGGACGCGTTAGCTACGATGTCTTCTATGTTCAAGGTCAAATGGGACAATGAGGCTCCCCGGGTCATTATCTGGAAACTGGACGAACCGGCATACTGTTGTGATCTTGAGGCTGAGGTAGTGACTGAGAAACCTTGGTACCACGAGGTGAAGAGATACTTGGAAACTCAAGAGTATCCTGAAGGTGCATCTGTCAACAATAAGAAGTTTCTGAGAAGGTTCGCAGCGAAGTTCTTCCTCAGCAATGGCATTCTGTACAAGCGAAACCATGATTCGACCTTACTGCGTTATGTGGATAAGACTGAAGCAGAAAGGATCATGGAAGAGCTACATGAAGGTACCTTTGGAACACATTCCAGTGGACACACTATGGCAAAGAAAATCCTTCGGGCAGGGTATTTCTGGTCCACAATGGAAGCTGATTGTTACCAACATTCTCGGACATGCCATAAATGCCAGATTTATGCAGATAAAGTGCACGTTCCTCCGGTTCCCCTGAATGTCTTGACAGCACCTTGGCCGTTTGCAATGTGGGGCATAGATATGATCGGCGAGATTAAACCTACGACGTCCAATGGGCATCGCTTCATCCTGGTGGCGATTGATTACTTCACGAAGTGGGTTGAAGCAGCTTCCTACGCCACGTTAACCAAGAACGTTGTGGCACGGTTCATTCGGCATAACCTGATCTGTCGATACGGCGTCCCAGAAAGAATCATTACAGACAACGGTACCAATATTAATAACAAGATGATCAATGAGCTCTGCGAGCAGTTCAAGATACAGCACCACAACTCTTCTCCCTACCGGCCGAAGATGAATGGGGCTGTAGAAGCAGCGAACAAGAATATCAAGAAAATTATGCAGAAGATGACAGTGACCTATAAAGATTGGCATGAGATGTTATCGTTCTCTCTACATGGGTATCGTACCTCAGCAAGGACGTCAACCGGGGCAACTCCTTTCTCCTTGGTCTACGGCATGGAGGCAGTCTTACCGATCGAAGTGCAGATACCCTCTCTCCGGATAATGAAGGATGCAGATCTGAGCGAAGATGATTGGATCCAGACACGACTTGATCAACTAAATCTAATTGACGAAAAGAGACTCACTGCTATTTGTCATGGTCAAACGTACCAAAAACGGATGATCAGGGCATTTAACAAAAAGGTCAGACCGCAAGAGTATCAAGTTGGGGATCTGGTAATCAAACGTATCATCCTTCCTCAGAGTGATCCAAGGGGTAAATGGACCCCTACATACGAAGGGCCATTTGTGGTTAAACATGTGTTCTCAGGAGGAGCCATGATCCTAACCACCATGGACGGTGACAACCTTCCTCACCCCGCCAATGCAGACATAGTAAAAAGATACTACGAATGATAAAAGACCCGCTAGGTTGACATACCTAGGCAAAAATTAGGGCTTCCTGGCGAACCAAAAGGGTTCGGGCAAAATGAGGGATGAAATAAAAAAAAATCTGTACACCCGGCAAGTCGAAAACCTAAAAAGGCGGCTTGGGCAAAAATGGGTATCCCGGTGGACCAAAAACCCGAAAGGGCGGTCCAGGCAAAAATTAGGGATAAAGCGTAATACTATGTCTCATTGGATCACCTTGCATCCAGAATCTGGTATCAACCTCAAGTTCAGACGGCATCGATCAATCAGCTTCATCTTCAGCTAGGTCATCAAGTGATGAGACGCTCGAAGATATAAAGGCGATAGCAGAATTGGAACCCAGTGGGATCATTCTTTTCACATAGCTGTTTTGTTTTTCCTTTGTACAAATTTGTATAAACTCTTTTGTTCGGCAGTGTTCTCTTATTAGGACGTCAGCCTCTTGTGCATAAAACGCCTATTTACAGGCAAATTCAAAAATCAATACAAGTACACTTTTCAGCTCAAATTGCCTTTTGTTTTTTCCCTTTTTCTGTTTTGTTTTGCGAAGAACGTCCAAGGTTCAATTTGTGATATATGCATTTGACACTAATTGCTAACTCATAAATATTTGCATACGAAACAAAGGATTAATTACAGGTAACATTAGAAACAGGGGCAATAATGAGTTGTCTAAGTGATCTAATTGCTCTGTCCACCAAGGTACCAAGGTAAGTTCGGCCGAAGAACATAACCAAGATATCTTAAGTCCCCAGAGAGAGAGTCGGCAAATCAATGCACTCTCCCCAAGCAAAGCTATATTATCAGCCTTAAGGAAGTTGGGTATCCTCCAGCAGATCTCAACATTCCCCAGCACATCATACAGATATTCTTAACAAGCATCCCCGACAGTCTTAATCTAAGACTGTTCCCCGGCGGTATACCAGACATTCAGTGGAGTCACTTCCAGTACATCTCAAAATTTCCCCAGGAGAGTCCAGTCTGAAGATTTCCCCAGGAAAGTTAAATCAATCTCCCCATCAGGAAGCTTATCCCTAGTCGATTCTGGAAGCTTCCCCCCTTGCAGAGCACGAACGCGTCTCCCGGCTTTATTCAAAGGTTATTTCCCTACCAGGATATAACTGGGTTATCCTCAGCCAAAAGCCATGGAAAGATCGTCCTCGGCAAAGTCTTCTTATCCCCAGCGGAGTCTTTTAATTCCTTCAACATAACACATCGACGGTATCCCCAGCGGAGTTACCATCAACATCTCAACAGGGTACCTCTCTTCCCACAGAGTATTATTCCCCAGCAAGATCGCTAGAATAATTTTCTCCCCGCAGAGTAATCTATTCGCCAAGTTTATTCCCCAACGGAGTCATCTTCTCCTACTGGTATTCTTGCAACCATCACTCCCCAGTGGAAACAAAATCTATTCACATCAGCCCAGGATTTAACTTCCCGGCATCCGTCAAGGATTTATTTTCCTAAAACGAAAACATACGTTCATAAACATCGCATTTCCATACATTATAGCATGCATATACGCATCATGAACATATAATCTCATCACGCATGTCATACATCATGACATCGCATACAAGTAAAGTTTTGTCTTTTCAGGACAAAGGTTAATACCAATATGATTACCATCAACGGTCGCAACTAAAGATCTGATTCCTGTATCTCGCCAGGGTGTATCCGTTGAAGACTAACATTACCAGACCCGATTCCTGCATCTTGCCAGAGTGCGTCTGAAGAGTTTGAGGATCCGATGCCTGTATCTTGCCAGGGTGTATCCGTTGAAGACTAACATTACCAGACCCGATTCCTGCATCTTGCCAGGGTGCGTCTGAAGAGTTTGAGGATCCGATGCCTGTATCTTGCCAGGGTGTATCCGTTGAAGACTAACAATACCAGATCCGATTCCTGTATCTTGCCAGGGTGCGTCTGAAGAGTTTGAGGATCTGATGCGTGTATCTTGCCAGGGTGTATCCGTTGAAGACTAACATTACCAGATCCAATTCCTGTATCTTGCCAGGGTGCGTCTGAAGAGTTTGAGGATCCGATGCCTGTATCTTGACAGGGTGTATCCGTTGGAGACTAACATTACTAGATCCGATTCCTGTATCTTGCCAGGGTGCGTCTGAAGAGTTTGAGGATCCGATGCCTGTATCTTGCCAGGGTGTATCCGTTGAAGACTAACATTACCAGATCCGATTCCTGTATCTTGCCAGGGTGCGTCTGAAGAGTTTGAGGATCCGATGCCTGTATCTTGCCAGGGTGTATCCGTTGAAGACTAACATTACCAGATCTGATTCTTGTATCTTGCCAGGGTGCGTCTGAAGAGTTTGAGGATCCGATGCCTGTATCTTGCCAGGCTGTATCCGTTGAAGACTAACTATACCAGATCCGATTTATGTATCTTGCGAGGGTATGTCTGAAGAGTTTGAGGATCCAATTCCTGTATCTTGCCAGGGTGTATCCGTTGAAGACTAACATTACCAGACCCGATTCCTGCATCTTGCCAGGGTGCGTCTGAAGAGTTTGAGGATCTGATGCCTGTATCTTTCCAGGGTGTATCCGTTGAAGACTAACATTACCAGACCCGATTCCTGCATCTTGCCAGGGTGCGTCTGAAGAGTTTGAGGATCCGATGCATGTATCTTGCCAGGGTGTATCCGTTGAAGACTAACAATACTAGATTCGATTCCTGTATCTTGCCAGGGTGTGTCTGAAGAGTTTGAGGATCCGATTCCTGTATCTTGCCAGGGTGTATCCGTTGAAGACTAACATTACCAGACCCGATTCCTGTATCTTGCCAGGGTGCGTCTGAAAGATTCTCTCATCGTTACTGCTGAGGTAGTAATCGCCCAAGGTTCTCTCATCGTTACTATTGAGGTAGTAATCGCCCAAGGTTCTCTCATCGTTACTGTTGAGATAGTAATCATCCAAGGTTCTCTCACCGTCCCGTTGAGGGCACCTCTGAAGAGTTCAAAGATTCGATACCTACATCCAGCCAGGGCGCGTCTATATAAAAGAGTTTGAAGATCAACTCCTGTAACAAGCCAGGTAATTATCTTTCTTTTTCAGGTATGCAAGTTCTCGCTAAGGAATCTCTTACGCGATCGACACCCAGATGGCATATGTAAGCCCATCCACCTATCCTTCACCTCTCAACATGGCATCTATAAGCCCATTTTCCCATCCATCAGACTCCAAATGGCATCTATAAGCCCATTCCCATCATCACACTACTAACATGTGAGCGCAAATTTCTGGGCACTCTAGTGTTCAATCATCTTCCACCTTCGGATTACGAAAGGCACGCCAGCCAATCTACATCCTCAAGTCTAAGAAGATTGAACAGGGGCAACTGTTGTACCCCAAAATTTGCCCTCCCATTTCCTTCAAGATTTGCTAAGAGCATGCTTCAAAATCTTTCAAGGGTTGCACAGTCCAATTGCCTCCTAACAGTCAAAAATTAGGGTTTTGGTTCTGGCAAAGAAATTGAAGTTTCCAAGGGTCCAAACAAGTCCCACATGCCTATAAACATTGTCAAGCATCCACATGACAAGTTTCAAGACTCACAACACAAAAATGCACAGTCAAAAACCCTAATTGCTTCACAGTCAACTGCAGGGGCAAAATGGTCATTTGACAGTCAAAAGTCCAAATTTTTGGTCAACATCTTATTTTGAAGCCACAAACATCATTTGATCAATTCTTGAGCATGATTCTCAAAGCATGGCTCAAAAAGTCTCAAGATGCAAAAGTTTCTATTGTTGGACAGTTGGAAAAGTCAACGGCAAATTGACCAGGGCATAACTTCCACATGGTTTATCAGAAAAATTCCATCCAAATCTCATTTTGAAGAGAATGACATTTCCTACAACTCATATTCACACTTCAAGTCCAAGAAATGCTCTCACAAAAAGTTATCAATTTCAACATTATAGGTCATTTTCAAAAGTCAACAAAAAGGCACTTTAAGTCAAAGACCATAACTTGAGATTGGAAAATCCAAATGACATGGGACCAAAGGCATTGGTTAGAGGACTTCAATACCTTTCCAAAATGTCCAAGAACATGATCAAAGCTTAAAAATTGAGCAAGATATGCCTTGTTGAAGGTGGGAAAGTTTTGGGAATTTTGTAAAGTCAACCTTGCTTCAAATACCTCAAAATTGCTAATGGGCCTCAATTTCTTCCATGAATCATCACCCAAAAGCTATGCACGACCCATTGACATCCAAGGGAGTTATTTTATCATTTTTGATTAATTATTTGAATTATTATTATTATTAATTCACTTAATTAAAATTAAATATGACAAAAATAGCAAAACATGTTTTCCAAATCTTTTTGTGCAGCATATTCCCTCATCGTGACCTAGAGATTTCGTGTACCACATCAAGAGGCAAGTACTTCCAAAATAGGCAAGTTTCTATGACAAAAAAGGATTGAAAAAGATGCTTGAAAATCAAATATTGAATCATTGAATACATGGGTTTTGGGCCAGTTTTTCTAACCTAATTCATTCACCTATATGTGCACATTGCAAACCTAATGCTAAGAAGGAGAAAGCTGCGCATAAGCATCAAGAACAAACTTGCATTTTTTTCACAAAAAGGTCAAAACTGTTTTCATAGAGACAAGGTGTATCAAGGCCTAAAAAGTATTCCAAACGATTGCTGGAACCTTCCTGAACGTGACTCAATACTTTTCCAGTCTCCATACATCCAGAAGTGGTAGAATGACTTTGCCCTGTTCATGAAATTTTTCACATTCGTATTTTGATTTACACGCATTTTCCATACATTTGAATGTTTGATTTACACTAACATGATCATTCTAAAGCTAATGGCATCGTTCAATTGAAGAATGGCTGCCTGTAGGAGAATCCACCATGGACATTTCTTAGGGTTTCAGAGACCTTGATTTAGGGTTTCTTTCATGTGGAAAAATTGAACCATAAGACCAGCATCATTGGAATCGTGACATCCAAACGGATTGAAATCACCCATCGCGCCCTTTTTCTTTTTGCTTATGAGCTAATCGCTATTATTCACTGTGCTATTTAGTGGGGGTTTAAAACCCCTGCTATCTATTTGATAATTTCAGGCAAAACGAAGAAGCCATGAAGAAGATGCTGAGTTGTCTCAACCAGACTGGACAATTCAAACATTCGCGCGTGTTTTTTTATGTTTACCAATAACGCTTATTCTCTCTCATAATAATTGTGTTCCATATTAATATCAGATAAACGCGTTTGGCTGGGTGGAAGATGTGTTGTCATGCAAGCATTGGGACCTGGGTTCGATTCCCAGGTCCCCCATATTTCCCTATAATTTTTGTTGTAACATGATTCTGTGCGGTACGCTCCCAGTGACCCATCATACAACGCATATTCCTCTGCTTGCCATGCAATCTGATTGATCAATCCAATGGTCACAAAAGCAGTCCACCATGCACATTGCTCAACTGAGGCACACGTAATCCCAGAAAGTCCAAAGGGCCTTGCATTTCAATGGGCCTAATTGCTGCAAATTAACCTCCAAAAAAAGGCCAGCACCCCCATGGTTTGCATTTTCTTTTTCCTTTTTCTTTCTTTTTTTTTTATTTTAATTGTCTTTCTTTTGTTTTATTTAATTCACAAAAATATTATTTTCACAATAATAAAATCAGAAATCAAAACTAAAAATATGTTAATTAATTTAGCGCATTAATATTGTTCGTAAATAAATTTAATAATCAAATTAGTGTAAAATTAGGTTTCATTTTAATGCCTTTTTAAATAACTAAAAAAATATAAAAATAGGTTTTTAGCATTTTTTTTATTCTCTTTTCTCAATAAATAATTTATTTCCTTATCATCATTACTATTGATTATTAATTATCTTGTAAATAAATATGTCATTAAATAATTAGGTTAAATTAGGTCAAAATTTAAACATTTTTTTTTATAATTAAAAACAAACTTAGAATTAGGGTTTTGTTTAATTTCTAGTTTCAATTAATTTTCTTTATTTCATAAATACAAAAAAAAACATAAAAAACAATTTCTCTTCTCATTAAATAATTAATTAACTTTCTATTTCGATTTAATTTCTTTAAAGGGTCCAACGCCCTCGCACTCTCGATTCTTATTTCTTTTCGCATGTTTACTTTTATTTCCTTTTTAAATATAATGTATTTGCCCCAAAGCCTTGTAATAGATAATTAGGACATTTACTTTCCGCACTTTTTTTCAAAATCGGGTCTTTGTTAATTTGGCGATGTATAGACCCGCACCTTGTAATAGCGTAGGACTCTTATTTTTCGCATTTTTATTTTCCGCACCTTTTAACTGCTAACTATTGCATGAAAGAATGAATGGCCCAAATAAAATCAAGCGTAGCTCACCCAACGCATGACAAGATAAAATATAACTGAAAATGACACACAATTCACACACCACTCCTAGGGTACGCCTCACTGTTGCCTTGCCCCTCGAAACATGGTCGTCGAGTATAGGATGTCTTAGTGAGTCCTTATGTTCCATTGATCTAGTTGCCTCGAAACGGTTGCCTCGGAACAAGTTGCCTCGAAACAAGTTGCCTCGGAATAGTTGCCTCGGAATAAAAAGATCAATGGCATAAGGGTAGCTTCTAAGGTGTCTTACTATTGCTCGGTGACCACACTGTCCCTAATCCCTGAATTGACCCGAACACCTCCAACGTTGGTGCTGCCTACCTCTCAATGGTGGGATGGCACTACCTTAAGGACATTTACACAGCATAATTCCTTAGGGTAGGTAGATGACTCGTAGATACTTGCTCTAATTCAAAACAAATCAAAAAACTTCTTTTCACACTGACACTTTGCAAAAAGCTTTCAAAAATAATTTTTCAAACACTCTTGAGGACTGATACAAGAGTCGATCTGAAACTTTAAACGAAACTTTTTCAAACCCACTTACACTTTGAAAAGCAAACAAACATTTTGAAAACACAAATGAGCAAGTATCTAAGAGCCCATGGATAACCATGGATAGAAAGGGTGCTAACACCTTCCCTTTCTATAAATCTACCTCCCGAACCGAGAAACAATCTCAAAAGGAATTTTTCTGTGCTTTTGTCCTTTCCTTGTTGGAGAAAATAAAAGACGGTGGCGACTCTTACTTCCGCGACATTTCGTGAACCAGCGTTAAACAGTCAGTTCCAGATCCACCGATCACAAATACCTTGACATTTTTTGTGAGAAGACTAAAATTCAACTAATCTCATTTCAAACCATTTTGCCACTTTGGCTTTTTACTTTAAAACTTTCCTCAAAAGATTGGAATCTTGTCAATCCTTGTAGTGATGCAAACAACTATACTTCTATGATATGTAGTGAAGAGATATATTTTCCACTTGGGTGTTGAGTGAGGCATTGTTGATTTTAAAATACAAGCCATATCCTCCAGTTTGAGATGATGTAAATTCTCCTCTTTCATAATTGTGGGTAGTAAGTATGTTTTCCACACAGACAATGATGATGATGTCTTATCTCATAAAATTAACCAACACACTTGTGTTTTTAAATTTTCAAAAGGTGAACTACGTGTACCCTGATCCCCTATTGCACGAAAGGGGGTACGTAGGCACTAAAAGTTCGCAACTGCGAAGGGTGCAAAAATCATAAAAAAATACTTCTTTTCTCACCTCCTCCATATATTTTTTATACAACATTTTATAGCCAAAATATACAGATTTTACAAAGAGGTTCCTGCGAAGTACTGTAGATGTTTAGGGTGCTAATACCTTCCCTTTGCATAACCAACCCCCTTACCTAAAATCTTTCCCATTCTTTTTGGGTTATTCTCTCTTTTCTCATTCCTTTGGAAACAATAAAGCGCGCTGGCGATTTTTATTTTGATCTGTATAAGCCTAGTCAATCCAATGGCTTAGTCTTAAACATTTCTACCGCTACAGAAAAATGGTGACTTCACTGGGGAAAGATTGACCTCTTGCTGGTCCATCCCTAAGTGGGTTAAACCTATCTTTGTTTATATATGTATATGTTTTATTGATGTTTATGTGTTATATGTTGTATATATGTTTGCCTGGATTTTTCTAGTTTTCAGGGTGCTTGGTGATTACTTATAAGTCCTATACCCGGACTTGGAAAAAATTTAAGATAGGACGGGCGGTATATTCATGCTAACTTTGAGGGAGTAATCCCAAAAAAGGAGGCATGAGATCCCCCACTCAGTGGAGGTCCCTTTGATTGTAGTGTTGTTTACCGAGTAATCAGGAAGACGTACTGCTTTCGACTTAGGAGCCTACTGAAACTGAGGACCGTAGAATACCTAGCCCATATTGTCCTTTTAGGTGTAGTGCGGAAGCTATGACGGAGTAATTCGGAAATAGTTATCACGCTATACTATGCTCGGACGAGTTTTTCTTCAGAATATTACTAATTACCGAGTTAATCGAGAAGTTGGTAATATTCAAAGGAAGGATGTAGACTCTGGGAACCTTTAGAACCTTGTTAGGAAGGTGATACTTTTATACCATACCTTATGGGTAGTACCTTCGACCTCATGCTCGTGACGTTGAACCTATGAACCCTATGTTTGTAATGTTGTGTGTGATTGTTGCATCATGCATCCATGCACTCATAAGCATCTTTTGAAGAAATTTTATTTCAATGTACTTGAAAGTTGACAATTTGTGAATATATCAGGTACCTTTTGACCATGGATTTTGGAAAAAGAAAGACCAGAAAATACAGTTTCAAATATCCCAAGATAGACGAGTTGATCAGTCTAATTCTTGAGATTGAGTGTTCTGCAAACTTTCATAAGAAGTATGGATCAATCATTCCTCTTATGAAGCTTAGGATGAAGGAGGGTATTCTCTCGACCTTGGTCCAGTTCTATGATCTGATGTATCATTGCTTTACTTTCCCTGATTATTAGTTGATTCTTACACTAGAGGAGTATTCTTATCTGTTGGATTTACCTATTACTGATCGTGTTCCTTTTACTGGTTTGGAGGGTGAGCCAAAACCACACGAGATTGCTGCTTTGATCCATTTGGGGAAGTCTGAGGTTGAAGCCCATATGACTACTAAAGTATGGATTAGAGGATTACCAGCTTAATTCTTATTGGAAAAATCTCGTTACTTTGCCAAGATGAAGAGTACAATCGCTTTTGAGGCCATCTTTGCTCTACTTGATTACGGGTTGTTTTTATTTCCTAATGTGGACACGTTTGTTGACCTTAATGCTATCAGGATCTTCATGATTGGAAACCCAGTTCCTACATTGTTGGGTGATTCTTATTACTCCGTTCATCTTCAGAATTCTTATCATGGGGGGGGGGGGGGGGGGGGGGGGGTGATTGTTTGTTGCACGCTTCTGTTGTACCAGTGGTTTATTTCTCATATGCCTTAGTCTGATGCTTTTTGGGATGTCAGGAAGGAACTCCGTTGGTCTCCTAAGATCATGGAACTTACTCACTCAGATATTGATTGGTATCATCGGGCTTACCATGATATAGACATTATCGACAGTTATGGTAGTTTCCCCAATGTACCTCTTCTTGGCACAAAGGGAGGAATTAACTACAACCCTGTTCTTGCACGTCGATAGCTTGGTTACCTGATAAGGAATAAACCAAATAGTATTCATTCGAGTAGTTTCTTTCTGAAGGAGGGAGAATACCATAAGGAAGCTAGGGAGAAGATTGCGAAGGCCTGGCGTCACATTCATAGGAAGAGTAGGAGAGACTTGGGACCTAGGGGGCTGTTTCTTTGGAGCCTTATCTTCAGTGGGTCCAAACGAGAGCTATTCAGTTGAAGATATCGTATTCCCAGGAAGCACATATGCCTGACTTGTTTGTGAAGACTACTCCTCCCTTATTGGATGATGTGGAAGAGCTACAACTTGCTTTGTTCAGGATGTAGCAGGAAAATGATGCTTTGAAGAATAAGTGCCAAACTTTAGAGATTTCCTACAAAGTTGACTTGAAGGAGAAAGACGACTTGATTGATATTCTTGAGAGTCGGGTTGTAGAGACAATGGAGAGGCAAGGAGATTTATTTTCTCCTAAGCCTCAGTCAGGTGCTAGTTGCTCACTTTATGATTCAGGAGATTAGAAGGTGGTTGCCACCAGATATGCGGAAGAAAACCAGAGTTTCAAGGATCATATTTCCAGGCTTACAGGGAAGCGCCAGCGCATAGAGTGATATCCATAAGCTTTACTTATTAGGGTTTTAGACTTTATTTTCATATTATACTTGGGATTATTGAAACTTGTAATCCATTTTGAAGTTATTATAATAAAAAATTTCAGTATTTCAAATTGTATTATTACTTTGATATTTGCAATGTGTCTATAAATCTTTAAGTCCCTTGAAATATTAATAAAATAAATCATGTCCATTGCATATCATGCATCATATTACACATATTTCTTTCATTTTTTATGCATATCCAAGTGTCTTACCCAAGCTTCTTTACTTTGTTCAGCAAGTTGGCTCACCACTACAATACTAGAGCTAATTTCAGAAGGAAGATGGACAACTTAGAACAAGAGAATCGCGAGCTGCGCGTGGAAGTTTCTTCTTTGAAGGCTAGCATGACCAATCTTACTGCTCTGATGGAGTCTCTGGTGGCTGCTGAGAATCAGCCACCGAGTGTTTAACCTCAACAGACAAGGGTTACTACTGAAACTCTGATTGTTCCTATGTCTGCTACTCCAACTGTTATTCAGAATCGCATGCCTCAAGGTTATCCATGGGGAACTTTAGAGAATTATATGCATGAATGTTTCAATCTTGTTCCTCAAGATACTCCATTTGTTCAGACTACTGTTACTCTTGCACCTCATGTGGTGCATGTTGCTCCTGCTGCACCTCCTTCGGTGAATATGTCCCCATTTCTAATGATGATAAGTATCGTCCTTTTCCTAAAACCAAGTGAAAACTTAGGTCTCTATGATAGAATGGCTGATTTTCAAGAGAAGTTTGACATGATGTAGAGGGAGATGAAGGCCCTCAGGGGAAATGAATTGTTCGGGCAGAATGTGAATGATTTATGCTTGGTCCCGAATGTCAAGATACCTGTGAAGTTTAAAGTCCCGGAATTTGATAAGTATAAGGGCAACAATTGTCCTCATACTCATCTTGTGAGGTATGTAAGAAGAATGTCTGCCCATACTGATGATCAGCGTTCGTTGATTCACTTTTTTCAGGATAGTTTGACTGGTGCTGCGTTGAAGTGGTATATAAGTTTGGACAACGTCAATATCCATAATTTCAATGCCTTGGGAGAAGCATTTATCAGACAATACAAATAAAACATGGACATGGCGCCTGACCGTGATCAACTCAGGGCCATGGTCCAGAAGGACAGGGAATCATTCAAAGAATATGCACAGAGATGGCGTGAGGTGGCCGCCCAAGTGATTCCTCCCATGGAAGAGAAGGAGATGACTAAGGTTTTCTTGAAGACTCTGGGTGCTTTCTACTACGAGAGGATGGTAGTGAGTGCACCAAGTGACTTTACTGAAATGGTGAGCATGGGTATCCGTTTAGAAGAGGCTGTAAGAGAGGGTCGTTTAACAAAAAGTGAAAGTTCCGGAAGCACGAAGAAGCCATCCTATTGGTTTTCCAAAAATATGGAAGGAGATACAAATGTTGTTATGCAAGAGAGAAGGGTTAATCCTCCTAGAAGAAACTATCAGCGTCATCAACAGGTTGCCTCAGTGACTCCAGTTGTTGGTGTAGCTCCAACTACCATTGCTTGTCAGAGACCATCCTATCAGGGGAATCAAGGGTATAATAAGAGAAGGTAGAGTAATGACCATATCCCTATGAGCTATACAGAAATACTCCCGATGTTAATTCAGAAGAAGTTGGTTCAGACCCGACCACCTCCCGTTATACCATCACCATTGCCTTGGTATTACAAGGCAGACCAAACGTGTGTTTTTCATCAGGGAGCACCAGCGCACAATGTTAAGAACTGCTATCATTTGAAAACTAAAGTACAGAAGTTGGTGAAGTCTGGTATATTGTCTTTCAAGGATGTTGTCCCTAATGTGAAAGATAATCCTCTGCCAAAGCATGGAGGGGAAAATGATGTGAACAGGGTTTTCGGTTGTCCAGGAGATTTCCGGATTTTTTATATTAATTTGGTTAGAGGAGATTTGGTGAAAATGCGTGAAGACCTCTGAATTTATCTATTATACGCATGACCATGTCGGTTGTGCTATTTGCAGTACGAATATACAGAGTTGTGACAAGATAAAGGCTGATTTGCAGGAGATGATGGATGAGGGCCTCATAGACATAATCAGGCCTAGGGCGGAGTATGAAGAGGAAGTAAACATGGTTTATGGATGTCTTGGAGAGTTCAGAATTTTTGATGTGGAATACTGAATGAGGATCTTGTACAATTGCATGCTACCTTCTGCCACATGGCTGGTCAGGTAGAACATCAGTATGGATCTTGTCGAATTTGATGTCGGGACTCCCGAGGATGTTCAATTGTAAGGTAAGGTGTTCAGTTGTTGTTGGATAATGGAACTATTAAAGTTACAAGCCAAATGGATGATTACCATGAGGTTAATGAGATTGAGGTTTGTTTGGCTGAAGAAGAATCAGATGATGAGTATGCCTCTGCGGATGAGTTCTTCTCCTCAGATGAAGATATGTTTTCCAGAGATGACTCAGTAATGACTAAATATGTTGAAGGGGGAGTAAATGTTATTGTGCCTTGTTTTGGTGCACCTACAAATTTTGAAGTTGAATATCATAGCAAGCCATTTACTACTTCATTGGTGATCCACCGAGTGTTTAACCTCAACAGACAAAGGTTACTACTGAAGCTCTGATTGTTCCTATGTCTGCTACTCCAACTGTTATTTAGAATCGCATGCCTCAAGGTTATCCATGGGGAATGCTAGTGAATTGTGTGCCTGAATGTTTCAATCTTGTTCCTCAAGATACTCCATTTGTTCAGACTATTGTTACTCTTGCACCTCCTGTGGTGCATGTTGCTTCTGTTGCACCTCCTTCGATGAATATGTCCCCATTTGCTAATGATGATAAGTATCGTCCTTTTCCTCCAACTAAGTGAAGACTTGGGTCTCTATGATAGAATGGCTGTTTTTCAAGAGCAGTTTGACAAGATGTAGAGGGAGATGAAGGCCCTCAGGGGAAATGAATTGTTCGCACAGAATGTGAATGATTTATGCTTGGTCCCGAATGTCAAGATACCTGTGAAGTTTAAAGTCCCAGAATTTGAGAAGTATAAGGGCAACACTTGTCCTCATGCTCATCTTGTGAGGTATGTAAGAAGAATGTCTACCCATACTGATGATCAGTGTTTGTTGATTCACTTTTTTCAGGATAGTTTGACTGGTGCTGCGTTGAAGTGGTATATAAGTTTGGACAACGTCAATATCCATAATTTCAATGCCTTGGGAGAAGCATTTATCAGACAATACAAGTAAAACATGGACATGGCGCCTGACCGTGATCAACTCAGGGCCATGGTCCAGAAGGACAGGGAATCATTCAAAGAATATGCACAGAGATGGCGTGAGGTAGCCTCCCAAGTGATTCCTCCCATGGAAGAGAAGGAGATGACTAAGATTTTCTTTAAGACTTTGGGTGCTTTCTACTACGAGAGGATGGTAGCGAGTGCACCAAGTGACTTTACTGAAGTGGTGAGCATGGGTATCCGTTTAAAAGAGGTTGTAAGAGAGGGCCGTTTAACAAAAAGTGAAAGTTTCGGAAGCACGAATAATACATCCTATTGGTTTTCCAAAAATATGGAAGGAGATATAAATGTTGTTATGCAAGAGAGGAGGGTTAATCCTCCTAGAAGAAACTATCAGCGTCATCAACAGGTTGCCTCAATGACTCCATATGTTGATGTAGCTCCAACTACCATTGCTTGTCAGAGACCATCCAATCAGGGGAATCAAGGGTATAATAAGAGAAGGGAGAGTAATGACCCTATCCCTATGAGCTATACAGAATTTCTCCCGACGTTAATTCAGAAGAAGTTGGTTCAGACCCGACCACCTCCCGTTATACCATCACCATTTCCTTGGTATTACAAGGCAGACCAAACATGTGTTTTTCATCAGGGAGCACCAGCACACAATGTTAAGAACTTCTATCATTTGAAAACTGAAGTACAGAAGTTGGTGACGTCTGGTATATTATGTTTCAAGGATGTTGGCCCTAATGAGAAAGATAATCCTCTGCCAAAGCATGGAGGGGAAAATGTTGTGAACATGGTTTTCGGTTGTCCAGGCGATTTCCAGATTTTTTATATTAATTTGGTTAGAGGAGATTTGGTGAAAATGCATGAAGACCTCTGAATTTATCTATTATACGCATGACCATGTCGGTTGTGCTATTTGCAGTACGAATATACAGAGTTGTGACAAGATAAAGGCTGATTTACAGGAGATGATGGATGAGTGCCTCATAGACATAATCAGGCCTAGGGCGGAGTATGAAGAGGAAGTAAACATGGTTTATGGATGTGTTGGAGAGTTCAGAATTTTTGATGTGGAATACATGAATGAGGATCTTGTACAATTGCATGCTACCTTCTGCCACATGGCTGGTCAGGTAGAACATCAATATGGATCTTTCCGAATTTGCTTTCGGGACTCGCGAGGATGTTCAATTGTAAGGTAAGGTGTTCAGTTGTTGTTGGATAATGGAACTATCAAAGTTACAAGCCAAAGGGATGATTACCATGAGGTTAATGAGATTGAGGTTTGTTTGGCTGAAGAAGAGTCAGATGATGAGTATGCCTCTGCGGATGAGTTCTTCTCCTCAGATGAAGATATGTTTTCTATAGATGACTCAGTAATGACTGAATATGTTGAAGAGGGAGTAAATGTTATTGTTCCTTCTTTTGGTGCACCTACCCATTTTGAAGTTGAATATCATAGCAAGCCAGTTACTACTTCATTGGTGATTAGTTTGTCGGGTCCTGTCCCCTACAAGTCAGACAAGGTTGTACCCTACAAATATAATGCTACAATTTTAGAGGATGGTGTGGAAGTTCCCATCCATCCAATGCCTAATGTTGGAAATATCACTGAGACTAGAAGAGTGACCCGCATCGGTCGTGTATTTACACCAGTTGTCCGTGGAGATGTTAGTACCGGAAAGAAAATTGTTGAAGAGGTTGAACCCAAGAAGGCAGTGGGTGAATCTAGTGGAGCTACGCTAGAAAAAGAGGTGGATGATATTTTGAAGATAATCAAGATGTGCGACTACAAAATTGTAGATCAGCTACTGCAGACTCCTTCAAAAATATTTGTCTTGGCTTTATTGATGAACTCCTCTACTCACAGAGAATCTTTGATGAGGGTATTGGACCAAGCTTTCGTGGAAAGTGATATGCCCATAGACCAATTCAGCAGTGCGGTAGGGAACATTACATCATGTAACAACCTGAGTTTCTGCGACGATGAACTGCCTGATGAAGGAAGGAATCATAATTTGGCCCTCCACATCTCTATGAACTGCAACAATGATTCATTATCCAATGTGTTGATTGATAATGGATCCGCATTGAATGTTATACCAAAGAGCACACTTATGAAGTTGAAATATCAAGGAACGCCAATGCGCCCAAGTGGCATTATTGTGAAAGCGTTTGATGGATCAAGGAAATATGTAATTGTTGAAATGGACTTACCTATTCATATAGGCCCACATTTGTTTCAGATTACTTTCAAGGTCATGGATATTGTACCCGCTTATAGTTTCTTGCTGGGACGGCCGTGGATACATGAGGCAGGGGCTGTCACTTCGACTTTACACCAGAAGTTGAAGTTTGTGTGTGAAGGAAAATTGGTTATTATAAATGGAGAACATGCATTATTGATATCTCATTTTTCCTCTTTCAGCATTGTGGAGGCGGATGAAGCTGCTATTGGAACCCATTTCAAAGCTTTATCCATTGATAATATAAGAGGAAATGAGAATTTTATGGATTCGTTTAAAGATGCCTAGCAGGTTGTGCGTAACGACCATAGTGATGTATGGGGATAAATTCTTGATCCACCTATAAACAAGAATAGAGCTAGCTTGGGGTTCTATGTTAAGAATGATAAAGGCAAGAGTATGAAGCCGAAGTCTGTTGCAGGCAAGTATCAAGATATCTTTCATAGTGAGGGTTATCTTCATCCAACTGTTTTTGGGATTAATGCCATTGTGGAAGATAAAGCAGAACCAGAAATGCCAAATTATGTGACGCACGATGTTAGGGTTCAGAACTGGATCACCATTGATGATCCCTCTTACATACATGTTTCAAAGTAATTTGTTTTTGTTAATCTTTTTGAAAAGCTTTCACTCTGTCCAAGGTGAAAGTATTGATATTGTATGGGCTTATCGTTTTGCTTTGATTTTTAAAATCAATAATAAAACTTGTCTTTGTTTCCCAAATTGTGTTTTTATTTTTTGCTTTTTTCTTGGAAAATGATAATCAGAAGAAAAAAAACCTTTCAAAATAAATAATAATTGAAATTCAGTCTGAATGATCACTTGTTATATGTGTCAGTTTCTAAAAGCAATCATAAATCATAAGTGCAGATTAATTAAGAAAGTCGTTGAATACACTGACCTTGCACCCTCTCCCAACTTTGAATGTCCTGTGTATGGGGCCGAAGAAGAAGACTATGATGAGATTCCAGAAGAGGTCTCACGGTTGCTTGAGCACGAGGAGAATGCCATTCAGCCATATAAAGAGCCATTGGAAGTAATCAATTTGGGTTCAGAAGAAGATCCGAAGGAAGTCAAGATTAGAGCATTACTGCATCCTGATATGAACAACATGTTGATTGAGATGTTGAAAGAGTATGTGGATATTTTTGCTTGGTCGTACCAAGATATGCCTGGTTTAGATACAGATATTGTAGAGCACCATTTGCCGCTGAAGCTAGAGTGCCCACCAATCAAACAAAAGTTGCAAAGAACTCACCCAGATAGGGAAGTAAAGATCAAAGAAAAAGTTCTAAAGCAGATTAATGTCAGTTTTCTTGTGACATCAGTGTACCCTCAGTGGATTTCCTATATTGTCCCAGTACCGAAGAAAGACGGAAAAGTTTGCATGTGTGTAGATTACAAAGATCTAAATAAAGCTATTCCAAATGATGATTTTCCATTGCCACACATTGATATGTTAGTGGATATCACAACAAAATTCAAAGTTTTCTCGTTCATGGACGAATTTTATGGGTATAATCAAATAAGGATGGCTCCTGAGGACATGGAAAAAACAACGTTTATCACACCCTAGAAAAAATTCTGTTACAGAGTGATGCCCTTTGGGTTTAAGAACGTTGGTGCAACGTACTAGAGGGCTATGACAATCCTATTCTATGATTTGATGCACAAGGAAAATGAGGTATATGTTGATGATATGATTGCTAAATCCAAAACTGAAGAAGGGCATGTAGAAGATTTGTTGAAGTTGTTTTAGTGTTTGAGGAAGTATCGTCTCCGCTTGAATCCAAATAAATGTACCTTCGATGTTCGGTCAGGGAAATTGTTGGGTTTCATTGTTAGCCAGAGAGGGATTGAAGTTGAACCTAATAAAGTCAAAGAAATTCAAGAAATGCCAGTGCTGAGAACTGAAAAGCAAGTCAGAGGGTTCCTCGCGCATTTGAATTATATTTCCAGATTCATTTCCCACATGACTGCAATGTGTGAACTGATCTTTAAGTTGTTAAAGAAAGATCAAGGTTGTGTATGGACAGATGACTACCAAAGGGCATTTGAAAGTATTAAAGAATATTTGCTTGAACCTCTTATCTTGCTCCCTCCTGTTAAAGGAAACCCATTGATTATGTATCTGACAGTGTTAGATAATTCCTTGGGCGGTATTATGGGACAAGATGAAACAGGGAAGAAAGAGTATTCCATTTATTATCTCATTAAAAAGTTTAGGGATTTTGAGTCGCGGTATTCCATGATGGAAAAGACATGTTGTGCTCTGGCCTGGGCGGAAAAACGTTTGCGAAAGTATATGTTGAATCACACTACTTGGTTGATCTCCAAAATGGATCAAATCAAGTACATTTTTGAAAAGCCTGCTCTTACAGGGAGAAGTTCCCGCTGGTAGATGCTGTTATTTGAATATGACATCAAATATCGCACCCAAAGAGCCATTAAAAGCAGTGTGTTGGAAGATTATCTTGCTCACCAACCAGTTGAGAATTATCATTCTGTGAAATATGATTTCCCCGATGAGGATGTGATGTTTTTGAAAGTGAAAGATTGTGATGAACCATTGCCTGAGGAAGGTCCTGATCCTGAATCTTGCTGGGGCATTATATTTGATGGAGCTGTGAATGCGTATGATAAAGGAATTGGTGTTGTGATTGTCACTCCACATGGATCACACATTCCTTTTACTACAAGGTTGACATTTGATTGTACTAATAATATGGTAGAATATGAGGCTTGCATCATGGACTTAAGGAAGCTATTGATCTCAGAATTAAAATTCTAGATGTGTATGGCGATTCAACTTTGGTAATAAATCAGATTAAAGGAGAGTGGGATACTCGTCACCCCGGTTTGATCCCTTACAAAGGTTATGCTATAAGATTGTTACCCTTCTTTAATAAAGTTGAATTCTATCACATCCCCAGAGACGAAAATCAAATAGTGGAGCTCTGGCAACTCTGGTATGTATCAAGTGAATACTTGGAATGACATACCATGAATTATAGTTCGGTGGCTGGATAAGCCCGCTCAATTGTTTACAACAAAAGAGGTAGCAGTTGAGAAACATGGTATTATGATATCAAGAATTTTCTCCAGACTCAGAAATACCCGATTGGTGCATCGAATAAAGATAGGAAGACATTGAGAAGATTAGTTGGCAGCTTCTTCCTCAATGAAAATGTGTTGTACAAGAGAAATTATGACATGGACTTGCTCAGATGCGTAGATAGACACGAAGCAGACATTTTGATGCATGAGATTCATGAAGGTTCATTTGGCACTCATACCAATGGACATTAGATGGCTAAAAAGATGCTAAGGGCAGGTTACTGTTGGCTGACAATGGAATCTGACTGTTACAAATTTTCAAAGAAGTGCCATAAATGCCAGATTTATGCGAACAAGATTCATGTGCCTCCGACACTTCTCAATGTTATTTCTTCCCCATGGCCTTTCTCTATGTGGGGTATTGACATGATTGGAATGATAGAATCCAAATCATCGAATAGACACCGTTTTATCTTGGTAGCAATTGATTACTTCACCAAATGGATGGAAGTTGCTTCATATGCTAATGTTACTAAGCAGGTGGTAGTACACTTCATTAAGAATAATCTCATATGTCGGTATGGTGTTCCGAGCAGAGTTATCACCGACAATGGCTCGAATTTGAACAACAAGATGATGACGGAACTTTGTGAAGAATTCAAGATTTTCTATCACAATTCATCTCCGTACATGCCGAAGATGAATGGGGTTGTTGAAGTTGCTAATAAGAATATCAATAAAATCATCTAAAAGATGGTTGTTACTTATAAAGATTGGCATGAAATGCTCCATTTTTCTTTACATGGATATCAGACATTTGTCCGCACTTCAACAGGAGCGACCTCGTTCTCCCTTGTGTATGGAATGGAAGCAGTGCTCCCGGTCGAGGTTGAGATTCCCTCTTTGTGCGTGATAATTGAAACCAAGTTGTCAGAGGTTGAATGGGTCCATAATAGGTTGGACCAATTGAATTTGATCAAAGAGAAGAGAATGACAACTTTGTGTCATGGGAAGTTATATCAAAAGAGAATGAAGAAAGCTTTTGATAAGAAGGTCAAACCTCGTGAATTCAGAGAAGGAGACCTCGTGGTCAGGAAGATCATGTCTTATAACGCTGATTCTAGGGGCTAGTGGACTCCTAATTTTGAAGGCCCATATGTTGTCAAGAAAGCCTTATCTGGCGGTGCATTAATTCTTGAAACTATGGATGGCGAGGAGTTCCCACGTCCCATGAATGCTGATGCAATCAAGAAATACATCGCCTAAAGAAATAAAAGAACAGCTCGCTAAGTTGAAAACCCGAAAAGGCGGCTTAGGCAAAAAAAGAGCGTCTTGGTAGGCCGAAAACCCAAAAGGGCGGTCTAGGCAAAAATTAGAGACATAAAAAAAATAAAATTTCCCGCTAAGTTGAAAACTCGCAAGGGCAGCTTAGGCAAAAGTTAGGGACTTTCTTGGCAAGTAAATGTATCAGACAAGATTTAATCGTTGAAGCAACAATCTTCTTGGATCCTCACCATACTTCAACAGAAGCTGCTACTCAGAATTTCAAAGTTGTTAGAAGGAATAGTGGTCATTGTATTTCAATGTATCTTTTCCATTATATATTACCATTTTCCGAACTTTGTAATCATCCGTGGAGTCTCGTCATTAGTAGACTACCATCCTATCAATAAAATTTGAGCTTTTACCTAATTCTTTATATTTCTTATTTTTATTCAGCTTACAAAGACTTCATTTATTATTGATAATAATTTTCAAAGCAAAAAGATTAAATAACAGAATTATCCTTCAAAATGAATTTACAACTTACTTTTACTTTAGATTTTGTGATTCAAGAAGAAAACAAAAGTGGTGATCCCAGGAAGGGACGAACTTCAGTAATTTTGGGATGTTTTGTTTCCCCGGGAAGGTTTTCTCAGGTTGTTTTCGCTGGCATGCGTGTGATTTTTGTATATTTAATAAGATACCATTGATGTAAGATGTGGTACTGGGTCTGTAATCCCATCGGCCCCAGTTAAGTCTTAGTTCATTTTTTATTTTGGGTTTGCATAATCTGAAGTCTCTATCCCAGATTCTCCAACAAAGTCTTCCCTCATATGACGAAAGGTCTTGTTCCCTTGGTTTCCTGAGATGTAATTATTTGAAAAATGTTGCTCTTTCTTCAGTATTGGCATTATTGTTGGTATTTATTTCCCAGGAAACTAGACCAGGGCAATTTTATTTTAAGAATTGTTGAGACAGTTGTCAACCCTTTGGGTTTTCACCTGTAAGTGATGGGTTTTATTTAAAATCCCCATGAGTTTGACCCTTTCTCTATAATGTTGACTTCTTGATTCCCCAGGAAGGCTATCCCAGGGCATCTTTTGTTGGAATAAGTTTGCATTATATGAAGACTCCATCCAAGATTCCCCAGTGAAGGTTTCACTTATTTGATAGAAGTCTTTTCTCCCCATGCATGCTGAGATTTGACTCATTTACGAAGCACCTCCCTTTCGGAAGTACTTGCATTTTGTTTGATTGCACGATAATCAGGTAGGGGCAATGTTACATTTAAGAAGTGTTTAGGCATTTCTCATTTCTTTTTGGGTTGTCACCCACCAAGTGTTGGGTTTTATTTAAAATCCCCATAATTTTGATTTCTTGTTGTTATGTTTGACTTCTTAACTCTCCAAGTTGTTATCTTTATGAGGTTTCATACTTTTTCCCAGAGAAGTTGGTGCAATACTTACTCTCAATATTGAAGAACATATCTTTGGTTTCCCCGGTGAAGAACGTATCTTGGTTTCCCCTCTTTGACATGGTGTTGGCCTCCCCAATGAAGTCATCACGAGGTCCTCAGTTGGTATCTCGTTGATGAGGTGTTATCGCCTCTAGTAAAGTTTGTATGATATTTCCCCAATGAAGTCAGCTCTAAACACTCAATTGATGTTTTGATGATATGGTTTTCATCTGCCTTATTGAAATCAGTATTGCAATCCCTAGTAGGAGTACAGACCGTGAAAACATTTTTCCCCATTGAAGTTTGTTTGCTATTTCCCGGTGGAGCCTGGAGAAGGATGTTATATCCCTGTATCTATATTGTTTTATCTATTTTCCGGATTGTGTTCTTTCCCAGTGAAGTTAAGCCACGAAATCAGATTTTGTTTCCTTGTTTGGTGTTTATTTTCCTATGGAATGTTCATCTTGGATGTGATTTAGCCGAGTGTTGTTTGTGCCTGAGTTGGTTTTGTCTGGTTATCCCCAGTGATTATATGTCTATTTTGTCAGCATATACATGATAACACTCATACATTCATGCATACATCAGGCATAGTTAATTTTAGCAAATCATTCCTCATTCACATTCGTTAATATTTTGTTGGCATATTACCCTATTTTGTAGAATTGTGTTATCCTCTCTCCATTAGAGTGTCGGCCTTAAGCATAAAGTGTATATTCTTTCAATTTCCATACTGAGTTATCCCTCGTGGAAGATTTTTTCTTTAGCCTTCCTGTAACAGCTCTTTGTCTGGATAGATTGGGTTTCCCTCTTGAGTTTATTTCTCAAAGGATGTGTTTTGGTTGACTGTTTTACTCCAGTTTATTTCTGGTTTAAATCTTTGTTTCCCAGCAATATTATTACTTTGGATTTCTGCAAGCTTCGAACCTTGGTTTGATTCACCAGTGATTTATTTTCCTGGTTGGATTTCTCTTTTGATCCTTATTTCCTTTGTTACATCCCCAGTGGTATTTTGCGTCCCTCTGAAGTTGTTCATATGCATTCATACTCATAAGTATTGTATGGCATCTTAGGGCCAAAAATAAGGTTTGTTTTATATTTAAGTATCTTCGATCGCGTCGACACAAATATTTTTAACCTTCCTACCTATGGATAGAAGAAACTTAAATAAGGGCAGTTGCTATACCCCAATTTTTCCCCCTAAGATCCCTTCATCATACCATGTTGATTCAATCACAACAAGATCACATTAAGGCTTTTGGTTCTCCTCCCTATCTTTAGCTTTTCTCTTTGAGGAATCACAAAACACCCTGACTTGTTTTTCATTTGTGATCATGCATGTTTTGACTTTACTTTTAATTAATAAAATGCAATGTTGGTTTGTCTTACTTGTTAATAATGTAGGTAAAGGAAATATGGCTTAGCAAGTTGATCCATGGGGTTCATGAGTTTATTTCCATGCATTAGTCAATGCAGCTTGGGAAATTCAAACCTCACCATTGAAGTTGTTTTGTAAGAAATGGCATGACAAGGTTTATTTTGGGTCACTACATTTCAAAGTTATCAAGATTGATTCAAAAGTACAAGGGGTTGATTGAAGAAGTTGTCATGGTTGGACAAGGCTTTGTTCCCATTGGTCACAAGTGCATATTTTTCTCAATTCTCGAGATATGGAAGTGGTTTTGGTTGTTATGAGTTCTCATTATCATCCTCAACAACTTCTATCTACAAAGCAAAAGTTTTGGTACAAGAAGGTTGTTCAAAATTGTCAAAGTTCCTCAAAGCATTTTCTTGATCTAGGAGCTAGAGTTTTGAACTTCAAAGAAGTATATCTTGCTCATATTTTGGTATTTTTGAGTTATTCCAAATACATCCTTCTCTTCAAAGGGTTATTAACAAATCACTTCAAAAGTTTCAAGGAGTTTTCATGTGGAAGAAACTTGATGATGAAGAAAGATTACAAGTCCTCCAGATGAACCCCCAATTTCCCATGTGTGACTTCAAATGATCATAACTTGGTCAATTTTTATCACCTTGAGCCCACTCATTTTCCACAATGATCTTTAGGATGTGAACTTTATTTATTATTTTATATGCAAAGTGAGAAAATGGATGGAAGATGCCCTAAGGATACAAAAGATTATAGGCCATTTCATGATTTTTTTTCCAACTTCAACAATTCATAACTCTCTCAATTTTTGGAGATTTTGAACGATTCAAGTCTCAAAATGTCATTCAAGAGGTATATTTCATGCCATATTTTTTGGTCAAGAGCAAATTCCAAGTGGAAGGCCATGTTTGGATGAAAAACATTATAGGTCACTTTTGAAGAAAAACTTGAAATATTTCTAGGTATGGAAAGTCAACTTCTTTTTCCCAACTTTGACTCATTGCAACTTTCATCTCAAAACTCCATTTGACTCCATTCTTTTTCCATTGCAAAGCTTGTAATCTCATCTTTCTAAAGTATCAAGAACCAGGCCCTGAGGCCCCTTGAGGTGGGAATGCCATTGTTTTGAACTTGGTAACTTGAAACTGAAGTTTCTTTAAAAGTCAGAATTTGAAATCCTTGATTTATCTTCTAAACACATTTTTCTGCGAGCTTTTGCTTCTAAACATGTTTAGTGAACTTCACATGTTTTGGATGAGTTTTGATCATAACAGAAGTCACACTTTTCTTATTTGCAACTTCACACGATTTCCCTCCAAACTTCATCATTTCACACGCTTGAACATTCCATTTGATTCCCTATAAATAGAGGGTCATCCATCATTCATTTCCTCAAGCTTGAACAACCAAAATCACCCTGCCAAAATCATTCCATAACTCACTTTTCTGCAACTTCAAAATCAGTGTTCAAGCCTTTTTCAATCCATTTTTTCTACCAATTCACCTTCCTTGATCTTCCCTGAAGCTAACCTTACAATTACCTTCAAGAATCATAACCTATATTGATCTATAAAAGTCCAGTTTCAGAGCTCTGTAACTTAACTTCAATAGGTAGATTCCTTCATCAATTCTTCCAAACTTTGATATCATTCTGAAGCTCGCATTGCCCTGGTTCTAGTCGCAACACTTGCTTTTATCTGGAAACATGTTTGGCTATGAATTTTCAAATTCCCTTTCAAAACTTTCCTTCTAAATTGCTTGAGCTATACTTATATAAATTTTTCACGAAGGTTTGGTTGTCTTCGTTTTGATGAGACGAAGTGAATGGCATAGGTCTGAGCTTCTGATTTTACAGTTTGAGAGACTGTAATTCACGTTGGCTGGAGATTGAAGATGACCAACGTGTCATCTTCCAACCAATGATGGCGTGCCATTTGTATTTTTTGAAAATCTGATTTATATTTGATTCAGTGTTTTATTCAGTAATGACCATGATATGCACAGTACACCAGATCCCTTGTATTTGATTGCTAACGCATTTTGACTCTCATCCATTGGTCCACATCTTTTTGGTTTTTATTTTATTTTCTGATTTTTATATTTAATTGTTTTAAACTATAAAAAATCATAAAAAATTCATTTTAAGTCCAAAAAATCTCAAAAAATTATGAAAAATATTTTTGATTTTTCTCTTTCTGATTCTTATCTTTTTACAATTTTATTTTATGTTTAGATATTTTTTATAAATTTTAACTTTATTTGAATTGTTTTAAATGTTTAAAAATACTTTTATGCATTTTTAAATTCTGGAAAAAAAAATATGGAATGATCCAATGATATTATGACAAATATTGGTGACCTCATTTATTTTTTATTTTTGACTTTGTTGTTTTTTTACCATTTTTGGTTTATTTTACTCATTTCTTTTAATTTTTAAAATAGTTTATGACTTTAAAAAATTACCAAAAATTATATTAAAATATTTGAGTGCCTTTCTAATTTTTCTATGGTCTTACTTAATATTTCTTGATTAATTTGAATATACTTGATATTTTTCTCTTTTATTTCTATTTTAAAACATTTTAAAACTCTTTTTAATATATATATTAAATGCAATATTATTTTGTGATTATTTTCTGGCTGATCTTGGGTTGAATTTTGATCATAAACTTTATTAACATCATTGGATCCATGGTGTTGAGTTTAACTCCATAAAAATGGATGAATGATTTTAATAATAGTTTGATTAAAATATAATTCAAATGTGGTTTATATATTCTTTCTCACCCCTCTTCATATCATCCCTTTCTTATTGCACTAAGTGTTATTGGAGCATGATCTCAATATCATGTCTCTAAACAAATGGTGTATAGATTGCTATTGACCGGCCTCATAGGTGCGACTTCTATATAAGTCCACTTACGATTGCTTAACAATGCGCTAAATTTTGTCCTGATTCGAATAAATGATCATTCGTGTTCCAAACCTATGTTTGCAAGCCCAAGTATATTAATTTGATCTCTTTGATCAAATAACCTTGAGATTCATTTTGTGGAGGCTTTGGTTCTACCAATCCTCTAATGGATCTACATCACTTTTGGTCAACGCGGATCACTTAAACATCATTGATCATTGAATGGTACTTTTGAGGATTCAAAAATGGATGATATACTTGACATAAAGCAAATGCAATTCATTGTGTGTAGGCTTTGGTTCTACCAATCCTATAATGAGTTCCAAATGCAAGTTTTAAGATGGTCATCCTACTAACCACTAATTATTGATAATTGACTTTACTTTGTGCTTTTATTTTTATGCTTTTTATTTTATGCACCATTTACTTTAGCATTTACATTTCATGTTATTTTCATCTTTGCTCACTTGAGCATTTACTTTCTTTTCATTTTTATTTTTCTCACTTGAGCTTTTCTTTACTTTTCGAAGATACCTAATAATCAACATGAACCATAAAAAGCATTAATGATTCTTGGACTATTTGGTTACTATCCTTGTTTAGTTTCAATCCGAAAGAATGGGAATTCTATCTTGACTCATAATGTCAAGTATTGGCTTCTTGTTGGTTAGATGGTTCTTATCTCGTAAAATTAACCAACACACTTGTGTTTTAAATTTTTCAAATGGTGAGCTATGTGTACCCTGATCCCCTATTGCACGAAAAGGGATACATAGGCACTAAATGGTCGCAACCGCGGCGGGTGAAAAAATAAAAAAAAAATACTTCTTTTCTCACCTTCACCATCTATTTTTTATACAAAATTTTATAGCCAAAATATACAGATTTTACAAAGAGGTTCCTGCAAAGTACAGTAGATGTTTAGGGTGCTAATACCTTCCCTTTGCATAACCAACCCCCTTACCTAGAATCTTTCCCCTTCTTTTTAGGTTATTCTCTCTTTTCCCATTCCTTTGGAAACAATAAAGCATAGTGGCGATTTTTATTTTGATGTGTATAAGTCTAGTCAATCCAATGGCTTAGTCTTAAACATTTCTACCGCTACAGTATGCAAAATGTCCAATGATTTATTAATGACATATGAATATGAAGCAATAACCCTCACAAAATAGACCATCATGCCTCGGGTTAGGCACAAGGCTTTAAAGTTTCAATTGTTTAAACTTTACATATCCCAAAAACAAAAGACAATTACTCTCAGATAAAAGTAATAGGGACAAAATCCTTGGCCTCCCAAATGCTAAGTCCACCGCTGATGGTTGGGAAGATCCACTTGTCCATGTCGCAGTCGCTATCACTGGCTTCCAAAGCATTGACCCAATGGTGGTTGTTCCGTAATGGTGGTCCTCCGGCGTGAGCGTGGTGAACGACTCTCTGGGCTCATGAAGTAAAACCCAAACCAAACTTGTCAGATTTGTAGGGAATGTATAGAAGTGAGCCCCAAATGGTACACCCACCTTCTTCGACTACTACTTTGGAATCCCTTAAAGAAGCCATCTTCAGCGGAGGTCTGGTAGTCTTTGGAGTCCTGGTAGCAGTCTTGGTCACAGCAACTGTCTGTGGAACCTCCTCAAAGATTTGACAGGGGGTCTCAATGAACTCGTCGTCCATTTCAACATACCTGAAAGAGTTCAGGTGGCTCACCGTGTATTCCTCCTCCCCAGTTGATGCTTTATGACACCACACAACGGTCCCGTATTCTCCTTGACTACTCAAGGGCTACCGGTACCAACAAATGTGTCACATCAACATAGCTATCGTTTTAACTGTGTCGATATACCCCACACAGTCCCGACGATCTATTACTACTTACCTAAAAGGTGACCCTGATCCGGGAGTAGGATCTTTACAAGAATACCCCAACAAACCCTCAAAGATAAAGCAAGCAAAGCATAAAAGGAAAGAAAATTAAAAATGATGAACTAAATTCTAAGGTAACCTGACTTCTTATATCCCCAGCAGAGTCGTCAGTTCTGTGATACGGTGGAAGAACTGACTCTTATACTGGTTTTGCATTTGTATTCACAAATGTTATGGTAAGCAAGAGTTGCCACCGACTTTTCTTTTATTCAACAAAGGAAAGGGTGAAAAGAACAGAAAAAGACCTTTCGAGAATATTTCTGAGTAAGAGGGGTAGATTATGGAAAGGGAAGGTGTTAGAACCTTTTCCATCCGTAGTTATCTATGGGCTCTTAGATGCTTAGCTCATTTTGAAATACCTTGTGCTTTTTGTGTGTTTTGAAAAGTATTTTTGAAAAGTGCCTTAACGCGGCGATTTTCTTTATGATAACTCTTGTATCAGTCCTCAAGAGTGTTGATAAAACATTTGAAAATTTTTTTGTAATTTGTTTTGTGTAAGTGAGAAAATTTGTTTTGAGCAAGCATCTAACAACTATCTACTTTTACTCAAAAGTTCGTTCTTTTCCTCCTTTCCTTTAGACAAGGCTAGCCTACTATTAGTGAGTAGGTAGCGCTAGTCGTTTGGATGTCTGAGGGACATTCGTGGGTCATCGTACAGTTATAAATCCAACATGTAGAGACGTTTTAGCAATTTTGTTTAAGGGACTAGATCATTTACCGAAAGGTAACACTGTAGGGTCATCGAGGGACTACGATCATTTTTATTTAAGGGTCTTTGCTAAAGTGTCCCTACTTTCGAGGGACATGACTGATTTATTTTCGAAGGCAACCAAAGTGGGCGTACCCTAGAGGTGTATATGTGCAAGGTGTGTTATGTTCAGTTATTTTTGTCTTAGATGTTAGGTTTGCTAACGTTTAATTTTATTCTTGCCATACAATCCTATTAGTCTAACAGTTAATATGTACAGGAATTTAAAGTGCAGGAATTTAAATCTACGCTATTATAATGCTTCAAGGAGGGGTACTTACATGTCCAAACTTTTGGGGGAAATAAAGAAGTAAAAGTAAAGTCCTAGTTAAGCTATTACATATTGTGAGCAATTACAATAATTTGGAAAAATAAAATAGAGAAAATAATAACGCGCGCGAGTCGAAAGGAACATCTAAACCCTAAAAAAGTTCTAAGTAAAATAAGAAAATCTTTTTGGTTTTTGCTTATTTTAAGAAATACTTAAATGAAATTGAATAAGAAAAACTAAATCTAATCTTAATTAATTAAATAAAAGTGCGTGATTATTAGTTAAAGTTAATTTTAATCAAATAAAAGAAAACTAATTCTACTATTTTTTACATTTTTGTTTGAGAAAAAATTGAATTACAATGAACCTAGTTCTAATTACTTTTAAATAATAAAATAAGGTCAAAATAATTTATTTAATTAATTTACAAAATTAAATTTAATTAGAAAAATCGTAAATTCTATTATTATTATTTTTCTGATTTTTAATTATTATGGAAAAAGATGATTAAATGAAATAAATGATAAAACAAATAAAATAGAAAATGCAAATGGGCCCGTCACAATCAGCAATAAGGTGGGGCTGAGAGTTGAAATTCGTTGGGCCTAAATAGACCAGCCCAGTAATTGTGTTGGATTCTCTATGGTGAACTTCAAGAAGTGCATTGTAGGCTGCAGGTTGAAGCGCTTGGATTTGGTTCAGTTGAGATTGGATGGAGTGGATCTGATGACATATGGAATGCGCCCAGAATCGTATCACACTGGATCTGTAAGAAACAAGTTAGAAAAATCAAAATTCAGACTTGGGTATCGAACCCAGGTCTCTCCTCATTCACACGCGTTCCCTTCATTAACTGAGTTGTTTTACCATTCAATTATATAAATCAAATAGAAACATTATAATATAAATCAGACGCATATATTTGAAAATAAAAAACGCACACTGATTCAAATGCACCAGTAGGAAGGAGACACATGGGCCACCAGAGTCTTCGTTTTCCAGGGGTGCCGAAGTCAAACTCCAGTCACCCTCCCCGGCCAACCAAAAATTCTAAAAACTGCAAACGGTAAAATCAAAGTTCGAAAATAAGGCTACCTCCCCTAAAATGGGGTCTGCCAATCCAAGCACGGTGTTGGTTTCCCCTGAAACGGCCTCTATCCTTGAGAACCAATCACGCCTGAAACTTTTCCTTAAAAATGTCAAATCTTTGTTTGAGTACCTATCCTTTCTTGTAACACGCTAGGAACAAGCAAAATGATGATGTGAATATGAAAATGTGAATTAGAATCATTTATATTGCATGTATTGAAAGATTCACATCACAAAAAAATTACCAAACGGTGTACTTGGAAGCATGGATTCTGGGCATGTTTTAGCTCGAGGGATGGCTGGAAATGAACCCCGGAAACCTCAGGAGGGTGATGGGATCCCTGGAATGGGTTGAGTATGGCTGGAATTTGCTGTTTGAATTTCACAACTTTGAGATATTTTTGCAATCTCGTGGAGCTTTTATAGGCTGTGTATCCGTGTCAGATGCTTGTAGGAGTGATGTATATATAGAGGAGATGGAGTGAAGGAGGAAACATGGAAAGAATCTAAACCATAAAGCCATGATGAAAGCCATAATTCTCATTTTGAAAAATTGCAAAAAATGAGATTCCATGCCATGTTGAGACTTGGATGTATCTGGACATGTTTACACGGAATCTTGGGCTTCAAGACAAGTCAAAACACAGCCCAAATTCCAAAGCCCGTCTCTAAACATTTTGTACCATTTATTTTAAATTTATTTGAGATAAATCAAAATAAATATGAACAAAATAGATAAAAATTATAAGGCCATGCAAAAATAAGAATAGAGGTCCCCTATAATGTCATGAGAATGTTTGAAGTCCAAGAAGTTAGGCCATTGACCTAAAAGTTTAAGTTTGCTTAATGCACCATCTTTTAATTTTCTCAAATTTTCCCAACTTGGGAAACACATAACTTTCTCAATTTGTATCTCATGATTATGACCTTGGACTTTCTGGAAATCCCAAGATGTCTACTTCAATCCCTCTTTTGATTAATTTTGCATTTGAAGACTTTATCTTAATGTAAATGTTCTTGACAAAAAGTGTCTTTTGTTGACTTTCTAAAAATGACCTATAACATATGAGCTTGTATCTTTCAAATGGTGCATTTCTTGGAATTGAGGGCATAAGAGAAGTTATATTGAATTGGATTCTCTTCAAAATTCTCTTTGGTTGGGGAAAAATGGATGAAGTATGTGAAAGTTATGCCTGGTCAAAGTTTAGTTGACTTTTCCTATAGAAACCCTAATTTAGCAATTCTTGACTTTTGATAGATTAGGAGCATTTCTTGAGGAATCATGATCAACCCTTGATGAAATGATGGATATCACTTTAAAATGTTGATGTTGACCAAAAACATTGAAGTTTGACTGTATATGGGCCATAGTTCACTTTTGACCTAGTACGGTTGATTTTCAAGCATTTGAGCAATTGACTGAGCAAACTTGTAGTGTAAGGCAAGAAATTTGTCATGGAAAATCTTGAAGGTATATTAGGACAATGGAAAACATTTTAGACCTTTATAGTTCACACATCTTGGTGAAAAGTGGAACCCTAACTAGAGGTTCATTGCTTAGGAGGAGAATTTGTTTGGTCAATTCTTGGTCATCCTTGAGCAATTGGGAACCTCAATGAGCATGTCTTGAGTAAAATGGGAGGGCAAATTTTGGGGTACAACAAAGGCTCATTCATTAAAAAAAACACACTTTATATTCTCATTCCCTCCAATTTTCAAAGGAGACCCCTCAAAATTGAACAATTCTCAAAAACACTCAAAAACTTTCTCTCATATTGCTCAAGAATCAAAGAGAAACTTTCTCTCATTTTCATCAAGAACACCAATAACTTTTTCAACATCTAAAAGTCAAAGAAGCTCAATTCTTCTTCGATCTCGAATCCGATTGTTGTGATCTTTATACCTAAGCTTCCTCTTCAATTCTATGATAAGCTTTTCTTGATTTAAGCACTTTTCAAATAAGTGATTCTTAAATAAGCACTTTTGTGGATCAATAAATTAAAATTTGATCTAATTTGAATTGTGGAAGTGATTTCGATTATGAAAATTTGAATTGATCTTGAATCATGATGTGCAAATCCGGAATTTGATGATTAAATAAGTGCTTATTCAATTAATTGATTTTCATGAAAGTGATTATTTAAGAAAATAAAATGTTGAAGTTGTTTCAAGCTTAATTGATGATTCTTGATTGATTATGTATGGTATAATTTGAATCTCTAATTGTGTAAAAATCATGAGTTGAATTTCGGAGATTATGTGTTTGACAAAATGCTTGAGTCATCGTGCCTTGATCTTACCGCATGATTCAATTGATTTTTTGTTGTGTAAAAATTTCCTTGTGCTATGACGACGCATAGCCTTTTGTGGTCGACGCGAGAAAATCCACCAATTGATTTTTTGATCCGATGAAAATTACGTCGAAACTCATGAAATCGGATCATGAATTCACATGTCGATCGTGCTAAGATCGGGGAATTTTTGTATAATTTTTGTTGTTTTGGTTTATGTTTCATTCCGTGGAAATTCTATGATTTTCAGGCTTTCCAATGATTCTAACCGTGCGCAAAATGGACACTCGATGCAAAAGTTATGTTGCTTCAAAGCTCAATTAAACAAGACTGCAGTTGAGTCGATGCATAGCCTTTTTGAGTCGATGCAAACAGTTTAGACCACACACAAGAAGTGTTGCGCCAACCCTCTGGTCGATGCAAACTGAGAAAAATCCCGGGCATGAGTCGACGCATAGCCTTTTGTGGTCGACGCAAACATTCTAGTCACCTGCGGGAAGTGTTGCACCGACCCAGCGGTCGATGCAAACTGAGAAAAATCCTGGGCATGAGTCGACACATAGCTTGTTGCGGTCGACACAAACATTCTGGTCACGCGTGGGAAGTGTTGTGCCAACCCAACAGTCGATGCAAACTGAGAAAAATCCTAGGCATGAGTCGACACATAGCCTATTGCGGTCGATGCATCTTTTCCAAAATTTTGCTTTTTGCTTCTTTTGACTTGCTTTGGCTATTGTTTGCTCCAAATTTCTTCCTACTCTTTTATACTTTAATTTTCCTTTTTATTTTTAACATCTGTGTTGATTGTGCAAAGTGCATTTGGATAGTTTCCGATCATGTAATTATTACTCGATTATTTGATCAGAAAACGTATTTGGACTATCGGTTTAAGGTCCAATTTTGCGTTCAACATGCATGTTTCTATTTTGTGCCCCGTATTTTGCATAATTGTATTTTGTGTAGGCACTTTGTGATACGGATGTGTCCACTACACATTCTGATCTTGCTTATTGATGCTTCGGCGCATATTCTCTTTGAATTTCTTTGTTGATGCTAACTTGCTCGAAGTTTTCCTGGTTTCTTGTTTTTTCTTTCTTGATACGGTTTGTTGTTTGTTTGGTATTTCTGTCATACCTTTTTACCGCATTTGTTATCGAATTCTTTATTACTTTCTAGAGATCATGAGAAGTAGGAAGCAGGAAATAAAGAGCGTGCAATCGAAGTATCTGTTTAAAGACATGTAGCAGGCACCGCTTTTTGTATGCTAATTGTGAGTGTTTAAAATCCTACCTTTGAAGTAGGTATTTTTCACGAGTGTTTACATTTTTGCCTGCGTTATTATTACAAATAATAAGTCCTTAAAAGTAGGAAATGGGGAGGGTCCGCAATCAACCCCCGCACATTCTAGTCTGTGACATCCTTAGCTCATGTTGTACGTTGATGCTTCGGAGTTGTGCAGATCATGGTTATCGAGTCGTCAAGTGGAAAATGGATTTGTAATTAATCACCCACATTTTGTCTTGAGCTCGCGTTGGTCAATGTTGATGCTCCATGCTATTTTCTTCTATCCTCTCCCCGCTTGTTTGCCTCGGTTGATATGACCCATTGGCTAAAGCATTGATACCTGATTTTATACCTACCTAGATCGTCTATATCTTGGTTAGGCATTTGACTTGAGTTAGCATGTGCTGCTTACGACATATTGTTTATGCTTTCTTGAGCTTGTTGGCTTGCTTTCTTGACTTTTTCTTTGTGTGCATGTTTTGAGATGATATACCCTCGGCATGTTCCCTTAGGAGCTATCGTTTCAACTATAGATGATGATTTGAGATAAACATAGTTTTAGGTTATAGACCCTTGCTATGCTCCTTTAGGACTTCTTGATTAATCTATAGATGATTATTTGAGATAGACATTAGGATTGTTATCCATGCATGTCAACATAGGTTAGATTTTCCCTTTAAAAACTCAACTTTAGGGTCAATCATTTGTGTGATAACATTAGGGATATATTTAGGTTAGTCTCCCTTAGATGTTTTCTTTTCTTTTGCATCCTTTGCATAATAAAACAAAAACCTTTCTATTCTTTTTCTTTGCAAATCATAAAACACTTAAAACCTTCAAATCCTTTCTCAAGGTAAAAAAGACAAACCAACACCTTTCTTTTTGCCGATCGGCATTTCTTTTCTAATAACATGTTAGTTCCCTTCCATTACAGGTCATGAGTCTCCAAAGGTCAATCTGTGGTGGATTTATTTGAACCTAACATTGTTCAATTAAAAAACACAAAACAAACCGAAACATGTGAGCCGAACTATAGATGCTCTAGTTCCTTAAAAGGAATACGTAGGCATTGGGGTAAGGCCCGAACGAGCACAACTTTATTTTTCCCTACATTATTTTCTCTTTTTTATTGCATGCATTCCCTCTTTTCATTTTCTTTTAAAACTACGCCTAGATTAAACTCAACCATAAGATAGACAACAAGAGTGGATACCGTAGAGTACTAAGGGCGTGTGGGGTGCAAATACCTTGCCCTCGCATAACAGTCTCCCTTACCCGAGCTCTCGGTTGCAAGACTGTGATTTCACCCCTTCAGGTTTTCTCGATGTCTACCTTTCCTATCCTATTGGGATAAAAAATGTTTGATGGCGACTTCATTGATATTTTATCAGAAGACTATTCAGCCGGTTATTTAAGAGGGATCACCATATCAGGCACTAGACCCATTTTAAGAGCGTCAACTTTGAAAGCATCGTAACCCTCCACAACCTTTAACCTTTCTTCAAGTGCTTTATATTGATTGAGCGCCACGGGATATTCAGTGGCATTAGTATGGGTTGTCCTTTGAGGTGTTTGATTGATGTCCTCTAAGTCATGGTCTCTGTATTGTAAGTCTATGTAGTTGTCTGCGTTGTTGATCGGAATTTACAAGGTATAAGATACCCCTACCTTTGGGGGAGGTAGGACAAACCATTCAGTATTAAGTTGTCTGACCTCTTGTTGAGCCATAGTTGACTTTTGAGGTCCTGACTCTGGTTCTCTTCTTGGTTGGTGACCGCTCAATGTACCAATAGTCTGGGCTACTTCCTCAAAGTTTGCCATAGGGATCTTCTCTTTCCTTACATTGATATTCTTTAAAGCTAGGAGAACTTGACTCATGTCTCCTTTCATTGAGTCAATATTTCCCTTCACTTGCTCCAAATCTTCCTTGAATGCCGTTGTATTCTCCTCGATCTGTTCCATCACTTTCTTTTGATGGGCTCTTGTCTGATATGGTGGTCGGAGGGGAAATGATTTTTTATCTCTTTTACCAATGGTGTAACTGGAGAATGATTTTGAAAATTAATGATTTTTTTATGCCATGTGAGATGATGTGATGTTTGTGAATTCATGGATGCATATGAATATGCTAAGAGTTTTCATTTTTGAATACCTTATTCACTTGGATTTTCTATATATATATATATATATATATATATATATATATATATATATATATATATATATATATTGGTATTTACCTTTTTTTTAGTTTCTGCTTTTTTTATTTGTCAGAATCTAAAAAGTAAATACACAAATGAGATACGGAAACAAATGCCTTTATTGAAATAGAAATTGTCTTTAAAAGAATACAATCCAGATATTGAAAAATATTCAAACTTAAAACCTCAAAACTTGCTGAAATAAATAATTAAAGGGAAACAAAGTCTTGTAAGTGCGCCTGCGGATTTCTGCTCTGAAGCCATCGACCATTGTCTTACAAAGTTTGAGGAAGTCTTCAACTTCTTTCGGAAGAGGGGCCATCACATTTTATGAATCTCTCAAACTCCTAGGGATGTCACCGATAATATTGTTGGCAAAGAAGGCGAGTCTTGCATGCTTGTCTTTGCAGAATCGATACTCTTGGTAGAGGTATGGAATTATCTTATGATTATCCTCTATTACATTGGAGATCCTTACATATTGCTCTTCCCAATAGAATTTTTCATCCCTCATCTCTGTATAGATTTTTCGTTGTATTCGGAAATCCTTTTGGAGGCCCTCTAACTCAAGACACACTTGCTCGTATTCATCAGTCTTTTGGGCAAGAAATATTTCTGCCATCATCCTTTTAAGGCGTTCCCCTACCTCTGATTCTTGGATATCTTGGAGTCTTGTGGTAATATTTTCATTTGTTCTTCTTGATCTAAAGAAGCTTGCACTAAACTTTGGATTTGAGCCCTCAAATCTTCTTCCACTGCCTTCTTGTCTTCCATTGCCTTTTCGTACCACCTACTTAGTTTCTCAATTTCGCTAGCAGCATCTTCCAAACTTTGGTTGTGGGAGTCCAAGTTGAAAGTAGCACTCAACAACCCTTGATTCGAATGCTTCCGCTTAAGACTCTCCTTTTCAAATGCCTCGCGATCTTTCTGAATCTGTTGATCTTTTGATTCGAGTATATGTTGCATTTGTCTTTTCTCCTTAGTTAAGTTATGTAGGTTAAGCTCCAAATCTTCTTTCTCCTTTTAAGATTATTTCAAAGCCTTTTGAAAGTTTTCTAATTCTTCCAAGGACATAGGCGAAAGATCTGGGACATTTGGCTTGTACTCAAGATCAACGTCAAAAGGTAGCTTAACAAATTGTACCCTATTTAAAACCCATCAAGTGTAAGGTTTTTTCGCCATAATATTCTTCCTTTCGGCTTTTATCTTGTTAAACCTACTCCAAGCTTGGATGATCTTGTTGAACAACTCTCGGTAGTTTTTGTCCATGTCATGAATGATTAATTGTTGAAGTTGTTCATCTGAGGGTTTATCCTCCAAAGGGTACCCTAGTTGTCATAGAGCCAAAGTAGGGTTATAGTTGATGCAACCACGTGATCCAATGAAAGAAACATTCAGAAAGTCTCTGCAACTATATATGATATCTCCAATGTCTATCTTCCTCGCATACCATAACACATAATTAGCAGTAAGAGACCTTGATTTTTTAGGCCACTCGTAACTCGTCAGATTTGGAATCATGTAATCTTCTTTATAGAGGTGAGTCATAAACCAAGAATATAGAAGCAGGATGCCATAAATTAGAGTACCCCTCCCCTTTTCATACCGAGTGTGAAGTGCATAACAAACATCAGCAAGTAAAGCGGGATTTGGGTCCGCATTCAAGGCTTTTGCGCCCCAAAATACACAAATAGTTATAGGATCAATAAAGTCAAAAGTTCACGGAAACAAAATTACACCAAAGATAAGTAGCCCTAAACAACCAACACAAGACTCCCATTCTTTGTTATTGAAAAAATAAAGAGCTTTAGTTTCCAAACAGCATCTCTTGATCCCTTGTACATTACCTTCTTTGGGTAATTAACTGATAATTCAGGATAAGGGATCCCTAAACCATTTTCTAAGTATTTAATGTCAATGGTCTGCCCAATTCCCACTTAAGCTTTTCCCTTATAGAAATTCAAAATTCTATCAAACTCTTCTAAATTCGGCGCTAGCTGAAAGTCTTGGAAGGTAAAGCACCTCAATGGAGGATCGTAGAACTGAATTAAGGCAGAAACAACATCCAATTGTAGATCCATGTTAGTCAATTCAAGGGTATCCCCATAACGGCGAGTAAACATCTTCAAAGCTCTTTCAAACAGTTTCCCCTTGATAGTTTTGATCTTCGTCATATCTGGCTTGACGGTATTAATACAGACAAGTTGTTTCTCTCTGGCATTCATTTTTAAGACACTCACCAAAACCTTTGAGTTATTTTTTTTAATCTTGTGAATAAGACAAACAAAAAAGAATGGATAATAATGAATATGTGAAATGTAAGATGCATGAATATATGATTGTGTGGCTTAGTGACAGGATTTCATGAAAGGTATCCTTAGATGGTAGGCTCCTAGTTTTAGCCTACGAATATTTTATCCTCCCCATAAGGTGGTTTCCTTAAGGGTATCATGGATAACACTAGAGGGAAAGGCACAAGGGCTTAAGTAGAGCCTCTTTGCAGACCGAAACTTTCGTCTCTAAGGTCGTGAATGGCCTCACCATGAGTTCTTAGTTTAGGGTTTATACAAAAAGTCATAGGTTTCATTCCAAAGTCCTATCCCCCAAAAGGATATCTCTTGAGAGATATTTCTTTTTTGGAATTCCACCGACTCCAGGCGAAGTCGTCATAAAAACTCACAGGGATGATCTATCCCCTTGGCCAATAGACGAACCTTCTTTCTAAGGTTTTTAAAAATAATTTTTTTGAAATAAAATCCCACCAACAAATGATAAAAGATAAAAATATAATAATAAACAACAATAAATAAACAAATAAATAAATAAAGCGAAAATAGAAGAATAAAAAAACTCTAAAAAACCCTAAACAAAAAGAAAAGGTTTTTGAACCCTAGGATTGAGTCCCCCAACAGAGTCACCAGCTATTATAACCGGTTTTAAATTGAGAGTCGCCGCCATTTATTTTTCTCCTAAGGAAGGGAATGTAATAGATAACCCTAATTTCATTAGAGATTCTAAGTTTTTGACTCGTTTTAGACGAAGGGAAGGTGTTAGACACTCGTCATCTACCCTGTTCACAAGAGTACTAGGGTTTAGATTTACAGTTTAGGAAATAGGATTTTAATTTTTATTAAGGGAACTTACCATGATTTTTAGTCGTATGCCTACATATCCTCTTTTGAGGAATGAGAGTCCCAATTTGTAATTCGTTGTTGTTTGTTTAGTGTTTTTTATGGATTATAAAAATATCTCAAATTCTCCTTGAACCAAGTTTGAGTGTGTAAATAGCAGAATTTGTAGACGAAGTTTGCAGTCGATTGAAGATATTCCCATAATCATTTTTGAAAATAATCTTGAGTTTATTAAGTTAGTAAAAAAATGGTTAATATTTGATTGGTTAGATATTTTTTAAAATATATAAATACATGAAGAAAATTGTTTATAATGCAAGAGAAAAAATAATTTTAATGCAATTAAAGAAATATTTGAATGAGTTAGTAAAAATAAATATTTGAATTATTAAATAAATAGATTTAGAATTTATTATAAAAGTAAATATTAATTATGAAAATATAAGAAAATAAATAAATAAATAAATAAAAGAAAATGTAAAAAAATATAATTTTAATTAATTCTGTAGGGGGTATATTTTCAGTTTATAAGTAAAAGGCTGGGGGTGCAATTAATAGAGTCCTAAATCCATATATTGGATTTAGGCTCAAATCACAAAGGGGTGTGAATTATAGTTGATGAAGTAAAACAAGGGGTGTGATTAGAAATTGATAGAATTATAGGGTTAGTAAAAATGTATAACTCAAAGTCCAACCTAATGCTAAGAAAACCTGATTTTTACTAACATATTAATTAGTTATAAAAAAATTAGCATATGAGAGACTAAAAGGGTGTCGTATCTTCTATTAGCAGTATTACAATTTCTTTTAAATGTTAACCATAATCATTCACTTTTTTTGACATGTGGTGATGAAATAAATATAAAAAAAATAAAAGAGAAAACATACCACAGGATAGTCAGTAACAAACGAAAAGAAAAAAACGGAAAAAAAACCGCGTCCTCTCTCTCTCTGTTTGTGTAACCATTCTTCTTTTCTCTTTTTCTCCATACCCTTTCTTCTTCATCCATACATCCTACTTATGTTCAAATCACCAATAAACAAAACAATCACATCATGATAAAATACAAAGAAAAAGAATTTACTCCCTCATATAAATATGGTGGCTGCGATTGAAGTGTGTGGTGGCTGTGGTGAAGCATCGTCCGCGTCGGTTTTGTGCATGGGTGAGTTGGAGATTTGTAGAGTATTTTCTTTGATCTGCTTTGTTTCTATCTCTTCAGTTTTTTCCCGTGAAAATATATGTGAAAAGTGAATAGAAATTGACCTCTCCCTTAATGTGTAGAAATTAGCTCTATTTATACTTGAAAATTAGGTTAATTAAAATAGAAAATAAATTAAATTGATCCAATAATTGAATAAAATAATTAAAGCCACAAAATTAGTTCCAGGTTTCATATATTTTTATTCAATTAGATTGGATGTTTCCTAAATTAATTTGCTTGCTCAAAAAGTTAATTAAAAATACTAAAAATAACAAATCAAAATTAAAACTTTCTTTATTTAGATTTTTTACTATAAAATGCATAAAGCTATAGTTTAAATGGAAAAAATAATATTTCAAAAAAATGATAAATAATATAATAAAAAATAAAAATTAAATTAATAATATAATATTTTTGTGCTTTTTTAATTATAAATAAAAATGAATTTAAAGTTACTAACAATAAAAATGGGAAAATGTCAAAATGTATGACACTAAGATTCTAAATCATACCCTCATATTTGTAAGCCTTTCTCCTTACCAATTGTGATATGTTACTCATTTGAAATGAAAATCCCAATTGAAAGTATATGAAATGTGAACAGATATTTACAAAGAATTTTAAAAAACTATTTTATTTTTAAATGAGAGAAATAAATTATTGTTAAAATGTTAGTAAAATTGAACCAAAGAATATTATAAAAACTAATATTGAAAATATTTTTGACTGTAGAAATAAAGGGCGGACAAATTTGGAGTATAACAACTTTCATGTTTGTCTAAGTTCCCATTTGTGGGAATTGGAGTGTCAAAATACTTTGCATATACCATTCTTTATAGCGCTTTGTTGAACACATAAATATTCCTTCTTTGAGTTTTCTTAGAGAATGAAGTCATTCCTTTGATGATGTACCCAAGAATATTGTTGATTCAAAAGTCCTTGGTAGTCCTCTAAGCTAAGGGAAGATCATCCACTTTAGTTGGACTTTAATTATTTCCTTTTTAGGATCATCTTCCTCCTCTCTCGGTTTCACCGCTTCAGGCTGATCAGTTCCTTCTTCAGTTTCATTGAGCATGTCTTCTGAAGATACAATTATATCATGAAAGAAATACCTTTTACGACATTTATAGGATAAGTTTCATCAAAAGTGACATACACATACTCTTCAACAATAAGTAACAATAGAGATAGTAGTAGAATAGAGATTACCTACACTACCTTTACCAAGTATAACACCCATATTTTTGTATCTGTAGGTCACATACCTCTTCTTCTTTGCCAAGAAATTAATGAATAGGGAAATGTCACTCATCATATGCCTTGAGTATACTTTATCAAGAAACCATATTCTCTCTGTGAAGCCAAGACATTCAACCTACAAGATAAACAAGAGTGCTAGGTACCCAATTTTTATTGTGTCTTTGAGAGGTATTGGAAACTATGTTGCACTTAACAAACAATTGAAAAACACCTTTAGGAACAAGAAATATCCTAAATTTGCATTTTGCAATGTTATGACCTTTTTTACAACAATAGTGATAAATCAAATGATGCTAAGAGGGACTTTTTTTATTTGATTCCTTTTCCACAAATTTGTACCTTTTGTATGGTACATTTAAAGATCTTTTTAATTTTGTAGGATCAATAGCATAACTGACTTTTGGTTCTAAAGTCTTGTTCAATTTGACTTTTAGAGTATTAAACTCTTTTTTCCAAATGTGGCAAGTTTCACAACCAAACCAAGAAAGATTTTCATCCTCAATATTAACTTTTAAAACTTCTAACATGGATTGCTTAAGAGCTTCCAATTATTTTTCAGTTTCAAAAACCTTGGCTTTTAAGTATGAAAATATTCTTTTGTTTGAAGCCATCTTTTTAAAAGCATCTACGGCTTCACCATGTAGATTTTAAAAAGGAATTTGTAATTCAGAATAAGACATTTTATCAATAGGTTCATGTTTAGAATAACTTACATTCTTCTTCTTTTGATGGTCCGTGAGGAAAAATTTTCCGTTTGATCACTATCACTTAAGCTATCTTCACTTGAGGATTCACTACCATTTTCCAAAGAAATGTATACTCTTCTAGATTTGCTAGAGTTCTTGTGTTGACCTTTTCCTTTATCATTCTTAATCAATAGATAATATGGCTTATAATGTACGACTTTTCCACAATTATAACATGAACCTTTAGATTTTTCTTTCTTGCTTTCATCTTGCTTTGAGGTATTTGATTTTCCTTCTATAGTTAAAGATATTCTTGTCGAAATGCTTCAATCGATTTCTCTTAATATACTTATGGTACCTTCTAACAAAAAGCTACATTTCTTCATCATCATTAGTTTCACTATCGCCTAGCTTTATAGTAGAGTACTTAGAGCTAGAAGCCACAAGAGCTATAAACTTCTTATCTACCTCCTTTTACTTTTTCTTCTCCTTCTTAATTATCTTCTTATTCTTCTCTAAGAAAGTGAGCTCTTGCTCATGTTCTTCAATTTATCCAAAAAAAGTAGTAATATCAATGTCAATAGATTATTAGCTTCCTTGATTGCGGTAACCTACAGTTGTTATTCCATATTAAGACATCTTAACACTTTGTTAGTAGCAATTTCATTAGAAATGGACTTATCAGGTGCATTCAAACGATTTATAATATGAGCGAAACTCTTTTGCATATCTGTAATGGTTTCACAAAACTTCACATGAAAGAGTTCAAACTCTTGGTTTCAAAGTATTGATTCTAGCTTGTTTGACATCATTTATGCTCTCTTGGGCAACTTGCAATTAGTACCACATAGTTTTAGTGGTTGTGCAATTGGAAACACGGTAATATTAATCAACCCCTAAAGAGGATATTAATTACCCACATTACATTGTCCTTCTGGTTTAAGTACAACAACACCCTCCATATTGGTCATGGTAATTACAAATGGACCATTTTCGAAGGTGCTCCATACCTTCCTATCAACAGAACTTAGATGGATACACATACAATCATTCCAATAACCATACTTTTCGCCATTGAAAACTGACATTCTATTACACACCCCTTTAGGTTCGAAATTTATTATCTAATAAGCAATTTCAAATCACAAGTTAAATTTATGCTCTTAATACCACTTGTTAGACGATAGACTACGATCTAGAGACGGTGAATAGATTGCTAATGAAATTTTCTTATTTTAAAAACTATTTTAAAATGATTTAACTATGGGCTAATATCTCATTTGTATTGATAGCGTTTCTGGTTGGCATTGCTTATGCCAGTACTGTTAGAATTAATACAAATTATCTTTGCTTTCCAAAAAAAATCAAAATGACTTCAAGCTTCACCATCACAAGGATGTCGCAACGCGCTCAATTTTTTTTTAAATAATGCCATATCATTTGCTCGATAGTCTATGTTTCTGCAAACATCCTTTGCAGTCTTGTTATTATATACACGTAAAACATTGACTTAATCAATACTCGTTTCTAATTACTCTTAACGACATCATTGTGAAGAGGGTACTTTGCTTAATTCTCAAAATTTACACTCCTCCAACGCCTATTATTCTTACCAAACTTTATGTCATAGACAATATGTACTCTTTAATACGACAATCAATATTTCTATATGTTAATCTCAACTTTGACATCAACATCTTAGCATCATAATAATTTATTTGTAGGTTATCCTTCATAAAATTCGCATCCAACATCATTTTTTAGAAGAAATTCAAGCACTAACTGAATATATGTCAATTTGATTTGACAGCCAAAATTCTCACACACATTGATAATTTAGAGTCGGGTGATCCTTTAAACAACTATTCATTTACTTTACTCAACAGGCAATAAAAACTTTAAGCTTTTTCATTAGAGAGTATTTCTACTTCATGATAAGACACATCCATCCATAGAGTGGCACCTACCATATCATCCATCATGTCAATATATTGACCATACTTCATATGTTGTTAATTGCTAGATGTGTGTGTAATAACATCAAACTCAATATTAATATGTGGCCGTCGCTCCCCAGGATTTAACCACACCCAATAGTTTTTCATAAAACCAACTCTTTCGAAGTTGTTTATGACACATATATCTCTTATCCATCTATCAAGTTATTAATCAACCTACATGTGCATTTGAGACACATATATCTTATCCATGATCTCTCAAGTAAAAATGAGTTTAGCATTAAATTTCAATATTAAAATTAAACTTAAACTCAGAATCTACAATAGTTTCAAACAGAATCTATTGTAAAAGTAAAATCAATTTAAAAAACAAACATATTATACTTTTAAAATCACTTTCGAAAATTTAAATAGTGGAACCAAACATACAAATACAATAGGCTAAGTTCAATTATCCGTTGGATCATAAACCATTCATGAAAACTTTTTCCTTGGTCAACATTATTAGAACGTTAAAAAGAAATAAAAGCCGCTCACATTAAAACACCACTTTATAATAAAGTTAGTCTAATAAAAAAACTATGACTAACATAACTTAACTCATAGCTTAATAATTCATTAGAAATAATACATACACCACATGCAACTTTAATACCTTCATCAACCCTTTTGAATTATGCTATCCCCATTAAAATAAAGCTAGGCTAACAACCGAGTGAGACTATCTTTTCTAGTGACTCCACCTAATAATGGCAATGTACTAATAGAAGAATTGCATTTGCAGTTAAGTCATATGAATTAACATGCATGCGGAATATAAGAGAAAGTAAAAAAATAAAGTACTATTTCCAACAACTGCGCAACAAAAGTTGAGCACAAACATTTATTTTTTAGGTACTTGTTTAGGTGAAACTGTTTAATAGTTTGTTGTGTTTACCTTTTAGTTCGCCGACAGTGTACACAGCTCACTAACTCTCTTTCTGTGCTTGCTCCTTCCATCCATCTATCTATCTATATCTATTCCTTTATATCTACCATCTTTTCTATTCTGTTATTTCTGTACTTTACCATCATGGTTCAATCAAAAAAGTTCAGAGGTGTCAGGCAGCGTCATTGGGGTTCTTGGGTTTCTGAAATTCGTCATCCACTTTTGTAAGTTTCTTATTCTTTCAGTGTTTGTCTGTATTTTGTATCTGACACTTGTGATTATATTTAATTTATTTACTTTTATGATTTTATGATTTGAAATAGGAAGAGAAGGGTGTGGCTAGGAACATTTGAAACAGCTGAGGAAGCGGCAAGAGCTTATGATCAAGCAGCGATTTTAATGAGTGGTCGAAATGCGAAAACGAATTTCCCGATAACACAAACTCCGGAAGGTGATCCGAAGAGCAGTGTAATTACTGATAAGGACAAAAATTCGAGTTCTACAAAGGATCTAGAAGAAATCTTACACGCCAAGCTTCGAAAATGTGGCAAGTTACCATCTCCTTCCATGACTTGTTTAAGGTTAGACACAGAAAACTCTCACATTGGTGTGTGGCAAAAGCGTGCTGGGAAATGTTCTGATTCGAATTGGGTTATGACTGTTCATCTTGGAAAAAATAAGAGTGTAACTGAAAATATTGGTACCACTAGTACTAGTACTAGTACTGGTACTAGTACTAGTACTAGTAGTAGTAGTGTTGTGCCCTACTCTTCGCCGGTCTTTGCGACCGGAGAGGAAATCATGCGAGGAGAGATTGATGAAGAGGATAGAATTGCACTTCAGATGATAGAAGAACTTCTCAATGACAAGAATTGTCCTAGCTCATCGGTTAACAATGTTAAACAAGGGGATGATATTCATAACAGCTTTTTTCTTTAAAGGTAATGTTTAGATTGGTGGTATAGAAAGGAATAAAATAGCCTTGTAAGTTTATAAAAAATATTCATGTTATATCATTACCATTCAATTCTATTATATTCTATACCACCAATTCAAATATACATATTTTCTTTCTTATATATTATATATGGTATTCACGTGTTAATTAATTATATCTTTTGAAAATGTAATTATTTCGGAGAAAATAAGTTAATTATATTGGAAGACTATGTGTGTAACGAGTGGGTTTTCTATACATTTATATCATATGATATAAGGACATTGTATTTATAGAGTTTATTTCATCTTCATAAGGTTGTAATTGTAATTGTAATTGTAGATTCGTGCCTGCAGGATGGACTAACTTAGATGAAGACGAGAGTGTTGGATTAATTGTATAACTGATTAATAAAATGCATGTTTAATATACAAAGGTTATAATGACAATTATATTATAATGATGATCATACTTAGGGAGGAAATATATTAAATCTATGAATATACTATATAAATTTGAGTCTTATGACATACTGATTTATTAAAGATATTAGAAATTCTTAGATCTATTACTATTTTCATCACTCCCAATATTTGATAATAGATATTTTGGCAAAAACATAATTTTTTTTCATCACTCCCAATATTTGATAATAGATATTTTGGCAAAAACATAATTTTTTTTATTTATTATTATATTTTTTTAATCGATGTGAAATGATCAATTAAATCACTTATTATAGAACGGAAGAGTATTAATTTTATTCTTAAGATAGTTAGACTTTGTTAAATAACTTATGCAAGTAATGCATATGGCTTAAGTTTATTAAAACATTCTATGTATATAACTAACTATCTAGATCGTTTAATAAAATTCATTATACTTTATCATTTATCAGTATATTCATCCTTTTCTTTTTTACTTGCAAAGTGAGGTAACTTATATCACACCACAATTTCTTTTTTCTTTCTTATGTTGTCAAAATCAATGGCAAAACTTGAGTACTACGTGAAATCAATTCCATGTGAATCAACCAATATTTAAAGGTGAAAAATTCTGACCAATGGTTTGCATAAATGAAGGTGATCTTTAAATTTTAAGATGTTCTTTACCTTGTGAATGACAAACTTACCACATTAGAGGACAATGTAAGAAAGGTGTAGAATGTCAGTGCGTGAGGCACTTTTAGTGAGGAGAGAAAGAGAGAATAAATATACACTATGACTATTTATATATAACCCTAATTTGGTTTGGGCTAACACAACTTAGATTATATTAAATATTAAATCTAATCAAATCTAATCTAATCAAATTTAATATTTCAACACACCCCCATAATCCAAGTTATCGAACATTCTCAAAAATAGTCAATCTGAACTATTTCTAATTTCTTTCTCAAATTCAGGAATTTGTCGATCTTCAATCCTTTGGTGAAAATATCTGCCAACTGTGCTTCACTTGAGCAATGCCTAACTTCAAGTTCACCTTGATTTACTTTTTCCCTCAAGAAGTGAAACTTTGCTTCAATATGTTTACTTCTTCCATGTAGAACTGGATTCTTCGCCAAATTTATGGCTGACTTGTTGTCGATTTGCAATACTAGAGGTTTCTTCACTTCGACAGTCATTTCTTCAAGTACAGATCTGATCCAAATTGCTTGACATGCAGCATAGGATCCCGCTATATATTCAGCTTCACACGATGACAATGCCACCATAGGTTGCTTCTTCGAACACCATGAGATTGGGGCACGAAATACTTGAAAGAAATATCCAGTTGTGCTTCTTTGATCTTCCTTATCTCCACACCAATCAGCATCTGAAAAACAATTAACTATTGCTTCTTTGCCTTCAGAATCTCGTCGAAATAGTATTCCACAATTTATTGAACCCTTCAAATATCGAAGGATTCTTCTTGCAGCCTTCATAGGTGACACTCTTGGTTCACCCATATATCTGCTTACTAATCCGACTACGAAACTTATATCAGGTCGACTATTTCACACATACCTCAGAAATTCCACAATTTGCTTGAACAAAGTTGCATCGACTTTGTCTTCCTCTCCATTCTTCTCCAACTTCACATTTGGTTCGACAGGTAAGGATGCAGGATTCGAATCATCCATTATAAATCTCTTGATTATTTCTTTGACATACTTTCTTTGATGTAGCACCATACCTTGCTTCGACATTTGAAATTCCATGCCTAGAAAATAAGGCAATTTTCCTAGATTCAACATTTCAAATTCCTTCGTCATCAGCTCTTTGAACTTCGGCAAGTTCTCCAAACTATTTCCAGTTACTAGCAAGTCATCAACATACAAGCAGGTGATTGTTATATCTTGTGCTACAACCTGAACATAGACACCATACTCTGATTTTCATTTGACAAATCCTAATTCGACTAAGTATGAGTCGATCTTCTTGTTTCATGCCCTAGGTTCCTGCTTTAGGCCATAGAGGGCTTTGTGCAATCTATATACTTTACTCGCTTCCTTCTGAATCACAAACCCAGGAGGTTGTGTGACATTAACTTCTTCGTCTAAAGGACCATTCAAAAATGTTGATTTCACATCTAGATGAAATGTTGACTAGCCTTGGTTGCATGCCAATGCTACTACTAGTCGAACAGTCTCTAATCTTGCTACTAGAGCAAATACTTCAGAGTAGTCAAGTCCTGCTCTTTGAAGAAAACCTTGAGCTACTAATCTTGCTTTATGTCTTACTATTGACCCATCTGTATTGTGTTTCAACTTGAACACCCACTTTACTTCGATAGCTTTTGTATGTGTTGGAAATTCGACTAACTCCCATGTGTTGTTTCTTTCGATTGCCTGTAACTCTTCGACCATAGCTAACTTCAACTTGTTAATCTTCAAAGCTTCGCTATAGTTGATTGGTTCATCACCTGCAAGTAAAGCAAAATGAACCAATTCTCCATCTGGTGTGATTTCATCATCAACCATCACTTCATAATCATGAAGTCTTGTTGGAAGAACTCTATTTCTTTGAGGTCTTTGGCTTGTTTCAGCCACAACCTCTTCGACTTCGATTGTGACGGGAGTGTCAGCAACCGCTTCCTCTTTGACTTCGACTGGATTCTTAACAATTCCTTCGACCTCTACTTCATTAGTTTCTTCATCAAAATCAAAGTTCATTAATGATTTGTTAATTGAATTGCTATAATTCCAATCCCAGGCAGAATTTTTATTAATCACAATATCTCGACTCAACACAATCTTTTCATTAACTGGATTGAATAGTCTGTATGCACCAGTTTTATGATATCCTACCAGAATCATAGGTTCACTCTTTTCATCAAGCTTCCTTCTCCTTGCATCAGGAAAATGCTTGTAACACATAGAGCTAAACACCTTCAAGTTACTTACTGATGGTCATTTGCCACTCCACACTTCTTCAGGAACCTTGTTCTTCAATATCTTAGTAGGACACCTATTCAAAATATAAACTGCAGTCGAAACAGCTTCTCCCCATAAAGATTTTGGAAAATTCTTTTGCTTCAGCATGCATCTTGCCATATCTAATATGGTTCTATTTCTTCTTTCAGCAATTTCACTATGCCGAGGTGTGTAAGGAGGAGTTACCTCCTGATCAACACCGTGTTCTGCACAGAAATCTTCAAACATCTTGGACGTGTATTCGCCACCTCCATCTGTTCGTAGAACTTTGATCTTCTTCTCACTCTGGTTTTCGACAAGTATCTTGAATCTCTTAAAGATTTCGAGTACTTCGTCCTTTCGTTTGATCACATAGATCCACAACTTTCGAATAAACTCATCGACAAAGGAAACAAAATATTTGTTTCCACCAATTGTATGTTCTTCAAATGGACCACATACATCTGAATGCACCACTTCGAGAATGCAAGATGATCTCATTGACATAGTCGAAACAAAATAGTTTCTGGATTGCTTTCCCATTAAACAACCTTCAAAAAGTTTTTCAGGCATCTCAAGACTTGGAATACCAGTAACCATATCTTGAGTAATCAGTTGATTAAGTGATCGAAAATTCAAATGTACAAACCTCAAATGCCATAACCAACTATCCTTGTGGTCGACAACAGTTTTCAAACATTGAACTTCTGTCGAACTGATCATAGTCTTAAATGTCTTGTTCTTCGACAATGGAGATTTTAAAACCAAATTGTTCTTAGTGTCGAACAATTTCAAAACTCCATCTTTCATGACAACTGATAAACATTTTTCAACTAGTTGTCCAACACTTAACAAGTTTCATTTCATTCCAGGTACATAGAGCACATCTTTGATCATAGCTTTCCCTCCATTACTCATTTGAAAAACTATGTTTCCAGTACCTTCTGTTTGCAATGAACTATTATCAGCAAGTTTTACCTTGCTCTTCTTCGACTCGTCAAAATCTTCCAACCATTCCTTTCAACCAGTCATGTGGTTCGAGCAACTTGAGTCGACAAACCAGATATTAGATTCAACATGGTTATCTGCAACTGCAGCCATAACCATCATACCACCTTCAGAATCATCTGAATCTTGGCGTGCAAGGTTCGCTCCTTCGTCCTTGCCTTTCAATCCCTTGTCTTTTCTGTACCAACAATTCATGGCCAAGTGTCCCCACTTTTCACAGTTATAACACTGCATACCTTTCTTATCTTCTTTGTCCTTTCGATATTTTCCTCCTTCCCTTTTCGAGGATTCAGAAGATCTATCTTTGACCTTATTCTTATGGGAGTTCTACCAAGACTTCTTGCCATGAGTCTTGTCGAACTTGCCTTTGAATTTGTTGGAATCACCATCTTTTTTCCATGATTGAGCTTGCAGTGCCTGTATCGAGTCCTGAACTCCTTTTCTTTCGACAATCCTCATCTCATGCGCCTCTAACGAACCAACCAAATCTTTCACTTTAGTGGTTTCAATATTGTTGGATTCTTGAATAGCTACGATAACGTGATCAAATTGAGAGGTCAACATTCTCATTACCTTCTCAACCATCATCTTATCAGTAATGGTTTCACCACAACCCTTTATGAGATGGACGAGTTTCTGAACCTTCGACAGATATTCTGCAACCTTTTCATCTTCTCCCATCGACAATAACTCATATTGTCGACGCAAGGTTTATAATTTGACAACCTTGACTTTCTCATCTCCTTCGAAATACTTTACCAGAATATCCCATGCCTCCTTCACTGTTTCAACATGAGAGATTCTGTCGAAGTTAGCAGCATCGACAACCGTTTGAATGCAATAAGCAGCCTTGCAATCTTTTTTCTTGACTTTGTTGTGGGCTTTTTTCTGTTTGTCGGTTGCATTTGTAGCCAATGTCGGAACACCATCGGTAACCACTTCCAGGGTTTCATGGAAGCCAAATAAGGATTGCATCTGTTTTTTTCCATCGAATCCAATTTTTACCGTCAAGCATTGGGAGAGAATTTGGAATCCCCTTATCACTAGCCATCTTCGCAGCGTTTGATTTACTTTCCCTAGAAAAACAATCTCTGACATGAAATTCTTGAAAACTTGATCAAGAAAAATAACTGGAAGCTCTGATACCAATTTTTTAGTGCGTGAGGCACTTTTAGTGAGGAGAGAAAGAGAGAAGGAAATAAGGATTTGTATTATTCAAGTGTACAAATAATGATACACACTATGACTATTTATATACAACCCTAATTGGGCTTGGGCTAACACAACTTGGATTATATTAAATATTAAATATAATCAAATCTAATTTAATCTAATTTAATCTAATTTAATATTTCAACACAGAAAGCACTATATTGTGAGTCAAGAAAGAAGAATGAAAATTATTTGTTATTGATTCGTCAATGCGTGAAGAAAATTAAATAAGAAATTTTAAAGGATGTGTGACACACACTCAAAAAGGCTTGTGGTGGTGATAATAAGCTAAAGAAAATCAAATTTTAAGCATTACCAGGCAAATATAAAATGCTCAAAATGGATGAAGCGTCAATGAATGAATTTTGAGGAAAATTCAGAAGTTTGTTTTATGCATTTTTCTATAGCAACCTAGATCCCTTTTAGTCTTAGCTATAATATATTATTGGTGCTTTCAATCTTTGATTAAATGCCTCATAAACCTATAAATCCTTCTGATAAAGACTTCTGTAATATGGTGGGAGAACTGACTTTTTTTGTTTTATCGCAAATGTTGTGGTTAGTAAGAGTCGCAACCGACTTTTCTTTTATCTTGTTTGAAAGTGTAGCGTGGAAGCTGTTTTGTTTGTGAGCAAGCATTCAAGAGTCCTACCCACTAAGGTCTTTCTTGTTATTTTCCTTTTCCTTTGGAGATAGTATTATACATACCATTAGTTGGTAGGTAATCCTATCTATTGGATGTGAAGGGACATGCGTAGGGTCATCGTGTGGTCATCGAAGACAACATGTTAGGATACTTTAGCAATTATATCGGAGGAACTATCGTTATTTTACTCATAGGGTCATCGAGGGACTATGATCTTTATTCGAAAGGGACTATGATGATTTGATCGAAGATCCTTTGCTAAAGTATCCCCACTTTTGAGACACATGACCAAAGTATCATAAGGCAACAAGAGAGGTTATCCTAGAAGTACAAAGTGTGCAAAGTGTGTTAATTCAGTTATTTAGTCTTGAAAATTAGGGTTATCTAGATTTATTTTAGTCTTGTTATACAAACCCTACCTACTAACAATTAAAAATATAATGTGTGGAATGTAAATTGTGGAAAATTAAACCTAAGCTATTACATCCTGTGAGCAGTTACATAATTAAAAAAAAAAAGAGAAAAGATAAATATACGCTATTACATTAGGGAGTGCGGCCTATACACTTGATCTATGAATTTAAATAGCAAAAAAAATAAGAAAAATGTTAGAAAAAATGTTTTAATGTTTTTGTGATTTTTGTAAAAAATAATTTAGTTTAATAAATAGAAATTAAAACCTAATTATTTCTAATTAATTTTAATATTGAGAAAAAGTTAATTAACTAATAAATAAAAATATGTCAAAAAATTATTTACTAACTAGAAAAAATCTAATCCTAATTTGTTATAGTTTTGAAATTTTTTTAAGGTTAATGGTTAATTTAGAAAATAAGTTAATTAATTAAGAAAATAGAATGAAAATAGAGTTAGAAAATAAAGAAAACAAATATGCATGGGGTGAGAGTTGAACCCACACCATTCCCTTCACCAGTATGTCCTTCTACCACTGTGTCGTGTTATTTTTGGTGTTATAGAATAGGAACGAATCAACATATGATAAGCCTACTTTGTATATCCTGGAATTTTTTTTGAAAAACATAGGGATCGAACCCACGCCTCTCATGTCACAGGTCTCCGTCTCCAACCATCTAAGCTACGTTGGTTTTGTGTTATTCAAACACAAATAAATTAATATATAATAAAAACGGTTGGATCAAAGAAGCGTCAGAGCCCTAGCTCCGATCCTCTTCTCTGGTGAGGAGATTTTTGAAAACCTGCAAAAACGCATGAGTTAGATCATAACAGGGACCCTTCCCCCCTAATTTGACCCTTGCGAATCCAATGGTGGCATTGGTTTTATCTGAAAATGCTTGTAGAGTGAATTTCGAAGAAAATGTGTCAAACTGCCATAACAATGACATATCTTCATTCCTGGGCCAAACCTCACAAGTATTATGTCCAAATAGTTCCAAACATCGATATGAACATGAATGTATGCATCAAATCATTCAACAATCCATATATTAAAAGTTTGAAATTCAAGAAGTTTACCAAACCGACGATGTTTGATTGCGACGATATGGGATGCTACGAGCTTAAGGGATGATTGGAATGAGTTCCTGGAGTCTTCAAGAAGCTTGATTGATGCTTGGAATAGATTGGAAATGGATGGAGATAAGGGTTTAAGTTTTCCCTAGTTCTTGAAATTTTTTGAGATTTTTAGGGTTCTTCTCGGGGCAGCCTTGCGTGTTTTTTAATGTCTGAATGTATTATGTACTTATAGGACAGAAGATTAGGTCAAGTGGTGAGCTTGGACATCTCATGAAATCATATCTTTGATTTTGTTTGAAAATAATTTGAAATCTTCCAAAACCAATGAAGACTTGTTTCAAATAAGGCCACACGATTTCTTCAGCTTCAAGGTAGATTTTTGGGGCTCCAACATGATTAAAAACATTCACCATGCGCCTTAATCTAATATTTTTATATTTTATTTGATTTAATTTGCATTTAAATGAATAAAATCCAAATAAAATAAATAAAAATCACAAAAATATATGAATGGATTTAGATGTCTAATATGAGGTCTGTAACGGTAGAAATGTTGAGGCTAAGACATTGGATTGACTCGCATAGATCAAAATAAAAATCACCAACGCGCTTTATTGTTTCCAAAGGAATGGGAAAAGAGCGAATAACCCAAAAGAGGGGGAGAAAATCTAAGTTCGGGGATTGGTTATGCAAAGGAAAGGTATTAGTATCCTAAACATCTACGGTACTCCATAGGAACCTCTTTGAAAATCTGTGTATTTTGGATATAAAAGTTGTATACAAAAATAGATTGTGGGGATGAGAAAAGAAATATTTTTTACAATTTTTGCATCCTCTACGGTTGTGAACCTTTAGTGCCTACATACCACCTTCTGTGTAGTTGGGGATCAGGGTACTCATAGTTCACCTTTAAAAATTTTAAATAGAAAAATGTGTTGATTGATTTTAAGAGACAAGACATCATCGTCTTATCCGAGTGGAAAAACATACTTACTACCTACGATTATGAGGAAGGAGAATTTGTGTCATCTCAAAGTGGATGATTTAGCTTGGATTTTAAAATCAACAAAGCCTCGCTCAACACTCAAGTGGAAAATATTTCACTTCACTACATATAGTAGAAGTATAGTAGCTCGCATCACTACGCCAAAAACTGCTTTTTGCAGCGCCTCTACTAAAGCGCTTATTGAAAAAGCGCTGCCATAGCCTTCACAAAAAACAAAATTAAAAAAAAGGGAAACCTACGAAGGCGCTTTTTTAAAAGCGCTGGCATAGGTGGGGGATACGAAAGCGCTTTTTACATTAAAAGCACTGTGGTAGGTCAAATAAAAATATTAATAAAAACGAAATAATAGGGTTATGAAGGCGCTTTTTAAAAAGCGCTGTGGAAGATTGGCCTTTGAAAGCGCTTTCAAAAGCGCTGGCATAGCTGGACCTATGAAAGCGCTTTTACCCTAAAAAGCGTTGGTAAAAGCCCCCCTATGAAAGCGCTTTCAAAAGCACTGTTATAGCTTATATTATTTTTAATTTAATAAATTAAAACATCAAAATAACATTATTCATTCTTTTCTCTTCTTCAAACGCACAGTACAATAGCTCTTCTTCTCTTCCACAAACACGATTTCGTAGAAAACCCTAACCCCAACCTTCTTCCTCCGTCTTCGTCCGTCCTCCGGCCGTCGTCGCAAGTCTTCGTCTTCATCATCATTTGGAAGAAGGGCAATGATCAAGTGTATAAGTCATCATCATTTTCTTCATCTCTCAAACACCCAACTCAAAATATTCTCTTCAAGGTAAGTTCTTAGTTAGAACTTGGGGTTAGAAGCTTAGGGTTGTATGTTCATGTGTGGTCTTGTGCTAATGCCTGAAATTCATGACAATGGTATGATTATTGAGTATGCATGTACCGATTTTATGTTTTTTTGTTCCCCAAGCATGTTAGTATAGGTTAGGGATGGATGGGTGGTGGATTGGGGTGATAAATGTGATGTTAGAACACTAACTTTCATGAAAAGTTATAGTCATTCTCGCCTAGTGAAATTTTGCTTGCTTAGCGAGAGTTGTTGATACGAACAAAATTGTATTGCCACTGAAATCAATGTATTTTTAGTTCCGTAACTCCAAATGAGATGCACTCGAATGTGTTAGAAAGCTAGTCCAATTCTCTATGTTATGATGATTAAATATCATGCTTATATGACAGTTTGTGATATGTGATAAGTTTATGTTTGGTTGCTAAGTTTGAATTTCTCTGTTGATATGTAAATGAGATCCTATCCATTGTAATAATTTCATTCATTGAGATTAGAATAATGCCATGATGGTATGACCTTGGTGTATATATGATTATTTCCTTCCTTGACATGTTTAATGTATTCATGATTGTGACTTCTATGTTATGAATCCTGAAAGTTCTAGTATACTCGCTCAGTGAGAAAATATTATGCCCAATAAGATCTCACTTAGAGATAGTTGTTTTTCGCTAAATGAAGGACCTATTTTGGGAAAAGTTTTAGTTCTATAAGGTCTCGCTTGAGTGTCACCAAGCGAGCCGACTTGTTTAGAATTGTAGGGGTAGTGATCTTAACGTAGTTTGAGATCTATAACTCGAGGCGAGATGTTGTTGGATATGTTAGAGAGCTATTGAGAAGGTATATCCTATAGTAAAGCAAGAATGTGCAAGTGTGAATGTTTCTACTTTATGCATCCCCCTAGATTTCCAACTTAAGTAAAATCAGACATGTACATAGTATCTAAAGATATCTATATTCTCGGCTTAAGGGAGATTATATTGATACATTGTATGTTGATAACATCTCTATATTTTTGGATTGGGGGAAATAATATGGATGTGTTATGTTGAGAGTATCCATATTTCTGGATTGAGGGAAATTGTGTCGATACATTATATGCAATGAATACCTAGACTTCCGGCTTGAGGGGAATCGTACAAGTACATTGCAATTGAGGAATCTATGTTTTTGGCTTGAGGGAAGCTATACAGATTCATTTTTTGATAAGGGTCTCTAGATTTTTGGCTTAAGGGAAATCGTATGGATTCATTTTGTATATGAGAGTGCCTAGGCTTTCGACTTGAGGGAAATCCTATAGGAACACGAGGGTGATTAGATTTCTGGCTTAAGGGAAATTATATCGACCTTAGAATTTAATGAGTAGCTTTATTATAAGAAAGGGAATAGCTCGATTAATATCCTAATTAATTGAGAATATTGTTATGTGACTAATTAACTAATTAAGGGAACCACATATAGATGGTGTAATCCGAATACTAGTATTTTATTTTTAAATATTAGTAGTTCTATAAATTCATTTGGTAAGAAGGTGCAGAATTTTACAAAGCATTTGCTATGAGATGGAGGGGTTATAATAAGAGGAGTTGTTTGATCCTATGCTTTGGCCTTTAGCAACTGTGTCCCCTATTACTTGTTTTTGCCTCTCTTTTTCAAGAAATGAGTGCTTCTTTTCATCATGGCACTTGATCACATGTGAAGGATATTCTTAGTTGGCGCAAAAAAGCAAGAGTCTGAGTACTTTTGAATTGAAAAATATCATTTAATCTCAAAAAGAATAATGTATATAGAAATTCAATACCCTTGCGTCCGCAATACTTTTTTTTTCTACTGAAACTAATTGATTGTGTTATGTGCAACTTAGTAAAGTGTACCAATAGCATTTTTAATATTAGAGACAACCACAAATGAGTGATAGTTCAACGATTTAATATCGATTTTTAGATAAAAATTACATCAGTTATTGTAATTTAAATTTGTGTGTGACTCCTTTGTGGGAGATTGATTTTAAGTGTTATTGTGGTAGGAAAAAGCTGTGAAACTTTCTCCGATTGAAGAAATTCGAACTGTCCTTGATCGTAGTGTACGCGGGACGCTCTCAACATTTTCAAAGGTTTCTATCCTATTCTTGAACTGACTTGAATAACTGATTGTTTTTACTTTTATTTTCCGGCTCAGTGTGAATTTCTAATGATTATAGTTGAGTGGAATTCATGAGCTGCGGTTGTGTTTTTGTTTATATTTAGACTGTTATGGCAGTATAGGGCTGTATATTGCAGTATGGCAGTATTGATAGCATTGAAACGAGCATGTTTCAGGGATTCATCAAACATCAATGAAAATCTTAAACACAATGAACCATGCAACACATTAGTTAGCGTGTAGATGTTAGAATTTAGGACTATAGGACTATACCAAAAATATCTGACGGGATTTTTCCGTTGCTAAATCTTCCGGTTGCTTCTCCTCCGATGAAATCTTTACCGTAAGGTTTGAAATCCGACTTCACTATTGTTTGAATATAATTGTTATTACCTGTATCCAAGACTGAATCACTAGTATCCGACTTCACTAGTTAGTAATTAGTTATGAGTTGTTTAGCACATGCTTAAGGTGAGGCAAGAATAACTATGAATTTGATTACCTGATATGTTGAATTTCTTTACAGGTAATTAATTATTATTTTGCTATAGTTGCGTGACTAATTAGTTGCTATAGTCAAACCATGGATAAAAAATGGATGACTGCCAATCGATTGTCGAAAGAGTATGAGGATGGGGTATCAGAATTCGTTAAGTTTGCCGTTGCGCACGCCAGAGAACCCAATGGAATGATATGTCCTTGCTTGAGATGCTGTTATGGGAGACGGGTTGACGCGGTTCAGTTGGAATCGCATTTACTGATGCATGGAATTGATAGAAGTTATGCATGTTGGAATTTGCATGGTGAGAAAAGTAGCGGGAATGTTGAATCGAGTTATAATACGACGTATGCTTCAAATGAGGATTTCGCAGACGCATACGATTATGATCGAGTCGAAGAGATTGTAGAAGCGCTTGAAGAAGATCTTGAGGATTGTCCCAAAATGTTCGAGAGGTTGGTAAGCGATGCAGAGAAACCGTTGTATGATGGTTGTACAAAATTCACAAGATTGTCTGCGGTGTTAAAGTTGTACAACTTAAAGGCGGACAACGGATGGTCGGATAAAAGTTTCACACAGTTATTAGCCCTCGTGAAAGAAATGCTACCAGAGGATAATGTTCTTCCCAATCGAACGTATGAGGCCAAAAAGATGTTGTCCTCTATTGGCATGAGCTATGAAAAGATACATGCATGTCCAAAAGATTGCGTTTTATTTCGAAACGAGTACGCAGTGTTAAATGAGTGTCCTAAATGCGGTGCCCCTCGATATAAGGAAAAGTTGTCTCCGGAAAAGGTGTTATGGTATTTTCCTATAATTCCGAGATTTAGGCGCATGTATCGTAGTGAGACCGATTCAAGACACTTGACTTGGCATGCAGATGAAAGAATTATTGATGGGAAGTTGCGACATCCGGCAGACTCACCACAGTGGACGAAAGTTGATATTGATTATCCTGAATTTGGAAAAGAAGCAAGAAATCTTCGCTTGTCGTTGTCTACTGATGGAATGAACCCGCATGGTATTCAAAGTATCTTGCATAGCACCTGGTCTGTGATTCTTATGATATATAACCTACCTCCGTGGCTATGTATGAAGCGTAAGTACATGATGCTATCTATGTTAATTTCTGGGCCCAAACAACCAGGGAATGACATAGACGTGTACTTGGCACCCTTAGTCGAAGATTTGAAGTTTTTGTGGGAGACCGGTGTGGAGGTTTACGATGGGTATAGGAAAGAAAGTTTCAACTTGAGGGCGATGTTGTTTGGAACAATTAATGATTTTCCGGCGTACGGAAATCTATCAGGGTACAGCATTAAGGGTCAAAAAGCGTGTCCTGTTTGTGAAGATGAAACCGATACGATGCGATTGAACTTTTGTCAGAAGAATGTTTTTCTCGGTCATCGTAGATTCTTAAATTCTAATCATCACTATCGTGGGTGGAGAAAGGCATTCAATGGAGAGGCAGAACACGGTAGAGCTCCACATATGTTGACAGGTGATCAGATTTTTGAAAAGGTGAAAGATGTGAGTACTGAGTTTGGCAAGCCTTTTGCACATAGACTTGTCACGAGTGGGTGGAAGAAGAGGTCGATTTTTTTTGAACTTCCATATTGGAAGTCGTTGTACGTAAGACATTTCCTCGATGTTATGCATATTGAAAAAAATGTATTTGATAGTGTTATTGGTACGTTACTCAATATACAAGGAAAGTCTAAGGATGGCATTAACATAAGGAAGGACATGTTAAACATGGGAATTAGAACTGAATTGGCACCCGTGACGAAAGGAAGACGCACATATCTACCACCTGCTGTTTACACTCTATCTAGAAAGGAGAAGAAAATATTGTGTAAGTTCCTCAGTGAAGTTAAAGTTCCAGAAGGCTACTCATCAGATATTAGAAGACTTGTGTCAATGAAAGACCTAAAGTTAAAGAGTTTAAAGACTCATGATTGCCATGTTATAATGGAACATTTTCTACCAATAGGTATACGTTCTATTCTGCCAGAAAAGTAAGGAGCGCAATAACTAAGTTGTGTTTTTTCTTCAAGTCAATTTGCAGCAAGGTGATCGATCCTGCGATCTTACCAACATTGCAAAAAGAGGTGGTTGTTACTTTATGTGAGCTTGAAATGTATTTTCCTCCCTCGTTTTTTGACATAATGGTTCATCTAGTCGTTCATCTTGTCAAAGAGACACAGTTGTGCGGACCAGCTTATATGAGATGGATGTACCCTGCTGAACGTTATATGAAAATTTTAAAAGGGTACGTGAAAAACCGAAGTCGACCGGAGGGTTGTATTGCGGAACGATACATTGTTGAAGAAGCGGTTGAGTTTTGCACTGAATATCTGTCAAATGTTCAATCAATTGGACTCCCCAAATCTCATATTGTCGAGAAAAAAGAAGGAAAAAGACTAATTGGAAATAAAGTTGTGACAGTGTCAATGGTCGAACGGGATCAGGTGCATTTGTATGTTCTGCACAATGAGATTGAGGTTGAGCCGTATGCTGAAATGCACAAGGGTGTTCTTCGAGGTTTAAATCTGAATAGAAATGAGAATTGGATAGTACGAGAGCACAATCGAAGTTTCATACCGTGGTTTAAGGAACAAATTTATTCAAAGTATCGTTCGGATCCTGCTTCAGTAACAGAAAGGTTGAGATGTTTAGCATATGGTCCAAGTATGATTGTGTTTTCTTATAGCGCATACGCAATTAATGGATACACATTTTATACCAAAGAACAGGATGATAAAAGTACTATGCAGAATAGTGGTGTTACCTTGGTAGCTGATGCGATGCACATATCAAGTGCGAATGACTTAAACCCGAAATTTGCAAATCTGTCATATTTTGGGGTTATCGAGCGCATTTTGTTGTTTGATTAAGGGAAGTTTCAGATTCCTGTATTTGATTGCAAGTGGGTTGAAAATAATAATGGCGTACGAATGGATAAGTCAGGATTTTTGCAAGTGGATCTCAATAGGGTGGGGTACAAAGATGAACCTTTTATTCTAGCCTCTCAGGCTAAACAAGTGTTCTATGTCAATGATCCGACAAGTACGAAATGGTCTATAGTGCTTTTGTCTAACAAAGTAATTGATGAAAACATTGGAGATCAAGGTGATATTGGCGTTGGCATTGAATCTTGTACAAGAAACGATCAAAATGAGAATGAACCTTGTACTAGAGATGATCATAATGAGGGTATTTGGATCAATCCAACCATCTGAGTTGTTAACAGAAGCGTAAAATATATTGCTACCAAGAAAAGAAAGAGACGTTAGTGAAAAAGGTATTATTATAATTATAGCCTAATATTGTAAGTAATATGTGAATAATGTTTTGAATTTTTGGCATATCTTTTGAACCGTTTTGAATTTTTGCGAATGTGACTAGTGTTTATTTAGTAGAACAATGTTTCCGGAGCTGATGGTGAGGTTTATTTCTTGCAAGTTTTGTTTTTTAGCATTTTATTCAATTTTGAGTTCCTTTAGTGCTATTCATATCTTTTTCGACTATCCATTTTCATGTAGTGTACTAATGTGCTTGTTTGACTTTTGTTACAGGTCTAATGGCTAGCAATGAAGAAAACCCGCAAGGAAACCAACAAGAAAACCCACCAGGAAACCAACAAGATCATGAAAACTCACGAGAATCAAATCATGCAGCGGATGATACTTCAGCAAATGATGTTGCACGAGGCATCACCATAATGCGCGAAATCATTCGTGCTAGAGATAAGGGAGTGATATATAATGTAGATTAGAATCATTCAAATCAAGTAGTTGGGGTTAATGCTTCAAAATTCACAAGCTACGTTGGTACACTTGTTCGTATGCATGTGCCAATCTCCATATCTAGATGGAATGAGAAACAATGTGAAGCATTGAAGCAAGGAAAAGAAATGTTTTGGGAAGATGTTAAGGTATGTATGTTATATGGTTTATATGGTTATATGTTTATAAGTTTATAAGTTTATATGGTGTATATGGTTTTTAAACTACTTATATGTTTTTATGGTTTATATGGTTTTTAAATTACTTATATGTTTATATGGTTTATACGCAGCGGTCTTTTAACGTTCCAGATGAGCGTAAAGGCTTCGTACTTGGGTTGGCCGGGAAAAGATTTAGAGGGTGGAAAAATCTGTTGACGAACACCTATCTTAAGGATGACAAAGGAAAGTGGTTGGAAGAGTTCCCGGCCGGAAGGCCAGAAAAGTATAATCTTTTCATTAAACAAGAAGATTGGACTGAGTTTATTAGACAAAGAGATGACGAATTCCGGCAAAAGAGTGCCAAAAATAGTGAGAGAGCATCAAAGCCCGCGTATCCATACAAAAAAGGGCGTTTGGGATATGCACGCTTAGAGGAAAAAATTGTAAGTAATAAATAGAAATGATATGTTCTTATTAATTGTCTAAATGTGTTGTATTTGACGATCTAACCGTTTGTTTCTATGCATAGTTAGAGGAGACGAAAAGTGATGAAACCTCACTTCCAGCACATTTGCTGTGGAAGGAAGCTCGTGTGGGCAAGAATCAAGCTGTTGATCCAAGTGTTCTAAGAATTTATGATGAATGCGTAAGTATAACATTGTGTCTTTAATTAAATCAAATTTTTATGACTATTTAATTGATTTTTTTATCTCCATTATTTTCAGGAGACATTGTCACAAACGGAGTCCACCGGTGACGACCAGGATACGAGGAGCGTACTTAGTAAAGCACTGAATGTTCCTGAGTATTCCGGTCGGGTGAGGGGTAAAGGTCATGGTGTGACTCCAACCTCTTTCTACCAGCATTCTCGGAAAAGAAATCCTACCAATGCAGAAGTGATGAATGTACTTATGGAATTACAAGCAAAAGTCAATGCATTGGAAAGAGATAAAGAGGTATTAATGAGGGAAAAGGGCAATGCGGCAATGGCGAAAGAAACTAGTGACAACGCTAGTATCAACCGTCAGAATAAATTTCCTGAGGTAATTATAAATATATTCATAAATCTCTATTGTTCAAGTTTCTCATTTTTATTCCACCTCTTTCTATTATTGAATTAAAAGTAATATGTATGCATATTGGTTTAGGGTATTTCATCTTGCCAACTATACGTAATGGCATCAGATTATCACCTTGTTGGCAAGGGAAAAGTGTACAACACTTTGGGAGATTTAATTCATAATACACCGATCCCGGCTGGACACCTGAGAGTATCAGTAGATTATCCTATTGATCCCGATGCGTTGGTACCGGTACCTGACGTGGCCTAGGATATAAGATCGGTGCGAGACGCAGTAGGGTCGTTTGTTGCATGGCCCTTGGACCTCATTTTCATTGATGATGAGGTATGTTTAAAACCGTTAATATGAATCATTTAGATTTCAAATGTCAATTCTGAACCGTTAAGTTAATTATTTTTTAATATTAGCCTCCTACAAAACCCGCTAATAAGGGTAAGGAGATTTTGCAGCAAGGCGGCGAGTCTATGGCATCAATTCCAGAGGTACACTTAAATTGTTTATTATATGATATGAATTTAAAACTGAACGATTTTATAATTTACCTAAGTTATATGATTGTTAGGTATCTACGAAAGTGTCACAACAAGTGACCCAGCCTGTTCGTAGCAGACCACCCCCGAAAAAGTCAATGCATAAGGGGGGAAGAGGCGGGGGAAGAGGCGTTTTTGTACCTCGATATCGGAATACACTTGGAGTACTTTTGGAAACCTCAGATTTGAAGTCAGGTGGTATTCGTCTAATCCTTATGGATGCAGATATCTTTGGTCTTGACTGCCAAGAAACGATAGGAATGGACGAAATGACTGAGATTATGACGCATGGTGAATTAGGCATCGGAAATGTTCACGCATACATCCGGTATTCCGATAAATATATCATTTAATTAGTTGAACAATTTATTTACACATTTCAATGAAAATAGTCTAATGTTTATATGTTTTTATTTAAGGTTGTTGTACGATAAAAAAATGCGCGAGACTGTATTGGCAAGACGCTTCCATTTCTTGTCTGCCCATATTGTCAGCGGAGCGACAATTGTCAGGGAACCGGGTTCAGTTAGGGAGTACTTAGTGAATCAATACACGGCCTACGTCGGCAACCCAGATAGCTTGTTTATTTTGCCGTATAACACTGTTCCAGTGGGGTGAGTTTTTCATTTATTCTAATATATCTTTGTTTATTTTGCGTAGAAACTTTTCTTCTAAACTGTTGCTTAAATTTTTAGAAAACACTGGTTGTTGTTGGCTATCGATCCGATTAAAGAAGTTGTGTACTTTCTGAATTCAGTAGACGGGGAATGGACTAACTATCCCGCTATGAAGGAAACTGTTGATCAGTAAGTGAGATCGTTCTAACTATTCGTGTATATTTATATATTTAATTATTTCTGTGAGATTGATCTAAATATATGTTTTTATTTTCTTAGATCAATACAAATATTTCGTAGTCAAAGGGACGCACAGGTACCCCGGAGTAAATCATCAAATATTACTTGGATCAAAGTGCAGGTACAAAATTAGTTGCTTATAATAATAGTTAAGTTACTTGATAAAATTACACGACAACTATAAAATATATTCTGTTTTTCTATGCAGTGTCCGTTACAGAATAATGATGTAGATTGCGGATACTTTTGCTTGAGGTTTATGAAAGAAATCCTTCATAAAAATCAAGTAGAGATTCCAAGCACGGTATGGATTTATAACTTAGAATAATTTTGTATGATTTCTACATTTAATAACATCATGCATATACTGAAGTAATAATTTCTTATGTAGTACTTTGATGACCTCTATACTATGTCGTACACGAAAGTTCAAGTGGAAGAAGTCAAAGAGGAAATATGTCAATTTTATGTTGAAAACAGATTATTCTGATGGGTATGAATAAAATATTATTGTACGTGTTAGTTTGATTGTGTTGGAGCCTTTAATATTGTTTGTTTAATTTACCGTGTTGTTCATATTCATACTTTGCAGGATGACGACCGTGTCGGTGGAGCATTATTTTCGATGTAATTATATATGATTTAGTTACATATGTATATATATATGGTTACAAATTAACACGATACTTTGTATGTGATTTAGTTATGGTTACAAATGTATATATGGTTACACATTTAGTTATATATGATTTAGTTACATATATATAGATAAGGATTGAATATTATATGGTATACTGGTTTCTGTTAATATAATACCGATTTCTTAAAATATATGTATAGATAAGGATTGAATTACAGGTTAAATTATTGGACCAAAAAAAAAATTACAGGCCGCACAGGGAACCTCAAATTATAGGTTTCACTTTAAAAAATTTGTATGAGCTACGAAAGCGCTTTTGGCTAAAAAGCGCTTTCGTAGGTAGGATAAATAAAAAAAAAATTAAATAGAAACCCCCTATCAAAGCGCTTTTTATGGAAAAAGCGCTGTGAAAGACCCCCCTATCAAAGCGCTTTTTCCATAAAAAGCGCTGTAAAAGCCATGATAAATAAAAAAACAAAAATTAAATAGAACCCCTATCAAAGCGCTTTTTATGGAAAAAGCGCTGGGAAAGACCCCCCTATCAAAGCGCTTTTTCCATAAAAAGCGCTGTAAAAGGCCTGATAAATAAAAAAAAAAATTTAAATAGCACACCTATCAAAGCGCTTTTCAAAAAGCGCTGGGAAAGACCCCCCTATCAAAGCGCTTTTTAAGGAAAAAGCGCTGAGATAGGTCCACCTACGACAGCGCTTTTGGCCAGAAAAAAGCGCTTTCGTAGCCTACGCCAGCGCTGGCTACGGCAGCGCTTTTAAGCGCTTTTAAAGGGAAAAAAAAAGCGCTGTGAAAGCCCATTTTCGTAGTAGTGCATCACTACAAGGATTGACAAGAGTCTAATATTTTGAGAAAAGTTTTTTAAAATAAAAAAGGCCAAAGTGGCAAAATGGTTTGAATGAGATTGGTTGACTTTTAGTCTTCTCACAAAAATGTCAAGGTAGTATTAAGTTGATTAAAGTTTAATTAAGAAAATGTTTTGAAAATACATGAACCTAAGTCCAAGTTTATTATGAAAGTAGTTCAAGTTTAGAAACAAGAAGATTTTTTAAAAGGAGGGTGAAGATTTTTGAATTTAAAGAAGATGGGGGGAGATGAAGGTACTATCCTAAAGCATAAGGTAAAAGCTAGAGAAAGAACCATCTAACCAACAATAAGCCAACACTTGACACAATGAGTCAATGTAGAATTCCCATCCTTTGGACTTAAACCAAACAAACAAAAGTAATATACCTCTTAAGAAAACCAAGCTTCATTTGTATTAAGTCTTCATAAAAATTGGGCAGAGTAACAGTTGCATTCAAATGAATTCAAAATCACAGAAAACAAAACAAACAAACCAAACAAACAAACAAACAACCCAATGTCTTGGGGCAAACCCCAAGAACTCCAAACAAAAATAACAGTTGAGGACACAAGGTCTCAAAGATAGGTCAAGGTTTCTAATCCTAAGTCCAAGAAGTCCACAATCTCCATAAATGCCAATGATAGTAACGAAGTAGTCCAAGTAACATTAAAGTTTTTTATGGTTCAAGTTGATTATTAAGTCTCTTCAAAAAGAATTGAAAAGCTCAAGTGAGAAAAATGAAAATGGCATAAAAGTAAATGCTCAAATGAGAAAAGATGAAAATAGCATGAAATGTAAAATGTTAAAGTAAATGGTGCATAAAGTAAAAACATGAAGTAAAGGCACAAAATAAAGTCAATTGTTAGAAATTAGAGGTTAGTTGAATGACCATCTTGAAACTTGCATTTGAAAATCATTAGAGAATTGATAAAATCAAAACCTCTCCACAACAAGTTTCATTAGCTTTTTGTCAAGTATATCATCCATTTAAAATTCTCAAGGCAACATTAAATGATCAATGATGTTTAAGTGATTCACTTTGACCAAAGTTTATTAAGATTCATTAGAGGATTGATAAGACCAGAGCCTCCTAACAACAAATCTCGAAGTTATTGGATCAAATGATTCAAATTAACAAACTTAGGCTTACAAACATGGGTTTAGGCCATGAATGATCATTTTTTGAATCGGGACAAAATTTAGCGCTATGTTAAGAAATCGTAAGTGGACTTATATAAAAGTTGCACCTATTTTTAACCAAAAATTTAATCAAACTATTACTAAAATCATTCATCAATTTTTTATGGAGTAAACTCAACACCATGGATCCAATGATGTTAATAAAGCTCATGATCAAAATTTCATAGTCCAAGATCAGTCAGAATATATGCACAATAAAATTGTATTTAATAATAAAGAAAAATTATTTATAAAATTGTTTTAAAATAAAATAAAAGGATAAAATAGAAACTATATTCAAAACATCCAAGAAAAAACAAATAAGACGAAAGAAGAATCAGAAAAGAGTTCAAATATTTATATAAAATGTTTGGTGATTTTTTAAAGTTAGAAACTATTTTTAAACTAATTAAAATTGCTCAAATAAGTGGAAAAAAGATCAAACATAGTATAAATCAAAATAAAATTCTAAATTTTTTTCCAGAAGGTCAAGAATAATGGAAACGATGTTGATGAATTTTTTCAGAATTTAAAAATGCTTAAAAGTATTTTCTAAATAATTAAAAACAAACCAAAAATAAATAAAAGTTATACAAAATACCAAATCTTAAAATAAAATTGTGAAAAAATAAAATTCGGAAAGAGAATATTTGAAAATATTTTTGTGAATTTTTTCATAATTTTTGAATCAGAAATGAATTTTCAATGAATTTTGGAAGTTTAAAACAATTAAAAAATAAAAATAAAAAATAAAAAATAAAATAAAAAATGTGGACCAATGGATGAGAGTCAAAACATGTTAGTAAACTAATCCAATGGATCAGACGCGCTGTGCATATCATGGTCTTTAGTGAATAAAGCATGGAATCATTAATTAAATCAGATTTGGAAAAAAAGTGTGGTATGCTTTCATTGGTTGATAGATGACACGTTGGCCATCTTCAACCTCCAGCCACGAGATTTACAGGTCTGTGAAACTGTAAAATTATAACATGAGACCGGTACCATTCACTTCATCTCTTCAAGACGAATCCAATGGTACCCCTGGAAAAATTTATATAAGATGTGACTCAGTCATTTTGGAAGAGAAGTTTTGAAAAGGGATTTGAAATTTCATGGCCAAAACGTACTTTCAGTTAAAAACAAGTGTTGCGACTAAAATCAGGATGATGAGAGCTTCATAACAGTATCAAAGTTTGAGAGAATTGGTGAAGGAATCTACCTATTAAAGTTAAGTTACAGAGTTCTGAAACTTGACTTGGCTAGCACGATTTAGGGAGGCTTAGAGCTTAATTCTTCTTCTGTTAGCTTCATTGAGGTTCAAGGAAGGTGAATTGACAAAGAAAAATGATTGAGAAAGGTTGTAAGAGAAAATTAGAAATTGTAGAAAATTGAGTTCAAAAGGGAGTTTGACAGGGTGATTCTAGCTCTCTAAGCTTGAGAAAATGAATGATGTATGGTCCTCTTTTTATAGGGAAGCTGATTGAATGCTCAAGCGTGTGGAATGATGGGATTTGGAGGGAAATCATGGAAAGTTGCAAACAAGAAAAGTGTGACTTCTATTTTGATAAAAACTCATCCAAACCCTGCGTTTCAATGTGGTAATCACTTCTAGAAGTTCATTAAACACGATTAAAAGCAAAAGCGCGTAGAAAACTTGTTTTTAGAAGTCAAATCAAGGATTTAAAATTCTGACTTAAGTTGAAACTTCACTTTTAAGGTACCACTTTTGAACCAATGACATTCTCAGCTCAAGGAAAATTAAGACATGATTCTTGAAACTTTAGAAAGATGAGATCACAAGCTTTATAATGTGCAAATAATGGAATCAAATAGATGCTTGAGCTGAAAGTTGCAATGAGTCAAAGTTGAGAAAAAGAGGTTGACATTCTATACTTAGAAAATTTCTAGGTTTTTTCTTCAAAACTGACCTATAATGTCTTGCATCCAAACATGGTATTTCATTTGAAATTTTCTCTTAACCAAAAAATATGGAATGAAGTAGATCTCTTTAATGGAATTTTGAGACTTGAACCATTCAAAATATCCAAAAATTGAGAATGTTATGACTTATTGAAGTTGGCAAAAATTCATAAGATGACCTATAATCTTTTGCATCCTTAGGGCATCTTCTATCCATTTTCACACTTTGAACTTAAAAGAGGGGATGAAGTTCATATTCTTAAAATCAATGTGGAAAAATAATGGGCTCAAGGAGATAAAAATTGACCAAGTTATGGTTCTTTGAAGTCACATAAGGGAAATTGATTGTTCATCTAGAGGACTTGTAATCTTTCTTCATCATCAAGTACCTTTCACACAAAATTTCCTTGAAACGTTTGAAATTATTTGTTGATAACCCTTTAAAGAGAAGCATGTCTTTGGAATCACTCAAAAATACCAAAAGATGAGCAAGATATACCCCTTTGAAGTTCAAAACCCTAGCTCCTAGAGCAACAAAATGCCTTAAGAACCCTTTTAAATTTTGACCAACCTTCTTGCACAGATATTTTTGTCATGTAAATATAAATTATTTAGGATAATAATGAGGAACCATAGCAACCATAACCACTTCAAAATATTTGGAATTGAAGAAAATATGTACTTGTGATTAAGAAATCAAGAGTTTATCCAACTAGGTCAAACTTCTTCAATCAAACCTTGTATCTTTTAATTATCTTTGACAACTTGAGGCATGATGAATCATAATAGACTTTTTCATGATATTACTTCAAAACATCTTCAATGATGAGGCTTGAATCTCAATGAAGCTTTTGTTGAATAAGGAATGGAAATAGACTCATGAACCTGGAGATCAACTTGATGGAAAGTGTTATTCTCTCACCTATAACATCATCAACTAGAGCAAATATTCATTGTATTTATTAGCTAAAAGTTAATCAAAACCAAAAATAGATGATCACAAAAAATACAAGTCAGGGTGCTTGGTGATTCCCCGTGAACAAAGCCAAAGATAAGGAGAGGAATCAAACCCTAGTGTGGGATCTTGTTGCATTGTGATGGTATGGAATAATAGAGGAATCTTAGGGAGAAAATTGGGGTACAACAAGGTCATGAATACATTTGAACCAAAAAACTTAGGCCCATTAGCCCAAAATTTCAAGTATGCTCAATTTAAACTTCATGCATTTTCTCAAAATTGGTTAACTTGCACCAATCATAACTTCCTCAATATTTATCATATGAAGATGATATTTGACTTTTTGGAAACCTCGAGATGTCTCCTACAACTTTCTATCGTACTCCAAATTTTCCCTACCTATACGATCATATTTTTCAAGATAAAAGAGAATGTTTTAATTAGGGATGGTTCAGCAATATCTGATGGTCCATTCTTAAATCCAAGATAATCAGGGGGTATACTTTAATTCAGGAGAATGAGGCTTTCTAAATAAAAAAACCCATATATCCATAAACCCATTCATGAAGCATGTTGGCCAATGGCCCATGAGATTCGAAAATGGAAATCTATTTCAAAAATAATTACTAAGTTCTTTATTATTAAATCCATTTAAGAATTGTTGTTCTTAGTAAAAAGAGGGGGTGCGACTTCAAATTTATAGGCCTATTAAGTAGCTTCCAAATTAGCCCATTTGATGTCATTTTGGTACTACGGTTTTATTGCTTAAATTTTTTTAATTATAATCTTTAATCTTTTATTAAGATTTCTATTATCATTATTTATTGATTACTAAAAATATTCTTAATCCTTTATTAAACATCTTATATGATTAGTCATAAAAAATTCTTGGTAAAAAATGAAATTAATGTTTGAAAATCCACTACTGGGCCTAAGGCCCAATTTGTACAACAATGTTGTTTACCAATAACTAGTCTTACAGTTTGCAGTAGGGTGCTGGGCTGAACAAAATTAATCAACGCTGGGCCCAATAATGCAAACTAGTTACTGTGTCAATCTTATCCAAAATTAGCGCATGTTTCTCTCAATGAACAAATAGTGTTCAAATCAAATTACAAACATAACCAACTAAATCAAATCTCTATTAAACATAAAATCAAATATCAGTACAAATCTTACAAAATCAAATCTGCAAACTCAATCTATATTACAAAACAAATCCTAAATTTACAGTAAACAAAATCAATTAACAAATAATCACGATCCCTAATTGAATCTAATTCCTAAATCTAAGGTTACAAAATTGAAACAAAATCCTAAGAACAAACCCTATAAATACAGAGGAGAAATTAACAGCAAGAGGGGAAAAAAGCTTGAATTCGGAGAAAGCTTGACACATGAAGGGGGAAAAGATTCAGAGACGATAAAAAACGAAGAAGCTTGAATCCGGGAGGAATGGTAAGAACAATACAAAGGCGAAAGACTTGGGAGAAGAATACGGAAGAACTCAATCATTGAAGAATAGAGAATACTGTTAGGGTTTCAACATCTGAAACCCTAACCGTTGTTGTCAATGCTATCGTTCCACCATCAATCCGAAGCCTCCACCACCTCCACCATAACCTGTAAAAGAGAGAAAGGAGGGATTAAAGAACAAATCGGATAAAAAGTCAGAAATTAATCGCGGAATAGGTAAGATCTTTAGCTTTTTTTGTTTGCTTTGATGGTTGGGTTTTGATCGAGGGAGAACCGATAGGGTTGCGCCGCCGCCAGAGAGTGAAGAACATTAGGGTTTGGAAAGAAAGAAAAAGGGTTTATGAAGAAGGGTCGCGAGAGAGAGGAAAGGGAAAGTTCGTTGTAACAAAAGCCAAAAAACGAATGAATTGTAAAATAAATATCAAAACAAAACTTTATGTTTCGTATTTCTCCCATGCCTGCGCGCCTAGAATGATTAATAAAGTCCCTCAATTCTGTACCGTGCGATCATAATCGAACGGCCATAAGCCAAGTGCCATTGTAAGCTTCATGCTCCCTCACCCACGTAATCAAACCGGCCCTTCAAATTTGTAATGGGCCTAGCCCGTTATTGTTCACACTCCCATTCCATGTTTTGCTAAACTAGTTAACAAAATACACCCCCTGTCCAGGATTCATGTTGGGCCTATCCCTGCATGGCTTTTAACATCCCCTATTTTACTTAGCAAATAGAAACTGCACCCCCCTCTGATTAATTTATTTTTCTATATTTTTTTTACAATTCTTATGTTTTCTTCTATTTTCTATTTATAATATTTATTTCTTTTTAATAATCATTATTATTGATAATATTAATTTTTATAATTAATTATTATTATTAATATTAATTTTTATCATTATATTATTATTCATTGTATTATCATGTAAATAAATTATTTTTCCTAACAAACTCATGTACACATATTTTCAATATTTGCATTAACATATTTTTAGTCATGCATTAATTAAGATTTTTGCAATTAATACGATTTAAAAATATCAACAAACACTAAAACTATTTTTCGCAACAAACTAATCTAAACAACTATTTTTGCAAAAAGGTTTCAAACAAATTTTGACTAATCGGGCATTTAGTCCATAATTCAGCAATCTCTACTCTGGGTCAAAACGCGAGGCGATTCAAAATACATTTGCAACCCGTAAAAAACACAAACCCATACGAACTACGAATTTGGACTCTGATTCCTCATAAGAGGATACGTAGGCATACGACTAATGTCGTGGCGAGTTCCCCCATTAAAAATTAAAAACCCTTTTTTCCCCTATTAAAATTTAAAACCCTATTTTACCCGAACCTAAACCTAAAACCTAGTATCCTTAAGAATAAGGTAGATGAAAGGTGACTAACACCTTTCTTTCGTCTATAACCGAGTCCGGAACCTGGAATCTCTATCTGCGAATTAGGGTTTCCTATTAGATGCCCTTCCCTAGGATAAAAATTGATAGTGGCGACTCTTGATTTAAAATCCAGTCGAAACAGTTGGCGACTCTACTGGGGACCCCTTAACCCTAGGTTTTAGGTTTTAATTTGGGTTTTTACTATCTTTCTTTATTTATTTATTGCATTTATTTATTTCTTGTCTATTTATTTATCATTTATATATTTGTTATGTTGCGGTATTTTATTTCAAAAAATATTCTCAATATAACCCTTAGATAGAAGGTTCGTCTACTAGCTTAGGGAATACATCATCCCTGCGAGTTTATGTGACGACTTCGCCTAGAGTCAGTGGGATTCCGCAAAAGGAATACTTATCGAGAGATATCCTCTTTATGAGTAGGACTTTAGAATGCCACCCATGACTCTTTGTAACGGCCTTGACCCAAAATCTCACGACGAGACCTTTCACGACTTTGAGATGAAAGTCTCGGTCCGTAAAGAGGCTCCACCTAAGGGAGTCCCTTGTGCCTTTTCCCTCTAGTGTTATTCATGATACCCTTAAGGAGGCCACCTTATGGGAAGGGTAGAATATCCGTAGGCCAAAACTAAGAGCGTACCTTCTAAGGTTATCATTCATATAATCCCATTTCCGCTATCCCTAAAACTACAAGGGTCACTTCCGGCATATTACAATCCCTATCCTATAGGGTCTATCTTTCATAAGTCACAACCCATAATTGAAACAACCTGCCGAACCATCATCTGATAATGAAATCAATGAAGTCTCCATCGAACGTCTTTTATCCCTCTGAAAGGGAAAGGTAAACATCGAGAAAACTTGAAGAGGGTGAAATCATGATCAAATGACCGAGAGATTGGGTAAGGGACTCTGTTACGCGAGGGGAAGGTATTAACACCTAACACGTCTGTAGTACTCTGCAGTATCCACTCTTGTTTGTTCTAATCTAAGGGTGTGTACAGATATATGTCTAAGGCTTAAAGTTGAGAAGGGAATGCATGCAAAAGAAAGTAGAAAATAATGTAGGGAAAATAAAAAAAGTTGTGCTCGTTCGGGCGTTACCCCAATGCCTACGTATCCCTTTTAAGGAATCAGAGCAGTCGTTGTTCGGCTCATATATTTTGGTTGGTTTGTGTTTTTTAGTTAAGAAGACAAAAGCAACAATCAAGATGGAAAAACATCAGATAAAACGATAAAACATCAACAACAATGATAAAGAAACAAAAAAGGGATGACAAAACATTACATGGCAACACAAACTCAGATAATATGATAAGGCGTTAGCATGATAACAAAATATCAGACAAGACGACAAAACATTACACCTAACAATGATATAAAAAATCAAAGTAGGATGACAAACATACGCGATGGAGAAACACCGGCAACAAATATATGTTATGGAGAAACATCGACAAAAAGATAGCAAGATAGCAGGGCAAAGATGGAGAAACATCAACGACAAACATAAGTGATGGAGAAACATTAACAACAAACATAGCAAGATAACAGGATAACATGGCAAAAATGGCAAAACATCAACAATTCGGATGATAAAACATCATACCTAACAATGATATCGAGAGTCAAAGCAGGATAACAAACATGCGTGATGGCAAAACATCAGCAACAAACATATGCGATGGCAAAACATCGGCTAAAAGATAATAAGATAACATGGTAAAGATGGTGAAAAATAAATAACTCAGATGATAAAACATCACACCTAACAATGATATTGAGAATCAAAGTAGGATAACAAACATGCTCGATGGCGAAACATCGACGAAAAGATAACAAAATATAATAGCAAGGATGGCTAAACATCAATTTGAAAAAAGTTTAAAACAAAGCCAAAAGGTGCACAAACAATTAAGATTAGTTTGTTATTTTTACCTTGAAGAAGGATTTAAGTTTATTAGAGATATTTTATGATTTTCCAAGAAGAAGTTTTAGTTTTAAGATGCAATATGCAAAGAAAGGAAAAATAACTATACAAATCTTGCAAGAAAAAAATTATCAAAACAAATCTTTATTTCCTCAAAATATCAAACTTTACAATAAAATTGAATCAAAACAACACTCAATACAAAATCAAAAAATTTAAGGCATATCAAATTTATACGAATCTTTACATAACAAAATCAATCAATTACATATAGAATCAATTTCTGAAATCTCTAATTTCTTAACCAAACTAATTTGTAACGATTATCATAAAACTATTTCCTAAATCAGCTAACTAAAACACTATAAGTACCTAAGAACCCTAAATAGAAAAAAGGGGGAAATTGGAGGAGAAAAATTATTAAAGAGTAGTGAAATTCTACGAAGAAAATTGGAGAGGGAGATACTATAGAAGAAGAAAAGAGAAGATTTGGAGCCTAGTCATTCGTAAGACCGCGTCCTTGCTTGATATTTGGGTTTCAAAATCTGAAACCCTAAATCTGTGGTTCCACTGTCGCTCCTACTTCATCACTGTCGCCATTATCTTCATCGATGTTGCACCTGCAAACAAAAGGGGGAGGGGATTAGCGAAAACAGGATCGGAACTCAGAGCTACCGAGAAATACCCACTAGAGGTAAGTTACTGCGAATACACAAGTTTTGCAAATTTATTTGTTGTATGTCACATTGATTTTGGGTTTAGCTAGGAGATTAGAGAATAAGGGTTCGGTCTGGAGTTTCAATTGGGGGGTTGGGGTTAAACGGCGGCGATTTGGGGGGTGTTGGCCGTGCTAGGGTTTTTGTTGTGTGGAGAGAGAGAGATGATAGAAGAGACGGGGCTGAAAGGGAGGGAGCGAATAGAAATGAAAAGAAATATTTTGTAAAACAAAATTATATTATGTCATGTGATCCAATGTCTGCCATACCATGATAGTTACCTTGTATACTTCAATCATCACCGTATGATCATCATCACGCGGTACCAAAATGCATGCCCATCACATTACAGTACTCCCGCCCGTACGAGATCCAAGCGGACCTCCTCCCCAACACTTTTTGTCTTGGGCCTGGCGCAATCACTAGTAACACTCCTTTTTGTTTACTAAACATGTTAAATTTCACACCCCTAGGCCTTAATGGGCCAAGTCCAATATCTAGACTTGGACCCATACTCCCTGCACCCTGTTTCTACTAATTAGTTTAAACTCACACACCCTTTCTTTTCGGTCTGAATTCAATATCTGAATTTAGGACTCTGCTGCTCACACCCCTACTTTTACTAGCCTAACACAATTTGCACCCCCCGTGTTTTTAATTATTTTTTTATATTATAATTATATTTTAATATACTATTTTTATTACCATTATTATTATAAAATCAAATATATATTTTCAACTCATAAAAAATATTTATTTATTTATTGCATTAAAATAGTTTATTTTTATCATGTATTAATAAAGACATTTTTACAACTAATACATTAAAAAACATTTAACCAACACCAAATTATTTTCATAAATCAAATTAAATTCAACAATTAATTTTCGAAAAGGATTGTGAGTATATTTTAATTAACAACGCGCTTTGTCCAAAACCTCCATTATTCACACATCTGCACTAAGTGCAGGAAGAATTCAAAATATCTTTGTAATCCATAAATAACACAAACCCATACGAACTACGAATTGGGACTATGATTCCTCATAAGAGGATACGTAGGCATACAAATAAAATCGTGGCGAGTTCCCCTATTAAAAACTAAAAACCCTTACCCTAAACCTTTAAAATCTAAACCCTGGTATCCTTGTGAATAAGGTAGATTAGGGGTGCCTAACACCTTCCCTTCGTTTAAACGAAGTAACAACCTAGAATCTCTGTGTAAAAAATTAGGGTTTACTATTAGATTCCCTTCTTTAGGATAAAAACTATTAGTGGTGATTAGATTTAAATTCCAGTTGCAACACATGCTAACCTTTTCGTTTATTATTTCTCACTATCCACTTAATCTCTTAATCCCATTCTCTTGGCTCATGATTCACTTGAATCCAATTCAGAACAGTATTCCAAATTGGTTTAATCTCACTATAGTAAAAAATAAGGAGGTCAATATATTCCTCCTTGTGACAGAAGCTATGTATGTTGTTAGTCACCATGCCAAATTTCTATAATCTATCCTTGGTGGAAAGTTTTTTATAGCAAGCAAGTCATATAGTCATTAAAGCTCTAGGTCTGGTAGCATTGTTGACCATTAGAGTACTCCAAACATATTTTTTAATTCTCACTTCTCAAGCTTCTATAAACATGCTTCATTTGGAAATTCCTATTTGATAAGTGCAAAATTGTATTTATTTTGTATATACTTTTTATTGCACTTATCGACTTTTTTGTTGTTAATATCGTTGAATAATTTCCCGCTTTTTTTATAATTATATATAAATTGTATTTAATCTAGTTTTTGTGTATTTGTGTACCGTTTGATTGTTTTCTATTCATTTTATAGGTATTGATGAGTATTTGGAGCATGAAAAATAAAGTGTCGAAGACACGACTTCAATCCCGCGATTTTGAGCAACTCATCAAGGAATAAGGCTCAAAATAAAAGAATAAAAAATCATGAATTTGGTTGATATTTTGTCATTGTTATAAAGAGCATTGAATAAGCTTTCCAACACTTCAAAATGAGTGCAAATCAGAGTTACGATTCTCAAGTTATGGCTGGAATAGTGCAAAATTTTCTATTGTTTCTTCTAGTGTATTTTGCCCGGCAAAACTAGCAGGACAGAAACACGTCAAAAAGGATAAAAACACATTTTTTTAGGTTATGTTTTGGGTATTTTTGATCCCAACTCATCAACCCTCAATTTTTGGTAGAGAGAGATTGACAACAACAAATGGAGCTTGCATCTTGATGATCTGGAGTCAAATTTCTCATCAATCAGCGCTGACAATCCGTGAGATGTTTGGTTTTTCTCCATTTCTTCTCTATGTATTTCTCTATTTGTTGGGTTATGTTTGTATATTTACTTTGAACATATGTATATTTGTTGATCAGGGTGTTGTATAAAGCTTGCTTTAGAAATCAATCTTGATGTCTTTTTTGATCTTTTCGCTTTATGTTTGGATTTGGGTTGTTATAGACATATACCTCACAAATCTTGATTAGAGATGGATATCTATTAGTTTATAGATTATAGAGATAAATTTAGAGCTAATATTTAATTTGGGTGCTAAAGCTTATTGCCTCCGTGTTATTGTAGTGTGCAAAACATTGTTGATAGAGTAATACGGTTGGTCTCACGACTTGGTGTTAGACATAACCTTTGTTGTGGGTACATCTCATGGTGTCCGTGATAATTTTAACAAGTAGAGTAGGTTGAGTGCAATTTATCAACAGGTTTAAGTTTGTGACGAGTAGTGTAAGTTCATGCTTGATAGATTTCTCCTTTCTATTGAATGTATATATTTTATGTTCATTTATTTTCCTTTCTATACAAACCAAACCCATTCAAATCCAAATTTATTAATGAGAGGTTTTTCGAACGGCATATCAATAACCAATCTCTGTGGACACGATACAATATAATTTAAATATAACCTGGTAAATTAATACTTTACTTTTTGCTTGCCGCTATACCACAACAACAAAATGGCGCCGTTGTCAGGGATTGGTTCTAATTTTTTTGCATTGTGATAATTCTTTTGTTTTTAAGTTTTGTAATTAATGTATATGTTTTATAAAAATTTTACATTAACTTGTATATGATATTTGTGCAGATATGTGTTTTCACGTATTGTTGTGAATTGTCTCGTTCTTGTAATGTTTGTTGTGTGATTGTTAGGACACTTTCTTTAGGTTTTCCCGGTGTGGCAATACCATGACATGACTAGTGGATGTTACTAGCTTGCACAATAAAGGCGTCGAGGTTACGACGTAAAACAAGCATGTTTGTTTGTATTTGTTTAAGTGTGTGGTGATTTGTGTTTTAACAAGTTAAAACAAGGAAATGTTCTGAATTTCAAATCTTCACTTTTCAACTTGCTAATTCATTTTCACCCAGTTTTCATATCATTATTTGTATTTGTTTTGTTATGTCAATTTGTGTTTTCTGAAAGCTTGTCGTATTTAGCTTGAGGAGTTTTGTTCGTTGTAAATATTGTAAATCTTGTACATTGAAATTTTGTAGGAGTATTATTTTTCTAATTCTTTTATTGTTGTTTGGACTCAAGTTTTGGTCCGATAACTTGTAGAATATTGAGGTGATTTGTTAAGTTTGATCATTTCGACTTGCGAATGAATGATAATGATTTTGTTAAAGTTTTATACACGTTCGAGGTATGTGTTTAACGCTTTATATACTTTAACATATTCATGATACTTAGAATTTTTACAATTTTTATGCCATTCATTCTTTTGTATACTTGTTCATTTACGAATCACTTTAGTTCCCACCCTTTTTGTGAGGTAGCTTTCCATTGTTCACATATGCTGGAGGCCATAATTCTTGTTTTAACTTGATTTTATTATGCTTAATCTTTTGTTTTTGTTGATTGTATGAAAGCTTGAAGAAGATAAAGGCATTGTTTTTGTTTCATTTTGAGCATAACTATCTAGCCAAATAGGCAATTCACCTTGTGAGTGTGTGACCATTATTACCCCTTTGAGCTTTTTGTCAATATCAATGTTGTATTTGCTAAATGCTTGTCTATGAGTGTTTAGTTTCCCTTTTTGCATGGATGAATTCGTTGTTTTCTTGAACCCTCAACCATTGTTTTTGTTTGAATTTTTACTTTGCCTTAGAAAGTAGGGGGTATTCACTAAGATGTTGGTTGAATTCAAGTTGGGGAGAAAATGATTGTTTATTTATTGGTTGATTGCTATGAGGTTGAAAAGAGAAAAAAAGTGAAAATAAAGTGATAGAAAAAGAAAGAAACAATTAAAAAAATCATTGAAAAAAATCACAAAAAATAGTATGGAATATTGTTGTGTTAATAAGTGATGTGTGTTTGTGTAACACTTGTGATGAAGAAGAATTGTGGTTGGAATTCTATTGTTTGATACTTTGTGGAAGTAATTACTTCCTTAGGTTTAGGCAAGTTTTTGTTTCGATTAGCTTTAGGACTTATCACTTGTTTGTTTATCCGACCACGTTACAACCTTTAAAAGCCCTTGAGATTCTTGTTTTTATATTTTCAATGTAAATTTTTGGATGAATGCATAATTTAGTCTATTGTTTGCAAGATTGTTGAATGAGTGAACATACCCCATTTTTATGTGTTTTTCATCTACCGATGATTCTATTTTCTAGGTGTGATTCATTTGCAAACTAATATTGTTTTATAATGTTTGGAATGATTTTTGTATTTAGCATTTGGTTCGTGTTTATGTTATAGTCGTAGCTTAGTGGTAAGTGTTTACTTTGTGTGTTCTGATTTTCATTTGAACATTGCATTTGTTTTCTGTTTTCACAAACTTGTTGATTCATGATATTTTGGTTGATTAATTTTGGTTATTTTATTTGTTTAGCTTTGTTTGAGGATAAACAATGATTCAAGTTGGAGAGAGTTTGATATGTGCAAAATTGTAGTTATTTTTTAATATACTTTTTGTTGCACTTATTGATTTTTTTTGTTGTTAATATCATTGAATAATTCCCTGCTTTTTGTATAATTATATATAAATTGTATTTTATCGATTTTTGTGTATTTGTGTACCGTTTGATAGTTTTCCATTCATTTTATAGGTATTTATGTGTATTTGGAACATGAGCAATAATGTGTCAAAGACACGACTTCAAACGCGTGACTTTGAGCAACTCATCAATGGTTAAGGCTCAAAATAAAAGAATAAAAAAATAATCAATTTGGTTGATATTTTGTCATTGTTAGAAAGAGCGTTTAAAATATGTTTTCCAATGCTTCAAACCGAGTGCAAATAGGAGTTACGATTCTCAAGTTATGGTTGAAACAGTGCATAACTTTCTGTTGTTTCTTTTGGTGTATTTCGCCTGGCGAATCCAGTTTCGCCTGGTGAAACTGACAGGACAGAAACACGTTAAAAGGGGTAAAAACACATTTTTTAGGTTATGTTTTGGGTATTTTTGATCCCAACTCATCAACCCTCCATTTTTGTTAATGAGAGCTCGAAAACAACAAACGGAACTTGCATCTTGATGATCCGGAGTCGGATTTATCATCAATCGACGCTGACAATCCATGAGATGTTTGGTTTTTTCTCCATTTATTCTCTATGTATTTCTCTATTTGTTGGGTTATGTTTGTATATTTACTTTGAACATATGTATATTTGTTGATCATGGTGTTGTAAAAAGCTTGCTTTACAAATCAATCTTGATGTCTTCTTTGATTTCATATCAATCGCAAATATTCAACATCTTCATTCTTGTTCTCGTCCTCATCTTTAAAGTATGATACTCTTCATCATCTGTTTTCAATCCTTTTTTCATTCAATGTTGTATATTGTTCTTGGTTCATATATACCGTTTGTTAGCTATTTTGTTTGTTCCCCAAAATACCTTTCTTGTATTTAATGTTGTATATTGTTCTTGGTTCATATATATTTTTGTGATGCATATTCATATGCTTAAGGTTTAGCATTATATTTTTGTTATGAATATGCTTTAGTTTTTTGTTTAGATTTTGGTGTGGCGTTCACATTATTATTCGTGTATAAATTTCAGAAGTTGTTATGGACCGTAGTTGGATGAAAGCTGATAGATTAGATTCAATTTATGAGAATGGAGTTCATGAATTCCTTGAACATACTAATAAAAATAATCCCGACAATAATGATATCTTTTATTGTCCTTGTGTTAAATGCAGGAATATTCGTAAAGGTACAAAGGATGAAATATTACATCACCTATTTGTTGTTGGTATATGTGAAAATTATACAATATGGACGTGGCATGGTGAGGTGGATAAAGAGGGAATTCGGGCGTCACAAATTCAAAGAGTGGATGAAAATAAATATATGGATGATCCACCAGAGGATATGTTCCATAATATTGGAGAGTCTTCTTTTAATAATGCTCATATTTATGATACTTTATGTAGTGATAAATACACCCCTTTATATAAGGGATGCACAAGTTTTACACAATTCTCTATAGTGTTAAGGTTGTTTAATCTGAAGGTAAAAAATGGATAGTCGGATAAAAGATTCACATAATTACTTGATATGCTAAAGCAAGTGTTACCAGAAGATAACAATTTTCTGGGTCGTTGTTATGAGGCCAAGAAGATATTGTGTCTAATGGGTTTGTAGTATATCAAAATAAATGCAAGCCCTAATGATTTCATATTATACAGGAAACAGTACGAAGACTTGTATCAATGTCTGAAGTGTGGTGTGTCACATTACAAGATTAATGCCAATAATGGTGATGACAATGACTATGACAATTCTAGTAGGAAGCATCCTCCTGCTAAAGTGTTATTGTACTTGCCAATAATTTCAGGATTTAAGAGATTTCTTGCTAATTATAATAACACAAGGAATATGAGATAGCATGCAGATAAAAGAAAACATGATGAAAACATTCTCCATGTAGCTGATTCGTTGCAATGAAAGAAAATTGATTAGTTGTTTATAGATTTTGGAATTGATCCAGGAAAACTTAGGCTTGGGCTTTATATTGATGGAATGAACCCCTTTGGTAATCTTAGCACTAATCATTCTTTGTGGCTTTATCGTATATTGCAGAAGGCTTTTAATGGAGAGCAAGATTTTTCTATGGCTCGTAAAACTTTAATCAGGGATGAATTTTATCAATGATAATAACACATTAATGTTGCATTTGGAAAGAGAGAAAAATAAAAAGGGCTAGTTGATAAAAATATATGGAAAAAGATGTATGTGTTCTTTGATCTTTCATATTGGTCAAGTATTAATGTTAGACATTGTCTTGATATGATGTAAGTGGAGAAAACTGTGTGTCATAGTTTGATTGGAACACTGATAAACATTCTAGGCAAGACTAAAGATAGTAAGAGTTCCCATCTCGATATGGAGGCGATGGGTATACGAAAACAATTGGCTCCGATAGATAGAGGAAATAGAACTTATCTCCCTCCAATGTGTCATACTTTGTTTAAAAAGGAAAAGATAATTTTCTGCGAGTGCTTGCATGGTATCAAAGTTCCCCAAGGTTACTCATCAAACATCAAGAAACTTTTATCAATGAAAGATCTCTAGTTAATTGGTTTGAAATCTCATGATCATCCTATATTGATGCAACAACTTCTACAAGTGGATATCCATGGGATCCTACCAAAAAATGTGAGAGTAACTATAACCAGATTGTGCTAGTTCTTCAATGCCATATGTAATAAAGTTATGGATTTCAAAAAATTATATGAATTAGAAGATGAGGATGCCATAATGTTGTGTCAAATGGAGATGTATTTTCCTCCATCATTTTTTGACATTATGGTTTACATACTTGTTCATCTAGTAAGAGAAATCAGATTTTATGTTCCAATTTATTTAAGGTGGATGTATCCAATAGAGAGATATATGAAGATCTTTAAAGGATATAGGAAAAATCATCACTGATCGGAAGCTTTGATTGTTGAGAGGTACATCACAGAATAAGTTATTGAGTTTTCTACAAACTATTTATCAGAAGCATATTCTATAGGCAATCCAAAGTCTCATCATGTTGATCACACAGACGAAAGAGGTATTAAAGGTCTAAATGTTACGTTAATGGCTCAAGATGTAGTTATTCAAGAACATTTATATATATTGAATAATATTGATGAAGTGCAAACTTACGTAGATACTCACAAAAGACTTTTGAAGAAAAAATATCCCAAAATTAATGACGAGTTGTTATTAGAGCATAACAAGAGATTCATAGATCGATTTAACAAAAGGGTATCTAATGACCGTAATGTATCCGAGATACTTAAGTGGTAGTCTTACGAGCCAAAATTTAATGTGATAACTTGGATTGCATATGATATTGATCATTATACCTTTTATACAAAATCAAAAGATGATCATTGTACAATTCAAAATAGTGGGGTTATGGTTGAAGTCAAATTAATGTATTTCTCTAGTTTGATTAATAAGAATCATGTATTGGAAACCACCACATTCTATGGTGTCATTGTGGAGATTTGGGAGATTAATCATGTAATTTTCAAAGTGCCTTTATTTATATACAGGTGGGTTCCTAATAATATTAATGGTTTACACATTGATGAGTTAGGATTCACACAGGTTGACCTTGGAAAGGCATCTTTTATGACGGAACCATTCATCATGGCTTCTCAAGCAAAACAAGTTTTCTATGTGACCGACTCTTCAGAGATATCGGGGAAATGGTCAATCATTCTCCAAGGAAAACATATTCCTCTTAGTAATGAAATTGTGATATTCCATCCACTCCTTCTTACATAACACAAGTTTCTACCTTATATGATGAAGTTGATGGAGAGGTTGTGCATATTATTTTAATCGATCATGAAGAAGGCATATGAGAAAATTAACAAGTAAGTATTTCATTTTTTATTCATAATATATTAATTGTATGTTATTATTTCTACATATTTTTACTAATGCAAGTATGATTATTTGAAATAATATGAATTTATATGTCAAGACACCAAGAGACAAGACACCAATGGATAAGACACCTAGAGACAAGAAAGCAAAACACCAAGATACAATTATGTGATGTTATTGTTATACCCCAATTTCCCCTTCTAAGACCCTACATCACTCCATATCATTATAATACACCAAGACCACACATTAGGGTTGGGTTTTCTCTTGTACTAGCTCATATCTATAAGTTTTCCCTTAAGGGGTCACTAAGCACCTTGAATTGTGTATCTTATATGTCTATATTTTATGGTTATTGATCGTTAACTAACATAAAAATATGTATATATGTTTCAATGAATGTTTTTATTGTAGGTGTTGACACAATGGTATCCATCTCACTACCTAACATAGGGTTTGGAAGGTTGATCCTCAGCTAAATGGGTTTTCAATGGATTTTAAAGGCTTAAGAATTCAAAGCTATGATTATAGCATCAAATATCAACGGTGGAAGAATTCTCAATTTCATTTAGACCAAACTTGTCTCAATGAGAGTGGTTGGATTCATCAAGAAGATTCATAGGTTCATGTGTTTATTTCCATACCTTCTTCAACAAGCTCCATTTATATATAGGCTCCACCATTAAGTGTGATTAACAATAACACCATTGAAAGGTCCCATGTGATTCATCATGCTTTAGTTTGAAAGTAAAGTTCAAGAGATGCAAGTTGATTCAAAAAGTTTGACCTAATTGGACAAATCCTTGATTCAATGATTACAATTCTTAATTCTCTCAATTTTCAATATTTTTAAGTGGTTCTTTTTTCTATGGATTCTTATCATCATCTACAACAACTTCTCTTCACATGACAAGTCCAATTGTGCAAAGAAAATCATCATAAGTTGAAAGTGGTTACATGTCACTTTTGTACTTTCTGAGTACAGTTTGGTTGACTTACAAAGGCCATATCTTGTTCAATTTTTGAGATTTTTAATTGATTCCAAAGCCATGATTCTCGTCAAGGAGTCCTTAACATTTTAACTTCAAGAATCAAAGGTTAATTTTGAGAGTAAGATCATTTAAGTTTGGAAAAGATTACAAGTTCTTTGGAAAAGCCACTGAGTTCTATGATTTGACTTCAAGGGATTATAAATTGGTCAACTTATATTTCCTTGAGCTCATTATTTTTTCAAAATAAACTTTAAAGTGTATACTACAACTTTGTTTCAAGGTTCAAGGCTTGAAAATTCCTGGAAAGTTATTTAAAAATTGAAAAGATTATATGTCATTTGTGAATTCCTCAAGAAAATTTCATCATCTTCCTAAGGCCATAACTCTTTCAGTTTTTATGATTTTTGGATGATTTCAATTCCATAATTCAATTTCAGGATTACTTAACATTTTCTCTTCAAGGGTCAAAGGCTAATTTTGAGTGGAAGGCCATTTAAATTTGAAGGACATTATAGGTCACTTTAGAGTTCTATACTTCAAAATTTTTCTAAGTACCAAGATTCGTGTGTTTTTCCTAATTTCAAAGATGAATAAATCTCAACTCAAGTATCCAAATTCCATATTTCTTGGCAAATTTTAGAGATTGTAAGAAGGTATTTCCATTGCAAAAAGAATGATATAAAAAGGTCCTACGTTGTTTGCACCATTGGTGTGAAGTTGATGCTTCGAAACTGAAAATATCACTTGAAGTAAGAAGCAAATTTGTGAAATTTTTCTTCTAATCACAAAATTACCACATCATTTTCAATTAAACATAATTAGCAAATATGTTTGAATCATTTAAAATGTGAAAACGCATCATTCAGATGAGTTTTGATGCACATGTGATCACACTTTGTTCATGACCACGAGTGTGCATGATTTCCACCTAAATTGTACCATTCACCTGTCCTCTTGATTTAATTAACTTCTCATATAAATGAATACCATATTCCACTCATTTTCACAAGCTTCAACAACCAAAATCACCTTGCCAAACTCTCTCCATAGCTCACTGACCATTGGTTTTTACACAGGAATTTTGCATTTATTTTAGTCATTGTTTCTTTTAATTCACTGGTGTTTTATTCCATTTTACCACATTTTATTCTTTGGTTGGTATTTTAGTGTTTTCAGGAATAAAAGAATGAAACGGGATAAATCGGGGTAGAAAAGTGTAAAATTCAAAAAGTTCATAAAGAAGTGCTTCAGGAGCCCTGACACGGGCCGTGTTAGGGGGAGAATTTGGAAAGAAGTAAATATTGGGGAAAGGCAGAAGGCGACACGGGAGCCTATGTCACACGACACAGCTAGTGTCAAATCAGCTGAAGCACGCGTTTTTGGAGGAAGGATCAAAGGCGCTGACATGGGTGCCCGTGTCACATGACACAACTCGTGTCAATTCAGCTTGGCCAAGAGGTTGAATGTAGAAGATCACCGATGCTGACAAGGGTGCCCGTGTCTGGTGACACGGCCCGTGTCAGCTCAGGCGCTGAAAATTCTTAAGATTGGGAACTTTTAGTGTTTATGAACCTTGTAGGCTACTATGGTCTTTTGGCATCACCTAGGAAAAATGAGACTACTTAAACCTATTTTCTAGAAGAAAAAAAGGAGGAATTTTGTGGGCAAAATAATTTCATGATAGAGGATTGAAGCATATGCAAGTTGTGGGAGAACGAAGACCTTTCATGAGAGGAAGCAATTGAAGATCATAGTTCACCATCAATTTGTGTAATGTTTATCTTTATTTTTATTGAAATTTCCTTGAATATTATGTGTGGCTAAACCCCCCAATGCTATGATTTGAAAATGTATTGACCATGAATTATTGATTTTTAATACAATAGTTTCCTTTAAATTTAATTGTTCAAGGTTTCTAATGCTTTCCTGATCAGAACAATTAGGATTGAGTTACGGTTAACAACCAGCTGGACCACAGATGTTAAGGTTTTTGTACGATTAAGATATAATAGATATCACCTAGGACTAGGGATACCCTACAGTCACCGAAGTTAACCCTTGATAAGATAAATGCTTGACTCCATAAAATACTTCTAAGGACTTAGGATTTAGGATGGATGGTTAAAGGTTTTCTCACTAAGGACTTAGGGGAAAATAATATAAAGGTTCGGTAGTTGATGGTAATGAACTTGTAGACGAGATCAATAGTAGGTCATTACAGGGAATACACACACTCACCCCTAGCATAGTATTCACAGTAGTAAAAAAGTCAAAATTTACCTTCGCATATTTTTAATTATTATTAAGTATAATTACCAAACCAAAACCCCACATTGAGTTTTATTTAATTGAACCTCGCATTAATTTTTGTAATTTTGTGCAGTCCTTGAGATTGACATTTGGGGAATTTTCCCTATTATTACAGGAGGAAAAATAGTACACTTGCTATTTTTCCGATCATATTTTTGGCGCCGTTGCCGGGGACTTCCTAATTATTGAGTTTAATTTGAGTTCAATTAAAATTTTGTTTCTCTGTAACTAAAATTTCTTTTCTGTTATTTCCATGTTTTTGTTTTTACAGATTTTTCCTAACCTTTGCATGCGAGGAAAGTCCTCAGCTAAATTTCCTTTTGACGTAGAAATAGAAAGAACTTTTCATGCAAGGCGCAAACAAGCTCGGTGAGTTAAACAGGAGTCAGAAGGTTAATCTTATCATTTTGGTTCAGAGTCTGGAGAGGAAAAAGCAATGGCTAAAGACCCACCACCACCTGAGAGACTTCTTGGGGATTACGGAGGAGCCAATGCTCCAGCATGTCGGTTGACTATTGTGAATCAACCAGTCAATGTTGCAAATTTTCAACTGCATCCTTCATCCATCCGCCAACTCGAGAACAAATATTTCACCAGAAAGATCAATGAAGATGCGAATAAGCATTTGCAGAGATATCTCACCATGAGCACTACTTTGAAGATTGAGGGACACTCTGAGGAAGCCAAGAAATTAAGGATGTTCCTGTTCGTGGTGTATGAATATGCTGAAGAGTGATTTTACTCATTACTTGCTGGAAGTATCACCACTTGGGAACACATGGAGAAGACTTTTCTTAATGAATACTTTCCAGCTGCTGTTTACATTCGCAAAAGATATGAAATTATGAATTTTAAGTAGAAAGAAAAAGAGTCACTAGGTGATGCTTATAAGAGATTCAAGAGGTTACTGGTGGCTGGTGGCTGGTCTAATGCATAACATGAGTCAAACTGAACAAATACATATGTTTGTAAATGGCCTCCAAATGAAGACAAAGAAACTTATTGATACAGTAGTTGATGGATCAGACAACTTTGCAACAACCACTGGTGTGAAGAAAATTATTGAAGCAATTGCTGCAAATGAGAATCTGGAGCTATATGATAGAGTTGTAAGCAAACCAGAGGGAGTGATTGATCAGAAGTTGGAAATTAATCGGCAACTAAAAATTGAAGAAGCCATTGTTGTAGAAGTAGAGAAAAAGTTGAAAGCAATGAACATGCGTACTCAACAGGTAGCTCAGGTTCAACAGGTAAAGAAGATAGCTTGTAAAATTTGTAGTGGACCGCATAATACTGTGCAATGTCTTGCAACACCATAACAAATTGAGGGGATAAAATTCTTGAGGAAAAACAACCCATATTCTGACACCTACAATCTTGGGTGGAAGAATCATCCTAATTTATCCTGGAAAGATCAACAGTAACAAGCTCCTCAGAAGGCAGAGTGGGAGGTGGCTATTGAAAAGATGGCTTCCCAGAACTCTAAGTTTCAAGAAGAGACAAGGTGTAATCATATAAATAACACAACTGCAATAAAAAATTTGGACGTTCAAATGAAGCAGATTGCACAACAGGTAGCACTTCAAGCACAAGAAAATCAGAAAAGTCCTGAGAATGTGAATGCTTTCAAAACAAGGAGTGAGAAAATCGCTAGAGAAAAAGAAGATACTGTGAGGTTTGATGACAATATCATAGAAGTAGAGCTGGAAGTGAGAGAGAACAAGAAAAAAAAGGAAGAATTGGCATCACCTCTAAAGCCAGTTTAAGAGAAGGCTAAACCAGAGATCAAGTTACCATATCCCTCTCTAGTGGCAAAAAAGGACACAAAAGATAAATATTTTGAGAAATTTGTCAAAATCTTCAAAAATCTAGAGATCCACATATCGTTCTTTGAAGCGCTCGACAAAATTCCTTTGTATCAGAAATTCATGAAAGAGGTATTATCAAAAAAAAATATCAACATGAGAGGGATCGGTACCCATTGATGAGAAATAATGTACAATTACGCCCGAGATAAAAATACCTGTCAAGCAGAGGATCCGGGGTCAGTTGCAATACAATGCACAATAAAAGACAGAGCTTTCAAGAAGTTTCTGGTTGATTCTGGATCTAGTGTGAATTTAATTCCATTATCAATTTTCAAGAAGCTCGGTATTGAGAAGATAAGCAGGAGTGAGACAAATATGAAATTTGATGATCACTCCATCAAGAAGTCATTTGGAATAACTGAAGATGTTTTAGTAGAAATTAACAATTTTTTCCCAGTTGATTTTTAGATCATGGACATACCGGAAGATGAAGAGACTCCTATTATTCTTGGTCGACCGTTTACACTGACGGGTCGATGCAATTTTGATATCGAGACAAGTAATGTGACACTGAAATCATTTGATGAGGAGATAACCTTGAAGGTGTTGGAAATCAGGAAGCAAGGTGCAGGTGGAAAGGATAAATCTTCGGTCGGAATGATCAAAGTAGAAGGAGAAGGCAACAACTCAAAATCACAACCAGGAGAAGTCTCATGAAAAATCTCTCAGGTGGAAGCAATAGAAATTCGTAAATGCAATCAACAAGGAAAGGAGATAAAGAAGAAGGAACACTAAGATGAAAATATGGAAGTTGGAAGTGGCTGGAAGCACAAATGGGTTGAGACGTTTGATCTGAATGAGTTCCAGATTGCAGATGAAAGCAGCAACAAGGTGTGGAAAAGGAAGTACCCCCCATAAGGGGATGACCCGTCGAGCCATACGATGTTAAACGAAGCACTTCGTGGGAGGCAACCCACGTTTTTAATAATTTAGTCTTTCTTTTTGTTTTATTTGTAGGTAATAAAAAGGAAGTCTTACTGGTGAGAGCTAGGAGGCTGCAACATGTGTTGCACTACCCTTTGTGAGTCACCTTCTCGAGCTTGTTCTGAAACATTGGGATCAATGTTTAGTTCAAGTTTGGGGGAGGGTTTATTTATTTTCTTCTTTTCAAATTATTTTTTAGTGCTCCACGAATTACTGTGTAAATCCACGTGTTAAAGTCCTCCAAGTTGGCCAAAAATTTTTTTGAGTCTCATAGAGTTTGAGAATAATATATAGAGACAAAGGGATGGTTATTCGAGGGTAGGAAGTTTGAAATAACGTGACAGAGATATGAGTCTAACGTGTAGATTTGTACCATAGTTCTTAAATCCTAAGGAGTACTCTTAAAGTAGTTTATCCTCACAGCTTAGCATAACATAGATTCACATGCATGTATCATTGAAGGAGAAAGAAATAAATTTCGAACCAAATTATGAAAAGGAGGTAAAAGGCAACTGGCTCGCTTAGTTGGGTAGCCCTCACTAGGTTATTCAGCCCAAAGGAGGTTGATCCGTAAACATTGTCCATAAAGGACAATATATAAACTGAAAAGTTTTGAAAATTTCATCTAAATTTATAAAGGAGCAAAAGCTCTTATTTGGTGTCTGAGCAAAAATCTCTCTTAACCAGTCTTGTTCGTGTGATGATCATCAATAATTACCATTGCCTTAATTTGACTGTCCGAATGAAAAAGGAGGAAAATCAGAAAGAGACTTAAGTAAAAAGAATAGTTAGAGAGGTATCTGAAGTGGAACCTCTAAATTTAAAGATTATTAAGAAAACTCTTCATGTTATGTGAACATCGTATAGACTGCTGTTTGATCAGTTTGAATGGGCTACTGTGATTTTCATGAGTTCTTGTAATGGTCGTTTGAGGTCAAGCAACAATTTAAGTTTGGGGGATTTTAAACAGTGGCTTTTACACATGAATTTTGCATTTATTTTAGTCATTGTTTCTTTTAATTGACTGGTGTTTATTTCATTTTACCGCATTTTATGTTTTGGTTTGGTATTTTAGTATTTTTAGGAATAAAAGAATGAAAAAGGACAAATCGGGACAAGAAAGTGCAAAATTCAGAAGTTCAGAAAAAAGTGCTTCAGAAGCCCTGACACAGGTGGCTGTGTCACATGACACGGGCCGTGTCAAGGGGAGAATTTGAAAAGAAGTGAAGATTAGAGTAAGGCAGAAAGCGACACAGGCGCCTGTGTCACATGACACGACCCGTGTAAAGTAAGCTGAAGCGTGCGTTTTTGGAGGAACGATCATAGCGCTGACACGGATTCCCATGTCATATGACACGGCCCATGTCAATTCAGCTTGGCCAAGAGGTCGAAAGGAGCATATCACAGATGCTGACACGTGTGCCTGTGTCCGGTGACACAGACCGTGTCAGCTCCGGCGCAAAATTTTTTTATGTTTGGGAATTTTTAGTGTTTTTGAACTATAGAGGCTACTATGGACTTTTGGCATCACCTAGGAAAAACGAGACTACTTAAACCTATTTTGTAGAAGAAAAAAAGAGGAATTTTTATGGGAAAATAATTTCACGATATAGAATCGAAGTCTGTGCAAGTTGTGGGAGAACAAAGTGTTAGAACAAAGTTTGAATCTACTACCCTAGGTTAAAGTTTTGATGATAACAAAATGCTAGATTAATAAATTGTATAATTCATATGAGACATAAATGCTATCTAAAAATTATATTGTGCATTTACAGAATCTCTGATGGATATCAGCATAAGAATGTCAACATCAGCATCAGAAGATGAAATATCATATGCCAGCATCAGAAGATCAAATATCATATGCCAGCATCAGAAGATCAAAGCATGTGCTTACGCTGAAGCTTGATGAACAGATCTGTGCTCAACATACTCTAAACTCTGATCAAGACAAAAACAATATCATCAGCACCTAGAAGCGTCAGAATAAGCCAAAGCCAATCAACACGCTTAATTGACAACGGTACTGTGCATTCAAGACACTTTATTCCCAACGACTGTATTCCAAGACAAAGATCTTCTCAATATGGAAAGAACGTAATGGGCATTGAAATGGAATAATTGACTACAACGTATCTTTTCCAAGGCTATATAAACAAGTCAGTGAGAAATGAATTGGCCAATGCTCTACAACTCTTTACAAGCCTAAAGCAAATCATCTTCATCCTCACTCATAGAGCTTGCTATATCTCTCAAATTGCTTACTCTATAGTTATAGCATTCCAGTTTCACATAAGCTAAATTTGTGTATTATCACAGTTGTGATATAAAGTTTTTGTAGAAAACATTCAACACACATAGTATTCATTTATCTGTAAGAAAGAATTTTCTTGAGAAACCGGTCTGTGGTTTAGACTCAAGAAGGCTTTAGCAGTTGTTAAAGCAGTTGTAATATTCAGTTGAATATAGTGGATTAAGACCTCGTTGGAGAGAGGCGAAATCACCTTGACGGGTGGACTGGAGTAGTTTGAGATCAAACGAACCAGGATAAAAACAACGTGTTGTCTGCATTTGATTTCAAGTTTTACAATTCAACCCCCCTTCTTGTGTTTTTCACTTCTTCAATTGGCATCAGAGCGCCTGGTTCTGAGCTAAAACACTTAACCGTGTCAGTACAAGATCCAGCGTCAGAAAAACACAATGGCAGGAACATATCAACACACCAGCAATGACAACAATGAAGATAGAGACAGATTCAGCGGCAAAGCTCCAGTCTTTGATGGAGAGAATTTTGATTACTGGAAAGACAGAATAGAAAGCTTCTTTCTGGCACATGATGCTGATCTGTGGGACATGGTGACAGATGGATACACGTACCCAGTGAATGCAAGTGGTCAGAAGATTGACAGGAAGGAAATGTCTGATCAACAAAAGCGTGACTTCAAAAATCACCACAAGGCCAGAACTATTCTTCTCAACGCCATCTCTTACGCTGAATATGAAAAGATATCTAACAGAGACACTGCAAAGAGTATGTTTGACTCTCTCAGAATGACGCATGAAGGCAACATTCAGGTTAAAGAAACTAAAGCTCTTGCGCTCATTCAGAAGTATGAGGCATTTAAAATGGAAGAAAGTGAATCAATTGAAACGATGTTCTCAAGATTTCAAATTCTGGTGGCTGGTCTCAAAGTTCTGGACAAAGGGTATTCTACTGCTGATCATGTCAAGAAGATCATCAGAAGCTTGCCAAAACAGTGGAGGCCAATGGTTACAGCGCTGAAGCTAGCTAAAGATCTCAACAAAATCTCTCTGGAGGAACTTATCAGCTCCTTCAGAAGTCACGAGATAGAGCTAGAAGCTGATGAACCTCAGAAGTAAGGTAAGCCTTTAGCCTTAAAATCTAACAGAAAATCTGACTCCAAAGTTTTGCAGGCTGTTGAAGAAACTTCTGATGGGTCCTCATCAGAAGAAGACGAACTTTCCCTCCTCTCCAGAAGAGTGAATCAACTATGGAAGCAGAGGAAAAGAAAGTTCAGGAATACCAGAAGATCCGATCAGAATGAGTCCTCCTCCAGATACAGAAGGTCAGACTCCTCCTCTGGATACAGAAAATCTGAAGGCTCCTTAGGAAGCAGAAAGCCAAACACCAAGGACATCATCTGCTATGAATGCAACGAGCAAGGACACTACAAGAGTGACTGTCTAAAGATTCAGAGGGAAAAGCCCAAAAAGAAGTTTGGAAGGGAAAAGAAGAAGAGTCTCATGGCTACATGGGATGACTCTGACTCGTCTGAAGCTGACTCAGAATCAGATGATGAGAGAGAAAACATAGCTCTCATGGCTAACATATCAGAAGACAGTGAAGCTTCTAAATCAGACTCTGCATCAGACACCGAAGAGGTATTCCCTGACTTTGCAATTAATTTTACTAAGGCTGAACTTGCTGAAAGCCTTAACGAAATTCTGGAAAGATATCAGCAGATCAGAGTTAAATTCATAAACCTGAAAAGGAATCTTGATTCTGACTCTGATAAAACTGAGAGTCTCAAATTGGAAAATTATGAGTTGAAAAATAAAATTTCAAAATTAGAAGATCTTTTACAAAACTCTCAGAAGGAAACAATTTCTAAAACTCCCAGCAGCGCTGATGAGATCATCAAGGAGTATGATCACAGCTTTCAGAAGTTCCTTGCTAAAAGCATAGATAGAAGCAAAATGGCTTCAATGATCTATGGAGTTAGCAGAAACGGCAGAAAGGGAATAGGATACCAAGGTAAGGTACCTACACCAAAGAATGCCATGGATCTAATTATTAAACGTACTCCTCTGAATTCACACTTTGTGTATGGTCACACACATGACATTAAATATACAAGTAGTAATTATTCTGTGAAACCAAAATTCAACCAGAGTTTTGGTAAAGCTAACAAATCAGGACCCAAGAAAATATGGGTACCTCTGGATAAAATAATACATGTTGCAGATATCTTTAGCAGCAAATCAGAAACACCAGTCATGGTACCTGGACTCTGGCTGCTCACGACATATGATGGGAAGAAGGCATATGTTCCAAAGCCTGAAACTTAAGCCTGGAGGCCACGTAGGCTTTGGAGGCAATTATAGGGGAAAGATCATTGGCTCTGGAACAGTAGGTAATGGAAATCTTACCTCTATAAATAATGTTCTATTAGTAGATGGATTAATGCATAATCTGTTATCCATAAGTCAATGAAGTGATAACGGTTATGATATAATCTTTAATCAAAAATCATGTAAAGCTGTTAGTCAGAAAGATGGGACTATCCTATTTAATGGAAAGAGGAAAAACAACATTTATAAAATCAAACTTTCTGAACTAAAAAGTCAGAATGTAAAGTGTCTTCTGTCTGTTAACAACGAGCAATGGATGTGGCACAGAAGATTGGGGCATGTTAGTATGAGAAGAATATCTCAGATTAACAAACTCAATCTGGTCAGAGGACTTCCTAATCTGAAGTTCAATTCAGATGCTCTGTGTGAAGCATGTCAGAAAGGCAAGTTTGCAAAGCCTGCTTTCAAATCTAAAAACGTTGTTTCCACCTATAAGCCATTAGAACTTCTGCACATTGACTTATTTGGACTAGTTAAAACTGCTTCAGTCAGTGGCAAGAAGTACGGGTTAGTAATCATAAATGACTATAGTAGATGAACATGGGTAAAGTTCTTAAGACACAAGGACGAGTCACACTCTGTGTTTGTCACCTTCTATAACCAAGTTCAGAATGAAAATGATCTTAGAATCGTTAAAGTCAGAAGTGATCATGGTGGAGAATTTGAAAACAAAGATTTTGAGTCATTCTTTAATGACAGAGGCATTCTGCATGATTTCTCTTGTCCTAGAACTCCCCAGCAAAATGGAGTTGTAGAACGAAAGAACAGAACATTGCAAGAAATGGCCATAACCATGATCAATGAGACAAACGTTGCTAAGATCTTCTGGGCAGAGGCAATAAACACAGCGTGCTACATTCAGAATAGAATCTCCATAAGACCTATTCTGGAAAAGACTCCATATGAATTGTGGAAGAACAGAAAGCCAAACAGTTCATATTTTCATCCATTTGGATGTACTTGCTTTATGTTAAACACAAAAAATTATTTGAACAAGTTTGACTCTAAAGTACAGAAGTGTATTATGTTAGGATACTCTGAACGCTCAAGAGGGTATAGAGTATACAATACAGAAACACAGATTGTGGAAGAATCAATCAGTGTTCGTTTTGATGATAAGCTTGACTCTGAAAAGTCAAACCAAAATGAAGTCTTTGCAGGTATGGAAGTTGAATTCACAGGTTCTGAAGACAAGTCATCAGAAGCTCTCAACAAAGACACTCCTTCAACATCAGAAAGAGGCACTGCGAGCAATCCAGCAACATCTGTTGATAAACCTCAAAAAAGACTACCCAGAAGCAGCATGGATCACCCAGAAGAAACAATCTTAGGGAGAAAGGAAGATCCAATCAGAACAAGAGCCAGCTTCAGAAACTCTGAAGAATCCCTCATGGGACTTGTTTCTCTGATTGAACCTTCTTCAATTGATGAAGCACTTCTGGACAACGACTGGATTCTAGCAATGCAGGAAGAGCTGAATCAATTCACCAGAAATGACGTGTGGGATCTAGTTCCCAGACCAAAAGGATTCAACGTCATTGGAACAAAATGGGTGTTCAGAAACAAACTGAACGAACAAGGTGAAGTCATCAGAAACAACGCATGACTGGTAGCACAAGGTTATAGTCAGTAAGAGGGGATAGACTATACAGAAACCTTTGCTCCAGTCGCCAGGTTAGAATCTATCAGACTTTTAATTTCTTTCGCTGTTAATAAAGGAATCACTCTATATCAGATGGATGTCAAGAGTGCATTCTTAAATGGCTATATAGAAGAAGAGGTTTATGTGCACCAACCCCCTGGTTTTGAAAGTACAAAAAATCCAGAATATGTTTTCAAACTAAAGAAGTCACTGTATGGTCTGAAACAAGCTCCCAGAGCTTGGTATGAAAGACTAAGTAACTTTCTGTTACAAAAAGAATTCACCAGAGGGAAAGTGGACACAACCTTATTCTGTAAGACAATTAAGAATGACATCTTAGTGTGTCAGATTTATGTTGACGATATTATATTTGGATCTACTAATCCTTCTCTTGGAAGAAAATTTTCTAAGTGTATGCAGGCAGAATTTGAGATGAGCCTCATGGGGGAACTGAAATTCTTTCTGGGAATTCCGATCAATCAAACTCCGGAGGGAACTTACATTCATCAGAGCAAATATGTCAGAGAACTTCTGAAGAAATTTGATCTCTCAGAATGTAAGTCATCAAAGATTCCAATGCATCCCACGTGCATTCTGGAAAGAGAAGAGGTAAGCAAAAAGGTAGAATAGAAGGTCTACAGAGGTATGATTGGTTCTCTTCTTTATCTGACGGCTTCAAGGCCTGATATTTTAATCAGTGTATGCATTTGTGCAAGATTCCAATCAGATCCTAGAGAATCTCACTTAAAAGTTGTTAAGCGAATTTTCAAGTATCTGAAAGGTTCTACTAATCTGGGTTTATTTTATAGAAAATCTAGTGATTACAGCTTAGTAGGTTACTGTGATGCTGACTTTGCTGGAGACAGAGTAGAGCGTAAAAGTACTTCTGGAATCTGAAAGTTTCTGGGAGAAAATATGATCTCTTGGTCCAGCAAAAGGCAATCCACAATTGCGCTATCAACAGCAGAAGCTAAATACATAGTAGCAGCAGGATGCAGCACACAAATGCTCTGGATGAAAAGTCAGCTTGAAGACTTCCAGATATTTGAGAGTAACATTCCTATACTCTGTGACAACACTTCTGCCATTTGCTTAAATAAAAATCCAATTTTGCATTCTAGGGCTAAGCATATAGAAATAAAACATCATTTCATTAGGAACTATATTCAGAAAGGCATCTTAAACTTAAAATTTATTGATATAGACCATCAATGGGCTGATATTTTCACAAAACCACTTTCTGAAGATAGGTTCAACTTCATTCTGAAACATCTCAGCATGAAGCTCTGCCCAGAGTGAAAATGTTTTAATTTTATATATTAACCTTCAGAATTTGTTTTATTTCACTATGAACTTCTGATCAATCTTCTTTCAGAAACTTAGACATGCAGATTGTATCAGATTCTATCCATAAAGATCTGAGCGTTTCATTTCAAGGATAGATGTGCTGTTCACTAAATCAAACAAGTGTCATCCAGTCATCAGCTAATTCCTGAGGCAGAACACGCGTGCACGCTTCTGAGAAGGCAAAGCGCTGATTGGATGCATTGAGACATATGTCATGGGTAACCGTTCCAAATATCTTTCTAAATCCCCCAAAATCAGCCAACATTAAATGCGAGTAATCATGAGTTAATTCTCTCTCTTAAAACGTTTATGTTTTCAAAACAATTTTTGAAACCTATTTAAACGCCTTAAACATCATTCATTCATTTTTACCGTCACTTACAATCTTCAAAATATTTCTGTGTTCTTACTGTGTGTTCACCTTCTTTCTCAAAGAAATTTTTTTTCAAGCTTTTCCTCAAAAACCCTTGTGTGAACATGGCATCCTCTAGCATTGCATCTGTAGGTTCCCAGCAAGATGCTTCTTCTGAACAATATCAGATTCCTTTCAGAACGCTCCTCACTCCGGTCAAGAACTTGGAAGTTCTGTCAGAATTGATAGTAGATTTCGTCAGCTTGAAGGAAAATGGCTTTGATTTGTCTGAAGAAATTAAGGCACAAGGTTGGGAAAAGTACTTTGATAGGTTGGTGGGTCCAACGTTCCCAATTTCTGTTAAAGAATTCTGGATTCATGCGTCTTCATCAAATCATCAGGTTACTTCGTATATCATGGGAAAAAAGATAGTGATTACTGAAGATCACATTGCAAGGCTGATTGGATACACTGGTGGTGGTATCCGCTGTATAGACATGGCAGAAAGGTGCTCAGATGTTGCTGTTATAGCAAGGCAGATTTTCACACATGGGGTTCCCTCCAGCAAAATCAGAGATTTGAAAGATCAGCACAGAGTTTGGGCAAAGATTATTCTGGGCTACTTCAATCACAGGAAGCCTACAAGCTCTCCTGATTACATAAACATAGATCAACAGTTTCTGATCTATTTTATTAATCAGAAGGTAAAGATTAATCTAGCTCATCTTCTGTTCAACCATCTGAGGACCAGCGTCAAGGAGACTAGAGAAGAAGAAAGGACTAAAAGGGATTGGATACCCTTCGGCAGATTGATATCAGATATTCTAACGGAGAATAGGCTGATTGAACACTTGACAGAGGCACAGGAAATAAGCTCTCTAGAACCTTCTGTTGGCAAGCAGCTGAATGCCAAGAATATCAAGAAGATGAAGCTGATAGAGAACATTAAGAAGGAGCCCAGCGTTACTCCTTTTGCTGAAATCTCCAGCAGAAGAATTCCCCTGGACGACTTCCCCATGTTCTCAGAGATTGACTCCAAGCCTCAAATAGTTCTGAGATACTTGGATGCGTGCAAAGCTGATGGAACAACACCCAATCTCAACATTCAAGATCTTCAGCAGAAGGCACCAGAGGCTACTCTGAAGAAGACTAAGAAGAGAAAGGTTGCATCAGAAGGATCGTCTCAGCAGACCCCAAAGAAGAGAGGTAATCTGTCTTCTGTTAATGTTTTAAATTCATCTGCCGTTCCAACAATTATTCCAACCCCAGCTTCATTTGAAATCCCAATTCCCATTCCAACCATTGATGATACTGAACCTGAGTTTGACCCTTCTGAGTCATTAACCCTCAGAAGATCCCGCGCCAAACCTCACAATCCAAAACCTACAACCACAACAGAACCAGAACTTGAAAAAGTTCTTCAGAAATAGATCAACACTCTTACGCTCCCCATACAGAAAATCCAAATCCTCAACCAGAAACTCCCCATTCACCTCAACCAGAAACTACACTCTCACCAATACCAGAAGATCCACATTCACCACAACCAGAAATTCCACAACCTCCATCTCCACAACCAGAACTTAATCCACCTTCACCTCAACACGAATCATCTCAACAACCTGAGTTTCAACACTCTGAGGCTCAAACCCCTGAACCTCAATCATCTGAATCCTATGAACCACAACCCTTAGCCATACAATTTCCTGGTGGTACCACTGTTAATATCCCTCAACTACCATCCTCACCAGAAATTACTCCACCTAATACCCCATCCAGTCCAATAATCATTCCTGATTCTCCTACTCCCTCACCCAAGCAAAATCCAGATGACCCCAGCAAGACCTTCATTGATCTAACAGTCCTTGAACGCCTTGCTGCCCTTAAAAATAAAATCGCCATTCCCAAACCCAAACAACCTGATGTTGGTTCTAGCATCTTGAATTTTTAAACAGACATGCAAAAGTGGATTTCTTCTCTAAAATAGGCTAGTCCGGGAGTGATTGATCCTGCTGTTTCAGACCAACTCTGGACACAATTCAGAGGATGGGTATGCGCTGAAACCCTTAAGCTGCAAGACCTAAGCTATGAACAGGCTCAACAGAACTTCAGCAATCTGCTGAAAGAAATTGAAGGTCCAGTTTTGAGTCAACTGCTGAAGGAGGAAGTGCTTCATCTGGACAGTGAGCCTTGGTCTGAAAAGCGTCCAGCTTCAACAGTTCAACCAGCAGAAGAGCAGACGATTCCAGCTGAAGATTCAAGTCAAGAAGAAGTTATTGCAGAAAGCTCTCAGAAGCATCCTGATTCTGACACCTCTCAAGCTGCATTGGACAGGCAGAATCTTGAAGAGCTGAAGCAAAATGATCTTCGACTGCAGGAGAGAATGGATGAGAATGATCAACGAATGAAGGAAAGGATGGATGTTCAGGATAGTAAGATTGACTCAGTAGTCAGAATGGTGCATCAGCAGAAGGAAACCGCTGATCAGATTAAGAGCATACTAGAAGCTCTGTTCACACGCCTTCCTCCCCAACCTTAGATTTTGTTTCTTGATTTTTTCACTGTTTTCTTTACATGTTATCTGTAACATTTTATGAGCTCTGAACTGAATACAATCGTTTTTCTGCACTGATCGTTTTTAACTTCAATTATTTGCACTTTTTGATTGCTGACAAAAAGGGGGAGAAAGAATGATATTTTTCAATAACGGATTACTGAGACAAAAGTCTCAAACATTCTAACACTCTGATATACTTGAATGTTTCTTTGTTCTGCATAAGCTTACAGGTACAAGAATCTGATGAACTCGAATACACTGAAGCTCTGCTCTAGTAAAGGAAAGATCTGATGCTCAAAGAAAGTTTAATAAAGATCTGATGCTAAAGGACTCATGGAATTAAAAGGGAAGTAATAAACTCAGGGGGAGTTTTTCTGATCATAACTCTTATACCTTTCTATTCCCTATCTTCTTATCTTTGATACCTTTCTGTTTATCGCTGATACAAATTTATTATTTGGTTATCTCTGATATTTTTTCTTTAAATTTCAATTGAAAATATCCAGTTTTTGTCATCATCAAAAAGGGGGAGATTGTTAGAACAAAGTTTGAATCTACTACCCTAAGTTAAAGTTTTGATGATAACAAAATGCTAGATTAAATAAATTGTATAATTCATATGAGACATAAATGCTACCTAAAAATTATATTGTGCATTTACAGAAACTCTGATGGATATCAGCATAAGAATGTCAACATCAGCATCAGAAGATGAAATATCATATGCCAGCATCAGAAGATCAAATATCATATGCCAGCATCAGAAGATCAAAGCATGTGCTTACGCTGAAGCTTGATGAACAGATCTGCGCTCAACATATTATAAACTCTGATCAAGACCAAAACAATATCATCAGCACCTAGAAGCGTCAGAATAAGCCAAAGCCAATCAACACGCTTAATTGACAACGGTACTGTGCATTCAAGACACTTTATTCCCAACGGCTATATTCCAAGACAAAGATCTTCTCAATATGGAAAGAACGTAATGGGCATTGAAATGGAATAATTGACTACAACGTATCTTTTCCAAGGCTATATAGACAAGTCAGTGAGAAATGAATTGGCCAATGCTCTACAACTCTTTACACGCCTAAAGCAAATCATCTTCATCCTCACTCATACAACTTGCTATATCTCTCAAATTGCTTACTCTATAGTTATAGCATTCCAGTTTCACATAAGCTAAATTTGTGTATTATCACAGTTGTGATATAAAGTTTTTGTAGAAAACATTCAACACACATAGTATTCACTTATCTGTAAGAAAGAATTTCCTTGAGAAACCGGTCTGTGGTTTAGACTCGAGAAGGCTTTAGCAGTTGTTAAAGCAGTTGTAATATTCAGTTGAATATAGTGGATTAAGACCTCGTTGGAGAGAGGCGAAATCACCTTGACGGGTGGACTGGAGTAGTTTGAGATCAAATGAACCAGGATAAAAATAACGTGTTGTCTGCATTTGATTTCAAGTTTTACAATTCAACCCCCCTTCTTGTGTTTTTCACTTCTTCACAAAGACCTTTCATGAGCGGAAGAAATTGAAGATCATAGTTCACCATCAATTTGTGTAATGTCTATCTTTATTTTTATTAAAATTTCCTTGAATATTACGTGCGGCTAAACCCTCCAATGATAGGGGGTGTCCCTGATTTACAAATGTATTGACTACGAATGAATGATTTTTAATACAATAGTTTCCTTTCAATTTAATCGTTCAAGGTTTCTAATGATTTCCTGATTGGACCAATTAGGATTGAGTTACGATTAACAAACAGTTGGACCGTGGTTGTTATGGTTTTTGTATGATTAGGCTATAGTAGATATCACCTAGGACTAGGGATATCCTATAGTCACCAGATTTAACCCTTGATAAGATAAAGGCTTGACTCCATCAAATATTTCTAAGGACTTAGAATTTAGGAGGGATGGTTAAAGGTTTTCTCACTAAGGACTTAGGGGAAAATAATCTAAAGGGCCGGTAGTTAAAGGAAATGAACTTGTAGAAGAGATCAATAATAAAGGTCATTACAGGACAAACACACACTCACCCCTAGCATATTATTCACACTAGTAAAAAAATCATAATTTACCTTCACATATTTTTAATTATTGTTGAGTACAATTACCAAACCAAAACCCCACATTGAGTTTTGTTTAATTGAACCTCGCATTAATCTCGGTAATTCTGTGCAGTCCTTGAGATAGACATTCATGGAATTTTCCCTATTATTACAAGAGGCAAAATAGTACACGTGCTATTTTTCCGATCACTCACATTTTTGAGTTTTCTAATTCACCCTTTCCTTGTTTTTCAATCCAATTTCTTTATTCATTATTCATCCCTGAACTTCCCTAAAGCTAACACAACAAGAAACAAGCCTTGAAGTGTCCTAAATCGTGCTAGCCAAGTCTAGTTTCAGAGAAATTTCTTCAGACTTAATTAAGGTAATTTAAGGCACCAAATATTCTAACTCAAATTATTTGGATGGTCTATGATGTTCACTGGTACTTTCTTTTGACTTAATTTTTATTAATTGATGAATTTGATACATTTGTTTTTTAATTCAATGTTTTCAAAACTCACTGATTTTTTCCAAATCAACTACGTTGTAGTTAATATAAATATTTCACGAGCATATGGTAGTGATCTTCTTGAGTAGACGCATCTGATCGTACCACTATAAACGCGTACATTTACATTTTCTCTTTTTTTTTGTTTTAATTGTTTTAAACTTCAAAAATTCATAAAAAATTCATTTCTGATTCAAAAATTATGAAAAAATTACTAAAAAAACTTTTTATTTTTCTCTTTCTGATTTTTATGTTTTCATAATTTTATTTTAAGATTTGATATTTTTTTATGATTTTCCTCATCTTTTGATTTGTTTTAATTGTTTAAAATATTTTTTAGTCTTTTAAAATTATGAAAAAAATAAGGAAGGATCCAATGACACTCTTTTAAATATTGGTGACCTTATTTGATTTCTATTTTTGATGTTGATATTATTATGACTTTTGTTTTATTTTACTTATTTCTTCATATTTTAAACATAGTTTTTGACGTTTAAAAATCCTAAAAAAATTTGTCAGCACTTGTTGACCTCTTTTTGACATTGGTAATTTTCTTGGATTTTTATTTGGTGTTTTGATACCTTTTGTGTATTTCATCAATAAATTCCAATTAAATATCCATTTTTAAATCATTTTTATATTTTATTTTAATGGTTTATTTTATTTTATTTTATTTGGTTCTGACTTGGTGATACTTGAAGACTTCTTGAGTCATAAATTTCCTCAACATCAATAGAACTTGGGTGTTGACACGTCAAGAGACCAAATTCACCAAGATGGTTGATTGATTTTGATGAAGTTAGACCTAGTTGTGATTCATCTGAGGCATTGGTTACACCGTGACTTACCCTTTTCCCCTTCATCTTATTCCCTTTCTTCTTTTCCTATTGATTGGTTCTTAGTGGCCCAAACTTTATGTTTATAAGCCCAAGTATGGTTAAGTGTTGAGCTATGGCCAATAACATCAAAAGCTCATGGTTAGGAGGCTTTGATTCTATCAATCCTCTAATGAGTCTTCATCAACTTTGACTTAGACTCAAGGATCAAAGAATCATGGATCATATCACTTGGAATTATCCCATTTTCTTCTTTCATTTGATTGATCCTTAGTGGCTCAAACTTTGTGTTTGTAAGCCCAAGGATGATTAAATGTTGAGTTATGACCAATAACCTTGACAACTCATTGTTAGGAGGCTTTGATTCTACCAATCCTCTAATGAGTCTTCATGAATTTTGAATTAGGATCAATGTTGAAATCATTATGGATCATTCATCTAAAAAATTTCCCCAACCATCAACTATTAACTTTTAACCGTTAACCATCAAATCATTATGTCTTATTTTTATGCATTTACCATATGTCATTTATCTTTAAGCATTTACATCTCATGCAATTTTCCTTTTTCTCACTTGAGCATTTACTTTTTATCGTTTTCTCTTTGCTTACTTGAGCATTTACTTTATGTTATTTTATCTTTTCTCCCTTGAGATTTCTTTTCTCTTTTTAATACACTTAATAATCAACTTGGAAATTAAAAAATGTCAAGGTTACTTGGACTATCTGGTTACTACCCCTAGCACTTTGGAGTTGTGGATTCCTGAGATTTAGGATTAGAAACCTTGTGGCGTTGAAACCTTGTGATCTGCGGATGATATTTTTGTGAAGTTATTCTAAAGTACTTGAGGTTTACTCCAAGGTATTGACATGAATTTTTTGTGTGTGCAGGTTATTCTGATTTTCATGCTTAGTTGTGATTTGGAATTTTTTATTTTTACTTTAAAACTTTTTCTCAAAGATTAAACTCTTGTTGATTCTTGTAGTGATGCAAGCTAATATACTTCTATGATATGTAGTGAAGTGAGTCATTTTTCACTTGGGTGTTGAGTGATGGATTTTGAATACAAGTTATATCCTCCACTTTGAGATGATGTAAATGCTCCTTTCTCATAATCGTGGGTAGTAAGTATGTTTTTCACTCGGATATGACGAGATGTATTTTTTTCTTAAAATTAATCAACACATACATGTTTTAAAATCTTTAAGGTGAAATACAAGTACCCTGATCATCTATTACATGAAGGGGGTATGTAGTCACAAAAGGTTTGCAACCGCGGAGGATGCACAAATTGTAAAAAAACATTTCTTTTCTCATCTCCGCCATCTTATTTTGTATATACCTTTTATAGTAAAAATACACAGATTTTCAAAGAAGTCCTTGCGGAGTACCGTAGATGTTTAGGGTGATAATACCTTCCTTTGGCATAACCAACCCACGTACCTTGATCTCTATTTTACTTTAGGTTGTATTCACTCTTTTCCTAGTCCTTTGGATAAAGTAAAACTGCGGTGGCGACTTCATTGGTTTTTGAGAGTTAAGTCAATCCAATGACTTAGTCTCAACATTTGTTTATTTGTGTATGTGCTATTATTTGTTGTATATTAATTTTTGTTGTATATATGCATGTATGTCTGGATTTTCCTGGTTTTCAGGGTGCTTGGTGATCTCTTATAAGTTCTATACCCGGACTTGGGAAAACTTAACATAGGATTGGTGGTATAGTCATATTAACTTTTAGGGAGTAATCCTGAAAAAGGAGAATGAGATCCCCTACTCAGTGGAGGCCCCTTTGACTATTATTTGTTTATCAAAAAATCTGGAAGACATTTCTGCTTTTGACCTAGAAGTCTGAGAAGTCGAGAAGTCGTAGAACCTTTAACCCATCTTGGCCATTTAGTTGTAGTGGAGACTATAACAGAGCAATTCAGAAGTAGTTATTACGTCATACTGCACTCAGACGACTTTATCTTGAGAATATTTCTAATTACCGAGCTAATCGGGAGGTTGGTAATATCCTAAGGAGGAATGTAGACTCTGGGATTTCCTTAGTACCTTTTACTTCATGCTCATGACGTCGAACTTATGAACGCCCCATGTTTATGATCTTATGTGTGATTGTTGAATCAACATGCATTCATGTACCCATTAGCATTCTTTAAATAGTTTTTCAAGGAATTTAAGGTTGAAGTTTGCAAATATCTTATGTACTCTTTTTACCATGGATTTTGGAAGGAGAAAGACTCGGAAGTATAGTTTCAATGATCCTAAGATAGAGGAACTGAGGAGTTTGATTTATGAGATTCATAGTCCTACAGATTTCTGGAAGAAGTATGTAGCCACTGTGCCTCTTATGAAGCTCAAGATAAAGGAGGGTATTCTTACTATATTGGTCCAGTTCTATGATCCATTATATTGGTGCTTTACTTTTCCTGATTATCAGCTGATGCCCACATTGGAAGAATAATCTTATTTACACAGTTTACCTATTAGTGATCATGTTCCTTTCACCGAATTAGAAGAAGATCCCAAGTCTCATGCGATTGCAGTAGATATTCACTTGAGGAAGTCTAATATTGAGGATAACATGACTAGCAAAGGAGGAATTAGAGGTTTACCTGCTCAATTTTTGTTGGAGAAAACTCGTTACTTTGCACATATGAAGAGTATTGTTGCCTTTGAAGCTATCTTCACTTTACTTGCTTATGGTTTGTTCTTATTCCATAACATCGATAAGTTTGTGGATGTTAATGCTATTAGGATATTTCTAAATGGGAATCCAGTCTCTATGCTGCTAGGAGATACTTACTATTCCATTCATCTTCAAAATTTATATCAAGATGGGATGATCATATGTTGCACATGGTTGTTATATCAGTGGTTTATTTCTCACTTACCCTGGTCTGCTACCTTTTGGGATATAAAAAAGGAAGCGTGTTGGGCACCAAAGATTATGGCTCTTACTCATTCGGAAATTGATTGGTATCATCAAACTTACTATGATGTGAAGATTATTGACAATTATGGTAGTTTTCCCAATGTACCTCTTCTTGGTACAGAGGGAGGTATTAAGTATAACCCAGTTCTTGCACGTCGCCAACTTGAATATCCGATGAGAGATAAACCAAAAAACACTCATCTAAGTGGTTTCTTTCTCAAAGAAGGAGGAGATCACAAGACAACTGAAGAAGAGATTGAAAAAGAAAGGCTTCATATTTATAGGAAAGGAAGAAAGGATTTGGGACAAAGAGGATATGTTTCCTTAGAGCCTCATCTTCGGTGGGTACAAGCAAGGGAAATTCAGTTGAAGATGCCTTATCCTCACGAAGAAACTATGGATGATATGTTTATTATGACTACTCCTCCTCTTTTCGTTGATGTTGAAGAACTTCAACTTGTTATGGTTAGGATGCAACAAGAGAAGGAAGCATGGAAGAACAAGTACCAGACTTTGGAGGTGTCATACTCAACAAAATTGAAAGAAAATTTTGATTTGATTGAAATTATTGAGAGGCATGCTGTGGAGATGATGGAAAAGCAAGAGGATTTATTTTCCTCTAGCATTCAACTAGGTCCCAGTCACCCATCTCTTGATTCAGGTGGATGGAAAGAAGTCGCCGACAAGTACGTAGAAGAGAACCAGTTGTTGAAGGCTCATATTGCAAGACTCAAGGCAAAGCTCCAACATGTGTAGAGATCTTTGTCAGCTTTGGCTCCTTAGGATTTTTAGATTCTTTCTTTTTTTTCTTGTATTTAGAATTGATGAAACTTGTACTAAAAAGTTTTAATCCCTTCCAAAGTTGTTATTAAAATGAGTTTTTTCGGTATTTCAAAATATGTTTCTTCTTTGATATTTGCAATGTTTACAATTCTTTAAGGTCCTTAAAAAACTAAAATAAACAAAATAAATCATGTGCATTGCATATCATGCATCATTTCACACATATTTTGTTTTGCATTCATATTCCTTCCCATGTGTCTTACTTGTTTCTCTGTTTCATTTAGTCAGCAAGTTGTCAAATCACTATAACACTCAGGCTAATTCTAGAAGGAATATGGATAACCTTGAACAAGATCATCGCAAGCTTCGCAAAGAGGTGACTTCTTTGAGGGATGGTATGGCCAACCTTACTGCTTTGGTGGAATCATTAGGATTTTATAATGACCTTCAGTCATTGTCTTCTTGAGCACAAACCTTGACTCAGTCTCTCAAGGTAACATAAATAAATTGTTTGATTACATTTGTTTATAGTAATAATGCTTCTACACAAGCTGGATGTAAACAAAATTTAAGCGTACATGACATAAGAATGAAGAATTTCAAGCAAAATTTTGACATTGTTGTTGCTTATTGGTGATTGATGATTTTACGCCATCAACCCACATCTTCTCTTTAGTATTCAAACTATATATATACCCAATATAAATATAACCGTTAGAGGGTAATCTTGGAATCATCACATAGATGACAACTTGAATTGAGTGGGGAACAACATCGTTATGTGAGTCTGCGTTTGTCCTTACAGGTAGTGTAGTGAAACATCCGTTGTAGTTTTGTACCTTCTCTAACGGTATTCTCTTGGTTCTTCAAAAATTTTAGGGGCCAGCAAGCATGAGTTAAAAGAAGGAGAATTGTAAGAACAAGATTTAGCTCTACAATATTATCTCCAAGTTTTGATGATAACAAATGAGTATGTTTGTATGAACAATTTTGATACTCTAATGTTTATTATTTTTTAGTACATAACTAACAGTTTCTTCTTTTAATGGATGGCGTGGCCAAGACATTAGAAGAAAATTCATTCCGCTTCTACGCTATACAAGTTCTGTTGAACAGTAGCAAGACACTCCAGAAGGCACTGAAGTGAAAGCTATGATGTTTGTCTAAAGAAACCAGTCAGAAGATTTGAAGACAGAAGTTTCTACTTAAGTCTAGATGCTGAAGACTCATGTTTCTGAAGACAACGGGTTCTAAAGAATCAGTCATAAGATATGAAGACAAAAGTTTCTACTCACGTCCAGGTGCTAAAGACTCAAGCTTCTAAAGATAATGTGTTCTAAGGAAACAGTCAAAAGATCTGAAGACTCAAGTTTCTATTAAAGTTCAGATGCTAAAGACTCAAGTTTCTAAATCTAGTGTGTTCTAAAGAAACAAAGTTATAAGATCTGAAGACAAATTTTATACTGAGTCCAGATGCTAAAAACTTAGTTTCTAAAAGACAACTTGTTTTAAGAAGACAAAGTTAGAAGATCTGAAGACAAAGTTTCTACTGAAGTCCAGATGCTAAAAGCTTAGTTTCTAAAAGGCAAATTGTTTCAAGAAGATAAAGTTAGAAGATCTGAAGACAAAGTTTCTACTAAACTCCAGATGCTGAAGACTTGTGTTTATAATGACAAGGTTCTTAAAAGGATTCTTAAAGAACCAAGTGCTAAAGATTATAAAGACGAAAGTTCTGAAGATTCCAAAGACTTGAAGTTCTAAAGATCCAAGGTTCTATACCGTGGATTCGTAAGACCAAGTGCTGAAGACTCTAAAGATGCGGCCCTTAAGACTCTGAAGACTTGAAGCTCTTCTGATCCAAGGTTCTCTACAACGGGTTCTCACGACCAAGTACTGAAGACTCTCAAGACGTAGTTCTGAAGACTCTGAAGACTTGAAGTTTTGAAGACCTTATGTCATGTTCCCGCTTCTAAATGCAGGCTCGCAGAAGCCTCTAAAGTGCATAAGGAAATAATATAATGGTAACATGGTACAATAGTACACAATATAAAAAATCCTTATTCCAATACCTCTCTAGTAGCTTGAATTAGGGAAGAGATAAAGACGTAGCAATACTATTTGTAACGACTCTTTTTAAAATAGACAACGACTCTATTTTGCTTGGCTTTAATAGAAAATAATCGTATGTTAAAAAGTTGTTGGTGTTCAATGTTAAAAATGAAAATTGTCATTATTGGAACACAACCAAAAAGCTATCAACCACCATAAGAACAACAAGAACAACAATTATGCTAAACATGTTGAAGCTAACCAAATAAGATGAAGAAGAATAATTCTACAAGATGTTATTCAAACTACCAATCATATATGTCTTGGCATAATTATGAAAAGCAAGGAGTTGTTGCTCATATCTTGCTTAATGAAGAAAGAAGGTGAAAATGAAGAATTCTACAAGACATCATTCAAACTATCAATCATATACATCTTGGAAGAATTAAAAGAAGCAAGGAGTTGTTTCTCATAGCTTTCTCAATGATGAAGATGTAGACAAGAAGACTACAAGATGTTTCACTTAACTTAGACTAAATTCATCTTTGTAGAAATATGTAAAACACAAGAGTTGTTGCTCAGATTGTGTTATTTCTTAAGATCTTCATGTAAATTGTTTGTACACAAGAATTGTTGCTCAGAATTGCCTCAAACAACATGTACTTAAATTAGGAGTAATCTGCTTGATAAGAAGCACCCATGTAATCTCTGGAAAAATAATTATTTTAGAATTGGTTGGTTCCTGAAGTGATCAAGTGAAGATCAAAAGAATTGAGAAGTCTTTGGTTGCGGCCATCGTAGATGAAATTCTAGTAGTGAATTATATTGGGTCAATGGTAGTCATATCTCAAAGGGGACTGAGTGAAGGTCAACCTTTTGACATCACTAATGGATATCATTGGAAGGAAACCATGATAGGAGATTCTGAAGAATCATATTTTTTGGGTCAATGAACGTTATATTCGGGTTGGATCCCTGAATGCGTCATTGGATGTTAGTCATTGGCGGTTGCCCGTACAATTGTAATCATATTGGTTATAGTGGATTAAGTCCCTGAGTTTAAGGAGAAATCACCTTGGAAGGGTGGACTATACTAGCTTGGGGGTTTCTTAAGTGAACCAGGATATATCATGTATTCTTTACTTTTGCTTATGCTTTAGAGTTTATGTTTTCTTAACTTAATTAGAAGCATTACTTAGAAGTAACACTCAGAAGCAATGTTCAACGAATAATTCTTAGAAGCGAAAGTTATTTAAGAAAGGAAAACCTAATTCAACCCCCCCCACCATTTCTTTCATTTTATTTACACCTTCAATTGGTATTAATGCCTGGTTATGTTATTGATGGATATCAAACACCTAACAGTGTTAGATAAACATCTAGATGCTTTGTGAATAAATACTCGATAGTTGTTTAATTTTCAACTACTGTCTAAAACCACATAATTGAAGAACAAGCCAAAAAGGAAGATTCATCAGATAAGAAGTTATATCTGTTGAATGTTTTTGATTAAGTTCCTTAAGAGTATGAGAAGTTTTCATGAAATGGAATAGTCCACCATTGACTTTCTCATAAGATCTCATTAGGAATCTTTTCAAGAGAAGAAAGATTGTTGTCTTATGATACATAAGAACTTCATGATAAAGCTGTCTATTCAAGAAGACAAAAGATCTTCTTCAGAATATCTAAACATTAGCTCTGTCAAATGAGGCTATGCAAAAGACCACACATTACTGAGGAAAGAACGCACATTGATTCATCAGAAGTATGATCAAAGACTAACTCTAAACAAGTTCACTCAGTATTGCAAAAATAAGATTTCCAGTCAAAGTTTGATGATATTTGTATTATAACAGACTTTTCAATTTGTTCAAGGAATTAAAAATTTCAGAAGATGTTAAGAAATGATAGTTAATTCTCTCTAGCACATAGCTTCTAAGAAGTTCATGAAATATTGACCTTCTGAAAAATAAGCTTCTGTTTAAAAGAAGTATGACAAACAGATGGATGTTTTGATAATAAAGGATTAGAATATATGTTCTTTGAGGATTATACTCAATAAGTAAGGCGAGTGATTATAAATAGAAGAATGAAGCGATCATCTGAAGAGAAAACTGATCCTAGCTCTTAGATTAAATATTAGAGTTCAGAAGAAGGTTATTCTTCTCAAATAAAAAAATTGAGTAAACTCAAAGAAATAAAAGGAATCAATATGTGTTGTACCCCAATTTCCCCCGAATATTCCTCTATCATATCATATCAACTCAAACACAACTAGATCACAATAGGGCTCGGTTCTTCTCCCTATCTATAGGTTTGCTCATGAGGAATCACCAAGCACCTTGATTTGTATATTGTGATCATCTATGCTTTTGTATTGATTAAATTTTAACTAATATATACAATGAATGTTTTCTCTAGTTGATGATATTAAAGGTGAGGGCACAACACATTTCATCAAGTTGATTCATAGGTTAATGAGTTAATTTCCATGCCTTCTCCAACAAAGCTTCATTGAGATTCAAGCTTCATCATTGAAGATGCTTTACAGTAATATCATGACAAGGTCTACTATGATTCATCATCTCTCAATTTATCAAATAAAGTGAAAAGATGCAAGGATTGATTGAAGAAGTTTGACCTAATTGGACAAATTCTTGATTCTTTGATCACAAGTACATAACTCTCTCAATCTTTAATATTTGGAGGTGATTTTTGTGGCTATGGGTTTTTATTATCATCCACAACAACCTCTATTCACATGGAAAAAGTTATTATGCAAGAAAGTTTATCAAAATTGAAAAGGGTTTCCAAGTCATTTTGGTGCTTGAAGAGCTAGGGTTTTGAACTTCTTAGGGCTATATCTTGATCATATTTTGAGATTTTTGAGCAATTCCAAAGAAATGCTTCTCTTTAAAGGTTTATCAACTAATCACTTCAAGAGTTTCAATAAAATTTGGTGTGGAAGATGCCTAATGATGAAGAAAGATTACAAGTCTTCTAGATAGGCCATCAAATTTCCTTATGTAATTTCAAAAGATCATAACTTGGTCAATTTTAATCTCCTTGATCCCATTATTTTTCCATAATGATCTTAAGGATGTTAACTTTAACTCTTATTTCATGTGAAAAGCTTGAAAATAAGTGGAATATGCCCTAAGAACCCAAAAGATTATGGGTCACCTCATGAATTTTTACCAATTTTACAAGGCCAGAACTTTTCAATACTTGGTATTTTTGAATGATTCAAGTTTCACAATGCTCTTTGGGAAGTCTACTTCAAGCTAGAATCATTGATCAAAACTCAATTTTGGAGGAAGACCTTGTTTGAAATCAAAATATTATAGATCACTTTTGTAGAAAAAACATGGAATTTTTCTAAGTACAAAAAGTCAGCATCTTTTTGTCAACTTTGACTCATCACAACTTCTGGCTCAAGCATCCATTTGATCTCATTCTTATCACATTGCAAATATTGTGACCATATCTTTCAAAAGATTCAAGAATCATGCCCTAAGACCCCTTGAGTTATGAACACCATGGATTAAAAGATGGTACCTTCAAAGATGGTACCTGAATTTGAACTTCAATAGGTAGGTTCCTTCATCAATTCTCTCAATCTGTGACTACAATGAAGCTCTCATCATTCTGATCCTAGTCGCAACATTTGTTATCAACTGGAAGTTAGTTTAGGCCATGAATTTTAAAATCCCTATTGTGATACGGTGGGAGAACTGACTTGGATGTTTTGTGTTTGATCGCAAATGTTGCGGTTAGCAAGAGTCGCCACCGACTTTTCTTTTATCCAAAAGGAAAGGTGAAAAAGCACATGAAAGACCTTTGAGATTGTTTCTTGAGTTTTGGGGGTAGATTATGAAAAGGGAAGGTATTAGAACCCTTTTCATCCATGGTTTTCCATGGGCTCTTAGTTACTTGCTAGATCACTTTCTTTTGATGAAATTATGCTTTGTGTGGTTTTTTTGAAAGTATTTTTGAAAAGAGGCCATTGTTTAGGCAAACTTTGTAATGATTCTCATTCGTAAGAATGTATACAAAGGTGTTAATCTTTTTGAAAATGTTTTCAAGTTTGAAAGATGTTTTTTTGAAAGTGTAGGTGTTTGTTTTTGAAAATAGCAAGGATGTTTTGTTTTGAAATTGAGCAAGTAACTAGGAACTTTCTACCTACTCAAAAGTCTTTCATATTCATTTCCTTTTTCCTTTGACATTGTTATCTTACCATTGATTTGGTAAGTAACCCTATCTTTGGATGTAAATGGGATGGGCGTGAGTCATCATATAACCATGATTAGCAATGTTTCAAGGTATCTTAGCATTTTTCATTAGGGACTAAGATCATTTTGAAAGGCAACATGGATAGCGTCATCGAGGGACTATGATCTTGTATTTTGCTTGTCTTTGCTAAGATGCCTTACATGCGTATCATGACCATTTATTTCTCAAGGCAACAAGTGGTGTTAACCCTAGAGGTGCAAGTTGTGTGAGTGTATCTTTTTCATGCTTAATTTGTATTGCATTAGGGTTTTCTATTGGTTGGTTTTATCTTGCCATACACACCTAATTACTAGCAATATATGAAAGCAATAAAAATACGGAAAAGTAAAAATTATAAGCTATTACATCAATAGGGGAAAGGGTGTACAAATTCACAAATGGGGATTGCAAGAAATTAAAATCCTAATTATCTATTACAACCATATTGAAATAATATACACAAAATGTAAAAGGGACTTGTTTTATTTTTGTTAAGAAATTAATTTACTTAAGAAAATATTTTGATCTTTTTTTGGTCTAAAAGAAATGAAATAAAACATGTGAATATGAAATGTTTTTGGTGTTTTTGGTTATTAAAAGCAAAAAATAAGATAAAGAAGAAATGGAGTCAGAATCAGCACATTGCTGAAACGAGGAGGAACAAAAGTTATAACTCTGATACGCTGCAAGAGAGAACATGTTAGTAGACAAGCAGAAGGTCAGAAGTTCTGGGCCTGGGTACACCAAGTTATGAGGTTGCTGGGAATAAAGGAATATCTAGAAGTTCTGATTATTAAAGGGGTTTAGAAGCTATAATGTAGTTGGGAACCTAGAAGTTCCTACATCACTGGCAAGTCAGAAGTTCTGGCCATTTGAGAGAGTGAGGTGGCAATGCTGTTGGGTAAGGTTGTTTAGAAGTTATGATTTAGGAATATTGTTTTCCAAACAAATGGGTGAAAAATGTCAATAAATAAACCTAAAAAGAGATGCTTTTGGGGCTAGAACCCAGGACCCTTAACACTAATGTCTTATGCGCATGCTTTCTACCACTGGGGTGGCTGTACATCTGATATTAGAAGCAAAAGCACGAACATATAACATAAAGTAAGTTCTGATGATGAGCTTCACCTCTTTCTCCACACCAATCAGAGCATCTGCAACTTAGTCATTTCTCAACAAAACAAAAATGCACACATAACAGTTCTAGTAAGTTTCATTATGCTTTCAGAAACATAAAAAATGTCAAAATTGTAAATCAGAAACAAATTTGTATCTGCTAAACCTAGTTTCCTTAAGAAGTTCTGAACTGATGTTCTCTATACTTAGGCAGACAAATACATGAAACTTCAGAATATGTACAACAACAGGATCAGGATGTCTACATTGTATTTTGAACATGCAAATTTAACAATTCCTAAGTAATATGATGAGAGTCAACAGAAGCTTACCTTGTAATTGGGAAATGTTCTATGAGCTGGAATCTGGTTCTGATTGCTGTGATATTCTGGTCAGCTTTCTCACGTGCTCAGAAGGCTGGAAAAATCTTTAACTTGAGCTAAGGAATGGCTGAAAAATTCTAGAACTAACAAGATTCGAAGTTCTACTTTTTTAAAATCTAAGTTGGTGGAGATGGAATTGCAGTTTGTAAACAAAAGTTGGGATTGTTTCTAATTTGGCCAAGAGATGTGCAAGAAAATTAGAGTTTGGGTGTGAAAAGAAACAGAAGCTTAAAAGGTTTTTGTGTTAATGCTTTTAGTGTCAAATTCTTTGGAATTTCAACAAGGTTTCAAGGCTAATTTTTTAAATTCTCTCCCCTCTTTTTATAGTTACAAATGAAGTTAAATTTATAGGCAAGGATTTAGTAGCTTGGAGAAGTCAAAAGTACAACCATCATACACTAGGCACTGACATGTTCTTGAAGCAATTTCAAATAATTAAGGTTAACAACTTTTAGCCGTGCCTAAGCTGGATTTGTAAGCATGAATTTAGGAAAAGTACCCTCAGAGGCAAAAGCAAAGCATGGGCCCAACATAAACTTATACAACATTTTTCTTTTCAAGGACAACAATGGTACTTCTTTCTCACACGTGGGGAAATCCTTTGGATAGAAACTCAAAAGTGGTTGTGTGAATTGAATGATGATGAGATTTATCAAACCAGAAGTTCAGCATCAGCGTAACTTAGAACAAAACATCCAACTTTTGATTCTTTAAAATTTTCGCTCCAGCATGTTCTGAGGCAGTTCTCAGACTTTTCTGAAAGTTTGTAGCATGCTTTGTAGACTTCCTCTGAATTACTTTTGCAAACTCTGGCTGAACGTTCGTGAAAACTGGCCCATAATTTCTAACCAAACTCTGTCTTGAAAATGTCCAGAATCTGGTGAGTGTTTCAGTTTCATGGGCGTGTCTTTGAGGATTTATAACTAGAAATCCCATCATTTCCAGGAGAAGTTCTGTTCTGCAATATTTTAGGTCATACTGAGATCTAAAACTCTTGTATTAGAAATTCTTCTGGAATCAGCTTGCATCATGGTGATAATCTGATCAGAAGTTCTGAGCTTGTCATATTTCTTAAACACTTATAAAAATTCTAAGTATCTTAGAATTTTGACTTTTGAATTTCTTGATGAAATAAACATCATATTTCAACATTTTTTGATTAAATATGATTATTGAAACTTGATTTTGATAAAAAGTCAAAGTTTGACTTTTCAGTGTGCAAATGACCATTTTGCCCTTGTGAATGACTTTTCTTGGAAAATTTGCAGTTCAAGGCTTGAAATTGGATAGAGGCAAACCTGAGAGTCCAGGATGTTCCTTTGAGAAATGATAGGGCAAATTTTGGGGTACAAAACCTATTCAAAATTTTCCTTCTGATTTTTTGCAAATCGACTGAGCTACACCTTAAATAAATTTTTCGCGAGGGTACGTTTATTTTCGTCTTAATGAGACAAAGTGAATGTCATAGGTATGAGCTCCTGATTTTACAGTATGAGAGACCTGCAATTCATGCGACTGGAGGTTGAAGATGACCAACGTGTCATCTCTCAACCAATGGTAATGCGCCAATTGTTTTTTTCAAAAATATGATTTAATAATTGATCCAATGTTTTATTCACTAAGGATCATGATATGCACAACATACCAGGTCCGTTGGATCTGATTACTAATGTGTTTTGGCATTCATCCAATAGTCTATATTTTTTTGTTTTATTTTTATTTTCTGATATTTATATTTTAATTGATTTAAACTTAAAAAAATCATAGAAAATTCATTTTTGACTAAAAAATTATGAAAAAATTCACAAAAATATTTTCAAATATTCTCTTTCTGATTTTTTTTCATGATTTCATTTTTCAGATTTGATATTTTTTATAATCTCTCCTTTATTTTAATTTATTTTTAATTATTTAAAATTACTTTTTAATTTTTTTAAATTCTAAAATATTTTATAAATTTTTTTCTTTATTTTTGACCTTCAGAAATTTATCTAGAATTTTATTTTGATTTCTACTATTTTTTATCCTTTTTTTCACTTATTTGAGTAATTTTTATTAGTTTAAAAATAGTTTTCTGTTATAAAAAATTGTCAAAGAAATTTATAAAAATGTTTGAGGTAATTTCTAGTTTTTCCATGGTCTCTTTAAATTTTTCTTTGATACTTTGAATATAGTTTGCTATTTTACCTTTTATTTTCATTTTGAAAACAATTTAAAAGACATTTTTCTTTTTACTTTATTCATTAAATGAAATTTATTTTTTTAATACATTTTGGTTATGTGATTGTTGATCATAAACTTCATTAACATCATTCATCTTATCCCCCTCTCTTTTGTGCTACATGTTGTTAGAGGATGATCTACATATCATCACTCCAAACATTTGACACATAGATTTCTATTGACTGGCCTTAAAATAGGTGTGACTTCTACATAAGTCCACTTACGATTGCTTAACATAGCACTAAATTTTGTCTCAATTTGAGAAATGATAATTTGTGGCCAAAAACTTATGTTTGCAAGCCCAAGTATGTCTAATTTGAAACCTTTGATCTAATAACCTTGAGGTTCATTGTTAGCAGGCTTTAGTCTTATCAATCCTCTAATGAATCATCATAAATTTTGGACTAAGTGAATCATTTAAACATCGTTGATCATTTGTTGTTGCCTTGAGATTTTGAAATGAATGATATACTTGACAAAAAGCAAATGAAACTTGTTATTGAGAGGCTTCGATTTTATCAATTTTCTAATGAGTTTTCAAATGCAAGATTCAAGATGGTCATTCAATTAATCTCTAATTTCTAACTCATTAACAATTGACTTTTATTTCTATGCTTTTACTTTTTGCTTTTACTTTAAGCACCATTTATCTTAGCATTTACATTTCATGCTATTTTCATCTTTGCTCACTTGAGCATTTATCTTTATGTCATTTTGTTTTGCTCACTTGAGCTTTTTATTTTATTTTTGAAGATACCTAATAATAAACTTGAACAATAAAAGAAACTTTAATGTTACTTGGACTATTTGGTTACTATCCCTAGCATAATGGAGTTGTGGACTTCTTGGACTTAGGAGTAGAGACCTTAACCTACCTTGGGACCCTGTGACTTCTATTGTTATTTTGTCTACAGTTCTTGGGGTTTACCTCGAGACATTGGGTTTTTTTTTTGTGTGTAGGTTATTCTGATTATGTACTTTATCGGGAATTCATCTGTATACAGTCGTTACTCTGCCCAATTTTTGTGAAGACTTAATGCATTTGAAGTTTGGTATTCTTAAGAGGTTCATTATCTTTGCTTGTTTGGTTTCAATCCAAAGGATGAGAATTCTACATTGACTCATTGTGTCAAGTGTTGGCTTCTTGTTGGTTAGACGGTTCTTTTCCCTAGCTTTTACCTTATGCTCTATTATAGTCCCTTCATCTCCTACCATCTTCTTTAATTTAAAAAATCTTCTCCCTCCTTTTTAAAAATATTCTTGTTTTTAAAATTGAACCGCTTTCAAAATAAACTTGGACTTAAGTCCATGCATTTAAAAAAATATATATTTTCTTAATCAAATTTTAAACAACTTAATAATACTTTGACATTTTTGTGATAAGACTAAAAGTCAATCAATCTCATTCACACCATTTTGCCACTTTGGCTTTCTACTTTTAAAAAAAAATTTCTCAAAAGATTAGACTCTTGTAAATCCTTATAGTGATGTGAGATACTATAGTTCTACGATATGTAGTGAAGTGAGATATTTTCCACTTGATGAGCGAGGCTTTGTTGATTTTAAAATCCAAGCCATATCCTCCACTTTGAGATGACGCAAATTCTACTTTCTCATAATCGTGGGTAGTAAGTATGTTCTTCCACTCGAATAAGACGATGATGTCTCATCTCTTAAAATTAACTAACACATTTTGTGTTTTAAATTTTTAAAGGTGAACTACGAGTACCCTGATCCCCTATTGCATGGGAGGTGGTACATAGGCACTAAAGGTTCGCAACCACGGAGGGTGAAAAAATTGTAAAAAAAAATTCTCTTCTCATCTCCACCATCTATTTTTATACAACATTTATAGCTAAAATACATATATTTTCAAAGAGGTTCCTGCGGAATACCATAGATGTTTAGGGTGCTAATACCTTCCCTTTGCATAACCAACCCCCGAACTTAGATTCTCTCAACCTCTTTTTGGGTTATTCGCTCTTTTCCCATTCCTCTGGAAACAATAAAGCGCGGTGGCGATTTTTATTTAGTATGTGCGACTCAAGTAAATCCAATGGCTTAGTCTCAAAATTTCTACCACTACAGAAAAAGTGGGGACTTCACTGGGGAGAGATTGACCAAATATTGGTCCATCCCTAAGTGGTTTGAGCTTATCTTTGTTTATTTGTGTATGTGCTATTATTTTTTGTATATTATATGTTGTATATATGTTTGTCTGGATTTTCCTGATTTTTAGGGTGTTTGGTGATTTCTCATAAGTCCTCTACTCGGACTTAGGAAAAATTAAGATAGGACGAGCGGTATAGTCATGTTAACTTTGAGGTAGTAATCCCAAAAAAAGGAGGCACGAGATCCCCCACTCAGTGGAGGCCCCTCTGACTGTAGTGTCGTTTACCGAGTAATCGGGAAGACGTGCTTCTTTTAACCTGGGAGCCTGCTGAAGCTGAGGACCATAGAACCTTTAAACCATCTTGTCCTTTTAGGTGTAGTGCATAAACTATAACGGAGTAATCCGGAAATGTTTTCCACGCGATACTACCCTTAGACGAGTTTTTCTTGAGAATATTACTAATTACTGAGTCAATCGGGACATTGGTAATATCTGAAGGAAGGATGTAGACTCTAGGAACCTCTTAGAACCTTGTTTGGCAGATGATAAACTATTAGACCATAACCTTTGAACCCCATGCTTGTGATCTTGTGTGTGGTTGTTGCATCATGCATTCATGCACCCATTAGCATTCGTTAAAACATGTGCTTCAAGGGACTTAAAGTTGAATTTTTGCAAATATCTCAGGTACTCTTGACCATGGATTCTAGAAAAATTAAGAGTCGGAAGTACAGTTTCAAGAATCCTAAGATAGATGATTTGATGAGTCTGATTTCCGAGCTCGAGAGTTCTACATATTTTCAGAAGAAATATGGATCCATCGTGTCTCTTATGAAGTATAGAATGAAGGAGGGTATTCTCTCGACTTTGGTCCAATTCTATGATCCGATGTATCGATGTTTCACTTTCACTGATTATCAGTTGATGCCTACATTGGAGGAGTATTCTTATCTACTGGGTTTACCTATCACCGATCATGTTCCTTTCCCCAGTTTGGAGGGAGAGCCTATGTCCCATGAGATAGCTGCTATGGTTCATTTGGGGAAGTATGATATTGAGGCCCACATGACTAACAATGGAGGAATTAAAGGATTACACACTTATTTTTTATTAGAGAAAGCTTGATATTTTGCTAGGATGAAGAGTACAGTTGCTTTTGAGGCTATCTTTGCTCTACTTTCTTATGGGTTGTTCTTATTTCTGAACGCCGTCAACTTTGTGGATATCAATGCCATAAGGATCTTTTTGATAAGGAATCCAGTCCCTACATTATTAGGAGATGCCTATTACTCCATTCATCTTCTGGATTCTTATCATGGAGGGATGATCATTTTGTTGAACGCCTTTGTTGTATCATTGGTTTATTTCTCACTTACCTCGGTCCCATGGTTTCTGGGATATCAAGAAAGAACCTCGTTGGGCTCCTAAGATTATGACACACTCATTTAGATGTTGTTTGGTATCATCAGGCTTTTTATAATGTGGGAGTTATTGATAGTTATGGTAGGTTCCCCAATGTACCTCTTCTTGGTACAAAGGCAGAAACTAATTACAATCTCGTTCTTGCACGATGACAACTTGGATATCTGATGAGAGATAAGCCAAATAGTATTCATCTGAGTGGTTTCTTTCTCAAAGAGGGAGATGATCATAAGGAATCTAAAAAGGATATTGCAAAGGCTTGGCGCCATATTCACAGGAAGAGTAGAAAGGACTTGGGACCTAGAGGAGTTGTTGCTTCGGAGCCTTATCTCCAGTGGGTACAAGCAAGGGAAATTCAGTTGAAGATGCCATATTACCGTGATGAACCTTTACCTGATATATTTGTGAAGGCCACTCCTACCCTTTTAGATGACATGGAAGAGCTTCAGCTCGCCCTAGTCAGGATGCAGCAGGAGATGGAGGCCTTGAAGAATAAGTATCAGACTTTAGAGATATCCTACCGAGCAGACTTGAAGGAGAAGGATAACCTAATTGAGATTCTTAAGAGTCGTGTTATAGAGATGATGGAGAGGCAAGAGGATTTATTTTCCTATAGATCTTGATCAGGGCTTAGTAATTCACTTCCTGACTCTTGTGATTGGAAAGAGGTTACCAACAGGTATGCAGAAGGGAACGAGCAGTTGAAGGCTCAGATTGCAAGACTCACTTGAAAGTGCTAGTGTGTGGAGAGATATTCATCAGCTTTTCCTTCTTAGGATTTTAGATTCTATCTTCTCTTGTACTTAGGAATGTTGAAACTTGTACTAAAAATTGTAATCCATTTTGAAGTTATTATAATGAGATTTTCAATATTTCAAAACGTGGTAGTACTTTAGTATTTTCAAATTGTCTATAATTCTTTGAGTCCCTTGAAATTATTAATAATGATGTATAAATCATGTGCATTGAATATCATGCATCATCTTGTACATATTTCTTGCATCTCTATTCATACCCGGGTGTCTTATTGAGTTTCTCTACTTCGTTTAGCAAGTCGTCTCACTATTATGATACTCAGGCTAATTCTAGGAAGAAAATGGAGAATCTTGAACAAGAGAATCGTGAGCTGCGCGACGAAGTTACTACTTTAAAGGCCGGTATGCCCAATCTGACTGCTTTGATGTAATCGTTAGTGGTTTCTTTGAATCAGCCACCACTTGCTCAGCCACAACAAAGAACAATTGATTCTGAAGGTCCATCAGTTCCGATTTCTGTTACTCCAATTACTACTTCACGAAATCGTATGCTTCAGGGCTACCCGTGGGGGATGCCTAAAAATTTCATGCCAGAAGGTTATAATCTTGATGCTCAAGTCGCTCTAGTTGTTCAAGATACTACTACTTATGCACCTCTTGTGGTGCAAGTTACTCCTGCTGCTAGAAATGAGATCCATTACGCTACACCTCCTTCGATAAATGATTTTCCGTTTGTTAATGATGAAGTTTATCGTCCTCTTCCTCCACCAAGCAAAAGTGTGGGTTTCTATGACTGGTCGTATGATTTTCAAGACCAGTTCAATGAGATGCAGAAGGAAATGAAAGCCCTTCGAGGAAAATAATTTTTTGGATAGAATGTTAGTCAACTCTTCCTAGTTCCCAATGTAAAGGTGCCAGCGAAGTTTAAAGTTCCGGAATTTGAGATGTACAAGGGAAACTCTTTCCCTCGTGACCACTTGGTGATGTATATCAGAAATATGTCTACCCATACTGATGATCAGTGTTTACTCATTCATTTCTTCCAGGATAGTTTAACTAGTTCTGCCCTAAAGTGGTATATGAGTCTGGACAGTAGTAGTATTCGTACCTTCAATAATCTGGGAGAAGCCTTCATCAAACAGTATAAGTACAACTTGTTCATGGAGCCTGACCGTGACCAGTTGAGGGTAATGGCTCAGAGAGACAAGGAGTCGTTCAAAGAGTATGCACAGATATGGCGCGAGATAGTTTCCCAGGTGGTGCCACCTATGGGAGAATAAGAAATGACCAAGGTCTTCTTGAAAACCCTTGGATCATTTTATTATGAAAGGATGGTCGCTAGTGCACTGAGTGATTTTACCGAAATGAAAATCATGGGTGTTCGTTTGGAAGAGGCTGTTAGAGAAGGGAACTTGACAAAAGATGAAGGTACAAAGAAGTCATCATACGTGTTCTCTCGAAAGAAAGAAAGTGAAACAAATGTTGTTATTGGGGAAAGGAAGATTAGGCTACCTAGAAGACATCATCGTTACCAGCAACAAGTTGCTTCTATGACTCTAGTCTTTAATGTATCTATAACCACTATTGCCTATCAAAGACCATCTACTCAGGGTAATCAAGAGCAAAGTCATAAGAGAGAAGCTTCTGACTCTATTTAATGAGTTACGCAGAGTTATTCTCGACTTTGATTCAGAAGAAGTTGGTCCAAACCAGGCCGCCCCCTGCTATACCTTCACCTCTACCCTAGTATTATAAGGTAGACCAGACGTGTGCTTTTCATCATGGAGCACCAGGAAACAGTATTGAGAACTTTTATTATTTGAAATCTAAAGTACAAAAGAGGGTGAGATCTGGCCTCCTATCCTTTAAAGATGTTAGCCCTAACATGAAAGAGAATCCTTTGCAAAAGCATGGAGGAGTAAATGTTGAAAACATAGTTGCTGGTTATCCAGGGGACTTCTGGATTTTTGATATCAACCTGGTTATAGGTGATTTGGTAAAGATGCATGCTGACCTCTCCGAGTTCAGTTACTATATTCACGACCATGCTGGTTATAGTATTTGTAGTACCGATATCCAGGGATGTGATAAGATAAAAGATGATCTTCAAGGAATGATGGATAAAGACATCATTCATATAATTAGGATAAGGTAAAAGTACGGAGAGGATGTGAATATGGTCTTTGGATATCCTGGAGAATTCTGGATTTTCAACGTGAACCATATGAATGATGACTTGGTGCAGTTGCACGCTACCTTATGTAATATGGATGGTCAAGAATAACACCATTATGGGGATTTCCGGATCTGGATTCTCGTGGTTGTTCCATAGTGGGAAAGGGGGGTCAGTTGTTATTTGATAATTGTACTATCAAAGTTTCAAGTAATAGAGATGATTATCGTGGGATTAATGTGATGGAGGATTACTCGGTCGAGACTGTGTCAGACACGGAGTATTTTTCTGCAGATGAATTATTTTCCTCAGATGAAGATGTGTTCTCCAACAATGATTATGTGATGTCTAAGTATTCTGAAGAAGGGGTGAATTTTATTGTGCCTTGTTTTGGTGTTCGCACCCATATAGAGATTGAGTACCATAGCAAGCCAATTGTTGCTCCAGTGGTGATTTTCTTGTCGGTTCCTGTTCCTTACGAATCAGAAAAAGTCGTGCCATACAAATACAATGCTAGAATCTTGGAGGATGGTGTGGAAGTCCACATCCAACATTTTTTTGATGTCAAGAATATTGCTGAAGCCAACCGAGTAACCCGTAGTGGATGTGTTTTTGCACCTGTCATTAGAGGGAATGTTAATGCTAATAAAAAGGTTGGGGAAAGTACTGAACCTAAGAAGGAAGTGGGGAAATCCAGTGGTACTACTCTTAAAAAAGAAGTGGATGATATATTGAAGATTATCAAGATGAGCGACTACAAGATCGTAGCTCAATTGTTGCAAACGCCATCAAAGATACCCATTCTAGCCTTGCTAATGAACTCTTCTTCCCGCAAGGAATCTTTGATGAGAGTATTGTATCAAGCTTTCATGAAAAGTGATATTCCTTTTGTAAAATTCAGTAATGTTGTCGGGAATATTACATCTTGTAATAACCTGAGTTTCTGTGATAATGAATTTCCCGATGAAGGAAGGAATCATAATCTAGCTCTCCATGAATTGCAAGAATGGTTCATTGTCCAATGTTTTGATTAACAATGGGTCCACTTTAAATGTCATACCGAGCAGCACGCTCATGAAGTTGAAGTATCAAGGAACTCCCATGCGCCCGAGTGGCATAATTGTGAAAGCTTTTAATGGATCGAGGAAGTCTATCATCGGAGAAGTAGATTTTCCTATTCACATAGGCCTGCACTTATTTCAGATTACTTTCCAAGTTATGGATATTGTTCCCGCTTACAACTATTTACTAGGACAATCGTGGATCCACGAGGTAGGGGTTGTTACTTACACTTTGCACCAGAAGCTGGAGTTTGTTCGTGAAGGAAAAGTGGTCATCATAAATGGAGAACATGCATTGTTAATATATCATTTTTCCTCTTTATGTGTTGTGGAAGCGGATGAAGCTGTTTTTGGAACTTAGTTCCAAGCCTTATTCATTGACAATGTAAGGGAAATAGAGAATTCTATAGCTTTATTTACGGATGCTCAACATGTTGTGCATAATGTCCCTAGTAAGGTGTGCGGAAGATTGTGGATCCACCTATGAAAAAAATAGAGTTGGTTTGGGATTCTCTGTGAAGAATAATAAAGGTGAGAATATGAAGCCGAAGTCTTCTTTGAGAAAATATCAAGACATCTTTCACAGTGGAGGTTACCTTCATCCAACTGTTCCTAGGATCAATGCTATTTTGGAAGGAGAAGCGGAGCAAGAGATTCTGAACTACGTGACGCATGGTGTTAGAGTCTAAAATTGGATCACTATTGATGTTCCCTATTGCATTTATATCTCAAAGTAATTTGTTTTTTGTTAATCTTTTCAAAAATATATCACTCGGCACAAGGTGAAAGTATTGACATTGTTTGGGCATATCTGTTTACTTTGATCTTTAAAATCAATAATAAAAGTTGTCTTTGATTCCCAAATTGTGTCTTTATTTTCTGCTTTTTCTTGGAAAATAGTAATCCAAAAAATCCTTTCAAAATAAATAATAACTATAATTAAATATGCATAATCACTTACTATATGTGTCAATTTCTAAAAGCAATCATAAGTCATATGTGTAGATTAATTAAAAAACCCGTTAAGTACAATGACCATGCACCCACTCCCAACTATGAATATCCTGCGTATGTGGCTGAAGAAGAAGAATATGATGAAATCCCATAAGAGGTTTCATGGTTGCTTGAGCTCGAAGAAAGTACCATTCAACAATATAAAGAGCCGTTATAGATGATTAATTTGGGTTCAGAGGAAGATACGAAAGAAGTCAAGATTGGATCATTGCTTTATACCGATGTAAAGAGCAGGTTAATTGAATTATTGAAAGAGTATGTGGACATCTTTTCTTGGTCTTACCAAGACATGCCTGGTTTGGATACATATATTGTGGAACATCATTTGCTGCTAAAACCATAATTCCCGCCAATCAAGCGAAAATTGCGAAGAACTTACCCTGATATGGTAGTAAAAATTAAAGAAGTTTTAAAGCAGATTAATGCCAGTTTTTTTGTTACATCAGTGTACCCTCAGCGGATTTCCAATATTGTCTCAATACCAAATAAAGATAGAAAAGTTCGCATGTGCGTGGATTATAGAGATTTAAACAAATCTAGTCCAAAATATGACTTTCCATTACCACATATTGATATGTTAGTTGATAGTACAACAATGTTCGAAGTATTCTCGTTCATGGATGAATTATACGGATATAATCAAATTAGAATGGCTCTTGAGGACATGGAAAATACAAAGGTTATCACACCATGGGGAACATTCTGTTACAGAGTGATGCCCTTCGCATTGAAGAACGCTGGTGCACCGTACCAGAGGGCTATGGCAACCCTATTCCATGATCTGATGCACAAGGAAATTGAGGTATATGTTGATGATATGATTTCCAAATCCCAGACTGAAGAAGGGCATATAAAGGATTTATTGAAATTGTTTCAGCGTTTAAGGAAGTATCATCTCCGCTTAAATCCAAATAATTGCACCTTTGGTGTTCAATCGATAAAATTGTTAGGATTCATTGTCAACCAAAAAGGAATTGAAAGTGACCTTGATAAAGTTAAGGAAATTCAAGAACTGAAAAGAAAGTTAGAGGCTTCTTTGGGCATTTGAATTACATTTCTAGATTTATTTCTCATATGACTGCAACATGTGAGCAGATATATGAGTTGTTAAAGAAAGATCATGGTTATGTGTGGATAGATGATTGCCAAAGGGTATTTGAAAGTATTAAAGGGTATCCACTTGAACCTTCTATCTTACTCCCTCGCGTTGAAGAAAGACCATTGATTATGTATCTGACAGTGTTGGATAATTCTATGGGTTGTATTTTTGGGAAAACAAGATGAAACAGGGAGAAAATAATATGTCATTTATTATCTCAACACGAAGTTTACTGATTGTGAGTCACAATATTCTATGCTGAATAAAACATGTTGTGCTTTGGTTTGGGCGGCAAAGTGGTTGCAGAAATATATGTTGAATCATACTACTTGATTTATTTCCAAAATGGACCCAATTAAGTATATTTTTGAAAAGCCTGCTCTTATTGGCAGAATTGCCCGTTGGCAGATGCTCTTATCTGAATATGATACTGAATACCATACTCAGAAGGCTATAAAAAGCAGTGTGTTAGCAGACAATCTTACTCACCAACTGGTTGATGATTATCAGTCTGTTAAATATGATTTCTCTAATGAGGATGTTATGTTTTTGAAAGTTAAAGATTGTGATGAATCGGTACCTGGGGAAGGTCCTCATCCTGAATCTCGTTGGGGCATGGTGTTTGATGGAGCTGTGAATGCTTATGGGAAAGGAATTGGTGTTGTGATTATCACTACACATGGATCGCATATCCCATTTACTGCAAGGTTGGCATTTGATTGCACCAATAACATGGCAGAGTATAGATTTTGTATCATGGGACTCGAAGGAGCTATTGATCTCAGAATCAAAATTCTAGATGTGTATGGTGATTCAACTTTGGTAATAAATCAGATTAAAGGAGAATGGGATACTTTTCACCCTGGCTTGATTCCTTATAAAGACTATGCTATAAGATTATTACCCTTCTTTAATAAAGTTGAATTCCATCATATCCCCAGAGATCAGAATCATATGGTAGATTATTTAGGCACTTTGGCCTCCATGTATCAATTAAAAACATAGAACGATGTGCCTCATATCACCGTTCGACGTCTTGATAGACCAGCTCATGTGTTTGCAACAGAGGGAACGTCGGATAAGAAACCTTTGTATTATGATATCAAGAATTTTCTCCAAACTCAGGAATACCCGGCTGGTGTGTCAAACAAAGATAGAAAGACATTGAGAAGGTTGGCAGGTAGCTTTTTCCTCAATGAAGATGTGCTATACAAAATAAATTATGACATGGTCTTGCTCAGATGCCTGGATAGACACGAAGCCGACATGTTGATGCATGAAATTCATGAAGGCTCATTTCGCACTGATGCCAATGGACATTCGATGGAAAAAATATGCTTAGGGTAGGTTACTATTGGCTAACAATGGAATCTGACTGTTACAAATTTGCAAACAAGTTCCATAAATTCCATATTTATGCTGACAAAATTCAGGTGCCTCCGACACTTCCAATGTTATTTCTTCCCCATGGCCTTTCTCTATGTGGGATATTGATATGATTAAACTTGAGGCGTCAAATGGATATCGTTTTTATCTTTGTGGCAATAGACTACTTCACCAAATAGGTGGAAGTAGCTTCATATGCTAATGTTACTAAGCAGGTGGAAGTACATTTTATCAAGAACAATCTTATATGTCGGTATGGTGTACCAAGTAGGATTATCACTGACAATGGCTCAAATCTAAATAACAAGATTATGACAGAACTTTGTGAAGAATTCAAGATTGTCCATCATAATTTATCTCCTTACAGGGCAATGATGAATGGGGTTGTTGAAGCTATTAATAAAAACATTAAGAAGATCATCCAGAAAATGGTCATTACCTATAAAGATTGGCATTAGATGCTCCATTTTGCTTTGCATGGGTATCGTACATCCGTCTGAACTTCAATAGGGGAAACCCTGTTCTCTCTTGTGTATGGTATAAAAGCAGTGCTCCCCATTGAGGTTGAGATTCCCTCTTCACGTGTGATAATGGAAACTAAGTTGTTAGAGGCTGAATGGGTCCAGAATAGGTTTGACCAATTGAATTTGATTGAAGAAAAAATAATGATGGCCTTGTGTCATGGTTAGTTATACCAGAAGAGAATGAAGAAATCTTTTGATAAGAAGTTCAAGCCTCGTGAATTCAGAGAAGGCGACCTTGTGCTCAGAAAGATCATGTATTTCAACGTCCTATGAATACTGATGCAGTCAAGAAATACTTCACCTAAAGAAATAAAAGAACAGCTCGCTAAGTCGAAAACCCGAGAGGGCGACTTAGGCAAAAAAGAGCGTCTTGGTAGGCTGAAAACCCGAAAGGGCGGTCTAGGAAAAAATAAGAGACATAAACATAATAGATTCTTCCCGCTAGGTTGAAAACCCACAAGGGAAAATTAGGAAAAGTTAAAGATTTCTTGGAAAGTAACTACGTCAGACAAGACTTGATCATTGAAGCAATAATCTTTTTGGATCCTCACCACACTTCAGCAGAAGACACTGCTCAGGAATTCAAAGTTTTTAGGGAGATTAGTGGTCATTGTATTTCAATATATTTTTTCCAATGTATTACCATTTTCCAAACTTTGTAATCATCTATGGGGTCTCGCCATTCACAGGCTACCATTCTATAAATAAAGTTTGAGCTTTTATCCAATTCTTATTTTATTCTGCTTACAAAGACTCCATTTATTATTGATAGTAATTTTCAAAACAAAGAGATTTAATAATAAAAAAAAATTTGAAAAGAATTTACGAATTACCTTTTACTTTAGATTTTGTGGTTCAAGAAAAAACAAAAATATTGATTCCGAGGATGGAAGAACTCTGAAGTAGGTATTCCCTAGGAAAGTTCTTTCAAGTCGCTTTCGCTGATATGTGTATGATCTTCTTTTTGTTTCTCAAATAGTTGGAGATGATACCAATTGATGTATGGTGCTATGTTGGGTTTATAATCCCATTTTCCCCAGTCAAGTCTTGGTTCGGTTTTTCCTCCAGGATGTTTATTTTGATTTCGGGTTTTGCATGTTCTGAAGCCTCTATCCTAGATTCCCCAGTGAGTTCTTCACTCATATGACAAACTCCTTCTTCCTTTATGTGATAAGGTGGAATCATTTGAAAACCATCTCCCTTTTGCATTGTTGGCATTATTGTTGTTGTTTGCTAACTAGACAAGGGCAGTATCTTTTCTAAGAAGTGTTGAAACAGTTGTCAACTTTTTTTGGGTTTTCTCCCTCCAAGCGTTGGGTTTGATTTAAAATCCTTATAATTTTGATTTCGTGATGTGTTGTTTAATTTCTTATATCCCCAAGTAAATTTAGGTTAATGTTTTTCTCAAGAAGTTGTTATCCCCGTGTGATTTCATAATTTCTCCCCAGAGAAGTTTGTGTAATCATCACTCTTAGTATTGAATAATGTATTTTGGGCTCCCCTCGATGATGTGGTGTTGTACTCCCCAATGAAGTTAGAACAAGATTCCCAACTGATATCTCGACGACATGGTTTTCATCTCCCCTAATGAAGTCAGTATTGTAATCCCCAATGGAAGTACAGACGTTGAAGCATTATTTTCCACATTAAAGTCTGTGTGACGTTCCCCGATGAAGCCTGAAGAAGGATGTTATATCCCTATATCTGCCTTGATTCACTATTTAAAATTGATTATTTTTTGATTATGTTTCTTCCTAGTGAAGTTAAGCCGTAAAGTAGGATATTGTTCCCTCAGTTGGTGCTTACTTTCTTGCAAAATTTCCTCCTGGATGTGATTTAGCCGAGTGTTGACTTTACCTGAGTTGGTTTTGTCTGGTTATTCCCAGTGTTGTATGTATGCTTGTCAGCAAATATATGATAACACATACATTCATACATACATCATGCATAGCTGAATTAAAATTCATTGCTCATCTACATTCATTAATATTTTGTTGGCATGTTACCATATTTACAGAGTTATGTTACCCTCTCTCCAATAGAGTGTCGATGTTAAAGTGTATATTCTTTCAATTTCCCCACTGAGTTATCCCTCGTGGAAGGATTTTTCTTTAGCTTTCCTCTTCAGCTCATTGTCTGAATGGATTCACGATCCCTTTTTGAGTTTATTTCTCATCAGGTGCTATCTTGGTTGACTGTTTCACTCTAGTTTATTTCTGGTTTGGATTTGTGGTCCCCGACAACATTATTATTATTATTGTTTTTGCAGGCTTTAAGCTTGAATTTAAGAATGTGCATTTATTTTGGCACGAGAAGATGTTATCTCCTCAGTATGAATATGTTGAAACTTCCCCAAAGAAGTCGTATTTGGTTTTCCCAACAGGGTTTCATTTAACAGTAATGGTAGGTCTCTTTATTTGAGAAATCTGTATTTCCCCAGTAAGCCTATTAGTTCCCCGAGAAGATTCCTTTATTACTCCAATGGATGGTAGTCTCTTCATTATGGGAGATAGTTCGTTGTTGAGATTTGTTACTCCAATGGAAGGTAGTCTCGTCATTATGGGAGATATTTCATTCTTGAGATTTGTTACTCCAATGGATGGCAGTATAATGATTATGGGAGATGGTTCGTTGTTGAGATTTGTTAATCCAATGGATGGTAGTCTCGTCATTAGGGAGATAGTTCGTTGTTGAGATTTGTTACTCTTATGGATGGTATTCTCGTCATTATGGGAGATAGTTCATTGTTGATATTTGTCACTTCGATGAATGGTAGTCTCATAATTATGGGAGATAGTTCGTTGTTGAGATTTTTTACTCCAATGGATGGTAGTCTCATCATTATGGGAGATAGTTCTTTATTGAGATTTGTTACTCCAATGGATGATAGTCTCGTCATTATGGGAGATAGTTCATTGTTGATATTTGTTACTCCAATGGATGGTAGTCTCGTCATTATGGGAGATAGTTTGTTGTTGAGATTTGTTACTCCGTTAGATGTTAGTCTCGTCATTATGGGAGATAGTTCATTGTTGAGATTTGTTACTCCGATGAATGGTAGTCTCATCATTACGGGAGATAGTTCGTTGTTCAGATTTATTAAAACGATGGATGTTAGTCACTTCATTATGGGAGATAGTTCGTTGTTGAGATTTGTTACTCCTATGAATGGTATTCTCGTCTTTATAGGACATAGTTTTTCGTTGAGATTCCTTTTCTTTGAAGAATTCATTTGTTTCCAGTCGTAAGTACTGATGTTGATTATTTTTAACTAGCCTAATATTGGTATTTTCTAGTAGTATCCTACAATTCCCCCTGTGAGTCGACATTAACCTTTTTGTTATCTTCTCAGTGAGTGGGTACTTTCCCATTATCTGTCGATCACCATTATCCTTTAGTGTCTCTACTCGATATTTGAGTTGATGTTGCTTTATCTCCTCCTTAGGATTTACCCCAGTAGAGTTGAATCTTCTGTTTACCAGTGATTTATTTTCATGGTCGAATTTTTCTTTTGATCCTTTATTTTATTTTTTGTTTCTCAAGCGGTGTCCCGTGTCACCTTTGGATCTGTTTGTTTGCATGCACAATCATAAGCATTGCATGGCATATTAGGGCCAAAATAGGGTTTGTTTTATACTTAAGTATCTTCAATCGTGTCGACACAAAGATTTTAACTTTCGTATCTCTGGATAAAAGACAATTAAATAAGGGCAGCTGTTGTACCCTAATTTCCCCCCTAAGATTCCTCTATCATCTCATATCAACTCAATCACAACAAGATCACAATAGGGTTTGGTTCTTCTCTCTATCTCTAGGTTTGTTCATGAGGAATCACCAAGCACCTTGATTTGTATATTTTGATCATCTATATTTTGTATTGATTAACTTTTAACTAATAAATACAATGACTGTTTTCTCTAATTGATGATATTATAGGTGAGGGCACAACACATTTCATCAAGTTGATTCATAGGTTCATGAGTTTATTTATATGCCTTCTCCAACAAAGCTTCATTAAGATTCAAGCTTCATCATTGAAGATGATTTAAAGTAATATCATGAAAAGGTATACTATGATTCATCATCCCTAAATTTATCAAAGAAAGTCAAAAGATGCAAGGATTGATTGAAGAAGTTTGACCTAACTAGACAATTTCTTGACTCTTTGATCACAAGTACATAACTCTCTCAATATTTAATATTTGGAGGTGGTTTTTGTTGCTATTGTTTCTTATTATCATCAACAACAACCTCTATTCACATTGAAAAAGTTATTATGCAAGAAAGTTTGTCAAAATTGAAAAGGGTTTCCAAGTCATTTTGGTGCTTGAAGAGCTAGGGTTTTGAACTTCTAAGGGCTATATCTTGCTCATATTTTGAGATTTTTTAGTAATTCCAAAGACATGATTCTCTTTAAATGGTTATCAACTAAACACTTCAATAGTTTCAAGAAAACTTGGTGTGGAAGATGCTTAATGATGAACAAAGATTACAAGTTTTCTAGATAGGCCATCAAATTTCCTTTTGTAATTTCAAAATATCATAACTTGGTCAATTTTTATCTCCTTAAGCCCATTCTTTTTCCACAATGATCTTAAGGATGTTAAATTTAACTCTTATGTTATGTGAAAATCTTTAAAATGAGTGGAAGATGCCCCAAGAACCCAAAAGATTATGGGCCACCTCATGAATTTTTACCAATTTTACAATGCCATAAATTTTACAATACTTGGTATTTTTGAATGATTCAAGTTTCATAATTCTCTTTAGGAATTATAATTCAAGCTAGCATCATTTATAAAAGCTCAATTTTGGAGGAAAACCTTGTTTGGAATCAAAACATTATAGGTTACTTTTGAAGAAAAAACTTGGAATTTTTTGAAGTACAAAAGGTCATCATGTTTTTCTCAACTTTGACTCATCAAAACTTCTGGCTCAAGCATCCATTTGATCTCATTCTTGGCACATTATAAATATTATGGCCTTATATTTCAAAAGCTTCAAGAATCAAGCTCTAAGGCCCCTTGAGTTATGAACACCATGGATTCAAAGATGGTACCTTGAAACTGAAATTTTCCTTAAAGTTAGAATTTGAAATTCATAATGTGGCTTCTAAACACCAAATTAGCACATGTTTTTGATTTAAACATGCTTAACCAAGTTCCCGAAGTTGGATTAAGGATAAAAATGCAAGAATTAACTGAGTTTTGAACAAAATCAAGTCAGACTTTTCTCATTTTCGAGCTTCCTTTGTTTTCCCTCCAAACTTCACTTTTGCTTCTAATTCTTTTCATCATTCACTCTCCTATAAATAGAGGGACATATTGAATTCATTTTCTCAAGCTTGAATAGCCAGAATCATCCTGCTAAAATCTCTTCTTAACACACTTTTCTGCAACCTCGAATTTTGTTTTACATCTTTCCTCAATCTGTTTTCTTTGTTAATTCTTCATCCTTGAACTTCACTGAAGATAACAGAAGAAGAACCAAGCCCTAAAACATCCTAAATCGTGCTAGCCAAGTCAAGTTTCCGAGCTCTGAATTTGAACTTCAATAGGTAGATTCCTTCATCAATTCTCTCAAAATTTGTTACTACAATGAAGCTCTCATCATTATGATACTAGTCACAACATTTGTTTTGAACTGGAAGTGAGTTTTGGCCATGAATTTTCAAATCCCTGTTCAAAATTTTCCTTCTAGTTTTTTGCAAATCGACTGAGCTACACCTTAAATAAAGTTTTCGTGAGGGTACGGTTGTTTCCGTCTTTATGAGACGAAGCGAGTGACATAGGTCTGAGCTCCTGATTTTACAGCATGAGAGACCTACAATTCGTGTGGCTGGAGGTTGAAGATGACCAACGTGCCATCTCTCAACCAATGATAATGCTCCACTTGTTTTTTTTCAAAAATATAATTTAATGATTGATCCAATGTTTTATTCACTAAAGACCATGATATGCACAACGAGCCAGGCCCCTTGGACCTGATTACTAACGCGTTTTGACATTCATCCAATGGTCTATATTTTTTGTTTTATTTTTATTTTCAGACTTTTTGTTTTACGAAAAAATTCACAAAAATATTTTCAAATATTCTCTTTCTAATTTTTATTTTTTTACGATTTTATTTTCAGAGTTGATATTTTTTATAATTTCGCCTTTATTTTAACTTGTTTTTAATTATCTTAAATTACATTTTAATATTTTAAATTCTAAATTTTTTTATAAAAATTATTTTCCTTATTTCTGACCTTCTGAAGTTTTTCTAGAATTTTATTTTCACTTCTACTATTTTTTATCCTTTTTTCACCTATTTGAGTGATTTTAATTAGTTTAAAAATACTTTTCTGTTTTAAAAAATTACCAAAAAAATTTATAAAAATATTTGAGGTTATTTCTGATTTTTCTAGGGTATTTTTAAATTTTTCTTTGATACTTTGAATATAGTTTGTTATTTTACCTTTTATTTTCATTTTAAAAACAATTTAAAAGTCATTTTTCTTTTTACTTTATTCACTAAATACAATTTATTTTTTTAATACATTCTGGTTATGTGATTGTTGATCATAAACTTCATTAACATCATTGGATCTTGAGGGTTGAGTTTAACTCCACTAAAATGGATGGATGATTTTAATGATAGTTTGATTAAATTTTTAATTCAAATATATCCCCTCCCTCTTCATCTTATCCCCCTCTCGTTTGTACTACATGTTGTTAGAGGATGATCTACATATCATCACTCCAAACATATGGCACATAGATTGCTATTGACCGACCTCAAAATAGGTGCGACTTCTATATAAGTCCATATACGATTGCTTAACATAACGCTAAATGTTTTCCCGATTACAGAAATGATCATTCGTAGCCCAAACCTATGATTGCAAGCCCAAGTATGTTTAATTTGAAACTTTTGATCTAATGACCTTGATGTTCATTGTTAGGAGGCTTTTTTCTTATCAATCCTCTAATGAATCATCATGAATTTTGGACTAAGTGAATCATTTAAACATCGTTGATCATTTATTGTTGCCTTGATATTTTGAAATAAATGATATACTTGAAAAATGAAAATGAAACTTGTTGTTGAGAGTCTTTGCTCACTTGAGGATTTATCTTTATGTCCTTTTGTTTTGCTCACTTGAGCTTTTCATTTTCTTTTTGAAGATACCTAATAATCAACTTGAACAATAAAAGAAACTTTAATGTTACTTGGACTATTTGGTTACTATCTCTAGCATAATGGAGTTGTCGACTTCTTGGACTTAGGAGTAGAGACCTTAACCTACCTTAGGACCCTGTGACTTCTATTGTTATTTTGTATGGAGTTCTTGGGGTTTACCACGAGACATTGGGTTGTTTGTTTTCTTTGTGTGCAAGTTATTCTAATTATGTTCTTTATCAGGAATTCATCTATATACAATCGTTACTCTGCTTAATTTTTGTAAAGACTTAATGCATTTGAAGTTTGGTATTCTTAAGAAGTTCATTACCTTTGCTTGTTTGGTTTCAATCCAAAGGATGGGAATTCTACATTGACTCATTGTATCACGTGTTGGCTTCTTGTTGGTTAAACGTTTCTTTTCCCTAGCTTTTACCTTATGCTCTAGGATAGTCCCTTCATATCCTGCCATCTTCTTTAATTTCAAAAATCTTTTCCCTCATTTTCAAAACTATTCTTGTTTTTAAACGTGAACCTCTTTCACAATAAACTTGGACTTAAGTCCATGCATTTTCAAAAAAATATTTTCTTAATCAAATTTTAAACAACTTAATAATACTTTGACATTTTTGTGAGAAGACTAAAAGTCAATAAATCTCATTCAAACCATTTTTCCACTTTGTCTTTTTACCTTAAAAAACTTTTTTATCAAAAGATTAGACTCTTGTCAATCCTTGTAGTGATGTGAGCTACTATACTTCTACGATATTTAGTGAAGTGAGATATTTTCCACTTGGATGTTGAGCGAGGCTTTTTTATTTTAAAATCCAAGCCATATTCTCCACTTTGAGATAACGTAAATTCTCCTTTCTCATAATCGTGGGTAGTAAGTATGTTCTTCCACTTGGATAAGAAGATGATGTCTCGTCTCTTAAAATTAACCAACACATTTTTGTTTTAAATTTTTAAAGGTGAAGTACGAGTACTCTGATCCCCTATTGCATGAAAGGTTGTACGTAAGCGCTAAAGGTTTGCAACTGCGGCGGGTGCAAAAATTGTAAAAAAATATTTCTGTTTTCATCTCCACCAGCTATTTTTATACAACATTTATAGCCAAAATACACAAATTTTCAAAGAGGTTCCCGTGGATTATCGTAGATGTTTAGGGTGCTAATACCTTCCCTTTGCATAACCAACCCCCAAACTTAGATTCTCTCCCCCTCTTTTTTGGTTATTCGCTCTTTTCCCATTCCTCTAGAAACAATAAAGCGCGGTGGTGATTTTTATTTGATCTTTGCGAGCCAAGTCAATCCAATGGCTTAGTCTTATCATTTCTACCGCTACAAAATGAAGATAATTAAGAACCTCTAAAATATTTCTCTGAAGAAAGCAATTGATCAGAACCTGTATTCGGGACAAGCTAAAGTAAAAATCAAAATATAGAACACTAAGATAAAATAATTGATGAAGTGTTTAGAATCTCAAATATTAGTACAACCTCAACCAAGGAAGAACAAAACCAACATCCTCTCATCCTGAAAATCTCATTCTTGGAAGTAAATAGACTCCAGTCAGAACAAGATCGGCTCTTAAACCTTCGTATGAACTGCTCCAGGGTTTAGTTTCCTTAATAGAACCTACATCTATTGAGGAAGCCCTTCTAGATAAGGATTGGATTCTGGATATGAAAGAATAACTGAACTAATTCTCAAAGAACGACGTATGGGATCTTGCTCAGAAACCTAAAGACGTTCACATCATTGGAACCAGATGGGTGTTCAGAAACAAGCTTAATGAGAAGGGTGAAGTTGTGAGAAATAAAGCATGACTGGTTGCTCAATGATATAGTCACAACAAGGGATAAATTATATAGAAACCTTTTCACCAGTCGCCAGGTTAGAAGCTATTCCGTTGATAATTTCTTTTTCTATAAATCATAACATCATTCTATATCTAATAGAGGTTAAGAGTGCATTTCTGGATGGTTATATTTCAGAAGAAGTGTATATCAAATAGCCTCGTGGCTATGAAAATCTGAGAAACCAGACTTTGTTTTTAAACTAAAGAAATCTCTTTATGGATTGAAACAAGCTCCCAAATCTTGGTATGACAGATTGATAAATTTTCTAAGAAAATAAGTTTACCAGAGGAAAGGTTGACACTACACTCTTTTGCAAAACATTTAAAACTAATCTTCTAATTGTTCAAATTTATGTTGATGATATTATTTTTGGTTCTGCTAACCCATCCCTCTGCGAGGAATTCTCTAAGTTAATGGAGGCTGAATTTGAAATGAGCATGATGGGGGAATTGAAATTCTTTCTTGCATACATCAAAGTAAGTACACCAAATAACTTTTGAAGAAGTTTACCATGACAGACTACATTGTAGCAAAGACTCCAATGCATCCAACATGTATTCTGGAGAAAGAAAAGGTAAGTGGAAAGGTTTCTCAGAAGCTCTATTATGGTATGATGGTCTATCTTTTATATCTGACAACATCTAGACTAGAAATCTTATTCAGTGTTCATCTTTGCGTAAGATTTTAATCTGATCCTAAGGAATCTAATTTAACTGCTATTAAGATAATTATAAGGTATCTAAAAGGTTAAGGTTTGAATAAAACACAAGAAAGGGGGGTTTGAATTGAATTTTATTTTCTTAAATAACTTTCGCTTCTAAGCATTATTCGTTGAATAATGCTTCTGAGTGTTACTTCTAAGTAATACTTCTAATTAAGTTAAGAAAACATAAACTCTAAAGCATAAGCAAAAGTAAAGAACCCGCACTATATCCTAGTTCACCTTAGGCTGACCTCCACTCAGTCCCCTTTGAGATATGACTACCATTGACCCAATAGAATCCACTACCAGAATTTCATCTATGATGATCGCAGTCAAAGACTTCTGTAGAATCCTGACTCAACTGAGTCTCTCAAGGTATCATCAAACAATTGTTTGACTTACATTTGTTTACAATAAAATGCTTCTACACAAGCTGGATGTAAACAAATTTTAGTGCATTAGAAGAACCTAATACACACTAGAAATATTACATTGTATTGTAGCTTGATGTGTTGTCTTCTTTTCTTTAAGTAGTTTCTTCCCGGATAACAGCTGTGATCGGTGGATCTGGAACTGACTGTTTAACGCCGGTTCGCGAAAATGTCGCGGAAGCAAGAGTCGCCACCGTCTTTTATTTTCTCCAAATGGAAAGGACAAAAGCACAGAAAAATTCCTTAAAAGAGATTGCTCTCGGTTCGGGAGGTAGGTTATAGAAAGGGAAGGTGTTAGCACCCTTTCTATCCATGGTTATCCATGGGCTCTTAGATACTTGCTCAATGTGTTTTCAAAATGTTTGCTTGCTTTTCAATGTGGGTTTCAAAAATATTCTTTGAAAAAGTTTCAGTTCAACTCGTACGTCAGAGTGTTTGAAAAGTTTGCTTTGAAAGTCTTTGAAAGTGTGTTGGTGTGAAAAGTATTTTGATTTGTTTGAAATTAGAGCAAGTATCCTTGAGAACCTACCTACCCTAAGGAATTCGTCTGTGTAAATGTCCTTTAAAGTAGTGCCATCCCACCATTGAGAGGTAGGTAGCACCACCATTGGAGGGGTTTGGGTCAATTCGAGTTTGTAGGGACATTGTGATCACCAGAGCAATGGGAAGACACCTTAGAAGCTACCCTCATGCCAGGTTCCCGGATCATGAGGACTTACTAAGACGTCCTCTACTCGACGATCACCTTTCGAAAGGCAACAGTGAGGCGTCCCCTAGGGGTGGTGTGTGCGGTTCGTGTGTCATGTTTCAATTATTTTGTCTTGTCATGTTTGTTGTGATCTACGCTTGATTTTATTTTTAGGGCCATACATTCTTTCATGCTTTTTGTTAACAGTTATATACTTGCGAGAAAATAAATCTAAACTATTACAAATGGCGCGGGTCCACATCGCCAAAATAAACCGAACCCTGATTTGACTGAAAGTAAAGAAGCAATAAAATAAAAGTGTGAGAAATAAAATGATTACAAGGCTTTGGGGCATGTACATAATTATAATAAGCGACAAAGTAAAATACGCGAAACAAAATAATTAAAGCGACGGGCGTTGGACCCTTTTACAAACAATTAAGATTAATGAGGAATTAAAATGAAAGTATTAAATGTTTTTGGTATTTTGTGTGTTTAAAGATTTAAAAGAAAAAGAAGGAATTAATTATAATGGACTAACCCTAATTCTATTGTTTTTTAAGTTTATTGTAAAAATGTTATATTAATCTAAATTAAACCCTAATTTATTTATGTGCAAATTTGATTATAAAAAATAAATAAATAAATAATATTGTGATAAAAAAAAGAAAATTAAAAAGGTATAAAAATTATTAATTAACCTAATTCTATATTTTTGGATTTTATTAAAAAGGAATTAAAGTTAAAAACCTAATTAAACTAAATAATTTACATATTAATTATTTACAAGAAAATAAATAAAATAAACATTTTTCATGTTTTTTATCCTTTTTCTGATTTTTTTTGTGATGTTTTTATATTTTGTAAAGAAAACAATTAATTAATTAAAACAATGAAAATAAAAAAAAAATAAATTATGAAAAGCAAAGCAAACCAGGGGGGGGGGGGGGGTAGCCCCAAAATTGGAGGTCAAATTAGTGGAATCTGGCCCAATAAGCATGGCCTTTCTTGACTTTTTGCATAGTGTGTGGGTGCGTTGACCTGAGCATACGTGTTCCTCCATCCTCAGCCTTGTGATTATGGACGTTGGGCACGTGTATGGCTTGATGGTGAGGGAACATGGTGCTCCTCAATAGGCGTGCTGCATAAGATTTGTTAGTGCAAAATAATATGGAAATTGTATAGACCTGGGGTTCGAACCCAGGTCACTAACATCACCAAGCGATACCTGCACCACTGAGCCAATTAACGCATTTGGCATATTAATAATAAACAAATAACAAAAGAATAGAATGAACGCATTAGTGGTTTACGCGCCAGTTTTCAAACCAGCCTATCACTAACGGACAACACATCATCTCTTTCGTTTTCCTGAAACATAAAGAACAAAGGCAACGGTTTTCGTTGTGTTTTCTTAGGCTGCCTTTGGAGAAATAGCGAATGGAGCTATAGGCTTCATAAATTGTTCGCGAATAGTGGTTCATGTCCGTCTCAACACGCTGAATTCAATGGCCATGGTCTGAAGCTTTGATTTTGCCTATTTTTGAAAGCCCTAATTTTAAAAACCTGTAACCCTAATATTCAAAAATGGTAGAATCGCATATGTGGCACAAAAATGTAATTGAATGTATTGGTTAGCTTGGAAACATGACAAGGAACATGAATTCATCAATCAAAATGCAAAAAGATGTATGATTTGAGATATGCGATTTCAAAAATTTCTCTGTACAGGGGAGGTCCTTGCTGCCAGTTCTTTGCGTTTGGACGGATGTTTGGAGTTGGAATCGCTTCAGGGAGCCTTGAGGAAGCCTTTAGAAAAAGAATTAGGGGTTAAAACTCACTCGAACCTTGATTTCAGAATCCAGTTATATGGCCAATTTTTCAAGTTTTTAGTAAGCTCTTTGGCGCAGCATTTGGTGTGTTAGGCTTAGGGTTTGACTCAGTGCTTATGATGGAAGAGAGTTAGCTTGTTATTTGGCCTTAATTCATGCTCATGAAAGAACTAGTCCTAGGGTTTTCACCATTAACCAATTTTTCCTTTTTTTAAGCCAAGACCAAGACTTAGTGTGCAATTTAACCCTAGCCTGAGTTTTTGAGTTGGCCCATGATATATGGAAGTTGTCCAAATTCAAATGACACTATTCCATTGGTTTTTGAATTTTATTTGAATTTTTAAAGATTTAAAATGAATTAAATTATCAAAAATTAAATAAAATAGAAAAATCAATATTTGGTCTTGAAATTAATCATGGGACACGTGTGTGGCATGGCAAGGATGAATCAAGTGGAAGAAAGTGGGCCCTTTTGTCAAAAATTGGAGTTTCAAGGATAGTTGACTTTTGCCATTTCACAAAAATTTCCCAACTTCTACAAGGCATAACTTGCTCAATTTTTAAGATTTTCACATGTTCTTGGACATTTTGGAAAGGTCTTTGAGTCCTCTAACCAATTCCTTTGGTCCCATGTCATTTTGATTTACCAATCTCAAGTTATGGTCTTTGACTTAAAGTCCCTTTTTGTTGACTTTTGAAAATGACCTATAATGTTGGAATTGATAACTTTTTGTGAGAGCATTTCTTGGACTTGAAGTATGAAGATGAGTTGTAGGAAATGTCTTTCTCTTCAAAATGAGCCTTGGATGGAATTTTTCTGATAATCCATGTGAAAGTTATGCCCTGGTCAATTTCAGTTGACTTTTTCAGCTGTCCAAATATAGTAACTTTTGCATCTTTGATGATTTCTGAGCCAAATTTTGAGAATCATGATCAAGCATTGATCAAATGATGTTTGTGGCTTCAAAATGATATGTTGACCAAAAATTTGAACTTTTGACTGTCAAATGACCATTTTGCCCCTACAGTTGACTGTAGTGCAATTTAGGGTTTTGACTGTGCAATTTTGAGCTGAATGCCTTGAAACTTGATATGAGGATGCTTGACCATGTTTGTAAGCATGTGAGACTTGATTGGGCCTTTGAACACTCCATTTTCTTGATCAGCACACAAACCCTAGTTTTGACTGTATAGGAGACAGTTGAACTGCACAAACCTTGGGGAACTTTGTGACTTGACTTGGCAATTTCTTGAAGAATATGGGAGGGCAAATTTTGGGGTACAACAGTTGCCCCTGTTCAATCTTCTTAGACCTGAGGATGCAGATTGGCTGACGTGCCTTTCGTAATCCGAGGGTAGAAGATGATTGGACACTAGAGTGCCCAGAAATTTGCGCTCACATGTTAGCAGTGATGGTGGAATGGGCTCATAGATGCCATCTGGATGTTTGATTGCATAAGAGATTCCTTGGCGAGAACCTGCATACCTGCAAAACAGAAAATGAGTACCTGACACGCTGCAGGAGCTGATGTTTAGATGCCTGGTATAGATGTGTCCTGATTGGTTACAGGAGCTGAGTCTGGAGCTTCAAACGGCGATGAAAGAACCAGGGATGATTACTACCTTAGCATGAATGGTAAGAGAACCTTGGGCGACTTTAACTTCAACAACGCTCGTTGAGAAAAATCTGGGGTGTCTTCTACTGGGATAAGAATCAGGGAGATCTTAGGGTCGATCTGACTGAACCAGAGAGGCCTTTGACTGGGTAAGAATCAGGAAAATCTTAGGGTCGATTTAACTGAACCGGTCTAGGTCTTGAAATGTCTTCAACTGGATAAGCATCAGGAAAATCTTGGGACGATTTAACTGAACCAGAGAAGGCCTTTGACTGGATAAGCATCAGGAAAATCTTGGGACGATTTAACTGAACCGGTCTAGGTCTTGAAATGTCTTCAACTGGATAAGCATCAGGGAGATCTTAGGGTCGATCTGACTGAACCAGAGAAGGCCTTTGACTGGATAAGAATCAGGAAAATCTTGGGACGATTTAACTGAACCGGTCTAGGTCTTGAAATGTCTTCAACTGGATAAGCATCAGGGAGATCTTAGGGTCGATCTGACTGAACCAGAGAAGGCCTTTGACTGGATAAGCATCAGGAAAATCTTGGGACGATTTAACTGAACCGGTCTAGGTCTTGAAATGTCTTCAACTGGATAAGCATCAGGGAGATCTTAGGGTCGATCTGACTGAACCAGAGAAGGCCTTTGACTGGATAAGCATCAGGAAAATCTTGGGACGATTTAACTGAACCGGTCTAGGTCTTGAAATGTCTTCAACTGGATAAGCATCAGGGAGATCTTAGGGTCGATCTGACTGAACCAGAGAAGGCCTTTGACTGGATAAGCATCAGGAAAATCTTGGGACGATTTAACTGAACCGGTCTAGGTCTTGAAATGTCTTCAACTGGATAAGCATCAGGGAGATCTTAGGGTCGATCTGACTGAACCAGAGAAGGCCTTTGACTGGATAAGCATCAGGAAAATCTTGGGACGATTTAACTGAACCGGTCTAGGTCTTGAAATGTCTTCAACTGGATAAGCATCAGGGAGATCTTTGGGTCGATCTGACTGAACCAGAGAAGGCCTTTGACTGGATAAGCATCAGGAAAATCTTGGGACGATTTAACTGAACCGGCCTAGGTCTTGAAATGTAGCTTGAGAACTTAACTGGATCTTTCCTGAAAGGTAAAAGTCAGTCATATGCAATGCATGATATGGATCAAGCAATGATGTTCGCAACATAAATGAGATTTGTATGATGCAGTGCGTTATGCATGCTATAATGATGTATGTGATGTTTTATGTATGTTTTTGTCTAGGAAAATGAATCCTTGACGGGTGCCGGGAAGTCGTATCCTGGGCTGATGTCGAAGAATAGATTTTGCTTCCGCTGGGGATGATAACTGCAAGGATACCGGTAGGAGAAGATGACTCCGTTGCGGAATAAACTTGGCGAATGGAAGATTCTGCGGGGAGGAAAGATACTCTAGCGACCATGCTGGGAAGCAATACTCTGTGGGGAGATGCTTTGCTGAGTGTTGATAATAGTTTGCTGGGGATGTCTTTGTTGTTGGAAGTGCTAATGGACTTCGCTGGGGATAGGAAAGAACTACGTTGACGACGACCTTTCCTTGGCTTTTGACTGAGGATAACCCAGTTATATCCTGTTGAGGAAATAACTCTTTAAATCGAGCCAGACGACGCGTTCGTGTTCTGTGAAGGATAAGCTTCCAGAATTTACTGGGGATAAGCTTACTGCTTGGGGAGATGAATTCCATCTTTCCTGGGGAACTTGGATGGGACTCTCCTGGGGAAGTTTTGATATGCTGGGGAAGTGATTCCTTTGAATGTTGATGTATGCCGCCGGGGAACAATCTTTAGACCAAGACTGCCGGGGATGCTTGTTAAGAATATATGCTGTTGGGGAATATTGGGATCTACTGGAGGATACCCAATTTCCTTGAGACTTGTTAACTTTGTTTGGGGAAGAATGCACTGACTTGCTATCTCACTCTCTGGGGAATTTAAGATGCCTGGTTAGGTTCTTTAGCTGAACCTACCTTGGTACCTTGGAGGATAGAACAATTAGACTGCTCAGACAACTCTTTATTGCCCCTGTTTCTAGTGTCACCTGCAATTAATTCTTTGTTTCGTATGCAAATATTTATGAGCTAGCAAATTATTGTCAATGCATATATCACAAATTGAACCTTGGACGTTCTTCGCAAAACAAAACAGAAAAAGAAAAACAGTTGGCACGTTTAACTGAAAAGTATATTTGTATTGATTTTGAATGGCCTGTGAATAGGCGTTTTGTGTACAAGAGGCTGACGTCCTAGTAAGAGGAACGTCGCCGAGCAAAAGAGTTTATACAAGTTTTGTACAAAAGAAAATAAAACAGCTGTGTAAAAGATGAATGATCCACCGGGTTTCAACTCTGCTATTGCCTTTATACTCCGTGCGTCTCATCACTTGATGACCTTGGTTGAAGGTGAAGCTGACTGATCGATGCCGTCTGAACTTGATGTAGATACCGGATTCTGGATGCAAAGTGATCCAATGAGACATAGTATTACGCTTTTATCCCTAATTTTTGCCTGGACTGCCCTTTCGGGTTTTCAGTCCACCGGGATACCCATTTTTGCCCAAGCCGCCTTTTCAGGTTTTCGACTTGCCGGGTGTACAGATTTTTCCATTTTCATCCCTTCATTTTGCCCGAACCCTTTTGGTTCGACGGGAAGCCCTAATTTTTGCCTAGACATGTCAGCCTAGCGGGTCTTTTTTCATGCGTAGTATTTTTTAACTATGTCTGCATTGGCGGGGTGAGGAAGGTCGTCACCATCCATATTGGTTAATATCATTGCTCCTCCTGAGAACACATGTTTAACCACAAATGGCCCTTCGTACGTAGGGGTCCATTTGCCCCTTGGATCACTCTGAGGAAGGATGATTCGCTTGATCACCAGATCCCCGACTTGATATTCCTGTGGTCTGACCTTTTTGTTAAATGCCCTGATCATTCGTTTCTGATACGTCTGACCATGACAGATAGCAGCAAGTCTCTTTTCGTCAATAAGGTTGAGCTGATCAAGTCGTGTCTGGATCCAATCATCTTCATTCAGATTTGCATCCTTCATTATCCGGAGAGAAGGAACTTGTACTTCGATCGGCAAGACTGCCTCCATGCCATAAACCAGAGAGAAAGGAGTTGCCCCGGTTGACGTCCTAGCTGAGGTACGATACCCATGCAGAGCGAACGGTAACATCTCGTGCCAATCTTTATACGTTACTGTCATCTTCTGCACGATCTTCTTGATGTTTTTATTAGCTGCTTCTACAGCCCCATTCATCTTCGGTCTGTAAGGAGAAGAATTGTGGTGCTGTATCTTGAACTGTTCGCAGAGCTCAGCGATCATCTTATTGTTCAGATTGGTACCGTTATCTGTAATAATCCGCTCAGGGACACCGTACCGACAGATCAGATTGTGCCGAATGAACCGTGCCACAACAGTCTTGGTTACCGTAGCATAGGATGCTGCCTCAACCCACTTCGTAAAATAATCAATTGCCACTAGGATGAAGCGATGTCCATTAGATGCCGTAGGTTTAATCTCACCGATCATGTCTATGCCCCACATTGCAAATGGCCAAGGCGCAGTCAGAACATTCAGGGGAACCAGAGGAACATGCACCTTGTCTGCGTAGATCTGGCATTTATGGCATGTCCTAGAATGTTGGTAGCAATCAGCTTCCATGGTGGACCAGTAATACCCTGCCCGTAGGATCTTCTTTGCCATGGTATGTCCACTGGAGTGTGTACCAAAGGTCCCTTCATGTAGCTCTTCCATGATTCTTTCTGCTTCAGTCTTATCTACACAACGCAGTAGGGTTGAATCCTGGTTTCGCTTGTACAAAATGCCGTTGCTAAGAAAGAACTTGGCTGCAAACCTCCTCAGGAATTTCTTATCATTGACAGATGCTCCTTCAGGGTATTCCTGAGCTTCTAGGTATCTCTTCACTTCGTGGTACCAAGGCTTCTCAGTCACCAATTCGGTTTCGAGATCACAACAGTATGCCGGTTCGTCCAGTTTCCAGATGATGATCCGGGGAGCTTCATTATCCCATTTAACCTTGAACATTGAAGACATTGTAGCTAACGCGTCCGCCAACTGATTCTCTTCTCTTGGAAAGTGCTCAAATGTTATCTCTGTGAAGTGGGGGATCAAGGCCAACACACATTCTCTGTAAGGAATCAAGTTTGGATGTTTCGTATCCCACTCTCCTTTGATCTGATTGATCACGAGAGCGGAATCTCCGAAGACACTCAGAAATTTGATCCTCAGGTCGATCGCAGCTTGAAGACCCATAATACACGCTTCATACTCCGCCATGTTGTTGGTACAGTTGAAACACAGCCGGGCGGTGAGTGGAGTATGAGTACCTTGTGGAGATACGATTATGGCGCCGATACCATTTCCCAAAGCATTAGAGGCTCCGTCAAAGTGCATAGACCATCGGGATCCTGGTTCAGGTCCTTCATCCGGTCCAGGTATTTCACAGTCAGTTACTATCATAATGCTTTCATCTGGAAACTCGAAGTTCATTGATTGGTAGTCATCCACAGCTTGATGTGCTAGGTGGTCTGCCAATACACTTCCCTTGATGGCTTTTTGGGTCGTGTACTAAATGTCGTATTCCGTCAAGATCATCTGCCATCTTGCAATTCTCCCAGACAGAGCAGGCTTTTCAAATATGTACTTTATAGGATCCATTTTTGAGATTAACAAGGTAGTGTGAGTCAGCATATACTGTCTCAGCCGGCGAGCAGCCCATACCAAAGCGCAGCAAGTTTTCTCAAGCAGTGAGTATCGGGTCTCACAGTCGGTAAACTTTTTGCTAAGGTAATAAATGACATGCTCTTTTCGGCCAGACTCGTCATGCTGCCCCAGCACACACCCCATTGCATTATCAAGCACTGTCAGGTAAAGTATCAAAGGTCTCCCTTCGACTGGTGGCATAAGGATGGGTGGTTCTTGGAGATATTCTTTGATTCTGTCAAAAGCAGCCTGACATTCATCATTCCAGCGTACTACCTGATCTTTCTTCAGCAGCTTGAAGATTGGTTCACAGGTAGCAGTTAAGTGTGAGATGAACCGAGCAATGTAATTCAGACGTCCTAGAAAGCCTCTGACTTCCTTCTCTGTCTTAGGAACTGGCATCTCTTGAATGGCTTTGACCTTAGCAGGGTCCACTTGAATTCCCTTGTCACTCACCACGAAGCCTAGCAACTTTCCAGATCTTACCCCGAAGGTGCACTTGTTCGGGTTCAACCTCAGCTTGTACAGTTTCAAACGGTCAAACAGTTTCTGCAGATGATCAAGGTGTTCTTCCTCAGTCTGGGACCTAGCGATCATGTCGTCAACATACACTTCTATCTCATGATGGATCATGTCATGAAATAAAGCAACCATGGCACGTTGGTAAGTTGCCCCATCATTCTTTAGTCCAAAAGGCATGACTTTGTAGCAGAAGGTGCCCCACTGAGTAACAAACGTAGTCTTTTCCATGTCTTCCGGAGCCATCTTGATCTGATTGTAGCCTGAAAAACCATCCATGAAAGAGAACACTTTATGCTGAGCTGTATTATCAACAAGGACATCAATGTGGGGTAGAGGGAAGTCATCTTTGGGGCTGGCCCTGTTCAGATCCCTGTAATCGACACACATCCTGACCTTGTCGTCCTTCTTAGGTACCGGCACCACATTAGCAACCCACTGAGGGTAAGAAGTCACTGCAAGAAACCCGGCATCAAACTGCTTCATAACCTCGGCTTTAATCTTCTCAGACATCTCTGGACGCATACGGCGGACCTTTTGCTTAACCGGAGGGCAATCTTCTTTAGTTGGTAAGTGATGGACCACAATGTCGGTATCTAATCCGGGCATATCTTCGTAGGACCAGGCAAAGATTTCTTTATAGTCATGCAGCATCTGAGTCAACCGTTGCTTCACGCTGAGTTCTAGGTTGGCACCAATCTTCACCTCTTTCTTGTCTTCCTCAGTACCCAAGTTTATTATTTCCACTGGCTCTTCATGGGGTTGAATTGCCCTCTCTTCCTGTTGTAACAGTCTTGCAAGTTCACCAGGCACTTCGCAATCATCTTCACCTTCGTCTTCGGCTAAGTTGATCGGATTTTCGAAGTCATAACTGGCAGTAGCAGAGTCGTTACCAGTGAGATCCAGAGTGGATTGAAACCTGTATGAGTGAGTGTGTGTGTAAATACAGCTGTTTTGCAATATGTAAAGAAAGGAAAGAAAAGGAGCGCAAAATTTGAATTGTGAAAAACGTCCAATGCTTTTATTCATGATATATGATGGTGACAAACAAGAGCCCTCATAAATAAAAACCACGGTGCCCCGGGTAAGACACCGGGCCATATAGTTTCAAATTATTGTTTATTACAAATCAAAAAACAAAGAAATTCATTACTGGGGAACAAAAGTTATGGGTGTAAAATCTTTAGCAGTCCAATTGGTCAATCCACCGTCGGCCGTCGGGTAGATCCAGCTATCGAACTCTGACTCTTCTATTTCATCTTCCTCTCCAATAGCATTCACTTCTGAGTGGGTGATGAGCACAGGAGGTCTTCCAATTCTCGCCTTGCGCACCGCTTTCTGAGCTTCTGTGGTGAAACCCAGCCCAAACTTGTTAGTCTTAGGAGTAAGATCAGGGAGCTTGCCCCAGTTTGCACATTCACCTTTTTCGATCACAGCCCGGGCGTCCTTTAAGGAGGCCATCTTCATAGGAGAAACCTCTTCATCTGCTTCTGCTGCTGCCAGGGTTTGTGGCACTTCCTCAAAATGTTGAAAGGGGGTTTCAATGAACTCCCCATCCATTTCCACGTATCTGAAGGAGTTGAGGTGGCTGACCATGTACTCCTCTTCCCCTTGCACTGTTACGATCTTCCCCCTGACCGGGTACTTGAGCTTCTGATGCAATGTGGAGGTCACAGCTCCAGCCTTGTGGATCCACGGGCGACCCAGCAAACAAGAATAGGACGGATGGATGTCCATCACATAGAATTTTGAATCAAATACCTGTGACCCAACCCTGATTGGGATGTCTACCTCACCATGTACCATTCTTTTGGACCCGTCAAAGGCCCGGACAACAATGTGAGTTGGTTTGAGCTCTAGACCCTCACAATCCAGCCTATCTAGAGCCTTCTTGGGCAGCACGTTTAATGAAGAACCTGTGTCAACCAGCACATGAGCAAGAGTAGTGCCCCTGCATTCAATGGAGACATGCAGGGCATCATTATGGTTCTTCCCCTTTGCTGTCAGATCGGCATCAGAGAAACCCAGGCCATTATCAGCGGTTAGGTTGGCCACACAGTCGGTGAACTGGTCAGCAGACGTCTCTTGGGGTACGTGGGCTGTCTTTAAGAAAGCAATCAGAGCCTTTGTGTGGGCCTCTGAACACAGCAGCAGTGACAACATGGAGATTTTAGAGGGGGTGTGCCCCAGCTGTTCTACAACGTTGAAATCACTTTTCTTTATTATCTTGAGGATTTCTTCCATTTCCTGCTTGGAAGCCTCAACAATGGTCTTTGGTGCCTCCGTCCTGGCAGGCATATCAGCAGCAATTCCCTTGCCCCGAGTATCAGATGACTCAGTAGCAGGGGTGGATACTTGGTCAGGGGGAGAAACAGGCACTCTGGCAGGTGTGAAGACCAAAGGCCTATGAATTGCCGGAGGAGCAATGTCTGGCGAGAACAGTCTTCCACTACGAGTGACCTTAGCAGGCCCAGTGATGTTGGAGACACCAGTATCAATATTGAACTCTTGTTTCACACCCAGAACATAAACATCCGCCCCATAGTGCCATGGGACAGCCTTATCAGATTTGTAGGGTATAGGCCCCGGAACAGTAATGGTGATGGGAGCACTCTTGTGAACTGGCAGAATTTGGACAGGCTTCTTTGAAGGAGCCTTGGAATGGTTGTTGAAGATGGTAACGATCGACACTTCTTCAACAGGAGCAGCAGGAACAACAGTCTTTCTGAACAAAATCTCTCTACTATCTATCAGGTTTTGGATGCCTGACTTCAGCAGAGAACAACCAGCAGGGGAAGCAACACATAGAGGGCAACCTTCGCTACATCCCGGAAATAAACCGGCTAGCAACAGATTCCTCTTGACCATCAGCAACGGAGTAGCAACATCATCCACCGAAGCTACATACAAATCCTCCTCAACAGCATTCACTCCATGCTGGGGCATGGGAGCAGTTACAACATTCGGCCTCTCGGGCGCCTCAAACTGTATTTCCTTTGCATCAATGAGGTCTTGAACCTTATTCCTTAGGGCCCAACAGTCATCTGTGTTATGCCCCGGGCTATCAGAGTGATAAGCACAGCGAGCATTTGGATTGAACTTGGGGGATGCGGTATTGGGAAACTTTGGAGCCTCCCTGACAGTCACTAAATTGGTGGATAGCAACTGTGGCAGGATCTGTGATAAGGTCATGCTTAACCGGGTAAACTCTCTCCGGGGTCTTTCAAACTTTTGAGGATTAGTTGGCCGAGGAGCGGCAGCAGGTTTGGCAATCATTACCGCACTGACAAATTGGCGGTGTTCAGGTCGCTCTGTTCTCCGGGAGCTATATACAGCACTAGCCTCCTTTTTGAAGGGTTTCTTTTCAGTACTGGAGGAGGCAACTTTCTGTATCTTCCCCGATTTTATACCGGCCTCGATCCTTTCACCAGTCAGGATCAGATCAGTAAACCCAGCAGAAGAATTACCAATGAGATGATTGAAAAATGGACCAGATAGGGTCCCCAAAAACATATCTACCAGCTCCCGATCCGTCAATGGTGGCTGCACCCTGCCAGCCAGGTCTCTCCATTTCTGGGCATACTCCTTAAAACCTTCACCCGACCCTAGCGACATACCCTGGAGCTGGGTACGCGTAGGAGCGAGGTCGGCATTATACTGATACTGCTTGTAAAAAGCAGTGGCCAGATCCTCCCAGTTACGAATGCTGATTCCATCCAGCTGATAGAACCAATCGAGGTGAGTCCCTGAAAGACTCTCCTGGAAGAAGTGGATCCAAAGGTTCTTGTCTGCTGTGTAAGGCTGGATCTTCCTTACATAAGAACGGAGGTGCATCTTGGGACAGGAAGCCCCATCATACTTCACGAAGGCAGGTGTTTTGAACTTGTGTGGGATCACCACCCCAGTAGATAACCCCAAGTCTCCGAAATCCAATCCAGGCACCCGCTGAACTTCCATAGCCTTTAATCTGTCTTCCAGCTGTTTGTACCGGTCTTCAGCAGGAGGGTACTGTTCGTCGTTGAAGTCTGTTTCAGTATCAGAGCCCACAGGAGTAGGGACCTCCCTTTCTTGGTGACTACCTTCCTCCACAGATGGAGGAGTCCTTTCAGCTTCAACCAAGGTGTTCCCGAGTCTGCGCCCAGTGTTAAATAGCACAGTCCTCCTCTTCTTCTTAGTCTTCTTCAGAAGCATGGTCTTCAACTCTTGTTGACCCTGAGCCAAGCCCTTGATCAGCTCCTGAAATTGGGCGTTCTGCGCCTGAAATTGGACGTTCTGCGCCTGAAGAGCCTTGATAGATGCCTCGGTTGATGATTCAGGATTCATGATGCTGAAATAAACAGCGAAGAACAGTAAACAACCTGAAAAGAAGAGTACCTATGATGCACATGATGAATGATATGTGTTTATGCAATGCATTCAAGAGTTCGAAAATTCAAATTTGTTGTAGACCAAAAGGAACACACATTATTATTAAGAAAATCATTGTTTAATACATCAAAGCCTCATGGGCAAAAGTACAAAAAGATCAAATCAATCCCAAAATATGTTGCGCATCTTCTTTGGAGCTATGTAAGTATTGAGGTTCCTTTCCTCGTGCAACAGGCAGGTGAGCTCCAAGACCTTCTTTTCACTGGCATGCAAACTAGTCTCAAGAGAAGTCCGCTCTTCCTTAAGCTGGATCCAGCTCTTCTGCATCTCTTCCCAGGATGTGGGCATATCAGGGTGCTGAATAACATGAGACACCTCTCCTTCCAAGGCAGGCTCTTTGATTACTGGAAGCATGTGAGGATAAGGCATTACTAACTTCTGAGAGCGGGCTCGTACCCACTTGAGGTAAGGCTCCAAAGGGATGGAGTTCCTGTGCCCCAGTGTCTTGCTGTCTATCCTACTAGGCATCCTCCAAGCTCTGATAAATCTCTGGCGAAGTCCTTGGGTATCATTGTCGAAGTCAAAAACTATGTCAGGAATCAACATGTCATGAGGACCATCCCTCCGAGCATAACCAAATTGTCTCCAAGCCAGGCATGGACTATAAGTAATACCCCCTCTGGTTCCAAGTAAAGGAACATTAGGATACTCCCCGCAACGATCAATGATAGTGACATCTTCTCTGGACCTAGGGCACCAATGTATATCTGCATGTGTAAGAGTCATCAACCGTTGTGACCATCTCAAACCCCGCTCGTTCTTCAGGACTGATTGTGGAAGGTGCGAAATAAACCACTTTCCCAGGAGAGGAGTGCAACACATAAGGACACCTCTTTTTCTCATGGTTCGAGTGTAACATGAGTGAAGGAGGTCCCCCAGCAACGTAGGTATAGGATTCCTGGACATAAAGATCTGGACAGCATTGATATCAACGAGCTGGTCTGGGTTAGGGAACAACACCAAACCATAAACAAGAAGGGCCACAACCTCTTCAAAAGCTTGTAAGTCAAGGGAGTTCCAACATTCATAGGCCTTTTCAAACAGAAACCTGGCTAAGAACCCTTTGATACCACTTCTAACTTCCCAATGTCCCTTGAGGTCAGATGACTGTAGGTGCAAGGCTTTAGCAATCTCTTCAAGCTTAGGTTCCTTTTCTGTACCGTTGAAGGGTAGCTGATCAAGGATAGGGATCTTCAGGAGTCGGGAGAACTCCTCCAATGTAGGTACCAACTGATAGTCCAAGAAGGTGAAACAGTGATGCAAAGGGTCAAAGAATTGGAACAGGACCTTTATCATATCTTCCTCAATGTTGGTGTTGACCAAGCTGATAAGGCTTCCATGCCTTTCACTGAATGAAGAGTTCTCGGGAATCCTGGATATAAGCTCCTTAAGCTGAGGAGGGATCCTTACAAGACTGATTTGAATTGTCTTTCTACGAACAGTTTCCATGTCCTACAAAACAAAAACAAAGATGAAAATTCGAACCCCTGAAATGGTTAGTTAATGCATATGATGCTGGATGATGTCATGATGCTATGATTAAACACACCACAGATATGTACAAAGACAAACATGTAAGGCACACAAGGCACACAAGACAAGCCCTTAAGGTTTAAGGCCAGCATGGGGTTTGGGTAGTACCCTCTTGAAGTTGGTGGGTTCAACCTGTCCTAATCAAAGTAACCGGGTTCTAAGGTTCCTAATATCACGGGATTGCTTTCATTGTTCATCGTTTCGATTTAGCCACTGAACTGGCGACCGAAATATTCCAGGAAAGCAACCCTCAATTGAGTGTAGTATCGAGTATCAACCAACCTCGGACTGCACCAAAGTCAGTTATCTCACTACCCTAAAGAGGCCAAGATGGTTCAATTAAGGTTCCTAAGGTCTGTTGATGCTTCACGACACCACGCGGAGGCCCCGTACTCTCCTTGACTGAACTCAAGGGTTACCGGTACACACCAAAGTGCCACATCAACGTAGCAGACTGTTTCAACCATGTCGGTATACCCTGCACAGTTCCCTCACAGCCTTGTTGCTACTTTCTAAGAAGGTATTCCCCAGATCCGGGTTAGGATCTATAGAACTCCCAAGCAACCCACAATAATAAAGCAAGCAAAGAAGACAATTGAAAACATAGTTATGACCTAGCCCTAAGGTATACCTCACTTTAAGTTTAATTCCCCAGCAGAGTCGCCAGTTCTGTGATCGGTGGATCTGGAACTGACTGTTTAACGCCGGTTCGCGAAAATGTCGCGGAAGCAAGAGTCGCCACCGTCTTTTATTTTCTCCAAATGGAAAGGACAAAAGCACAGAAAAATTCCTTAAAAGAGATTGCTCTCGGTTCGGGAGGTAGGTTATAGAAAGGGAAGGTGTTAGCACCCTTTCTATCCATGGTTATCCATGGGCTCTTAGATACTTGCTCAATGTGTTTTCAAAATGTTTGCTTGCTTTTCAATGTGGGTTTCAAAAATATTCTTTGAAAAAGTTTCAGTTCAACTCGTACGTCAGAGTGTTTGAAAAGTTTGCTTTGAAAGTCTTTGAAAGTGTGTTGGTGTGAAAAGTATTTTGATTTGTTTGAAATTAGAGCAAGTATCCTTGAGAACCTACCTACCCTAAGGAATTCGTCTGTGTAAATGTCCTTTAAAGTAGTGCCATCCCACCATTGAGAGGTAGGTAGCACCACCATTGGAGGGGTTCGGGTCAATTCGAGTTTGTAGGGACATGGTGATCACCAGAGCAATGGGAAGACACCTTAGAAGCTACCCTCATGCCAGGTTCCCGGATCATGAGGACTTACTAAGACGTCCTCTACTCGACGATCACCTTTCGAAAGGCAACAGTGAGGCGTCCCCTAGGGGTGGTGTGTGCGGTTCGTGTGTCATGTTTCAATTATTTTGTCTTGTCATGTTTGTTGTGATCTACGCTTGATTTTATTTTTAGGGCCATACATTCTTTCATGCTTTTTGTTAACAGTTATATACTTGCGAGAAAATAAATCTAAACTATTACAAATGGCGCGGGTCCACATCGCCAAAATAAACCGAACCCTGATTTGACTGAAAGTAAAGAAGCAATAAAATAAAAGTGTGAGAAATAAAATGATTACAAGGCTTTGGGGCATGTACATAATTATAATAAGCGACAAAGTAAAATACGCGAAACAAAATAATTAAAGCGACGGGCGTTGGACCCTTTTACAAACAATTAAGATTAATGAGGAATTAAAATGAAAGTATTAAATGTTTTTGGTATTTTGTGTGTTTAAAGATTTAAAAGAAAAAGAAGGAATTAATTATAATGGACTAACCCTAATTCTATTGTTTTTTAAGTTTATTGTAAAAATGTTATATTAATCTAAATTAAACCCTAATTTATTTATGTGCAAATTTGATTATAAAAAATAAATAAATAAATAATATTGTGATAAAAAAAAGAAAATTAAAAAGGTATAAAAATTATTAATTAACCTAATTCTATATTTTTGGATTTTATTAAAAAGGAATTAAAGTTAAAAACCTAATTAAACTAAATAATTTACATATTAATTATTTACAAGAAAATAAATAAAATAAACATTTTTCATGTTTTTTATCCTTTTTCTGATTTTTTTTGTGATGTTTTTATATTTTGTAAAGAAAACAATTAATTAATTAAAACAATGAAAATAAAAAAATAAATAAATTATGAAAAGCAAAGCAAACCAGGGGGGGGGGGGGTAGCCCCAAAATTGGAGGTCAAATTAGTGGAATCTGGCCCAATAAGCATGGCCTTTCTTGACTTTTTGCATAGTGTGTGGGTGCGTTGACCTGAGCATACGTGTTCCTCCATCCTCAGCCTTGTGATTATGGACGTTGGGCACGTGTATGGCTTGATGGTGAGGGGACATGGTGCTCCTCAATAGGCGTGCTGCATAAGATTTGTTAGTGCAAAATAATATGGAAATTGTATAGACCTGGGGTTCGAACCCAGGTTACTAACATCACCAAGCGATACCTGCACCACTGAGTCAATTAACGCATTTGGCATATTAATAATAAACAAATAACAAAAGAATAGAATGAACGCATTAGTGGTTTACGCGCCAGTTTTCAAACCAGCCTATCACTAACGGACAACACATCATCTCTTTCGTTTTCCTGAAACATAAAGAACAAAGGCAACGGTTTTCGTTGTGTTTTCTTAGGCTGCCTTTGGAGAAATAGCGAATGGAGCTATAGGCTTCATAAATTGTTCGCGAATAGTGGTTCATGTCCGTCTCAACACGCTGAATTCAATGGCCATGGTCTGAAGCTTTGATTTTGCCTATTTTTGAAAGCCCTAATTTTAAAAACCTGTAACCCTAATATTCAAAAATGGTAGAATCGCATATGTGGCACAAAAATGTAATTGAATGTATTGGTTAGCTTGGAAACTTGACAAGGAACATGAATTCATCAATCAAAATGCAAAAAGATGTATGATTTGAGATATGCGATTTCAAAAATTTCTCTGTACAGGGGAGGTCCTTGCTGCCAGTTCTTTGCGTTTGGACGGATGTTTGGAGTTGGAATCGCTTCAGGGAGCCTTGAGGAAGCCTTTAGAAAAAGAATTAGGGGTTAAAACTCACTCGAACCTTGATTTCAGAATCCAGTTATATGGCCAATTTTTCAAGTTTTTAATAAGCTCTTTGGCGCAGCATTTGGTGTGTTAGGCTTAGGGTTTGACTCAGTGCTTATGATGGAAGAGAGTTAGCTTGTTATTTGGCCTTAATTCATGCTCATGAAAGAACTAGTCCTAGGGTTTTCACCATTAACCAATTTTTCCTTTTTTTAAGCCAAGACCAAGACTTAGTGTGCAATTTAACCCTAGCCTGAGTTTTTGAGTTGGCCCATGATATATGGAAGTTGTCCAAATTCAAATGACACTATTCCATTGGTTTTTGAATTTTATTTGAATTTTTAAAGATTTAAAATGAATTAAATTATCAAAAATTAAATAAAATAGAAAAATCAATATTTGGTCTTGAAATTAATCATGGGACACGTGTGTGGCATGACAAGGATGAATCAAGTGGAAGAAAGTGGGCCCTTTTGTCAAAAATTGGAGTTTCAAGGATAGTTGACTTTTGCCATTTCACAAAAATTTCCCAACTTCTACAAGGCATAACTTGCTCAATTTTTAAGCTTTTCACATGTTCTTGGACATTTTGGAAAGGTCTTTGAGTCCTCTAACCAATGCCTTTGGTCCCATGTCATTTTGATTTACCAATCACAAGTTATGGTCTTTGACTTAAAGTCCCTTTTTGTTGACTTTTGAAAATGACCTATAATGTTGGAATTGATAACTTTTTGTGAGAGCATTTCTTGGACTTGAAGTATGAAGATGAGTTGTAGGAAATGTCTTTCTCTTCAAAATGAGCTTTGGATGGAATTTTTCTGATAATCCATGTGAAAGTTATGCCCTGGTCAATTTTAGTTGACTTTTTCAACTGTCCAAATATAGTAACTTTTGCATCTTTGATGATTTCTGAGCCAAATTTTGAGAATCATGATCAAGCATTGATCAAATGATGTTTGTGGCTTCAAAATGATATGTTGACCAAAAATTTGAACTTTTGACTGTCAAATGACCATTTTGCCCCTACAGTTGACTGTAGTGCAATTTAGGGTTTTGACTGTGCAATTTTGAGCTGAATGCCTTGAAACTTGATATGAGGATGCTTGACCATGTTTGTAAGCATGTGAGACTTGATTGGGCCTTTGAACACTCCATTTTCTTGATCATCACACAAACCCTAGTTTTGACTGTATAGGAGACAGTTGAACTGCACAAACCTTGGGGAACTTTGTGACTTGACTTGGCAATTTCTTGAAGAATATGGGAGGGCAAATTTTGGGGTACAACAACAGCCCATAACACTTGAATTCCTGAAGTATTATTCTTCAAAAGCTTATGGAAGCTTTGTTGATCTTGATGTAGTAAAGAGAACAAATTCTTCATCTTGATTCACCTTAGAACATTCTAGAAATTAGCCCTTGTTCTATTTCGTTCAATGATCACTTTAGAGCAAAACATTCATATTATGGATTTGTAACTGGAGCTTTCATGATCATCTTCATTATCTTCCGCGGCTTAGTAAGCTTTGTGCAACATATGAAATTAAGCACATTGTGAATCAATGATTTCACTGTAATCATTATCAACATGATTGAAGAATCATTTTGATAACATTTGTTCTTCTTGTTGTTATAGTGGTTGATATCTTTTTGGTTGTATTCCAATAATGACAGGTTTAATTTTTAACATTGGACACCAACAACATTTTAACATATGATTCTTTTCTTATATATTCAAGAAAAATATAGTTGTTGGCTATTTGAAAAATAAGCGTTCCAAATATTAATGCTACGTCTTTATCTCTTCCATAATTCAAACTAGTGGAGAGGTAGTGGAATAAGGCTTTTTTTCATAGTGTGTACTAGTGTACCATGTTACCGTTATATTCTCTCCTTTTGCACTTCAGAGGCTTTTGCGAGCATGAGTTTAGAAGTGGGAACATAACATAAGGTCTTCAGAGATTCAAGTCTTCTGAGTCTTCAGAATTGTGTCTTCAGAGTCTTCAGCACTTGGTCGTGAGAACCCGTTGTAGAGAACCTTAGATCAGAAGAGCTTCAAGTCTTGAGAGTCTTAAGAATTGCTTCTTTAGAGTCTTCAGCACTTGGTCTTGAGAACTTCAAGTCTTTGGAATCTTCATAACTTTTGTCTTTAGAATCTCTAGCACATGGTTCTTTAAGATTCCTTTTAAGAACCTTGTTATTGGAAACATTGTCTTCAGATCTTTTAACTTTTTCTTCTTGAAACAAGTTGTCTTTTAGAAACAAAGTTTTTAGAATCTAGACTTCAGTAGAAACTTTGTCTTCAGATCTTCTAACTTTGTCTTATTGAAACAAGTTATCTTTTAGAAACTAAGTTTTTAGCATCTGGACTTCAGTAGAAATTTTGTCTTCAGATCTTCAAACTTTGTTTATTTGGAACACACTGTCTTTAGAAACTTGAGTCTTTAGCATCTGGACTTTAGTATAAACTTGAGTCTTCAGATCTTCTGATTGTTTCCTTAGAAATTTTTTTTTAGAAGCTTGAGTATTTAGCATATGGACGTGAGTAGTTACTTCTGTCTTCAGATCTTCTGATTGCTTCTTTGGAACCCGTTGTCTTCAAAAACACGAGTCTTTAACTTTTGGACTTAAGTAGCAACTTCTATCTTCAGATCTTTTGACTAGTTTCTTTTAGACAAACATCAGAGCTTACACTTCAAAGCCTTCTGGAGTTTCTTTCTAGTATTCAATAGAACTTGTGTAGCGAAGAAGCAGAACTAATTCTCTTCTAATGTCTTGGCCATGACATTCATCATAACTAGGACCTGTTTGTTAAATACTAAAAAATAACAAACATTAGAGTATCAAAATTGTTCATACAAACATACTCTTTTGTTATCATCAAAACTAAGAGATAATATTTTAGAACCAAGTCTTGTTCTTACAATCTCCCCCCTTTTTATGTTAACAAAAACTATGTACTTTGATGACAGAGTTTTGTTCTTATAATCAGAAAAAGTGAAAATGGAAAGGTAAGGAATACTTATCCTTTTTATGATACTCCCCCTGAGTCAATGACTTGATGAAGATCAAATATCCTGACTCTAAACCATTTGAGTAAAACTCCCCTGGTTCCAATAGATCAGATATCGAGATCTTTAGAGTCGACTCTAGATGCCAATGATTGAGATCTTGATATTTTAGACAGTCTTCAATTTCTGATTTGCTTAGTTCTTTTGGAAAACATCTGCTCCTGCTTTTGTTTTTATGATCTGAATATTACATTCTCAGACAGTTTACTTCTTCTGAACATTATGATATCAAGATCAAGGTGACTTTAACTTTCAAAATTTTTTCAACTTTTGAGCGGTATTGGGTCTATCTAATATTTGAATATATGTTCACTAGGTGTACATCTTAGATTATATGAACAATTAGTTCTTAAGAACTTTAGCAGAGTTCTTTCATTTTGACATGTCTTAGAATGCCTAGTGAACTTGTTCAGAGTTCCTTGCATGATTATCAAACAAACACACGTTAGTGGTGTTATACCCAAATTTTTGACCCTAAGATTCCTCTATCACATCATATCAATTTAATCACAACAAGATCACACACTAGGGTTTGGTTCTTCTCCCTATCTTTAGCTTTGCTCTATGTGGAATCACCAAGCACCTTGACTTGTATTTTGTGATCATCTATGTTTTGATTATCCTTTAACTAATGAATACAATAATTTTTTTCCCCAATTGATGATGATTTTAGGAGAAAGCATAACATATTCCATTAAGATTGATCTATAGATTCATGAGTTCATTTCTGGGCCTTCCTCAACCAAGCTTCATTGAGATTCAAGCATCATCATTAAATGTGTTTTAAAGTAATATCATGACAAAGTCTATTATGATTTATCATACTTTAAGTTGTCAAAGATGGATCAAAGGTACATGGATTTATTGAATAAGTTTGACTCAGTTGGGCTAATCCTTGATTCATTGATCACAAGTTCACATATCCTTCAATTCACAAGATTTGAAAGTGTTTTTGGTTGCTATGGTTTATCTTTATCATCCTCAACAACTCATATTCACATGACAAAAGTATTTTTCTAAGGAGGTAGATCAAAATTGCAAAGGTTTCCGAAGGCATTTTCTTGCTCTAGGAGCTAGGGTTTTGAACTTCAAAGGGATATATCTTACTCATCTTTTGGTATTTTTGAGTGATTCCAAAGACATGCTTCTCTTCAAAGGGTTATTAAAAAATTACTTTAAAATTTTCAAGGATATTTTTTGTGGAAGAAACTTGATGATGAAGAAAGATTACAAGTCCTCTAGATGAACCCTCAAATTCAATTAGATGATTTCAAATGATCATAACTTGGTCGATTTTTATCACTTTGATCCCATTATTTTCAAAAATGATCTTAAATATATGAAATTCAACCCACCTTTTAAGTGCAAAGTGTGAAATGGATGGAAGATGCCCTAAGGATGCAAAAGATTATAGGTCATTTTATGAATTTTTGGCCAATTTCAACAAGTCATAACTTCCTCAATTTTTGGTGATTTTGCATGGTTCAAGTCTCAAATTGTAATTCAAGAGGTCTACTTCATGCCATATTTTTTGGTCAAGATAAAATTTTAAGTGGAGGGCCATGTTTGGATGCAATAGATTATAAGTCATTTTTGATGAAAAAACAGAGAAATTTTCTAAGTATAGAAAGTGAACCTCTTTTTCTCAACTTTTACTCATTGCAACTTTTATCTCAAGCATCCATTTGATCCCATTCTTTGCAAATTATAAATATTGTAACCTCATCTTTCTAAAGCTTCAAGAATCATATCCTAAGACCCCTTGAGTTGAGAATGCCATTGGTTTGAATTTGGTAACTTGAAACTAAAGTTTCTCTAAAAGTCAGAATTTGAATCCTTGTTTTGGCTTTGAAACACAAAATTGAGCACATTTTTGCTTCTAATCACGTTAGTGAACCTCTAGAAGTGATTAGCATAATAAAACGCAAGGATTGGATGAATTTTGATTAAAAAAATGAGTCACACTTTTCCCATGATGTAGATTCACACGAATTCCCTCCAAACTTCATTATTTCGCACGCTTGAACATGCCATTCACTTCCATATAAATAAAGGACCATACCTTATTCATTTCCTCAAGCTTGAAGATCCAAAATCACTATGTCAAACTCTCTCCATAACACCCTTTTCTGTGATTTTGAATTCTTATTTCTACCACTTTTCAATTTAATTTCTTTCTTAATCATTCATCCTCGAACTTCCCTGAAGCTAACAGAAGAAGAAATAAGCCTTGAGGTTCCCGGAATCGTGCTAGCCAAGTCCATTTGCAGAGAAACTTCATCTAACGTCATTAAGGTAGTTTCAGGCACCAAATCTTGTAACATCCATATACTGGAATGGTCTATGATGTTCACTGATGCTTGCTATTAACTCAATTTTGGAGAAACAATGCATTTGATACTTCTGATTTTCGATTTTGACATTTTTAAACATCCCTGGTTTTTTCCAAATCGACTAAGCTGTGTTTTATATAAATTTGGCACGAGGATATGATTGTGATCGTCTTGAAGAGACGCGTCTATTGGTACCACTATGGGCGCCTAAATTTACAGATTCAATGACTTGGGGTTTGCCTTATTTGCAGGGCGTCTCGAGGTTGAAGATGATGACACGTCTCGTCTCAACGAATGATAACACGCCAATTGTTTTATTTTTATTGGTTGTCCTTTTCTTGATCTAATGTGTTTTTAAATAAGGTATGTATCAAGCACATCGCGTCTGATCTACTTGATCAGCTTACTAACGTGTTTCGACTATGATTTGATGGTCCACATATTTTTAGTTTTATTTTTATTTTCTGATTTTATGTTTTAATTGTTTTAAATTTCAAATATTTATAACTCTTTTATTTCTTATCCAAAAGTTATAAAAATAATATACAAAAATACCTTGAATTATTTCTGAACTTGTGAATATTTTTCATATTTTTATTTTGATGTTTGACTTTTTCTTAATTTTTGCTTTTTTTTTATTTTAACTGTTTTAAAAATACTTTTTGATATTTTTAAATTCTGAAATTTTTTATAAAAATCATTTTCATCACTTTTGACCTTCTGAATTTTTTGTTGAATTTTATCTTATTTTTTTACTATTTTTTAATCTTTTTTCGTTTATTTGAGCAATTTAAATTAGTTTAAAAAATAGTTCCCGACTTTAAAAAATTACCAAAAATTTCATAAAAATATTTGAGTTCATTTCTGATTTTTCTATGGTCTTAATTTTTCTTGAGTGTTTTGAATATAATTGTTATTTCCCCTTATTTCCAAATTTAAAAATCATATAAAACCTTTTTTTTTAATTTAATTTAATTTTTGTACATATTTTGGCTGATCTTGGACTATGAAATTTTGATCATGAACTTTATTAACATCATTAGATCCATGGTGTTGAGTCTAACTCCATAAAAATGGATGAATAATTTTAATAATAGTTTGATTAAATTTTTGGTTCAAATGTGGTTTACTTTTTACCCTATTTCTTCTTCATCTCATCTCTTTCTCAATTGTACTAAATGTTATTGTAGCATGATTTTCATATCATGTCTCAAAACATATGGTACATAGATTTCTATTGATTGACCTCAAAATAGGTGTGACTTATATATAAGTCCACTTACGATTGCTTAACATAGCACTAAATTTTGTTCTGATTCGAGAAATGATCATTCGTGGCCCAAACCCTTGTTTGCGAGCCCAAGTATGTTGATTTAAACCCTTTGATCCAATAACCTTGAGATTCATTATTAGGAGGCTTTGGTTATACCAATCCTCTAATGAATCTTCATCAATTTTGGCCGAAGTGGATCACTTAAACATCATTGATCATTTAATGTTGCCTTAAGAATTCTTAAATGATTGATATACTTGACAAAAAGCAAATTCAACTTGTTGTTGAGAGGCTTTGGTTCTATAAATCCTATAATGAGTTCCAAATGCAAGTTTCAAGATGATCATTAAACTAACCACTAATTCCTAACAATTGACTTTATTTTATGCTTTTACTTTATGTCTTTACTTTAAGCACATTTATTTTAGCATTTATATTTCATGCTATTTTCATCTTTGCTCACTTGAGAATTTACTTTTATGTCATTTTTTATTTTGCTCATTTGAGCTTTTTATTTCTTTTTTTAAGATACTTAATAATCAACTTGAACCACAAAAAAAACTTTAATGTTACTTGGACTACTTGGTTACTATCCTTTGCATTTTTGGGACATGGATTTCTTGGACATAGGATTAGTCCGCCTTAATCTATCTTGGAGACCTTGTGACCTAAAATGTTATTTTTCTGGATTTCTTGGGGTTTACCCCAAGACATTGGGTTGTTTGTTTGTTTTGTATGCAGGTTATTGTGATTACATGCTTTGCATGTGATCTGGGAATTCATCTGTATACAGCCGTTACTCTACCAAAATGTTTTGAAGACTTAATACAAATGGAGTTTGGTTTTCTTAAGAGGTCTTTTTGTAATTATTTGTTTGGTTTCAAATCCAAAGGATGGGAATTCTACATTGACTCATTGTGTCAAGTTTTGGCTTCTTATTGGTTAGACAGTTCTTTTCCCTAGCTTTTACTTTATGCTTTAGGATAGTCCCTTCATCTCCTCCCATCTTCTTTAATTTCAAAATCTTCTCCCCCATTTTAAAAAGTCTTCTTGTTTTAAAACTTAAACCACTTTCATAATAAACTTTGACTTAGGTCCATGCATTTTCAAAAATATTTTCTTAATCAAACTTTAATCAATTTAATAATACTTGGACATCTTTGTGAGAAGACTAAAAGTCAATCAATCTCATTCAAACTATTTTTTCATTTTGGATTTTATCTTTAAAAAATTTATCAAAAGATTATACTCTTGTCAATCCTTGTAGTGATACAAACAACTATACTTCTACGATATATAGTGAAGTGAGATATTTTCCACTTGGATGTTGAGTGAGGATTTTTTTTTTAAATCCAAGCCATATCCTTCACTTTGAGATGGCATAAATTCTCCTTTGTCATAATTGTGGGTAGTAAGTATGTTTTCAACTTGGGAAATGATGATGATGTCTCGTCTCTTAAAATTAACCAACACACTTGTGTTTTAAAAATTATTAAAGGTGAACTACGAGTACCCTGATCCCCTATTGCACGAAAGGTGGTACGTAGGCACTAAAGGTTCGCAACCGCGGTGGGTGAAAAATTATAAAAAATATTTCTTTTCTCATCCCCACAATCTATTTTTGTATATAACATTTTATAGCCAAAATATACAGATTTTCAAAGAGGTTCCTGCGGAGTACCGTACTCGTTTAGGGTGCTAATACCTTCCCTTTGCATAACCAACCCCCTTACCTAGATTCTACCCCCCTGCATTTTAGGTTATTCCCTCTTTTCCCATTCCTTTGGAATCAATAAAGCGCGATGGCAATTTTTATTTTGATCTGTGCGAGTTAAGTCAATCTAATGGCTTTGTCTCAACATTTATACCACTAAAAGTGGTAAATGCACATTTTATATCATTTAGTTATTATGATGCATTTCTTTTAAGGTTAATCAAAACCATTATATTTCTCCCCCTTTTTGACATCACCAAAAAGGTATCTACGCGAGAAAAACATTAAAAATCAACATAAGTAATTTCAAACAACAACATAAAAAGAAGTAAGTCACATGAATTAGAACAAAATAAGTTCCAAAGAGAAGATTTGAATAAATTAACAGATAAAGAGAATGGCACAAGCATATTTCTAAGTTCATAAGCAAAAGGAAAAACAAAATCCTAGAGCCTAAGGTTCAGAAGCAGGGACAAAAATCTTTTGCAGAATCAGTTGTAGCATGTTATGAACATTCTCATTGACTTCCTTTTGCTCAATGATGCTTTCTCTGAACACCTATTGTTCTCCTCTAATCTCACCAATTTCTTTTTCCCGTTTCCCAATGGCAAGACCAGAGGATGAGGCAACCAGAGCAACTTCTTTAGCCTTAGCAGCTTCTTCTACCAATTTGGCTTCTTCAGATTTTTTGGCTTCTTCTTCCTCTTTAGCCTTAAGTACGTCTTCCTCTGCTTCTTTTAGTGCTCTAGCTTCTGCTTCTCTTTTTTTTTGCAGCATGTAGTTCAAAAAGTCTGACTCTTTCTCTTGTTTCTTTTCTTTCAGTTTCCATTTTTACAGTGTGGCAGCCTTCAGTAGAGATGATCACAACACCAATTTCGTTACCCAAGGCGTTAGAAGCCCCATCGAAGACCATATTCCATCGGGATCCTTGTTCAGGCCCGTCATACGGTCCCGGTTTTGCGTAATCAATTACGAGCATGATGTTCTCATTTGGGAAGTTGAAGTTCATGGATTGATAATCACCAACATCTAGATGGGCCAAATGATCTGCTAATACGCTTCCTTTGATGGCTTTCTGTGTTGTGTATTAAATTTCGTACTCAGTCAAGATCATTTTCCATCTGGCTAACCATCCGGAGAGGGAAGGTTTCTCGAAGATGTACTTGATTGGATCCATTTTAGAAATCAATAGAGTGGTATGAGTCAATATATAATGTCTTAGCCGGCGAGCAGCCCATGCCAGAGCGCAACAAGTTTTCTCGACTAGTGAATATCTGGTTTCACAGTCGGTAAACTTTTTTCTCAGGTAATAAATAGCATGCTCTTTTCAGCCAGACTCATCATGTTGGCCTAAAACACACCCCATAGAGTTCTCTAGTACTGTCAAGTACATGGTCAACGATCTTCCTTCAACTTGAGATATGAGAATAGGAGGTTCTTGTAGATATTCTTTGATTTTTTCGAAAGATGCTTGGTGTTGTACCCCAAAATTTTCTCTCTCGTTTTATCAAGATTTTCCTCACAAGACTCCTAGACTCTAGACAGGATTAGGGTTTGCTCAGCTCAAGACCTCCTCTTGCACTGATGACCTGAAATTAGGGTTTGAGTTTGCACAAGGATTTTTGGACCATCAATTCTTCATGTGACTTTCAGACACCATCTTGGACCCCTAAGCTTACTCATACCAAGTTTCAAGCCTTGAATCACATTTTTGCCCAGTCAATTGGACAGTTGACCTAAAAATCTGCTGTATTGGGGAAAAAGTCAACCATGGCCAATTTACAGCCAAACTTAATATTTTTTATCCACAACAACATCCTAGGCTCCTATGTACCATTTTATCAAGTTTGGACCACAACTCCTCAAGAAATTTGATCAAATCATCAAAAGGGCAAAATGGTCAAAATTAGGGTTTTGACTAAGAAGGGGAAATATCTGATTTTTGACCTAGACAATGACCAATTGGGTTCAAGAATTATTTCAAGGACTAAATAGCATCATCTTGACCTAATCATATAGTTCAAAAGATCTCAAATGCATAGGATTGATAGATGAATTTTGCAGTCAACTCATCAAAAGTCAACTGTACACTGAAAAGTCAAACTTTGACTTTTTGGTCAAAATCAAGTGCCAAGGGTCATAATTCATCAAGATATGTCAAAATCTGAAACTTGTTGACAAAGGAACCTAAAATTGCAAATTAGGGTTTTAATTTGAAATTTTTCATAACTTAGAATTTTTCTTAGTATGGAAGATTTCTTATTTTTTCCCAACTTTCCATAACTTTTTCACCATGATGCAATTGGATTCAAAGAAAACTTCCAACATGAAAGTTGTATTCCTCCATAAAATCTACAACTTTGATTCACAAAGTTTTCCCAAAAGATGCTTGGATCTCAAGTTATGATTTTGTGAATAGGGATCCATAAACTTTTTAACTTACTGAAATTTTGCCCTAGTTTAGGCAGATTTTTTACCTAACTTCATGGCAACTTTTCACCTAGTTCCAAGAGGTATCTAAAGTTTAATTTCGAGGATGGATTGTAGAGCATGTTACAAGCTTTCCAAAATGTCCAAGAACACTCCAAGATCATTTATGGTTAGGGAGAATCGAAGAAATGAAAATGGCAATTTATCACTTTTGTTCAAGGCATTTTCACAATGTTACAAGTTTCAAATCAGGTTCAAACATGCTTGTACTTTCTTTTACAGGTCCTATTCCTTTCTACACTCCATAATTGAATGCTAATTCAATGGAAAATGGATTTATTTTTATCTAGGGAGCTTTGTACAATGAATTATTCCAAAAATGGCATAAAGTTCATAATACTACTTTGATAAAGCATGCTTTTTGCAATTTTGTAATTCTTGAGCCATGAACCTGATCTTTGGTTGCAAGCAAGATCCACAAACATCAGAAAAAGTTTACCAACTCTATGTAGTCCATAAGCTAGCCAGTACAAGCTTTTGCATTATCACTTCAAACTTTTCTTCAAAAGCAAGAAACTTGCAAAAGTCAAGCAAGCTTGTGTATCTGATAAAGGCAAGACTTTGTATCATTTCAAACGACCTCATAACTTTGTTAAAAGCCTAAGCACGAATTCACAACATCCCAAACACTCCAAAACACAAAAAACCACATTTCTGCCCAAAACAGGGAAACTTCTGCAAATCTCAAGCCAAATCAATATTGGCTCGTGCGTTTCTTGATTCAACCCTTGAAACACCTTCCATACATCACACCTAAACTGTCCAGGCCCTTGTCTTGCAACTGTGTTCCCTGTTTCACACTTCACCATTTTCATTTTGAAGGTTTGCAGGTTGACTTCTACAAGGAGTTTCAGGCAACTTCAAGGCAAGCTGAGCATTGGAGAAGCTTGAGGGAACTTCAAGGAAGCTCACAAGAACTTCAGGACTCACTCAAAGTTCCCACATTGCCATATCCAAACTCAACTGAAGAAGGTATTTTTCAAGTTTCTATCTCTCTATTTAGGCATCCTTAGGTCACGATTTGTGAAGCAAAGATGTAGTCCTTAACATGCTTGAACTGTACATATGCTTAGTTTCCATTTATATAAACTGAGGTAAGAGTATTTGGTTGATGAAGTTCATGAAAAAAACTAGGTCAGAAATTAGGGCCATTAAAATTCTCCTTGTCTTTTAGAGTTAGGTCATGTTCTTTATATCATTGGAATCGTGAGTTCATGAGCTACATTTTTCATGTTACAAGTTTTTGATTTTATGCAAAGAATAGCAAGATACAAGTTGAAGAGGAAACACGTGCGTTTGTTGTCTGGAGGTCAGGGATGAAGTTAGCTTGGGCTTGGGCTTGTTGTCTCTACTTTTTGCACCCCCCATTTTGCTTTTACACCCCCTGACTTATTATTTTATGTTTTTTTATTTTCTTGCATATTTTTATTTTTTGTGCTTGCATTCATTTTTTCTAATGATAAAAAAATACTCAAAAATATTTTCTTAATTTTTTGCATTTTTTTTTGCATAATAAATGGTTTATTAAGATTTTATACTTTATTTTCTTAAACAAAACTTGTAAATAATTTGAAAATACTATACATTATATTTTATTATTTTTTCACATAAAAATAATTATTTTCATACATATTTTATTTTTTAAACATTTGTACATAATATTGTTATTACTTTTCTTGTACATAAATGAGTAAAATAAATATTAGAAAACAATATTTTCTATTAAATCAAAATTAGGGTTTCCCCTTTCAAAAATAATATTATTAGTTTTTCTTATTTTTAGAACTTAAATAATTTTATTTTTCTCATACATAAAACAATTACAAAACATTTTTGCATATTTACATTTTATTGCATATTTAAATATTTGTTTATTTATTTATTTATTGTACAATAAATTCAATTGGGTTGTAATAGTAAATTAGAGTTTTATTTTGTGCAAATATCCCCATTCAAAACTTGTATCCCCCCTCCCATAATATTTTTGTAATAGCTTAGATTTACTTTACGTAATTTATCGCATTATATGCATGTTTAGTAAAGACTAGGGTTTGTATGGTAAGACAAAATCAAACAAATAGCATGACCTAATACAAGACAAAGATGCATGAAAAATGACAACACATTGCACACAAGCACCCCTAGGGTTTCACCCACTTGGTTGCCTTACAAAATGGCCATGGTATGCATGCTAGGTATCTTGGCAAAACAAAATAAAAGATCATAGTCCCTCGATGACGCTATCATAAGTTGCCTAAAAACAAATGATCTTAGTCCCTCAAAACTTGCTAAAGATACTTGGCAATATTGTTATCATGGTCATACGATGACCCACGCCCGTCCCGTTTAACATCCAAAGATAGGGTTGTTTACCAAATCAATGGTAAATCAACAATGTCAAAGGAATAGAAATGCACAAGAAAGAATTTTGAGTAGGTAGATAGCTTCTAGTTACTTGATCAATTTGCAAACAATTCTTGCTATTTTCAAACAAACACACACATTTCAAAACAATTTCCAAACAACTTTCAAAATATTGAAACATTTTTCAAAAGACAAACATCTTTGTATACATTCTTACAAACGAGAATCATTACAAAGATTGCCTAAACGAAGGCCTCTTTTAAAAATACTTTCAGAACCACACAAAGCACCATTTCAAACAATTGTCAAAGCAAAGCAAGTGATCTAAAACAAGTAACTAAGAGCCCATGGAAAACCATGGATGAAAAGGGTGCTAGCACCTTCCCTTTTCATAATCTACCCCCCGAACCCAAAAAAAATCTCAATGGTCTTTCCTGTGCTTTTTTACCTTTCCTTTTGGATAAAATAAAAGTCGGTGGTTACTCTTTCTAAACCGCAACATTTGCGAACACAAACGTAAAACCTCAAGTCAGTTCTCCCACCGCATCACAGAAATGGCGACTCTGTTGGGGAAGAAAAATAAAAGTTGGGTTATCTTAGGGTTTTAGATCACCTTTACATGATTATCTTTCTTGACTTGTTTGCTTTACACTTTGGTTCTATTGTTTGGGTTTGAATCCTCTACCCGGATTTGGGAAACATTCATAGGTATATAGCAATACATTGTGGAAACTGTGCGGGGTATACCGACATGGTCTAAGCAATAGCTATATTAGTGCGGCATATTTGTGGGTACCGGTAGCCTTTGAGTCAATCAAAGAGAATACGGGGCCGCTGAGTGATGTCATGAATCACTAATGGACTTTTAGAACCTTTACTTGACCAACTTGGCCTTTTAGGATGTAGTGAGATGACCGGCTTTAGTGCAGTCCGAAGTTGGTAGATACTCGATACTACACTCATTGAGGGTTGGTTCCTTGGAATATTTCGGTCTTCAGTAAAGAGGCTGGATTGAAACAATGAACAAGGAAACAATCCAGTGATATTGAGCTCCTTAGAACAAGGTTACTATTTCTAGGACAGGTTGAGCCAACTAAACTTCAAGAGGGTACTTACCTATGAAACCCCATGCAAGCCTAAACTAGGAACTTGTGTGATTTGCTTGTACATATATACTTGTGCATAACATCATGGATATCATGAAGCATCATATGCATCCACTAACCATTTCAAGGATTTTGGAGATTCATCTTTGTTCCTATTTTGTAGGTTATGGATTCACTTCGCAGGAAAACTGTCCAAATAAACCTTGTAAGAATTCCTTCACAACTCAAGGAGCTAGCTTCAAGGATTCTTGAGAATTCTCCATTCACCGAGAGGCATGGTCGTCTTCTCAACTTAGTCACTGTCAATACTGAAGAGGATATGCTGAAAGTTCTCTTCCAGTTCTTTGACCCTTTGCATCATTGCTTCACATTTCCTGACTACCAACTTGTGCCTACTTTGGAGGAATTTTCTCAACTCCTGAGGATTCCTATTCTCAATCAACTACCCTTCAACGATACGGAAAGAGATCCAAAGCCAGAAGAGATTGCTCAAGCCTTGCACTTGCACTCATCTGATGTCACAACACATTGGGAAACTAGAAGTGGTGTTAAAGGATTCTTGTCAAAGTTTCTGTTTGAGAAAGCCCAAAGCTGCTGGAATTCTTTGGACTTACAAGCTTTTAAGGAGATTATAGCTCTTCTCATCTATGGGATGGTCTTGTTCCCTAATCCTGACCAACTTATAGATGTGAGTGCTGTCAAAATCTTCATGTCTCGCAACCCAGTGCCTACATTGCTTGGGGATATCCTCCACTCTTTTCACACTCATACAATAAGGAAAAGATGTGTTCTCATGTGTTGCACTCCTCTCCTGGCAATATGGTTTATTTATCATCTTCCCAAATCAGTCTTGAAGAATGAGCAAGGTTTGAGGTAGTCACAACGATTGATGACTCTTACCCATTCAGATATTCATTGGTGTTCTCGATCAAAAGAGAATGTCATCATCATTGACCGTTGTGGGGAATTTCCTAATGTCCCTCTACTTGGCATTAGGGGAGGCATCACCTACAAACCTTTCTTGGCTCTGAGACAGTTTGGTTATGCCCGAAGGGATGGCCTACATGACATGCTGATTCAAGGTTTGGTTTTCGACTTCGACAATGACAACCAAAGACTCCGACAAAGGTTCATCCGAGCTTGGAGGATGCCCAACAAGGTGGACAGTAAGACCTTGGGACACAAGAATTCCATCCCTCTAGAGCCTTACCTCAAGTGGGTACGAACCCGCGCCCAAATGCTTATGATGCCTTACCCTTACATTCTCCCAGTGATTATAGAGCCTGTTATGGAAGGAGAGGTTCCATACACCCTCCTACATCCTGAAATGCCAACATCACTCGAAGATCTACAAAGGAGTTGGATACAGCTCAAGGGAGAGCGCGATACTTTCGAAGCCCAATTGTATGCAAGCGAGAAGAAGGTTTTGGAACTCACTCGTCAACTTCATGAAGAGCAGACTTTCAACACCTACATTGCACCAAAGAGGATGCACAACGTCTTTTTACCTTAGAATTTTGTATTATTTTGCCCATGGGGCATTGATGTACTAACAAATTCTGTCTTATTAATATGACGTGTGTTTCTCTTTTGTTTAAAACAAATTTGAATTTTTGAATCCTTGAATGCATTACATGAATACATATCATTCATCATATGCATAAGCAGGTCTTCACACCAAGTTTCCTCATCTTTCTGCTGTTTATTTCAGCAAGATGGATATTGAACAAACGGTCAAAGATTTGCAAGCGCAGAATTCACAATTTCAACAATTACTTCTGACCATGGCAAAGGGGCAGGAGGAGCTCAAGACTCTGCTAGAGAAAGAGAAAGAGAAAAATAAGAAGAAGTGAGTCGGTGTGATTATCATGGGCAGAAGGTTTGAAGGACAAGCCAGACGGACTTTGGAATTCCCCTATACATCTGATGAAGGGGTAGGAAAAGGAAAAGGAGCGGCAGTACCATCTGATTGTGAGGAAGAAGAAGAAGAAGAAGACGAGGACTATTCTAAACAGCAATACCCTCCGGCCGTTGAAAAATACAAGAACTTGGAAGAACTTCTAGCTGCTATGAAGATACAGAGATTACCGGGGCTAGATTTTGAGGAGTTAGGGTTGGTTTCTGGAATTGTAATCCAAGTTTAAAGTGCCGCTGTTTGGTAAGTACGATGCGGTGTCTTGTCCCAAGATGCACCTACGATCTTATGTAAATAAAATTAAACCACATTCTTCTGACAAAGACCTATGGGTCCACTTTTTCCATGACAGTTTATCGGGGACGCAACTGGATTAGTTCTACCAGTTGGAGAGGTCTGATGTGCATAATTGGGAAGATTTGGCAGCCGCCTTCTATAAATAGTATCAATATAACGCCGACTTGGGGCCAACCCATACTGAGCTACAGAGTATGGCTATGGCTACCAATAAGGGTTTCAAAGACTACGCCCAAAAGTGGAGGGATTTAGCCGGAAGGGTGCAACCACCATTATCTGAAAGAGAGCTAGTGGACATGTTCTTGGGGACTCTGTCAGGTCCTTTCTTTAATCACCTGATTGGAAGCTCCTCTGCAGGTTTCACTGAGTTGATTCTAATTGGCGAAAGAGTGGAAGCCGATATTAGAAGCGGGAAAATTCAGAAAGATGCGTCTGCCTAAACTGCTGCAAAGAAGCCCTTCACAGGAAAGAAGGAAGTGTCACCTGTCTATGCCAAGAGGAATCAGGGAAGAACCAAAAGACGACCAATAGTGGGGGCCGTTATGATTCAAAAGTCTGCATCAGATCAGCCGAGAAACAATCAGCGGAGAAATGATCAGCCAAGGAATAACCAGCAAAGGGTGGAAAGGCCTGTAAGGCAATTCACCAAGATAAACATGACTCCTGCTCAAGTCTTACCCCATCTCTTAAAGTTGAACCTGGCCATGCTAAAAGAGGCCCCTAAAAACCCTAATACTTCATCTCCACATTACCATCCCAACACCAGATGCGCGTACCACTCAGAAAGTCCAGGGCACGACACCAACAATTGTTGGGCCCTGAAGAACAAGATTCAAGATCTAATTGATTCAAAGGAAGTTGAATTTGAAGCTCCTAAAAAGCCGAATATTATCTCTGCACCGATGCCGAGGCATGGGCACAATGCCAATGCTGTGGAAGAAGGTCTTTTGTTTCTGGTGTGGATGAACTGTTAACTCCTCTACTAACCATCAAGTTGAATTTGTTGAAGGTTGGGGTGTTCCTAGGTTGTGACCAAGATTTCCGTGCTTTCCTGTCCTCTCCATTTGACTGTCCTCTTTTGAAGAAAGGAATCCAACAACTAATTGATAACAAGGAATTTTTGTTTGAGAAATCTCCCGTCTCAGCCATTCCAGTTCCATAAGTTTCTATAATAACCATATACGCCAATCCTTCTAGGGTTCCTAAAAAACCTGTTAGGATTACATCTGCTCCTATAACTACTCCGTTGAAGATAACAATGCCCGGACCAACCACATATAAATCCGATAAAATGGTACCATGGAACTATGGTGGAGAAATCTACTAGCATGGTGTCAAACAGATTGAACATACCATTGAAGAAGAAAGCTCTGAGGAAGATAATCCCGACATCAGTAACATTGTTGGAACAAGCAAAGTTACTCGTAGTGGAAGAATCTTTTCTCCAGAGATTGCTCCTCCAATAACAGTCTTTGGACCCGCGGCCATACCAAAGATTACACCTATACCAGTAACTGTACCTGCAAGTGTACCCGCCAACAATGACAATGCAATTCCCATCCTTGTTTCCGATGCTGAGAAGAAAGGAAAGAATGTTCAAGAGGAGCCTGTCTTGACGAAGGCTCAACCACTTATTATTCCTGAAACATCCCAGAAAGAAATGGAAGAGATTCTGAGGATCATTAAGAAAAGTGATTATAATGTTGTTGAACAACTGGGGCAGACCCCCTCCAAAATCTCTATGTTAGCCCTGTTGTTGTGCTCTGAGGCACATGCTAAAGCTTTGGTCAAGTTTTTGAAGATGGCCCACGTGCCACAAGAAACCTCCGCTGATCAGTTCCAAGAATGTGTGGCTAGTTTAACAGCTGACAATGGTCTAGGATTCTCCGATGCTGATTTAACTTTGAAATGGAGAAAACATAATGATGCTTTGCATGTCTCGGTGGAATGCAGAGGGACAACCCTAGCACACGTACTGGAAGACATTGGGTCGTCTCTAAATGTCTTGCCGAAGAAAGCCTTGGATAGGTTGGATTGTGAAGGCCTAACCCTGAAACCCAGCAACATCATTGTCAGAGCCTTTGATGGTTCTAAGAGGATGGTCCATGGAGAGGTGGACATCCCGATCAAGGCGGGTACCCAGACGTTCAATTTAACATTCTACGTGATGGACATCCGTCCTTCCTACTCTTTCCTGTTGGGAAGACCTTGGTTCCACCATGCTGGAGCTGTCACTTCTACTCTGCATCAAATGCTCAAGTACCCTGTCCAGGGAAAAATTATAACTATTCATGGCGAAGAGGAATACATGATCAGTCATCTTAATTCTTTCCGTTATGTAGAATTGGATGGCGAATTCATAGAGACCCCTTTCCAACACTTCGAAGAGTTCTCTGAGGAGATAGCGACAACCAAGACAGTGTCCTCAACTCATGTGATCACAAGACCTCCGCCTCGGATGTCTTCTTTAAAGGATGCTAGGGAAGTGGTGGAAGAAGGTGGATCCACAATCTGGGGGCAGCTTCCCGACTTTCCTTTTAAAGCAGACAAGTTCGGCTTGGGATTTACTTCGACTGGTCAGAAGGTCGTGCGCCGCTCCCGTGCCGGAGGGCCACCTGTGAAGATCATCCACTGAGGGGTTAATGCACTAGAGGATGGTGAAGAAGAGGGCAACTTGGAAGACTGGATTTTCCCTACCGTTGATGGAGGACTGTGCAACTTGGAAGCAAAAGACTTTGTTCCGATTACTTTCATAAATCAGTAATTTATCTTTTCCATTTATGTTGGATCTGTAATAATTCACAAACAATTCGTACTTTTTCAACCGTGTGTCTTACCCGAGGCACATAGGTCCATTTGTAAGGGTCTTTATCTTCATTTCATATGTCATTTTAATGAATCATGGACGCTTTTCATATTTAAACACTTTTTGCTCATTGTCTTTCTTTTACATTTTGTTGTTTTAAGATGGCTATCCCTTACACACACCCACACTCACAAATGCAGGTACCCTTCCATTCCGGAATCCATGGATAATGATACTACTATAGCCTTCAGTGACTCTGAAGATCTGATACACCAAGCCGAATACGAAGGTGAGGAAGATTGTGAGGTGCCAGGGGAATTGGCCAGATTACTACAGCAAGAGGAAAGAGAAATTCAGCCTCATGAAGAGCAGTTGGATACAATCAACTTGGGAACTGAGGATGACAAAAAGGAAATCGAGATAGGTGCCAATCTAGAGCCGAGTGTCAAGGAGCGCCTAATTCAGCTGCTGCATAATTATGTTGAAATCTTTGCCTCATCATACAAAGACATGCTGGGACTCGATACAAACATTATGGTTCATCGTCTCCCCACCAGAGAAGACTGTCCATAAGTGAAGCAAAAGGTCCGCCGCATGAGGCCTGACATGTCCGAGAAGTTCAAAGCAGAAGTTATGAAGCAGTTCAATGCTGGATTTCTGGCTGTTAATTCCTATCCACAATGGGTTGCTAACATTGTGCATGTGCCTAAAAAGGACGGCAAAGTCAGAATGTGCGTAGATTAGAGAGACTTAAACAGGGCCAGCCCTAAAGATGACTTTCCACTTCCGCACATCGACATCTTAGTTGACAACACAGCTCAGCATAAAGTATTTTCTTTCATGGACGGATTCTCAGGCTATAACCAGATCAAAATGGCCCCTTAGGACATGGAGAAAAATACTTTTGTTACACAATGGGGTACGTTCTGCTACAAAGTGATGCCATTCGGACTGAAGAATGCCGGGGAAACCTAGAAATGCGCCATGGTAGCTTTGTTTCATGATATGATACATCATGAGATAGAGGTCTACATAGATGACATGATAGCCCGATCACAAACGGAAGAAGAACACCTTGATCACTTGCAAAAGTTGTTTGTCAGGTTGAAGGAGTACAAACTCAGACTGAATCCAAACAAGTGTACATTCGGAGTCCGGTCCGGTAAACTTCTAGGTTTCATTGTCAGCAACAAAGGCATCGAGGTTGATCCTGCCAAAGTCAAAGATATACAAGAAATGCCCGCTCCTCGCAATAAGAAGGAAGTCAGAGGTTTCTTGGGACGCCTAAACTACACCGCAAGGTTCATTTCTCACCTAACATCTACCTGTGAACCAATCTTCAAGCTGTTGAAGAAAGATCAGGCAGTTAGATGGAATGATGACTGTCAAATTTCTTTCGATAAAATCAAGGAGTATTTGCTAGAACCTCCTATCTTGATGCCACCCGTCGAGGGAAGACCGCTAATCATGTATCTGACCGTCCTAGAGAATTCAATGGGGTGCGTATTGGGCCAACATGACGAGTCTGGCCGAAAAGAGCATGCCATTTATTACCTTAGCAAAAAGTTTACCGACTGTGAGACCCGATACTCACTGCTCGAGAAAACTTGATGCGCTTTGGTATGGGCTGCTCGCTGGCTAAGGCAGTATATGTTGACTCATACCACTTTGCTGATATCTAAGATGGATCCGATCAAGTACATCTTTGAGAAGCCTGCTCTGTTTGGAAAAATATCTAGATGGCAGATGATCTTGACAGAATACAATATACAGTACACGACCCAAAAAGCTATAAAGGGGAGTGTGCTACCTGACCATCTAGCCCATCAAGCTGTCGAAGATTACCAATCCATAAGGTTCGACTTCCCTGACGAAGACATCATGAAACTGGACAACATTGAAGGTTTCAGACCATATGACGGACCTGAACAAGGATCCCAATGGACCCTGTACTTTGATGGGGCCTCGAATGCACTTGGCAACGGTATCGGCGCGGTACTCATCTCCCGAGAAGGTTGCCATACTCCTTTCACCGCCAGGCTCTGCTTCAACTGTACGAACAACAGGGCAGAATATGAAGCTTGCATCTTTGGACTCAAGGCTGCCATAGACTTGGGAATCAAATCCTTAGATGTGTTTGGGGACTCCGCTTTGGTCATCAGTCACATCAAAGGAGAGTGGGATACTAAACATCCAAACCTCATCCCTTACAAAGAACATGTCTTGACATTGTTACCACATTTCGAGCAGATTACCTTCGAGCACTTCCCGCAAGAAGAAAATCAGCTAGCAGATGCTCTAGCTACAATGTCATCCATGTTTAAACTTAACTGGGATAATGAGGCTCCCCAAATTACCATCGAATGGATGGACTAACTGGCACGTTGTCACGAGATTAATACCAAAGAAGTAGTGGACCAACCATGGTTTCATGAAGTCAAAAGGTATCTCGAGGCTCAGGAATACCCTGAAGGAGCTTTAGTCAATGACAAAAAGTTCTTAAGGAGGTTCTCAGCGAAGTTCTTCCTAAGCAACGACATCCTGTACAAGCGTAATCATGATTCTGTTCTGCTCCGTTGTGTGGACAAAGCTGAAGCTGAATGGATTATGGCTGAATTGCATGAGGGCACCTTCAGCACTCACTCTAGCGGGCATATGGTGGCTAAGAAGATTCTACGGGTAGGCTATTACTGGTCCACCATGGATGCTGACTGCTATCAACGCTCCCGCACTTGTCACAAATGTCAAATCTATGCAGACAAGGTGCACGTGCCTCTTGTTCCTCTAAATGTCTTAACAGCTCATTGTCCATTCGCTATGTGGGGAATCGACATGATTGGAGAGATCAAGCCTACAACATCCAATGGACACCGCTTCATCCTTGTGGCCATTGACTACTTCACCAAGTGGGTCGAAGCAGCTTCCTTTGCATCCGTTACAAAGAATGTTGTTTCCCGCTTCATCAAGCAGAATCTTGTTTGCCGATACGGTATCCCCGAAAGGATCATCACTGACAACGGTACGAACCTTAACAATACTATGATCACCGCTTTGTGCGAGCAGTTCAAGATTCAACATCACAATTCATCTCCCTATCGGCCAAAGATGAACGATGTTGTCGAAGCCACGAACAAAAATATCAAGAAGATCATACAAAAGATGACAGTCACCTACAAAGACTGGCATGATATGCTACCGTTTTCTCTTCACGCGTACCGTACCACGACACGCACATCAACTAGGGCAACACCCTATTCTTTGGTATATGGCATGGAAGCTGTTTTACCTATCGAGGTTCAGATTCCCTCCTTGAGAATCATGAAGGATACTGGTTTGAGTGAAGACGATTGGATCCGAACCCGGCTTGATCAGTTGAACTTAATTAACCAGAAGAGACTTACCGCTGTTTGCCACGGTCAGACGTATCAAAAACGGATGATCAAGGCTTTCAACAAGAAAGTTAGACGCCAGGTATATCAAGTCGGGGATATGGTAATCAAGCGCATCATCTTGCCATAAAGTGATCCCAGGGGCAAATGGACTCCTACCTACGAAAGACCATTTATGATCAAAAACATCTTTTCTGGTGGGGCAATGATCTTAACCACCATGGACGGCGACGACTTGCCGCACCCTGCGAACGCAGACATAGTCAAAAGATACTACACATAAATGACCCGCTAGGTTGACACACCTAGGCAAAAAAAGGGCATCCTGGTGAATCGAGAACCCGAAAGGGTAGTTCAGGAAAAAATTAGGGATAAACAAAAAAATATGTACACCCGGCAAGTTGAAAACCCGAAAGGGCGACTTGGGCAAAAAAGGGTTTCCCGGTGGACTGAAAACCCGAAAGGGCGGTCCAGGAAAAAGTTAGGGAATTAAAGCGTATGACTATGTCTCGTCGAATCACTTTAAGGATAATCTCTTCACTGATAAACTCTGAGCTTCTGATCAATTCAATCATCTTCGGGCGAAGCAACGGATGGACAAGATATTCGGAGTTACGAAGGCTATAGCAGAATGGGAACCCCATGGGATTTTTTCCACACATAGCTATCTTTCTTTGTATAAATTTTTCTTACTTTCATGACACCATCCTCTTACTAGGATGTCTATCTCCTTTGTACAAAACACTTATTCAAAGTAAATACAAAGATATCTCTTTCAAAGTACAGAAAACTATTTTCCTTTTTCTTGTACACTTGTGTTTTTATTTGCAAAAACGTCCAATGATTCATTGATGAACATATGCATTTGAACATAATTACTGTTTACAAATAAACAGGATGGAAAAGAACAATTACTGATGGACTGAAAGGATAGGAAAACATATTTAGGCTATTCCACGAGCAATCCCCACAGTACATCATCTAGATCCCCAGCAGAGCTAAAACCTTGAATTACATATCCCCAGCGGAGCTAAATTTCAAACCCTTAATCCCCATCAAAGTTTCAAACTTCAAACTCCCAATCCCCAGCGGAGCCAAAGCTTTGAGTTACAGTTCCCCAGCGGAGATTAAATCTTCTTCCCCAGTCGAGTCAAGACTTCTAATCCCCAACGGAAACCATCCAGTTTCCCCATTTCCCCAGCAAGTTATCTTGAAGCCTGGAAATCAACCAGATAACAATTAACTTTTATCTCTCCCCAACCTAGGATAACTTCCTAGTAGAGTGGCAGACAACCGAAAACTCCGAAGCTTACTCTCCAGCAGTGAGCCTTCTTCCCCACCGAGTTTTTACTCCCCAGCAGTTTAAAGATTCTCATTCTCTTTTCCCCAGCAAGTTATCTTGAAGCCTGGAAATCAACCAGATAACAGTTAACTTTTATCTCTCCCCAACCTAGGATAACTTCCCAGTAGAGTGGCAGACAACCGAAAACTCCAGAGCTTACTCTCTAGCAGTAAGCCTTCTTCCCCACCGAGTTTTTACTCCCCAACAGATTGAAGATTCTCATTCTCTTTTCCCCAGCATGAAGTCGTCAAAGTTTTCATGGCTCCCCAACAGAATGAAGATTCTCATTTCCCCAGTGAAATCGCCAAAGTTTTCATTACTCCTCAACAGAATGAAGATTCTCATTCTTAGTTCTCCACAGAAGTCATCAACATTCTCCCTATTCCCCAGCCGAGTAAGGATTCCCATTGTGTAACCCCGAGTAGAAGTCATCAAAATTCTCTGGACTCCCCAAGCAAATTTCTCCAACAGTTTGGCACTACTCTCACAACAGAATTTTTGTCAATACTACAACTTCAAGACAAGAAGGATTCTCACATCCCCACAAAAGTTGTTAAGGATTTCTTGTCTCCAACAATCGCCAAGGATTTCTTAACGCATATATTGCATCATACATTTCATGCAACATAACTTTGTGCTTCAGCTAACATTTTACCCTTTTCAAGAAAAGATTAACCGCTACAATTTAACAGTATACAATCATGATACAATTCAGATACACTCCAGACACGGAAGTCATTCTGTCACTTATTCAGATTTCAACTATCAGATACAGATTAGATACGCTCCAGACACGGAAGCCATTCTATTTCTCATTCATATTCAACTATCAATTTCAAGTTCAGATACACTCCAGGCACGAAAGTTATTCTGTCACTTATTCAGGTTCTAGTTCAGATACGCTCTAGACGCGGATGCCATTCTGGCCCTTATTCAATTTTCCGATTCAGATACAGTACAAATACACTTCAGAGACGGAAGTCATTTTGTTGCTCATTCAGATTTAGATCTCAGATACAATATATATACACTTCAGACACGAAAGTCATCTTGTTGCTCATTCAGATTTAGATCTCAGATACAGTACAAATACACTTCAGACACGGAAGTCATTTTGATACTCATTCAGACCTCAACATTCAAATACATTACGGATACGCGCCAGACACGGTTGCCATTCTGTCACTTATTCTGGTTTTCCCCAGCGAAGAGACGCTCCAGACACGGATGTTATTCTATTGCTTATTCAAATTCAACATTCAGATACAGCTTGGAGACGCTCTAGACACGAATGCTTTTCTATTGCTCATTCAGATTCAGTCCCCAGATACAGTTCAGATACGTTCCAGACACGGACACCATTCTGAATGCTCATTCATTTGACTTACAACATACAATTCAACAAACACTCTTGGATGGCATCTACAAGCCCATCTCCAACAAGATTTTATCACATATCCAAATGGCATCTCTAAGCCCATTCCATCAACTACACTTTGACGAGTGCAAATTTACGGGCACTCTAGTCTCCAATCATCTTTTACATTCAAGTCACGAACGACAAACTCGCCAATCTAACTCTTCAAGTTCAAGAAGATTGAACAGGGGCAGCTGTTGTACCCCAAAATTTTCCCTCTCATTTTATCAATATTTTCCTCACCAGACTCCTAGACTCCAAACAGGATTAAGGTTTGCTCAGCTCAAGACTTCCTCTTGCACTGATGACCTGAAATTAGGGTTTGAGTTTACACAAGGATTTTTGGACCATTAATGCTTCATGTGACTTTCAGACACCATCTTGGACCCCTAAGATTGCTCATACCAAGTTTCAATCCTTGAATCACATTTTTGCCCAGTCAATTGGACAGTTGACATAAAAATCAGTTGTATTGGGGAAAACGTCAACCATGGCCAATTTATAGTCAAACTTCATAATTTATGATCCACAACAAAATCCTAGGCTCCTATGTACCATTTGATCAAGTTTGGACCACAACTCTGTAAGTCTAAGAGTGCCTAAGAGGGGGGGGGGGTGAATTAGGTATATAAAAATTTATTCGGTTTTATGAGAATACTTGTAGTAATTTTTGGTTAAGTGTTTGAAGGTTTTGATTATATCTTACCTTTTCTTGATTATGGTGATGAAAGCGATAAAAGCGGAAAAGTAAAGAACACGGCGATATATCCTGGTTCCCCTCACAATCCGAGAGTACTCCAGTCCCCTTTCCAACACGAAAGAGATTTCACTATAGTTAGAATGATTGTACAGCCTATGCTTACTATCTAACCTATAGGGTGACCAAAGGTTCTTAACACCTTTAAGATCAAACAAACACTAATGTGAATGAAGAACAATCCTCTTCAAATCACAACACTTACTTCCAACAATCCTGGATAGTAAGGGAATAATTTCTTTTTGTAATACAATGATTTATTTGAAAGAGATGGAGAGCACTATCAATCTTCAATTGATCTTCTTCTTCAAGATAGATACAATTCTCAAGCAATGATTATAAATGTTCATAATGAATGTATGAAACTTGTAATGATTTCTTAATGAAAATGTATATGGCAAGTTTCACAAAATTTATGAACACTTGAAAGTTTTTAAGCAAATTTGAATGATGAAAAATTATTAATTGAAGAAGGGTATTTTAAATCTGAAAATCTGCACATTTTATAATGTCACAAATACCTCTTCATTCATTCCATTTGATATGAAAAGATGCAATGCATTCATGAAAGAATACCATTTGAAATATGTTCAAAAACCAAAAGAAAAGCTGCACTGGTTCGCTGGGAACCGGTTCCGACCCAGGCAGAACCCGGTTCTTAGTGAACGTTATAACTCAGAATTCAAAAAATAACACGCAGGAACCGGTTCCCTTATTGGTACAACCCGGTTCCTGGTACAAATTCAAGGGAGGTGTTTTTTGAACAAGTTTGGAACCCGGTTCTCTGTTAGGTAGGAACCGGTTCCTGAAAGTTTATTTTCAAAAATTCTTTTTGAAAAAGATCTCAAACAAGGTTTTTCTTATTGTTAAAAATGTGGGATATGTATATGATTATGAATGCAAATTTGTGAACATCTATATTCAAGTTTAAGAATTATTTATACCTTTTGACATTTGTTGTTTCTTTAATAATTCTTCTTCTAATCTTCATGACTTCTATATGATATTGATAAGCTTTTTGCACATCCTTTGAATGTTGATATCCATGTTGTCTTCATCAAAACTAATGCTTTAAACATGACTTGAGTGAAACAAATTCATTTAAAAATTAAGACGTAACAATATATAAAAGAAGGAGTAGAAGCAGAGTGTACTGAAACAAAAAAAATTTTGAAGAAAAATTAAGACGTGCACCTTATGAGAAACATTTAGAGATCACCTTCATCCAAAATACCAAGTTCTCTTCGGATTTTGAAGAATGGTTCTCGAGCAAGCGGTTTTCTGAAGATATCTGCGAGTTGGTTATGAGTATCCACAAAAGTGACTTCGACATCTACTTGAAGTACATGATCACGGAGAAAATGATGTCGAATATCTATATGTTTGGTTCTTGAATGCATGACCGGATTCTTTGTAATATTGATAGCACTTGTATTGTCGCATCGAAGAGGAATGCATACGAGATCAAGTCCGTAATCACAGAGTTGTTGCTTGAGCCAAAGAATTTGTGCACAACAACTACCCGCTGCTATGTATTCTGCTTCGGCCATGCTAAGAGCAACACATGCTTGCTTTTTACAAGCCCATGATACTAATTCATTTCCAATAATGTGACAAGTACCACTTGTGCTTTTACGATCAGTTTTACAACCTGCATAATCCGCGTCAGAATAACCAATTAAAGTCCAAATACTACCTTTAGGATACCATAAGCCGACATTGGTTGTTCCTTTAAGATAATTCATGATCCTTTTAACTGCCATGAGGTGTGATTCCTTTGGATTTGCTTGAAAGCGAGCACAAAGACAAACACTAAACATGATGTCAGGACGACTTGCCGTCAAATACAATAAGGAACCAATCATACCTCGGTATTTTGTAATATCAATTGGAGTACCGAATTCATATTGATCAACATATGTACCGGAGCCCATTGGAGTATTCATTGCTTTACAATTGTCCATATCAAACTTTTTCAATAATTCTTTGCAATACTTAGATTGGTTGATGAAGATTCCATCTTTTAGTTGCTTGATTTGTAGTCCAAGAAAGTAGTTCATCTTTCCCATCATAGACATCTCGAATTCTCCTTGCATCATCAATGAAAATTCCTCACACATTTCTTTGTTAGTCGATCCAAAAATCATATCATCAACATAGACTTGAACCAATAAAGTGTTACTTTTGATTTTCTTAATGAACAAAGTTTTATCAACCTTACCCTTTTCGAAACCTTTTTCACACAAAAAATTGCTAAGTCTATCATACCATGCTCTTGGTGCTTGCTTTAATCCATAAAGAGCCTTTCTCAACTTAAAGACATGTGTAGGATGTTTGAAGTCTTCAAATCCCGGAGGTTGTTTGACAGAGACTTCTTCATTGATGTATCCATTCAAGAATGCGCTTTTGACGTCCATTTGAAAAAGCTGAAAATTTAATGAACAAGCATAAGCAAGTAAAAGACGTATAGCTTCTAACCTTGCAACCGGAGCAAATGTTTCTTCAAAATCGATTCCTTCCTCTTGATTTTAGCCTTGGGCAACCAACCTTGCTTTGTTTCGAACAATTAGACCATTCTCATCAAGTTTGTTCTTAAACACCCATCGGGTACCTATGATGTGTTTACCACTTGGTCTAGGAACAAGTTCCCAAACTTGATTTCTCTCGAATTGATTTAATTCTTCTTGCATAGCAATAATCCATTGATCATCTCCTAAGGAGTCATCAACTTTGGTAGGTTCAATTTGAGAAACAAACGCCATGTTTAAGCAAGCATCTTTTAGATTCAATCTTGTTGATACTCCTTGGCTAATGTCACCAATAATTTTGTCAATAGGATGGTCTCTATGAGTTCTCCATTCTTTTGGTAGATCATTGATGTTTGAATCTTGTTGTACAATGTTTTCTTGATTTTCCGGTGATTTCACAACTTGATCATTTGAAAGTTCTTTCGGGGGTAAATCTATAGGATCATCATCATCACACACAACTACTTCCTTTTTAGAGGTGTTAGTTTCATCAAAAGATACATGCATAGATTCTTCAATAGTTAAAGTTCTTTTATTATAAATTCTATATGCTTTACTAGAAAGAGAATAACCAAGAAATATACCTTCGTCGGATTTCTCGTCAAACTTACCGAGATTGTCTTTGTCATTGTTAAGAACAAAACACTTGCATCCAAAAATGTGGAAGTGAGCAATATTTGGCTTTCTTCCTTTGAAGAGTTCATATGGAGTCTTCTTTATTATAGGTCTAATGATAACTCGATTTCCAACATAACATGCCGTACTAACCGCATCCGCCCAAAAATATTTAGGAAGATTTGCATCACTAAGCATTGTTCTTGCAAGTTCCACTAGAAACCTATTCTTTCTTTCAACTACTCCATTTTGTTGTGGAGTTCTAGGTGCTGAAAAATTATGAGAGATACCATGTTCTTCACAAAATTCTTCAAATTGTGCATTTTGGAATTCTCCACCATGATCACTTCTTATGGATACAATTTTTAGTGATTTTTCATTTTGGATTTGCTTAGCATACATATTAAAAGCTTTAAAAGCATCACTTTTCTGCACAAGAAACAAAGTCCAAGAATATCTAGAAAAATCATCAATAATGACCAAAGCGTATACATTACCTCCGAAGCTTTTTGTTCTTGATGGACCAAAGAGATCCATGTGTAACAATTGTAGTGGCCTTGTAGTAGACACCACATTCTTAGATTTGAAAGTTGATTTGGTCTGTTTGCCCTTTTGGCATGCGCTACATAATTTGTCTTTGATGAACTTCATCTTTGGTAGACCAATAACTAAGTCATGCTTAACCAATTTGTTCAAGTGCTCCATGTGAATGTGAGCAATCCTCTTGTGCCATAACCAAGCGTCATTGTTGTTTACCATAAGACATTGTACCTTCATAGACAAATCATCTAAAGTAATCATAAAAATATTGTTAGATCTTATACCTTTGAGTTTTACCTCATTGGTTGCCTCATCCATAATAAGGCATTCTTATTTGTTTAATTTGATCTTGAACCCTCTATCGCAAAGTTGACTTATGCTAAGAAGGTTGTGCTTTAATCCTTCAACATAGAGAACATCCTCAATTTGAATGGATGGAGGTGTGCCAACTATTACAACGCCAAGTATCTTTCCTTTGGTGTTGTCTCCATAGGTGACATACCCTTTGGCTTTATGTACTAGATATGAAAATTGGTGTACATCTCCTGTCATATGCTTTGAACATCCACTATCAAGATACCAAACATTTGATGTGGATTTCAAGCATACCTACAAAAAAAAATTATTTGTTGTTAGGTACCCAAGTTGCCTTGGGTCCTTTATAGTTAGTTCCCTTTTTCACCCACACATAATGCCCACTTGCCATACTAAAGTTTCTAACATAGCAAGCATTAGGTGTATGGCCTTTAATACCACAATAAAAACAAGTAGGTTCAAAGTTACTTCTATATCTAGAAGGATAAGATTTCTTCTTAGGAAATGTTTTCTTTTTGGATATATTAGCCTTTTTCTTTTGATGATTATGAACAACTTGCTTCTTTTCTACTTTCTTGGGATTGGAAATATTACTAGCCTTTACAAAAATAGTGGGATTGTTACTTGGTTTCTTAGTATTCACATAACCAAGACCTCTTTTATCATTTGGATAACGTTGTTGGCTTAGTAATCCTTCCAATCCTATTTGTCCTTTTTCATATCGTTCAATGACTCTTTTCAATTGAACAATTTGAAAGATATTTGATTCACACTTGGAGCATGCAAAGTTTTCCTTTTCTTTAATAAAATTCTGTTTTTGAAGATCAAAATCATTAGTCATGGTGTCAATTTTTTCTAGACAAATTAGAAGTTCTTTTTCTTGATTTGACACCTTTTTGTATAAACTTTTGCATTCTTCCAAGAGTTCATCAATAGCACCTTGAACATCATCATCAAAAAGATTAAATTCATTACTAACCTCTTCTTCATCGTCGGAGTGATGCGATGCCATTAAGGCTAAGTTTGCACATTCGTCGCTTTCCGAATCGGATGAAGAACTTATCTCATTATCTTCCCATGCAACATAAGCCCTTTTGTTCTTGAACTCCTTTTTGCCTTTGAATCCATTTTTCTTGGAGAGTTTTGGACAATCCGACTTTATGTGATCTTGCTTTCCACATTCATAGCATGTGGCATCTTGTGTTGATGTGGAGGCTTCTTTATCTTTATGCTTATAAAATTTCTTTCTTTTGACAAAGTTAGCATTATGAAGATTATTTTTATGACCAAAGTATTTTCCTAACCTTTTTACAAGAAGCAAGAGGTTTTCATCTTCCTCCGATGCATCTTTATCTTGACTTTCTTTTGAATCAACTTTCAAAGCAATGCCTTTGGATTTCTTCTCAGGATTCTCATGTTTTTCAAGCCTTCCAAGTTCCGTCTCATATTCTTGAAGCTTTCCGAAAAGTGTTGCGGAAGTCATAGTTGCTAGGCTTTTCTTTTCGGATATTGCCGTCACTTTTGGTTTCCATTCCCTCGTTAAAGACCTAAGCACTTTAAGATTTAATTCATCGTTAGTTAAAGTCTTACCGAGTGGCTTCAAATGGTTTGTCAAGTGAACAAATCTCTTTTGCAAGTCAAGGATGGATTCTCCGGGCAGCATTTTGAATAATTCATATTCTTGACTCAAAGTGTTCAATCTAGACCTTTTGACTTCGACGGTTCCTTCATGAGTTTCTACATGAGTATCCCAAATATCCTTTGCCGTTGTACATGCCAATACTCGGAAAAATTCATCCATACTAAGAGCACTTTGGAGAATATTGATTGCCTTTTTGTCAAAGAGAACTTTTTTCTTGTCATCGTCATCCCATGATGCTTTAGGCTTTGATGACCCAACACCATTGACAACACACACCGGAGTAAATGGACCATTCTCAACAGCATTCCATATTTCTTCTCCTTGCGCTTCAATATGAGCCTTCATGCGAATTTTCCAAAAGTCAAAGTATTCACCACAAAACAATGGAGGCTTGTTGTTACTACCACCATCTTTGAAAACTGGATTTGGATTTGCGGAAGCCATTCTGGATCTTTAGGAACAAGTTACGTATAACTTGCTCTGATGCCAATTGTAAGTCTAAGAGTGCCTAAGAGGGGGGGGTGAATTAGGTATATAAAAATTTATTCGGTTTTATGAGAATACTTGTAGTAATTTTTGGTTAAGTGTTTGAAGGTTTTGATTATATCTTATCTTTTCTTGATTATGGTGATGAAAGCGATAAAAGCGGAAAAGTAAAGAACACGCCGATATATCCTGGTTCCCCTCACAATTCAAGAGTACTCCAGTCCCCTTTCCAACACGAAAGAGATTTCACTATAGTTAGAATGATTGTACAGCCTATGCTTACTATCTAACCTATAGGGTGACCAAAGGTTCTTAACACCTTTAACATCAAACAAACACTAATGTGAATGAAGAACAATCCTCTTCAAATCACAACACTTACTTCCAACAATCCTGGATAGTAAGGGAATAATTTCTTTTTGTAATACAATGATTTATTTGAAAGAGATGGAGAGCACTATCAATCTTCAATTGATCTTCTTCTTCAAGATAGAAAAAATTCTCAAGCAATGATTATAAATGTTCACAATGAATGTATGAAACTTGTAATGATTTCTTAATGAAAATGTATATGGCAAGTTTCACAAAATTTATGAACACTTGAAAGTTTTTAAGCAAATTTGAATGATGAAAAATTGTTAATTGAAGAAGGGTATTTTAAATCTGAAAATCTGCATATTTTATAATGTCACAAATACCTCTTCATTCATGCCATTTGATATGAAAAGATGCAATGCATTCATGAAAGAATACCATTTGAAATATGTTCAAAAACCAAAAGAAAAGCTGCACTAGTTCACTGGGAACCGGTTCCGACCCAGGCAGAACCCGGTTCTTAGTGAACGTTATAACTCAGAATTCAAAAAATAACACGCAGGAACCGGTTCCCCTATTGGTAAAACCCGGTTCCTGGTACAAATTCCAGGGAGGTGTTTTTTGAACAAGTTTGTAACCCGGTTCTCTGTTAGGTAGGAACCGGTTCCTGAAAGTTTATTTTCAAAAATTCTTTTTGAAAAAGATCTCAAACAAGGTTTTTCTTATTGTTAAAAATGTGGGATATGTATATGATTATGAATGCAAATTTGTGAACATCTATATTCAAGTTTAAGAATTATTTATACCTTTTGACATTTGTTGTTTCTTTAATAATTCTTCTTCTAATCTTCAAGACTTTTATATGATATTGATAAGCTTTTTGCACATCCTTTGAATGTTGATATCCATGTTGTCTTCATCAAAACTAATGCTTTAAACATGACTTGAGAAGCTTGCAATTACAAACTCCTCAATAAATTTGATCAAATCATCAAAAGGGCAAAATGGTCAAAATTAGGGTTTTGACTAAGAAGGGGAAATTTCTGATTTTTGACCTAGCAAATGACCAATTGGGTTCAAGCATGATTTCAAGGACTCAATAGAATCATCTTGACCTAATCACATAGTTCAAAAGATCTCAAATGCATAGGATTGACAGATGAATTTTATAGTCAACTGATCAAAAGTCAACTGTACACTAAAAAGTCAAACTTTGACTTTTTGGTCAAAATCATGTACCAAGGGTCATAATTCATCAAGATATGTCAAAAATTGAAACTTGTTGACCAATAAACACAAAATTGCAAATTAGGGTTTAGTTTGAAATTTTTCATAACTTAGAATTTTTCTAAGTATGGAAAATTTCTTATTTTTCCCCAACTTTCCACAACTTTTTCACCATGATGAAATTGGATTCAAAGAAAACTTCCAACATGAAAGTTGTAGTCCTCCATGAAATATACAAATTTTATTCACAAAGTTTCCCAAAATGATGCTTGTATCTCAAGTTATGAGTTTGTGAATAGGGGTCCATAAACTTTTTAACTTAGTGAAATTTTGCCCTAGTTTAGGCAGATTTTTAACCTAACTTCATGGCAACTTTTCACCTAGTTCCAAGAGATATCTCAAGTTTCATTTCAAATATGGATTGTATAGCATGTTACAAGCTTTACAAAATGTCAACGAACTCTCCAAGATCATTTATGGTTAGGGAGAATCGAAGAAATGAAAATGGCAATTTATCACTTTTGTTCAAGGCATTTTCACAATGTTACAAGTTGCAAATCAGTTTCAAACATGCTTGTACTTGGTTTTACAGGTCCTAATCCTTTCTACACTCCATAATTAAATGCTAATTCAGTGGACAATGGCTTTATTTTGATCTATGGAGCATTGTACAATGAATTATTCCAAAAATGGCATAAAGTTCATAATACTACTTTGATAAAGCATGCTTTTTGCAATTTTGTAATTCTTGAGCCATGAACCTGATCTTTGGTTGCAAACAAGATCCACAAACATCAGAAAAGTTTACCAACTCTATGCAGTCCATAAGCTAGCCAGTACAAGCTTTTGCATTGTCACTTCAAACTTTTCTTCAAAAGCAAGAAACTTACAAAAGTCTAGCAAGCTTGTGTATCTGATAAAGGCAAGACTTTGTATCATTTCAAACGACCTCATAACTTTGTTGCAAGCCTAAGCACAAATTCACAACATCCCAAACACTCCAAAACACAAAAAACCACATTTCTGCCCAAAACAGGGAAACTTCTGCAAATCTCAAGCCAAATCAATATTGGCTCGTGCCTTTCTTGATTCAACCCTTGAAACACCTTCCATACATCACACCTAAACTATCCAGGCCCTTGTCTTGCAACTGTGTGCCCTATTTCACACTTCACCATTTTCATTTTGAAGGTTTGCAGGTTGACTTCTACAAGGAGTTTCAGGCAACTTCAAGGCAAGCTGAGCATTGGAGAAGCTTGAGGGAACTTCAAGGAAGCTCACAAGAACTTCAGGCCTCACTCAAAGTTCCCACATTGCCATATCCAAACTCAACTGAACAAAGTATTTTTCAAGTTTCTATCTCTCTATTTAGGCATCCTTAGGTCATGATTTGTGAAGCAAAGATGTAGTCCTTAACATGCTAACTGTACATATGCTTAGTTTCCATTTATATAAACTGAGCTAATAATATTTGGTTGATGAAGTTCATGAAAAAAACTAGGTAAGAAATTAGGGCCATTAAAATTCTCCTTGTCTTTTAGAGTTATGTCATGTTCTTATATCATTGGAATCGTGAGTTCATGAGCTACATTTTTCATGTTACAAGTTTTTGATTTTATGCAAAGAATAGCAAGATACAGGTTGAAGAGGAAACACGCGCGTTTGTTGTCTGGAGGTCAGGGATGAAGTTAGCTTGGGCTTGGGCTTGCTGTCTCTACTTTTTGCACCCCCCATTTTGCTTTTACACCCCCTTGACTTATTATTTTATGTTTTTGTATTTTCTTGCATATTTTCATTTTTTGTGCTTGCATTCATTTTTTCTAATGATAAAAAAATAATCAAAAATATTTTCTTAATTTTTTGCATTTTATTTATTTATTTATTTTTTTTGCATAATAAATGGTTTATTAAGATTTTATACTTTATTTTCTTAAACAAAACTTGTAAATAATTTGAAAATACTATACATTATATTTTATTATTTTTTCACATAAAAATAATTATTTTCATACATATTTTATTTTTTAAACATTTGTACATAATATTGTTATTACTTTTCTTGTACATAAATGAGTAAAATAAATATTAGAAAACAATATTTTCTATTAAATCAAAATTAGGGTTTTCCCTTTCAAAAATAATATTATTATTTTTTCTTATTTTTAGAATTTAAATAATTTTATTTTTCTCATACATAAAACAATTACAAAACATTTTTGCATATTTACATTTTATTGCATATTTTAATATTTATTTATTTATTTATTTATTGTACAATAAATTCAATTGGGTTGTAATAGTAAATTAGTGTTTTATTTTGTGCAAATATCCCCATTCAAAACTTGTATCCCCCCTCCCATAATATTTTTGTAATAACTTAGATTTACTTTACGTAATTTATCGCATTATATGCATGTTTAGTAAAAACTAGGGTTTGTATGATAAGACAAAATCAAACAAATAGCATGACCTAATACAAGACAAAGATGCATGAAAAATGACAACACATTGCACACAAGCACCCCTAGGGTTTCACCCACTTGGTTGCCTTACAAAATGGCCATGGTATGCATGCTAGGTATCTTGGCAAAACAAAACAAAAGATCATAGTCCCTCGATGACGCTATCATAAGTTGCCTAAAAACAAATGATCTTAGTCCCTCAAAACTTGCTAAAGATACTTGGAAATATTGTTATCATGGTCATACGATGACCCACGCCCGTCCCGTTTAACATCCAAAGATAGGGTTGTTTACCAAATCAATGGTAAATCAACAATGTCAAAGGAATAGAAATGCACAAGAAATACTTTTGAGTAGGTAGATAGCTTCTAGTTACTTGATCAATTCGCAAACAATCCTTGCTATTTTCAAACAAACACACACATTTCAAAACAATTTCCAAACAACTTTCAAAACATTGAAACATTTTTCAAAAGACAAACATCTTTGTATACATTCTTACAAACGAGAATCATTACAAAGATTGCCTAAACGAAGGCCTCTTTTCAAAATACTTTCAAAACCACACAAAGCACCATTTCAAATAATTGTCAAAGCAAAGCAAGTGATCTAAAACAAGTAACTAAGAGCCCATGGAAAACCATGGATGAAAAGGGTGCTAGCACCTTCCCTTTTCATAATCTACCCCCCGAACCCAAAAACAATCTCAAAGGTATTTCCTGTGCTTTTTTACCTTTCCTTTTGGATAAAATAAAAGTCGATGGCGACTCTTGCTAAACCGCAACATTTACTAACACAAACGCAAAACCTCAAGTCAGTTCTCCCACGGCATCACACTTGGCATTCATCATTCCATCTGACTACTTGATCTTTCTTCAAGAGCTTGAAGATTGGCTCACAAGTAGCAGTCAAGTGTGATATGAAGCAGGCGATGTAATTGAGACGGCCCAAAAATCCTCTAACTTCTTATTCAGAATGAGGGACTGGCATTTCTTGGATGGCCTTTACCTTGGCAGGATCAACTTCAATGCCTTTATTGCTGACAACAAAACCTAGAAGCTTTCCAGATCGTACTCCAAACGTGCACTTGTTAGGGTTTAGCCTCAATTTGTACTTTTTCAGCCTCTCGAATAGTTTGTATAGGTGATCGAGATGTTTCTCTTCAGTTTGTGATCTGGTAATCATATCATCCACATATACCTCTATTTCATGATGAATCATGTCATGAAACAAAGCTACCATATCCCTTTGATATGTTTCCCCTGCATTTTTAATCTAAACGGCATGACCTTGTAGAAAAAGGTGCCCCATTGCATAACGAAAGTTGTCTTCTCCATGTCTTCGGGAGCCATCCTTATCTTATTATAGCCGAAGAAACCGTCCATGAAAGAGAAGACTTTATGCTGAGCAGTATTATCGACCAAGACGTCAATGTGTGGTAGAGGGAAGTCATCCTTGGGACTTTCCCTATTCAGATCCCTATAGTCTATGCACATACGAACCTTTCCGCCTTTCTTCGGCACTGGCATAACATTGGCAAACCATTTGGGATAGGACGTCACAACTAGAAACCCTACATCAAATTGTTTCATCACTTCAGCTTTTATCTTTTTAAACATATTAGGCCTCATGCGACGAACCTTTTCTTTGACAGGAGGACAGTCTTCTTTTGTCGGCAGACGATGAACTACGATGTCGGTATCCAACCCTGGAATATCTTCATAAGACCAAGGAAACACTTCCACATAGTCATACAACATTTGAACCAACCTGCTCTTGACACTGTCTTCTAAGTTAGCGCCGATCTTGATTTCCTTCTTGTCTGTCTCAATACCCAGATTGATGACTTCAACTGACTCTTCATGCGGCTGAATAGCTTTTTGCTCTTGTAGTAGAAGTCTGGCTAGTTCTCCCGGTATTTCACAATCTTCCTCGCCTTCTTCTTCGGCTTGGTTATTGGACATTCAAAGTCATAGTTGGCAATAGTAGAGTCATTAGCAACAATATCCAGAGTGGATGAGGACATGCAAGAGAGTGTGTGTGTGTGTGTGTGTGTGTGTGTGTGCAAGTAAGATACATGGCTATTTTGAAAAATGTATTTGAAGGAAAAGAAAGACAATGAACACAAAGTTTTGAATGCAAAAGAGTCCAATGATTTGTATTGAATGATCATATGATTAGATGAACATAAATAAAACCATTGACAAATGGATCAAAGTGCCCCAGGCCAGGAACATGGCTTAAAATTCATTGTTAAATATTACCGAAAAAATGTTCTTGAATTCAATAAAAAGCAATAAATAAGTAGGTTACTCCTCAATGAAGGAGATGGGCACAAAGTCCTTAACATGCCAATTCTTCATCTCCGTTGCAGTTGGATACACCCAATCTTCAAATGCAGCTTCTTCATCTGAATCACCCACAGCATTAACTTCATGGCTTCCAATGCAGAGAGGTGGATTTCCTGCACGAGCACGGATCACTTCCTTCCGAGCTTTGATGGTGAAGCCCAAACCAAACTTGTCCGCTTGGAATGAGATATCAAGGAGTTGCCCCCAAGTATCACAGCTTCCTTCTTCAATTGCAGCATGAGCATCTTTGACTAAAACCATCTTCAATATGACTTTAACTGCTTTGGACTCATTAGAGGAATATTTCGTAGCAACAACCATCAGTGGCACGAATTCAAAGGCTTGACACGGGGTCTCAATGAATTCTCCACCCATCTCTATGTATTTCAACGAGTTGAGGTGGCTCACCATAAACTCTTCCTCACCATAGACGGTGACAATTCTTCCCTTGACAGGATATTTAATTTTCTGATGAAGAGTTGAGGTTACTGCCCCAGCTTTATGGATTCACGGGGGACCCAACAGACAAAAATAGGAAGGACAAATATCCATGATGTAGAAGGTGGAATTGAAAACTTGGGAGCCCACCTTGATTGGAAGATCTACTTCTCCATGAACAGTCCTTTTTTATCCATCTAAGGCCCTCACGATGATATCAATGGGTTTCAAGACTAAACCTTCATAGTCAAGACGGTCTAACACCACCTTGGGTAGTACATTTAGAGAAGAACCAATGTCGACTAACACATGTGCTAAGGTAGTCCCTTTGCACTCGACATAAACATGTAGTGCTTTATTGTGGTTCTTCCCAAGCGGAGTTAGGTCAGCATCATAAAATCCCAAGCCATTATCAGCCGTCAAGCTAGCCACGCAGTTCTCAAATTGGTATGTTGTGGTCTTATGGGGGACATGAGCCTTTTTCTAGATTTTGATTAGTGTCTGAGCATGGGCATCAGAATAGAGCAACAACAATAACATAGAAATCTTAGAACGGGTTTGCCCCAACTGTTCCACAATCTTGAAGTCACTTCTTTTAATTATCTTCAAGATCTCATCCATCTCATGAGCGGAGGTTTCTCCATCAACAACGTCCTTTGCAGGTATTTCTGTCACGACTGGCTCAACAACCATCTCCTCCCCCCTTGTATCAGTATTTGGCATGGCAGCAATAATGCAGATGGGCGCCTTTGTAACAACTGGTGGTGAGATATTGGGTGAAAATATTCTCCCTGTTCGGGTTACTTTGCTTGAGCCAGTTATTTTACCAACATCAACATCTTTTTCTTCTTCGATCCAAGCGTCTTGTTTTATCCCATGATAAAACACCTCATGACCATAGTTCCATGGCACTGCCTTGTTTGAAGAATAAGGAATTGGTCTGAGATTGGTAACTATTAAGGGAGCAACAGTAGGTTCATTTAAAATCCTAATAGGACCTTTGGAAGTGATCCTAAGAGGCTTGTTCGATATAGTGATAATGGAGAGATCTTCACATTTACTAGTCAAACTTTTGGCAAGTGGGGTCTTCTCAAATAGAATTTCGTGGCTATCCATTAGGCGTTGAATTCCTTTCTTCAGCCCTTCGCATCCATTGAGTTGTGGGTATAGCAAACACAGTCTTTTACACAGCCAGGGAAAATTTCGAATTTCAACATATTCTCTTTGATGATATCCAAAGGAGTAGTCAAGTCTTTAACAGAGGCAACACAAATTGTATCTTCCACATCATTAACACCCTTGTCATGCTTCATCCTAGACGCGGTGATTACATTTGGAGTTGGAGGAGGTTCGAATTCAATAGTCTTGTTATCAATCAAATCCTAAATTTTATTCTTCAAGGCCCAACATTAGTCAGTCTCATGCCCGGGGATGCTTGAGTTGTAAGCTCATTTAGCGTTCAGATTATACTTTGGTGAAGAGGTATCAGGTTTGGCAGGAGGATCACGCAATGTCACTAGATTAGCCTTTAGAAAATGTTGAAGGGCTTGAGATAGTGACATGCCTAATCTCGTGAATTGTCTTCTCGGAGTTTCAAACTATTGGTGATTTGTATATGGTCTTGGAGTAGGAGTTGGATTGGAGATTCCAATAGCATTAACAGACGAATGATCATTCTTCGTGATACGGGCCCTTGCCCCGTACACAACATTGATTTCCTTCTTTGCACCAAAAAGTTTCTTGACAGGATTTGAAGTGGAGGCAGATGCCACAAAGATCTTCCCACTTTTGATCTCGCTTTTAACTCTTTCATCGGTTAAGATTAGCTCAGTGAAACCAGAAAAAGAGAAGCCAACCAACAAATTAAAGAAAGGACCAGATAAAGTGCCCATAAACATGTCAATGTGCTCTCTATCAGTCAAATGTGGTTGAACCCTACTGGCCAAGTCTCTCCACTTTTGTGCATATTATTTAAATCCTTCATTCTTCCCTATGGTCATATCTTGTAACTAAACTCTTGTTGGCGCCATGTCGGCGCTATACTGATACTTATGGAAGAAGGCGGTAGCTAAATCATCCCAAATATTAATGCGGGAACCATCCAACTGGTAGAACCATTCTAACTGCGTTCTGGTCAAGCTCTCTTAGAAAAAGTAAACCCAGAGTTTTTTATCAGCAGTGTGCGGCTGTATCTTGCGCGCATAAGATTTTAGGTGGAGTTTTGGAAAAGAAACTCCATCGTACTTTGCAAAGACTGGTACTTTGAATTTGTGGGGAATAATAACCCCAAAGATCAATCCCAAATCATCAAAATCTAAATCAGGGACAACTTGGATTTCAACATCCTTCAACCTGTCTTCTAACTGCTTGTATTTGATATCTGCGGGTGAATACTACTCGTCAAAATAATCATCATTAAACGCTTGATCATTAAAAGTCAACTTAGGTACTCTTAATCTCACCAATCTGATTCTCGTCCTCCTCAGATGAGTCCTCCACTACCGGGATCTGACGAACTGACTCTTTGAACCTTCTACCCATGTTGAGCTGAGCTTTCTTCTTGGGATTCTTCTTAACTACCAGCAATGCCATGATATCTTTTTGCCCCTTGGCTAGAGCCAGTAGAGTCTCTTGGAATTGAGAGTTTTGTGCCTGAAGATCCTTCACAGTTTTCTCTAGATCCATCTTGCTAAAATAAAGAGCAGAAAGATAAGGAAACATGTTATGTGAAAACCCGTCATGTTATGATGTATGGAAGATGTATATGCAAATGATTTCAAGGATTAATGAGATTTAAATTTGTATAGACAAAAAATGAACAAACGTCAATTTTCATTAATTAGCTCAAAAGATTACACCATTCCTCTTGGGCTTACAAAATAACTTTCTATGATAAAATAATTGAACGCATCCTCTTCGGCATAAGGTAGGCGTTCACACTTTGCTCCTCATGTAGCTACTTTGTAAGCTCCGAGACCCTCTTCTCACTAGCATAGAATTGAGCTTCAAAGGTATCTCGTTCCTCCTTTAGCTGAATCCAACTCTTCTGCAAGTCTTCAAGAGAGGTAGGCATGTCTGGATGGAGGATATTGTATGGGACATCTCCTTCAACCCCAGGTTCCATGATAACTGGTAAGATGGAGGGATAAGGCATCACCGGTTTCTGAGCACGAGCCCGTACCCACTTAAGGTAAGGCTCAAGGGGAATGGAATTCTTGTGTCGCAGCGTCTTACTTTCCATTTTTCTTATCATCCTCCAAGCTCGGATAAACCTCTGGCGGTAACCTTGATCGTCGCTCTCGTAGTAGAATACCACTCCTTGAATGAGCATCTCATGTGGACCATCCCTTTGGGTGTAACCAAACTGTCGTAAGGCTAAGCAAGGGTTGTAAGTGATACCTCCCCTAATTCCAAGTAAAGGGACATTAGGGAATTCCCCATAATGGTCGATGATAGTAACATTCTCCATGGATCTAGAACACCAATGGATATCTGAATGTTTGAGTGTCATCAACCTATGGGACCACCTCAAACCTTGCTCGTTCTTCAACACAGATAAGGGAAGATGCGAAATAAACCATTTGGCCAAGAGAGGAATGCAACACATGAGGGCTCCTCTCTTCCTCATAGTGCGAGTGTGGAGAGAATGCAGGATATCTCCTAACAAAGTAGGAACTGGATTGTGAGACATGAAGATTTTGACAGCATTGACTTCTATGAGTTGATCAGGATTTGGGAATAAAACCATCCCATAGATGAGAAGGGATAAGATTTCTTCAAAAGCTTGTAAGTCCAAAGAGTTCCAACAATCTTGAGCTTTCTCGAATAAGAACTTGGCTAAGAAACCCTTGACACCACTCCTTGTTTCCCAATTAGTTGTGGTACCAGAGTGTTGCAAGAGTAGTGCTCGGGCGATCTCTTCAGGTCTTAGATCTCTTTCCGTACCGTTGAAAGGTAGTTGATTGAGAATGGGAATCCTCAAGAGTTGAGAGAATTCTTCTAGAGTTGGCACAACTTAATAATCGTGAAAAGTGAAGCAATGGTGTAGAGGATCAAAGAAATGGAGTACCTTCATCATATCTTTATTTGTACTAGAGTTAACCAAGTTTAGGAGGCAAACATGTCTTTCGGTGAATGAAGAGTTCTCAGGTACACTTGATGCTAGCTCTTTGAGTTAGGAAGGAATTCTTACGAGATTGACTTGAATGGTTTTCCTGCGAGTAGAATCCATGTCCTACAAAACAGAACAAAGATAAATCCCAAAAATCTTTGAAATGGTTAGTGAGAAGGAGTATGATGTTATGATGTTTATGATGTTATGTACAAGTAAGCATATACACACAAGACAAACAAGTCCTTAGGTTTATCCTTGCATCTAGTCTTATAGGTAAGTACCCTCTTGAAGTTTAGTTGGCTTAAAACCTATCCTAGACATAGTAATCGGGTTCTAAGGGACATCAACATCACAGATCTTTCTTGTTGGGCATGGTTTTAGCGCGAGCCTCTTTAATGGCGACCGAAATATTCCAAGAAGTCAAACCTCAATGAGTGTAGTATCGAGTATCAACCAACTTCAGACTGCACCAAAGCCGGTTATCTCACTACTTCCAAATGGCCAAAGTTTGTCAAGTAAGGGTTCTAAAGTCAGTTAGTGCTTCATGACACCACACAGCGGCCCCGTATTCTCCTTGACTATTCAAGGGCTACCGGTACCCACAAATGTATCACACTAATGTATCTATTTCTTAGGCCATGTCGGTATACCCTGCACAGTTTCCACAATGTATTGCTACTTACCTATAAGGTATCCCAAATCCGGGTAGAGGATTAGAACAAGCCCAAACAAGGATCCAAAAATGTAAAGAAAACAAATCAAACAATGAAAGAAAATAAATGTGATCTAGCCCTAAGGTAACCCCACTTTTAAGTATTTCCCCAGCAGAGTTACCAGTTCTGTGATATGGTGGAAGAACTGACTTGGGTGTTTTGCGTTTTATCGCAAATGTTGCAGTTAGAAAGAGTCGCCACCGACTTTTCTTTTATTCAAAAGGAAAGGATGAAAAGAACAGGAAAGACCTTTGAGATTATTTCTTGAGTTCGGGGGGTAGATTATGAAAGGGAAGGTATTATCACCCTTTTCATCCATAAATATATATGGGCTCTTAGTTGCTTGCTAGATCACTTGCTTTTGTTTGAAAATGTGCTTTGTGTGGTTTTTCGAAAGTATTTTGAAAAGGAGACATCGTTTAGGAAAACTTTGTAATAGTTCTCGTTCGTAAGAACGTATACAAAGTGTTGATCTTTTGAAAATGTTTCATGTTTGAAAAATGTTTTGAAAGTGTTTTGAAAGTGTTGGTGTTTGTTTTGAAAATAAGCAAAGAGTGTTTGATTTGAAATTGAGCAAGCAACTAGGAACAATCTACCTACTCAAAAGTCTTTGTTTATTTATTTCTTCCTTTGATATTGCTATCTTACCATTGATTGGTAAGAAACCTTATCTTTGGATGTAAAGGGACGAGCGTGGGTCATCGTATAGCCATGATAGCAAGGTTCTGAAATATCTTAACAATTCTCTTTGAGGGACTAAGATCATTTTGAAAGGCAACATTTGATAGCATCATCGAGGGACTATGATTTTGTATTTTTTAATGCTTTTGGCTAAGATATCCCACATGCATAACATGGCCATTTTTGTAAGGCAACTAAGTGGAATTACCCTAAGGGTGCAAGTGTGGAAATGTGTTTGATTTACATGCTTGTTTATCTTGGATTAGGGTTTGCTAACTTGTTGATTTTATCTTTCTATACAACCCTAATTACTAGCATTTATATAAAGCGATAAATTACGGAAAGTAAAAATACTAAGCTATTACATCATTAGGGGAAGGGGTGTACAAATTTACAAATGGGGATTTTGCAAGAAAATTAAATCTAATTAACTATTACAACCATATTGATTAAATGTATAAGAATTGAAAAATATTGTACAAATGCAAATGGAAAAAGAAATGATTTTTTTGGATTTTTATGAAAGGGTTTTAACCTAATTAAGAGAGATGGTTAGTTAAAAATTAAATAAAATTAAACTTAAACTAATTAAGAAAGAAATTAAATTAAAAAAGTATTTTTTATGAAAAGGTAATTTAATGTTAGTTTACAAGAGAATACTATAATAATTAAACCTAATTATCTAAATATTAATTATAAAAAAAGAAATTAAATTTATTAAGAAAAATGTTTTTTTAGTTTTTTGTATTATGAAGAAAATAAAATATATAAGTGTAAATAAATAAAAAATTTATATTTTTATATTTTTTAATAATAAAATATTAATTATAAAAATAATAATAGTAATAAAAAAAATATGTGAAATGAAAATAAAATAAAGAAAAAGAAAAAGAAATAATAAAATAAAGGGCCAGGGGTGTGAAAGTAAACAAGGGTTAGAGGTCAGCAAAAATAAAAAGCCCAGATGGGGGGAAGCCCAGGCGCCCGTTTCAAACAAAAAATGGAAAAATTATTTAAAAAAAACCAAAAGGGTACCAATGGGGCTCGAACCCTGGTCCCAAAGGTGACAGGCGCACGCTTTAACCACTGGGATAGTGATACATCTGTTAACTTAAACAAAACAATAAATATGTAACATAAATTTTTCCCTGAATGAACTTCATCTTCAACCTCCAGCCAAAGAAACTGTAACTCATTCATTTCTAATCCATTCATAAAACTTCCAACATCAAACTTGTTAGAAATTTCCTCACGATTCTGAGTATGTAAATAACTTAAGCTAACTTTCAAAGATGACCATGAATTTCTAACAGTACCAAATTCTGAAGTAAATATTTTCAGAAATTCAAACTCAAAATTCTCCCTACTCAAGCAACATAAATGAAATCTATGGACATGTATAGTTTCAGGGCAATGATGTCTACATTTTATCTTCATAAATACAAGCCTAACAACGCCTAAATACGAAGATAGAAGTTCAAGAAAAATACCTCAAAACTGGAAATCGTGAAATGAGTTTGAGCTTGGTTCAAGGTGCTGCAATGATCAGGTTAGCTTCCTTGAGTCTCTAGGAAGCTAATGCAATGCTTAGCTTGAGTTAAGAGTGGCTGGAATGGCCTGGAGAAGTCCAACTGCAATGCTCTATTTTTGGTTATAGAGGATGATGGAAATGGAGTTACAGTCATCTCACAGGGACAGTGATGGTTTGTATTTGATGCGAGGAAGATTTAGGAACTAAAAGGCCAAAGAACGCATGAGGGAAATGGAAGTTTGAAGTTCAGAGTCAGAAATTGTGCAACAATGGAGTTTTTAGGCAATTTTTGATTTGAGGGAGTTTGGGAGTGTTTCAGGGTGTTCAAGCTCGTGTTCTAGCTCACAAATAGTGACTCTATTCATAAGCAACAAGTTTGGAGACTTGTCCTTGATCAAAATTCAAAAATGACATGTTATGGCTCTTTTTCTTATTTTTTAAGCAAGCTTGATGCACATTGTCCCAATGCATAGTACAAGTCTGTCTAAGTGGTTACCAACTTTAAACATGTTTATATGACTTTTTATGTTGAGTGTGTGCTGAACAAACAAGTTAGAGGCTCAAGAAGAGTGGACTTTGTGCATAAAGCCACTTTTCCAAAATGGCAATGTTTCCTTTCTTCCTAAAATTGTATTTAGCATGGGCAATGCATTTAATGCTTGGATTAAAGCTTCTAGCAGCTGTGAAAAACATTAATTATGGAGTGACAAACAAGTTTGAAGCCTGCAAAGCAAAGATTATGCATCCTAGCATGGATTTAATCCATGTGTTCTTCATAAAATGGCTTGTAATTAAAGTTTGAAAACCCTAACTTCTTGCCATCAATTTTCCTTGCTAAAGTATGATCTCAATGAGTTATTGGACATTTTGGAAAGCTTATAACATCCTCTACAACCTCTATGTTGGACATTTTTGAAAATTCCTCTTGGAACTATTTGAAATATTTCCATGAAGTTAGGTCAAAATCCTGCCTAAACTAGGGCAAAATTTCACTAAGTTTTCAAGTTTCATGAACATGTATTCACAAAATCATAACTTGAAATACATGCATTTATAGGAGAAGTTGTATTCTACAATGTTTTAGACCTCATTGATATCTACAACTTTCATGTTAGAAGTTTCCTTTGAATCATCTTTCATCATGGTGGAAATTTGGCTCAAAGTTATGAAAAAATATGAAATTCTCAACACTTGGAAAAAATTTCTAAATTTAGAAATTTTGACTTTTTAAAATGAAATCTTGACTTTTTGATTTCTTGATGAACAAGTATAATATTTTGAATTATTTTTATGAATTATGATCTTTGACACTTGATTTTGACTAAAAAGTCAGAGTTTAACTTTTCAGTGTACAGTTGACTTTTGATCGGTTGACTGAAAATTCATTGTCAATCAATTGATCTTGAGAGATGTTTTGATCCATTTAATTGAGTAAAAATGATGTATTTGAATCCTTGAGATCATGTCTCAAACCAATCCATCATTTGTTCGGTCAAAAATCAGGAATTACATTTTCTCAGTCAAAACCCTAATTTTGACCATTTTTCCCTTTTGATGATCTGATCAAATTTCTTGTGGAATTTCATCCAAACTTGATCAAATGACATATATGATTTCAGAATGTTGATATGGATAAAAAATTATGAAGTTTGACTGTAAATTGACCACAGTTGACTTTTTCCCCAATACAGTTGAATTTAGGTCAACTGATCTATTAACTGAGCAAAAATGAGATCCAAGACTTGAAATTTGACATGAGAAATCTTGAGGGTCCTAAATGATCCATGAAAGTCATATGGGGCATTAAAAGTCCATTTATCCTTGTGCAATCTCGAACCTTAATTTTCAGTCATTAGTGCCTGAGGAGGTGTCTTGAGCTGATCAACCCTAGTGCAGTCTTGAATCAAAGGAGATCTTGTGAGAGATTATTTGATAAATGAGATGGAAAATTTTGGGTTACAACACCCAACGTCCCATTTTGTTTTTTCTTTTCATATTTTCCTTGTTTCTTTTCCACTCTCAAGCGCACCTGGGCCTTTAAGTGTTGGGCCTATATCATTTTACTCACTACCTTCCCTTGTTTGCTCAACAACACTGGCCCAACATTTTTATTTATTTTGTTTTTCTGATACAAACAAAAATAAACTTTGGTCCTAAAACTAAACTCCTTTTGTTTCTAACCTCCCTGATTTCTTTTCAAACCTCCTAACTCTTTAATTTATATCTTTATTTTCTTTTCTTTTCTTCTTTTATTTTGATTTATTTTGATTATTTTTAATCAAAAAATATGGAAAATATATTTTCTTAGATAAATAGACTAAAAGCTTTTATTTTATCTCTACCTTATTTTATTTTATAAATAACAAAAACCCTAAAAAACATTTTTTTTCTACATGAATTAAACTATTTTAGACTTAGGTTTTTTGAATTTGTTTTGTAATAACTAGGTATTAAATATTTTTTTTTGCAAATAACCATGTTTCGGAGTAAATTACGCAAATAACCATGTTTCAAAAAACCCCACAAGGGAGGATCAACCCAGTTGGCGCATGCATCTAGGTTTTTGCCCTAGGTGCCATCTCACTTGGCGCATGCACTCTATTTTAGAAAAGTGATATGGCACATGCACTTTAAAAGTGAAGGGAGACGCCATCTCACTTGGCTCCTAGGGAAAAATGTATTTTTATAAATAATTTGTCCATTTCTCCATCATTCTTCACACTTTCTCGCATTGTGCTCTTATTTTTTTCTCTGTTATTTGCGTCATGACATCGCCCAGGATTTTTACCAGAGATGGTTACATTATTTTCTTGGCCACAAAACCTCTGATGAAAATGAAATTCTGGCACATTCACTCCATGGAGCATCTGAAGAGGGAGTTGATGCAATGACTAGAGGGAGACATCGAGGATGGGGAACAAATTAGAAGGATCTAGCGAAGAAGAATAACCACCTCACTTGCGACAGGAATACCTAATTTTTGGTTGACCAAGTCAAAACAGACAGCGACGTAATGTTGTTGATGCATGGGTCAGATGAAATTGTTTTAACGATTGTAATTTTGTAGATAATTTATTGTTTTTTAATTGTTTTTCGTGCAAGGTTTATTGAAACAAATGTTGTCAATGAAAACCGTAATGTTTACAACTTTAAAAAGTAAAGATGTTTTATAATACAATTTTTATGTGGTTGAGCTAGTAGCCCGAGTCTGACAATTTTTGAAATTGTGTCCGACCTGATGACATAAACCACACTTTCTTTCCAGCTTGTCAAGGGAGTCCATTTCAGTTGTGATGCGCTTACTTATGATATGACCCTTTTTATTCCTTCGCATTTGGTCATTGTGCCAAATTATTTTGCCGTCGTATGCAGGCCAACAATCAGGTTTTGCTACCAAAGGGAATCTGTTGTTGTATGTGTTGAGCAAGGATTCATATTTGTAAATGGGAGACATAAGTTGTAATGTGTCTTGATGAGTATAGGCACACACATCAATGACATGAGAGAAAGGCATACAAAAGGCTTGAAACTTTCCACAACGCACCAACGAGAAGGTAGTATAACCCTATACTCTTGTCTTGGAAGCCCCTCGTTATGGTCGATAGTCTCTTTGACAATGAAGTTGTGGCTGTGACGGTCGAACCATATAACCAGATGGGTGTTGTCTTTGACATTTTCTGCCTTAATATAGTTCATGCATCTTTCACTCCATAATTGTCCAGATTGCAACACAGCATTCCATATTTCACCTCTTTTGGAAAACAACGAAGACATCCTAAAATATGTTGATTTAACCAAAGCAGTTACTGGGATGTTTCGTATGCCTTTGAATAACCCGTTAATGGATTCAATTATATTTGTTGTCATGTGGCCCCATCATTGTCCATTGTCGTATGACCTAGTCCATTTTTCTACCGGAATGTTATCAATCCACCTACCGACATCCAGATTTGACAATCGGATCTCGTTGCGATAATATTTGAACTTAGGTTGTGTCAATGCATATCTTGCATTCATAACCTCTTTCCTAAGAGATTAGTCTTTGATCTCCCTCGTGAAATTTTGGACGATATGTCTAATGCAATAAACATGCGTAGAAGGAGGGTCATGCCAACCGTTTGCAGGGTTGTTGTATGCACTTTCAATAGATGCATGTCTATCAGAGATCAAATAGAGATCTGGTTGAGGAGCCATGTGTGTTCGGAGATTCTTGAGAAAGAATCTCTAAGCACCACCAGTCTCTCCCTCGACTAGGGCAAAGGCAATTGGGAAAATGTTGTTATTGCCATCTTGTGCAACTGCCATCAGTAGCGTGCCTTTGTATTTCCCATACAACCAAGTCCCACCAATTTGAATAATTGGTTTTCATGAAGCCAACCCTGTGATGCATGGTTGAAAATCCCAAAACACTCGACTGAATATTCCATTTCCGGTGAGTTGACTACCATCTGGGGCGTACGCTGGAAGTGTTTCAAGAATGTAAACAGTACCCGGAGAATAAGTCTGAAGTGCATTCAGGTAGCAAGGAAGTTATTTGTATGACTCCTCCCAGTTTCCATATACCTTTTCAATCGCCTTGGTCTTTGCTAACCACGCCTTTTGGTATGAAGGATTATAGTTAAATACCGTAGTGATGTGAGAGATTATGGTGTTCACCTTCAATGATGGATCGTTGCTGACGAGGGGTAGGATTTCTTTACATATGAGATCATAATTTAGTTTCCGATCATCCTGTGATTGAGTAGAACTGACACACGTGTGGGCGGACATAGAACCTATGACCTAACAATCACCTCTTAATTTGTATGATGCAGTGAGCTTGAACATATAATCTAGATGGATACACTTGATCTTGTAACTTTCTGGATTTACACGGCCTACATTAAAATCGACTGAATTGAGCATGTGAAATTGTTTTATGGCTCAGATACATTCTTCTCTATTATGAAATTTGTCTTTCTCTTTTAAGTTTTCATCCGATTGCATATACATATTGAAAAATAAATTAGATGATGGTTCATCTCCGCCCATGTTGAAGTTTGTCAAGTGCGGAGGTGATGTGTAGATCTCGTTTGAAGGTATACCAGGTATCCCATCATCTTCGAAATCATGATTGACCATGTCGTCAAACTCTTACTCGTCATCTTCTTCTTATTCGTCAATGACATCTACTTTTGCTTGTTCGGTCTCCAGAGGATCAACCACTTGTGACAGTTGAGGCTCTCGCAGCATAATGTACAACTCAATAGAGCCGTACCCAGAATACTCATGACTGGAAAACATATTCTGAAGGTCCTCGTCATCTTGAACCTCAACCTTATAAAATATTATTTGGTTGTTACAAAACAAACCGGATTCTGATAAAATATTTTTGTAACGGGACCTCGTCCAAGTTTGGCCTCCAATCGTTTTTTGAAATACAAGAAATTAGCTTTCCTGTTTAAACAAAATCAGATGTTCTCAGTGTCTCTAAACAAAAACCCAGAGGTGGGACAAATGTATGTCTGACCGTTGAAATGTGCACTGATCATATACTGGGGTGCAGAGGCCATTGTGTATGATTGTTTGAACGTTTGAAGGTTTGAAGGTTTAAATGTTTGATTGTTTGAGTCTTTGAGTTAATTTTTTGGATTTTTGAATGTTCTAGTCTTTAAGTGATTAAGTTTAGAAGTGTTTTGATAAATGTAGGATTAAATAGTTTGTACTGAATTTGAATAAAATAACAGTAAGCAACCTCTAATTCGCCTCCCTACACGTCCAATCGTATTACATGCATGCAAAGATGCCTTCCCCAAGGATGCCACCTAGCCTGCACCTACACTACAACCCATACCACCTCTAATTCGCCAACAGGGATGGCGACACCTTACATTTTTGTACTCATTCGCCAAGTCCAATGGCGCCTCCCTACATGTCCAATCGTATTACATGCATGCAGAGATGCCTTCCTCAAGGCTGTCACATAGCCTGCACCTACACTACAACCCATGCCACCTCTTATTAGCCAACAGGGATGGCGACACCTTTCATTTTTGTACTCATTCTCCAAGTCCAATGGCGCCTCCCTACATGTCCAATTGTATTACATGCATGCAGAGATGCCTTCCCCAAGGCTGCCACCTAACCTGCACCTACACTGCAAGAGTGACACTTATCATGCATGCACCCACCAACCACCTCACTTACTCTGTAATAAAATTTTTCCTATAGATACAGAGCCTCACATACTTATATTGCATCCACAATTGTCTCACTCTCTTCTACAAACTCTTTCATAATATCAGACAATTTCAACAATATATCTTCTCACAATGGGCGACTCTCACAGAGGAATAAGGGACAATATTGCAGCGTTTGTAAGTTTCTTGTATACTTATACATTTTTCATACTTCTATTAATGCTTTATTCATCTTATGGACTCTTACACTTTTTACATTATTAACTTAGGATACTAAAAGATTTAGAATCCGGTCACATAACTACCTTGCTCCCGACTCGTTGATCGTACCCTATCTCGAATACACAGGTTTCAGAAATGTTATAAAGATCTTCAACTGCACGATTAATTCAAAGTTCATACTTGCAATGTTAGAAAGGTGGAGACCAGAGACCCATATATTTCATCTACCAATAGGTGAGTGTACCGTCACACTAGAGAACGTGTATATGTTATTGGGTCTCCCTGTCGATGGTAAGGCGGTTAACGAGTCGGTTCAACAACCCAATTCTCTGTGTGAATAATTGTTGGGCAGGGATATGGTTGAAGGTGGTGGTGCAAGAGGTCAGGGTATACTACTTACTGAGCTCAAAAATCATTATGCGACGCTAGAATTGAACGAAAATTCCTCCGAGCTAGCTAAGGTAATAAAAACTAGAAATTATATAATGATACTATTTGGAACCTTTTTATTTCCCAAAAGTACTGGAAATAGTGTAATATTTATGTATTTAAAATTTACATAGAGACTTTGAAAAAAATAGAAAGTATAGTTGGGGTTCTTCTATTTTAGCCCATCTATACAATTCATTGTGTAAAAATGCAATCAAGGAAAAATGTACATTTTATGGCTGCACTTTTTTACTTCAAGCCTGGGGTTGGTGGAGAATGGAGTCCCTAAACCCCGTCAACAACAATGCATTCGTTTTACCATACGTAACAAAGTAAGTCATTAAGTTATATTATTTATTATTATTCATCTTTTCACCAAATATATGATTAAAATAAAATATTTTTCAATTCCTTTAGGTACTGCGTGAGGGGTATGGATTACGGCAAGAACCCAAGATTCAATGTCGCTCTATATTGCAATCTATTGGATCACCTTAGCCCGGATGATGTACGTCATACCTTTCAACTTTTCTACTTTTAAATTATTTATTTATTATGTTTTCATTAAGCTGGTTTAATTTTATCCGCAGTTTGTCTGGAAACCATATTTGGGTTTGGACCATGAACCAAACTCTGAGGATGCAGCAATTTAGAGCGCATAGACTGCAATCATACGGTTCAATGTTGTGGAGATGCACCACAGCAACCATGTCAAGATGCAGTTTAGAATGCATTAAGAGATACCCTGCGATCCAACTTGTTTTTCCATGTGGCATCTCAAAAGGGTCGATGCCCAATGGGGTCTTACCAACTAGAATTTGTTTGCTCTAGAATGGTGTAATATGTGGCAGAGGTGTCACCGACATGTCTTGCAATTCCCAGTTTTCCTCAACCATAGTAATATCCGAAACACGAATCAAAATTTAGCTTGGTACAAATTGGTTAGTACCCCAGAAGTGCACGTGTCTCATCCAAGGTATTTGGTTGACCAACGAACACAATGTGCACAACCCTCATTTCCCCAAAAACAAACCCAACACACATCAACCTCCCACCAACCTCCCCGGCGAAAAAAAACCACAAATACCCAACCACAATCACGACCACAATACGATTACACCCACATGCCACACAACCAACCACAATCACCACTTCAATACCTATACCCCCATATGCCTCACACCCAACCACCCAACCATAATTTCAATCACAATACCAATACTCCCGCTTGCCCCACACACAATACCCGCCTTCTACATATCTCAATATGGGCCCCTCAAAATATAACCTTAGCCCTGATTTGGGATTTTCCGAAGATTATGAACCAACCGACCCAACTTACCATCAACCACCACATCACCAAAGCACCCAACATTCTCAATACCAAACACCCCAAGATCAATTTCCTTTTTACCCCCTGTACTCAGATGACCAGTGTTACAGACCAACCATGGAACTCCACCCACCACCAACACGACCAAACTTTGAGGGTATGGGTAACCGACTGTACCAAAGTGGATCTTCTAAATATGGATATCTGACCGATTTCATGGATCTGGAACGCATTGACGTCGCTGGCTCATCGACCCTGCCATAACAGGAAATGCGACGAAACTCAACACGGGAAAGGCGGGGACAGGGATGCGGAACCGGGGGGTCATTACCTGGTTCCGGGAGACCACCGATTAATTTGTATTTTTTTATGTAATCGTTTTGTGTAATGATATTGTGTAAATAAAAAGTCAATTTTCATGATCCTATATCGTTTACGTAACGTACTACATTTAAAATAAAAAACGCGAAAAATTGCTTGCCATTAGCACTAAGGCGCCATCTCACTTGGCTTAGGGAAAGCCTTTCACACATAGGTTCCAAGTGAGATGGCGCCTCCCCTTTAAAATAAGGTGCATGCGCCAACTGGGTGGGCTCCTCCCTTTTGGGGTTTTCTAAAACATGGTTATTTGCGTAATTTTCTCCGAAGCATGGTTATTTGCGAATATTTTTTAATACCTGGTTATTACAAAAAAAAATATTCTAGATTTTTTTTTTATTTTTTTATTTTAATTAAATTAACTTAGACTTTATGATTTTAATTAATTAACTTATTTTCAAATTAATTAGTCTAATTAGGACCCTTTCCATAAAAAAAAAACCATAAAAACAAATTTCTTTGCATTATGTTTACATTTTTGTACATTTTATTACTTCGCATTGCAATTTATGTAACTGTCAAAGTGTTGTAATAGTAATTAGGGTTTACTTTAGTTGTCATCCCCATTTGTAATTTGTATCTCCATCTCCCAAAATATTGTAATAGCGTAGGGCTTTTAAATTCTGCAATTTATCGCTTTCCTTATTATTGCTAGTAATTAGGGTTTGTATGACAAGACCTAAAACCAAACGATAGACAACCCTAATTCAAGACAAATTAAATGAAAACAACACACTTAGCATACATTCACCTCTAGGGTTAACCCACACTAGTCGACTTAGATTAAAACAGTCATGTCCCTCAATTGTGGGATATTTTAGCAAAGACCCCTCGATTACAAGATCGTAGTCCCTCAATGACCCTTCGATGTTTCCTTCGGTAAATGATCTTAATATTTTATGAAAAATTTCTAAGGTATCCTACAATGTTTCCTTCTATGACTGAACAATGACCCACGCCTTTCCATTCACATCCAATGACAAGGTTTCTTAATAACTAATGGTAAGATAACACTATCTAAAGGAAGAGGAAAAGAACAAAGACTTCATTTGAGTAGATAGAACGCTCATAGTTTCTTGCTCACAAACATTTTAAAACAAAACATCTTTCAATCACACCAACACTTTCATGAAATATTTAAAAAATTCAACACTTTGTATACATTCTTTAGAGACGAGAATCATTACAAAGTTCGCTTAAACGAAGGAAGTTTTCAAAAATACATTCAAAGAAACACAAACACATTTACAAAGCATTTTAAAAGTGAGCTAGCAATTAAGAGCACGTAGATAACTACGGATGAAAAGGGTGCTAACACCTTCCATTTTTATAACCTACCCCCCAAACTCAAGAAAAATTCTCAAAAAGGTCCTTCCTATTCTTTTCACCCTTTCCTTTATTGGATAAAAGAAAAGACGATGGCAACTCTTGCTATCCGCAACAAATGAGATAAAACGCAAAACACCCAAGTCAGTTCTCCCACCGTATTACGAAACTGGCAACTCTGCTGGGGACATGATGATACCTAAAAGTAGGGTTACCTTAGGGATTAGTTCACATTTAAATGCTTTCATTGTTTTACATTCTTACTTTACTCTTAAAAGAGTGGTTTCGGTTTTGAATAGATCCTCTACCCAGATCTGGGAGCATTACTAGGTAAGTAGCAATAGATCATGGAGATTGTACGACATAGACTGATATGGTTAAAGCGATGGATACGTTAATGTGACACACTGTTTGGTACCGATATCCTTTATGTTGAATCAAGGAGAATATGGGGCCGCTGTGTGGTGTCATGAAGCACTAACTAACTATAGAACCTTTAGCTGAACAACTTGGCCATTAGGAAGTAGTGAGATAGCCGGCTTCAGTGGAAAAATGGATATTGATTGATAATCGATACTACACTTATTGAGATCAGACTTTGGAGATATTTTGGCCACAAGAAAAGATTGATTATGCTGAGACAATGTCTGATGAAGAAAGATCAATGATATTGAGATTCCCTAGAACCCAATTACTTACTTCTTTTAGGACAGGTTGAACCAACTAAACTTCAAGAGGGTACTTACCTATAAAACCCATGCAAGCTTAAATCTAAGGTCATTGTGTGATTTTTTGTGATTAATTATTCATAACATCATAACATCATGCCGTAAAATTCTCACTAACCATTTCAAGGATCTAGGAATTTATCTTTGTTTTTTTTTGTAGGATATGGATTCCACTCGTAGAAATAACATATGAGTCAGCTTCGTAAAAGCGCCTCCTCAACTCCTATATTATCCCTTAACCAAAAGATATGGTCGACTTCTCAGTTTGGCTACCTCAAGCTTTCAAGAAGAAATGATGTGTGTGCTCTTTCAGTTGTTTGATCCTATCCATAATTGCTTCACCTTTCTCGATTACCAACTGGTGCCTACATTGGAAGAATTATCTCAACTATCAGGAGTGACTGTGCTTGATCAAATACCATTCACCAGTCTGGAGGAAGCTCCAAAGTTTGAATTTATTTCCAAGGATTTACATTTGAAGAGATGCGAAATTGTAGCTAATTGGGAAACAATGAGTGGAGTCAAGGATTTTCTAGCCAAGTTTCTGTTAGAGAAGGCTCGACTGTTCTGAGAAGATATGGATTTTCAGGCTTTTGAAGATGTCTTGGCCCTTCTAGTCTATGGTTTGGTTTTATTCCCTAATCCAGACCAGCTCATAGACGTGAATGTCGTCAAGGTTTTTCTTTCTCGTAACCCCATGCCTACTCTGCTTGGAGACATTCTACATTGTTTTCACACTCGCACCATGTAGAAAAGAGGGACTCTTTTGTGTTGCATTTCATTGTTGTCTAGGTGGTTTATTTTACACCTACCTCGTTCAGTATTGAAGAATGAACAAGGCTTAATGTGGTCTCAAAGGGTGATGTCGCTCTCTCATTCAGATATATATTGGTACCCTCGATCCCTAGAGGATGTTACCATCATTCACTGTTGTGGAGAGTTTCCTAATGTTCCACTCTTGGGAATTAGGGGAGATATTACTTATAACCCTTCTCTTGCATTATGATAGTTTGGGTATGCCCGAAGAGATGGTCCACATGATGCGCTTATCCACGGTTTTGTATTCGACTATGAAAGTGATGTCCAAGGTTATCGTCAAAGGTTTCTACAAGCTTAGGGCATGGTAAATAAGGTTGATAGCAAGACTTTGGGGTATAAAAATTCCATCCCTCTCGAGCCTTTCCTCAAATGGGTACGAACTCGTGCTTAAAGGCTCATGATGTCGTGTCCATCCATCCTACCTGTGATTATGGAACAAGTTGCCGAAGGGGATATTCCTTATACCCTTCTACATTCCGACATACCTACCGACTTCGAGGAATTGAGGAGATCATGGATTAAACTCAATGGGGAACGAGACACCTTTGAAGCTCGATTTTATGAAAGTGAGAAGAAAGTGTTGGAGCTCACAAGGAAACTTCACGAGGAGCGAAGCCTGAATGCCTACATTGCACCAAAGAGGATGTGTTCGTGGGAGATTTGAGTCTTTTTGTTTTAGGAGTTTATTTTATTGTCTCTTTAAGAAATTTTTGTTTTTTCCATTGTAAGCCCAAGAGGCATTTGTAATTCAGGAACTTATTAATGCAATTGATGTTTTTTGTCTTCTTTTTGTCTAGCAAATTTAAATTCCTTAAAGTCCTTGAAAACATGGCATCCGCATAATATGCATCATACCATAAGCAGATTTTCCGACATTGGTTTCCTCATCTTTCTACTATTTATTTCAGTATAAGATAGATCTCGAGCAAACCGTCAAGGACTTGCAGACTCAACACACTCAGTTCCAAAAACCTCTTCTCAACTTGGCAAAATGCCAACAAGAAATGATGACGCTTCTCGTCGCAAAGAAGAAGACCAAGAAGAAAGTTGTGATCAACATGGGGAAAAGGTTCAAAGGCACCACCCGATAAGTTCAAATTGAAGAGGACTCCTCCAAGAAGGATGATAATAAAAATGAAGATGCCCGAAGCACTCGTGTTAGGGGTGGGAATAACCAAATTTCCGAGGACGAGGATTATTCCAATGAGCAATACCCGCCCTCCAATGACAAATCTAAGCAGCTAGAAGATAAATTAAAAGCTGTAGAGATCCAAGCAGTTTCTGGCCTGGACTTTGGAGGTTTGGGTTTTCTTCCTGGTGTGTTCATTCCCCACAAATTTAAGATCCCTATTTTTTCCAAGTATGACGGTGTCTCATGTTTGAAGCCTCATCTTAGATCATATGTCCGCAAGATCCAACCGCATATCGCCGATAGGAAACTATGGGTGCACTTTTTCCAAGAGAGTCTATATGGAACACAGTTGGAGTGGTTTTACAAATTGGAAGGGACAAACATCCATACATGGGAGGATCTGGATTTTTCCTTTTACCGTCAATACTAATATAATGCTCATTTGGCACTGACCCGAGTGTAATTGCAAGGCATGACCATGGGTTCAAATGAGGACTTCAAGGAGTACGCCCAAAAGTGGAGAGACCTGACTGTTAGGGTGCATCAACCATTAACTGATAGAGAATTGGTAGACATGTTTGTGGGAATATTGACTGGTCCATTTTTCAACTTGCTGATTGGGAGTTCATCATCCGGATTTACTGAATTGATATTAACTGGCGAGAGGGTGGAAAGTGGAATTAAAATTGGGAAGATACCCATGACCTCCACTTCTAATGTTGTGAAAAAAACCATTTATTGGTAAAAAAGAGACTAATGTCGTGTATGGATCAAGAATCCGTGCTAAGAATGACCTCCATCATTCAGTGGGGGCAGTATTGATTTCCAATCCACCTCCAACTCAATGATCGCGTCAATAAAACAATCAGCAAAGGCCAGACATCTCGAGGAGGCAGTTTACCAGAATCAACATGCCATTATACAAGCTCCATAACATCTGTTGAAGGCAAATTTAGTAAAATTGCGGGATCCCCCTCCAAATACCAATATTTCATCTCCAAAGTATAATCCAAATGTAAAATGTGCCTACCACTCCAATAGTCCTGAACATGACACTGATCATTGTTGGGCGTTAAAAAGCAATATCCAAGACTTGATCGACAACAAAGCAATTTATTTCAACCCTCCACCGACTCCCAATGTGATTAGCACACCCATGCCCTGTCATGGTAAGGGTGTCAATGCCATTGAAGATGCTTCTTTTGTTTCCTCCATCAATGATTTAACCACTCCTTTGAAGACTGTTAAAAAGAATTTGTTGAAAGTCGGAGTATTTCCAGGCTTCCTTGAAGACTGTTATAATTGTGCTGCATAATTTAATGGTTGTATATGGCTGAATAAAGGTGTCCAACGCCTGATTGATAGCCATGAAATCCTATTTGAGAAAACTCCATCTGTGAAAAGTTTGACCAAAAGTGTATCTCAATAGTTTGAAAACGTGTCTATCATTACCATTTCAAATACTCCTGTTAGGATCACCTCCAATGGCCCTATAAGGATCCCTGCTGAACCCAGAATAGCTCCCCTAATTATCACTACACCAGGGCCAGTCCCCTAATCTTCTAATAAGGCGGTGCCCTGGAACTATAGGGCGAAAGTGTATTATTATGGTGTCAAACAAGAGCCATGGATTTCTGAAAATGAGAATGCTGAGATTACAAACATTTTTGGATCAAGTAAAGTCACTAGGACGGGAAGGATCTTCTCTCCGGAGATCTCTCCTCTGACAACCACTACTATAATACCCATTCGTATTTCTGCTGCTAAACATGTTGTTGATACTAGAGTAAAGGGAAAAGTGACTGAGCCTTCCCAGATGGAGGAGATTCTGAAAATAATCCGAAAGAGTGATTACAAGATAGTGGAGCAACTTGGGAAGACACCTTCAAAGATATCCATGTTGTCTTTGTTGTTGTGTTCCGAAGCACATGCCTAAGCAGTGTTAAAATTCCAGAAAAATTCACATGTACCACAAGAAACTACTGCTGACCAATTTAAGAATTATGTAGCAAGCTTGACTGCTGACAATGGTTTGGGATATTCAGATGCAGATTTGACTCCGACTGGAAAGAATCACAACAAAGCTCTAAACGTTTCCATTGATTGTAAAGGCACCACCTTAGCACATGTGTTAGTGGTATATGGTCTTCTCCCAATTTTTTTTACCAAAGGGTGCTTTAGACAGATTGGATTGTGAAGGGTTAGTGCTGAAACCAAGAGATATAAGGGTGAGGGCCTTTGATGGGTCGAAAAGGATGGTCCATGTAGAGGTTGGTCTTCCTATCAAGGTTGGATCTCAAGTTTTAAACTCAACATTCTACGTAATGGATATCCGCCCGACCTATTCTTTCTTGCTCAAACGTCCATGGATTCATGGGTCAGGTGCGATTACATCCACATTACATCAAAAGCTAATATACCGGGTCAAATGAGAAATTGTCACAGTCTGCGAAGAGGAAGAGTTTATGATCAATCATTTGAATTCTTTCAAATATGTTGAAATGGATGGCGAATTCATTGAAACTCCCTGTCAAGCATTTGAAGTGGTCCCTCCAATGATTGTTATTGCCAAGGCCACTCCCGTCACTCCTAAAGTTGCTAAAGATACACCAATAATGGCCTCTCTCAAGGATGCTCGTGCTCTTGTTTAAGACGGAGATTGCACCATTTGGGGACAACTTCCTGATATCCCTTACAAGTCAGACAAATTTGAGTTGGGCTTCACTTCCAAGGCACAGAAAGTGGTTCAACATGCTCGTGTTGGGAAACCACCTCTCCGTATTAGAAACAATGAAGTTAATGCTCTAGGAGACTCTCATAGTGACGGTGACTGGGACAACTAGATCTACCCAACTGCTGATGGAGGACTCCACAACTGGCAGATTAAGGACTTCATTTTAGTCTCCTTCAGCCAGGAGTAATTGCCATTTACTATTTTTTTATTTCTTTGAGAAATTTGACTGTGATTTCCTTTAAAAACAATGAATTTAAATCACGTGCCTTTCCTGGGGAACAATGGTCCATTTGTTAAGGGTTTGTCATTTTCATATGTCATATGCTAATTTTAATGAAAACATTGGACTATTTTGCATTCAAATTTTGCGCTACTTGTCTTTCTTTACTTTACTACATTTTCAAATAACCATGTGACCTTACATGCACAATCACAAATTTGCAGATCCACGTCCACACCGGATCCCATTGACAACAATTCTGCTATTGCCATCTATGACATTGAAAATCCAATCTATCAACCGCACGAAAAACCATTTGAACTGATAATCCTGGGTACTGAGGTAGATAAGAAGGAAGTCAAGATTGGCGCTGTTGTACCCCAAAATTTGCCCTCCCATATTCTTCAAGAAATTTCCAAGTCAAGCTTCAAAATCTCCCCAAGGGTTGCACAGTTCAAGGGCCTCCTAACAGTCAAAATTAGGGTTTTGGTTCTGACAAAGAAAATGAAGTTTCCAAGGGTCCAATCAAGTCCCACATGCCTATAAACATGGACCAGCATCATCATACCAAGTTTCAAGACTTACAGCACAAAATTGCACAGTTAAAAAACCTAATTGCACTACAGTCAACTGTAGGGGCAAAATGGTCATTTGACAGTCAAAAGTCCAAATTTTTGGTCAACGTCTCATTTTGAAGCCACAAACATCATTTGATCAATGCTTGATCATGATTCTCAAAGCTTGGCTCAAAAATCATCAAGATGCAAAAGTTTCCATATTTGGACAGTTGAAAAAGTCAACTGTAAATTGACCAGGTCATAACTTTCACATGGATTATCAGAAAAATTCCATCCAAAGCTCATTTTGAAGATAAAGACATTTCCTACAACTCCTCTTCACACTTCAAGTCCAAGAAATGCTCTCACAAAAAGTTATCAATTTCAACATTATAGGTCATTTTCAAAAGTCAACAAAAAGGACTTTAAGTCAAAGGCCATAACTTGAGATTGGTAAATCAAAATGACATGGGACCAAAGGCATTGGTTAGAGGACTCTAAGAGCTTTCCAAAATGTCCAAGAACATGAGCAAAGCTTAAAAATTGAGCAAGATATGCCTTGTGGAAGTTGGGAAATTTTTGGATATTTTGAAAAGTCAACATTGATTCAAATGACCTAAAATTGCTAATGGGCCTCTTTTTCTTCCACAATTCATCATCCAAGGCATGTGCACGACCATTTGGCCCAAAGGGAAGTTTTTATCACTTTTTATTTATTTATTTGGATTTTTTATTTTTAATAATTCATTTAATTAAATAAAATACATGGAAAATACTAAACCTAATTTTTGAATCTTTTTGTGCATGAAATAATCTCAAGATATTGTGTATAATCAGATTTGGAAAGAATCTTGCTAAATTGTCCATGATTTGAACTAAGTGAGCATGAAAAGATTTGAAAATAATAGCATGAAAAATCAAATATCCTATTCATCAATTCATGGATTTTGGATCAATTTTCTTTGACCTAATCACTCATATACATATAAGGATGCAAACCCTCGTGCCTTTGGACTGAAAGCTGCGCCATAGATCAAAAACCAAACTTGAAATTTTTGCCAAAAAACTCAAAACTGAAAACTAAGTTCTAGATCGATTCAAGCCAATATACTCATTCCCTTATATTCCTGAGGCTTCAAGGAACATATACAGATCAAAATCATCGTCCCTAATGCCCAGAATCGGTATAGGGGATTCAAACTTTTTCACCCTTTTCTCATAATCGTGTTTTACAATTTAGGCATATTCATTGCATTTTATTTGTGGATTTGTGCTCATTAAGCCTTTCTGAAGCTAACCAAATAGTTTAATTGTGTTTTTGTGCATTATTGGAGATTTCGCCATTGTTTTCTTTTAGGGTTTCCCAAGCTTTGAATTGGGGTTTCCTGGTCAAAGAACAATTGAGGCTCGAAACCTGGACCATTGAAATCAGCATGGTTGGACGATTGGACTAGATACCTCGCGCCCAATTTCTGATTAGAAACAAGCTAATCGCTATTTTCCAATATGGTGTCTATAAGGACGGTTCAAAACCGTTGCTAATTGTGTTCTTGTTTCAGGAAAAAAATAGGACGAAGAAGAAGACGCTTAGGTGGCGAGGCATAACTGGTTCATTTGAATTTTTGCGCGCAAAATCCACTAACCATTATTTTTACATTATATTGTTTGTTTTCCATAATACTTACAAAACGCGTGAAGTGCTCCAGTGGCCAGGCATATACGTTGATAAACCACAGGACCTGGGTTCGAATCCCAGGTCCCTACCCCTTTCATGTTATTTTTCTCCTAATGCTCATGTGCAGCTTCAGTGATAAAGACCACCATACGTTCCTCAATCCAGCCGTCCACGCGTACCATTGCATTCAATCAAGGGCCAGGATCTGTAGAACATGGTGAACTTTAGTCAACGCCTATGCACGCTAGCTGGAAAGTCCACCAGGCCAGGGACAATTGGGCCCAAAAATACTGATCAAAACCTCCAAATTAGGGGCAGAACCCCCTAGGTTTGCATTATTTCTTTTCATTATTTTGGTATTATTTTCAATTATTGTCTTTATTTTAATTAATTTCTTTTAAATTATTATTTTCATAATATATAAAAAACACCCCAAAAATCAGAAAAAGACAAAAATTAAATATATTTATTTAATTAGTATTTTTGTAAATAAAATTCATTAATTAACTTAGTTTTTAATTTAGGTTTTAACCTTAACTTTTTTAATAAAAATCTAAAATTGGTAGAATTAGGGTTTGTAATAATTTTCATCTTTTTTTTCTTTTCTTTCATAATAATTAAATATTTCCTATTATTTATTTTTGTAATTAAATTGCATGTAAATAATTAGATTAAGTTTAGGTTAAAATTTAATTCTTTCTTAATAAACTAAAAAACAACTAGAATTAGGGTTAGCATTTTATTTTAATTAATCTTTTTTTTTCATTAAAATCATAAAAATACAAAAATACCAAAAACAATTTCTTTTCATTTTAATTTTATTAATTTAATAATCGTTTAATTTAATTTAATTAAAAAGGGTCCAACGCCCTCGTTTCAATTTAAAATTTCAATTCGCGTATTTATTTCTTTTTCTTTTAATATTTATGTATCTCTCCCAATGCCATGTAATATATTTCTCGCACTTTACTTTTCTTTAATTCTTTATTTTTCTATCAAATCGGGTTCTGGAAATTTTGGCGATGTGGACCCGCGCCTTTTGTAATAGTTTAGAACTTTACCTCTTTTCGCAATTTTTAACTGCTAATAGATTGCATGCAAGAATGAATGTTAAAATAAAAACAAAGCCTAGATCACCCATGACATGAACAAGACAAAATATCTGAAAACGACACACAAGTCACACACCACCCCTAGGGTACGCTTCACTGTTGCCTTGCCTCTCGAAAGGTGATCGTCGAGTAGAGGATGTTTTAGTAAGTCCTCATGATCCGGGAACCTGGCATGAGGATAGCTTCTAAGGTGTCTTCCTATTGCTCCGATGATCACCATGTCCCGAACACCTCCAACGGTGGTGCTACCTACCTCTCAATGGTGGGATGGCACTACTTTAAAGGACATTTACACAGACGAATTCCTTAGGGTAGGTAGGTTCTCATAGATACTTGCTCTAAATTTCCAAACAAATTCAAAAATACTTTTCACACCAACACATTTTCAAAAAGCTTTCGAAAGCAAATTTTTCAAACACTCTTGAGGACCGATACAAGAGTCGAACTGAAATTTTCAAAGAAACTTTTTTTAAAACCCACAGTTGAAAAGCAAACAAACCATTTTGAAAACACAAGGAGCAAGTATCTAAGAGCCCATGGATAACCATGGATAGAAAGGGTGCTAACACCTTCCCTTTCTATAATCTACCTCCCGAACCGAGAGCAATCTCTTTAAGGAATTTTTCTGTGCTTTTGTCCTTTCCATTTGGAGAAAATAAAAGACGGTGGCGACTCTTGCTTCCGCGACATTTCGCGAACCAGCGTTAAACAGTCAGTTCCAGATCCACCGATCACAGAACTGGCGACTCTGCTGGGGATTTTATAAAGTGAGGTGTACCTTAGGACTAAGATCACTTGTGTTTTCCATTGTCTGAAATGTTTGCTTTATTATTGTGGGTATTGTCTCGGGAGTTCTATAGATCCTAACCCGGATCTGGGGGATACCTTCTTAGAAAGTAGCAACAAGGCTGTGAGGGAACTCTGCGGGGTATACCGACATGGTTGAAGCAGTCTGCTACGTTGATGTGGCACTTTGGTGTGTACCGGTAACCCTTGAGTCCAGTCAAGGAGAGTACGGGGCCGCCGCGTGGTGTCGTGAAGCATCAGCTGACCTTAGGAACCTTAATTGAACCATCTTGGCCTCTTTAGGGTAGTGAGATAACTGACTTTGGTGCAGTCCGAGGTTGGTTGATACTCGATACTACACTCAATTGAGGGTTGCTTTCCTGGAATATTTCGGTCGCCAGTTCAGTGGCTAAATCGAAACGATGAACAATGAAAGCAATCCAGTGATATTGGGACCCTTAGAACCCGGTTACTTTGATAGGACAGGTTAAACCCACCACCTTCAAGAGGGTAATACCTAGACCTCATGCTAGCCTGAACTCTAAGGGTTTCTCTTGTGTGACTTGTGTGCCTTCCAACTTGACTACTTGCATGCTTGTTATCTGACACTTGAGTTCCTTGCAGGTTTTGTTTATAGTCCTTAACTAGGACTCATAACAGGGTTTACTGAGTGTTTTGCAGGTTTTATTTAGTCCTTAATAAGGACTCATGACAGGTTTTACTTGAGTTTCTTGCAGGTTTCTGTTTATAGTCCTTAATAAGAGCTCATAACAGGGTTTATTCATATTACCCCATGCATCATGACATCATACCATTTCATACATCCTAACCCATTTCAAGGATCTCAAGGGCTTGTGATGCAGGTCATGATGAATCAAACATCTAGCAAGGGGCAAAGAGGATTTATTTTCCTCTAGCCAAAGTTGTCAGGGGCTATGACCCACTTGATATGGTGAGCCTTTGACCCTTGGAAGAAAGACTCTCAACAAATATGAAGTTCTTTCAATCAAGCTACCGGACCCAAATTCTAACAAATTTTCTTGTTTACCACGCGAGGTCCTTGAAAACATTACATGCATATCATACATATCATTGCATTGCAGGTATCTTTGTTGCAGGTCACTTACCTTTCTCGCTGTTTATTCCAGCAATGGCTTCACAACAAGATAACCAGGACCTTCACGCTCAAGAGACTCAGTTCAGGGAAATCTTCCTAGGTCTATCCAAGGGGCAGGAAGAGTTGAGGACACTCCTCATGGGGAATCTGATCAGAAAGAGTCCTGAAGACGACAAGGATGAACGGCTGAAACGTCTACAAGCTGAGGTAGACACATTGAAAACCCAGATGCTGGGGCAAAGGGCACTCATTCAAGGTTTAGCTCAGGATCAAGGAGAGCTGAGGGCCATGATCAGTCAGCTTCATCAAGACATGAAGCAACCAGCCCAAGTCAGGGACCCAGTCATTAATCAACTTCCAAGAAGTCAAAGGTTTGGGCCTCTCCAAGCTGCTATTACTTCACAGGTCCAACAACGACCTCGCCCAGAACAACGGGCTGATCAGAGCAAACCAGACAAGCCTAAGAGGCAGTTCACCAAGATCAATATGCCGCTGGATCAAGCATTACAACAGATGTTGGAGGCAGGGCTGATCACCTTAAAGGCTCCTCTCCGGAATCCAAACACCTCTGCTCCTAACTATCATCCCAACGATAGGTGCGCATACCATTCTGATAGCCCGGGGCATACTACGAACAACTGCTGGCCTCTCAAAAACAAGATTCAAGATATGATCGACGCTGGAGAGATTCAGTTTGAAGTACCTGAGACTCCGAACATAATCACTGCTCCCTTGCCAAATCATGGCTAGGATTGAGAAATTTTTGTTTATTCGAATGTTCAAGTTGCAATTTTCCTTTGTTCAAACATTTACTCATGTTAAACATTGTTATTTCATTAATGCATCGCATATGTCTGTTCTGAAACAATATATTCGTATTCACTAAATGCAAATTATTTTCATATTTTTTCTGATGTCAGCTCTTGATCTAAAATTCTAAGCCTCTTGAGGGAGGATGACGAAAACGATACCATAATCTACAGTATGCTTTTGAACAGACCCCGCTGATGAGGTACGGGCATTGTTTCAATCCCTAAACACTGGAGTTATAAGGATGATAATCCCTCGTCAACCCATCTGAGCCAAAGAAGTAGGAGTTTTTCTTTTCGAAATTTAAAACCCTTAATCATAACCTGGGGCAGGGTAGTTTTCTCAGTTGATCCAAGTGCATAACGAATGGCACCAAAAGAGGTCCTTACAAAACAAAGAAAGACAATGATGGTTCCGAACAATCACAAGGATAGGCAGTCATTATATCTCTCAAAATAAAAAAGAAGGAAGCCCAATAAGTCAAAATACCCATGAAGGAGACTTACAAAGCTGGGGCATCCCGCTGACTGCAATTCCAAAAAGGACACAGTTCAGGCAAAAAATAGGGATAACAAAGAAAAAAAAAAGAAAGAGGTCTTACGAACCCTCGACAAAAATGACTGCCTATTCACAAGAAATCATTAATATCCGAATCATCACCGGAAAATCCGAGCAAAGACTCAAACAAGGTCTAACGTATGATCAACTGAGTTTAGGTTTGGAGAACATCACGAAGAGTGGGTGGGTACAAATAATTTGAGCCTTTATCCTTTGTTTCTTAAACCATGAACCAGGCTACGTTATAACCCTTAAAAGTCCTAGCTGAAGCATGGGTTAGTTCGAAAGCATACTGTTACGAAAGGTATCCTCACTCCTTAAGGCTTGCGATAAAATACGGAGTTGACATCATGTTTTACAAACATTCACTTGTTTTATGAAAAGAATGCATTTTCAAAATCTTCAAGACAGACATAGGCTTTGCATTTTTAACATAACTTTGTTTGCATATGACTTTTTGTTTGAACAGCAGGGAAATTCGCACAATGAAAGTCTAATGAACAAGAGTATCTCCAATCAAGGGGCATGGCATGACTATTGTCCATCATCTGGGGCAGTTAAGTCAAGATTCGGAGAATCTCTCAAAAAAGCCTATCAGCCTGGGGCAGATCTCCGCCTGAGTCACTTGGGGCATTCCAACAACGAATCTTGCCTGATCAAATACCTTCTGGTGGCATGACAAAACACTGCTAATAGGGGCAACTCCCTACATTCTAAGAGCGTGGACATAGTCGAAAAAAATACTACGCAAAATCAAAGACCCGCTAGATTGACACACCCAGGCAAAAATAAGGGCTTCCCGGCGAACCAAAAGGGTTCGGGCAAAAATGAAGGGATGAAATAAAAAAATCTGTACACCCGGCAAGTCGAAAACCTGAAAAGGCGGCTTGGGCAAAAATGGGTATCCCGATGGACTGAAAACCCGAAAGGGCGGTCCAGGCAAAAGTTAGGGATTAAAGCGTACGACTATGTCCTGTCATCTTGTCACCTGCCAACCAGAAGAAGGTTTGTCCATCAACCACTATCAGCGCCTCATAGGTCTTCCTCACCCACCTCAGAAACAGGGGCAGTAAAGAGTCGTCTAAACGATCTAATGGCTCTGTCCATCAAAGTGTAAAGGTAGGTTTAGCTAAAGAACATAACCAGATATCTCAATTCCCCAGAGAGTGAGCCAGCAAGTCAGCAATACTCTCCCCGAGCAAAGTTACAATCAAACTTAAGGAAGTTGAGTATCCTCCAGCAGATCTCAACATGCCCCAACAGCAATATACATATTCTTAAGAAGCATCCCCGGCAGTCTTGGTCTAAAGATTGTTCCCCGGCGATATATCAAACATTCAGCGGAGCCTTTCCCAATACAGTTCAAAACTTCCCCAGGAGAGTCCAGCCCAGTTTCCCCGGGAAAGTTGGAATCCATCTCCCCAAGCAGTAAGCTTATCCCCAGTAGATTCTGGAAGCTTATCCCTCGCAGAGCACGAACGCGTCTCCCGGCTTTATTTAAAGATTTATTTCCTTACCAGGATATAACTGGGTTATCCTCAGCCAAAAGCCATGGAAAGAGCGTCCCCGACGAAGTCTTCTTATCCCCAATGAAGTCTATCAGCAGCTTCCAACATATCAATGGTATCCCCAGCGAAGTTACCATCAACAGTTCAGCAAAGTATCTCTCTCCCCACAGAGTATGGCTCCCCAACAAGATCGTTAGAGTACTTTACTCCCCGCAGAATAATCCATTCGCCAAGTTTATTCCCCAACGGAGTCATCTTCTCCTACCGGTATTCTTGCAATTATCATCCCCAGCGGAAGCAAAATCTATTCTCCAACATCAGCCCAGGAGTGACTTCCCGGCACCCGTCAAGGATTTACTTTCCTAGACGAAAAATACATTCATAAACATCGCACTTCAATACATCATTATAGCATGCATAGACGCATCATATCTTACAAATCTCATTTATATTGAGAACATCATTGCTTGATCCATATCATGCATTGCATACGACTGACCTTTACCTTTCAGGAAAGATTCAGTTAAGTTCTCAATCATATTTTAAGACCTAGACCGGTTCAGTTAATCGACCCTAAGATTTTCTGTTTCTTATCCAGTCAAAGGCCTTCTCTGGTCCAGTTAAATCGACCCCAAACAGATTTTTCTAATAAAGACCCAGTTGAAGACATTCCAAGACCTAGACCGGTTCAGTTAATCGACTCCAAAGATTTCTTATCCAGTCAAAGGCCTTCTCTGGTCCAGTTAAATCGACCCCAAACAGATTTTTCTGATGAAGACTCAGTAGAAGTTATCCAAGGTTTTCCCAATAATTGCTATTGAGGTTGTAATCGCCTATGGTTCTCTCCCCGATACTGCGGAGATGATAATTCCATCCAAGGTTTTCCCAATGATTGCTATTGAGGTTGTAATCGCCTATGGTTCTCTCCCCGATGCTGCGGAGATGATAATTCCATCCAAGGTTTTCCCAATGATTGCTATTGAGGTTGTAATCGCCTATGGTTCTCTCCCCAATGCTGCGGAGATGATAATTCCATCCCAGGTTTTCTCAATGATTGCTATTGAGGTTGTAATCGCCTGTGGTTCTCTCCCCGATACTGCGGAGATGATAATTCCATCCAATGTTTTCTCAATGATGGCTATTGAAGTTGTAATCGCCTATGGTTCTCTCCCCAATGCTGCGGAGATGATAATTCCATCCAAGGTTTTCTCAATAATTGCTATTGAGGTTGTAATCGCCTATGGTTCTCTCCCCGATACTGCGGAGATGATAATTCCATCCAAGATTCTCTCAATGATTGCTATTGAGGTTGTAGTCGCCTATGGTTCTCTCCCCGATACTGCGGAGATGATAATTCCATCCAAGGTTTCCTCAATGATTGCTATTGAGATTGTAATCGCCTATGGTTCTCTCCCCGATACTGCGGAGATGATAATTCCATCCAAGGTTTTCTCAATGATTGCTATTGAGATTGTAATCGCCTATGGTTCTCTCCCTGATCCTGCGGAGTTGGTAATCCCAGGCTTCTCTCAACGATTGCTGTTGAAGTTGAAGTTATCCAAGGTTCTCTCAATGTGTGCTGTTGAGGTGGTAATCGCCTATGGTTCTCTCCCCGATACTGCGGAGACGATAATTCCATCCAAGGTTTTCTCAATGATTGCTATTGAGATTGTAATCGCCTATGGTCCTCTCCCCGATACTGCGGAGATGGTAATTCCCACCAAGATTCTCTCAATGTTTGCTGTTGAGGTGGTAATCCCAAGATTCGCTCAACGATTGCTGTTGAAGTTGAAGTTATCCAAGGTTCTCTCAATGTTTGCTGTTGAGGTGGTAATCGCCTATGGTTCTCTCCCCGATCCTGCGGAGGTGGTAATCCCAGATTTCGCTCAACGATTGCTGTTGAAGTTGAAGTTATCCAAGGTTCTCTCAATGTTTGCTGTTGAGGTTGTAGTCGCCTATGGTTCTCTCCCCGATCCTGCGGAGGTAGTAATCATCCCAAGATTTTCTCAACGATTGCTGTTGAGGTTAAAGTCATCCAAGGTTCTCTCACCGTTCCTGTTGAGGTAGTAACCATCCCTGGTTCATTCATCACCGTTTGAAGCTCCAGACCCAGCTCCTGTAACCAGTCAGGACACATCTACACAAAGAATTTGAAAACCAGCTCCCGTAACAGGTCAGGTAATCATTTTTCTTTTTTCAGGTACGCAAGTTCTCGCTAAGGAAGCTCTTACGCGATCAACATCCAAATGGCATCTATAAGCCCATCCACCTACCCATCATCTCTTAACATGGCATCTATAAGCCCATCATCCTATCCATCAATCTCTAAATGGCATCTATAAGCCCATTCCACCATCACACTGCTACTATGTGAGCGCAAATTTCTGGGCACTCTAGTGTTCAATCATCTTCCACCTTCGGATTACGAAATGCACGTCAGCCAATCTGCATCCTCAGGTCTAAGAAGATTGAACAGGGGTAACTGTTGTACCCCAAAATTTGCCCTCCCATATTCTTCAAGAAATTGCCAAGTCAAGCTTCAAAATCTCCCCAAGGGTTGCACAGTTCAAGGGCCTCCTAACAGTCAAAATTAGGGTTTTGGTTCTGACAAAGAAAATGAAGTTTCCAAGGGTCCAATCAAGTCCCACATGCCTATAAACATGGTCCAGCATCATCATACCAAGTTTCAAGACTTACAGCACAAAATTGCACAGTTAAAAAACCTAATTGCACTACAGTCAACTGTAGGGGCAAAATGGTCATTTGACAGTCAAAAGTCCAAATTTTTGGTCAACATCTCATTTTGAAGCCACAAACATCATTTGATCAATGCTTGATCATGATTCTCAAAGCTTGGCTCAAAAATCATCAAGATGCAAAAGTTTCCATATTTGGACAGTTGAAAAAGTCAACTGTAAATTGACCAGTCATAACTTTCACATGGATTATCAGAAAAATTCCATCCAAATCTCATTTTGAAGATAAAGACATTTCCTACAACTCCTCTTCACACTTCAAGTCCAAGAAATGCTCTCACAAAAAGTTATCAATTTCAACATTATAGGTCATTTTCAAAAGTCAACAAAAAGGGACTTTAAGTCAAAGGCCATAACTTGAGATTGGTAAATCAAAATGACATGGGACCAAAGACATTGGTTAGAGGACTCAAAGACCTTTCCAAAATGTCAAAGAACATGAGCAAAGCTTAAAAATTGAGCAAGATATGCCTTGTGGAAGTTGGGAAAGTTTTGGATATTTTGAAACGTCAACATTGATTCAAATGACCTAAAATTGCTAATGGGCCTCTTTTTCTTCCACAATTCATCATCCAAGGCATGTGCACGACCATTTGAACCAAAGGGAAGTTTTTATCACTTTTTATTTATTTATTTGGATTTTTTATTATTAATAATTCATTTAATTAAATAAAATACATGGAAAATACTAAACCTAATTTTTGAATCTTTTTGTGCATGAAATAATCTCAAGATATTGTGTATAATCAGATTTGGAAAGAATCTTGCTAAATTGGCCATGATTTGAACTAAGTGAGCATGAAAAGATTTGAAAATAATAGCATGAAAAATCAAATATCCTATTCATCAATTCATGGATTTTGGATCAATTTTCTTTGACCTAATCACTCATATACATATAAGGATGCAAACCCTCGTGCCTTTGGACTGAAAGTTGCGCCATAGATCAACAACCAAACTTGAAATTTTTGCCAAAATACTCAAAACTAAAAACTAAGTTCTAGATCGATTCAAGCCAATATACTCATTCCCTTGTATTCCTGAGGCTTCAAGGAACATATACAGATCAAAATCATCGTCCCTAACACCCAGAATCGGTATAGGGGATTCAAACTTTTTCACCCTTTTCTCATAATCGTGTTTTACAATTTAGGCATATTCATTGCATTTTATTTGTGGATTTGTGCTCATTAAGCCTTTCTGAAGCTAACCAAATAGTTTAATTGTGTTTTTGTGCATTATTGGAGATTTCGCCATTGTTTTCTTTTAGGGTTTCCCAAGCTTTGAATTGGGGTTTCCTGGTCAAAGAACAATTAAGGCTCGAAACCTGGACCATTGAAATCAGCATGGTTGGACGATTGGACTAGATACCTCACGCCCAATTTCTGATTAGAAACAAGCTAATCGCTATTTTCCAATATGGTGTCTATAAGGACGGTTCAAAACCGTTGCTAATTGTGTTCTTGTTTCAGGAAAAAAATAGGACGAAGAAGAAGACGCTTAGGTGGCGAGGCATAACTGGTTCATTTGAATTTTTGCGCGCAAAATCCACTAACCATTATTTTTACATTATATTGTTTGTTTTCCATAATACTTACAAAACGCGTGAAGTGCTCCAGTGGCCAGGCATATACGTTGATAAACCACAGGACCTGGGTTCGAATCCCAGGTCCCTACCCCTTTCATGTTATTTTTCTCCTAATGCTCATGTGCAGCTTCAGTGATAAAGACCACCATACGTTCCTCAATCCAGCCGTCCACGCGTACCATTGCATTCAATCAAGGGCCAGGATCTGTAGAACATGGTGAACTCTAGTCAACACCTATGCACGCTAGCTGGAAAGTCCACCAGGCCAGGGACAATTGGGCCCAAAAATACTGATCAAAACCTCCAAATTAGGGGCAGAACCCCCTAGGTTTGCATTATTTCTTTTCATTATTTTGGTATTATTTTCAATTATTGTCTTTATTTTAATTAATTTCTTTTAAATTATTATTTTCATAATATATAAAAAACACCAAAAAAATCAGAAAAAGACAAAAATTAAATATATTTATTTAATTAGTATTTTTGTAAATAAAATTCATTAATTAACTTAGTTTTTAATTTAGGTTTTAACCTTAACTTTTTTAATAAAAATCTAAAATTGGTAGAATTAGGGTTTGTAATAATTTTCATCTTTTTTTTCTTTTCTTTCATAATAATTAAATATTTCCTATTATTTATTTTTGTAATTAAATTGCATGTAAATAATTAGATTAAGTTTAGGTTAAAATTTAATTCTTTCTTAATAAACTAAAAAACAACTAGAATTAGGGTTAGCATTTTATTTTAATTAATCTTTTTTTTCATTAAAATCATAAAAATACAAAAATACCAAAAACAATTTCTTTTCATTTTAATTTTATTAATTTAATAATCGTTTAATTTAATTTAATTAAAAAGGGTCCAACGCCCTCGTTTCAATTTAAAATTTCAATTCGCGTATTTATTTCTTTTTCTTTTAATATTTATGTATCTCTCCCAAGGCCATGTAATATATTTCTCGCACTTTACTTTTCTTTAATTCTTTATTTTTCTGTCAAATCGGGTTCTGGAAATTTTGGCGATGTGGACCCGCGCCTTTTGTAATAGTTTAGAACTTTACCTCTTTCCGCAATTTTTAACTGCTAATAGATTGCATGCAAGAATGAATATTAAAATAAAAACAAAGCGTAGATCACCCATGACATGAACAAGACAAAATATCTGAAAACGACACACAAGTCACACACCACCCCTAGGGTACGCTTCACTGTTGCCTTGCCTCTCGAAAGGTGATCGTCGAGTAGAGGATGTTTTAGTAAGTCCTCATGATCCGGGAACCTGGCATGAGGGTAGCTTCTAAGGTGTCTTCCTATTGCTCCGGTGATCACCATGTCCCGAACCTCGAATTGACCTGAACACCTCCAACGGTGGTGCTACCTACCTCTCAATGGTGGGATGGCACTACTTTAAAGGACATTTACACAGACGAATTCCTTAGGGTAGGTAGGTTCTCATAGATACTTGCTCTAAATTTCCAAACAAATTCAAAAATACTTTTCACACCAACACATTTTCAAAAAGCTTTCGAAAGCAAATTTTTCAAACACTCTTGAGGACCGATACAAGAGTCGAACTGAAATTTTCAAAGAAACTTTTTTTAAAACCCACAGTTGAAAAGCAAACAAACCATTTTGAAAACACAATGAGCAAGTATCTAAGAGCCCATGGATAACCATGGATAGAAAGGGTGCTAACACCTTCCCTTTCTATAATCTACCTCCCGAACCGAGAGCAATCTCTTTAAGGAATTTTTCTGTGCTTTTGTCCTTTCCATTTGGAGAAAATAAAAGATGGTGGCGACTCTTGCTTCCGCGACATTTGGCGAACCAGCGTTAAACAGTCAGTTCCAGATCCACCGATCACAGGCGCCAACCTGGAAGACATTGTCAAGGGAAGATTGGTCCAGATGTTGCACGACTATGTTGAGGTGTTCGCTTGGTCATACGAAGATATGCCAAGGCTTTATACTGATATTGTAGTTCATCATCTGCCAATGAGATATGGTTATCCTCCAATAAAACAAAAGGTTCATCGCATGCGGCCAGATATGTCTGAGAAGATAAAGGCTGAGGTAATGAAACAATTCAATGCAGGTTTCCTGGTAGTAACATCATATCCCCAATGGGTCATAAATGTGGTTCCAGTACCGAAGAAAGACAATAAAGTTCGTATGTGTGTAAACTACATAGACTTGAATAGGGCAAGCCCCAAAGATGATTTCCCACAACCATATATTGATGTCTTGGTCGATAACACTGCTCAACATAAAGTTTTCTCCTTCATGGATGGCTTATCCAGTTACAACCAAATTAAAATGGCGCCTGGAGATATGGAGAAAACCACTTTTGTCACACAGTGGGGAACCTTTTGTGATAAGGTCATGCCTTTTGGTTTAAAGAATGCAGGCGCAACTTATCAACGGGCTATGGTAGCTCTATTTCATGATATGATTCATCATGAGATAGAAGTCTATGTTGATGACATGATTGCAAGATCTCAAACTAAGGAAGAACACCTTGATCATTTGCACAAGTTGTTTAAAAGGTTAAAGAAATACCAGCTGAGGCTGAATCCCAACAAATGCACCTTCGGAGTGAGGTCTGGAAAACTCCTAGGCTTCATCGTCAGTGGAAAAGGTATTGAATTCGATCCTGCAAAAGTCAAAGCCATACAAGAAATTCCAGCTCCCTATATAGAGAAAGAGGTAAGATGTTTCTTAGGACGACTCAACTATTTCTCCCGATTTATCTTTCACTTAACTGCTACTTTTGAACAAATATTCAAACTGTTGAAGAAAGATCAAGTAGTCAGATGGAATAACGACTTCCAAATAACTTTTGACAAGATCAAGGAGTACTTACAAGAACCTACAATCCTAATGCCTCCAGTTTAAGGAAGACCATTGATAATGTACTTAATTGTGTTATAGAGTTCAATGGGGTGTGTACTGGGCCAACGTGACGAGTCTGGTCGAAAAGAGCATGTAATATACTACCTTAGCAAAAAGTTTACCGACTGTGAAACAAGATATTCACTGCTCAAGAAAACTTGCTGCACTTTGGCATGGGTTGCTCGCCGACTAAGACAATATGTGTTGACTTATACTACTCTATTGATATCTAAGATAGATCCCATCAAGTGTATCTTCGAGAAACCAGCTCTCTTCATACGAATAGCGAGATGGCAAATGATATTGGCTGAATATGAAATTCAGTATACTACATAAAAAGAAATCAAAGAAAGTGTGCTGACAGATGATTTGGCCTATCAAGATGTTGATGACTACCAATCCATGAACTTTGAATTCTCGGACGAGAATATCATGCTGATAACCAACTGTGCAAAGCTTGGACCGTATGAAGGACCTGAACAAGGATCCAAATGGACTATGGTTTTTGATGCAGCTTCCAATGCATTGGGTAACAGAATTAGTGATGTGATCATTTCTCCCGAAGGTTTCCATACACCTTTCACTGCCAGACTCTGGTTTGACTATACAAATAACATGGCTGAGTATGAAGCATGCATCTTAGGTCTAAAAGCTGCTATTGACCTAAGAATCTAATTCTTAAGCATATATGGAGATTCAGCCCTGGTGATCAGTCAAGTTAAGGAAGAGTGGGATACCAAACATCCAGATCTGTTCCCTTACAAAGAGCTTTTTCTAACCTTGATCTCGTACTTTGAAGAAGTCACCTTAACGACTATGTAATCTATATTCAAGGTCAATTAGGACAATTAAGCTCCTAGAATTACTATCAAAAGATTCAAAGAACCGACACACTTTTGTGAGATTAACACTGATGAGGAGAAGCCTTGGTTCCATGAAGTAAAAAGGTACCTTGAAGCACAAGAATATCCTGAGGGAGCTTCAATCAACAACAAGAAATTCATGCGTAGGTTCTCAACCAAATTCTTTCTAAGCAATGTGATTTTGTAAAAAAGCAACCATGATTCTACTCTACTATGTGTGTGGACAAGAAAGAAGCAAAGAAGATCATGGAGGATATGCATGAAGGTATCTTAGGAACTCATTCCAGTGGACACACTATGGCCAAGAAGATTCTGAGGGGTGATTACTATTGGTAGACTATGGAAACTGATTATTACCATCACTTGAGGACTTGCCATAAATGCCAAATTTATTCTGATGAGGTTTACGTGCCTCCAATACCTTTAAATGTCATGACTGCTCCATGGCCATTCGCAATGTAGGGCATTGACATGATTGGAGAAATCAAGCCTACTGCATCTAATGGACATTATTTCATCCTCGTCGCCATTGACTACTTCACTAAATGTGTCAAAGTGGCTTCATTTGCCTCAATTACCAAGAATGTGGTAGCTCGATTCATCAAACATAACCTCATTTGTCAGTACGACATCCCTGAAAGGATTATCACTGATAATGGTACCAACCTCAACAATGCTATGATTACTGAACTTTGCATGCAGTTCAAGATCAAGCATCATAATTCTTCTCTATATAGACCTAAGATGAATGGCCCAGTGGAAGGTGTCAACAAAATTATAAAGAAGATTATGAAAAAGATGGTGGTGACCTATAAAGACTGGCATTAGATGCTACTGTGTGCTCTTCATGGATATCGTACTTCGGCTCAAACATTAACTTGGGAAACATCATTCTCTTTAGTCTATGGCATGGAAGTTGTCCTGCCTGTCGAAGTTCAAATTCATTCTCTAAGGATTATGAAAGAAGCAGACTTAGGAGAAGACGAATGGGTTCAGTCTAAATTAGATTAGTTGAATTTAATTGATGAAAAGAGGTTGGATGTGGTTTGTCATGGTCAAATAAATCAAAAGTGTATGATACATTTTGAGCCACGAGTATATCAGACTGGCGACTTGGTAATAAAGCGCATCATTTCACCACAAGGCGATCCCAGGGGAAAATGGACTCCCACATACGAAGGGCAATTTTTGGTCAAGAAAGTATTCTCTGGAGGTGCCATGATGTTAACCACTATGGACGGTGAAGATTTCCCGCACCCTGTGAACGCGGACATAGTAAAAAAATACTACGCATAAGAACGATCCACTAGGTTGACATACCTAGGCAACATAAGGACATCCCAGTGAACCAAAAGTGTTCGGGCAAAATTAGGAATATATACAAAAGATTGTACACCCGACAAGTCGAAAACCTGAGAGGGTGGCTTGGGAAAAAAAGGGTATCCTGGTGCACTCAAAACCCGAAAGGGCGGTCTAGAAAAAAGTTAAGGATTGAAAGCATACGACTATGTTCCGTTGGATCACTACAACCAACTTTATTATCAAGGTTAAAGGTTCAAATGGTATAAGATTAGTTCAATCAACTTTTTCCGACGGCAAGGGATGATATGTTCGAAGACATATGGGCAATAGTAGAGTTGAAACCCAATGAGATCACTTCCACATGGCTATATATATATATATATATATATATATATATATATATATATATATATATATATATATATATATATATATATATATATATATATATATATATATATATATATATATATATATATATTTTTTTTTTTTTCTTTCTTTTTCACATTGTACTCTTTTCATTTCACGATGATTTCCACTTACTAGGATCTCCTCTCTTTGTACAAAATCACCTGTTTATGGGCAAATTATTAATACTAATATACTTTGAAGTGCAAACTTTTTGTTTTTTCTGTTTTGATTGCAAAAACTTCCAATGACTAAAATTGAATGAACATATGCATATGAACATGATTAACTGTTAACAAATATTCGCATAAGAGCAGTAATAAATACTTACTCTAGGAGCCAGGATAACACTTATGCTGTCCATACATCCCCACAGAGTAAATTCTTACATTCTCCACAATTTCCTTTCGGAGTACCAATCAGCTTATCTCCTGGAAACTATCTTCCCCAACCAAGTTTGGCCTTCCAAAACTGAAAGAGAAACCTTGCATAGATCTTCCCCGATATCTTCCTCAACAGGTTTTATTTCCCTAACAGACTACCGTCTCGTAACTTGAGTCTATTCCTCAGAATACAATAAAACACTTAAAAAACTCATCTTCCCCAGTAGGGTTGCCGCTGTCCCCAAAAAGTTATTGCAAAACCTGGAGTCCGATCAGAATATTAGTTAACTTTTACTCTCCCCGGATATATCGTAAGTTTAATCATCTCTTTTATCCCGAGTCAGTGTGTATGAGAATTAAATTCCCCAGTAGAGCATTGGACAACTAAGGTTCTTGAACTCTACTCCCCAAGAAGAAATCAACATCCCCTGTAGAGTTTCCTCAAACAGCAAACAGGAATCCCCAATAGAAGTATTCTAGACAAAGTTGAATATACACATACTCCTCATCCATAGAATTAGTCAGGGATTTATTTCCTAGACAAAGATACATTTCAACAGCATTCATATATCATGACATATGCATACGAAACATATGGCATAATATCATTTATTTTAAGTATATTGTTACACAATGCATTTCATACATCATGATGTCGCATACGGTTAACCCTTTTCCTTTTCAGGAAAGAATCAATTGGCAAATGAAAGACCTCTTTTGTTTTAGATTTACTTCTTCCAGTTAAAGACAGGCGAATGAAAGACCTCTTCTTGTTTAGATTTACTTCTTCAGTTAAAGACAGGCGAACAAAATACCTCTTCTATTTTAGATTTACTTCTTCCATTTAAAGACAGGCGAACGAAAAACCTCTTCTAATTTAGATTTACTTCTTCTAGTTAAAGACAAGCGAACGAAAGACCTCTTCTGGTTTAGATTTACTTCTTCCAGTTAAAGATAGGTGAACGAAGGACCTCTTCTAGTTTAGATTTACTTCCTCCAGTTAAAAACAGGAAAACTAAAGATCTCTTGAGGTTTAGATTTATTTATTCCACTTCAAGACATGCGAAGAACATCTGTTGTTTCAGTTTAAATCGCCACCAGGTTTACTCTGATGTTTTTCCAGTAGAAGTCAAATTTAGATTTAGTGTAAAATCTATCAACAATTACTTTGGATGGAATATATAATCCCATATCCGACAACTCTCCATCATCTCTCCAAATGTCATCTTTAAGCCCATTCCTAATAATCAACCAACAACACTACTTCATGCACATACGAGTGCAAATTTCTGGGCACTTTAGTGTTCAGTCATCTTCCACCTTCAAGTTACGAATGACGAACGTACCAATCTAACTCTTTAGGTTTAAGAAGATTTAATAGGGGAAGATGTTGTACCCCAAAATTTCCCCTCTCCTTTCTCAACAAATTTCTCACAAAAAATCTTCAATGACTCAAATTTGCACAAGTGTTGACTAGGTCAAACCATCTCCTAAGCACTAAGACCCCAAATTAGGGTTTTGATTTTCACAGGTACAAATGGAATTCTAATGCCTCAAATGACTTTCATGGTTCATTAAAGATCTCCAAGAATACTCATGCCAAGTTTCAAGTCTTAGATCATAATTTTGCTCAGTCAATTAATCAAATGACTAAATATCAACTGTATTGGGTAAAAAGTCAATTGTGGTCAACCTACAGTGAAACTTCAAGATTTTTGGCCATATCAATATTTTTAAGTCATATTCATCAATTAATCAAGGTTTGATCATAATTCCTCAAGAAAAAAATTCAAATCATCAAAAGGGCAAAAGTGTCAAAATTAGGGGTTTGATTGGGGATGACCGGTCATTGACTTTTGACCTAACACATGAATTAATGTGTTGAGGTATGATCTAAAGGATTAAATCACATTATTTTGACCTATTGCATGAATCAAGTCATTTCCCAAGATCAACAGATTGATAGTTGAATTTTGGATCAACTGATGAAAAGTCAAATGATACACAAAAAGTCAATCTTTGACTTTTTGATCAACATTGATTTTTTCAAGATCAAGATTCATAAAGACACTCAAAAATATCCAACTTGGTCAACAAGAATAAAGAAAGTCATGAAATAAAATATGAAACCTTACTAAATTCATTACTTCATGATCTTTTTTCACCAAGATGCATGATGATTCAAAGAAAACTTTCAACATGAAATTTGTAGATCTTGATGAATTCTACAACTTTGTGTTAGAGGGTTGATATCCAAAAAATGATTAGATTTGAATATATAAGCTCATGAAGTCATGACATTTTTCATAAAATACTTAGTGAAAATTTTGACAAGTTTAGACAAATTTTTGACCTAACTTCTTGGCCAATTTTCACCTAGATCCAAGATGATTTAGACAAAATGGTCAACATGAAGGTTGTAGATAATGTTTCTGGCTTTCCAAAATGTCCCATAACTTGAAGGCATCATGCTTGAGCTAAGAGAATCGAAGGCAAGAAGTTAGGTATCCATTCTTGAATTACAAGTTATTTTGATGATGACCACATAACCAAAACCCAAACCTATGTTGCATAATCTTACATTGCAGGCCTTCTAACTTGAAAATATATCCATGATCAGATATTTACACAACTCATTGAGCCCTTTTCCTAGTGTTTGAACCTTTATCAAAGCTACATCCCAATTTATGGCACAAAGGCACCATTGCCATTCTTGAAAAGTTGCTTTAATCACAAAGTTAACTTGTCTTGAGCTTTGCAATTGTTCCTTCTGAACAAACTTCATCTACAAGTTCAGTGCAAACATGTTTAAAGCTTCTAGCCACCCTACAAGCTTTGTACCTTGCCTTGAAACCATATTTGTCAAGGTTGCTTCAAAAACAAGTAAAAAATCCATAACATGTGATCTTGTGATTCTGATAATATCAAGTCCTCAAACCTTTTCCTATAAATTGAGACATTGTTTACAAGCCAAGGACACGAATTAGCAAGCTGAGAAAATCCCCCAAAATCCCTCAAACTCAGAATTCCTCACAACTCTCATTTTTGTGTCATTTTTGATCTTACACCTAAAACTCTCATCTCACTTGTGCGTTCTTCCTCAAAATCAATCACAAAGCATCTATATATCATTTGGAACCTAACCAAACACCTGTTACACGACTGTAACTCCTCCATCGCCATCCTTCATTTTCAAAAATAACACCTTGCACATTGACTTCTCCCACACAATTCAGGCACTCTCAGCTCAAAGTAACTTTTGCATTAGCTTCCTAGAGGTCCATTGAAGCTAACTAGATCATTAAAATACATTGAAAAGTTCTCAAACTCAAAACACGATCTCCATTTGCAAGAATTCATTTATATTTCCTGAGCATGAAGAATTTTAAGTTACAACTTTCTGAAAAAACTAGGTCAGATTTGGTACCAGATAAAATCCGTGCTTATCTTTGATCAATTGTTTAATTTATTTACATATTGGAGATTATGGTGAAATTTCTAACAAGTTTGATGTTTACAATTTCTGAAATGGTTGAGAAATGAGCAAGCTACGAATTTCAAATTTTGTTGTCTGGTTATGGCGCAAAGAAGAAGATGAATTTGTCACTAGAACTTGGTTTATTTTATATTTATTAGTTGTTGTTCTTATACTGGATGAAACAGCCACCCCAATGGAAGAGAATATGTGCTAAAGGCATTAGTATGAAGGGTCTTGGGTTCGAGCCCCAGCGTCCCCTTTTATTTTTTCTTTTCATATTTTCCTCGTGGCCCAACATTTTTATTTATTTTTTTCTTCTAATACAAAAAAAAAAAAAACTTTGGGCCTAAAACTAAACTCCTTTACTTTCTAACCTCCCTAATTTGTTTTCAAACCTCCCGACTCTTTAATTTACATTTATATTTTATTTTATTTTCGTCTTTTATTTTTTATTTTTATTATTATTCTTAATCAAAAAATATGCAAAATATATTTTCTTAAATAAATTGAGTAAAAGCTTTTATTTCATCTCTACCTTATTTTATTTTATAAATAACAAAAACGCTAAAAAACATTTTCTTTCTAAATCAATTACACTTTTTTAGACTTAGGTTTTATTATTTTATTTTTCTCTTTTAATTAAATTAACTTAGACTTTAGGATTTTAATTAATTAACTTCTTTTCAAATTAATTAGTCTAATTAGGACCCTTTCCATAAAAAAGCCATAAAAACAATTTTCTTTGCATTATCTTTACAATTTTGTATATTTTATCATTTCATATTGCAATTTATGTAACTGTCAGAGCTTTTTAATAGTAATTAAGGTTTACTTTACTTGTCATCCCCATTTGTAATTTGTATCCCTATCTCCCAAAATATTGTAATAGCGTAGGACTTTTAAATTCCGCAATTTATCGCTTTCCTTATTATTGCTAGTAACTAGGGTTTGTATGGAAAGACTTAAAACCAAACTATAGACAACCCTAATTCAAGAAAAATCAAATGAAAACAACACACTTTGCACACATGCGCCTCTAGGGTTAACCGACACTTGTCTCCTTATATTAAAACAATCATGTCCCTCGAACGTGGGATATTTTAGCAAAGACCCCTCAATTACAAGATCGTAGTCCCTCGATAACCCTTCGATGTTGCCTTTGATAAACGATCTTAGTCTCTTATGAAAAATTGCTAAGGTATCCTAGAATGTTTCCTTCTATTACTGAATGATGACCCACGCTTATCCCTAGACATCCAATGATAAGGTTTCTTACTAACTAATGGTAAGATAACACTATCTAAAGGAGGAGGAAAAGAAAAAAGACTTATTTTGAGTAGGTAGAACACTCGTAGTTGCTTGCTCACAAACATTTCAAAACAAAACATCTTTCAAACACACCAACACTTTCATGAAATATTTTCAAAAGTAAACAATTTGCAAACATTCTTATAGAGACGAGAATCATTACAAAGTTTGCCTAAACGAAGACAATTTTCAAAAATACTTTCAAACAAACGTAAACACATTTACAAATCATTTTTAAAAGTGAGCTAGAAATTAAGAGCGCGTAGATAACTACGGATGAAAAGGGTGATAACACCTTCCACTTTCATAACCTACCCCTCGAACTCAAGAAAAATTCTAAAAAAGATCTTTCCTATTCTTTTCACCATTTCCTTTATTGGATAAAAGAAAAGATGGTGGCAAATCTTGCTATCCGCAACAATTGTAATAAAACGCAAAACACCCAAGTCAGTTCTCCCACATATTACAGTGTGGACAAGACATTAGAAGTAAATTAGTTTTGCTTCTATGCTACACATGTTCTGTTGAACAGTAGCAAGACACTCCATAAGCCTATGAAGTGAAAGCTATGATGTTTGTCTAAAGAAACCAGTCAGAAGATCTGAAACTGAAGTTTCTACTTAAGTCCAGATGTTGAAAACTCATGTTTCTGAAGACAACAAGTTCTAAAGAAGCTGTCAGAAGATCTGAAGATAGAAGTTTATACTCACGTATAGATGATAAAGCCTCAAGCTTCTAAAGACAGTGTGTTCTAAGGAAACAATCAGAAGATCTGAAGACTCAAGTTTCTACTAAAGTACAGATGCTAAAGACTCAAGTTTCTAAAGATAGTGTGTTCCAAAGAAACAAAGTTAGAAGATCTGAAGACAAAGTTTCTACTAAAGTCCATATGCTAAAGACCTAGTTTCTAAAAGAAAACTTGTTTTAAGAAGACAAAGTTAGAATATCTGAAGACAAAGTTTCTACTGAAGTCCAGATGCTAAAAAATTAGTTTCTAAAAGATAACTTGTTTCAAGAAGACAAAGTTAGAAGATCTGAAGACAAATTTTCTACTGAAGTCCAGATGCTGAAGACTTGGGTTTCTAATAACAAGGTTATTAAAAGGATTCTTAAGGAACCAAGTGCTAAAGATTCTAAAGACGGATGTTCTGAAGATTCAAAATACTTGAAGTTCTAAAGATCCAAGGTTTTATACAGTGCATTCTCAAGACCAAGTGCTGAAGAATCTAAAGACGCAGCTCTTAAGACTCTGAAGACTTAAAGCTCTTGTGATCCAAGGTTCTCTACAACGGGTTCATGCGACCAAGTGCTGAAGACTTGGAAGACGCAGTTCTAAAGACTCTGAAGACTTGAAATTCTGAAGACCTTATGTTATGTTCCCTCTTCTAAACTAATGCTGGCAGAAGCCTCTAAAGTGCAGAAGGAAAGATCATAACGGTAACATGGTACAATAGTACACAGTACGAAAAAGCCTTATTCCACTACCTCTCCCCTAGCTTGAATTATGGAAGAGATAAAGACGTAGAATACTACTTGTAACGACTCTTTTTCAAATAGCCAACGACTCTATTTTGCTTGGCTATATAAGAAAAGAATCATATGTTAAAATGTTTTTGATGTTCAATGTTAAAAATGAAAGCTCTCATTATTGGAACACAACCAAAAAGCTATCAACCATTATAACAATAACAAGAACAACAATCATGTTGAACATGTTGAATCTAACCAAATAAGATGAAGAAGAAGAATTCTACAATATGTTATTCAAACTGCCAATCATATATATATCTTGGCACAATTATGAAAAGCAAGGAGTTGTTGCTCATATCTTGCTTAATGAAGAAAGAAGATGAATATGAAGAATTCTACAAGATGTCAATAAAACTATCAATCATATACATCTTGAAAAAATTATGAAGAAGCAAGGAGTTGTTGCTCATAGCTTGCTCAATGATGAAGACAAGAAAACTACAAGATACAACGCTTAACTTAGATTATATTCATCTTTATATAAATATGTAAAAACACAAGAGTTGTTGCTCAAACTGTGTTATTTCTTTAGATCTTCATGTAAATTGTTTGTACAGTTGTTGCTCAGAATTGTGTCAAATAATATGTACTTAAATTAGGAGTAATCTGCTTGATAAGAAGCACTCATGTAATCTCTAGAAAAACAATTTTGTTTAGAATTGGTTGGTTCCTCAAGTGATCGAGTGAAGATTAGAAGACTTGAGAAGACTTTAGTAGTGGTCATCATAAATGAAATCTCGAAAGTGGATTCTATTGGGTCAATGGTAGTCATATCTCAAAGGGACGGAGTGAAGTCATCCTTCTGATATCACTGATGGATATCATTGGAAGGAAATCCTGATAGGAGATTCTGAAGAATCGGATTACGTTGAGTCAACGAACAATATATCTGGTTTGGATCCATGAATGCGTCATTGGATGTTAGTTACTTGCAGTTACCCGTGCGTGAAACAACATGCTTAAGAAATCATTAAGATGAAATCAATGAAGTTGCCATCGAATGTTTTTTATCCCAAGGAAAGGGAAAGGCAAACCTTGAGTAAACCTGAAAAGGGTGAAATCAAGGTCAAACGACCGAGAGATCGGGTGAGAGAGTTTGTTACGAGAGGGGAAGGTATTAACACCCCACACGCCCTTAGTACTCTACAATATCCACTCATGTTATTCTAATATAATGGGTGTGGTCAAAGTCTATGTCTAAGAATTTAAGTAAAAAAAATAAAGAGGGAATGCATGCAAAAGAAAAGAGAAACCAATGTAGGGAAAATAAAGTTGTGCTCGTTCAGGCCCTACCCTAATGCCTACATGTCCCTTTTAAGGAATCAAAGCAGCCGTAGTTCAGATCTTTTGTTTTGGTGGGTTTGTGTTTTTTAGTTAAACAATGTTAAATTCAATCATTCTGCCGCTGCTGGACCTTTGGAGACTTACGACTTGTAGTGGAAAGGAACTAACATGCTCTTTTAGAAGAAAAAAATTGAAATAAAAGGGGCCCGAAAGCGCAAAAGAGTTTGCAATGGTTGATGTTTTTTACCTTAAAAAATGATTTGAAAGTTATTAGATGTCTTATGAATTTTCCAAGGAAAGAGTTTTAGTCTTAATGCAAGGATGCAAAAGAAAGAAAACAAAAACATGTAAGGGAGACTATCCTAAATCTATCCCTAATGTTATCGTACAATGATTGATCCTAAGGTTGAGTTTTGAATGGGAAATATCTACTCTATGTTAGCATGCATGGATACCTATTCTAAGATCTAGCTCGAATCGAGAAAGAATCAAGCATATCCTAAGGGTGCATGGTATATACTAACAAGTGCTTTGGCAAAAGTATGCAATCGAGGTATACAGACTTAGGGTATGAGGGTATGAAAATAAAATGTTTTAGCTAAGGGGAGCGGATCACCCGAAGCAAACAAGCGGGAGACTGAGATGAAATAAAAAAGAAAAGCATTACTTTAGCTAAGGGGGAGTGGATCACTCGAAACAAACATGCGGGTAGCAAAGTGTCAGCAATGACCATTACGAACTTCTGACAAAGTGTGGGGGTTTGATTGCAAAACCATTTTCTAAAGGGATTCCTGACATGATCTGATATGGAGATTCCCATCATACATCTCTATTCCTACTTTTCATGGCAAGGAAAGTTGTAAAATCCGTACTTGACATGATCCCTAGAAATTAATAAAATACGAAAAGGAAAATAGAAGGGAAATGTACCAAATGGATAACAATATGTAGATGGCTAGAAATAGCAAAGAAACCCGGAAAACTTCACGAGCTTCTATCACCAACAAAGAAAATACCATCAGCCTAAGCGTCAAAGTATCAACAAATCAAGATCGTAATATGTAGCGGACACATCCGAATATCAAAATACACCTGCACGAAACATAATCCATACAGTGCAAAACAATCCCATGGAGGAATATGTAGCGGACACATCCATGTGATGCCAAAGTACCTGCACGAAATACAATTCATACAGTATCTGAAACAACAATCACACGGTGGAATGTGTAGCAGACACATCCATGTGAGGTCAGGGTACCTGGACAAAACAAGATTTATGCAAGAATAATATCATTTGTGCATCATACATAAACTTTCACTAACAAGTGATCACACAAAGCGCTTTTCAACCAATAATCATGTGCCAATTAAAGGTTGAAGGCCTAACAATGTACCTTACAAAGAATTCACAGATGAAGTTAGAATAAACAAGGCAATATGTGCAAACATGTATTAAAACAGAGTGAAATGTAGTATTTGTGTCTGGGTAACTATAATACGGTGGGAGAAATGACTTTTGGTTTTGTGTTTTATCACAAATGTTGCGGATATCAAGAGTCGCCACTGACTTTTCTTTTATCCAATAAAGGAAAGTGTGAAAATAATAGGAAATACCTTTGAAATTTGTTTGAGTAAGGGGGGTAGGTTATGAAAAGGGAAGGTGTTAGCACCCTTTCATCCATAGTTATCTACAGGCTCTTAATCGCTAGCTAACTTTTGAAAATGATTTATGAATGTGTAAGTTTTAAATATTTTGAAAATTCCTAAGTTCGCCAAACTTTGTAATGATTCTCGTATCGTTGAGATCACATACAAAGTGTTTGTTTTAAAAATATTTTTAAAAAGTAGTGTTTTGTGAAAAATGTTTTATTTTTGTTTATGAGCAAGCGACTATGAGCTATCTACCTACTTAAAAGTCGTTCGTTATTTTCCTCTTTCTTTAGATAGATTTATCCTACCGTTGGTTAGTAGGAAGCTCTATCGTTGGATATTTGAGGGACATGTGTGGGTCATCGTACAATCATAAAGGTAACATATAAGGATACCTTTAGCAATTCGAAGGGACTATCATCATGTATTCATTGGCAACATCGAGTGACAAGATCATTTACTGAAGGCATCATCGAAGGGTCATCGAGGGACTATGATCTTTATGATAATTTTTTAACTCAGGGTCTCTGCTAATGGTACCTCTATGTTCGAGGGACATGATTGTTTATCTGAGGCAACAAGTGGAGTCACCCTAGAGGTGCGTGTGTGAAAAATGGTTTGATTTCAGTTAATTTTAATCTTTGATTAGGGTTAGCTATAGTTTATTTTTAGTCTTTCCATACAAGCCTATTAACATATATCTAGAAGTTATAAGGAAAGCGGCAAAGACAGAAAAATAGATTTCCTACGCTATTACAAAGCTTCGGGGAAGAGGAATACAAACCACAAAATTAGGGGAAATAGAAAGCAAAATAAAAAAAACCTATTTAATCTATTACAACCTTTATCAGTTACATAATTATGAAAAATTAATGCGAAAATAAGAAAAGTGCGAAGATTGTAAACAAGGAAAGATATGGAAAATTTATCTTAATGAAAAATGACGATTTAATCTAACCTAATTTATTTCAATTGATAAGAGGGAATTAAATAAAACCTAAAATAAAAAATAAAATAAAAACCCTAAATTTTTTTTAATGAAAAATAAATTAATGATAAAACCTAAAGAAACGAATTTAAGTAATTCAATTAATTTACTTACAAAAAAGTTAATTTATTTAATTAAAAAAAGTCAAGTTGGTTTAATTAAAGAAAACCTAAATCTAAATTAATTTTAATTAATTAAATAAAAAAATTTTAATTATAGTAAAAAACGAATTTGAAATAAAAAATAAAAATAGTGATGGGCCTGAATAAGTGATTTGGGGGGTATGAGGAAAGCAATTTGTTAGGCCCAAGACTGTAAGCCCAACATGCATGTGCGTGATCCCATGTGGCTGGTTCTAGAAGGTGCATCGTGGGGGCTTTCTCTGGGGACATTATGTAATACCTCGTTTCTATCCAACGAATTATATAAAATCAAAGTTACAAAAATTTCGGCATACAAATAAGATGCTACACTTACTACTTAAAAACACCTTCAACTAATCACATGTAAAATAGATACATAACACTTAAACTCAGATGAACCGTTAACCACATAATTTAGTCTTTAGAATAAAATAACTTTCATAATTAAGCAGCGGAATCACAATTTTCAACTCAAATGACATAACATCTTTGTCAAACTGAAAACAACTTCAAAACAACATGTACTTAATGAAAACAACTTAAAATTCAGATACAGAAGTAAAATCAATAATAAAGAATCAAGCTTTCATCCCCTCGAGTGTTACGTATCAGAGCGACAACACCGACTCGAACTAATGAAGGTAAACAGCCTTCACTCTGGATTACCTGCACGTTACCAACATGTGGGTAACGTTCAAACAAAAGGGGTGAGATATCGAATAGTCTAATAAAATGCATGATAAATAACATATTAGAATTAGTTCATACAAAAGCACTGCTTCATAGCTTCTAAACGACATCCATTACAACCAAGTCATCAACATTATATCACAACTAATTCATGATCACAACAACTCAAGATGCAACATGAAATGTGACTTGTTACGATGCAAATGCATGTGGTGCCAACGGAGTAAAACTCACAACTTAATAATCTTCCAATTAATAGAGGCGTCAACAAGGCATAAGCCTTCAACTTCAAATCTTTCCAATCCAGGCCAACTTACCGAGCATTAGCTACCAACTTGATATGTTATGTACGCGACAACAGTAAGAATGTAATAAAATCAACAATAATTAATTCAAAAACGATTTCGATATAATTCAACACTGGCCATAAACCTACAACTTGATATTTCAAATAATGATAATCATTTCAACAAAAATCATCATCACCTGCAAATTCATGTATTACGGAAATTCATTCAATTCCCAGTCTCGACCAAAATACATTACAAACGCTCCACGAAATTATCCGGACAATTCTACCAAAATCGGCTAATCAATCTTCTGCTCAAATTACTAATATTTCTACTCTTTATTAATATTATTAAGACTATTACGGTACTACTACATTACATTCTAGGCTACTTTTAATGACTTTCCTGCTAGATTATCCTTCACTGCTATTATATTATTGTTACCGCTATTTAATACTACTCTGTTATTTTTATTGCAAAACTCTGCTACTTCTAAGTATTATAATTTGTGATATAAATTAATATTGCTACTTTAATATCTCCACTATACATATACATATACGAACTTAATTAAATTAGTTAATTCAAATATCCATTAATTATACATATATGTAGTACTTTGTCTCCTACTAATCTATTACTCACGTGTAAACCATTTACCAGGATGTTACTATCAAAATTATTAATTCATGACAAAACCAAAAGGAGTATAATTAAGGGAAATGGGCAATGTGCCCCTCGGTACATGTGGTGTGCCACTCGACACACTCTCTCTCACCTACGGTTTCGACTGACACCATCCTCTCCCCCTCGGCACACTTAATTTTTGTGTGACCCTCGGCACACCCTTCTTCAACCGCTCCCGGTCACACAGATTTTGTAATTTCTTTTTTTTTTGCCCAGTCTTCCTTCGACTAACAGTTTCTCAAAACCCAGACCAACACAACATATAATCATAGAAACATAATCCCTATACCAATATCAACATAGGATGATTTTCCAACAACATATTCATTGGCAGTAAAACAATTTCTGCAATTTCAGAAGCAACCACAACAAATATACACGCACATCAACAATTTTACACGACCCGATTCCCACATGTTATTCATCATAATTTTCATTATAGAGTCATAACCACACACTTGCCTCGGATTGAAGGTCGCTCTATAAATTTCCGATCGAACATAGCTTTTCCTCTTTTCCTTGTTCCTCTTCTCTGCAACTTCTTACGTTTCTGCTCCAAGACTTTCTTAATATTTCTAATTAACCTAATTTCTTATTATTATAACTAAACTTAATAATAATATTATTATTTCTAATGGGCTCAACTTACACACCCCACCTATTACTACTTACCATCAAAATAGGTCCAACTAATATTCTACTAATATTCTATACTTTATAATATTTTTTATTAATATTATTAATAAACTTAATTTAACTGACTAATAAAAACACCTCAACTATACCGACATAACACAACATTTTAAAAAATAATTTGAAATTAATTGAAAATATCAAATTAAATTATTATTTAAATTAACGGGCGTTACAACTCTCCCCCACTTAGAATATTTTCGTCCTCGAAAATTTACCTTGTTCAAACAACTCAGGATAGGAGTCCCGCATCTTGCTATCCAACTCCCACGTCTTGCTTTCTCCAGCAGCTCCTAATCAGACTACTTTCACCAAAGCGATCTCCTGTCCTCTTAGAGTCTTCATTTAATGATTTGCGATTCGTACAGGCATCGTCTCTATAGTAAGATTATCCCGTACTTGCACATCATCCATATGAATCACATGAGATGGATCTGAAATATACTTCGGAGTTGTGACACATGAAACACATCATGCAAATTTGAAATATTAGGCGGTAAAGCCACTCTATAAGCAAAATTCCCAACTCTCTGAAATCTGATACGGACTAATAAAAGAAGGAGTGAGCTTCTTAGACTTCAATGCACGCCCAACAACAGTCGCCGATGTAACTCTCAAAAACACATGGTCACCTGCTTGAAATTCTAAATCATTCCTTCGTCTGTCATGATAACTCTCCTGTCTACTTTGGGAAATTTTCAACTTTTCTCGAATCAACTTCACCTTCTCAGTAGTCTCTCAAACAATTTCAAGTCCAAGCACTACGCTTTCCCCAGATTCATGCCAACATAAAGGAGTTCTACATCTTTGACTGTACAACGCTTCAAAAAGTGTCATTCCAATACTAGAATGGTAACTGTTATTATAAGTGAACTCTATTAACAGAAGATAAGTATCCCACAAACCCCCCCGCTCAAGAACACATGCTCTCAAAAAATCTTCTAACGACTGAATAGTCCTTTAAGTTTGACCATCCATCTGAGGATGATACGCCGAACTCAAACTTAACTTAGAACCCAACGCCTCTTACAAACTCTTCCAAAAATCTGAAGTAAACCTCAAATCTCTATCTGAAACAATACACAAAGGAATACCATGTAGTTTCATAATTACACCAGTGTAAATCTCCACCAAATTTGATACTGGAAAACTGATGTTAATAAGAATAAAATGAGCCTACTTCGTAAGCCTATCAACAATGACCCAAATTATATCATGTCCTCTTGAAGTATTAGGTAACCCCGTCACAAAGTCCATCGAAATGCTATCACATTTCCATTTTGTAACTTCTAACAGTTGCATCAACCCTGCATGCTTCTGATGTTTAACTTTCGACTTTTGACAAGTTAGACATGCATACACAAACCGAGCCACAACACTCTTCATTCCGTGCCACCAATACAAATTCTTCAAATCTTGATACTTTTTGTAGCTCCCGAATGAATACTTAACTTGCTTCAATGACTTTCCTCGAGAATCACTTTCTCCATCTCTGCATCATCGGGAATACAAATTCGATTACGGAATCTCAACACACCTTACCCATCTAACTTGAAATCACTATTCATAGATTGATCGATTCCAACCATGGAATCTACCAGTTTCACGTCAAACTTCTGAGCTTCTCTAATACTACCAGAAAATCATTATTAATTTTCAACATTCCCAACATAACACTCTGTGGTGTCACTTTGCAAACTAACTCATATTTCTGAAGTGTTAAATTAATTCCAACTCTTTAACCATCATTGCCGACATATGTAAAGTATTTCGACTTAACGCATCAGCCACCACATTCACTTTTCTTGGATGATAATTCAAACCGAAATTGTAATCTTTTAACAACTCTAACCATCTTCGCTGTCTCATGTTCAATTCTTTCTGATCAAATAAATACTTTAAACTATTATGGTTTCTAAATACTTTAAATCTAGAACCATAGAGGTAATGCCTCCAAATCTTCAACACAAAAACAACTACAGTAAGCTCTAAATCATGCATAGGATAGTTCTTTTCATGATTTCTCAAATGCCTTGACACATAAGCAACTACTTTGTTTTCTACATAAATACACCTCCTAAACCCAACTTAGAAGCATCACATTATACAACAAAAGGTTATCCTGAATTAGGTAATGTCAAAATTAGAGCCGACGTCAATGTCTTCTTCAATTCCGTAAAACTTTCTTCACATTGAACGTCCCATACAAAACTCTACCTTTACAAGTAAGCTTAGTCAACGAAAGTGCCAACTTAAAAAAACCTTCGATAAACCTTCTATAATAACCAGCTAATAGCAAAAAGCTTGTAAGCTCGGTAGCCTACTTTGGAGTTTCACATTGCAACACAACATCTATTTTAGATGGATCTACAGCAATGCTACTACCTGAGATGACATGACCAAGAAAACTAACCTCCTTTAACCAAAATTCACACTTAGACAGCTTTGCATACAACTTCTTCTCTTTTAAAACTTGCAATACTATTCTTAAGTGTTATGCATGCTCTTCTTCCGATTTAGAGTAAATCAAGATGTCATCAATGAACACTACCATAAGCCGATCCAAATAAGTATGAAAGATATGGTTCATGTACTCCATGAATACTCCCGGCGTATTAGTAACACCGAAAGGCATCACCGAATACTCATAATGTCCATAACGCATTCTGAAAGTCGTCTTCTGGATATCTTCATCCTTCACTTTAATATGATGATAACCCGACCTCAAATCAATCTTACTAAAAACTCGAGCACCCAACAATTGATCCATCAAGTCATCTATTCTTGGAAGTGGATACTTGTTCTTAATCGTTACTTTATTCAATTGTCTATAATCAACACAAAGTCTCATACTTCGATCTTTCTTCTTTACAAGCAACACTGGAGCTCTCCATGGTGATACACTTGGTCTCACAAACTTCTTTTCAAGTAAATATTCCAATTACTTCTTTAATTCTTACAATTCAGATGCAGGCATCTTGTATGGTGCCATAAAAACAGGTTTCGTACCAGGTAAAAGATCGATAGAAAATTCGACTTCTCTCTCTGGAGGTACATTAGGAATTTAATCAAGGAAAACTTCAGGAATTTCATGCACCACTTGCAATTCCTCAATTATAGCTTGATTCTTGACATATAGCGATGCCATCAACGAGAACATCAGAGCCTCTTCTTTCATCAACAGCCTCAACTGTCTAGCAGACAATAGACCACTTCCTCCTCTTTAGGAGTACAAAACCTCACTGTCTTGTTATAACAGTTAATATGAACATAGTTATGTTGTAACCAATTCATACCAAAGATCACATCTAACCCACTCAAAGGCAAATAAACTAAATCAATGGTAAAGTCTCGGTCGAAAATCGACAATGGCCACTTTAAACACACAAAAGAAGTAGTCACCGATCCCTTTGATGGAGTATCGACGACCATCTCTCCATTCATAGAAGATAACATAAGACCCAATCTTTCAACACAATCATTAGCAATAAATCAATCAGTAGCACCAGTATCAGTAATAGTAATTAAATGAATACTATTAATGAAACATGTACCTCTGATGAGTCTATCATCATTAGTCGTTTGATTCTCCACCAAAGCAAACACTTTTCCACTGGTTTGCGCCTTCTTTGGTTTCTGACACTAACTACTAATGTGTCCTTCTTCACCATAATTGAATCAAATCATCTCTTTATGCTTGCACTCATATATAGCATGTCGAGTCTTACCATAACGGAAACACCTCTTCACCTCAGTAGTACACACATTACTCTTATAACCAGGTCTTCCACATTTGAAACAAACCACACCATCAGGAGCATCTCCCCACTAGTTCTCTGACTCTAAGAAACTTTCTAATTACATTTACCAGCTGGGGCATCGTAAGGCTTACCACGATTATGTTGGTGCTTACCCATCTTCTCATTGATAATCTTATAGTTAGCATTATTATCTTCTTCATAGATCCTACAACTATCAATCAAATCGGCAAAGACACGATTCTTCTGGAATCCAACATCCTTCTTGATCTTCGGGCGCAACCCGTTCTCAAACTTGATGCACTTTGAAAACTCACCATTTGCCTCGTTGTAGTGCGGGTAAAAATTATCCAACTCAACAAACTTTGCAGCATATTCAGTAACCGACATAATCCCTTGCTTCAGCTCAAGAAACTCAATATCCTTCTTACCACAAACGTCTTCAGGGAAATATTTCCTCAGAAATCCCCTACGGAACACAACCCAAGTGATATTTTCACCTGCAGCTTCCAATTTTTGACAAGTCTCTAGCCACCAGTCATCAGCCTTGACTGCTAGCATATGAGTTCCATATCGAACCTTTTTCGTAGGAGTGCAGTCCATCACACAGAAGATTCTCTCAATCACTTTCAACCAATCCAATGCTACGTCAGGATCATACTTACCCTTGAAGGTAGGAGGATTCTCCCTCTGGAAGGTCGCCAAGCTACGAGATCCAGCATTCTCGTCATTTTTACGCTGATTCTCCATAACTTCCGAAGCAATAGCAAGTGCAACGTCATTCCTTCCAGCCATCTCAACTTATCACTTCAACATAAACAACGGTTAGAACTCAAGTTAACAATACTCGATTGTTAGACAAAACTACGACTCGACAACTTGGTCGGACAAAGCGACCTTCTCTAACACCACTAATGTAACACCCTATTTCTACCCAACGAATTATATAAAATTAGAGTTACAAAATTTCAGCATACAAATAGGATGCTACACTTACTACTTAAAAACACCTTCAGCTAATCTCATGTAAAACAAATATATAACCCTTAACCTCTGATGACATAACATCTTTGTCCAACTGAAAACAACTTCAAAACAACAAGTACTTAACGAAAACAACTTAAAATTCAGAAACAAAAGTAAAATCAACAATAAAGCAACAAGCGTTCATCCCCTCGAGTGTTACGTATTAGAGCAACGACACCAACTCGAACTAATGAAGGTAAACATCCTTCACTCTGGATTACCTGCACGTTACCAACATGGGGGTAAAATTCAAATTGAAGGGGTGAGATATCAAACAATATAATAGAACGCATGATAAGTAATATATTAGAATCAGTTCATACAAAATCACCACTTCATAGCTTCTAAATGACATCCATTACAACCAAGTCATCAACATATTATCACAACTAATTCATCATCACAACAACTCAAGATGCAACATGAAATGCGACTTGTTACGATGCAAATTCATGTGGTTCCAAAGGAGCAAAACTTCCAACTTAATAATCTCCCAATCAATAGAGGCATCAACAAGGCATAAGCCTTCAACTTCAAATATTGCAAATCCAGGCCAAGTTATCGAGCATTAGCTCCAAACTTGATATTCTATGTATGCGACAACAGTATCAATGTAATAACAATTAACAATAATTAATTCAACAACGATTTCCACACAATTCAAAAATGGTCATAAGACTACAACTTGATATTGCCAATGATGATAGGCATTTCAACAAAAATCATCATCACCTGCAAATTCATGTATTACGACAATTCATTCAATTCCCGGTCTCGACCAAAATACGTTAAACGCTGCACAAAATTATCCGGACAATTCTACCAAAACCGGCTAATTATTCTTCTGATCAAATTACTAATATTTCTACTTTGTACTAATATTATTAAGACTATTACGGTACTACTACGTTACATGATAGGTTGCTTTTAATGACTTTCCTGCTACTTTATCCTTCACTGCTATTATACTACTGTTACCGCTATTTAACACTACTATGTTATTTTGATTGCTAAATCTGCTACTACTAAGTATTATAACTTTGTGATATAAATTAATATTGCTACTTTAATATCTCTACTATACATATACATATACATATACTAACTTAATTAAATTAGTTAATTCAAATATTCATTAATTATACCTATATATAGTACTTTGTCTCCTACTAATGTACTACTCATGTGTAAATAATTTATCAGGATGTTACTATCAAAATTATTAATTCATGATAAAAAAAGGAATATAATTAAGGGAAATGGGAAATGTGCCCCTCGGCACAGGTGGTGTGCCACTCGGCACACTCTCTCACCTATGGTGCCAACCGGCACCGTCCTCCCCCCCTCGGCAGACTCAATTTTTGTGTGCCCCTTGCCACACCCTTCTTTAACCGCTCCCGGTCACGCAGATTTTTGTAATTTTTCTTTGCTCAGTTTTCCTTTGATTAACAATTTCTTAAAACCCAGACCAACACAACATATAATCACAACAACATAATCCCTATACCAACATCAAAATAGGATAAATTTCCAACAACAAATTCATTGGCAGTAAAACAATTTCAACAATTTCATAAGCAACCACAACGAATATACACGCACAACAACAATTTTACACGACCCGATTGCCACATGCTATTCATCATAATTTCCATTATAGAATCAGAACCCCACCCTTACCTCGTATAGAAGGTCTCTACAATTTTCCGATTAAACCTAGCTTTGCCTCTTTTTCTTGTTCCTCTTCTTTGCGACTTCCTACGTTACTACTCCAAGACTTTCTGAATCTTTCTATTTAACCTAATTTCTTATTATTATAACTAAACCTAATAATAATATTACTATTCCTAATGGGCTCAACTTACACACCCCACCTATTACTACTTCTAACCATCAAAATAGGTCAAACTAATATTCTACTAATATTCTATACTTTCTAATATTATTTATTAATATTATTAATCAACTTAATTTAACTGCTAATAACAACACTGCAACTTATACAGACATAACACAACATTTCAATAAATAATTTGAAATTTATCGAAAATATATAATTAAATAATTAATTAAATTAATGGGTGTTACACATTAGATATGGATAAGTTGAGATCCCAAGGGAATGATGAAATGGTGTATGATGTGCGTGTTAGCCTGGCCTGTATTGGATCTTAAACAAAGAAAAGATGAAAAATATTTAAAATACCAGGGGCAGGGATCGAACCCGTGCCCTGGTATAATAATGACTTTGCAACACTCGCCTCTACCGCCGGGGTGGTCTTTACATCTGTTCCTATAATTTCAATAATAAACATATAACATATAAATAAATATGATGATCGGAGAAGCGTCAGAGCCCTAGCTCCGGTCGTCTTCTCCGGTGAGCTGCAAAACCTAAAACCTGCGAAAATCAAATATTAATGTTCTAAAACATCATTTCCCCCCTGTAATACCCCAAATTTGTCATACCCCTTTATAGGGATCATCTGGCTTATGCATCAACATATACATACCTTCCATTAGGTCATTTAAAATTGCATACATTCATCAACAAAATAACTTGGCTGGTGATCGAGAATCTTCAAGAACAAGGTTTTAGTGGTACACTATGGGTTCATTTGTGGATTAGGGTTTTCTCACATTTTGCAGGGTTAACTCAATTGAAGAGGCAATGGCCATGATTAGGGTTTATAACCCTATACTCAAGGTCATGTGATGAAGGCTCAAGGATTTGATACATGTAATCTGAAGCTCTTCTTCTTAACATTCTTTGGAATCCTTCAAACAAGAGAGGGTTTTTGTTGTTTACGACATAAGACATCTACAAGTATCGTCCAAAAAGGCTACAAGCTTAAGCATTAAGATCTGTCTCCTAATACATGTCATACCCACATGAATTAGGGTTCATTTGTGATGTTATGATTATCAGGCGGGGATATTATCCATGGCTAGCTATGGTTTCTAATTATTATTCTTCATCAGACAAGGAGGCACTTGTTACTTGGATCTCAAGTCATGTCGTCATGAGCTTTATGTGAGAGAGGCAGATGGTTTTACTTGAATTCTATCTAAAAATTAGGGTTTGTGTACCTTGAGGAAAACATCTCCATTTAATCACTTGGTATACTCATGGTACAAGCTACATTCTTTGAACTCCATTAAATTAGATCAAGCTAAAGCCTAAGTTCTTAGGAAGAATTAAGGCTTTTTTAATTAAAGTTGAATCAGAAGATACTTAAACGTGTTAATTCCTTTAATTCGCCAAAAGATATTTCGTGGCATGATAAGTCATTAAAGGTAATGAAGTCAGAGAAGAATAACATAGATTCATACAAGTTACTATTGAAATATTTGGCATACCATATAATACATCAAGACATAGGGTCAAAAGAATATTGGAAAGCCAAAGTTAAATAAAGGAGGAAGTATCAACACTTTCATTCATTTGAATTCAATCTCTCCATTACAAATAAAGAGAAACATTCAAAACCTTATATATTCATACATCATCCAATTACAAAATCCATTATATAAAAATGTCACAATACATGTTTAGTACCTACAAATTACATTACAAAGTCTCCAAGTTTAATACATCAAACTCCCCATCTCAAAATTACATAGAAATAATAAATATATTATCCTAAACCTATGTAGTTCATCTTCAATCTTTATGTTATTTCATCTTCAATCCTTGCTCACTTCTCAAACTTCTAGCGATGCACATGCCCTGGGCATTCTCTTCTCATTCCCTCCGCCCATACAATAAAATCAAACCAGACTTTTATTCAAGAAAATGGGCAGCCATGCATATTCTTCAAGAAACCATATCAGTTCAGAATAAATCAGGATGTAGAGGAGATAACAGAAATGGTAAGAAATCGAGAAAAGAAAACTGGTTTCGTTCAAAGCCAGAAAATTCATGACAGAAAGACGTTAACCCACTATTACATAAACTGCAGACCTATTTAAAGAATATACTATCCTATCATCCAAAACAGTTTGCACAACCCTGTTTACGTCAAACTCACCACCTTCTTCATGTTGTTCCAAGGCCAAACATGTACCATAGAATAAAACCAAATCAACACAGCCATGAGTTTGTTATGCTTCAAAATATAACAATAACCAATCAATAACATTCACCAATATGTTGCAGACGCAAAGAAGTTTTCAAAATTCATTCATCATGATATACAGTTCAAGATAGAGAGAAAAGAATTGAAACCAAAGAGTAAAGTAAAAAAGAGAAGGTATGCAAAATAGAAGTGAAAACCATGAAAGCAGGTCGATGAAAACCAATAGAGAAAAATGAGAGGAACGTTTTATCAGCTCAGCATCAATTAATAGAACTAATTCAATAACTAACCTCTGACTTAATCCTATCCATTCATTTCTCCTAACTTCTAACAGATTCCTAACCAACTTTCTATCCTCTTACTCACCCTCTAACAAACTTCCAGTAGGTATGTTATAGAAAAAAAACAGAAAACAGAAATATGTAGGATAGGAGGAAGCACATGATTCACTAATTAGAAAATACAAAAGAAAACTCACCTCTGCACTATTCTTTTTCTGGTAAATCGTTCTTCCTTCCAGAATCGTCATCTACATACTTATTATGCAAACCTCATTCACACAGAATCATCTTCAATAACAGAAAAACTCACCAAGAAATATCCACGAAAAACTATCTCTCTATTAATTTCTCTTCACCTTCGTCAATCATCTTCTTCAATTCTCCATCATCTTTCACGACCTCTTCAACAAAGAGCAACATAACCTCCACAATCCAACATCCTCAATCTCTATCATCATCACCTTTGCACTGTAAGCATCTACAACTTAAATAATCTTTTTTATCGACATCTTTCTTCAATCATCATCATCAACATTTCATTGCCATCCCCTATAGCCTGAATCAGCAACAACGCTTCTACAACAATCATCATCTTCATAGCAAGATCTTTATTCTCTCACTTAATCTTTAACACAAAAACAACACAATTTGTTCACAATCGAAAGATCAGAGAAAGAATAGGAGGAATTTGTATCAGAAAAGAGAAGAGCGTAAGAACAATTACCTGAATAATCTTCTAGTTTTCTGCTTGATCGAGACCGTGGCAAAGAGGAAGGGTGAGCAGAGTTTCAGAATCATACGGAGAACGATTCCAAATCAAAGACGAACAAATATTTCTTCCATTGAGTGTAGAAGGCGTTGAAATGAGGAAGACAATGGAAGAAAAACTCGATAGCGGAAGGCTAAGCTGCGCGGAGAACAGATGGGATAAGAACATGATGAGCCGCTCTGTTAAAGATAGGAGAGAATTGAGTTATAATTCACGAAGAAGTTGAGAAGTCACGATTCGACCCTAAGAGCCATCAAATGACATTGTTCCATCACAAAGCTTATGGACAAAAAGGGCCCATATTTCCATTGTGATTACACCACCAGATCCAATTTCACACCCCCGGTGTTTAGAATTTTAGTTGGCTCGCTCTATTATTTTTCTTACTTTGTCATGATTTCTATTGATAAAAATATAAAAAGAAATAGATTGAAATTTGGTGATTATTGGTAAGTAAAAGAGATATTGTTGAAGAGTTTCAAGAATGTTTCGAAGCTAGCTAAGAGCCTAAGTTTGATCAAGGAACATTCAAGAGGATTTTGGTATATTTTTATTGTTGCTTGCATGGTTTTGAAGAGGCAACGGACCTTCTCGGTTTGGTATCATCACAATTTCATTTTATTCCTTATTTCCGCGCTTTATCGTACTTCTTACCGGTTTTCTAGAGACCATGAGAAGTGGGGTTTTACTTCTTTATGATGCCATGAGAAGTAGGTTAGAGATGTATGAAGGGGATATCCGTTTCTGATCATGTCATGAATTTATCGTGTTTATTTAAAGACACGTTTAGGGAAATTCCGCATTGTGTTCAGTCTGTTTGCTATTTATGGTTGTTTAAAACCCTGCCTTTGAGTAGGTATTATGCAGGTGTGTTTACATTTATTCCTGCACTACTCCCCCATCCCTTATTAAAGTCCTCAAAAGTAGGAGAGCGGGGAGGGTTCGCAATCAATCCCCACAATATCGTCTGTGTCATCCTTAGCTCGTGATACACCATGAAGCTTCAGAGTAATGTCTTCTCTTGTTATCGAGTCGTCAAGTGGGGAAGGGTTCCACAATTGAGCCCCCATGCTTTGTCAGGAGTTCGCATTGGCCTATGCTGATACTTCATGATCTTTCATATTGCCTTCTGTCGTGTTCCTTGATCTCCTATATCTTGGTTAGATGTTCAGTCACTTTGGACATCATATTTTTGTTTTACATCCTAATCCCGCTTGTTTGTCTCCAGTGGTCCGCTCCCCTTGAATAAAGCATTTCTCTTCTTTTCCTTACTATTTTATGTGTGTGCTCTTTCGAGCTTGTTTATTTTATCCTTGTACCTACCATGTTACCTTAGGATGCACTTGTTGCTTTCGGATGCAAGTTAGACCTTAGGTTGCAAACCATGCATGCTAACATTAAATAGAGATTTCCCTTTCATCCTTGACGTAGGGCCACCATTACATGATAACATTAGAATTAGAAATAAGCTAGTCCCCTGTAGACTCTTTTCTTCCCCTTTTTGAATATGCATTTAAAACTAATTTTTTTTCTCTTAGAAAATCATAAAACATACTAATCATACTTAAACCCTTTTTCAAGGTAACAAAACACAAACCAATCAAATGTGGCATCTTGCCTTGTGGGCGTAACTCAAAACCGTTTTCAGTAAGGACATGATTGATTTACTTATATGCCAACGCGTGAGTCTCCAAAGGTCGAGTTGTGGCAGAAGGAGGAATTAAGATTGTTCATAAAAAACAAAAACAAACAAAAACATGTGAGTCGAACTACGGTAACTTTGATTCCTCAAAAAGGATACATATGCATTGGGGTAGGGCCCAAGAGAGCACAACTTTATTTCCCCTGCATTATTTTCTCCTTTCTTTTGCATGCATTATTCCTCAGTAGTAAACAATAAGCATAGATTAGACACACCCATAAGATAGACAACAAGAGTGGATACCATAGAGTACTACAGGCGTGTGGGGTGCTAATACCTTCCCCTCGCGTAATAGACTCCCTTACCCTATCTCTCGGTTGTAAGACCGTGTGTGATACGGTGGGATAACTGACTTGAGGTGTTTTGCATTTTATCGCAAATGTTGCGGTTTAGCAAGAGTCGCCACCGACTTTTCTTTTATCCAAAAAGGAAAGGTGAAAAAGCACAGGAAAGACCTTTAGAGATGTTTTTGAGTTCGGGCGGTAAATTATGATAAGGGAAGGTATTAGAACCCTTTCCATCCATGTTTTTCCATGGGCTCTTAGTTACTCGCAAGATCACTTGCTTTTTGTTTGTATATGCTTGTGTGTGGTTTTTTGAAAGTATTTTGAAAATGTAACTTTGCAATGATTCTTGTGTCTATAAGAATGTATGCAAAGTGTTTGTTTCGAAAATAGTTCAAAGATATGTTTGTGAGATGTGTTTTTTGAAAGTGATTTTGAAGACGTCTTTGTAAGGGTTCTCGTCTCTATAAGAACGCGTACAAAGTGTTTGTTTTGAAAATATTTTCAAAATGAAAGTGTTGGTGTATTTTTGTTGTGAGCAAGCAAGTAACTGAGAGCGAACCTACCTACTCAAAAGGTCTTAGATGTGTTTTTCCTCCTCCTTTATATGTTGCTATCTTACCATTGATTTGGTAAGAAGCCCCATCGTTGGATGTGAAGGGACAAGCGTTGGGTCACCGTATGACCATGATAGCAATGTTGTGAGATGACTTAACACTTTTCTTTTAGGGACTAAGATAATTTTGAAAAGGCAACTTTGATAGCGTCATCGAGGGACTATGATCTTGTATTTTTCTATTTGTTTGTGCTAAGAGATCCCACATGCATAACATGGCCATTTTTTGTAAGGCAACAAGTGGAATTGCCCTAAGGGTGCATGTGTGCAAAGTGTGTTTGATTGCATGCATTTTTCTTTGATTTCTTGGTGGTCTACTTGTTTGATTTTATCTTTCCATACACACCTAATTACTATACAGTATAAGGAAAACAATAAATTGTGAAAAATGAAATTCTACGCTATTACAATATTTAGGGGATGGGGGTACATATGTACGAATGGGGATTGCAAGTAAAAATAAGCCCTAAGTTATTATTACAACCATATTGAAATGTATAATATAAGAAAGAAATAGACTTGTTTAGAAAATGTTTTTGTCTTTAAGGAAATAAAATAAAATAAAATATTTTTATGTTTTTTATGTTAATAAAAAAAAGATGAAAAGGAAAATAAAGGTAAAATAGAAAAAAGCGTGTTGCTGCAAACAAAGAAACAAGGATCAGAAGTTCTGAAGCCAGGCGCGTGACTCAGCAGGAAAAGTCAGGGGGATCAGAAGTTCTGGATTCGTATACTCTGAGGTCCTGCAAAAAACGTCAGAGGGAAAGGGAACAGAGGTTCTGGGTGGTGTTCAGCCAGTGAACCAAAAGTCAGAAGTTCTGTATTACACTGAAACAGTGAGCAAACGTCAGCAGTTCAGTGTATTTGACATGTAAGGTGAACTCAGAAATTTTGTGCTGTGTTAGAACAGTGAGTGAGTCATCAGAAGTTCAGTGTTGTGCTGAGCCAGTGAATGAACCTTAGTAGTTCAGTGCACTATCAGTATATGGGAATCAGAAGTTCAGTGTGTGTTAATAATGAGAAAAATCATAAAAGTTCTGTGTGTTATCAGCAGGTGAAAATCAAAAGTTCTATATTACATTTCAACTCTTTTCTCATGTTAATCAGCACGTCAAAAACTCATTCATTTTTGGCAAACAGTAAATCAGAAGAATAACAGCATAACAGTTCATAGAAGTTCTAATCCTAAGTCTGAGTCTAGCATTATTCTAGAAGTTCTGATCCATAGTTTTTTAGTTCATGCAATGATATGTACAACATTAATACTATGATATTTACATGTTAATGATGTTCAGAATGAAAAGCAAGTAAAGTCAAAAAGACTTACCTGAAGCGTGCATGGAGCTTTGAGTGGATGCCTTTGGATGTTCTAAGTCAGCAAGAGAGACGAAAGAGTGGTTGTGTTCTTTGGTTCGAAGGGAAAACAAATACTTGTTTTTGTGTATGAGTAATCTGGATTTTTATGAAGGTTTTACAACTTCCTTTTCTCTCTTTTGGCCAATCTCTCTCTTCAAAAGCCAGCCCCTTGAACGTGTGATGGAGCCAAGTATTTATAGATGAATTTGCTGTGACTTTGTGGGGAAAGAACAAATAGGATTTGAACCTGTTTTCGCATCCTGTTCCTTTGCTTTTTCATCACAGTTTTCGTATGCTAGTTTGGTGTAATCATGACATGCAGGCGTAGGCTAAGCCAATTGCTGGTCATAGGTCTCCAGCAAGTTGTATAAGCAAGGTTTTGCAATTTGGCCATGTTCTGACCAAAGCGTTGAAATAGCCTTAATGTGCTGAAGCGCTGTCTTGTTTTTGAAGCAAGCATGGTGGTTGTCAGTAGGAATTAAGGAAAAGCAAAAAGAAAAGCATGGGCTTAGTATCAAGGTTGCTATCCCAAGACAGTAGAGGTACACGTGGTGAAAATCCTTTGGATAAAGACTCAGAAGGTGGTTGTGAGCATTAAATGATGATGAGAGTTATCACAACCAGAAATCCTAAAACGTGAAACTCTACACCAAGGCTTTGTTCTGGATCAGAAGTTCTGCTTCAGCGTAGCATTCCATCTTCTGGTCCTCCTATCTTCTGGCTCCAGCATGTTATGAAGGAACTTTCAGACTTTCTAGAAAGCTTGCAGCACGCTCCTTAACCCTCTTTGCATTACCCTAGCAAACTCTGACTGAACTTGCGTAGATGCTGAAGAGTCGTGTTCTGACTGAAGACTATGTGCTGAACCATGTTTACAACTTCTGACCGCACCTGCCTGGAGGCTGGCTCAAAAGTTCTGAAGTGTCATTTTTCTTAAATACTTAGAAAAATTCTAAATATTTAGAATTTTGACCTCTTGGATTTTGATGAAACAAAACTTCATATTTCAACGTGTCTTGATGAAATATGATTCTTGAAGCTTGATTTTGATCCAAAAGTCAAAGTTTGACTTTTCAGCGTGTAAATGACCATTTTGCCCTTATGGATGATTTCCTTGAAAAATTGTAGTTCAAGGCTTGGAATTGGATGGAAGCAAACTTGAGGATCCAAGGTGATTCCTTGAGATATGAGAGGGCAAATTTTGGGGTACAACAGTTGCCCATGTTCAATCTTCTTAAACCTGAAGAGTTAGATCGACGAGTTTTGCCGTTCGTGACTCGAAGGTGAAAGATGATTTGACACTAGAGTGCCCAGAAATTTTCACTCGATGATGTGATGATGGAAGGAATGGGCTTACAAATGCCATTTGGAGAGGTGATAGAATCCTGTCGGAGATGGGCTTGTAGATTCCATCCAAGAATGTTTCCTGAATTGTAAATTGTAAGCTGAAAGAATAAGTATCAAAATGGTGTCCGTGTCTGGTGCATATCTGAACTGTACCAAAAGTTGAATCTGAATGAGTATCATAATGGCTTCCGGGTCTAGAGCGTATCTGAACTGTATCAAAAGTTGAAATCTGAATGAGTATAAGAATGGCTTACGGGTCTAGAGCGTATCTGAACTGTATCAAAAGTTGAAATCTGAATGAGTATCAGAATGGCTTCTGGGTCTGGAGCGTATCCGAACTGTATCAAGAGGTTAAATCTGAATGAGTATCAGAATGGCATCCGTATCTGGTGCATATCTGTACTGTATCAAGAGTTGAATCTGAATGAGTATCAGAATGGCTTCCGGGTCTGGAGCGTATCTGAAATCTATCAAAAGTTGAAATCTGAATGAGTATCAAAATGGCTTCCGTGTCTGGAGCATATCTGAACTGTATCAAAATTTGAAATCATAATGAGTATCAGAATGGCTTCCTTCTCTGGAGCGTATCTGAACTGTATCAAAAGTTGAAATCTGAATGTGTATCAGAATGCCTTCCAGGTCTGGAGCGTATCTGAACTGTATCAAGAGGTTGAAATCTGAATGAGTATCAGAATGGCATCCGTATCTGGTGCGTATCTGTATTGTATCAAGAGTTGAATCTGAATGAGTATCAGAATGGCTTCCGAGTCTGGAGTGTATCTGAATTGTATCAAAAGTTGAAATCTGAATGAGTATCAGAATGTCTTCCGTTTCTGGAGCGTGTCTGAACTGTATTAAAAGTTGAAACACTGAATGAGTATCATAATGGCTTCCTTGTTTGGAGCGTATCTGAATTGTATCAAAAGTTTAAATCTAAATGAGTATCAGAATGGCTTCCGAGTCTGGAGTGTATTTAAACTGTATCAAAAGTTGAAATTTGAATGAGTATCAGAATGGCTTCCGTGTCTGGAGCGTATCTGAATTGTATCAAAAGTTGGAATCTGAATGAGTATCAGAATGGCTTCCTATCTGGAGCGTACCTGAACTGTATCAAAAGTTGGAATCTGAATGGGTATCAGAATGGCTTCCTTGTCTGGAGCGTATCTGAATTGTATCAAGAGGTGTCTTTGAATGAGTATCATAATGGCTTCCGAGTCTGGAGTGTATCCGAACTGTATCAAGAGGTTAAATCTGAATGAGTATCAGAATGGCTTCCGGGTCTGGAGCGCATCTGAACTGTATCAAAAGTTGGGTTGTTTGATGATGAGTCCGTGTAAAACTGCATCTGAGATTTCCTGAGAAGGAACCTGGTGTAGGGTTGCTTCATGATGAGTCCGTGTAAAACTGCATCTTGGAAAGGAGGGACCTGTGTAGGATTGCCTGATGAAGAGTTCTTGTAAAACTGCATTTGAAATTTCCTGAGAAGGAACCTGTGTAGGGTTTCTTCATGATGATTCTGTGTAAAACTTCATCTGGAAAGAAGGAACCTGTGTAGGGTTTCCTGATGATGAGTCCGTGTAAAACTGCATCTGAAATTTCTTGAGAAGGAACCTGTGTAGGATTTCTTCATGATGAGTCCGTGTAAAACTGCATCTTGGAAAGGAGGAACATGTGTAGGGTTGCTTCATGACGAGTCCGTGTAAAACTTCATCTAGAAAGGAGGAACTTGTGTATGGTTGCCTGACGTTGATCGAGTAGATAGTTGTCCTGTCTGATTTTAGGTGTTAATCTTTGACCTGAGAAAGAAAGATAGTTTTTCTGGCTTGTTACAGGTGTTAATCTTCAATCTATTTATGTAGATAGTTTTCCTGGCTTGTTACAGGTATTAATCTGGAACTTGAAAAGGTTGCTGGTAGCCATCTATTGTTTGACCTTTTCCTGAAAAGATAAAACGTTAGTTGTATGCAATGTCATGATCTATGAAATGCATGATGTCATGATGTTCTCAAAATAAATAAGATTGTGTTATATGCACTTATCATGTATGTAAATAGGATGTCTGAAATGTTAATGAATGTATTTTTATCTGGGAAAATAAATCCTTGACAAATGTCAGGGAGTCGTTAAATCCCGGACTACTGTTGAAGAGTATGTGTGTCTTAAAACTTCGCTTAGAATGTTTCCTCTGGGGGTTCCTGTTTTTTTGTTTGACGAGAAACTCCGCTGGGGAGTATTGAAAACTCTGTTGGGAGAATGTTTATTCCTGCTTAGGAAAAGAGTTCAGGAGTCTCGGTTGTTCGTTGCTCTACTTGGGAGTCGAAGTTGAACTGATATCTGGTCGGGTCCAGGTTTCACAGTAACTTGTTGGGGATTATAGAGTAGTGTACTGGGGAAGAGTAGTTGTGGTCCTTTGATTTGTATAGTTGGAGAGGAAATCTCAAGCTGGGGAATCTGTAGTTTTGTTGGGGAAATAAACCCTGTTGCCGGTCAGCTAGAGAGGTGAAAACTTCGTAGGGGAGAGTCTTCGAGGACTCTTGAGGTTGTTTCAGCTAGGGAAAGGCTTTCAAAGATTAAACTCTTGTTGGGGAATCATCCTATGAGAAGGATTTTGGGGAGATTTCTCACTGCCCCTAGTAGCGAGTGTTTGTGGCATTGCCTGGAAATGTTTGATTGTACGTAACCTTTGGTCGGGATTGATGTTCAATGCCCCAGGTAATGGAGATGGAGACTTGCCCCTGGTTACTCTGCACTTTGAGAGATTTCTTAGAATGTTTACTGGACTGCCCCAGGTGTGTTGGATATTGACGTGTCATGTCTCCCTGTTGATAGGAGATTTGTGAATGGAAGTGTCATCCTGCTTGAATTGATTTTGTCCACTGAGAGAGCTTTCATTCACTGGATTATTTGTTGTGTGAATTTCTCCGCTGTCAAACAAATTGCCATATGCAAACAGTGATATTCAAGTAATGCAAAGTTTATGCTTGTCTTGAAGTTTTTTTTTTGGCGAATGCGTTTTAGCGAGTAAAGAAATTTTGTAAGAAAAATTCAACTCAGGATTTTGAGTAAAGCCTTACAGGAGTCAGGATATCTTTTGTAACAGTATGCTTTCGAACTAACCCATGCTTCAATTAGGACTTTTGAAGGGTTGTAATGTGGCTTGGTTCACGGTTTAAGAAACAAAGGATAAAGGCTCAAATTGTATTTGTACCCACCCATTCTTCGTGATGTTCTTCAGTCCTACACTTAGTTAATTGTATGTTTGAACTCCAATTGAGTCTAGAATGACGTTTTGGTGATGGTTCAAACAAGTTAAGTTTGTCAGAAGGCAGTCACTTTTGTAACATTCTTTCATTTTGTTGAGGATTTGTATTGACCTCTTTCTTTTGATTTGTTAACCCTGATTTTTTCCTGACTATTCTTGTTTTGTGGTTACAGTCAGCGGGATGCCCCCGTCTTCTTTGTAGGTTTTGACTTAGTGGGCTTTTTATTTTTTGAGAAATAGCGACTGCCTATGTGATAGGGAACCATCACCATATTTTGATTTTAGAGGAATGTTTTTGATGTCATTCGTTGTATTACGAGATGAGAGTTTGCGGGTAAACGCACGTTTGAATTAACTGAGAGACTACCCTGCCCCAGGTTTTGTTTAAAGGTTTTAATTTTGTGAAAAAGAAAAACTTCTACTTCTTTGGCTCGAAGGGGTTGACTAGGGATTATCTTCCTTATAACTCCAGTGTTTAGGATTTGAAAAAAACGCATGTACATCGTCAGCAAGGTCTGTTCAAAAGCATATTGTATGAGCTTATGGCATTGTTTTCGTCATCCTCCACCTAAAGGCTTGTAACTTTTAGCAAGAGTTGAATGTCATAAAGAGAGTAAAAAGCATAGTTTAAATATATTGAAAACGAATGGATGAATTCAAGACAAACATATGCAATGCATTAATGAAACAAAATTTGACATTAATAGATAATTGTTTGAATAACAAAAGAGATTACAACTTGGAAATTCAAATGAAACAAAAGCCTCTTTGTTTGAACATGTCACTGTAAGTGGTGAGCCTTTGAGAAACGGCAGAAGAATTCAGTCTGGCCATCTTGTGTGAACTCCAGCATTCCTTTGTCGATCAGGTTCTGAATCTTGTACTTCAGTTCCCAACAATCGTTAGTATCGTGTCCCGGGCTGCCGGAATGATAAACACACCTTCCCTCCAAATTATAGTTAGGAGAGGAAGATTTTGGGCTTGGATGAGGGTTAATCACCGTAATCAGCTTCATCTTCAACATGTGTTGCAATGCTTGTGACAGTGGCATGTTGATTTGGGTGAACTGCCTTTGAGGTCTTTCCACCCTTGGTTGATTGTTTCGTTGCTGTTGGTGAGGGCATTGTTGGACCCGTGAAGTAGTAGCAAATTGGGGAGGTCTTCCGACTTCTTGTCTCATGGGGGGTTGAGCAGTGACTTGATTTCCAATCCTGATTGTTCCCCCCATAAGGTTGCAACCATCTTGACGAAATTGGTTGACAAGAACTTTAAACTCTTCTTGTCCTTGAGCCAGATTTTGGATAAGAGCCATCTGCCCCACCAGCTGTCCCATCATTTGGACCTTCATTATGGCTATCTCGGTTTGTAGTTGTTCAAACTGGTCATCTTTATTTCCCTCAGGATTCCCCATGGTCATGCCCCTAGTGAGGAGAGCTTTCACCTCTTCATGCCCCTTGGATAGGTTCAATAACATCTCTTGAAGTTGAACGTTTTGAGCCTGGATGTCCTTGATAGTCTTCTTTAGAGCCATCTCTGGTGAAATAAACAGTAGGAAGATAAAAAGACCTGTATATGAGAAACCTGGCATGATATGATGCATGATATGTGGATGCATGTTTTTAAGGATCTCGCGGGGTAAAGACAAGAAAAAGTTAGGAGTTGAATTTTGATCAACATCTTTGATTGGAGAACTTTGTATCAGTGGATGTCCTTCCACGAGAATTAAGCTCACCATATCAAGTGGGTCATAGCCCTTGACTCCGATTTGTTGTACTTGATCTTTGACGGTGTTTGGTCAGAGGAAAATAAATCCCCCTTCCCCTTGCTAGACGGTTGGTTCATCATAACCTGCATCAAAGACCCTCGAGATCCTTGAAATGGTTATTGAAAATGCTATGGTATGATGTTATGATGTTATGTACAAGTATGCGAGGTAAGCAAGTGTATATACAAATAATCATATTCACACAAAGAAGACAAGTCCTTAGGTTTAGGCTTGCATGGAGTTTGTAGGTAAGTACCCTCTTGAAGTTTAGTTAGCTCAACCTGTCCTAGTTAATAGTAATCGTGTTCTAAGGGATCTCAATATCACTGACCTTTCCCATAAGCTTCATTCAATAAGCAACTGACTCGCAACCGAACAAAACTCAGGGGTCAAGTCTCAATGAGTGTAGCATCTAGTATCTACCAACTTCGGACTGCACCAAAGCCGGTCATCTCACTAGGTCCTAATGGCCATGTTGGTCAAGTAAGGTTCTAAGGTCAGTTGATGCTTCATGACACCACACGGTGGCCCCGTACTCTCCTTGACTGACTCAAGGGTTACCGGTACCAACTAAAGTGCCACATAACTGTAGCTACTGCTTCAACCGTGTCGGTGTACGCCACACAGTTCCCTCACGGTCTATTGCTACTTATCTAAAAGGTGTCCCCAAATCCGGGTGTAGGATTTAAAACAAACCCAAACAAGGAGCCAAAATGTAAAGAAAACTAATCAAACAATGTAAGCAAGTAAATGTGATCTAACCCTAAGGTAACCCCTTTTTTAAGAATGATTCCCCAGCAGAGTCGCCAGTTCTGTGATACGGTGGGAGAACTGACTTGATGTGTTTTGCGTTTTATCCCAAATGTTGCGGTTTAGCAAGAGTCGCCATCGACTTTTCTTTTATCCAAAAAGGAAAGGTGAAAAAGCACAGGAAAGACCTTTAGAGATGTTTTTGAGTTAGGAGGGTAGATTATGAAAAGGGAAGGTATTAGCACCCTTTCCATCCATGGTTTTCCATGGGCTCTTAGTTACTCGCTAGATCACTTTCTTTTTGTTTGAAGGTGCTTGTGTGTGGTTTTTTGAAAGTATTTTGAAAATGTAACTTTGCAATGATTCTTGTGTCTATAAGAATGTATGCAAAGTGTTTGTTTCGAAAATAGTTCAAAGATATGTTTGTGAGATGTGTTTTTTGAAAGTGATTTTGAAGATGTCTTTGTAACGGTTCTCGTCTCTATAAGAACGCGTACAAAGTGTTTGTTTCGAAAATATTTTCAAAATGAAAGTGTTGCTGTATTTTTTTTGTGAGAAAGCAAGTAACTGAGAGCGAACCTACCTACTCAAAAGGTCTTAGATGTGTTTTTCCTCCTCCTTTATATGTTGCTATCTTACCATTGATTTGGTAAGAAGCCCCACCGTTGGATGTGAAGGGACAAGCGTTGGGTCATCGTATGACCATGATAGCAATGTTGTGATATGACTTAGCACTATTCTTTTAGGGACTAAGGTCATTTTGAAAAGGCAACTTTGATAACATCATCGAGGGACTATGATCTTGTATTTTTCTATTTGTTTGTTCTAATACATCCCACATGCATAACATGACCATTTATTGTAAGGCAACAAGTGGAATTACCCTAAGGGTGCATGTGTACAAAGTGTGTTTGATTGCATGAATTTTTCTTTGATTTATTGGTGGTCTACTTGTTTGATTTTATCTTGCCATACACACCTAATTACTATACAATATAAGGAAAACAATAAATTGCGAAAAATGAAATTCTACGCTTTTACAATATTTAGGGGATGGGGGTACATATGTACGAAAGGGGATTGCAAGTTAAAATAAGCCCTAAGTTATTATTACAACCATATTGAAATTATAAGAAAGAAATAGACTTGTTTAGAAAATGTTTTTGTCTTTAAGGAAATCAAATAAAAGAAAATATTTTTATGTTTTTTATGTTAGTAAAAAAAAGATGAAAAGGAAAATAAATGCAAAATAGAAAAAAGCGTGTTGCTGCAAACAAAGAAACAAGGATCAGAAGTTCTGAAGCCAGGCGCGTGACTCAGCAGGAAAAGTCAGGGGGATCAGAAGTTCTGGATTCGTACACTCTGAGGTCCTGCAAAAAACGTCACAGGGAAAGGGAACGGAGGTTCTGGGTGGTGTTCAGCCAGTGAACCAAAAGTCATAAGTTCTATATTACACTGAAACAGTGAGAAAATGTCAGCAGCTCAATGTATTTTACATGTAAGCAGAACTCATAAATTATGTGTTGTGTTAGAAAAGTGAGTGAGTCATCAGAAGTTCAGTGTTGTGCTGACTCAGTGAATGAACCTTAGCAGTTCAGTGCACTATCAGTATGTGGGAATCAGAAGTTCAGTGTGTGTTAATAATGAGAAAAAACATAAAAGTTATGTGTGTTATCAGCAGGTGAAAATCAGAAGTTCTATATTACATTTCAACTCTTTTCTCATGTTAATCAGCATGTCAACAACTCATTCATTTTTGGCAAACAGTAAATCAGAAGAATAACAGCATAACAATTCATAGAAGTTTTAATCCTAAGTCTGAGTTTAGCATTATTCTAGAAGTTCTGATCCATAGTTTTTTAGTTCATGGAATGATATGTACAACATTAATACTATAATATTTACATGTTAATGATGTTCAGAATGAAAAGCAAGTAAAGTCAAGAAAAACTTACCTGAAGCGTGCTTGGAGCTTTGAGTGGCTTCTTTTTTATGTTCTGAGTCAGCAAGAGAGACAGAAGAGTGGTTGTGTTCTTTGGTTCAAAGGGAAGAACAAAGACTTATTTTTGTGTATGAATAATCTGGATTTTTATGAAGGTTTCACAACTTCCTTTTCTCTCTTTTGGCCAATCTCTCTTTTCAAAAGCCATCCCCTTGAACGTGTGATGGAGCCAAGTATTTATAGATGAATTTGCTGTGACTTTGGGGGGAAAAAACAAATAGGATTTGAACCTGTTTTGGAATTCTGTTCCTTTGCTTTTTCATCATAGTTTTCGTATGCTAGTTTGGTGTAATCATGAGATGCAGGCGTAGGCTGAGCCAGCTGTTGGTCACAGGTCTGCAGCAAGTTGTATAAGCAAGGTTTTGGGATTTGGTCATGTTCTGACCAAAGTGTTGAAATAGCCTTCATGTGCTGAAGCGTTGTCTTGTTTTTGAAGCAAGAATGGTGGCTGTCAGCAGGAATTAAGGAAAAGAAAAAAGCAAAGCATGGGCTTTATCAAGGTTGCTATCCCAAGACAGTAGAGGTACACGTGGTGAAAATCCGTTGGATAAAGACTCAGAAGGTGGTTGTGAGCATTAAATGAGCATTAAATGATGATGAGACTGATCACAACCAGAAATCCTACAATGTGAAACTCTACACCAAGGCTTTATTCTGGATCAAAAGTTCTGCTTCAGCGTAGCATTCCATCTTTTGATCCTCTTATCTTCTGGCTCCAGCATGTTCTGAAGGAACTTTCAGACTTTCTAGAAAGCTTGCAGCATGCTCCTTAACCCTCTTTGCATTACCCTAGCAAACTTTGACTGAACTTGCGTACATGCTGAAGAGACGTGTTCTAACTGAAGACTATGTGTTGAACCATGTTTACAACTTCTGACTACACCTGCCTGGAGGTTGGCTCAGAAGTTCTGAAGTTTCATTTTTCTTAAATACATTGAAAAATTCTAAATATTTAGAATTTTGACCTCTTGGATTTTGATGAAACAAAACTTCATATTTCAACGTGTCTTGATGAAATATTATTCTTGAAGCTTGATTTTGATCCAAAAGTCAAAGTTTGACTTTTCAGCGTGTAAATGACCATTTTGCCTTGATGGATGATTTCCTTGAAAAATTGCAGTTCAAGGCTTGGAATTTGATGGAAGAAAACTTGAGGATCCAAGGTGATTCCTTGAGAAATGAGAGGGCAAATTTTGGAGTACAACAACTGCCCCTGTTCAATCTTCTTAAACTTGAAGAGTTAGATCGGCGAGTTTTGCCGTTCGGGAATCGAAGGTGAAAGATGATTGGACACTAGAGTGCCCATAAATTTGCACTCGATGATGTGATGATGGAAGGAATGGGCTTCCAAATGCCATTTGGAGAGGTGATAGAATCTTGTCGGAGATGGGCTTGTAGATGCCATCCAAGAATGTTTGTTGAATTGTAAATTGTAAGCTGAAAGAATAAGTATCAGAATGGTGTCCGTGTCTGGCGCATATCTGAATTGTATCAAAAGTTGAATCTGAATGAGTGTCAGAATGGATTCCGGGTCTTGAGCGTATCTGAACTGTTTCAAAAGTTTAAATCTGAATGAGTATTAGAATGGCTTCTGGGTCTGGATCGTATCTGAACTGTATTAAAAGTTGAAATCTGAATGAGTATCAGAATGGCTTCTGGGCCTGGAGCGTATCCGAACTGTATCAAGAGGTTGAATCTGAATGAGTATCAGAATGGCATCCGTATCTGGTGCGTATCTGTACTGTATCAAGAGTTAAATCTGAATGAGTATCGGAATGGCTTCCGAGTCGGGAGCGTATCTGAACTGTATCAAAAGTTGAAATCTGAATGACTATCAGAATGGCTTCCGTGTCTGGACCGTATCTGAACTGTATCAAAAGTTGAAATATGAATGAGTATCAGAATGGCTTCCTTGTCTAGAGCGTATCTCAACTGTATCAAAAGTTGAAATCTGAATGAGTATCAGAATGGCTTCCGGGTTTGGAGCGTATCCGAAATGTATCAAGAGGTTGAATATGAATGAGTATCAGAATGGAATTCGTATCTGGTGCGCATCTGTACTGTATCAAGAGTTGAATCTGAATGAGTATCAGAATGGCTTCCGAGTCTGGAGCATATCTGAAATCTATCAAAAGTTGAAATATAAAAGTGTATCAGAATGGCTTCCGTGTCTGGAGCGTATCTGAACTGTATCAAAAGTTGAAATCTGAATGAGTATCAGAATGGCTTCCTTGTCTGGAGCGTATCTGAATTGTATCAAAAGTTGAAATCTGAATGAGTATCAGAATGGCTTCCGAGTCTGGAGCGTATCTGAACTGTATCAAAAGTTGAAATCTAAATGATTATCAAAATGGCTTTCGTGTCTGGAGCGTATCTGAATTGTATCAAAAGTTGGAATCTGAATGAGTATCAGAATGGCTTCCTATCTGGAGCGTACCTGAATTGTATCAAAAGTTGGAATCTGAATGAGTATCATAATGGCTTCCTTGTCTGGAGCGTATATAAACTGTATCAGAATGTGTTTTTGAATGAGTATCAGAATGGCTTCCAAGTCTGGAGTTTATCTGAACTGTATCAAGAGGTTGAATATGAATGAGTATCAGAATGGCTTCCGAGTCTGGAGCGTATCTGAACTGTATCAAAAGTTGGGTTGTTTGATGATGAGTCAGTGTAAAATTTCATCTGAGATTTCTTGAGAAGGAACCTGGTGTAGGGTTGCTTCCTGATGAGTCCGTGTAAAACTGCATCTTGGAAAGGAGGAACCTGTGTACGGTTGCCTGATGAAGAGTTCTTGTAAAACTGCATCTGAAATTTCCTGAGAAGGTACCTGTGTAGGGTTGCTTCATGATGAGTCAGTGTAAAGCTTCATCTGGAAAGAGGGAACCTGCGTAAGGTTTCCTGATGATGAGTCCGTGTAAAACTGCATCTGAAATTTCCTAAGAAGGAACCTGTGTAGGGTTTCTTCATGATGAGTTCGTGTAAAACATCATCTTAGAAAGGAGGAACATGTGTAGGTTTGCTTCATGATGAGTCAGTGTAAAACTTCATCAGGAAAGGAGGAACCTGTGTAGGGTTTCTTGACGATGATCGAGTAGATAGTTGTCCTGTCTGATTTTAGGTGTTAATCTCTGACCTGAGAATGAAAGATATTTTTCCTGGCTTGTTACAGGTATTAATCTTCAATCTCTTTATGTAGATAGTTTTCCTGGCTTGTTACAGGTATTAATCTGGAACTTGAAAAGGTTGCTGGTAGCCATCTATTGTTTGACCTTTTGCTGGAATGATAAAACGTTAGCTGTATGCAATGTCATGATGTATGAAATGCATGATGTCATGATGTTCTCAAAATAAATGAGATTGTGTTGTATGCACTTATCATGTATGTAAATAGGATGTGTGAAATGTTTATGAATGTATTTTTGTCTGGGAAAATAAATCCTTGACAAATGTCAGGAAGTCATTAAATCTCGGACTACTGTTGAAGAGTATGTGTGTCTTCAAACTTTTCTTAGAATGTTTCCACCGGGGGTTCCTGTTTTGTTGTTTGAGGAGAAACTCCGCTGGGGAGTATTGAAAACTCTGTGGGGAGAACGTTTATTCCTGCTTGGGAAAAGATTTCAGGAGTCTCGATTGTCCGTTGCTCTACTGGGGAGTCGAAGTTGAACTGATATCTGGTCAGGTCCAGGTTTCACAGTAACTTGTTGGGGATTGTAGAGTAGTGTACTGGGGAAGAGGAGTTGTGGTCCTTTGATTTGTAGTAGTTGGAGAGGTAAACTCAGGCTGGTGAATCTGTAGTTTTGTTGGGGAAATAAACCCTGTTGTCGGTCAGGTGAAAATCAGAAGTTCTATATTACAGATTCCTCAAGAATCTGTAGTTTTCCTTGAGATAAACCGGGTTGTGGTTGTACTCAAGAAAACTTTGGCAGTTGTCAAAGAAGTATTGTAATCAAGTTTTGATTAGTGAATTAAGTCCTCGTTGGAGAGAGGCGAAATCACCTTGGCGGGTGGACTGAAGTAGTTTGAGATTAAACGAACCAAGATAAAAACATCGTGTCTAATGTTTTTGATTTTAAGTTTCAATTCAACCACCCCCCACCCCGCCCCCCTTCTTGTGTTTTTCACTTCTTCAATTTGCATCAGAGCTCCTGGTTTTGAGTTCATACACTTAACCGTGTCAGTACAAGATCCAAGATTTAGAAAAACACTATGCTGGGACCAAGACAAAACATCAGCAATGACTATCATGAGGACAAGGACAGAATCAGCGGCAAACCTCCAGTATTTGATGGAGAAATTTTTGACTACTGGAAAGACAGAATTGAGAGCTTCTTTCTGGCTCATGATGCTGATCTATGGGACATGGTAATTGATGGATACACACATCCTATGGATGAAAGTGGTCAGAAGATAGATAAAAAAAGGATGTCTGACCAGCAAAAGCGTGATTTCAGAAACCATCATAAAGCCATGACAATACTTCTCAGTGCCATCTCATACTCAGAACATGAGAAGATCTCAAATAGAGAGACAACCAAAAACATGTTTAACTCTATGAGAGTGACGCATGAAGGCAACATACAAGTTAAAGAAACCAAGGCCCTTGCGCTCATTCAGAAATATGAAGCATTCAAGATGGAAGACAGTGAATCCATAAAAGCAATGTTCTCAAGATTCCAAATTCTTGTTGTTGGGCTGAAAGTTCTTGACAAAGGATATTCTACTACTGATCACGTAAAGAAAATCATCAGAAGTCTACCAAAGCAATGAAGGCCAATGGTCACTGCACTAAAGCTGGCTAAAGATCTCAACAAGATATCTCTGGAGGAACTTGTTAGCTCCCTCAGAAGCCATGAGATAGAGCTAGAAGAAGATGTGCTTCAGAAGCAAGGTAAGCCTCTAGCATTAAAATCTAACAAAAAATCTGATTCTAAGGTTTTGCAGGCTATGGAAGAAACTTCTGATGGATCTTCATCAGAAGAAGACGAATTGTCTCTTCTCTCCAGAAGGGTCAATCAACTGTGGAAGCAGAGACAAAGAAAATTCAGAAACTCGAGAAGATCAGAGAATCAAAATGAATCCTCCTCCAGATACAAAAAGTCTGAATCCTCCTCTGGAAAAAGAAGATCAGAAGCTTCTTCAGGTCACAGAAAGTCAAATAACAAAGACATCATCTGCTATGAGTGCAGTGAACAAGTGCACTACAAACGTGATTGTCCAAGACTTCAAAAGGAGAAACCCAAAAAGAAGTTCTTCAAGGAGAAGAAGAAAAGCCTCATGGAATCATGGGACAATTCAGACACTTTTGATGCTGACTCAGAGTTAGATGATGAAAGAGCCAACATCGCTCTTATGGCAAATGTGACAGAAGACAACGAAGCCTCTGATTCAGACTCAGAATTAGACACATAAGAGATATCTTTAGCAGCAAGGCTAAAACACCAGTCATGGTACTTGGACTCTAGATGCTCTCGACACATGACGGGAAGAAAGCATATGTTCCAAAGCCTGGAACTTAAACCTGGAGGCTGCATGGGCTTTGGAGGCAACAAGAGAGGGAAGATCATTAGATCTGGAACAATAGGTAATGGTAATCTTCCTTTTATCAATAATGTGCTTTTAGTTGATGGATTGATGCATAACCTGTTATCCATAAGTCAATTAAGTGATAACGATTATGATATAATCTTTAATCAAAATTCATGCAAAGCTGTTAGTAAGAAAGATTGAACTATCCTTTTTAATGGAAAGAGGAAAAACAAAATTTATAAGATAAAACTTTCTGAACTAAAAAGTCAGAATGTAAAATGCCTTCTCTCTATTAACAACGAGCAATGGGTCTGGCACAAAAGATTGAGGCATGTTAGTATGAGAAGAATATCTCAGATTAACAAACTCAATCTGGTCAGAGGACTTCCTAATCTGAAGTTCAGCTTAGATGCTCTGTGTGAAGCATGTCAGAAAGGAAAATTTGCAAAACCTACTTTTAAAGCTAAAAATGTTATTTCCACCTCTAGGCCATTAGAACTTCTGCACATAAACTTATTTGGACCAGTGAAAATTGTGTCTGTCAGTGACAAAAAGTATGGGTTAGCGATCGTAGATGACTATAGCAGATGGACATGGGTAAAGTTGACACAAGGATGAGTCATATTTTGTGTTCGTTGCATTCTGTAACCAAGTTCAGAATGAAAAGGATCTTAGAATTATCAAAGTCATAAGTGATCATGGTGGAGAATTTGAAAATAAAAAATTTGAAACATTTTTTAATGAAAAATGCATTTGGCATGACGTCTCTTTTCCTAGAACTCCCCAACAAAATGGAGTTGTAAAATGAAAGAATAGAATATTGCAAGAAATGTCCAGAACCATGATCAACGAGACTAACATTGCTAAGATCTTCTGGGCATAAGCAATTAACACAATGTGTTATATTCAGAATAGAATCTCTATAAGACCTATTCTGGAAAAGACTCCATATGAATTATGGAAGAACAGAAAGCCCAACATTTCTTATTTCTATCCTTTTGGATGCAAATGTTTTATTCTGAATACTAAAGATCATCTGAACAAGTTTGACTCTAAAGCACAAAAGTGTATTATGTTAGGATACTCTCAAGAGGGTACAGAGTATACAATACAGAAACATAGATTGTTGAAGAGTCAATCAGTGTTAGATTTGATGATAAGGTTGACCCTCAAAAGTCAAAGCAAAATGAATCTTTTGCAGATATAGAAGTTGAATTCATAAGTACTGAAGAGAACTCATCAGAAGTTCCCAATAGAGACGCTTCAACAACTTCAGAAAGAAATGTTACAAGTGCTCCAGTACCTTCTGTTGATCAACTCCAGAAAAGGTTATCCAAAATCAGCATAGCTCACCCAGAAGATAAGATCCTGGGAAAGAAGGATGATCCAATCAGAATAAGATCAACATTAAGAAACTATGATGAATCCCTCATGTGACTGGTCTCACTGATTAAACTAACAACAATTGATGAAGCTCTTTTGGACAATGACTGGATTCTGGAAATGCAGGAGGAATTAAACCAGTTCACCAGAAATGACCTATGGGATCTGGTTCCCAAACCAAAAGGATTCAACGTCATTGGAACAAAGTGGGTGTTCAGAAACAAACTCAATGAGCAAGGAGAAGTCATCAAAAACAAGGCACGACTGGTGGCACAAGGTTATAGTCAGCAAGAGGGGATGGACTATACATAAACCTTTGCTTCAGTTGCCAGGTTAGAATCCATCAGACTCTTAATCTCCTTTGCTGTAAATAATGGCATCACTCTGTATCAGATGAATGTCAAAAGTGAATTCTTAAATGGTTACATAGATGAAGAGGTATATGTGCAGGAACCCCCTGGGTTTGAAAATTCCAAACACCCAAAATATGTTTTCAAACTAAAAAAGTCACTCTATGGTCTAAACAAGCTCCCAGAGCTTGGTATGAAAGACTAAGTAACTTCCTATTAGAAGAGGAATAAACTAGAGGGAAAGTGGACACAACCTTATTCTGTAAGACATTTAAGAATGACATTTTAGTTTGTTAGATTTACATAGATGATATCATTTTTGGATCCACTAAACCTTTTGTGGGAAGATAATTTGGTAAGTGCATGCAGGCAGAGTTTGAGATGAGCTTAATGGGGGAACTTAAATTCTTTCTGGGCATTCAGATAAACCAAACTCCAGAAGGAACTTACATTCATCAGGGCAAATATGTCATAGAACTTGTAAAGAAATTTGACCTCTCAGAATGTAAGCCCTCAAAGACTCCAATGCATCCCACGTGCATTCTGGAAAAGGAAGAGGTAAGTAAAAAGGTAGAACAGAAAATCTACAGAGATATGATTGGATCTCTCCTTTATCTGACGGCTTCAAGGCTTGATATTTTATTCAGTGTTTGCTTATGTGATAGATTCCAATCAGATCCTAGAGAATCTCACTTAACAACAGTTAAGCGAATTTTCAAGTATCTGAAAGGTACTACTAATCTGGGTTTGTTTTATAGAAAATCCAATAAATACAGCTTAGTAGGATATTGTGATGCATACTTTGCTAGAGACAAAGTAGAGAATAAAAGAACTTCTGGAAGCTACCAGTTTCTGGGAGACAACCTGATCTCATGGACCAGCAACAGACAGTCCACAATAGCATTGTCAACACCTGAAGCTGGATACATAGCAGCTGCTAGATGTAGCACTCAAATGCTTTGGGTGAAAAGTCATCTTGAAGACTTCAACATATTTGAGAGTAACATTCCTATCTTCTGTGATAACACTTCTGCCATATGTCTATCCAGAAATCCCATTTTTCATTCTATGGCTAAGCATATAGAAATAAAACATCACTTTATTAGGGATTATATTCAGAAAGGAATTCTCACTTTAAAATTTATTGACACAGACCATCAATGGGCTGATGTGTTTACAAAACCCCTTTCTGAAGATAGATTCAATTTCATTCTGAATCATCTCAGCATGAAATTGTGTCCATAATAAAATGTTTTATTTGCATATTCTAACCCTTAAAATTTTAGTTTTATGTGAACATCTGATCAACTTGTCTTCAAAAGTTAGGAGTACAGTTGCATCAGAATCTATCTATGAAGATCTTAACTTTTCATTTTAAGGATAGAGGCGTGCAATTCACACCATCAAACATTTGTCATCCTCTCACAAGCTACCTTCTGAAGTTGAACACACATTCAAATTCTGAAGGGTCTGAGGCTCTGATTGGATGCATTGAGACACTTGTCATTGGTAACTGTTCAATATCTCTCTAAAACCCCTAATTTCAGGTTTCATTAATTCAGTATAATCATTACTTATTTTCTCTTTCTTACTGATTAAGTTTTCTACAGAACTTATATAAACTCAATTTACTATTTCATTCATTAACGTTTTACCACCATCAATACTCTCTCTTACTCTAGTTTTTCAAAAACCCTTTCTATCAATTTTCTTCAAAGAATATGTGTGAACAATGGCATCCTCGTCAAGTCTCAAGAATCTCAACAGTGCTCCTGGTTCTTCATCAACTGAACAATATGAGGAGCCCATTAGATTACTACTCACTCCGATCGACAACCTTGAATTTCTCTGTGAATTGATCGTCGATTTTGAAAGCTTACAAGAAAATGGGTTTAATATGTATGAAGATGTAACTGAACAGGGATGGAACAAATACTTTGATCCTATGTTGGGTCCATCTTTTCCCATTCTTGTTAAAGAGTTTTGGATTCATGCTACTTCATCCAACCACCAGCTCACGTCATATGTTATGGGGAAGAAGATAGTGATTACAAAAGGTTTGATTGGGAAACTCATTGGATACAATGGCGGCGGAGTCAGATGCATTGATATGGATGATAAGTGTTCTGACCTAAAATCCATTGCTAGGGTCATCTTCACTTCTGTATAGCCATCCAGCAAGATCAGAGACTTGAAAGATCATTACAGAATCTGGGCTAGAATAATTCTTGGATGTATCAATCACAGGAAGCCTACAAGCTCCCCTGATTACATAAACATTGATTAGCAGTTTCTGATATACTTCATTGCAAAGAAGACCAAAATAAACCTTTCACATTTGCTCTTCAACCATCTCAGAACAAGTGTGAAAGAGACAAGAGAAGAAGAAAGAACTAAAAGAGATTGGATTCCTCTAGGAAGATTGATTTCAGATATTATAATGTAAAACAGGCTGATAGAACATCTCATAGAGGCTCAAGAAATCAGTACTCTGGAAGCAACTATTGGGAAACCTCTGAATGCCAAGAATCTGAAGAAAATGAAAATTACTGAAAGCATTAAGAAGGAACCAAAAATTGCTTCTCATTAGGTCATCATGTCTAGGAGAATCCCTCTGAAGGATTTTCCACTATTCTCTGAGATAGATGCCTCTTCAGAGATTATAGTTAGATACCTTGAAGCTTGCAAGGAAAACGGGACTATTCCAGAAATCAACATCCAAGACCTGCACAAGGCAGCTCCAGAGGTTGTACTAAAGAAATCCAGAAAGATGAAGGTAGCAGGAGAAGGATCCTCTCAGAGGACACACAAAGCTGCGAAAAAGAAAAGTAACACATCTTTTGTTTCTGTTGTAGAATCAATAACTATTCCAACATCTGAAACCATTCCCCCTCAACCAACAGAAAGTCCTTCACCCCAAACATTTGAGGATTTTGACATAGAGTTGGACCCATCTGTAACTCTTGGAAATTTCTTAAATGAACCTCACTCCCCCAATCCAAATACAGAATAACATCAACCAGAACTTGCAACAGTTCTCTCTGATATTGAACTGTTTGATCAAAAAATTTCCTCACCTATCCCGGAAAATCCAAACACTCAATCTCAACAACCAGAAAATCCACAACCACACTCTCCTCAACCAGAACATTAAAACCTCAACTCACCCCAACCAAAAAATGAAAACCCTCTCACTCCACAATCTAAAAATCCATCTTCTGAAACACTTGAACCAGAAATTCAACACGCTACCGCAGACCAATCAGAAGACTCCCTTACAGACTCTAATACCACTACCCCAATTCCTGGAATAACATAACCTCTTATGGTTCATTACCTCTCTCCATTCATGATATTCCAGAAATACCTTCACCATATGAATCCACACCACCAAACACCCCTAACTCACCAATCCTGATTTCTGATTCTTCAACTCCCTCACCAATCAACCGTCCAACTGACCACCTTAGAACTGTCATTAATCTAGACGCGTTGGACCATCTAGCTTCCACCTCAAACAAAATTTCCATCCCCAAACCTAAACCAACCTTAACCAAATCAGATGTTGGTAAGAACCTGTTGATTTTTGAAATAGAAATACAGGAATGGGTTACTTATTTGAAGCAAGCAAGTCAAGAGAGTTCTAATCCTGCTGCTTCTGATTCTCTATGGGATAGATTCAGAAAATGGTTCAACTCAGAAACCCAGAAGCTGAAATAATTGAGCTATGAAATGGCTCAGCAGAACTTCAGTGATCAGCTGAAAGCCTTCAAAGATCAAGTTCTAAGCCACTGGGACAAGAAAGAAATTCTTCTGCTTAAAAATGCTCCCTGGAAAGAGCACCAACCTTCAGAAGCAACTGAACCAGATTCTGATAGTCACCCTCTGACTACTGGTCCAGAAAAGGTAATTGCCACAGAAGAAGTTGTTCAATCATAAGAGGCTGCAGAGTGTTTTGATCGACATCCAACCCCTGAAGATACACCAACTTTGTCTCTAGTCATGCAAACTCTGGAAGAGTTGAAGAAGGAAAATTCCTTAATTCATGCCAGACTTGATAAGCAAGAAAACAAAAACAAAGAGATCAGGGATATATTGGATAAACAAGAAGATACAACAAAAGAAATCAAAGACATTCTGGGAAAGAAGGAAGAATCAAGCACCCAGATTAAGAGCTTGTTGGAAGCGTTGTTCACACGACTTCCCCTCCTTCTTAGATTTTCTTTAACTGTTTATCTGTATTTTTCATCTTATCCTCTTTGTTTCTGAAAAATGTCATTGCATTCTATTTTTAATATAAATCATCTTGTTTGACTTTGATTATATTGCTTTTTGATACCAGACAAAAAGGGGGAGAACGTAAGACATTTTAAATAACAGTATACCGGGACAAAGTCTCAAACATTCTAAATATCTTAACCTCTATGTTTTCTGAAAAGCTTGAACAGGAACATATTCTGATAAAGACAGAAGGAGATGCATCAAAAGCTCTGACGAGAAGGAACTTCATGGAAGTAACTCATCTCTATCTGAGTAATCAACTCAGGGGGAGACTCTCTTAAGCTTTTTGTTCTATATTTTTCATTGAAAACCCTAGTTTTTGTCATCACCAAAAAGGGGGAGATTGTTAGAACATAGTTTCATTCTACAACCCTTAATTAGAGTATTGATGATAACAAACACAAAGAAAAAATATGCACTATAAATTTGTGTTATTTTGTATGCAGAAGTTCTGACTGAAACAACATCAAAAGTTAAGCTACAGAAGCTTTCAAGATGAGGTAATCAGAATGTTTTGAAGAATGATGATCAGAATCTCCGCTAAAGTAAATGATACTCTGATTCTGAACAAAAGTCTAATATACCATCAGATCTTCACATCTCTGAGTCATCAATATTCTGAAGTAAAATCAGCATGCAAGATTCTAGTTCTGAAGCGTTACTTTTCAATAAAGACAATATCATATGCAACAGCTTCATTCAGATAAGAATCTTCTCAATATGAAAAGAGCATTGAGTGTCCATTATCACGCTTTATGTTGAACAAGATTTCCACGCCTATATAAACAAGCTTAAAGGACAAATCATTAACGATTTTGAATATACAACTGCTCATACATCTAAAACGCTACAAACATTCATATTCACTCATACGCTCAAATTGTGTAATATATCACAGTAGTGATACAGTTTTTGTAACGAAAAACAACAGTACACAGTAAATCATTTTCTTTTAATTAAGCTAGTTTTCCTTGAGATAAACCGGGTTGTGTTGTACTAAAGAAGACTTTGGCAGTTGTCAAAGTAGTATTGTAATCAAGTTTTGATTAGTGAATTAAGTCCTCGTTGGAGAGAGGAGAAATCACATTGGTGGGTGGACTGGAGTAGTTTGAGATTAAACGAACCAGGATAAAAATATTGTGTCTACTGATTTTGATTTTAAGTTTCAATTAACCCCCCCCCCCTTCTTGTGTTTTTCACTTCTTCAATCTTCATGGCTTGTTTAAATAAGCGCGACATGGATGATCACTTGGAAACTTGATTAATGACAGTTAAGGTGCTTTCCAAAAATAAAGATCCTTGTTCCCTTCTAGCCGTTACTCTTGAAATGGAAATATTTGATTTGTAACACTTCATAACATTGAAGTATCTGTTGCTGCTTGCTTCAGAACTTTTGAAGAATAGAGCCATAAGATACTGTTTGCAGCCTTAGACTTTCTTTCCATGAGTTTTATAATCAGAGTTGAAACATCTTTTTAGCGTAACTTCTGATCTTCTTTCATCATTTATTTTGAGAGTTGTTTTACAATCACAGCAGAAACAACTTTATAGCTTATCTTCTGATCTTCTTATATCAAAACTTCTCTACAAAACAAAATATAATTTTAGAGTGCCTAATTCTTCTTTGTGTTTGTTATCATCAAAACTCTTACAATGGTTGTAGAATCAAACTATGTTATAAAAATCTCCCCCTTTTTGATGATGACAAAAACTAGGATATTTCAATCAAAATAAACTGAACATAAAGCATTATATGGTCTCCCCCTAAACTGAGTACTCAGATAGAGATGAATTACTTCCCTGAAGTTCATTATGATTAGAGATTTTGATGCATCTACTTCTGTCTTCATCAGAATTTTGTTCCTGTTTTGCTTTCAGAAAAAAAGAAACGAGAAGTTATGATATTCAAAATGTCTGAGACTGTGTCTCGATATACTGTTATTAGAAATATCTTACGTTTCCCCATTTTTGTCAAGAATCAAAAAGCAATATAAACACTAATATCCAGAATCAAAAGTTGAGTTGTATTAAAATTTATTGCAATAACACGTTCAGAGGAAAACAAAAGTGAATACAATAAAGAAAACTAATTTTAAACACTAAGATTGAGGTGGAGGAAGTCGTGTGAAAAAGGATTCCAGCATGCTCTTAATCTGAGTGTTCGATTCCTCTTGTTTTCCCAACATTCCTTTAATTTATTTGCATGTGTCATCTTGCTTGTCTAATCTCTCCTTGATCACTGCATTTTCTTTCTTTAACTCCTCCAGAGTTTGCATAACCAGAGATGAGGAAGGTATATCCATAGAAGCTACAAGCTTCTCAGAACAAGCTGTAGCAGGTTCTGACGCAGTGGCTTCTTTAGTCTCTTTGCCTTTGTCTTGAACAACAACCAGGGGAATATTATCAGAGAATGGTTCATCAACTTCTGAAGGCTGGCGCTCTTTTCCAGGGAGCATTATCCAGCAGAAGAATATGTTTTTTTTCCCAGTGACGCAGAACTTTATCCTTGAAAACATTCAGCTGATCACAGAAGTTCTGTTGGGCCATTTCATAGCTTAACTCCTTGAGTTTATGGGATTCAGAGTTGAACCATTTTCTGAACTGGTTCCAGTGAGAATCAGAAGTAGCAGGATTCTGATTTTCTAAGCATGCTAGCTTCAAAAAGTTAACCCATTCAATTATCTTTGTTTCAAATATCAGTAAATTTATACCAGCATCTGCCTTGGTGATAGTTGGTTTTGGTTTTGGGACATCAATTTTGTGAGAGTTAGAGGGAAGGTTATCCAACACTTCTAAGTCTATTAAAGTTCTTAGGTGATCTTCTGGAGGGTTACTATGAGAGGGAGAGGGAGAATCAGAAATGATAATGGGTGATGGAGGTGTGTGTGGTGGAGTGTAATGGTAAGAAGATGGGATTTATGGAATGTCATGAATTGAGAGAAGTTGTCGAACCATGAGAGGTTTTGTTATTCCAAGAATTGGTGTGGGGGTATCAGAGTCAATATTTGGATTTTTTGGTTGGGAAGCGTGAGCGTTTGGATTTTCAGAGTGGGTAGCTTGGAAGTTTGTATTTTCTATGTGGGGAGGTTGAAATTTTGGATCAAATTGATCAATATCAAAAGGAACTTGAGCAGGTTCTGGCTGATTTTGGTCAAGATGTGCATTGGGAGAGTGTGGTTCGTTCAAAATATTTTCTAGTGTGACTGAAGGGTCAAATTCTATATCAAAATCATCAAAAGTTTATGGTGAGGGGTCTTCTATTGGTTTTTAGAGAGGAGGGTGTTTCAGATGTTGATAAAATCACTGATTCTACAACAGAAATAAAATAAGAATTACCTTTCTCCTTAGCAGCTTTTGGTACCTTTAGAGAAGATCCTTCTCTTGCAGCTTTCCTTTTTCTGGATTTCTTGAGAACAACTTCTGGAGCCTGTTGACACAGATCACAAATGTTTAACTCTGGATTAGTCTCATCCATCTTGCATGCTTCCAGATATCTGACAATGATTTCTGGTGAAGCATCTATTTGAGAGAACAGAGGGAAATCTTTCAGAGAAACTCTTCTTGATGTGGTGACTTCTTTGGTTGTGATAGTTGGATCCTTCTTAATGTTGTCAATGATTTTCATCTTCTTTAAATTCTTAGAATTGATAGGTTTTCCAACACATGCTTCCAGAGTGTTGATCTGATGAGCTTTAGTTAGATATTCTACTAATTTGTTTTCAGTTAGAATATCTGATATCAGCCTGCCCAGAGGTATCCAATCCCTCTTAGTTCATTCTTATTCTCTGGTTTCCTTCACACTTTTCTTCAGATGATTGAATAACAGATGAGGAAGATTTATCTTTGCCTTTGTTGCAATGAAATACAATAGAAATTGTTGGTCAATATTGATGTAATCAGGAGAGCTTGTGGGCTTCTTGTGGTTGATACAGCCCAAAATAATTTTTGCTCAAATTCTGAAGTAGTCCTTCAGATCTTTAATTTTTTTATGGGTGGCCAGAGGTAAAAATCTCTCTTGAGATTGTTGTTAGGTCATAACATATTTCTGCCATATCGCTGCAACAAATTCCTCCGCCGTTATGAGCAATCAACGTTGCAATCAGATCTTCAAGGTGTGTGTGTGGGGGGGGGGGGGGGGGGGATGGAAGAGAACCCACCCTTTGCGGAGGCTTTGGGGAAGTCGGAATAGGAGAGCACTCATCTTGGGGTGGGCTTACTACTTATATGTTTTCCGCAGTTATCCGCTCCACACTTGGCTACCCAGCATTTACCGTTGGCACAATAACTGGCACACTAGAGGTATCCAATCCATCTTAGTTCTTTCTTCTTCTCTGTTTTCCTTCACACTTGTCTTCAGATGATTGAATAGAAGATGAGGAAGATTTATCTTTGCCATTGTTGCAATGAAGTACAATAGAAATTGTTGGACAATGTTGATGTAATCAGGAGAGCTTATGGGCTTCCTGTGGTTGATACAGCCCAAAATAATTTTTGCTCAAATTCTGAAGTAGTCCTTCAGATCTTTAATTTTGTTTGATGGGTGCCCAAAGGTAAAAATATTTCTTAAGATTGTTGTTAGGTCAGAACATATCGCTGCAACGGATTCCTCCGCCGTTATGAGCAATCAACCTTGCAATCAGATCTTCAAAAATTGCAATCTTCTTCCCCATCACATATGAAGTTGCTTGATGGTTTGATGTAGAGGCATGAATCCAGAATTCCTTGACCAATTTTGTGAAAGCTGGACCCAGAAGACGATAAAAATATCTGGTCCATCCTTGAAATTCCACATCTGGTGTAAGATCATAGGCGTTTTCCTTCATGTTTTCAAAATCAATGATGAGTTTGTAGAGAACCTCTAATGAATCAATGCGGGTCAATAGAGTTATTGACGGTTCTTCGTATCTTTCTATAGTTGACGAAGATGAACCAGGAACACATTGAGGGTTCTGAGCGCTTGAAGATGAAGCCATTGTTCACATAAACTGTTGAAGGTTTTTTGAAAGAAAGTTTTCCACACGAAAAGTAGAGAGAAAACAGTAGCGAGAAGAAGTGAGAGTGAAAGTGAATGGTGTATTTATAATAAAATTGAAAACTTAATTAGCAAGAAAAGTGGAAAAAAATTAATGATTACATAACATTATTGACTCCTGAAAATAGGGAGATGGCGTGGAGATATAGAACAGTTACCAATATAACACGAGTCTCAATGCATCCAATCAAAGCTTTAATCCCTTTAGAATTTGAACGCGTGTTAAGCCATAGAAGGACGCTTGTGAGAAGATGACAAATGTTGATGATGTGAACTTCATCCTTTTATCTTTGAAGTGAACCATTTGGAAACTGTTCAGATCTTCTTAGATAGATCCTGATGCAACTTTCCTTCTAACTTCTGAAGAATTGTTGATCAGATGTTCACAGGAAAAACATAAAATTCTGAGGGTTAAAGAATATATAACTAAACCTCATATTCTGGACATAATTTCATGTTGAGATGTTTCAGAATGAAATTAAACCTATCTTCAGAAAGTGGTTTATTGAAGACATCAGCCCATTGATGCTTTGTGTCAATAAATTTTAAGGAAAGAATTCCTTTATGAATATAGTCCATAATAAAGTGATATTTTATTTCTATATGCTTACCCTAGAATGTAAAATAGGATTTCTAGATAAACAAATTGCAGAAGTGTTATCACAGAATATAGGAATATTACTCTCAAATATATTGAAGTCTTCAAGCTGACTTTTCATCCAGTGCATCTGTGTGCTGCATCCAGCTGCTGCTATGTATTCAGCTTCAGCAGTTGATAATGCAATTGTGGATTTCCTCTTGCTGGTCCATGAGATCAGATTTTCTCTCAGAAACCGACAGCTTCCAGATGTGCTTTTTCTTTCTACTCTGTCTCCAGTAAATTCAGCATCATAGTACCCTACTAATTTGTATTCACTGGTTTTTCTATAAAATAGACCAAGATTAGTAGTACCTTTCAGATACTTTAAAATTCTCTTAACAATTGTTAAGTGAGATTCTCTAGGATTTGATTGGAATCAGCCACATAAACATACACTATACTGAATATCAAGTCTTGAAACTGTAAGATATAAGAGAGAACCAATCATACCTATGTAGATATTCTGTTCTACCTTTTTACTTACCTCTTCCTTTTTCAGAATGCATGTAGGGTGCATTAGAGTCTTGGCTGGCTTGCATTCTGATAAGTCGAATTTCTTCAGAAGTTCTTTGACGTATTTGCTCTGGTGTATGTAAGTTCCTTCTAGAGTTTGATTGATCTGAATGCCCAGAAAGAATTTGAGTTCTCCAATCAAGCTCATTTCAAACTCTTTCTGCATGGACTTAGAAAATTCTCTTCCCAAAGAGGCTTTAGTAGATCCAAAAATAATATTATCTACATAAATTTGACAAACTAGAATGTAATTCTTAAATGGCTTATAGAGTAAGGTTGGGTCCACTTTCCCTCTGGTGAAATCATTTTCTAACAGAAAGCTACTAGTCTTTCATACCAAACTCTGGGAGCTTGTTTCAGACCATATAATGATTTCTTTAGTTTGAAACATATTCTGGATGTTTGGAATTTTCAAAACCATGGGGTTGGTGAACATAAATTTCTTCATCAATGTATCCATTTAAGAATGCACTTTTGACATCCATCTGATAGAGAGTGATGCCATTATTTACAGCGAAGGAAATTAAAAGTCTGAAAGATTCTAACCTGGCGACTGGAGCAAAGTTTTTTGTATAGTCTATCCCCTCTTGTTGGGTATAACCTTCTGCAACCAGCCGTGCTTTGTTTCTGATGACTTTTCCTTGTTCATTTAGCTTGTTTCTGAATACCCATTTTGTTCCAATGACGTTGAACCCTTTTGGCTTGGGAACCAGAACCCATACATCATTTCTGGTGAATTAGTTTAATTCCTCCCACATAGAGAGTATCCAATCATTGTCCAGAAGAAATTCATAAATGGAAGTTGGCTCAATCAAAGACACTAATCCCATGAGAGATTCTTCAGAGTATCTGAATGTGGATCTTGTTCTGATTGGGTCTTATTTCTTTCCAAGAATTTTGTCTTCAGGATGAGCTAGGCTGCTTCTGGATTGTCTTCTCTGGAGTGGTTCTTTAGATGTTGTTGTAATATTTGTGACAACTCCTTCTGATGTTGTTTATGATTCCTTGTGAGGAACTTATGATGCAGTGTCTTCAGTACCTGTAAATTGGACTTCTATATCTGCAAAAGATTCATTTTCCTTTGACTTTTGAGAGCCATGCTTGCCATCAAATCTAACACTGATTGACTCTTCTACAATCTGTATTTTTGTGTTGTATACTCTGTAGCCTCTTGAGCGTTCAAATTATCCTAACAAAATACACTTTTGTGCTTTACAGTCAAACTTGTTCAAATGTTCTTTAGTTTTAAGAATAAAACAAATACATCCAAATGGATGGAAATACGATACGTTTGTATTTCTATTATTCCACGGTTCATATGGAGTCTTATCCAGAATAGGTCTTATGGAGATTCTATTCTAAATGTAACACGTTGTGTTAATTGCTTCTTCCAAGAAGTTCTTAGCAATGTTAGTATCGTTGATCATTGTTCTGGCCATTTCTTGTAAATTTCTGTTCTTTCATTCTACAACTCCATTTTGTTGGAGAGTTCTAGGACAAGAGAAATCATGAGATGTTATTCTCATTAAAAAATATTTCAAATTTTTTGTTTTCAAATTCTCCACCATGATCACTTCTGACTTTAACAATTCTAAGAACTTTTTTGTTTTGCACTTGGTTACAGAAGGCAAATAACACAGAGTATGACTCGTCCTTGTGTCTTAAGAACTTTTCCCATGTCCACCTGCTATAGTCATCTACGATCACTAATCCATACTTCTTGCCACTAATGGATGCAGTTTTCACTGGTTCAAATAGATCTATGTGTAGAAGTTCAAATGGTCTAGAGGTAGAAACAACATTTTTTGCTTTAAAAGGGGGTTTTGCAAACTTGCCTTTTTGACATGCTTCACACAGAGCATCTAAGATGAACTTCAGGTTAGGAAGTCTTCTGACCAGATTGAGTTTGTTAATCTGAGATATTCTTCTCATACTAGCATGCCCCAATCTTCTGGGCCAGACCCATTGCTCATCATTAAGAGACAATAGGCATTTTACATCATGGATTTTTAGTTCAGAAAGTTTTATTTTGTAAATGTTATTCTTTCTCTTTCCATTAAAGAGAATAGATCCATCTTTCTGACTAACTGCTTTACAGGATTTTTAATTAAAGATTATATCATAATCATTATCACTTAATTGACTTATGGATAACAAGTTATGCATTAATCCATCTACTAACAGAACATTAGTAATAGAATGAATATTATAGTTACCAACTGTTCCAGAGCCAATGATCTTCCCTTTCTGATTTCCTCCAAATTCATATGTAGCCTCCAGATTTAAGCTCCAGGCTTTGGAACATATGCTTTCTTCCCGTCATGTGTTGAGAGCATCTAGAGTCCAGGTACCAGGATTGGTGTTTCAGTCTTGCTGTCAAAGATATCTGCTACATATATAATTTTATCCTTAGGTACCCATATCTTTTTGTGTCCTTGTTTGTTAGAGTTACCAAAATTATGTTTGAATTTTAGTTTAGTAGAGAAATCATTATTGGTATATTTTAAGTCATGTACGTGCCCATAGGTAAGTGATATTTCAGAAGAGTGCATTTAATAACCAAATCCTTGACTTTCTTAGGTTGGGATACTTTACCTTTGTATCCTATCCCTTTTCTTCGATTTCTGCTAACTCCATCGATCATTGAAGCCATCTTGCTTCTATATATGTTTTTAGCGAGGAACTTCTGAAAGTCGTGATCATATTCCTTTTATGATTTTATCAGGGTTACTAGGAACTTCTGAATCAATTTCCTTCGGAATATTTTGTAAATAATTTTCAAGTTTTAAAATTTTTTCTTTCAGCTAAGTGTTTTCCAGACTCATATTCTTAGTTTCTTCAGAGTCATAAACTAGATCCTTTTTATGGTTCTTGTTTATGACTCGAAGCTTCTGATACCTTTCTAGAACTTCTAACAGACTCTCCTCTAATTGAGATCAAGAAAAGTTAGAAAATACCTCTTCTGCCTCTGAGTCTGATTCTGATCTAGATGATCCAGTATCTTCTGATATGTTTGCCATCAGGGTAACGTTGGCTCTTTCATCTTATGATTCAGTGTTTGCTTATGAAGAGTCTGATTCATCCCACATTTCCATGAGACTTTTCTTCTTCTCCTTAACGAACTTCTATTTAGGTTTCTTCTTATGAAGCCGTGGACAGTCGCTTTTGTAGTGCCCTTGTTCATTGAACTCGTAGCAGACAATGTTTTTGTTTCTTGACTTTTTGTATTCAGAAGATGGTTCGGATTTTCTATATCCAGACGATGATTCAGACTGATTCCCTGTTCTTCTGGAATTTCCTAACTTCCTTTGCTTGTGCTTCAACAGTTGCTTTACTCTTTTGGAGAGAAGAGATAATTTGTCTTCTTCTAATGAGGAACCACCGGAGTTGTTTTCTATTTCTTGCAAAACTTTAAAATCATATTTTTTGTTAGATTTGAGGGCTAAAGGATTACCTTGCTTATGGGGATCATCATCTTCTAACTCTATCTCATGACTTCTGAGATAACTGACAAGTTCTTCTAAAGATATTTTGTTCATATCTTTTCCCAGTTTGAGAGAAGTGACCATGGGTATCCATTTCTTTGGTAAATTTCTGATGATCCTCTTTACAATATTAGCAGTTGAGTATCCTTTTTCCAGAACATTCATCCTAGCAAACAGAATTTCAAATCTTAAGAACATTGCTTCAATGGAATAATCTTCTTCCATTTTGAAGGCTTCATACTTCTGAATAAGCGCAAGGGATTTTGTTTCTTTTACTTGCGTGTTGCCATCATGCGTCATTCTCAGAGAATCAAACATGTGTTTTGTTGTCTCTCTATTTGTGATCTTCTCATACTTTGAATATGAGATGAGACTCAAGAGAATAGTTATGGCCTTGTGACGATTTCTGAAGCCTCGCTTTTGATGATCTGACATTCTTTTTTTGTCAATCTTCTGCCCACTTTCATCAACAAGATGTATGTACCCATCAATCACCATATCCCAGAGATCAGCATCATGAGCCAAAAAGAAGCTTTCAATTCTGTATTTCTAGTAATCAAAGTTCTCTACATCAAAGATTGGAGGTTTTCCGCTGATTCTGTCTTTCTCATCATGGTAGTCATTGCTGATGTTCTGACTTGGTCCCACCATATTCATTTTCTTATCTTGGATCTTTTACTGACACGGTTAAGTGCTTGAACTCAGAACCAGGCGCTCTGATGCCAATTGAAGAATGGAAAAACACAAGAAGTGGGGGTTGAATTGGAATCTTAAAATTCAATGAAAAGAACACGTTGATTTTTATCCTGGTTCGTTTGAACACAAACTACTCCAGTCCACCCGCCAAGCTGATTTCGCCTCTCTCCAACGCCGTATTAATCCACTAATCAATCTTGATTACAAGTCTACTTTGAAAACTTCCAAAGTCTTCTTGAGTATAACAAGAACCCGGTTTTTCTCAAGGAAATTCACTAAATAATATAAGAATAAACAGTGTACATTATTGTTTCTTACAAAACAGTATCACAATATAGTGATGTTTTACACAATTGAAAATATTGAATGTTTGAGGATTATAGATGATTGCAGCATTGTTGAGTATGTGTGAAATCGTAAACGATTTATCCTCAAGGATTATTTAAATAGGCGCATCATGGATGATCATTTGGAAACTTAATTAATGACAGTTAAGGTGCTTTCCAAAAATAAAGATCCTTGTTCCCTTCTAGCCGTTATTCTTGAAATGGAAATATTTGTTTTGTAACGCTTCAGAACATTGAAGTATCCCTTGTTACTTGCTTTATAACTTTTGAAGATCAGAGCCATAAGATCTTGTTTGCAGCGTTAGAATTTCATTCCAAGAGTTTTATAATCAGAGTTGAAAAATCTTTTTAGCGCAACTTCTGATCTCCTTTCATCATAGCTTTTTGAGTGTTGTTTTACAATCACCATAGAAACAACTTTATAGCTTATCTTATGATCTTCTTCCATCAGAACTACTCTACAAAACATAATATTATTTTAGAGTGCATAATTGTTCTATGTGTTTGTTAACATCAAAACTCTTACAAGGGTTGTAGAATCAAAATATGTTCTAACAGTCTCCTAATACATGTCATACCCACATGAATTAGGGTTCATTTGTGATGTTATGATTATCAGGAAGGGATATTATTAAATGGCTAGCTAGGGTTTCTAATTATTCTTCTTCATCAGACAAGGAGGCACTTATTACTTGGATCTCAAGTCACGTGTTCATGAGCTTTATGCGAGAGAGGCAAATGGTTTTACTTAGATTCTTTCCAAAAATTAGGGTTTGTGTACCTTGAGGAAAAGATCTCCATTTAATCACTTGGTATACTCATGGTACAAGCTACATTCTTTGAACTGCATTCAATTAGCTCAAGCTAAAGCTTAAAGTTCTTAGGAAGCATTAAGGGTTTTCTAATTAAAATTGAATCAGAAGATATTTAAACATGTTAATCCCTTTAATTCGCCAAAAGATATTTCGTGGCAAGATGTTCGTGGCAAGATAAGTCATTCAAGGTAATGAAGTCAGAGAATAATAACATAGATTCATACAAGTTACTATTGAAAGATTTGGCATACCATAAAATACGTCAAGACATAGGGTGAAAAGAAGATTGGAAAGTCAAAGTTAAATAGAGGAAGAAATATCAACACTTTCATTCATTTGAATTCAAACTCCCCATTACAAAAAAGAGAAACATTCAAAATCTTACATATTCAAAGAGCATCCAATTACAAAATCCATTATACAAAAATGTCACAATACAAGTTTAGTACCTACTAATTACATTGCCAAGTCTCCAAGTTCAATACATTAAACTCCCCATCTCAAAATTACATAGAAATAATACAGATACTATCATGATCCTATGTCGTTCATCTTCAATCTTCATGTTATTTCATCTTCAATCCTTTATCACTTCTCAAACTTCTAGAGATGCACATGCTATGGGCATTCTCTTCTCATTCCCTTCGCCCATACCATAATATCAGACCCGACTTTTATTCAAGCAAATGGGCAGCTCTGCATTTTTTTCAAGAAACCAGATCCCCATATCAGTTCAGAATAAATCAGGATGTAGAGGAGATAACATAAATGGTGGGAAATTAAGAAAAGAAAACTAGTTTTGTTCAAATCCAGGAAATTCATGACAGAAAGTCGTTAATCCATTGTTACATAAACTGCAGACCTGTTTAAAGCATATACAGAAAATCAGGAATCATAAATTATCCTATCATCCAAAAGAGTTTGCACAACCCTGTTTACATCAAACTCACCACCTTCTTCATGTTGTTCTAAGGCCAAACATGTACCATAGCATAAACCCAAATCAAGACAGTAATGAGTATGTTATGCTTCAAAACAGAATAAAAACCAATCAATAACATTCACCAACATGTTGCAGACGCAAAGAAGTTATCAAAATTAATTCATCATGATATATAGTTCAAGATAGAGAGAAAAGAATTGAAACCGAAGAATAAATTAAAAAAGAGAAGGTGTGCAAAATAGAAGTGAAAACCATGAAAGCAGGTCCATGAAAACCAAAACAGAAAAATGAGAGGAAAGTTTTATCAGCTCAGTATCAATTAACAGAACTAATTCAATAACTAACCTCTGACTCAATCCTATCCATTCATTTCTCCTAACTAACTAAGAAAAAAAATTGTTTCTTAACAAAAGCATAACAGATTCACAAAATTCTAACATATTCCTAACAAACTTTCTATCCTCTTACTCACCCTCTAACAAAATTCCAGCATGTATGTAATAGAAGAAAAATAGAAAACAGAAAGAGGGAGGAGAGGAGGTAGTGCACAATTCACTCATCATAAAATACAAAAGAAAACTCACCTCAAGATTCTTCATCTACATACTTCTTCTGCAAACCTCATTCATACAAAGTCATCTTCAACAACAGAAAAACTCACCAAGAAATATCCATAGAAAATTCTCTCTCTCTGAATTTCTCTTCAGCTTCTTCAATCATCTTCTTATGTTCTCCATCATCTTTCAAGGCCTCTTTAACATAGAGCAAAATAACCTCCATAATCCAACATCCTCAATATCTATCATGATAACTTGCACTGAAAGCATTTATAACTTCAACGATCTTTTTTTTCTGCATCTTGCTTTACTCATCATCATCAACATTTCATCGTCATCTCCTACAACCTTAATCAGCAACAATGCTTCAACAACAATCATCATCTTCGTAGAAAGATCTTTATTCTCTTACTTAATCTTCAACACAACAACATTACAATTTTTCACAATCTAAAGATCGAAGAAATAAGAGGAGGAATTGGTAGAGGAAAAGAGAAGAGCGTAAGAACAATTACCAGAATAATCTTCTAGTTTTCTGCTTAATCGAGACCGTGGAAAAGAGGAGGGTGAGCGGAGTTTCGGAACAAGACAGAGAATGATGCCAAATCAAAGATGAACGAAGATTTCTTCTGTTGAGTGAAGAAGGCGTTAAAATAAGGATGACAATGAAAGCAAAAATAGGCAGCGGAAGGCTGGGCTGAGTGGAGAACTGACAGGCAAAGAACGTGATGAGTCACGCGTTGAAGAGATGAGATAATTGAGTTCTGATTCACAAAGAAGTTGAGAAGTCGCGTTTGAACCCTGAGAGCCATCAAACGACATCGTTCCAGCATAAAGCTTATGGACAAAAAGGGCCTCATGGGCTCAAATTGAATGGGATTAAAACCCAGATTTCCATTGTGATTACACCACCAGATCCAGTTTCACCCCCCCCGCTGTTTAGAATTTTAGTTGGCCCGCTCTATTATTTTTCTTACTTTATCATGATTCCTATTGATAAAAGTATAAAAAGAAATAGATTACAATTTGGTGATTATTGGTAAGTAAAAGAGATATTGTTGAAGAGTTTAAAGAATGTTTCGAGGCTAGCTAAGAGACTAAGTTTGATCAAGGAAATTTCAAGAGGCTTTTGGTAAAGTTTTCTTATCGCTTGCATTTTTTTAAAGACGCAACAAACCTTCTTTGTTTGATATGATCGCAATTTCATTTTATTCCTCATTTCCACGCTTTATCGAATTTCTTTACCCCTTTCTAGAGATCATGAGAAGTAGGGTTTTACTTATTTCTGATGCCATGAGAAGTAGGGTAGATATGTATGAAGGGGATCTTTTTTGCTGATCATTTCAGGAATCCCTCAAGTTGATTTAAAGACCCGTTTAGGGAAATTCTAAATTGTGTGCATTCTGTTTGCTATTTGTGGTTGTTTAAAACACTACCTTTGAGTAGGTATTATGCATGTATGTTTACATTTGTGCATGCACTATTCCCACATCCCTTATTAAAGTCCTCAAAAGGAGGTGAGTGGGGAGGGTTCACAATCAACCCCCGCAATTTCGTATGTGTCATCCTTAGCTCGTGACGCACCGCAGAGCTTCGGAGTTTTGTCTGCTCATGTTATCGAGTCGTTAAGTGGGTAAGGGTTTCGCAATCGAACCCCCACGCTTTTTCAGGAGTTCGCATTGGCTGGTGCTGATACTTTGTGATCATTCATATTTCCTTCTATCTCCTACCTTGATCTCCTATATCTTGGTTAGCAGTTCAGTCGCTTTGGACATCACATTTTTGTTTTACATCCTACTCTCGCTTGTTTGTCTCGGGGGATCTGCTCCCCTTGACTAAAGAATTTCTCTTCTTTTCCTTCCTATTTTATGTGTATTCCCTTTTGAGCTTGTTTGTTTTAACCTTGTACATACCATGTTCCCTTAGGATGCACTTGTTCCTTTCGGAAGCAGGTTAGACCTTAGGTTGCAAACCATGCTTTCTAACATTAGATAAAGATTTCCCTTTCATCCTTGACGTAGGGCAACCATTGCATGATAAAATTAGAATTAGAAATAGGCTAGTCCCCCGTAGACTCTTTTCTTCTCATTTTTGCACATGCATTTGAAACTAATTTTTTTTCTCTTAGCAAATCATAAAACATATTAATCATACTTAAACCCTATTTCAAGGTAATAAAACACAAACCAATTAAATATGGCATCTTTCCTTGAGGCTGTAACTCAAAACCATTTTCAATAAGGACATTATTGATTTACTTATGTGCCAATGCGTGAGTCCCCAAAGGTAGAGTTGTGGCAGAAGGTGGAATTAACATTGTTCATAAAAAACACAAACAAACAAAAACATGTGAGCCGAACTACGATAACTCTGATTCCTCAAAAAGGATACGTAAGCATTGGGGTAGGGCCCAAGCGAGCGCAAATTTATTTTCCCTACATTATTTTCTCCTTTCTTTTTCATGCATTCTTCCTCAGTAGTAAACAATAAGCATAGATTATACACAGCCATAAGATAGACAACAAGAGTGGATATCGTAGAGTACTACGGCCGTGTGGGGTGCTAATACCTTCTCCTTGTGTAACAGACTCCATTACCTGAATTCTCGGTTGCAAGATTGTGACTTCTCCCTTCTCAGGTATTCTCAATGTTTACCTTTCCCTTCATGTGGGATAAAAGACGTTCGATGGCGACTTCATTGTTTGATGATTTTCAACCGGTTGTTTCACCCCCTAATTCGACCCTCTTGGATCTAAATTTTGACTTATTTTTTGCTATAGGTCCTTGTATCATAGGTTTCGAATCAAGTTAAATCGATAGGGGTAAATTATGGCATCTTGTAAACTAGCGTGCATGGGACCATAATACCGATCCAAACCTTCTCAAACAAAACTCAGAAACCTATTAGAAGCATTAACTCGGTTTAAAACAAGACCAAATTAAAGATACAAATTTTCATAAAAAATGCAAATTAGTTATGCCATGTTATACAGTTTCACGAGCTTAGGATCATGGTCACTGATCCAAACATACCCTTCAATATTCTTGGGTGTGAATGGGATGAAGATTTTGCAGTATGGTGGCTTGTAAAGAGTGTTTTGAAACTGGATTTGTTTTAGAAAAGTTTGGATAATTTGTGCAATTTTAGGTAAGGTTGTGTGGTCTATTTGGATCTGACATGTTGTTCTTATATAGAGGAATAGAAAGAATCAACAAATATGGAAAAATCTCATAAAATCATGGCCATGCTAGACAACAATCAAACGATCTTATAACCTTTCATTTATGATATTTTTCTTGCCCTTTTTAGCTCACACGGTTTCTCCATGGCTATCATGAGTTGTTTTGGGTCTGAATTGATCCATGAAAGCAAGCCCACATGCCTTATAACATTGCCTCATATTTTATTTGTTTTAATTTGCATTTAAATAATAAAAATTCAAATAAAAGAAATAAAAATCATAAAAAATATGTGCATGAATTTAGAGGTCTTCTAACACATTATGAACATGTTTTAACATCAAAAGTTAGGTCCACTAGTTCAAAATTTCATGTTTGCTCACTTTTCACTTCATGCATTTCCTCAAAATCACCCAACTTGCACTGATCACAACTCTCTCAATTTTCATCTCTTGAAGGTGATCTAGGAATTCTTAGAAATATCAATATGTCCTATACAATTTCTTGTTTGATCATTTTTTGCATTTGGAGACTTTATCTTGATGTAAGTTGGCTTGAAAAAAAGTGTCTTTTTGTTGACTTTTGAAATGACCTATAATGTATGGGCTCATATCTCTCAAATGAAGCACTTTTTGGACTTGATCATATATATACAAAGTTATAGAGAATTTAATTTCCTTCATAATGGGCTTTGGTTGAGGAAAAGTTGATGAAGCATGTAAAAGTTATGATTGGTCAAAGTTCAGTTGACTTCTCTTAAGGAAACCTTGATTTGGCAACTTTTGACTTTTGATGATTTGAGGGATTTCCTTGAGGAATCATGATAAACCCTTGATAGAATGACGAATATCACTTCAAAATGTTGATTTTGACCCAAAATATTGAAGTTTGACTGTATGTTGACCATAGTTGACTTTTTACCCAATACAGTTGATTTTCAATCATCTGAGTCATTGGCTGAGTAAACTTGTGATGCAAGACTTGAAACATGACATGAACATCCTTGAAGACATATGTATAAAAATGGAAGTCACTTGAGAACCTTGTAACCCAATCTTCCTTAATAAACTCAAAACCCTATTTGTGGACCCATTGCTTAGGAGGAGGTTAGACTAGTCAACCCTTGAGTATCCTTGCGCATTTGAGATCCTTAGAATAATGTTTTGAAGGAAATGGGAGCAAAAATTTTGGGGTACAATAACTTCCCCTGTTAAATCTTCTTAAACCTAAAGAGTTAGATTGACATGTCCGTCATTCGTGACTTGAAGGTAGAAGATGATTGAACACTCAAGTGCGTAAAAATTTGCACTCGCACGTGCACCAAGTAACACTATTGGTTTATTATACCGAGAATGGGCTTATAGATGTCATTTAGAGAGGTGAAGGAGAGTCGTCAGATATGGGCTTATAGATTCCATATGGGATAACTGTTGATAGGTAAATCAGACTAAGTCTACATCTGACTTTGTCTTAGAAGATGTATTTGGAACGAGTCTATGCCCCACTTTGTCCAAAATAATGATCAGAATAAATCTACGCTCAATTTTATCTGAACCAGAAGATGTCTACGCCCGAATTCAACTAGAAAAGGTACCGGAAATAGTCTACACTTGACTTTTCCAAAAAAGAGTATCAGAAAGAAATTTACGCCTAATTTCATCCGAACTAGAAGATGTCTAAGCTCGACTTCAACTAGGAGAGGTACCGAAAAGAGTCTATGCTTGAATTTTTGAAAAAGAGTATCAGAAATAAATCTATGCCTAATTTAATCCAAACTAGAAGATGTCTATTCCTAACTTCAACTAGGAGAGGTACCGGAAAGAGTCTACGCTTGACTTTTCCAAAAAGAGTATCAGAAAGAAATCTACGACTAAGTTCATCCAAACTAGAAGATGTCTACGCCCAACTTCAACTAGAAAAGGTACCAGAAAGAGTCTACGCTTGACTTTTCCAAAGTGTATTAGAAAAAACCTACGCCCAATTTCATCTGAACTACAATATGTCTACACCCGACTTCAACTAGGAGAGGTTCCCTTTTAGCATGACCTTTTGGGGAAAGTCCTTAAGTAGTTATTTTTTAGATATAGCTTTTGAGGAATCTTCTTGTAGATTTTTACCTGAAAAGATAAAGAGTTAAATGTATGCAATGCATGATGTATGAAATGCATTGTGTAATGACATTTTCAAAATAAATGAGAGCATGTTATATGCATTTAGTATGCATATGCTATGATGTTTGTATATGATGTATGCATGTGAGATGTTGTTGAAGTGTATTAGTAACTCTGTGTTACATCTTTGAATGGGGAAAATAAATTTGTGACTGTTGCTGGAGATGAAGAATATGTGTATCTTCAATTTTAATAGGGATTCTTATTTATGTTTGGGGAAACTCCGTTGGGGAATGTTGATTTTTGTTTGGGGAGAAGTGTTCAAGAACGTTTGTCGTTCATTGCTATACTAGAAAATTTAATTCTTATATACCTTGATTGGGGATAAAAGAGATGGATAACCTCTCAAAGTTCTGTCTAACAGAGTTTTTGATATGAATGTCGACTCGTCTGGAGAGAATAAGATTGAACAATGATCGGTCTTGTTCTAGATTCAGTAGCAACTTTCTGGGGGTAGTGGTCCAAATTACCTTTTGCTGTCGTGAGAAATTTTGCCGGTGATTTGCAGTAGTCAGAGGGATAGACTCTAGCTGGCGAGACTGAACTCTGCTGGGGAAATAAACCCTGTTTGGGGAAATAAACCCTATTGAGGAAATAAACCCTGAACTTTGACGGAGGAGTACTTTATTGAGGAAATACCCTTGCTCGGGAAATGAGATCTACTTTAGGATATAAGTCTTACGGGAGGAATGGAATTTTGTAGGGGATCTTATAATATTGGAGATATAAACTTAGTTGGGGAAGAGAATTTCCATAAAATGTACTAATGCCATAAACTCTGACGGAGATCAGGACTTTGTAGCTTGGCGACATTGCTGGGGAAAAGATCATATTCCCTCATCCACTAGAGGGATCTGCTGGTGAAATATATCTTCGTTGAAGATGAGCTTGTTAAGACTACTCTGTGGGGATAATCTCATGGAAGTCGTTATACGGGGATAATCTTGTGAGGATATTTTTGGGGGGATACATGGACGACTTGAACATTATCCAAACACCTAGAGTCTTGATCAAATGCTTATTCCTGCTTTTATGCATTTACTTGTTAACAGTAATCGTATTCATATTCATAGGTTCATTCAATTTATTCATTGGACATTTTTGTAAACAAAACAGAAAAAGGTAAATCAAAAGTTTAAATTTTGAAATTTGTATTTCTATTAATAGTTGACCCATAAGCAGACGATTTTGTACAAAGAGACAGAAATCCTAGTAAGGGGAAATCATCGTGAAATGAAAAGAGTACAAAGTGAAAACAAAACATATAGCTATGTCGAAATAATCTTGTCGAGTTTCAACTCTGCTATTGCCTCGTATTTCTTTAAGCATCTCATCCCTTAATGTCAGAAGAAGTTGACTGAATTGTTCTGTACCTTTTGAACTTGACGTTGGTAATAAAGCTTGTTATAAGTGATCCAACGGAACATAGTCGAACACTTTAATCCCTAACTTTTTCCTGGACTGCCCTTTTGGGTTTTCAGTCTACCGAGATATCCGTTTTTGCCTAAGCTGCCTTTTCATGTTTTTTGACTTATTGGGTGTACAATCTTATATATATATATATATATATATATATATATATATATATATATATATATATATATATATATATATATATATACACATATAATTTTCGCCCGAACCCTTCTGGTTTGTCGGGATGCCCTTATTTTTGCCTAGGCCAGTCAACCTAGTGGGCCACTTTTTCATGTGTAGTATTTTTGGACTATGTCCACGTTCACGGGGTGCGGAAAATATTCACCGTCCATGGTGGTTAGTATTATAGCACCACCATAAAAAATATTCTTGATTACAAATGGCCCTTCGTAGGTGGCAATCCATTTTCCCCTGGGATCACCTTGCGGTAGGATGATGCGCTTTATTACCATGTCAGCAACCTGATATACCAGATGCTTGATTTTCTTATTGAATGCCTTGATCATACGCTTCTGATACATCTGACCATGGAAAATAGTCGCAAGCCTCTTCTCGACAATTAGATTTAACTAATCCAACCTAATCTAAATCCACTCATCTTATTATAAGTCTACATATTTCATAATCCTCAGAGAAGGAATTTGAACTTCGACGGGTAGGACGATTATCATACCGTAAACCAAAGAGAATGGGGTTGCCCTAGTTGATTTTCTAGCCGAAGTGTGATAGCCATAAAGAGCAAATGGTAACATCTGGTTCTAGTATTTGTAGGTCACAACCATCTTCTGTATAATATTCTTAATGTTCTTATTGGAAGCTTCCATTGCGCCATTCATCTTTGGTCGATACAAAAAACAATTGTGGTGCTTGATCTTGAACTACGCGCAAAGTTCAGTGATCATAGTGTTGTTGAGATTAGTACCATTGTCTGTGATGATTCTCTTGGGGATGCCATACTGATAGATAAGGTTATGCCAAATGAACCGGGCCATGACGTTCTTAGTAACAGAGGTGAACGAGGCTGCTTCAACCAACTTTGTGAAGTAATCAATGGCGACGAAGATGAAGTGATGTCCATTAGAAGAATTAGGCTTAATGTCTGTTATCATATCAATGCCCTACATCACAAACGGCTAAGGAGCAGTTAAGACATTCATAGGTACTAGAGGCTCGTGTATATTATCAGTGTAGGTCTGGATTTTATGACATGCTCTCGAGTGAAGGTAACAGTCAGTTTCCATAGTCGACCAATAGTAACCCGCTCTCAGGATCTTCTTGGCCATAGTATGTCCACTGGATTAAGTTCCAAAGATACCTTCGTGTATATCTTCCATAATATTCTCTGCTTCTTTCTTGTCCACACAACGAAGTAGAGCCGAATCATGATTACGCTTGTACAGGATTCCGTTGCCCAAGAAGAATTTGTCTGAGAACCTTCGTAGGAATTTTTTATCGTTGATAGATGCTCCTTCAGGGTACTCTTGAGCCTCAAGGTATCTTCTCACTTCATGGAACAAAGGTTTTTCTTCTACTCCATCAGTGTCAACTTCATAATAGTGTGTCAGTTCATCTAGTCTTTCAATGGTAAATTTGGGAGCCTCGTTGTCCCATATGACCTTGAACATAGTTGACATCATATCCAACGCATTTGTCGACTGATTCTTTTCTCGCGGGATATTCCCAAAGGTGACTTCCTTAAAATATTGGATCAATGTTAACACATGATGTTTATAAGGAATGAGATTCAGTTGCTTCATATCTGTAATACGGTGGGAGAACTGACTTGGGTGTTTTTCATTTATCGCAATTGTTGCGGATAGAAAGAGTCGCCACCGACTTTTCTTTTATCCAATAAGGAAAGGGTGAAAAGAACCGGAAAGACCTTTGAGATATTTTCGTGAGTTCGGGGGGTAGGTTATGAAAAGGGAAGGTGTTAGCACCCTTTTCATCCATAGTTATCTATGGGCTCTTAGTTGCTTTGCTAACTCACTTTTTAAATTTATTTGTTTGAAATGTGTTTGTGGTGGGTTATTAAAGTATTTTTGAAAAGCGCATTCGTTTAGGCAAACTTTGTAATGATTCTCGTTTTTATAATAATGCATACAAAGTGTTGGACTTTTTAAAGTATATCATGTTTTCTGAAAGTATTTGGTGTGTTTGAAAAGATGTTTGTTTTTGAAGACGAATTGTGAGCAAGCAACTAAGAACGTTCTACCTACTCAAAAGTATTTTGTTCATTTCTCTCTTCCTTTGATATTGTTATCTCACCATTGATTGGTAAGAAGCCTTATCTTTGGATGTAAAGGGATGAGCGCGGGTCATCGTATAATCATAAAATGCAATGTTGTGAGATACTTTAGCATTCATCTTAAGGGTCTAAGATCATTTTGAAGGCAAAATTCGAAGCGTCATCGAGTGAATATGATCTTGTATTTTATTTGTTTTTGTTAGGATGTCTCACATGCATAACATGACCATTTTTCTCAAGGCAACAAAGTGGAGTTAAACCTAGAGGTGCAAGTGTGCAAGTGTTTTATACACTACGCCAAAAATAAGTTTTAGCAGCACATAAAAGAAAGCTCTTTTGGAAAAAAGGGCTGTTGTAGGTTTTAAAAAAAATTCTCTTAAAAAAGCGCTTTCAAAGGGTGCCTTAAGAAAGCGCTTTTCAAAAGCGCTTCTAAAGGTCACCCTTAGAAAGCGCTTTTTGGGAAGCGCTGCTAAAGCTCGCCTTTCAGAGGGTACCTTAAGAAAGCGCTTTTCAAAAGCGCTGCTAAAGGTTAGCCTTAGAAAGCGCTTTTCAAAAGCGCTGCTAAAGCTGGCCTTTAGAAAGCGCTTTTAAAATCGCTGCTATAGGATATGCTAAGAAAGCGCTTTTGATGTAAAAGCGCTGTTATAGATGACCTTTAGAAAGCGCTTTTAAAAGCGCTTTCGTAGGTAGTTTTATAATAAATATCAAAACATAATTCGTATCACTTTTCTATTCTCAGTCAGGTTTTCTTCACGAAAAAACCCTAAACCAGAGCTTTTACGGCGGTCAACGGTGCTCCACTTCTCCGGCCAACTGCAATTCGTATCAGGTTTCATTTGTTTCCTCATCTCGTATGTGTTTTTCTGGTTTTTGTGTGCTTTTGTTTGGTTAATGATTTTGAGCAAGCATGGTTTCTACTGTCATAGAAGTTATTAAGAAGTTGTGCATAGAAGTAACATGCTAAGAGAGAAATAATGGAGAGTAACATGCTAAGAGAGAAATAATGGAGAGTGTCACACATAATGGAGAGTGTCTTTGTTTATGTTTAATTATGTCATGGGTGTTTGGTTTGTTTTGTTTTATTGGTTCTTTCATGTACAGAGAACATGACTTCTTTAGAGGCATTGAAATAATACTATGATATTATTGTGAACCAGAAAAAAATGCTTAATTAATTATATAGACTTACATTAACAAGTTTTGCATTGGTAAAATAAGCTAAGAGAGAAATAATAGAGAGCATAAAAAAAGATTTAATAAAGGTAGCCATATTGTTAACTCTATTAATATATTGTTTTTTTCGTGTTCTTTTTATGATTGATTTTGAGCAATGATGGTTTCTTGTTTATGTGTTCTACTCGTCTCTTTTCTTGGTAGGAATGCATTATACTTGTGTACTAAAGTAGTTGATAGAATAAAATGAATTTAGTGAAAAGTTTTGAGTATTGGTTTTGTTATATGGTTGTGCAAGAGCAAGTGCAAGTTTTGAGTATTGGTTTTGTTTTCGAATTTATCATTTAGCTCAGATTGACTCAGAAACCGTAAACCATGGATAAGAGATGGATGTATTCCGATCGATTGTCGAAAGAGTACGAGAACAGGGTATCAGAATTCGTTAAGTTTGCAGTTGCGCACGTCGAAGACCCCAGTCGAATGACATGTCCTTGTTTGTGTTGCTGTTATGGGAATCAGGTTGATGCGGTTCAGTTGGCATCGCATTTAATACATTATGGAATTGATAGAAGTTATACATGTTGGAATATGCATGGTGAGAAAAGTGACGGGAATGATGAATCAGGGGATAATAGGACATATGATTCAAACAACAATGGCACAGATACATACGATTATGATCGAGTTGAAGAGATTGCAGAAGCGCTTGAAGAAGATCTTAATGATTGTCCCAAAATGTTCGAGAGGTTGGTAAGCGATGCAGAGAAACAGTTGTATAATGGTTGTACAAAATTCACAAGATTGTCTGCGGTATTAAAGTTGTACAACTTAAAGGCGGGCAATGGATGGTCAGATAAAAGTTTCACAGAGTTATTAGCCCTTATGAAAGATATGCTACCAGAGGATAATGTTCTCCCCAATCGAACGTATGAGGCCAAAAAGATGTTGTACTCTATTGGCATGAGCTATGACAAGATACATGTCTGTCCAAAAGATTGTGTTTTGTTTCGAAACGAGTATGCATCGTTAAATGAGTTTCAGATTCCTATATTTGGTTGCAAGTGGGTTGAAAATAATAATGACATATGAATGGATAAGTCAGTTTTTTTGCAAGTGGATCTTAATAGGGTGGCGTACAAAGATGAGCCTTTCATTCTAGCCTCTCAAGCTAAACAAGTGTTCTATGTCAATGATCCGACAAGTACGAAATATTCTATAGTGCTATTATCTAACAAAGTAATTGATGAAAGCATTGGAGATCAAAGTGATATTGGTGTTGACATTGAATCTTTAACCATAACTGATCAAAATGATAATGAATCATGTATTAGAAATGATCATAATGAGGGTATTTGGATCAATCCAACTGTCCGTGTTGTTAAGAGACGAGTAGAACACATTCCTACCAAGAAAAGAAAGAGACCTTAGTGAAAAAGGTAATAGTATATATAATTATAGCCTATATCATTCAATAAAATTCAATTTGTCATTTCATTTTTATTTGTCATTTCATTTTTATTTGTCATTTCATTTTTATTTGTCATTTCATTTTTATTTGTCATTTCATTTTTATTTGTCATTTCATTTTTATATTTGTCATTTCATTTTTATTTTTTTTCATTATTACAGGTCAAATGGCTAGTAATCAAGAAAACTCACAAGATGCAAATGCTCCTGAAAATGCTCCAGAAAATACTTCAGAAAAGACTTTAGAAAAAGATATTACACGAGGTATAACTATTATGAGGGGAATCATCCGTGATAGAGATAGAGGAGTAACATATAATGTAGATTGGAATGATAATGACCCACTAATTGGGTTTAATGTTGCAAAGTTGACAAGCTACATTGGTACGCTTGTTCGTATACACATTCCGATCACCACTCCTAGATGGAAAAGAGGAGAGTTGGATGAGGGTAAAGAGAAAGTTTGGACTGAGATAAAGGTACATATATGGTTTTTGTTATTTGCTTTATCTTGACGATAATATGTGTTTAAATTGCTTTTACTAACACACTTTATGCGTATGTTTTTTTTGTAGAGGTCTTTTAACATTGAAGATACCCGTAAAAAGTATATAATGGGTTTGGCTGGAAAAAGACACAGAGGGTGGAGAACATTTTTAACAAACAAGTATCTTAAAGATGATGAAGGAAATTTTCTTGAAGAGGATCCGGAACGTCCAAAGAAATATGAGAACTTCATTACACCTGAAGAATGGGTTGGTTTTGTAGACTAAAGAAGACACGAGAATTTCAAGAAAGTGAGTGCCATCAATCGTGAGAGAGCGTCAAAACCCGCATATCCATACAAAAAAGGGCGTTTGGGATATGCTCGCTTAGAGGAAAAAATTGTAAGTAAATATAAACTATACGATCTTATTAATTCTCTCAATGTGTTATAATTGATGATCTTAAGACTTGTGTCAATGCGTAGTTAGAAGAGACGAAAAGTGACGCAACATCACTACCAGCACATTTGTTGTGGAAGGAAGCTCGTGTGGGCAAGGATCAAGTTGTTAATCCCGATATTCAACATGTGTATGATGAATGTGTAAGTATAAGATTGTGTCTTTAATTAAATCAAATGTTTATTAATATTTAAATAATTTTTTATCTCCACTAATAATTTTCGATATGTAAATGAATTACAGGAGACCTTATCGCAATCGGTATCCCCAAGTGAGGATCAGGATACCAGGAGCGTACTTAGTCGAGCACTAAATATTGCTGAGTATCCGTGTCGGGTGAGGGGTAAAGTTCATGGTGTGACTCCAACCTCTTTGTATAAGCATCTAAGGAGAAGAAATCCTAGTAATGCAGAAGTGATGCAAACATTGCAGGATTTACAAGCTCAAGTCCGTGAATTGCAGAAGGATAAAGAGAGATATATGGCGGAAAAGAGCAGTTCACAGTTGAAAGAAACTAGTGACAAAGCTAGTATCAATTGTCAGCATATGGATCAAGGTATCTTTGGTTTTCCTTGCACCAAAATAATTTGTAATGAGGACGTAGAAGAGATTTTCTGTCATAAAGAATTAGGCGTCAGTATTATGCACGCATACATCCGGTAACCCAATCTTTATATTATGTAATTAGCTGAAATTTTTTTTAAACATTTCAATGAATATAGTCTAGTATTAATTATGTTTTTATTTAAGGTTGTTATATGACAAATTGATGCGCGGGAATCAATTGTCAAACAGATTCCATTTCGTGTCTTCCTCCCGTGTCAGCGGAGCGACAATTGGTAGGGAACCGGATTCAGTAAGAGAGCACTTAGTCGAAAGATTCATGGCAACTGCCAGTATAGAAATCTTATATCTTTGGGCGTATAATACTATTCCTACAGGGTTAGATTTTCATTCTAAGTTGATTTTAATATTTCTAATTTTTGCGTAGAAAATTTTCTTCTAAACTGTTGTTTTAATTTATAGACGTCACTGGTTGTTGGTTGCTATCGATCCTATAAAAGAAGTGGTCTATTATCTGAATTCGGTTAACGGTGATTGGACAAATTATCCGGATATGAAGTTAATGATTGATACGTAAGTGAGATTATTCTAAATATTTATGTGACATTATACTAAATGTATATTTTTATTTTGTTAGAGCGATACATGTATTCCGGTATCAAAGAGAAACTCGGGTACGACGGTCTAAATCAAACAACATTAATTGGATCAAAGTGCAGGTATATTAATTTCCACTATTTTTCTTATAATATTTATGCTATTTGATAAAACAATACAACTATATATTCTTATTTGTTTTTCTATGTAGTGTCCTCTACAGCAAAACGGTATAGATTGCGGATACTTCATTATGCAGTTTATCAAAGAAATCCTTCAACTGAATCAAATAGAGATTCCAGTCACGGTATGGATTTATAACTTAGGATTTGTTTTATTATTTCTCGGATATTTCATATAATTTTTTACTTTTAACTAAATCATGCATATCATGTGAAAAGTGTTATGAATACGTTACATGTGTACATGGAATACCATATTGACCGTGTTATTATGTTCAAACCTCGCAGGACCAGGACCTTAATACATAATTGACCGTGTTTCTTTCATACATTAGGACTGGTTTAGTTGTTGTTAGGGTTGATTTTGTAAGACTGATTTTGAGTTACAATGCTGATAACAATGGTTTTTATATATTTTGAGGTACAAAAATGGTGTATATATATTTTGGATTACAATGGTATACAATGCATTACCGCGGTTTATGAATTACAGGTTATGGCAACTGGTTTATATAAATAATATGCTGCAAACAATGCAGGTATATGAATTATATAAATTATACCTGTAAAAAAAACACCCTATGAAAGCGGTTTTTCAAGAAAAACGATGCCTTAGGTAACCTATGAAAGCGCTTTTTCACAAAAAGTGTTGTCTAAGGTAAACATATGACAGCGCTTTTCCAGGAAAAAGCGCTGCTAAAAGACCACCTATGAAAGCGCTTTTCCAGAAAAAAGTGTTGCTAAAAGCCTACCTAAGACAACGCATTTCCAGAAAAAAGCGCTGCTAAAAGAAAACTTATGAGAGCGCTTTTCCAGAAAAAAGCGCTGCCTTAGGTAGACCTATGAAAGCGCTTCTTCATAAAAAAGCGCTGCCAAAAGCCTACTTAAGAGAGCGCTTTTTAGAAAAAGTGATGTATTAGGTAGACCTACGAAAGCGCTTTTCATTAAACAAAAAGCGCTGCTAAAACCTATAGCAGCGCCACCTACGAAAGCACTTTTAAGCGCTTTTAAAGGCCAAAAAAAGCGCTTTCGTAAGTCTTTTTTGGCGTAGTGATATTACAAGCTTTATTTATCTTGGATTAGATTTTTCTATGTATTTATTTTATCTTTCCATACAAAACCTAATTTACTAGCATTTATATGAAAGCGATAAATTGCGGAAAGTAAATCTTTACGCTATTACATCATTAGGGGATGGGGTATACAAACATACAAATATGTATTGTTGTACCCCAAAATTTTCCCTCCCATTTCAACTCAAGACATGCCTCTGGAGGTCCTCATTTGCCCTGGGATGACCAAGAATTGACAAGACAAATTCTCCTCCTAAGGCAATGAATCTCAAATTAGGGTTTCAATTTCAAGCAAGATGTAAGATTCCAAAGGATCCCAAATGCTCTGCATTTTCATAATATGTCCTCAAGATCATCCATGCCAAATTTCATGCCTTGAACAACAAGTTTGCTCAGTCAACTGCTAAAGTATTGGAAAATCAACTATACTAGGTCAAAAGTCAACTGTGGCCCAAATACAGTCAAACTTCAAGATTTTTGGTCAACATCAACATTTTGAAGTAATATACACCATTTTATCAAGGGTTGGTCATGATTCCTTAAGAAATGCTCCTAACTCATCAAAAGTCGAAAATGGCAAATTAATGTTTCTATAGGGAAAGTCAACCAAAAATTGACCAGGCATAACTTTCTCATACTTTATGAGACATTTTCCAACTAAGGCTCATTTTGAATAGAATCCAATTCCCTACAACTCCTCTTCAGCCCTCAAGTTCAAGAAATGCCTCAATCAAAAGATATAAGCTCAGACATTATAGGTTGATTCAAACAGTCAACAAAAACACCTTTTGGGTCAAAGCTCCTTACATGAACATGGAAGATCCAATAGAGATGAAACTAAAACGTTTGATTAGAGGACATCCTAAGCTTGCTAAAAAGTCCAAGAACACCCTCTTAGGGTTAAAAATGAGAGAGATATGCATTTCTAGAGTTGACCAATTTTTGGAAAAGTGCATGAAGGAAATAATGACCAAACTTGATTTTGTTCCAAATGGGCCCATGTTTTCATGATTGAAACTTGTTCCTAACATGACCCACGACCCCTAAGCTTATTCATGTATTATTTCATTATTTTTATTATTTGTTTTGATTTTTTATTCATTAAAATCAAAATAAATCAAATAAAATAGTGGAATAATAAAATAAAATCTAAGATTTGAGTTTATGAGCACATGATGAGTCTATAATCAGCTGGAAAATCAAGGATTTCGTGCAAGTGGTGATTGGAATAAAAATAGACAGATTTGGCCTATTTTAGAAATAAAAAATACAAGACACAAATCAAATATTTTCTCACTCAATCTTCAAGATTTAATTCAGTTTTGTTAACCTAATTTGTTCTACTATATATGCATAACACTTCCAGACCACAAAAAGGAGGATTGGCCGTGTGGAATTGAGAGAAAAAACTCAAATTTTTTACAAGAAAGTGGTTATCAGATTTTTGTCTACAAGGAGATTCAAGGACTTTCCAGGCTAGCTATCAATTCTTGGCAGTATTCGGGGTCTATCTAGACCATTACCACGCCTCAACACACCCAGAAACGCCCCATACTAGTTACACGGTTTGCCTCTTTTCTTGAATTTGGTTTTGACTATACACGCATGATAAATGAATTCGAAATATATATTCATGTTTGTATAATCATTTAGAACATGTTTTCATAATTAATTCTGTGTTTTGATGCATATTTGTCTGAATGCCATTATTAGGGTTTCAAGGTTCTTCTTAGAGTTTTTCGTTTCAGGCAAAATCAGGGCAAAAGATGAGTACCATTGTACTCACGAGATCAAACCCAGTTGATCTGTATTCTTGGATTAAATTTTTATTGCGTGATTGTGATTTTTTGAGATATGCTGGTTTATAGGTACAACACATGTCCGTAGTTAAAAACCCTCGCCTAAAACGGTGGTCCAACAAAGAACATGAAGGCGTATCAAAACATGAGTGGCCAGTTTGAATGGCGCGCGCTTTTTATTTATCACTACTGACCATTATTAAGTATAATATATTGTGTTTATATTATTCAATGAATGAAACGTTGGCTCAGTGGTACAGGCGAATAGGTTTTCAAAGTACGTATGTAAGAGGTCAGGGGTTCAATCCCTGCCTCCTACATAATATGTTTCTCAACATTTCCTTCCAGATCCTATGCTTTTATCAAAAGCGCACTCATAATACGCCTCTAGATCCATCACCCTTGGATCATCTGCGCCCAGATCAAACGCTTCCAATGAAGCTCCTCATGGTGGACCCTCCTAGCACAGCCCCACTGAATCCAACGTTTGATAGGGGCCACAGAAGATTGGGCTTTGGACAGAAATTCAACTTGCAACGCCAGTTTTGGCTCATACCCTCTCAGGCTTATTCTATTTCTCTTTTAACTTTATTATTTTTATTTTGTTTAAATTAGTTTTGTTATTTTGTTTAAATCAATTTTTTTCATAAAAATCATAAAACCAAAATAACAAAAAAACAGGACTTAGTTTTTTATTAAATTAATTTTTTGCAAATTAATTAATTTCATCAACTTTAATTGGTTTTCATTAATTAAAATTAATTAGAAAAAAATAGGTCAAAATTCAATTATTTTTTTCATAAAATCCCAAAAATATTTTTAATAATCAAATTAAATTTTTTAGGGTTTTTTTGAACTTTTATCCAGTTAATTCTCGCGTGTCATTATTTTTTCATACGATTATTTTTCATTATTGATGTAACTACGCCCTGGTTTGTAATAGCTTAATTATGGTTTTTCAATTTAGCATTTTTACTTTCAGTCATTCTTTATGTATCTACACCAAAGCTCTGTAATAACGTAGAACCCTTTATTTTCTCGCCTTTATATTCTGTATATACTTGTATATAATTGTTAGTAACCTAGGCGTGCATGATTAATCAATTAATCAGTAGATCACTGAATTGCAAGATAAATATCTGAAAAAACACACCGTTGCACACTTGCACCCTTAGGGTATACCTCACTCGGTTGCCTTCGAATTACGGTCACAATTCTTGAAACGTGAGAATTCTTAGTGGCTGTCCTTAAGCCTAGAGATCACTAGTCCCTCGATGACCCTCTCGACTGTTGCCTTGGTATAAAAGTGATCTTAGGGCTTAAGGACAATTTCTAAGAGTTTTTGCCCAGTTGCCTTTAGTGACCATACATCCCTTTCAATAGTCCCTCAAACATCCAATGACTAGGGCTACCTACTCACTAATAGTAGGATAGCATTGTCTAAAGGATAGGAGAAAAAGATTAAACTTTTTTCGAGTAGGTATATAACTGTTAGGTACTTGGTCAAAAATGCTTTTTACACCCTACACTTTCAAATACTATTCAAACAAAAAATTTCAAAAATGCTTTATCACACTCTTGAGGACTGATAAAAGAGTTATCATAAAGTGAATCACCGCACTAAGGAATTTTCAAAGCTTTTCAAACCACACTAACACAAGCAATTTTAAAAAGATAAGCAAGTACCTAAGAGCCCATGGAAAACCATGGATGGAAAGGGTGCTAACACCTTTCCTTTCCATAATCTATCCCCCTTACTCAGAAAATCTCGAAAAAGGTATTTTTCTATTCTTTTCACCCTTTCCTTTGTTGGATAAAAGAAAAGTCGGTGGCGAATCTTGCTTACCGAGACATTTGCGAACAAAAAACACAAACCAGTTTTAAATAGTCGGTTATGCCACTGTATCACAGAACTGGCGACTCCGCTGGGGATAATTATAAAGTGGGGTTTACCTTAGGTTCTAGATCATTTTAAAATTGCTTTATTTGTTTGCTTTGACTACTTTATCCTTGAGGGTTTGTTGGGGTATTCTTGTAAAGATCCTATACTCGGATCTGGGGCATCTTTTTAGATAAACAACAATAAATCATGGAGACTGTATGGCATAGACTGATATGGTTTAAGCAACAGCTATGTTGGTGTGACACTTTGGTTGGTACCGGTATCCCTTGTGTTGAATCTAGGAGAATACGGGGCGGACGCATGGTGTCGTGAAGCACTAACGAACCTTAGAACCTTAGTTGAACAAACATGACCATTAGAAAATAGTGAGATATCCGACCTCGGTGTAAAGTTTGGAATCAGTTGATACTCGATACTACACTCATTGAGATCGGACTTTCGGGATGTTTCAGTCGTAAGAAAATATTGCTAAAATGAGATAATACCGATAAAGAAAGATCAATGATATTGAGACTCCTTAGAACCCGGTTACTATTTCTAGGACAGGTTTGAAACCAACTAAACTTCAAGAGGGTATCACCTTAAAACCCATGCAAGCCTTAAACATAAGGGCTTGGTGTGATTTGATTGTTCTCGCTATATCTGTGATTTCTTAGCATAATCATGACATCATGCCACAACATTTCCTTAACCATTTCAAGGATATCAAGGGTTTGTGATGCAGGTTTTGATAAATCAGACGTCTAGCAAGGGGCAAGGGGATTTATTTTCCTCTAGCCAATGTCGTTAAAAGACCCAAACACGACAACTTGAGCCAGGGGCTATGAACCACTCGATATGGTGAGCTTGAATCTCGTAGAAGGACACTCAATGATGTGAAGTTCTTAAATCAAGGCTGCAGTCAACTCCTAACATCTCTTTGTGTTTACCCTGTGAGATCCTTGAAAACATTGCATACATATATCATACATATCATTTCATAAGAAGGTTTTAAAGCAGGTTTCTCATCTATTCGCTGTTTATTTCAGCAAAAGAAATGGCCCTTGAACAAACAGTAAAAGACCTTCAAGCTTAAAACGCTCATTTTCAACAAATGTTCAAGGCTTTAGCACAGGGGAAGGAAGAACTGAAAGCTCTCGTCACCAAAGAGAAGAAGAAGAAGGCAAAGAAACCAGCTGGAGTCCTTAATATGGGAAGAAGACTCCGAAGACCCGTTAAAGGAGTTGTACATCTTTCAAATCCATCAAATAAGGGGGATAATCATGAAGAAGATAACAACCCGGGAACTGATGAAGACGAAGCTGATTATTCTGAGGAGGAGTATCCTCCTGCTGGTGATAAATACAAACAATTGGAAGATCGTCTCAATGCTATGGACATTCAACAGATACCTGGCTTAGACTTTGAAGAATTAGGCCTGGTTTCTGGCGTGATCATCCCATCAAAATTCAAGGTCCCCACCTTCGCTAAGTATGACGGTGTCTCCTGCCCTAAGTTTCACTTAAGGTCATATGTCAAGAAGATCCAGCCTCACACTGCTGACCGGAAGTTATGGGTCCCTTTCTTCCAAGAAAGTTTAGCTGGCATGCAATTGGAGTGGGTCTATCAACTAGAAAGAATAGACATTCATACCTGGGAAGACTTGGCTGCTTCTTTCTACAAGCAGTACCAATACAATGCTGACCTCGCTCCAACTTGTACACAACTTCAAAGCATGTCTATGGGTTCTAGCAAAGGCTTCAAAGAATATGCCCAGAAATGGAGGGATCTAGCTGGCAGGGTACAACCTCCTCTGAATGATCGGGAAATGGTATATATGTTCATGGGCACTTTGACAAGCTCATTCTTTAATCTGCTGGTTGGGAGTTCCTCATATGGATTCACAGAGATGGTTCTAACTAGAGAAAGGATAGAAAGTGGTATCAAGAGTGGGAAGATCCAGATGGATGCATCTTCTAATGATGAGAAGAAGCCATTTGCTGGTAAGAGTGAAGCCAATGATGTGTATGGCCAGAAGGGTCGTAATAAGGCAAACGACCACAATCAATTTGTGGGGGAAATACTGGTCTCTAATTCTACGCATATGCAATGACACCAACAGGGGAACCAACATAAAGAGGTCATACCTAAGAGATAATTCACCAGAATTAACATGTCACTAGCTCAAGCGTTACAACACATGTTGAAAGCAGGGTTGATTACGTTAAAGGATCCTCTACAGAACCCCAATATTTTTGCTCCAAGTTATCACCCCAATGAAAGGTGTGCATACCATTATGATAGCCCTGGACATGATACGAATGGTTGTTGGGCTCTGAAGAACAAAATTCAGGATATGATTGATGCCAAGGAGATCGAATTCGACCCTCTAGAGACTCACAAAGTGGTCATTGCTCCTAGGCCAAATCATTGAGAACGTCCAGTTCATTTTTGATTTTTCATTTGTAATTTCATTTATTATTCAAACAATTACTGTTAAGCCGAAGTTTGGTTTTCCCATTAATGCATCACATATGTTTTTCTTGAATGATTTCATTAACATTTTGTTTAAACTGTTTTCTTGCTTCCTTTATGTGATATTCAAATCTCTATTAAAAAGCTATAAGCATTTAGAGGGAGGATGACGAAAACGATACCATAATCTCTACAATATGCTTTTAAAAAGACCTTGCTGACGATGTACAGGGGTTGTTTCAAATCCCAAATAGTGGAGTTATAAGTAAGATAATCCCTAGCCAACCCCTTTGAGCCAAAGAAGTAGGACTTTTTCTTTTCATATAAATTAAAACCTTTAATCATAACCTGGGGCAGGGTTGTTTTCTCAATTATTTCATATGCGCATTCAGTCGTAATATTCTACTTCATACATAATGAATGGCATCAAAGACGTCCTTCCAAATCAGAAGATGGCAATGGTTTCATATAATCATTAAAACCGTCAGTCATTGTCTCTCAAAATAAAAGCCCGCTAAGTCAAAACCTATGAAGGAGACTTAAGAAAAAACCGGGGCATCCCGCTGATTGTAATCACAAAAGAAACAGTTCAGTCAAAAGAATGGATAATGAAAACCAAAAAAAACAAGTTACTACAAATACTCGATAAAAAAAATTACAAAATGACAGCCTCTTCCAAATAAACTTTCAATATCCAAACCATGATCTGAACATCAAGGACAAGATGCCAGACTCAATTGGGATCATAATGCATAATTAGCTGAGCATAGGATCGAAGAACATCACAAATAATGGGTGGGTATAAATAAAATTCGAGCCTTTATCCTTTGTTTCTTAAACCGTGAACCCGGCCATGCTACAACCCTTAAAAGTCCTAACTGAAGCATAGGTTAGTTCGAAAGCATATTGTTACAAAAGGTATCCTGACTCATGTAGGACTTTCTATAAATCCTGAGTTGATAAAACTCTCTTGCAAAATTTTTTTTACTGAAAAAAGGAATTTTAAAAAACTTGATCAAATCTCCAAAAGGGCAAAATGGTCAAAATTAGGGTTTTAACTGAGAAGGGGCAATTTATGATTTTTGACCTAGAAAATGGTCAATTGGTTTAAGGCATGATATCAAGAGTCCAATTTCATCATTTTAACCTAATGACATGGTTCAAAACATTACAAGTCCATTGGATTGACATATGAATTTTTCAGTCAACTGATCAAAAGTCAACTGTATACTGAAAAGTCAAACTATGACTTTTTGGTCAAATTCAAGTGCCAAAGATCACAATTCATCAAAATATGTCAAAATATGAAAATTGTTCATCAGGAAATCAAGAATTCAAGATTTCATCTTGAAATGTTAAAATTTCTTAACTTAGAAATTTTTCCAAGTATGGAAAATTTCTTATATTTTCATAACTTTGGGCGAAATTTTCACCATGATCCAAGATGAGTCAAGAGAAACTTCCAACATGAAAGTTTTAGATCACCATGAAATATACAACTTTGTTTCACACAACTTCTTCCGAAAATGCTTGGAGCTCAAGTTACAATTTTATTAACATAGGGTCATGAAACAAAACACTTAGTGAAATTTTGCCCTAATTTGGACAAGATTTTGACCTAACTTCATGATACTTTTTCACATAGTTACAAGGGGAATATCCAAAAGCAATTCAAATAGGGGTTGTAGAGCATGTTACAATCTTTCCAAAATGTCAAAGAACTCCTTGAGATTATTCTTGAGTAGGGAGAATCAAAGAGATGAAGTTCGGGTTTTGTCACTTAATTTACAAGCCATTTTGTGATGAACAAGAAGTCAATTTCAAACCTATGTTGCACAATCTTGTTTTGCAGGCCTCTAAACCTTAATATCTCTCCATAATCAGAATATTACACTTTATTTTGAGCTATTATCCACTTGATTCAAGCTTTATCCACGTTGCATTTCCATTAATGGCACAAAGTAACATTGCCATTCTAGTAAAGTGGATTTAATCACAAAGTCAACTTCTCTTGAGCTTTGCATTTGTTATTTCTACACAAGCATCCTATACACAATTAGATAAGCATGTTTAAAGTTCCTAACCACTTTAGATAGCCTTGTACCTTGCTTTGGAACAATGCTTGTCAAGCTTGCTTCAAAAATAAGCCAAAAAGCCATAACATGTGAACTTGTACTTCTGATTACCCAAGCTCTAAAAAATCTTTTCCTATACATTGAGACACTATTATGCAACTTAGGACACGATTTTTGCAAGCCTGAAACTCTCTCAAATTCCCTATAGTCAGAAATTGCACACAAACTCCATTTTTGTGAAGGTTCTGACCTTGAACTTGTATCTTCTATTTCACTCGTGCGTTCTTTGGCCTTTTAGTTCCTAAAGCTCCTATACATCAAATATAACTTGTCCTTGTCCCTGTTACACGGTTGTAACACCATTTTCATCAAACTCCATAACCAAAAATAGAGCATTGCGCATTGACTTCTCCAAGTCATTTCAGCCTTTCTCAACTCAAGCAAACCATTGCATTAGCTTCCTAGGACCTCAAGGAAGCTAACTTGATCATTACCATCACTTGAAACAAGCTCAAACTCCAAACAGGATTTCCAGTTTTGAGGTAAGTTTTCTCAACTTGGAACTCTTCATACAGGCATCATCAATAGTTTATTAGTGAATAAAACATCTAGATATCATTGCCCTGAAGCTAACCATGTCCTTAGTTTCCATTAATTTTGCTTGAGCTTAGAGAACTTTGAAACTGAAATTTCTGAAATTTTTAGGGTTCATATTAGGGCCATTAAAATTCTTGCTTATCTTTGATCTATAGTTTTAATACTTTATATTTCTGGAATCGTGAGAAAATTTGCTACAAGTTTCATGTTTAAAGTTTTCATTTTTGATGAGAAATAAGCAAGTTACAGTTGGACTAGCTAGAGGTTGAAGATGAAGTCTTCATAACACATTTTGCCTTACATATTTATTGTTTCATTTGTATTAACGGATGTATAGCCACCCCAGTGGTAGAAGCGCGCACCTGTAACCAACGGGACTTGGGTTTGAGCCCTAGTGGTACCCTTTTCATTTTTCATATTTTTACAATTCTGACTTTTTTGTTTGCAGGGCGCTGGGCCTCTTTGGGCTTGGCTTATTTTTTTATTTTTTTGCTGACTGACCTCCCTACTTCCTCTTGGCACCCCCTAGCCCAAGTTTTATTATTTATTTCATTTTTCTTTTCTTAAATATATTTCCTAAATAATAAAAAAATCATAAAATTACAAAAAAAAAATGATATATTTATATTTTGACTTAGTTTATTTTATTTTTCTCACAAAAATATCTTTATTAATTGTAATTTATTTATTTTTTTACTTATTATCTTGTAAATATAAATAAATTTAGGTTATTAGTTATTTTCTTTCATACTAATTTAAATGCATTATTTTTTATATTTAAAAAGACTAAATCTTTCCTAATAAATATTTTTAAGATGAAAATACCAAAATACTTTTCTTGAATTTATTTTCTTTTGATTAATTAATAGAACTAGGTTTTCATTTAAAATCTTTTCCTAATAAATTCATACTTAATTAATTATTTTCTTTATTTAATTAGGATAAGACAAAATCTTCTTTCATGAAAACCAAACAAAATTCATTTTCTTTACATTTTTGCATCCTTGTATATTTATTCATTTTTATACTTTGTATTTATTTAATCCCTTGTATATTCTTACCAATTCAATATGGTTGTAATAGACTAATTAGGTTTAAATTCTTGCAATCCCCATTTACAAATTGTACACCCCGTCCCCACAAATGTTGTAATAGCGTAGTAACTTTAAATTTCGCAATTTATCGCTTTTATATAACATGCTAGTAATTAGGGTTTGTATGGAAAGACTAAAACCAATATCTAGAAAACCCTAATTCAAGATAAAAACAAGCATGAAAACAATACACTTGCAAACAATCACCCCTAGGGTTATTCCACTTGGTTGCCTTATACAAAATGGCCATATTACGCATGTAGGATGTCTTAGCAAAAACAAGCAAATACAAGATCATAGTCCCTCGATGACGCTATCTAAGTTTCTTTATAAATGATCTTAGTCTCTCAAAAATAATGCTAAGATACCTTGCAACATTGCTAATCATGGTAATACGATGACCCACTCCCGTCCCGTTTACATCCAAAGATAGGGTTGCTTACCAAATCAATGGTAAGACAACAATGTCAAAGGAAAAGAAAATGAACAAGAAAAACATTTGAGTAGGTAGATTTCTTCTAATTACTTGCTCCATTTCAAAACAATCATCCTTGCTATTTTCAAAAATAATCACCTACACTTTCAAACATCTTACAAAACTTGAAAACGTTTTCAAAAGATCAACATCTTTTTATACATTCTTACGAACGAGAATCATTACAAAGATTGCCTAAACAATGGCCTCTTTACAAAATACTTTCAAAAACCACATCAAGCACAATTTCAAACAAAAAGAAAGTGATCTAGCAAGTAACTAAGAGCCCATGGAAAACAATGGATGAAGAGGGTGTTAATACCTTCCCTTTTCATAACCTACCCCCCGAACTCAAGAAACAATCTTAAAGGTCTTTCTTGTGTTTTTTCACCTTTCCTTTTGGATAAAACAAAAGTCGGTGGCGACTCTTGCTAACCGCAACATTTGCAATCAAACGCAAAACCCTCAAGTCAGTTCTTCCACTGTATCCAAGAACTGGCGACTCTGCTGGGGACTATTCTCAAAATGGGGTTACCTTAGGGTTTAGATCATATTTACTTGCTTTCACTGTTTGACTTGTATGCTTTACATTATGGTTCTTTGTTTGGGTTTTAATCCTCTACCAAGATTTTGGATACATTATAGGTAAGTAGCAATACATTGTGGAAACTGTGCGGGGTATACCAACATGGTCTAAGCAATAGCTACGTTAGTGCGACATATTTGTGGGTACCGGTAGCCTTTGAGTTAATCAAAGAGAATACGGGGCTGCTGAGTGATGTCATGAAGCACTAATGAACTTTTAGAACTTTTACTTGACCAACATGGCCTTTAGGATGTAGTAAGATGACCGACTTTGGTGTAGTCCGAAGTTGGTAGATACTCGATATTACACTCATTTAAGTTTGGTTTCTTGGGATATTTCGGTCGCTATTAAAGAGGCTTGTGCTGAAACAATGACCAAGGAAACAAACCAGTGATATTGAGCTCTTTAGAACCCGGTTACTATTACTAGGACAGGTTGAGCCAACTAAACTTCAAGAGGGTACTTACCTAGAAAACTCCATGCAAGCCTAAACCTAAGGACTTGTTTGTTTTGTTCATATATACATACTTATACATAACATCATGAACATCATAACATCATACACATTCACTAACCATTTCAAGGATTTTGGGATTCATCTTTGTTCTTGTTTTATAGGATATGGATTCACTTCGCAGGAAAACTATTCAAGTCAACCTTGTGAGGATCCCTCCACAACTTAAGGAGCTAGCTTCAAGGATTCCTGAAAACTCTCCATTTACTGAGAGACATGGTCGCCTACTCAACTTGGTCACCTCCAACACATATGAGGACATGGTAAAGGTCCTCTTTCAGTTCTTTGATCCTTTACACCATTGCTTCACATTTCCCGACTATCAACTTGTGCCTACTTTAGAAGAATTCTCCCGACTCTTGAGGATTCCCATTCTCAACCAACTACCTTTCAACGGTACGGGAAGAGACCCAAAGCCGGAAGAGATTGCTTAAGCTCTACACTTGCACTCATCTGATGTCACAACTTATTGGGAAACAAGGAGTGGTGTCAAAGGTTTCCTAGCAAAGTTCTTGTTTGAGAAAGACCAAAACTGTAAGAATTATTTGGACCTGCAAGCTTTTGAGGAAATTGTGGCTCTCCTCATCTATGGGATGGTTTTGTTTCCAAATCCTGATCAACTCATAGATGTGAACGCCATCAAAATCTTCATATCCCGTAACCCGGTGCCTACATTTCTAGGAGATATCCTACACTCTTTTCACACTCGCACAATAAGGAAATGAGGTGTCATTATGTGTTTCAATTCTCTCTTGGAAAGATGGTTTCTTTTGCATCATCCCCAATCTTTATTAAGGACTGAGCAAGGTTTAAGGTGGTCACAAAGGTTGATGACGCTCAAACATTCAGACATTCATTGGTGCTCCCGATTCATAGAGAGTGTTACTATTATCGACCGTTGTGGAGAATTTCCTAATGTCCCTTTACTTGGCATTAGGGGAGGTATCACCTACAACCCTTGCTTAGCCTTTAGACAGTTTGGTTACGCCCGAAGGGATGGACCGCACGAGATGCTGATTCAAGGTTTGGTATTTGACTACGACAACGATGATCAAGGTCTTCGCCAAATATTTATTCAATATTGGAGGATGTTAAACAAGGTAGATAGCAAGACTTTGGGGCACAAGAATTCCATCCCTCTTGACCCTTACCTCAAATGGGTACGAACTCGTGCTCAGAGTCTTATGATGCCTTACCCCTCCATTCTCCCGGTAATCATTGAGCCTGTCATGGAGGGAGATGTTCCATATACTATCCTACATCCTGACATGCCTACCTCTCTTGAAGAACTAAAAATGGATTAGATACAACTCAAGGGGGAGCGAGATACCTTCGAAGCCTAATTCTACGCAAGCGAGAAGAAGGTTTTGGAACTCACTATGCTACTTCATGAGGAACTGACTCTGAATGCCTACATTGCACCAAAGAGGATCGTACTACCTTTTTATCTTAGAGTCTTTGTATTATTTTTCCCAAGAAGGCATTGATGTACTCAATCTATAACCTATTAATATGACGTGTGTTTCCTTTTTGTCTAAAACAAATTTAAATCTTTAAATCCTTGAAAACATTGCATATGCATTTATCATTCATCATAACATAAGAAGGTTTGTTGCAACAAGTCTCCTCATCTCAATAATGTTTATTTCAGTAAGATGGATCTCGAGTAAACGGTGAAGGACCTCCAAGCTCAGAATGCACAATTTCAACAGTTGTTCTTGACCCTAGCCAAAGGACAAGAAGAGTTGAAGACTTTGCTGGCTGAGGAGAAGAAAAAGAAGACAAAGAAGATAGCCGGTGTTCTAAACATGGGAAGAAGGTTCCAAGGGCAGACAAGAAGAGCCCTAGACTTTGCAACAATATCTGGTGAGAAAGACAACCAAGATAGGAAGGGCAAGGAAACAGTTGTCCAGTCAAAATCAAAAGAGGAAGAGGAAGAAGAAGACTATTCTGAAGAACAATACCCTCCAGCCGACGACAAGTATAAGCATCTAGAAGAACGGTTGAGTGCAATGGAAATTCAAAACGTGCCTGGATTGGACTCTGAGGAGTCGGGATTATTATTGGGAATTGTCATTCCTCCAAAATTCAATGCACCTGTGTTTGCCAAAAATGAAGGAGTTTGATGCCCTAAAATGCATCTCCGTTCCTATGTGAGGAAAATCCAGCCCCATACCCCTGACAAAGAGTTATGGGTACACTTCTTCCAAGACATCCTGTCTAGAACTCAACTTGATTGGTTTTACCAGTTAGAAAGAGCCAATGTTCATAACTGGGAAAATCTTGCTGCAGTCTTTTACAAACAATACAAATACAATGCTGATCTTGCGCCTACCCGTACTAAAATCCAGAGTATGGCCATGATTTCCAATGAAGGTTTCAAAGACTATACGCAAAAATGGAGAGACTTGGCTGGAAGAGTTCAACCTCCTCTATCTGAAAGAGAATTAGTAGACATGTTTTTGGGAACCTTGTCTGGTCCCTTCTTCAATCACCTAATTGGGAGTTCATCGGCATGTTTTACTGAACTGATATTGATCGGAGAGAGGATAGAAGCCGGGATAAAGAGTGGAAAGATTCAAAAAGATACATCCTCTGCTGCTATAAGGAAGCCATTTATCGGAAATAAAGAAGTGGTTGTTGTTTATCCTCAGAGAAATCAAGATAGGGCCGAAGTCGTCCAATGGTGGGGGCTGTTACGATTCCTAAACCTGCGCCTGATCAGTAAAGAAACAACCAACCAAGGATGGAAAGACCAGTCAGACAATTCACCAGAATTAACATGACCTTATCTCAAGTATTGCCACATCTATTAAGATCCAACTTAGTGACCTAGAAGGAAGCTCCAAAGAATCCTAACACAACATCTACTCACTATCATCCTAATGCCCGCTGTGCATACCACTCTGAGAGTCCCGGCCATGACACTAACAACTGTTGGGCTCTAAAGAATAAAGTACAAGACCTCATTGACGCCAAAGAGATTGAATTCGATGCGCCCGAAAAGCCAAATCATATTTCTGCCCCTATGCCCAAACACGGCCATAATACCAACGCCATTGAAGAAGATATGTTTGTTACTTCAGTTAATGAACTTGTTACCCCACTCCTGATTATCAAAATGAATTTGTTGATTGTCGGTTTATTCCCAGGATGCGATAAAGGTTGTCATTTCTGTTTGTCCTCACCAACCAACTGTCCTTTGTTGAAAGCATGTGTTCAGTGCCTAATAAATAACAAGGAAATTTTGTTTGAAAATACTTCTGTTCCACCTGTTCCTCTTAATGATGTGTCAATCATTACCATTTCTGCCAATTCTTCCAGGGTCTCCACCAAAAGACCCGTTAGAATTACATCAGTTCCAAAAGCAGCTCCTTTGATAATTACAATGCCTGAACCAGTCCCGTATTCGTCAGACAAAACCATACCATGGAATTATGGAGGGTATGTCTACTACCACGGTATCAAAAAAGACTGGCCAGCTGTTGAAGATTCAAGTTCTAAAAAATTTGACCCCGATATCAGTATTATTGCAGGGACTAGCAAGATTACCCGAAGCGGAAAGATATTCTCTCCAGAAATTGCTCCCCCAAAAGCAGTTTCTAGACCCGTAATCATTCCTATTGTTGTTGCTCCTATGAAGGCTATTCCAAGTCCTACAATCATCTCCACCAATACTTCAACTGACAAAGCTGTTACAATCCCTGCTATCCCTCCTACTGACATTCCTGCTGCCGATTTAACCGAGACTCGAGGTAAAAGTATTCTGATTGAGCTTGTCTGGACGAAGGCACAATCATTGTCTATCCCTGAAACCTCCCGGAAAGAGATGGAGGAAATTCTAAAGATCATAAAAAGAAGCGATTACGATGTAGTTGAGCAACTGGGGAAAACTCCATCCAAAATTTCCATGCTGGCTTTACTACTATGTTCCGAGGAGCATGCAAAAGCCTTGGTAAAATTCCTGAAAACTGCCCATGTACCCTAAGAAACATCTGCCGATCAGTTCTAAAACTGCATAGCCAGCTTGACTGCAGATAATGGTCTAGGTTTTTCGGATGTTGATTTAACGCCAAGAGGAAGGAAGCATAATGAGGCATTGCACATCTCAGTTGAATGTAGGGGAACAACCTTGGCTCATGTTTTGGTGGACACTGGCTTATCTCTAAATGTATTGCCTAAAAAAGCTCTTGATAGGCTTGATTGTGAGGGATTGACATTAAAGCCGAGTAACATAGTAGTAATGGCCTTTGACGGCTCAAAAAGGATGGTACATGGGGAAGTGGATATCCCCAAAAAAGTTCGAACCCAAACATTTGATTCAACTTTTAATGTAACGGATATCCGCCCCTCATATTCCTGTTTGCTAGGCAGACCGTGGATTGATAATGCTTGTGCTGTCACTTCTATGTTGCACCAAATGCTGAAGTATCCAATTCAAGGGAAGATTATCACGATTCATGGAGAAGAGGAATATATGATCAACCATCTCAATTCCTTCAGATATGTGGAGTTAGATGGTGAATTTTTTGAAACTCCATTCCAACACTTTGAAAAAGTCCCGAAAGATGTAGCAGTAACCAGGGTTATTCCCAAGATCACAAGGCCTCCACTGAAGATGTCGTCTTTGAAGAATGCAAAAAAAGTAATAGAAGAAGGTGGGTGCACTATCTGGGGACAACTCCCAGATATCCCATACAAATCTTACAAGTTTTTCCTAGGTTTCACTTCAAATGCTCAAAAGGTTGTACGCCGTGCTCGTGCTGGAGGACCACCCCTGAAGATCAGCAACCCTGAGGTCAACGCGGTAGAGGATGATGAAGATGGATACAACCTGGAGGATTGGATCTTCCCAACTGTCAGTGGAGGGCTCAGCAATTGGGAGGCTAGAGATTTTGTCCCGATCACTTTTATCCCACAGTAATTTGTCTTTACATTTTGTTGGATCTGTAATATTAAAACAATTCAAACTCTTAAAACCTTCTGTCTTACCCGAGGCACAATGGTACATTTGTAAGGGTTATTATCTCATTTACATATGACATCAATGAATCATGGACGTTTTGCATACAAACTTTACGCACATTGTTTTTATTTTTACATTTTTCTTTCAAATATAGTTATACCCTTACACACACTCACACTCACAATGCAGGTCTACATCCATTCAGGATCCCATGGATAATGGTTCTGCTATGGCTTTTTGTGACTTTGAAAATATAATCTATCAAGCCAAAGACGAAGGTGAGGAAGATTGTGAAGTACCAGGGGAACTTGCCAGAATACTACTACAAGAAGAGAAAACCATTCAGCCCCACGAGGAACCCGTGGACACAAGTGTCAAGGAATGTCTGATTCAGTTGCTACACGAGTATGTTGAGGTCTTTTCCTGGTTGTATGAAGACATGCCAGGACTTTATGCAGATATTGTGGTACATCGTCTACCTACAAAAGAGGATTTACCACCGATAAAACAAAAGGCATGTCGAATGTGACCAGATATATTAGAGAAGATTAGAGCAGAAGTCATGAAACAATTCAATGCGGGATTCTTGGCCATCACCTCCTATCTGCAATGGGTTGCAAATGTTGTTCCCGTGCCCAAGAAGGACGGCAAGGTACGAATGTGCGTGGACTACAGATATTTAAATAGGGCAAGCCCTAAGGATGATTTCCCACTTCCCCACATTGATATCCTAGTTGACAATACTGCACAACACAAAGTGTTTTCCTTCATGGACGGTTTCTCAGGTTACAACCAAATCAAAATGGCTCCTGAGGACATAGAGAAAACAACATTCGTCACACAGTGGGGAACTTTCGGCTACAAGGTGATGCCATTCGGACTGAAGAATGTTCGGGCAACCTATCAGCGTGCCATGGTAGCTTTATTTCATGACATGATACATCATGAAATAGAAGTCTATGTGGAAGACATGATAGCTAGATCTCAAACAGAAGAAGAGCATCTTGATCATCTATAAAAACTCTTTGAGAGACTAAAGAAGTACAAGCTGAGGTTAAACCCAAATAAATTCACATTTGGAGTAAGGTTTGGTAAGCTCCTAGGCTTTGTTGTCAGCAATAAGGGTATTGAAGTAGATCCTTCTAAGGTGAAAGCGATACAAGAGATGCCTGCTCCTCGGACTGAAAAAGAAGTCAGAGGGTTCTTGGGACGTTTGAACTACATTTCCAGATTCATTTCTCACTTGGCAGCTACCTGCGAACCAATCTTCAAGCTATTGAAGAAAGATCAAGTAGTCAAATGGAATGATGAATGCCAAACAACTTTCAGCAAGATCAAAGAGTACCTACAAGAGCCTCCTGTTTTGATGCCACCGGTTGAGGGGAGACCATTGATCATGTATCTAACCATTTTGGAAAATTCAATGGGGTGCGTGCTAGGGCAGCATGACGAGTCTGGACGAAAAGAGCACGTTATTTATTACCTGAGCAAAAAGTTTACCGATTGTGAAACAAGATATTCACTGCTCGAGAAAACTTGTTGCGCTCTGGCATGGGCTGTTCACCGGCTAAGATAGTATATGATGACTCATACTACCCTGTTGATATCTAAAATGGATCCAATAAAATACATCTTCGAGAAACCTGCTCTCTCTGGGAGAATAGCAAGATGGCAGATGATCCTGACGGAATATGACATACAGTATACTACCCAGAAAGAAATAAAGGGCAGTGTACTAGTTGATCACCTTGCTCACCAAGCTGTAGAAGACTACCAGTCAATGAAGTTCTAATTTCCAGATGAAGACATCATGATGGTAAACAACTGTGAAGAATTCGGGCCATATAACGGACTTGAACAAGGATCCCGATGGACCCTGGTTTTTGATGGGGCATCTAACGCACTTGGAAATGGTATTGGTGTTGTACTCATATCTCATGAAGGATGTCATACTCCTTTTACGGAAATACTCTACTTCAATTGTACTAATAATATGGCGGAATACGAAGCGTGCATCTTTGGTCTCAAAGTTGCCATAGACTTGGGGATTAAATCATTGAATGTATTCGGAGATTCAACTTTGGCTATCAGCCCGATCAAATAGGAATGGGACACCAAACACCCTAACCTTCTCCCTTACAAAGAACATGTTTTGACATTGCTCCCACATTTTGAGAAGATTACCTTCGAGCATTTTGCGCGAGAAGAAAATCAGCTAGCAGACGTACTACCCACAATGTCATCTAAGTTTAAAATTAAATGGGATAATGAGGCTCCATAGATTACCATTGAACAAAGGGAAGAACCAACACACTGTCACGAGATTAATACTGAAGAAATAGTGGACCAGCCTTGGTTTCATGAAGTCAAGAGGTATCTCAAGGCTCAAGAATACCCAGAAGGAGCTTCAATCAACGGTAAGAAGTTATTAAGGAGATTCTCTGCTAAATTCTTCCTTAGTAATGTCATTTTTTACAAACGCAACATGACTCCGTATTACTTCGATGCGTAGACAAGGTGGAAGCTGAAAGGATCATGGCTGAATTACATGAAGGCACTTTTGGCACCCATTCTAGTGGGCATACGGTGGCAAAGAAAATCCTAAGGGCAGGCTATTACTGGTCTACCATGGAAGCAGAATACTATCAACACTCTCGAACTTGCCATAAGTGTCAGATCTATGCTGACAAGGTGCACGTACTTCCGGTTCCTCTGAATGTCTTGACAGCTCCTTGGCCCTTTGTTATGTGGGGAATATATACGATTGGGGAAATCATGCTAACAACCTCTAATGGACACCGCTTCATCTTAGTGGCCATTGATTATTTTACAAAGTGGGTGGAGGCAGCTTCCTTCGGTTCCTTTACCAAGAATATTCTCGCTCGGTTCATCAAGCAGAATCTCATTTGCCGGTACGGTATCCCGGAGAGAATCATTACTGATAATGGTACAAACCTGAACAATACTATGATCACTTCCTTGTGCGAGCAATTCAATATTCAGCATCACAATTCTTCCCCTTACCGGCCATAGATGAATGGTGTTGTCAAAGCCGCGAATAAGAACATTAAAAAGATCATACAGAAAATGATAGTCACATACAAAAACTGGCATGAGATGCTACCATTCACTCTCCACAGGTATCGTACCACAACTTGCACATCAACCAAGGCAACACCCTATTCTCTGGTATATGGCATGGTGGTCGTTTTGCCTATTGAGGTCCAGATCCCCTCTCTAAGAATTATGAAGGATGCAGGGTTGAGTGAAGAAGATTGGATCCAGAATCGACTTGATCAATTGAACTTAATTGATGAGAAAAGGATTATTGCTGTTTTCCATGGTAAAATTTATCAAAAACAAATGATTAAGGCTTTCAACAAAAAGGTCAGGTGCCAAGTGTATCAAGTTGGAGATCTGGTGATCAAACGTATCATACTACCTCAAGGTGATCCTAGGGGAAAATGGACTCCTACATATGAAGGACCATTTGTAATCAAAAAAAATATTCTCTGGTGGAGCAATGATCTTTACCACCATGGACGGTGACGACCTGCCACACCCTGTGAACACAAACATAGTCAAAAGATACTACGCATTAGAGACTCGCTAGGTTGACACACCTAGGCAAAAAAAGGGCATCACGGCGAACCAAAAAAAGGTTCGGGAAAAAATTAGGGATAAAAAAAAAAAAAATTTACACCCGGCAAGTTGAAAACCCGAAAGGGCGACTTGGGAAAAAAACGGTATCCCGGTGGACTAAAAACCTGAAAGGGCAGTCCAGACAAAAGTTAGGGAATTAAAGCGTATGACTATGTCCCGTTGGATCACCTTACGGACAACTTGCAAACTCGACATTTCTGACCAATTCAATCATCTTCGGACAAGGCAACAAATGGACAAGATGCTCAGAGATACAAAGGCTATAGCAGAATGGGAACCCCATGGGATTATTGCACATAGCTATCTTTTCTTTGTATTAAAATTTTCGTTTTTTAAGACAGCATTCTCTTACTAGAATGTTTGTCTCATTGTACAAAAATACTCACTCAAAGTCAATACGAAGATATCCCTTTGAAAGTGCAAAAACTATTTGTTTTTTGTCTTTTCACTTGTGTTTTGTTTACAAAAACGTACAATGATTCATTGTTGAACATGTGCATTTGAACATAATTAATGTTTACAAATAAAAAAAATAAAAGACAATCGCTGATGGCTTTAAGGGATAGGGAAATCTCTCTAAATTTATCTCCATAAAGTTCCCCACAGTGAGCAGTTTAATCCCCAGCAGAATAGAGCTTCCAGTTATCAATCCCCAATAGAAGTCTTCAAATTTCTTAGGATTCCCCAACCAGGATTTTTCAAACAGTACACGACATTCCCCTTACAATAGAGTTTATTCCTCTAAAAGCATAAATTCATCAACACTTAGACTTCACAACATGAAGACTTATACCCCATATCCTCAGCAGCAGTCGGGGATTTATTTTCCCAAATCAAACAACAATGCAGCAGACTAGCTCACATACGCATACATCGCATCCATATATCATAAACATTGTTAGCACGAATGCATCATACCATGCATTTCATACAACACGACATTGCATTTTAGCTAACATTTTACCCTTTTTAGGATAAGTGTAACGCTACCATTAACAATGTTCAAAGTTTTCAGATACAGTTCAGATACGCTCCAGACACGGATGCCATTTTGATACTCATTCAGAGTCAACTTTTAGATACAGTACAGATACACTCCAGACGCGGACGCCATTCTGATACTCATTCCGAGTCAAATTTTGGACGCAGTAAAGATATGCCCCAGACACGGATGCCATTCTGATACTCATTCAAATTCAACTTTCAGATACAATACAGATATGCTCCAGACACGGACGCCATTCTGATACTAATTCAAATTCCACTTTCAGATACAGTACAAATACGCTCCAGACACGAACGCCATTATGATACTCATACAGAGTTAACTTTTAGATGCAGTACAGATATGCTCCAAATGTGGATGCCATTCTGATGACTCATTCAAGGTTCAGCTCTCAGATACAGTTCAGATACGCTCCATACACGGATGCCATTCTGATACTCATTCTTTCAGCTTACAAATTACAATTCAACAATCACTTTTGGATGGCATCTACAAGCCCATCTCCTTCAACTCTATATCACCTCTCCAAATTACATCTTTAAGCCCATCCCCTCAACCATCACATTGCCGAGTGCAAATTTCTGGGCACTCTAGTGTCCAATCATCTTCCGCCTTCGAGTCACGAATGGAAAAACATGCCAATCTAACTCTTCAAGCTTAAGAAGATTGAACAGGGGCAGTTGTTTACCCCAAAATTTTCCCTCTCACTTATCAATATTTGTCTCATAAGATCTCCTTTGACTCAAGACTGCACTAGGGTGGATCAGCTAAAGACATCTCCTTAAGCATTGATGACCAAAATTAGGGTTTGAGATTGCACAAGGATTTTTTAAATTCCAATGCCCCATATGATTTTTATGGATCATTATGGACCCCCCAATATCACTCATGTCATGTTTCAAGCCTTGGATCACATTTTTGCTCAGTTAATTGAGTAGTTGACCTAAAAATCAGTTGACCTAAAAATCAGTTGTATTAGGGAAAAAGTCAACTATGGCCAATTTATAGTCAAACTTCTTAATTTTTTATCCATATCAACATTTTAAACTTATATGTATCATTTGATCAAGTTTTTAACACAACTCCTCAAGAAATTTGATCAAATCTTCAAAAGGGCAAAATGGTCAAAATTAGGGTTTTAACTAAGAAGGGGCAATTTCTGATTTTTGACCTAGCAAATGGTCAATTGGTTTAAGGCATGATCTCAAGAGTCCAATTTCATCGTTTTAACCTAATTACATGGTTCAAAACATTACAAGTCCATTGGATTGACAGATGAATTTTTCAGTCAACTGATCAAAAGTCAACTGTATACTGAAAAGTCAAACTATGACTTTTTGGTCAAATTCAAGTGCCAAAGATCACAATTCATCAAAATATGTCAAAATATGAAAATTGTTCATCAGGAAATCAAGAATTCAAGATTTCATCTTGAAATGTTAAAATTTCTTAACTTAGAAATTTTTCTAAGTATGGAAAATTTCTTATATTTTCATAACTTTGAGCGAAATTTTCACCATTATGAAAAATGATTCAAGAGAAACTTCCAACATGAAAGTTGTAGATCTCCATGAAATATACAACTTTTATTCACATAACTTCTTCCAAAAATGCTTGGATCTCAAGTTACAATTTTATGAACATAGGGTCATGAAACAAAACACTTAGTGAAATTTTGCCCTAATTTGGACAGGATTTTGACCTAACTTCATGACAATTTTTTCACATAGTTACAAGGGGAATCATCAAAATAAATTCAAAGAGGGGTTGTAGAGCATGTTACAAGTTTCCAAAATCTCACACAACACCTTGAGATGATTCTTGAGTAGGGAGAATCGAAGAGATGAAGTTAGGGTTTTGTCAATTAATTTACAAGCCATTTTGTGATGAACAATAAGTCAATTTCAAACCTATGCTACACAATCTTGTTTTGCAGGCCTCTAAACCTCAATATCTCTCCATAATCAGAAGATTACACTTGCTTTTGAGCTATTATCCACTTGATTCAAGCTTTATCCAATTTGCATTTCTATTAATGGTACAAAGTAACATTACCATTCTAGTAAAGTGGCTTTAATCACAAAGTCAACTTCTCTTGAGCTTTGCATTTGTTCTTTCTGCACAAGCATCCTACACACAATCAGATAAGCATTTTTAAAGTGCCTAACCACTTTAGATAGCCTTGTACCTTTCCTTGGAACAATTCTTGTCAAGCTTGCTTCAAAAACAAGCCGAAAAGCCAAAACATGTGAACTTGTACTTCTGATCACCCAAGCCCTAAAAAACCTTTTCCTAAAAATTGAGACACTATTATGCAACTTAGGACACGATTTTTGCAAGCCTGAAACTCTCTCAAATTCCCTCTAGCTAGAAATTGCACAAAAAATCCATTTTTGTGCAGGTTCTAACCTTGAACTTGTACCTTTTATTTCCCTCGTGTGTTCTTTGGCCTTTTAGTTCCTAAAGCTCCTATACATCAAATATAACTTGTCCTTGTCCCTGTTACACGACTGTAACACCATTTGCATCAAACTCCATAACCAAAAACAGAGCATTACACATTGACTTATCCAAGTCATTTCAGCTACTCTCAACTCAAGCAAACCATTGCTTTAGCTTCCTAGGACCTCAAGGAAACTAAGCTGATCATCACCATTACTTGAAACAAGCTCAAACTCCAAACACAATTTCCAGTTTTTAGGTAAGTTTTCTCGACTTGGACCTCTTCATACAGGCATCATCAATAGTTTATTTGTGAATAAAACATGTAGATATCATTGCCCTGAAGCTAACCATGTCCTTAGTTTCCATTAATTTTTCTTGAGCTTAGAGAATTTTGAAACTGAAATTTCTGAAATTTTTAGGGTTCAGATTAGGGCCACTAAAATTCTTGCTTATCTTTGATCTGTAGTTTTAGTACTTTACATTTCTGGAATCATGAGAAAATTTGCTACAAGTTTCATGTTTACAATTTTCATTTTTGATGAGAAATCAGCAAGTTACAGTTGGTCTGGCTGGAGGTTGAAGATGAAGTCTTCAGAACACGATATTCTGTACATATTTATTGTTTAATTTGTATTAACGGATGTATACCCAGCCCAGTGGTAGAAGCGCGCGCCTGTAACCTATGGGACATGGGTTCGAGCCCCAGTAGTACCCTTTTCATTTTTCATATTTTTACAATTCTTACTTTTTTGTTTGCAGGGCGCTGGGCCTCTTTGGGCCTGGCTTATTTTTTTATTTTTTTGCTGACTGACCTCCCTACTTCCCCTTGGCACCCCCTGGCCTAAGTTTTATTACTTATTTATTTATTTCATTTTTCTTTTCTTAAATATATTTTCTAAATACTAAAAAATCATAAAAATACAAAAAAATGATATATTTATATTTTGACTTAGTTTATTTTATTTTTCTCAAAAAAATATTTTTATTAATTGTACTTTATTTATTTTTTTACTTATTATCTTGTAAATATAAATAAATTTAGGTTATTAGTTATTTTATTTCATACTAATTTAAATGCATTATTTTTTATATATAAAAAAGACTAAAAATATTTTATAATACTATAAATATTTTTAAGATGAAAATACCAAAATACTTTTCTTGAATTTATTTTCTTTTGATTAATTAATAGAACTAGGTTTTCATTTAAAATCTTTTCTTAATAAATTCATACTTAATTAACTATTTTCTTTATTTAATTAGGTTAAGACAAAATCTTCTTTCATGAAAACCAAACAAAATTCATTTTCTTTACATTTTTGCATCCTTGTACATTTATTCATTTTTATACTTTGTATTTATCTAATCCCTTGTATATTCATACCAATTCAATATGGTTGTAATAGACTAATGAGGTTTAAATTCTTGCAATCCCCATTTACAAATTGTACACCCCCTCTCCACAAATGTTGTAATAGCGTAGTAACTTTAAATTTTGCAATTTATCGCTTTTATATAACATGATAGTAATTAGGGTTTGTATGGAAAGAATAAAAACAATATCTAGAAAACCCTAATTCAAGACAAAAAAAAGCATGAAAATAATACACTTGCACACAAGCTCCCCTAGAGTTATTCCACTTGGTTGCCTTATACAAAATGGTCATATTACACGTGTAAGGTATCTTAGCAAAAACAAGCAAATAGAAGATCATAGTCCCTCTATGACGCTATCTAAGTTTCCTTATAAATGATCTTATTCCCTCAAAAAGATATATAAGATAACTTGCAACATTGCTAATCATGGTTATACGCCCGTCCCGTTTACATCCAAAGATAGGGTTGCTTACCAAATCAATGGTAAGACAACAATGTCAAAGGAAAAGAAAATGAACAAGAAAGACATTTAAGTAGGTAGATTGCTCCTAATTACTTGCTCCGTTTCAAAACAAACATCCTTGCTATTTTCAAAAATAATCACCTACACTTTCAAACATCTTACAAAACTTGAAAGTGTTTTCAAAAGATAAACATCTTTGTATACATTCTTACGAACGAGAATCATTACAAAGATTGCCTAAAAAATGGCCTCTTTACAAAATACTTTCAAAAACCACATCAAGCACAATTTCAAACAAAAAGCAAGTGATCTAGCAAGTAACTAAGAGCCCATAGAAAACCATGGATGAAGAGTGTGACACCCCAAATTAATTCAAGTGTTAAATAATTAGGAATTTAATTGTTAAATTAATTAAAGGCTTAATTAATAATATTTTGGATTAAATGGATGAATTAATTATGGAATTTAAAAAGGAAGACCGGGGGGTGTAAGGTTGAATTAGAGGTGTGTGAAGTAAAAAGCTCTACTAAATAATAACTAATTTATTACTATTATTTGGCAAATAATAAAAGGAAAAGAAAAACAAGGTTATTTGGAAAAAAAGTCATTGTACGTGAAATTGGAGAAGAGAAGAGAAGAGAGGAAAAAGCCAAACACCGTGAATTCGAAGGATCATCGCGAGGTAAGGGGTGATTTCGATTAATTACTATGCCTTATAGATTTTGGGATCAATAGAATTGATTAAGCATGTTAGGAATCTCAATTTAGGATTTTCTAGGTTTGTAGAATTTGTCCCTAATGTTGTCAAATTGTGTGGAATTGAACCAATTGCATGATATAGGATTGTTAGGAATGGTTGAATTGTGTTATTTGACATTATGTTGATGTTACTTGGGTGATTCTGGTGTTAATTGATGTGGTCATTCGTATGGGAATGAAAAGGAATGGATTGAGATACATAATGCTGCCAAAATAGCAGTTTTGACTCTGCAGGTCGTGGGAACCGGTTCCCAGTGGGGAGGAACCGGGTTCCACTGTGTGACGTTACAAAAACTTACAAAATTGCACGTAGGAACCGGTTCCTGTATAGGTAGGAACCGGGTTCCCATACATTTTCCAGAAGGGTGATATTTGAGCTTCGCAGGAACCGGTTCCTGTATATGTAGGAACCGGGTTCTGCTGTAACTTTTTGAAAAAAAAAATATTAAACTTTGAAAATTCATAACTTTCAAACCGTAAGTCCGATTTGAGTGCCGTTTTCGGCAGTATTTCTTAAATTAAAAATACAATCTTATAAAATAAGAAAAATATTATTTTATGAAAATTATTTTAAAAAGAGTCGAATTCCCGATTTTTGTAAACTTTGGTATTTTGAGAATGATGTAGAATTGTTTGTAAATTGTTCTGATTTGGTGAATGAGAACTGATACTTATGTGTTGTGCCTGCTATCCATTATGATTGAGATGTGATCATGTGATATATTGGTTTTGGCATTATTTGGAATTATGTTGTGATCATATTCCGTTGATTTGATGTTGCATGCTGGTGATGTGCATGCATATGCATTGTTTTGGTGAAGTTAATTCCCATTGTGTGGAATTTGACTTGTATTGCCGTTAACCGATACCCGGGTGATGATGGGTGGTTAGGCTGGATTCGTGTCCGGGTGTTTAAGGACGAATCGATGGTTACTGTATCCGGTTGATGATGGATCAGTGTTGTTGTATCCGGTTGATGATGGATCAGTGTTGGGTGACTTGGTCACGTGTTGGTACCACATGCATTGTGTCTGCATTTGTGTTTGCATGGAATTGTAACATGTTAGGATGTCTTCCAGTGTTACAATTCTTTGGTCGATTATTGATTTTTGCATAATGACTTGTATGATTGGAACTGTGTGTTGAATATGAATTTATGCTAAAATGGGTGAAATAATATGCTTGTGATATACTGTTGATGGAGAAGCTTATAATGCATGTTAATTATGAGAAATCTCACCCTTACTTTAATGATTTCAGATTAAAGTTAGCAGCTCAGGAGTTGGTGAGGGTGGCTCTAGAGCTAGGTTATTTTAAGTCCGCGTGTCAGTTTCGTGCTCTGATAGGTTGTAACACTGGGGGAAACGTTTGAATGATGAGTTTTATTTTATACTCTATTGTTTAATTTATGTTGGGAATACTTATGAAGTGAAGTTATTCCGATTTTGAGACATTTCCGCTGTGTAGAACATGATATTGATTTGAATATTTATCTTAATAATTCCTTCAGTAAAGCATGATAACTGTAGATTTGAGGTTTTTATATTTATCTTGGATTGTGACATCCATGTTTTCCATGTTACTCTGATTTAATTAATATATTTCACGGGTTATTTAGAAGGGGTGTTACAATAGTGGTATCAGAGCATAGTTGGTCTTGTCTTGTGTCGTTATCCCTTTTGTATGCGACTAGTGTAAGATGACACTGTCGATACTTGTGTGCTGATGAGGTTGTTTTGTAATGTTACAGAACAATAGCCGGAAGAGGTAACGGAAGAAACGACAATGCTCTTGCTGAAGCATTGGGAATGTTGGTTGGAGTACTCGGAGGGAACCAGCAGGAAGCTGTGATTGGTGCTGACCGACAATTGGGGAATTTTCAGAGGAATAATCCTCCGTTGTTCAAGGGTGCACATGATCCCGAAGGTGCTCAGAAGTGGTTGAAGGAGATCGAGAGGATCTTCAGAGTAATTGACTGTGCTGAAGGGATGAAGGTGAGATACGAAACTCACATGTTAGCAGAGGAAGCTGATTACTGGTGGGTTGCTACCAGAACTGAAATGGAAGAAGATGGTATTGCGTTGACTTGGGCTGTGTTCAGGAGGGATTTTCTGAGGAGGTACTTTCCTGAGGACATCAGAGGCAAGAAGGAGATTGAGTTTCTGGAACTCAAGTAGGGTAACAAAACTGTCAGTGAGTATGCTTCGAAGTTTACTGAGTTAGCGAAGTATTATGCTCATTATACTAACGATGCAGATGGAGAATTTTCCAAATGTATCAAGTTTGAGAATGGTCTTCGTGATGAGATTAAGCAGGGTATTCGGTATCAGTGTATCCGAAGATTTCCTGATCTGGTTGACTGTAGTAGGATTTTAGAGGAGGATCTTGCTAGCACTAAGTCGAATGATCGAGGGTATGTTGATAGGAAGGGTAAGCCACAGATGGATCGTGGTAAGCCTTATGATAGAAGTAATTAGAGACCCGGTGGTTGGAAGAAGTTTGGTGGAGGAGATTCTAATTCTTCCATTAAGTGCTACAAGTGTGGTGAGATAGGACATCGTATGGTGGATTACAAAAGTAATGATAAGAAGTGTTTCAAGTGTGGGAAACTCGGCCATGTGGCCAATGATTGCAGAGTAAGAGTGGTGACTTGTTACAACTGTGGTGAAGAAGGTCATACTCGTCCTCCGTGTACAAAACCCAAGAAGGAGCAAGCTGGTGGTAAAGTGTTTGCATTGTCTGGGTCAGAGACTAAGCCAAATGATCGGCTGATTAAAGGTACATGTTTTATTAATGACATACCTTTGATTGTGATTATTGATACTGGAGCTACGCATTCTTTTATTGCTTTGGATTGTGCTAAAAGATTGAATTTGGAAATTTCTAATATGGATGGAAGTATGGTTATTGATACTCCTGCGTCGGGTTCAGTGACTACTTCGTATGTTTGTAGGAATTGTCCTATTGTGATTTTTGGTAGGGGTTTCGGTATGGATTTAGTGTGCCTACCGTTAGAAAAACTTGATATCATCCTTGGAATGAACTGGTTGGAATTCAACCAGGTTCATATCAACTGTTTTGCGAAAACGGTTATTTTTCCTGAAGAGGTTGGTGTCGAAGATGTGACTATGTCGGTTAAACAGATGAACCTAGCTGTGAAAGATGGTGTTGTGGTATTTATGTTGTATTCTGCAATAGAAGCGGAGGGAAAAGCAAAGAGTGATGGATTGCCAGTGGTGAATGAATTTCCAGAGGTGTTTCCGGAAGACGTTAGTGAATTGCCACCTGAGAGGGAGGTAGAATTTACTATAGATTTTATTCTTGGAACTAGTCCGATGTCGATGGCGCCTTACCGTATGTCGGCATCTGAATTAGCGGAGTTAAAGAAACAGTTGGAGGAGTTACTTGAGAAGAAGTTTATTCGTCCGGGTGTTTCGTCGTGGGGTGCTCCGGTGTTGTTGGTTAAGAAGAAAGAAGGTTCAATGAGATTATGTGTTGATTACAGACAGCTGAATAAAGTTACAATCAAGAATCGGTATCCTTTTCCAAGGATCGATGATTTGATGGATCAACTAGTTGGAGCTTGTGTATTTAGCAAGATTGATCTGAGATCTGGATATCATCAGATTCGTGTGAAGTCGGAAGATATTCAGAAAACTGCATTTAGAACGAGGTATGGACATTACGAGTATTCTGTTATGCCGTTTGGAGTTACTAATGCACCTGGTGTTTTTATGGAGTATATGAACAGGATATTTCATTCGTATCTTGATAAGTTTGTGGTGGTGTTCATTGATGATATTCTAATTTATTCGAAGAGCGATAAAGAGCATGCAGAACATCTCAGAGTTGTGTTGGAATTGTTGAAAGAGAAGAAGCTTTATGCGAAGTTGTCCAAGTGTGAATTCTGGTTAAGTGAAGTAAGTTTTCTTGGCCATGTAATTTCCAAGAATTGTGGATCCTACGAAGGTAGAAGCAGTATCTCAGTGGGAAGCGCCGAAGAATGCTTCTGAGATCTGTAGTTTTCTGGGTCTTGCGGGTTATTACAGGAAGTTTATAGAGGGATTTTCCAAATTAGCGTTACCGTTGACTAAGTTGACCAGGAAGGGTCAGATGTTTGTTTGGGATGTTGAATGTGAGAAAGGATTTCAAGAGCTGAAGAGGAGGTTGACAAGTGCTCCGATCTTGTTTTTGCCAAATCCGACTAAGTCTTTTGTTGTGTATTGTGACGCATCATTAATGGGATTAGGTGGTGTGTTGATGCAAGATAAGCAGGTGGTGGCTTATGCTTCGAGACAATTGAAGGTACATGAAAGGAAGTATCCGACTCATGATTTGGAGTTGGTAGCTGTTGTGTTTGTTTTGAAGTTGTGGAGGCATTATTTATATGGTTCTCGGTTTGAGGTGTTCAGTGATCACAAAAGTCTAAGGTATCTCTTTGATCAGAAAGAGTTGAATATGAGGCAGAGGAGATGGTTAGAATTTCTAAAGGATTATGATTTCGGTTTGAATTACCATCCTGGTAAGGCTAACGTTGTTGCGGATGCCTTGAGTAGGAAGTCCTTGCATATGTCGATGTTAATGGTCCATGAGTTAGATTTGGTTGAGCAGTTCAGAGATTTAAGTTTGGTATGTGAAACTACACTGAATAGTGTGAAATTGGGTATGTTGAAACTGACTAGTGGTATTCTGGAAGAAATTCGGAATGGACAGAAGTCCGATGTTGGGTTAGTTGATAAATTGACATTGATCAACCAAGGTCAAGGAGGCGAGTTCCAGATTGATGAGAATGGTGTTATGAGATTTGGTAATAGGGTGTGTGTTCCGGATGTTGCAGAGATTAGGAAGAGTATTTTGGAAGAAGGACATCATAGTGGATTGAGTATTCATCCTGGTACTACTAAAATGTACCATGATTTTAAGAAGTTGTTTTGGTGGCCAGGAATGAAAAAGGAAATTGCTGAGTTTGTGTATGCTTGTTTGGTTTGTCAGAAGTCGAAGATTGAGCATCAGAAACCGTCAGGATTGATGGAACCGTTGTTTGTTCTGGAATGGAAATGGGATGGAATATCTATGGATTTTGTGTCTGGTTTGCCAAGGACATCGAAGAATTGTGATTCTATCTGGGTTATTGTTGATCGGTTGACGAAATCTGCTCACTTTATTCCGATAAGGATGGATTATCCGATGGAAAGGTTGGCAGAATTGTATGTTGAGAAGATTGTGAGTTTGCACGGTATTCCTTCTAGTATTGTGTTGGATCGGTATCCGAGGTTTACATCTAAATTCTGGACGGGATTGCAAGAAGCTTTGGGTACTAAGTTGCGTTTGAGTTCTGCTTATCATCCACAGACAGATGGTCAGACGGAGAGAACGATTCAGTCGTTGGAAGATTTGTTAAGAGCTCGTGTGTTGGAGAAAGGTGGAGCTTGGGATAGTTATCTACCATTGATTGAGTTTACCTACAACAATAGTTTTCATTCGAGCATTGGTATGGCTCCGTTTGAGGCATTGTATGGTAGGAGGTGTCGGACACCGTTGTGTTGGTATGAATCTGGAGAGAGTGCTGTGATTGGACGGGAAATTGTCCAACAGACTTCGGAAAAGATTAAGATGATTCAGGAGAAGATGAGGACTTCTCAGAGTCGTCAAAAAAGTTATCACGATAAGAGGAGGAAAGATCTTGAGTTTAGCGAAGGAGAACATGTTTTTATGTGAGTTACTCCGATGACTGGTATTGGTCGAGCTTTGAAGTCAAAGAAGTTGACTCCACGTTTTATTGGTCCGTTTCAGATTACCAAGAGAGTTGGGAAAGTTGCTTATCAGATTGCTTTGCCACCGTCACTTGTAAATTTGCATGATGTTTTTCATGTATCTCAGCTAAGGAAGTACATTGCTGATCCGTCTCATGAGATTCGGGTAGACGATATACAGGTACGAGAGAATTTGACTGTGGAAGCGGTACCTGCGAGAATTGAGGATCGGAAGTTGAAACAGTTGTGAGGCAAGGAGATCACGTTGGTAAGAGTGGCTTGGGGAGGACCAGCAGATGGAAATGTCACTTGGGAGCTGGAGAGTCAGATGAAGGACTCGTATCCCGAACTTTTCGTCTAAGGTATGTTTTCGAGGACGAAAACTCTTTTAGTAGGGGAGAGTTGTGACACCCCAAATTAATTCAAGTGTTAAATAATTAGGAATTTAATTATTAAATTAATTAAAGGCTTAATTAATAATATTTTGGATTAAATGGATGAATTAATTATGGAATTTAAAAAGGAAGACCGGGGGGTGTAAGGTTGAATTAGAGGTGTGTGAAGTAAAAATCTCTACTAAATAATAAATAATTTATTACTATTATTTGGCAAATAATAAAAGGAAAAGAAAAAGAAGGTTATTTGGAAAAAAAGTCATTGTACGTGAAATTGGAGAAGAGAAGAGAAGAGAGAAAAAAGCCAAACGCCGTGAATTCGAAGGATCATCGCGAGGTAAGGGGAGATTTCGATTAATTACTATGCCTTATATATTTTGGGATCAATAGAATTGATTAAGCATGTTAGGAATCTCAATTTAGGATTTTCTAGGTTTGTAGAATTTGTCCCTAATGTTGTCAAATTGTGTGGAATTGAACCAATTGCATGATATAGGATTGTTAGGAATGGTTGAATTGTGTTATTTGACATTATGTTTATGTTACTTGGGTGATTCTGGTGTTAATTGATGTGGTCATTTGTATGGGAATGAAAAGGAATGGATTGAGATACATAATGCTGTCAAAATAGCAGTTTTGACTCTGCAGGTCGTGGGAACCGGTTCCCAGTGGGGAGGAACCGGGTTCCACTGTGTGACGTCTCAAAAACTTGCAAAATTGCACGTAGGAACCGGTTCCTGTATAGGTAGGAACCGGGTTCCCATACATTTTCCAGAAGGGTGATATTTGAGCTTCGCAGGAACCGGTTCCTGTATATGTAGGAACCGGGTTCTGCTGTAACTTTTTGAAAAAAAATATTAAACTTTGAAAATTCATAACTTTCAAACCGTAAGTCCGATTTGAGTGCCGTTTTCGGCAGTATTTCTTAAATTAAAAATACTATCTTATAAAATAAGAAAAATATTATTTTATGAAAATTATTTTAAAAAGAGTCGAATTCCCGATTTTTGTAAACTTTGGTATTTTGAGAATGATGTAGAATTGTTTGTAAATTGTTCTGATTTGGTGAATGAGAACTGATACTTATGTGTTGTGCCTGCTATCCATTATGATTGAGATGTGATCATGTGATATATTGGTTTTGGCATTATTTGGAATTATGTTGTGATCATATTCCGTTGATTTGATGTTGCATGCTGGTGATGTGCATGCATATGCATTGTTTTGGTGAAGTTAATTCCCATTGTGTGGAATTTGACTTGTATTGCCGTTAACCGATACCCGGGTGATGATGGGTGGTTAGGCTGGATTCGTGTCCGGGTGTTTATGGATGAATCGATGGTTATTGTATCCGGTTGATGATGGATCAGTGTTGCTGTATCCGGTTGATGATGGATCAGTGTTGGGTGACTTGGTCACGTGTTGGTACCACATGCATTGTGTCTGCATTTGTGTTTGCATGGAATTGTAACATGTTAGGATGTCTTCCAGTGTTACAATTCTTTGGTCGATTATTGATTTGTGCATAATGACTTGTATGATTGGAACTGTGTGTTGAATCTGAATTTATGCTAAAATGGGTGAAATAATATGCTTGTGATATACTGTTGATTGAGAAGCTTATAATGCATGTTAATTATGAGAAATCTCACCCTTACTTTAATGATTTCAGATTAAAGTTAGCAGCTCAGGAGTTGGTGAGGGTGGCTCTAGAGCTAGGTTATTTTAAGTCCGCGTGTCAGTGTCGTGCTCTAATAGGTTGTAACACTGGGGGAAACGTTTGAATGATGAATTTTATTTTATACTCTATTGTTTAATTTATGTTGGGAATACTTATGAAGTGAAGTTATTCAGGTTTTGAGACATTTCCGCTGTGTAGAACATGATATTGATTTGAATATTTATCTTAATAATTCCTTCAGTAAAGCATGATAACTGTAGATTTGAGGTTTTTATATTTATCTTGGATTGTGACATCCCTATTTTCCATGTTACTCTAATTTAATTAATATATTTCGCGGGTTATTTAGAAGGGGTGTTACAAAGAGGGTGCTTATACCTTCCCTTTTCATAATCTACCCCCCAAACTCAAGAAACAATCTCAAAGGTCTTTCCTTTGCTTTTTCACCTTTCCTTTTGGATAAAAGAAAAGTCGGTGACGACTCTTGCTAACTGCAACATTTGCGATCAAACGCAAAACCCTCAATTCAGTTCTCCCACCGTATCACACTGACGAAGGGCTATTTCAGCATCTTCCTCCAAAAGATTTTCTCAAAAGACCTTCTCTGGTTTAGTTAGATCGACACTAAGATCTCTCTGATTTCTATTCCAGTTGAAGATACTCAAATACTTTTGTCTGGTTCAATTGAACCGATACTAAGACTCTTCTGATTTCCATTCCAGTCAAAGTTAACAAAAGACCTTCTCTGGTTCAATCAGATTGACACTAAGATCTCTCTGATTTCTATTCTAGTTGAAGATGTTCCAAGTCTTTTCTCTGGTTCAGTTGAGTCGATACTAAGATTCTTATGATTTCTATTCCAGTCAAGGTTAATTAAAGACCTTTCTCTAGTTCATCCTGATCGATACTAAGATCTCTCTGATTTCTATTCCAGTTGAAGATGTTCCAAGATTTTGTCTGGTTTAGTTGAGTCGATACTAAGATTCTTCTGATTTCTATTCCAGTCAAAGTTAATTAAAGACCTTTCTCTAGTTCAGTAAGATCCATACTAATATCTCTCTGATTTCTATTCTAGTTGAAGATGTTCCAAGACTTTTGTTTGGTTCAGTCGAGTCGATGCTAAGATTCTTCTGATTTCTATTCTAGTAAAAGTTAATTAAAGACCTTTCTCTGGTTCAGTCAGATCGACACTAAGATCTCTATGATTTCTATTCCAGTTGAAGATGTTCCAAGACTTTTGTCTGGTTCAGTCAAGTCAATGCTAAGATTCTTCTGATTTCTATTCCAGTCAAATATGATTAAAGACCTTTCTCTGGTTCAGTCAGATTGACAATAGGATCTCTCTGATTTCTATTCCAGTTGAAGATATTCCAAAACATTCTCTGGTTCAGTTAAATCTATACTAATATTTTTCTGATTTCCATTCCAGTCAAAGTTGATTCAAGACCTTCCTCTGGTTCAACTAAATTGATACTAAGATTTTCTTAATCTCTATTCCAGTGGAAGACAACTCAAGACCTTTCTCCGGTTCAGTTAAATCGACACTAAGATTTTTTCTAATTTCTATTCAATCTAAAGAAACTGTGAAGCCTGGACACGACCAGGTAACAGCCCAAGTCACTAAAGCCTGGATTACGACCAAATAACAGTTTAATATCATTTCCCATTAAGTTGTCGTGAAGCCTAGAATATGACTAGATAGCAGCCAGCATTATTGTCCTCAGCAAGTCATTGTGAAGCATGGATCCTGACCAGATAGTAGTTCACTTCTGTCTCTTCAAGCAAGAGATGACTCCCCAGTAGAGTAGTGGACAACTGAAGCTCCTAAACTCTATTCCCAAAAATAGAGACCAACATTCCTCAGCGGAGTCTTCCTCAATAACAGGCATAGGAATTCCCACAAAGGAATGTCTCATGAAATCAACATTGTTACGGATGGAATCTTTAAACCCATCTCGGATAACTCTCAGTCACATTACTCTGGATGGCATCTTTAAACCCATCTCCCGTCACCTTCTCCAAATGGCATCTGTAAGCCCATTCCCGATATTACCTACACAGTCAAGTATCGTTTCAGACGAGTGCAAATTTATGGGCACTCTAGTGTTCAATCATCTTCCACCTTCAGATCACGAAAGGCAAATCAGCCAATATACATCCTCAAGTTTAAGAAGATTGAACAGGGGCAGTTGTTGTACCCAAACATTTTCCCTCCCATTTTCACTCAAGACATGCCTCTGGAGGTCCTCAATTTCCCTAGGATGACTAAGAATTGACCAGACAAATTCTCCTCCTAAGGCAATAAATCTCAGATTAGGGTTTCAATTTCAAGCAAGATGTAGGAGTCCAAAGGATCCCAAATGCTCTCCATTGTCCTAATATGTCCTAAAGATCATCCATACCAAATTTCATGCCTTAAACAACATGTTTTCCCAGTCAACTGCTCAAGTATTGGAAAATCAACTATATTAGGTCAAAAGTCAAATGTGGCCCAAATATAGTCAAACTTCAAGTTTTTTGGTCAACATCAACATTTTGAAGTAACATACACCATTTTATCAAGGGTTGGTCATGATTCCTCAAGAAATGCTCCTAACTCATCAAAAGTCAAAAATGGCAAATTAGGGTTTCTTTGGGGAAAGTCAACCAAACATTGACCAGGCATAACCTTCTCATACTTTATCAGAAATTTTCCAACCAAGGCTCATTTCTAAGAGAATCCAATTCCCTACAACTCCTCTTCAGCCCTCAAGTTCAAGAAATGCCTAAACCAAAAGATATAACCTCATACATTATAGGTCCATTCAAAAATTCAACAAAAATACCTTCTGGGTTAAAGCTCCTTACATGAACATGGAAGATCCAATAGAGATGAAACCAAAAGGGTTGTTTAGAGGACATCCTAAGCTTGCTACAGAGTCCAAGAACACCCTCTTAGGGTTAAAATTGAGAGATATATGCATTTCTAAACTTGACAAATTTTTGGAAAAGTGCATGAAGCAAATAATAACCAAACATAATTATTTTCCAAACGGGCCCATTTTTTCATGATTGAAACTTGTTCCTAACATGACCCACAACCCCTGAGCTTAGTCATGTATTATTTCATTACTTTTATTATTTTTTTTTATTTTTTATTCATTAAAATCAAAATAAATCAAATAAAATAGTGGAATAATAAAATAAAATCCAAGATTTGATTTTATGAGCACATGATGAGTCTATAATCAGCTGGCAAATCAAGGATTTCGTGCAAGTGGTGATTGGAAAAAAATAGCAAGGTTTGGCCTATTTTAGAAACAAAAAATACAAGACACAAATCAAATATTTTCTCACTTAATCTTCAAGATTTAGTTCAGTTTTGTTAACCTAATTCGTTCTACTATATATGCATAACATTTCTAGACCACAAAAAGGAGGATTAGCCGTGTGGAATTGAGACAAAAAACTTAAGTTTTTGACAAGAAAGTGGTGATCAGATTTTTGTCTACAAGGAGATTCAAGGAATTTCAAGGCTAGCTATCAATTCTTGGCAGTATTTGGGAGCTATCTGGACCATTACCACGCCTCAACACACCCAGAAACGCCCCATACCAGTACCCCGGTTTGCCACTTTTCTTGAATTTGGTTTTGACTATACACACATGATAAATGAATCCTAAATATATATATTCATGTTTGTATATTTATTTAGAACATGTTTAAATAATTAATTGTGCGTTTTTATGCATATTTGACTGAATGCCATTGTTAGGGTTTCAAGGTTCTTTTTAGGGTTTTTTCGTTTCAGGCAAAATCAGGGCAAAAGATGAGTACGATTGTACTCACGAGATCAAACCCAGTTGATATGTATTATTGGATTAAATTTTTATTGCGTGATTGTGATTTTTTGAGATATGCAGGTTTATAGCTACAATACATGTCTGTAGGTAAAAACCCTCGCCTAAAACGACAGTCCAACGAAGAAGATGAAGGCGTATCAAAACATGTGTGGCCAGTTTGAATGGCGCGCACTTTTTATTTATCACTACAGGCCATTATTAAATATAATATATTGTGTTTATATTATTCAACGAATGAAACGTTGGCTCAGTGGTACAGGCGAATGGTTTTCAAAGTGTGCGTGTAGGAGGTCAGAGGTTCGATCCATGCCTCCTACATAATATTTTTGTCAATATTTCCTTGTAGATCCTATGCTTTTATCACAAGCGCGCTCATCATACGCCTCCAGATCTGTCACCCTTGGATCATCTGCACCCAGATCAAACGCTTCCAATGAAGCTCCTCATGGTAGACCCTCCTGGTACAACCCCACTGAATCTAACGTTTGCTATGGGGCACAAAAGATTGGGCTTTGGACAGAAATTCAACTTGCAACCCCAGTTTGGGCTCATACCCCCTCAGGCTTATTCTATTTCTCTTTTTAACTTTATTATTTTTATTTTGTTTAAATTAGTTTAGTTATTTTGTTTAAATCAATTTTTTTTCAAAAAAAACATAAAATCAAAATCACAAAAAATAGGACTTAGTTTTTTTATTAAATTATTTTTTTGAAAATTAATTAATTTCATCAACTCTAATTTATTTTCATTAATTAAAATTAATTAGAAAAAATTAGGTCAAATTTCAATTCTTTTTTTCATAAAATCCCAAAAATATTTTTAATAATCAAATTAAATTTTTTAGGGTTTTTTTGAACTTTTATCTAGTTAATTCTCGCGCGTCATTATTTTGTCGTACGATTATTTTTCATTATTGATGTAATTGCGCCCTGGCTTGTAATAGCTTAATTAGGGTTTTTCAATTCCGCATTTTTACTTTCAGTCATTCTTTATGTATCTACACCAAAGCCCTGTAATAGCGTACAACCCTTTATTTTCTCGCCTTTATATTCTGTATATACTTGTATATAATTGTTAGCAACCTAAGCGTGCATGATTAATCAATCAATCAATAGATAACCGAATTGCAAGATAAACATCTGAAAAAACACACCGTTGCACACTTGCACCCTTAGGGTATACCTCACTCGGTTGCTTTCGAATTACGGTCCCAATTCTCGAAACGTGAGAAATCTTAGTGGCTTTCCTTAAGTCTAGAGATCACTAGTCCCTCGATTACCCTCTCGACTGTTGCCTCGATATAAAAGTGTTCTTAGGGCTTTAGGACAATTACTAAGAGTTTTTTCCCAGTTTCCTTTAGTGACCGTACGTCCCTTTCGATAGTCCCTCAAACATCCAACGACTCGGGCTACCTACTCACTAATAGTAGGATAGCATTGTCTAAAGGATAGGAGGAAAAGAACAAAATTTTTTCGAGTAGGTAGATAACTATTAGGTACTTTCTCAAAAATTCTTTTTACACCCTACACACTCAAATACTTTTCAAACAAAATTTTTCAAAAATGCTTAATCACACTCTTGAGGACTGATACAAGAGTTATCATAAAGTGAATCACTGCACTAATTCATTTTCAAAGCTTTTCAAACCACACCTACACAAGCCATTTTCAAAAGATGAGCAAGTACCTAAGAGCCCATGGAAAACCATGGATGGAAAGGGTGCTAACACCTTCCCTTTCCATAATCTACCCCCCTTACTCAGAAAATCTCGAAAAAGGTCTTTTTCTGTTCTTTTCACCCTTTCCATTGTTGGATAAAAGAAAAGTCGGTTGCGATTCTTGCTTACCACGACATTTGCGAACAAACAACACAAACCAGTATTAAACAGTCAGTTCTTCCACCGTATCACAGGACTGGCGACTCCGCTGGGGATAATTATGAAGTGGGGTTTACCTTAGGGTCTAGATCATTTTAAAATTGCTTTCTTTGTTTGCTTTGACTACTTTATCTTTGATGGTTTGTTGGGGTATTCTTGTAAAGATCCTATACCCGAATCTGGGGAATCTTTTTAGGTAACAACAATAGATCGTGGAGACTGTACGGCGTAGACCGATATGGTTGAAGCGATAGCTGTGTTGGTGTGAGACTTTGGTTGGTACCGGTATCTCTTGTGTTGAATCAAAGAGAATACGGGGCCTCCGCGTGGTGTCGTGAAGCACTAACGAACCTTAGAACCTTAGTTGAACAAACTTGGCCATTAGAAAGTAGTGAGATAGCCGACCTTTGTGTAAAGCTGGGAATCGGTTGATACTCGAGACTACACTCATTGAGATTGGACTTTCGGGATGTTTCAGTCGCAAGAAAAGATTGCTAAACTGAGATAATACCGATAAAGAAATCTCAATGATATTGAGACTCCTTAGATCCTGGTTACTATTTATAGGAAAGGTTTGAAACCAACTAAACTTCAATAGGGTATCACCTTAAAACCCATGCAAGCCTTAAACATAAGGTCTTGGTGTGATTTGCTTATGCTCGTTATATCTGTGATTTCTTAGCATAATCATGACATCATAACATCATGCCACAATATTTCCTTAACCATTTCAAGGATCTCAAGGGTTTGTGATGCAGGTTTTGATAAATCAGACGTCTAGCAAGGGGCAAAGGGGTTTATTTTCCTCTTGCCAATTTCGTCAAAAGACCAAAATACGACAACTTGAGCCAGGGGCTATGACCCACTCGATATTGTGAGCTTGACTATCGTAGAATGACGCTCAGTGATGCGAAGTTCTTCAATCAAGGCTGCAGTCAACTCCTAACATCTCTTTGTGTTTACCCCGTGAGATCCTTGAAAACATTGCATACATATATCATAGATATCATTGCATAAGCATGTTTCAAAGCAGGTTTCAAATCAGGTTTCTTATCTTTTCGCTGTTTATTTCAGCAAAAGAAATGGCCCATGAACAAACAGTAAAAGACCTTCAAGCTCAAAATGCTCAGTTTCAACAAATGTTCATGGCTTTGGCCAAGGGGCAGGAAGAAATGAAAGCTCTCATCATCAAAGAGAAGAAGAAAAGGGCAAAGAAACCGGCTGGAATACTTAATATGGGAAGAAGACTCAAAAGACCGGTTAAAGGAGCTCTAGATCTTTCAACTCCATCAAATAAGGGGGATAATCATGAAGAACATAACAACCCAGGAACTGATGAAGACGAAGCTGGTTATTGTGAGGAGCAGTATCCTCCTGCTGATGAAAAATACAAACAGCTTGAAGATCGTCTCAATGCTATGGACATTCAACAGATAGCTGGCTTGAACTTTGAAGAATTAAGCCTGGTTTCCGGCGTGATCATCCTATCAAAATTCAAGGTCCCCACGTCCGCTAAGTATTAAGGTGTCTCCTACCCTAAGTTGCACTTAAGGTTCTATGTCAGGAAGATCTAGCCTCACACTTCTGACCGGAAGTTATGGGTCCATTTCTTCCAAGAGAGTTTAGCTGGCACGCAACTGGAGTGGTTCTATCAGCTAGAAAGAACAGACATTCATACATGGGAAGACTTGGCTACTGCTTTCTACAAGCAGTTCCAATACAATGCTGGCCTCACTCTAAATTGTACACAACTTCAAACCATGTCTATGGGTTCTAGAGAAGGCTTCAAAGAATATGCCCAGAAATGGAGGGATCTAGCTGGCAGGGTACAACCTCCTCTGAATGATCGCGAAATGGTAGATATGTTCATGGGAACTCTGACAGGACCGTTTTTAATATGCTGATTGGGAGTTCCTCATTTGGATTCATAGAGATGGTTCTGACTGGAGAAAGGATCTAAAGTGGTATCAAGAGTGGGAAGATCCGGATGCCTTCATTTTCTAATGCTCAGAAGAATCCATTTGATGGTAAGAGGGAAGGCAATGTTGTGTATGGCCAGAAGGGTCGTAATAAGGCAGACAACCACAATCAATTTGTGGGGGCAATACTGGTCTCTAATCCTACGCCTAGGCAACAACACCAACAGGGGAACCAGCATAAGGAGTTCATACCTAAGAGACAATTCACCAGAATTAACATGTCACTAGCTCAAGCGTTACAACACATGTTGAAAGCAGGGTTGATTACGTTAAAGACTCCACTACATAACCCCAATACTTTGCTCCCAGTTACCACCCCAATGAAAGGTGTGCATACCATTCTGATAGCCCTGGACATGATACTAATGGTTGTTGGGCTATGAAGAACAAAATTCAGGATATGATTGATGCCAAGGAAATTAAATTCGACCCTCTAGAGACTCACAAAATGGTCACTTCTCCTAGGCCAAATCATTGAGAACGCCCAGTTCATTTTTTATTTTTCATTTGTAATTTCATTTATTGTTCAAACAATTACTGTTATGCCGAATTTTAGTTTTCCCATTAATGCATCGCATATGTTTATCTTGAATGATTTCATTTTTATTTTATTTAAATTGTTTTCTTGCTTCCTTTACGTGATATTCGACTCTCGATTAAAAAACTATAAGCCTTTAGAGGGAGGATGACGAAAACGATACCACAATCTTTATAATATGCTTTTAAGTAGACCTTGCTGACGATGTACAGGCGTTGATTCAAATCCCAAACAGTGGAGTTATAAGGAAGATAATCCCTAGTCAACCCCTTTGATCCAAAGAAGTGGGAGTTTTTATTTTCACACAAATTAAAACCCTTAATCATAACCTGGGGCAGGGTAGTTTTCTCAGTTAATTCAGATGCGCATTCAGTCGCAATATTCTATTTCATACATAATGAATGGCATCAAAGACGTCCTTCAAAATCAGAAGATGGTGATGGTTCCGCATATTCATTAAAACCGGAAGTCATTGTCTCTCAATATAAAAGCCCGCTAAGTCAAAACCTATGAAGGAGACTTAAGAAAAAACTTTCTCATTCCACTGACTATAATCACAAAAGAAACAGTTCTTGAAAAAGAAGGGATAACGAAAACCAAAAAAAAGAGGTTACTACAAATCCTCGACAAAAAAAAAGATTACAAAATGACTGCCTCTTCCAAATAAACTTTTAGTATCCGAACCATCATCGGAACATAAAGGACAAGACGCCAGACTCAATTGGGATCTGAACTCACAACTAACTGAGCATAGGATCGAAGAACATCACAAAGAACGGGTGAGTACAAATAAAATTTGAGCCTTTATCATTTGTTTCTTAAACCGTGAACTAGACCACGCTACAACCCTTAAAAGTCCTAACTGAAGCATAGGTTAGTTCGGAAGCATACTGTTACAAAAGGTATCCTGACTCTTGTGTGACTTGCTATAAATCCTTAGTTGATATCACTCTCTTGCAAAATTTGATTTACTAAAAAAATGAATTTTCAAAAACTTCAAGACAAGCATAAACCTTGCATTATTTGAATATCGTTGTTTGCATATAGTTATCTGTTCGACAACAGAGAAATTCACATGACGAATATCTAGTGAATAAAAACTTTCTCAATGAAAAGGTTCACCTCAAGTGGAAAAACACTTCCGACCAAGGGGCACGACATGAACATTGTCCATCATCTGGGGCAGTAAAGTCAAGATTCAAGGAATCTCTCAAAAATGCAAAATAGCCAGGGACAGATCTCCATCTGAATCACTTAGGGCATTAGACATGAATTCCAACAACGAATCACGTACAATCAAGCAAAATCAATGTTCCCCAGCGGATTTCTTCTCAAAAACAATTAAACAAAAATTCCCAACGGAAACATTCTAAATAAACCAAGTCCTCTTCTATAAACGTTTCAGGTACGATCCAGAGACGGATGTTATCCTGGTACTTATTCCATACTTCTCTTATAGAAATAGTTTAGGTACGATCCAGAGACAGATGTCATCCTGATACTTATTCAAATTCTCTTTAAATACAGTTCAGATACGATCCAGAGACGGATGTCATTCTGACACTCATTCAACACATGTTTCAAGTACAGTTCAGATACGATCCAGAGACGGATGTCATTCTGACACTCATCCAACACATGTTTCAAATACAGTTCAGGTACGATCCAGAGATGGATGTTATCCTGGTACTTATTCTAGACTTCTCTTTTAGAAATAGTTCAGGTACGATCCAGAGACGGATGTCATCCTGATACTTATTGAAATTCTCTTCAAGTACAGTTCAGATATGATCCAGAGATAGATGTCATTCTGACACTCATTCAACACATGTTTCAAGTACAGTTTAGATACGATCCAGAGATGGATGTCATTCTGACACTCATTCAACACATGTTTCAAGTACAGTTCATATACGATCCAGAGGCAGATGTCATTCTGACACTCATTCAATACATGTTCAAGTACAATCATGACATAAATCCATCCACAAAATCTCTGCATGTACTTTCTCTAGCAGGTACAGGGGTAGAAACATCCTGATGCAAAGTCATCGCCATATCCTCAACATACGTCCTACTGACGTCTAAGTTCCCCACAGAGTAGAAACAACCAAAGTTACGATCTCTCCTTCCCCAAGCAGGAATTATCTTCTCCAGCAAAGTTCCTTCAGAGAGCTAAAATCTGTATTCCCCAGCCGATTTGTATGATCCAACAGTTATAAAACCTCCTCCCGAGTAAAGTTTATTTCTAACTACGGAAGGTCATTCCCCAAAATGTTTATTTCTCTACAACGGCAGAATATTTCAATAACACATATCCTTCCATAGAGTTTATTCTCAAGCGGAGTCAATCCCCGACAGAATATCCACAGACAGAAAGAGGAAATCCCCAGCGAATCATCTTCATTCATCATCCTCAGCGGAAACAAAGGATTTTTCTTCCCAAGAAACTTTTGCAACAGTCTGGGATTTACTTTCTTATACTAAGGAACATCTCAATAGAATTCCATATTCATACATCATGGCATGCGCATACACGTTGCATACAGCATAGTCTCATTTATTTTGAGAACATCTTTACACAATGCATTTCATAAATCATGACATTGCATACGACTAACTCTTCGCCTTTTCAGGAAAGCTCAAGCCAACAGATACTTTTGACTACTTACATGACCTGGCAGTCTTCTCAAAGGCTATGTCTGACGAAGGGCAATTTCAGCATCTTCCTCCAAAAGATTTTCTCAAAAGACCTTCTCTGGTTCAGTTAGATCGACACTATGATCTCTCTGATTTCTATTCCAGTTAAAGACTTTTGTCTGGTTCAGTTCAATCGATACTAAGATTCTTCTGATTTCCATTCCAGTCATAGTTAACAAAAGACCTTCTCTGGTTCAGTCAGATCGACACTAAGATCTCTCTGATTTCTATTCCAGTTGAAGATGTTCCAAGACTTTTGTCTGGTTCAGTTGATTCGATACTAAGATTCTTCTGATTTCTATTCCAGTCAAGGTTAATTAATGACCTTTCTCTGGTTCAGTCAGATCGATACTAAGATCTCTCTGATTTCTATTCCAGTTGAAGATGTTCCAGGACTTTTGTCATGTTCAGTTGATTAGATAATAAGATTCTTCTAATTTCTATTACCGTCAAAGTCAATTAAATACCTTTCTCTAGTTCAGTTAGATCGACACTAAGATCTCTCTGATTTCTATTCCATTTGAAGATGTTCCAAGAATTTTGTCTGGTTCAGTCCAGTCGATGCTAAGATTCTTCTGATTTCTATTCCAGTCAAAGTTAATTAAAGACCTTTCTCTGGTTTAATCAGATTGACACTAAGATCTCTCTGATTTATATTCCAGTTGAAGATGTTCCAAGACTTTTGTCTAGTTCAGTCAAGTCGATGCTAAGATTCTTATGATTTCTATTCCAGTCAAAGTTAATTAAAGACCTTTCTCTGGTTCAGTCAGAACAACACTAGGATCTCTATGATTTCTATTCCAGTTGAAGATGTTCCAAAACTTTCTCTGGTTCAGTTAAATCGATACCAAGATTTTTCTGATTTCCATTCCAGTCAAAGTTGATTCACTACCATCCTCTGGTTCAACTAAATCGATACTAATATTTTCTTGATCTCTATTCCAATGGAAGACAACTCAAGACCTTTCTCTGGTTCAATTAAATCGACACTAAGGTTTTTTCTTATTTCTATTCCAACTAAAGAAATAGTGAAGCCTGAAGACGACCAGATAACAGCCCAAGTCACTGAAGCCTGGATTACGACCAGATAACAGTTTAATCTCATTTCCCTAGTAAGTTTTTATGAAGCCTGGAATACGACCAAATAACAGTCAGCCTTATTATCCTAAACAATTCATGCCCTTTGCATAATACGTGCGCTGCCTTACCACTAGGGTGGCTCTACATCTGGTGTTATAAATGAAACCATGTTATTATATTACAAAACGCTTCCTGAAGGAAACTTCATCTTCAACCTCGTGCCCAGCCTGAACCTCTATATCTCATTCATTTCTCAACAAAAATGAAAAATGTAAACATGAAAGTTATGGCAAATTTCATCACGATTTCAAAAATGTAACTCATTAAAACTATTAATCAAAGATAAGCTGAAAATTTGAATGGTACCAAATCTAACCTAATTTTTTCAGAAAATTCAGGTCCAAAATTCTCTCGACTCAAGTAATGTAAATGAATTCTAAGGACATGGTCAATTTTAGGGCAATGATATCTGCATTTTATCTTTGAAAATCGAAGCTTAACAATGCCTATATGAGGAGTTTGTAAATCAGAAAACTTACCATACAACTGGGGATCGTGTTTTCAGTTAGAGGAGCTTTCAAGGTGTTGTGATGATATAGTTAGATTCCTTGAACCTCCAGGAAGCTAATGCAATAGCTACTTTAGGCTGAGGATGGCTAAATCGTGCTGGAGAAGTCAAGGTGCAATGGGATAAAAGGTGTTGATATTGTTTATGTATGATGTTTAGAAGCTTCTGGAAGTAAAAGGCCATGAAACGCACAAGTGAATTGAGAGATGTGAGTTTTTTGTCATGCTCTGCACAACAATGGAGTTTTCGTGTACAATCTGTGTTTGGGAGAGTTTTAGTGAGTTTGCAGGCTTGAGTGTTCATGTATTATGTTGCAAATGATGTATGTATTTATAGGCAAGATGTTTCAAGTGTTACAACACTCAGAATTTGAATTCTCAAGTTGTGGCAACTTTACTTGTTTTTGAAGCAAAGTGACAAACACCTTCCCAAAGCTTGTACCATGCTATTGTATAGTGGTTGGAATTTAAACATGCTTGATTATGATCTTGTAGATGTTGTGTGTGTAGAAAGAAAAAGTGCAAGGCTCAATACAAGTTAACTTTGTGATTAAAGTCACTTTTCAGTAATGGATATGTTGCTTTCTTCCAAAAATGGAATGATCAATTGGACAATGGCTCAAACACTTGGATTATAGCTCAAATAATTATGTAAACATTTAATTATGGAGTGAAAAACAAGTTTGAGGCATGAAAAGTGAAGATTGTGAAGCATGTCTATGGATTTGGTTCGTGTTCATCACAAAATCTGCCTTGTGAAACAAGTTTGAAACCCTAACTTCATCTATTCGATTCTCCTTGCTCAAGAATGATCTCAAGGAGTTATTTGATTTTTTAGAAATATTTTAATATGATCTAAAACTCTCATGTTCGACATTTTTGAAAATTAAATTTGGAACTAGGTGAAAATTTTCCATGAAGTTGGTACCAAAAATCTGCCTAAACACTTTGAAATTTCACTAAGTGTTTTTAGTTTCATGATCATTACTTCTTGAATCAATAACTTGAAATCAAAACATTTTTAGAACTTGATTACTTCGACAAAGTTTTAGATCTCATTGATATCTACAACTTTCATGTTGGAAGTTTTTCTTAAATCATCTTGCATCATGGTGAAAATTTGGCACAAAGTCATGAAAAAAGGTTAACTTTCCAACACTTAGAAAAATTTCTAAGTCTTAGAATTTTGAATTTTCAGAGATGATTTTGACCTTTTGATTTCGTGATGAACAATATTCATATTTTGACATGCCTTGATGAAATATGATTTTTGAAACTTCATTTTGATCAAAAAGTCAAAGTTTGACTTTTCAGTGTATAGTTGACTTTTTCATCCGTTGACCAAATTTCAAACTATCAATTAATTAATCATGAGAAATGTTTTGAACCATGCCATTAGGTAAGATAGATGTATTTGAAATCTTTATATTATGTCTCAAGCCAACAAGTCATGTATTAGGTCAAAAGTCAAGAATCGAGCCTTCTCAGTCAAAACCCTAATTTTGAGCATTTTGCCCTTTTGGTGATCTGATCAAATTTCTTGAGGAATGGTGATCCAAACTTGACCAATTGATATATATAAGTTCAAAATGTTGATATGGGTCAAAAATAATGAAGTTTGACTGTAAATTGTCTATAGTTTACTTTTTCCCCAATACAATTGATTTTAGGTCAACTGATCAATTGCTTGAGCAAAATTGTGATCCAAAGTTTGATACATGACATGAGAAATCTTGAGAGTCCAAAGTAATCCCTGAAAGACATATGTGGCATTAAAAGTCCAATTGTACTTGTGCAAACTCAAACCCTAATTTTGAGTCATTAGTGCTTGAGGAAGTGTCTTGAGCTGATTCATCCCTGTGCATTCTTGAACCAATGAACATCTTGTGAGAGACATCTTGAGAAAATGAGAGGTAAAATTTTGGGGTACAACAGCTGCCCCTATTCAATCTTCTTAAACCTGAAGAGTTAGAATGGCGGATCCGCCATTCGTGACTTGAAGGTGAAAGATGATTGAACACTAAAGTGCCCGAAAATTTTCACTCGATGATATATTGATTCAGGAATGGGCTTATAGATGCAATTTGGAGAGATGATGGTAGAAACTGGAAGAAACATCAGCATAAATCTTTGGTCGATTCAATGCGGAAAACTAGACATCTTGCTTGTCTTTAACTAGACGAATTAATTCTGATCCAAAAGAGGTCTTTGGATCAATGATTTTTCTGCAAGGAACAAGGGGTTAGTTATTGAATGTATGCATGGTGTAATGATGTTCTCAAAATAAATGAGATTATGCTATATGCATTTATTATGTATGTGTTATGATGTATGAATGCGACATGTTATCGAAGCGTATCCTTAACAGATACTGGGGAGTTTTAAGAAGTTGAATCTCGGATTGCTGTTGGAGATGAAGAGTATGTGTATCTTCAGAATTTGTTAAAAATGCTTCCGTTGGGGATTCCTGCTTTGTTGAGAAGAACTCTGCTGGGGAATATTTACTTTGCTTGAGAAGACATTGTGGAGAGTGTTGATTTCTTCTTGGGGGAAAGAGCTCAGGATTTCTAGTCGTCTGTTGCTCTAGTGGGGAATTATCTCTTGAAAGTTAGTTGTTATATGGTAGGATTCCAAGTTTCACATCAACTTTCCAGGGATAGTGGCAAACTCTACAGGGGAAGAGGAGTTTTGTTAGTGATTGAAGAAGTTAAACTAGTATATGGTTGAGTACAGGCTTTGCAGTAATTTGAACTTGAGGTTAGCTGATATCAGGTCAAGTCCAGGTTTCAACAATTGGAGAATTTGAACTATTATCTGGTCGGGTCCAGGCTTTAGTAACTTGAAATTAGGATTAACTGTTATCTGGTTAGGTCCAGGCTTCAATAATAATTTGAGGAAGTTAAACTGCTATCTGGTCGGGTCTAGACTTTAGTAACTTACAATTGAGATTAATTATTATCTGGTCGGGTCTAGGTTTCAGTAGTAACTTAAACTGTTCTCTGGTCGGGTTCAGTCTTTATAGTAAATTAAGGGCAGGATGAAGTTGAACTAACATCGGGTCAGGTCCAGGCTTCGTAGTAACTTGTTTGGATAGGGATGACTCTGTTGAGGATTAAGGGGTTACGCCCATTGATTTGTAATAGTCTGAGAGGTAGACTCGACCTGGGGAATTTGCCATTTTTCAGGGAAATAAACCATTTTTAAGAGAATGTTTGATGACCTACGGGAGAGGTCTATCTTTCCACAAGGCTTATTTTTAAGACCAACTCGGCTAGGGAGAGGGTTTTCTAGAGATTGGAACTCTGGCTGGGAATTGCGTGAATCCAACTCTGTGGGGATAATGTTATTGAAATAACTCTGTGGGGATATCTAAAATGCATTTAAGGAGATGCTTGTTAAAAGTTTAATCATGTTCATATCCATATGTTCATTCAATTTTATTCATTGGACACTTTTGCACTCAAAACAGAAAAAACAAAAAGTTTGCACTTCAAAGTATATTTGTATTGATGTTTTACCCATGAATAGGCGTTTTTGCACAAAGAGACAGACATCCTAGTAATATGAAATTGTCGAAAGAATGAAAGGAATACAAGGTGAAAAAAAAAATAACAACCGCGTGGAAGTGATCTCATTGTGTTCCAACTCTACTACTTCTCATATGTCCTCGAACATCATTCCTTTCCGTTGAAAGAAATTGATTGAATTTATCTTGTACCATTGAATTTGGTCCTTGGTAATAAACTAGTTATAGGGATACAACGAGACATACTCATATGATTTAATCCTTAACTTTTGGATGGATTGTCCTTTCGGGTTTCCAGCCCACCTGGATACCCATTTTTTCCCAAGTCGCCCTTTCGTGTTTTCAACTTGTCGGGTGTACAATCTTGTGCATATATCCCTAACTTTTGCTGGAACCTCTTTGGTTCGCCGGGATGCCCTTATTTTTGCCTAGGTGTGTCAACCTAGAGGGTCATTTTATGTGTAGTATTTTTTTAACTAAGTCCACCATCACAGGATGTGGGAATTTTTCGCCATCCATAGTAGTCAGCATCATGGTACCACCAGAGAAAACTTTCTTTACAACAAATGGCCCTTCGTAAGTGGGAGTCTATTTTCCCCTGGGGTCGCCTTGTGGAAGAATGATGTGCTTTATTACCAAGTCGCCTGTCTGATATACTCGAGGCTTGATATTTTTGTTGAAAGCCTTGATCATACTCTTTTTATACATCTAACCATGGCAAACATCATCCAATCCCTTCTTATCAATTAAGTTTAGCTGATCCAACCTAGTCTACAACCATTCGTCTTCTCCTAGACCGGCTTCTCTCATAATCCTTAGTGAAGGAATATGAACTTCTACAGGAAAGACAACTTCCATGCCATAAACCAAAGAGAAAGGAGTCTCCCCAGTTGACGTTCCAGCTGAAGTACGTTAACCATGAAGAGAAAACTGTATTATGTCATGCCAGTCTTTATATGTTACCACCATCTTTTGCATAATCTTCTTGATATTTTTATTGGCATCTTCCACTGTGCCATTCATCTTAGGTTTGTATGGAGAAGAATTTTGATGCTTTATTTTGAACTGAGTACAAATATCCGTAATCATAGCATTATTGAGATTGGTTCCATTGTCAGTAATTATCCTTTCGGGGATACTGTAACCAAATATGAGGTTATGCTTAATAAACTCGGCTACAACATTCTTTGTAACTGAAGCATATGAAATAGCTTCGACCCACTTGGTAAAGTAATCAATAGAAACAAGGATGAAGCAGTGTCCATTGGAAGCAGTAGGTTTGATCTCTCCAATCATGTCAATGCCCCACATTGCAAACGGCCACAGAGCAATCATGACATTTAGAGGAATTGGAGGTACAAGAACTTTGTCAGCATAGATTTGGAACTTATGGCAAGTCCTCGAATGATGATGACAATCAGTTTTCATTAAGGACCAATAATAACCAGCCCTCATGATTTCTTGCCCATAGTGTGTCCACTAGAGTGCGTCCTAAATATTTCATCATGCATGTATTCCATAATTTTCTCTTCCTCCTTCTTGTCTACACACCAGAGTAGAGTAGAATCATGATTTCGCTTATACAGGATTCCATTGCTTAGGAAAAATTTGGCTGAGAATCTTCGCAAGAATTTCTTATCATTGTAGGAAGCTCTTTCAGGATACTCTTGTTCTTCAAGATATCTCCTTACTTCATGGTACCATTGTTTCTCTTCTTCAGTGTCAAGCTCATAGACGTGTGCAGGTTCGTCAAATCTTTCGATCGTAACCATAGGAGCTTCGTTGTCCCATTTTACCTTGAACATGGAAGACATTGTTGCCAGGGCGTCATCCAACTGATTTTCTTCTCTAGGGAAGTGTTCAAAGGTAACTTCCTCAATGTATGGGACCAGAGTCAACACAAACTCTTTTTAAGGAATTAGATTAGGGTGCTTGGTATCCCATTCTCCTTTAACTTGACTGATCACTAGAGAAGAATCTTAGAATATGTTTGAGAACTTGATCCTTAAGTCAATGGCAGCCTTCAGATCTAAAATGCATGCCTCGTACTCGACCATTTTGTTCGTGAAATCGAAGCATAATCTAGCAGTGAAAGTAGTATGGTAACCCTCAGGAGAAATAATCACGACACCAATTCCATTTCCCAAAGAGATGGAAGCCCCATCGAAAACCATAGTTCATCGGGATCCTTGTTCAGGTCCATCATACTGTCCAGGTTCTTCACAGTCCATTACAAGCATAATATTCTCATATGGGAAGTCAAAGTTCATAGACTAGTAATCATTAATAGCTTGATGGGTCAAATGATCTGCCAATATACTTCCTTTGATAGCATTTTCTGTTGTATATTGAATGTAATGTTCGGTCAGAATCATTTTCCATCTAGCTATTTGTCCGAACAGAGTTGGCTTCTCGAAGATGTACATGATAGGGTCCATTTTAGAAATAAACAAAGTGGTGTGAGTCAACATATAGTTTCTTAGCTAGCAAGTATCCCATTCCAGAGTGCAACAAGTTTTCTCGAGCAATGAATATCTGGTTTCATAGTCTGTAAACTTTTTGCTCATGTAGTATATTGCATGCTCTTTTCGTCTAGACTCGTCATGTTGGCCTAACACACACCCCATGGAATTCTATAATGCAATCAAGTACATGATCAAGGGTCTTCCTTCAACTAGAGTCATAAGGATAAAAGGCTCTTGCAAATATTCCTTGATTTTGTCGAAGGCGGCTTGGCAGTCATCGTTCCATCTGACTACTTGATCTTTCTTCAGGAGTTTGAAGATTGCCTCACAAGTAGCAGTTAGATGAGATATGAAACGGGAAATATATTTAAGACGACCCAAGAATCCTCTAACTTTGTTCTCAGAGTGGATGTTGTACCCCAAAATTTTCCCTCTCATTTTACTCAACACATGCCCATTAAGGTCCTCAATTTGCTCAAGGATGCCCAAGAGTTGACCAGACAAGCTCTCTCCTAAGGCAATGTACCTCAAATTAGGGTTTCCCATTTCATTAGGGTGTGGGATCTCCAAAGGTCCAAAATGCTTTCCAGGGTCCTAATATGTTCTCAAGATCATCCATGTCAGGTTTCATGCCTTCCACAAGAAGTGTGCTCAGTCAATTGTCCAGTTGCCTGAAAATCAACTGTACTAGGTCAAAAGTCAACTGTGGCCCACATACAGTCAAACTTCAAGATTTTTGGTTAAAATCAACATTGTGAAGTGATATTCATCATTTGATCAAGGTTTGATCATGATTCCTCAAGGAATTCCCCAAATTCACCAAAACCCAAAAGTTGCTAAATTAGGATTTTAAAGGAAAAGTGAACCAAACTTTGACCAAGCATAACTTCTTCATACTTTATCATAAATTTTCCATCCAAAACTAATTTTGAAGAGGATGCAATTCCATACAACTCATCTTCAGCCATCAAATTCAAAATATGCACTCATCAAAAGATATTAATTTCTACATTATAGGTCCTTTTGAAAAGTCAACAAAAACACCTTTTGTGTAAAAGCTTCTTACATGCACATGGAAGACCCAATTGAGATGAGACAAAAAGGGTTGTTTAGGGGACATCCTAATATTTATAAAAAGTCAAAGAAAACCTCTCTAGGGTTAAAATTGGAGGAGATATGCATTGTCAAAGTTGACAATTTTTGCAAAATTGCCAAAAGTCAAATGTGCTCAAAAATGCATTTTTTTGTCAAATGGGCCTAGTTTTTCATGATTGAATCTTGCTTTGGACATGGTCCACGACCCAAATCAGCATCTACACTTTATTTGCTTCATTATTTATTTTATTTTGATTTTTTATTATTTAAAATTCAAATTAAATCAAATAATTGCAAAAAATACAAAAGATTGATTTTTGATCTGATTTTTTGTAGGAATCAAATCCAATCAAGCTAGCATATCATATCCAAGTCGTGCAAGGGTTTATTAAATCAAAAATACATTGATTTTGGTTGTTTTGGAAAGATATCATACAAAAAAAAAATCAAATCAAATCTCCTTAATTCACCAAGATACCATACAATTTTGTTGACCTAATAATTCTAATACATATATAGGACACAACCAAGCCAGAAAAGCAAGGATTGGAGGTCGTAAGAAGCTGCAAGCAAAGAACTGGAAATTGTCAAAAAGTGGTAGACTGATTTCCAGTTTAGAGGCCGATTCAAAGAATTTCAAAGCCACCAATCAATTCCTGGGCATCTCCAGAACACGTTCACATCATTTTCCAACCTCCCAAGCCCAGAAATGGGACATACGATCATCATGGTTTTCTTCTTTTCAAAATCCGATTACTATGATTCTTGCATCATGAACATGTTTTAATGGTATATTCATGTTTGTTGTCATGTTCGCAACGTGTCTAGACCCTTTAATTGAAGTTTTAACGCCTGTATGAATATTTGCCATATATAGGGTTTGCCTTGTTGTTTTAGGGCTTTCAAATGCAGGAACAATTGGACCTAAAGAAGGATACCATTGTGATCAGGGGGTCAAACCCAATCAATCCATGGTCTTGACTCTTATTTATATTGCATGTACGTAATATTTGAATGGCATAAGGTTACAGCCATGGGAGCTTGGCCGTAGGTAAAGGTTACAGACCTAATACGACGGACAAGGAAGAAGAAGCCAACGTGTCTGACTATCATTGGACCATTTGAATGTTGGCGCGCGTTTTTTGTTTTAATTCATTAATCCACTTATTTTTATATAATATTAATTGTTATCATTATACTAACAAATAAGATACATGGCTCAGATGGTAAGGCGCGTTAGTATTAAGTGGGAGGACCTGGGTTTGATCCCAGGTCCCAGCGTTTTGTGTTTTTCTTCATATTTAACTGCAGATCACGTACACCATGTTAGAACAATGTTTGAATCTAGTACCCTATATTTAAGTTTTGATGATAACAAAGTGAAAAGATACAGTATTTATATGTTTCATGTTTGAACTATATGCTGCCTAAAAATACTATGCTCTGACTTGTAGATATGCTGATTAAAATAAGCAAGATCACTTATTCAGCATCAGAACTTGATTTGATACACCAGCATCAGAAGTTGCTGAATCAGAACGTGAAGATCAGATGATCAACTCACGTACATGCTGAAGCTTGATGAACAGAACTGCGCGTAAACACTCTGATACAGAATCAATAGTTCATCAGCAGCGAAGCAGAATCAGAATGAGCCAAGCCAGAACGTGCATTGAAGAAGCAACGGTACTGTGCATTGAACGCCAATTAATTCCAACGGCATCATTCTAGACAAGATCTGCTCAAAAAGGAAAGCTTGTTATTAGCATTGAATCAAGAATATTTGCTTCAACGTTCATCTTCTCAAGTGCTATATAAACCAAGCTTCGAAGATTATAATGGCTAATGCTTCCAAACTCTCTACACGCACAAAGCTGAACAATAATCTTCATCTACCAGTTTTGCTAAACCAACAAACTCTGATACTCCATTAGTGTTTAGCATTCTAAGTTTGTAAGCTTAATTTGTGTATACATCACTGTTGTGATATAGTTTTGTAGAAAACATTCACACACATTATTTTATACCTTTGTAAGAAAGTGTTGCCTTGACAAACCGGATTGTGGTTTGAATCAAGAAGGCTTTAGCAGTTGTTAAAGCAGATTTGTATTCAGTTGAATATAGTGAATTAAGACCTCGTTGGAGAGAGGCGAAATCACCTTGACGGGTGGACTGGAGTAGTTTGAGATCAAACGAACCAGGATAAAAATATCTTGTCATTTGCTTTAAGATTCCAGTTTTACAATTCAACCCCCCCCCCCCCCTTCTTGTGTTTTTCACCCCTTCAATTGGCATCAGAGCGCCTGGTTCTGAGCTAAAACACTTAACCGTGTCAGTACAAGATCCAGCGTCAGAAAAACATAATGGCAGGAAACAACTCTCATTTCAGCAATGACAACAATGAGGATAGAGACAGATTCAGCGGCAAACCTCCAGTCTTTGAAGGAGAAAACTTTGATTACTGGAAAGACAGAATTGAAATCTTCTTTCTAGCACATGATGCTGATCTGTGGGATATGGTGACAGATGGATACACGCACCCTGTGAATGCAACTGGTCAGAAGATTGATAGAAAATCAATGATTGATCAACAAAAGCGTGATTTCAAGAATCACCATAAGGCCAGAACCATCCTCCTCAGTGCCATCTCATATACTGAGTATGAGAAGATCTCCAACAGAGACACAGCTAAGAACATCTTTGATTCTCTCAGAATGACGCATGAGGGCAACGTTCAAGTCCAAGAAACAAAAGCTCTGGCGCTCATTCAGAAGTATGAGGCGTTTAAAATGGAAGAATCTGAATCCATTGAAACTATGTTCTCTAGATTCCAGATTCTGGTAGCTGGTCTCAAAGTTCTGGACAAAGGATACTCTACTGCTGACCATGTCAAGAAGATAATCAGAAGTTTACCCAAGCAGTGGAGGCCTATGGTTACTGCTCTGAAGCTAGCGAAGGATCTCAACAAAATCACTCTGGAGGAACTTATAAGCTCCCTCAGAAGTCATGAGATAGAGCTAGAAGCTGATGAGCCTCATAAGCAAGGTAAGCCTATAGCTTTAAAATCTAACAGAAAATCTGAATCTAAAGTTTTGCAGGCAGTTGAAGAAACATCTGATGGATCCTCATCAGAAGAAGACGAACTTTCCCTTCTCTCCAGAAGAGTAAATCAACTGTGGAAGCAAAGACAAAGGAAGTTCAGGAATCCCAGAAGATCTGATCAGAACGAGTCTTCTTCCAGATACAGAAGGACAGATTCTTCCTCTGGATACAGAAGATCTGAAGGCTCCTCCGGTAGCAAGAAGCCAAACACAAAAGACATCATCTGCTACGAGTGCAATGAGCAAGGACACTACAAGAGTGACTGCCCAAAGCTTCAGAGGGAAAAGCCCAAAAAGAAGTTTGGAATAGAAAAGAAGAAAAGTCTCATGGCCACATGGGATGACTCTGACTCGTCTGAAGCTGACTCAGAATCAGATGATGAAAGGGCGAACATAGCGCTCATGGCTAGCATTCCAGATGACAGTGAAGCTTCTGACTCAGACTCAGAATCAGACACAGAAGAGGTATTCCCTAACTTCGCTGTTAATTTTACAAAGGCTGAACTTGCTGAAAGCCTCAATGAAATTCTGGAACGTTATCAGCAGATTAGAGCTAAATTCAGAGACCTGAAAAGGACTCTTGAATCTGACTCTAATAAGTCTGAGAGTCTCAAATTGGAAAACTCTGAGCTGAGAGATAAAATTTTAAAATTAGAAAACTCTTTACAAAACTCTCAGAAGGTACCAATTTCTGAAACTCCCAGCAACGCTGATGAGATCATCAAGGAGTATGATCATAGTTTCCAGAAGTTCCTTGCTAAAAGCATAGATAGAAGCAGAATGGCTTCAATGATCTATGGAGTTAGCGGAAACGGCAGGAAAGGAATAGGATACCAAGGTAAGGTTCCTACACCTAAGAATGTCATGGATTTAGTTATTAAACACACTCCTCTAAATTCACACTTTGTGTATGGTCACACACACGACATCAAATACACTAGCAGTAAGCACTCTGTGAAACCAAAATTCAACCAGAGTTTTGGTAAAACTAACAAGTCAGGACCCAAGAAAATCTGGGTACCTAAGGATAAAATAATACATGTTGCAGATATCTTTAGCAGCAAGTCAGAAACACCAGTCATGGTACCTGGACTCTGGCTGCTCACGACACATGACGGGAAGAAGGCATATGTTCCAAAGCCTGGAACTTAAGCCTGGAGGCCACGTTGGTTTTGGAGGCAATCAGAGGGGAAAGATTATTGGCTCTGGAACTGTAGGTAACGGAAATCTTCCCTCTATTAATAATGTTCTGCTTGTAGATGGATTGATGCATAACCTGTTATCCATAAGTCAATTAAGTGATAACGGTTATGATATAATCTTTAATCAAAAATCATGTAAAGCTGTTAGTCAGAAAGATGGGACTATCCTGTTTAATGGAAAGAGGAAAAACAACATTTACAAAATCAAACTTTCTGAACTAAAGAGTCAGAACGTAAAATGTCTTCTGTCTGTTAACAACGAGCAGTGGATCTGGCACAGAAGATTGGGGCATGTTAGTATGAGAAGAATATCTCAGATTAACAAACTCAATCTGGTCAGAGGACTTCCAAATTTGAAGTTCAATTCAGATGCTCTGTGTGAAGCATGTCAGAAAGGCAAATTTGCAAAACCTTCTTTTAAATCCAAAAATGTTGTTTCTACCTCTAAGCCATTAGAACTTCTGCACATTGACTTATTTGGACCAGTTAAGACTGCTTCTGTCAGTGGCAAGAAGTATGGGTTAGTAATCGTAGATGACTATAGCAGATGGACATGGGTAAAGTTCTTAAGACACAAGGACGAGTCACACTCTGTGTTTGTTACCTTCTGTAACCAAGTTCAGAACGAAAAAGATCTTAGAATCGTTAAAGTCAGAAGTGATCATGGTGGAGAATTTGAAAATAAAGATTTTGAGTCATTCTTTAATGACAAAGGCATTCTGCATGATTTCTCTTGTCCTAGAACTCCCCAACAAAATGGAGTTGTAGAACGAAAGAACAGAACATTGCAAGAAATGGCCAGAACCATGATCAACGAGACAAATGTTGCTAAGACTTTCTGGGCAGAGGCAATAAACACAGCGTGCTACATTCAGAATAGAATCTCAATAAGACCTATTCTGGAAAAGACTCCATATGAATTGTGGAAGAACAGAAAGCCCAACATTTCGTATTTTCATCCATTTGGATGTACTTGCTATATGTTAAATACTAAGAATTATTTGAACAAGTTTGATTCTAAGGCACAGAAGTGTATTATGTTAGGATACTCTGAACGCTCAAGAGGGTACAGAGTATACAATACAGAAACACAGGTTGTGGAAGAATCAATCAGTGTTCGTTTTGATGACAAGCTTGACTCTGAAAAGTCAAAGCAGAATGAAAATCTTGCAGGTATAGAAATTGAATTTGCAGGTTCTAAAGACAAGTCATCAGAAGCTCTCAACACAGACATTCCTTCAACGTCTGAAAGAAGCAATGCTAGAAATCCTACAACTGCTGCTGATCAACCTCAGAAGAGAGTACCCAGAAGCAGTTTGGATCACCCAGAAGAGACTATTCTAGGAAGAAAGGAAGATCCAATCAGAACAAGAGCAAGCTTCAGAAACTCTGAAGAAACTCTTATGGGACTTGTGTCTCTGATTGAGCCTTCTTCTATTGATGAAGCACTTCTGGACAATGACTGGATTCTGGCAATGCAAGAAGAGCTGAATCAATTCACCAGAAACGACGTATGGGATCTCGTTCCCAGACCAAAAGGATTCAACGTCATTGGAACAAGATGGGTGTTCAGAAACAAGCTTAATGAACAAGGTGAAGTCGTCAGAAACAAGGCACGACTGGTTGCACAAGGTTATAGTCAGCAAGAGGGGATAGACTATACAGAAACCTTTGCCCCAGTCGCCAGGTTAGAATCTATCAGACTTTTAATCTCATTTGCTGTTAATAGAGGCATCACTCTGTATCAGATGGATGTCAAAAGTGCATTCTTAAATGGTTATATAGAAGAAGAAGTTTATGTTCACCAACCCCCAGGTTTTGAAAATACAAAACATCCAGAACATGTTTTCAAACTGAAAAAGTCACTGTATGGTCTGAAACAAGCTCCCAGAGCTTGGTATGAAAGGCTAAGTAACTTTCTGCTTGAAAATGAATTCACCAGAGGGAAAGTGGACACTACTCTATTCTGTAAAACAGTTAAGAGTGACATTTTAGTCTGTCAAATTTATGTTGATGATATTATTTTTGGTTCTACTAATCCTTCTCTTGGAAGAAAATTTGCTAAGTGTATGCAGGCAGAATTTGAGATGAGCCTCATGGGGGAACTGAAATTCTTTCTAGGAATTCAGATCAATCAAACTCCAGAGGGAACTTACATTCATCAGAGCAAATACATCAGAGATCTTCTGAAGAAATTTGACCTCTCAGAATGTAAGCCATCAAAGATTCCAATGCATCCCACGTGCATTCTGGAAAGAGAAGAGGTAAGCAAAAGCGTAGAACAGAAAGTCTACAGAGGTATGATTGGTTCTCTCCTTTATCTGACAGCTTCAAGACCTGATATTTTATTCAGCGTATGTATTTGTGCTAGATTCCAATCAGATCCTAGAGAATCTCACTTAACAGCTGTTAAGCGAATTTTCAAGTATCTGAAAGGTACTACTAATCTGGGTTTGTTTTATAGAAAATCTAGTGATTACAGCTTAGTAGGCTACTGTGATGCTGATTTTGCTGGAGACAGAGTGGAACGTAAAAGTACTTCTGGAAGCTGCCAGTTTCTGGGAGAAAATCTGATCTCGTGGTCCAGCAAAAGGCAATCAACAATTGCTTTGTCAACAGCAGAAGCTGAGTACATAGCAGCAGCAGGATGTAGCACACAAATGCTCTGGATGAAAAGTCAGCTTGAAGACTTCCAGATTTTTGAGAGTAACATTCCTATTCTTTGTGATAATACTTCTGCTATTTGCTTAAGTAAGAATCCTATTTTACATTCTAGAGCTAAGCATATAGAAATAAAACATCATTTCATTAGGGACTATATTCAGAAAGGTATTTTAAACTTGAAATTTATAGATACAGACCATCAATGGGCTGATATCTTTACTAAACCCCTTTCAGAAGATAGGTTTAATTTCATTCTGAAACATCTCAGCATGAAAGTATACCCAGAATGAAAATGTTTTAATTCCATGTATTTATCTTCAGAATGTAATTATATTACTGTGAACTTCTGATCAATCTTCTTTCAGAAAGATAGAACATGCAGATTGTATCAGATGCAAGTCTAAAGATCTGAGAGTCTAATCTCAAATACAGACGTGCTGATCACTACATCAAACAAGTGTCATCCAATCATCAGCAAATCCCTGAAGCAGAACGCGTGCACGCTTCTGAGAAAGGAAAGCGCTGATTGGGTGCATTGAGACACATGTCTGGTAACCGTTTTTAAGTATCTTTCTCAAATCCCCCAAAATCAGCAAGCATTTAATGCAGAGTAATCACGCTTGTTAATGGCAATCATTATTTTTTTCTCTCTCTTAAAAACGTTTAATTTTTCAAAATAATTTTTGAAAACTTTATTTAAGCACATTATTCTTCATTCTTACTCTTTACGCTTTCTCATAATCTCTCAAGAACTTTCTGCATATTTCTGAGTTTATCTCCTTCAAAACCTTTTTCTCTCAAATCATTCTAAAATCTTTGTTGTGTGAGAACAATGGCATCCTCCAGCATTTCTGCAGGGAATCAGAAGAAAGAAACTTCTGAGCAATATCAGGTGCCTACCAGAACTCTTCTCACACCGGTAAAGAATCTTGAGGTTCTCTCTGAGTTAATCATCGATTTCGAAAGTTTGAAGGAAAATGGATTTGACCTAACTGAAGAGATTAGGGCTCAAAAGTGGGAGAGGTATTTCGATAGGTTGGTTGGACCAACCTTCCCAGAGCTTGTCAAGGAATTTTGGATTCACGCCAAGATTCATAAACATCTAGTCATCTCTTCTGTCATGGGAAAGAAGATAATAATTTCTGAAGACCTCATTGCTAGGTTAATTGGTCAAAGTGGTGGTGGAGTCCGTTGTGTGGACATGGCTGACAGATGCCCTGATATAGGTGTGGTAGCAAACTGCATTTTCACTCTTGGTTTTCCCAGCAGCAAAATTAAGGATCTGAAGGATCACTGCAGAGTATGGGCCAAGATTGTTCTGGGCTGCTTCAATCACAGGAAGCCAACAAGCTCTCCTGATTATATAAACGTGGATCAGCAATTTCTGATCTACTTTATTGATCAGAGGGTGAAGATCAATCTGGCACACTTCCTGTTCAACCATCTGAAGACTAGTGTGAAAGAGACTAGAGAAGAAGAAAGGACCAAAAGGGACTGGATACCGTTTGGGAGGCTCATATCAGATATTCTGACAGAGAATAAGCTGATAGATTATCTGAGCGAAGCTCAAGTGCTGGGCACTATGGAACCAACTGTTGGAAAACCGCTGAACGCTAAGAACCTGAAAAAGATGAAGCTGATAGAAAATATCAGGAAGGAACCCAGAGCTACCTCAACTGCTGACATCTCCAGCAGAAGAGTGCCTCTGAGTAATTTCCCAAGATTTTCTGAAATGGAATCCCAACCTGATATGTTTCTCAAGTATCCAGATTCATACAAGGAAGAAGATGCAGGTTCAAAGCTGAAGATCAAAGATCTGAGTCAAGTGCAACCTGAAGTGACTCAGAAGAAGACAAAGAAGAGGAAAGCAGAAGGACCATCTCATCAGACTCCAAAGAAACGAGGTAATTCATCTGCTGCCCCTATTTCAATTTCATCTACTATTCCAACATCTGCTGCCCCTCCTAAAACCTCTCACAGAATATCCATTCCAATCCCTACCATTGATGAAACCATACCAGAAGACCCTTCTGAGGCCTTACTACTCAGAAGACCCAGAATCAAAATTACCAAACAACCAACTGTGTCAACAACACCAGCACTTGATAGAGTGCTAGCTGATATTGAGCGTGAACATACTTCTGCTCAACCAAATTCTGAACCACCAAATATTCCTCCTCCACAACCTGAACCAGAAATACAACCAGAACCAGAATCAGAACCACAACAACAACCACACACAGAAGAACCTCTGATCCCTGAGAAATCAGAGATTCCACCTCCTCAACCAGAAAATAATCCACCTTCGCCACAAACAGAGTTTCACCGCTATGAAACCCCATCTCCTCATCATTCTGATCCCCACTCACCTCAACCTTCACCGCTGGCAATCCAGTTGCCATGTGGAACCACTATTATCAGGCCCCAGTTGCCATCATCAGAGGAATCAACACCTCCAAAAACTCCAACCACTCCAATAGAAATATCCTCTGATTCTGATAACCCTTCTCCAAAACAAACAGCCCCTCAGCAAACATCTGAAAACCCCAGCAGAACTTTCATTGACTTAACAAGTCTTGAACGTCTTGCTGATCTAAGACACAAAATTGCCATACCCAAACCAAAGCAACCAGATGTTGGCTCTGGTATTTTGAATTTTGAAACAGGTATGCTGCAATGGATTGCTTCGTTGAAGCAAGTCTGTCCGGGGATGATCGACCCAGCTGCTTCTGATCAGCTCTGGTCACAGTTCAGAGTATGGGTTCGTGCTGAAGCCCTCCAGCTGCAGGACGTCAACTATGAGCATGCTCAACAGAACTTTAGCAAGCTGCTGAAGGAAGTTGAGAGTCAGCTGCCTCAAGAAGTTGTGCTCCCTCTGGACAGTGAATCATGGTCTGAGAAAGAGCAAGCTGCACAGGTGCAACCATCAGAAGAAGACAAGACCCTTCAGGAAGAAAATCCAGCAGAAGATGTAGCTGAAAGTTCTGAGAAGCTTCCTCCTGCTGAAAGTTCTCAAGCTGCCTTGGACAGGCAGGCTCTGGAAGAATTAAGGCTGAATGACTTGCGTCTACAGCAGCGGATGGAAGAGAATGATCAGAAGATGGAAGCAAGAATGAATGTACAGGACAGCAAGATTGACACTGTTGTCAATATGGTTCAGAAGCAGAATGAAACTTCTGAAAAGATTCAAGCAATGCTGGAAAGCCTGTTCTCACGCATGCCCCCACAACCTTAAAATTTTTTTTCATGCATGACATTCTCTATGTTTTCTTCATTTTCTGATGTATTGTTTTGACTATGTTTTGTAACGCTATTTTGCTCTGATCATGAACTATTTTTATATATAATTTGTTTTTCTGATCTTAAGTGTTTTACACATCTCCAGCACTTTTTGATTGCTGACAAAAAGGGGGAGAACAAGAATGATATTTAAAATCAATAACGGCTAACTAGACAGAAATTCTCAAACATTCTAACTCTATTACTTGAAATGTTTTTCTGTTTTGTTTTTAAGTCTACAGGCACAAGGAAGCTCATGAAGACTAGAAGCTAGATGCTCTGATCAAAATGTAGAAGCTCATGTTGCTCTGATCAAATATGAAGTTCTGATATATGAAGCTCTGATCGTCCTAACACTCTGATCCGAAGCAAAGCTCTGACAGGAAAAGCTCTGAAGCTCTGCTCTCTGATAAGTCAAAGACTCTTATTCTGATGTTCAAAGATAGAAAAAGATCTGATCCTGAAGAACACGCATATCAAAGGGAAGTAACAAACTCAGGGGGAGTATCTCTTAACTATGATTTCTCTTTACTTCTTAACTCTGAAACATCTCCTAGATACCTTTTCACGTTATTTCTTATTTAAAATATCTAGTTTTTGTCATCATCAAAAAGGGGGAGATTGTTAGAACAATGTTTGAATCTAGTACCCTATATTTAAGTTTTGATGATAACAAAGTGAAAAGATACAGTATTTATATGTTTCATGTTTGAACTATATGCTGCCTAAAAATACTATGCTCTGACTTGCAGATATGCTGATTAAAATAAGCAAGATCACTTATTCAGCATCAGAACTTGATTTGATACACCAGCATCAGAAGTTGCTGAATCAGAACGTGAAGATCAGATGATCAACTCACGTACATGCTGAAGCTTGATGAACAGAACTGCGCGTAAACACTCTGATACAGAATCAATAGTTCATCAGCAGCGAAGCAGAATCAGAATGAGCCAAGCCAGAACGTGCATTGAAGAAGCAACGGTACTGTGCATTGAACGCCAATTAATTCCAACGGCATCATTCTAGACAAGATCTGCTCAAAAAGGAAAGCTTGTTATTAGCATTGAATCAAGAATATTTGCTTCAACGTTCATCTTCTCAAGTGCTATATAAACCAAGCTTCGAAGATTATAATGGCTAATGCTTCCAAACTCTCTACACGCACAAAGCTGAACAATAATCTTCATCTACCAGTTTTGCTAAACCAACAAACTCTGATACTCCATTAGTGTTTAGCATTCTAAGTTTCTAAGCTTAATTTGTGTATACATCACTGTTGTGATATAGTTTTGTAGAAAACATTCACACACATTATTTTATACCTTTGTAAGAAAGTGTTGCCTTGACAAACCGGATTGTGGTTTGAATCAAGAAGGCTTTAGCAGTTGTTAAAGCAGATTTGTATTCAGTTGAATATAGTGAATTAAGACCTTGTTGGAGAGAGGCGAAATCACCTTGACGGGTGGACTGGAGTAGTTTGAGATCAAACGAACCAGGATAAAAATATCTTGTCATTTGCTTTAAGATTCCAGTTTTACAATTCAACCCCCCCCTTCTTGTGTTTTTCACCCCTTCACACCATGCTTCTAAACGCCTACCATGTACCCCAGCAATCCAGCCAATGGATTATCACCATCACAAATCCAGCGTCCCACATATCAAGGAGCATGGTAGACCATCAGAAGGGAATTCCACTTGATCCTATGCAAGGATTGGGCTCAGCAGTTAATGGGCTTACAAAAATTCAACTCACACCCCCCTAATTGCTTCTAACAGGCCCAAATCTCTTTCCTTTCTATTTTATTTCTTTTGTTTTAATTATTTTATTAATTTTGTTTTTTTTACAAAATAACATAAAAATCATTTTTTATTTAATCAAAAAATCATAAAAAACATTAAAAATCATTTTTTTTCATAAAAATATTTTATTTCCTTAATTAATTAGATTAATTTAATTTAAGTCAATTTAATTCCTTTTTATATAATTTAAATTAATTAGAAATTAGGGTTTTAATTTTGTACATAATTCAATTTTTTCTCAAAAATAACCTAAATATTTTTTTCAACTAAATTTTTAGGTTTTCTAATTATTCTCGCATTTATTTCACCGCGTGCATTTTAATTCTTTGTTCTATTATTCTATCTGCTTCGGGTTGTAATAGATTTAATTAGGGTTTTAAATTTCCGCATCTTTATTTACAGTCAAGACAATTTTGTATCTGCGAAATCCCTGTAATAGATAGGACTTTAAACTTTCCCGCATTTTAATTTTCGCAAACTATAAACTGCTTAGATGTATGTTAATAGGATTGTATGGAAAGAATAACTGAAAATTAACACAGTAGATCACCTTAATTGTGCAAAGATAATTAACTGAAAATTACACTCGCACATGCTCACTCCTAGGGTTTACTCCACTCTGGTTGCCTTCGGTAAACGGTCATAAAGTATAGGGTTTGTTAGTGGTTATCCTCTAGCCCCGAAAGATCTAAAATGACCCACTCGGATGTTGCCTCGAAAAAAGATCTTTAAGGCTTTAGGATGATTACTAACATTTCCTAACATTGCTCTTGTGATCGTATTTGTCCCTTCGAATGTCCCTAAAAAACTCCAACGATGGTGCTACCTATTCCTTAATAATAGGATAACGCTGTCTAAAGGAAAACAAACAGTCTTTTCCGAGTAGGTAGAAAACTCTTAAGTACTTGCTCAAACAAACAAAAAAACTTCTTCACACAAACACTTTTCAAAATAGTTTTCAAAAATAACTTCGTAACACTCTTAAGGACAGAAACAAGGGTTAAAACAAAGTAAAATAAAAATTTTCAAAACAAGCACACACAAGAAATTTCAAAATAAGCAAGTACATAAGAGCCCGTCGAAAACCACAGATAGAAAGGGTGCTAACACCTTCCCTTTCTATAATCTACCCCCTGTACTCCGAAACATCTCGAAAAAGGTTTTTTCTGTTCTTTTTCCTTTTCCCGATTGGATAAAATAAAAGTCGGTGGCGACTCTTGCTTACCGCGACATTTGCGAACAAAAAACTTAAACTAGTATTAACAGTCGGTTCTGCCAGCGTATCACAGCGGGGAACTGACATTTCTTGAATGGCTTTAACCTTCACAGGATTAACTTCAATGCCTTTACCACTGACAACAAAACCTAGGAGCTTTCCAGACCTTACCACGAAGGTGCACTTGTTAGGATTTTGCCTTAGCTTGTACTTCTTCAACCTCTCAAACAACTTGTGTAGGTGATCGAGGTGTTCTTCTTCAGTTTGTGACCTTGCAATCATATCATCCACATAGACCTCTATTTCATGATGGATCATATCATGAAATAAAGCTGTCATAGCTCTTTCATATGTTTCCCTTGCATTCTTTAATCCAAACGGCATGACTTTGTAGCAAAAGCTGCCCCATTGTGTAACAAAGGTGGTTTTCTCCATGTCTTCAGGAGCCATCTTGATTTGGTTCTAGCCAAAAAATCCATCCATAAAGCAGAATACTTTATGTTAAGCGGTGTTGTCAACCAAGACATCGATATGACGTAGAGGGAAATCATCTATGGGACTTGCCCTATTTAAATCCCTATAATCTACACACATACAAACCTTCCCATCTTTATTTGGCATGGGGACCACGTTTGCAACCCATTAAGGATAAGATGTCACAGCCAGGAACCCTACATCGAATTGCTTCATGACTTTCGCTTTTAACTTTTCCGACATGTCAGACCTCATCCGACAAACCTTTTGTTTGACAGGAGGACAATCTTCCTTTGTCGGTGGACGATGAACCACAATGTCAGTATCTAACCCTGTCATGTCTTTATAGGACCAAGAAAACAATTCAACATAGTCATGTAGCATCTACACCAAACCGCTCTTGATACCTCCCTCTAAGTTGCCACCGATCTTAACCTCTTTCTTTTCTGTCTCGGTACCTAAGTTGATAACTTCGACTGGCTCTTCATGAGGTTGAATAGATTTTTCCTCTTGCATTAGAAGTATGGCTAGTTCCCCTGGTATTTCACAGTCTTCCTCGCCTTTGTCTTCAGCTTGGTTAATTGGATGTTCGAAGTCATAACTGGCAATAGTAGAGTCGTTGGCAATAAGATCCGGAGTGTATGAGAATCCGTAAGTGTCTGTGTGTGTGTGTGCATGTAAGATACATGGCTATTTGAAAAATGCAATAAAGAAAAAGAAAGATAATGAGCACAAAATTTGAATGCAAAGGTCCAATGTTTTCCATTAAATGACCATATGATAAATGAACATGAACAAAACCCTTAACAAATAGACCATGGTGCCCCGGGCAAGGCACATGGCTTAAAAAGTCATTGTTTGTAATTAAAATTACAGACAAAAGTTCTTGAATTGACAAAAAATAGTAAATAGTAATTACTCCTCAATGAAGGAGACAAAAGTGAAATCCTTTGCATTCCAGTTGTTGAGCTTTCCTCCGGCAGTAGTGTAGATCCATTTTTAAAAGCACATTCATTGTCAGAGTCGTCCATAGTGTTTACCTCATGTTTTCCGACGCGAAGAGGTGACTTTCCCACGCGAGTGTGCCTGACCTCTTTCTGAGCTTTGATGGTGAAACCTAACCCGGATTTGTCTGCTTTAAATGGAATGTCTGGGAGTTTCCCCCATATAGTACAACTTCCATCTTCGACCACGACACAAGCATCTTTAAGTGAAGCCATTCTTGGTACAACTTCATCAGCTTTTGATATGTCAGAGGAGATTTTGGTGGCGGCAACCATAGGAGGAACAACTTCGAAAGCCTAGCACGAAGTTTCTATGAATTCATCATCCATTTCCACATACTTGAAGGAATTGAGGTGGCTCACCATAAATTCTTATTCGCTGCAAATAGTAACGATCTTCCGTTTGACTGGATATTTTAATTTTTGATGAAGTATGGATGTTATTGCCCCTACCCCATGGATCCAAGGGTGTCCAAGCAAACAAGAGTAGGCGGGACGTATGTCCATTATATAAAATGTGGAGTTGAAAATTTGTGATCCCACTTTAATGGGGAGATCCACCACTACATGCACCATCCTTCTAGACCCATTGAAAGCCCTTACAACTATATCGCTTGGTTTCAACACCAGGCCTTCAGAATCTAGTCAGTCCAAAGCATATTTGGGTAGAACATTTAGTGAGGAACCGGTATCGATCAAGACATGAGCCAGGGTAGTTCCCTTGCATTCAATAGAGACATGCAAGGCCTTTTTATGATTCCTTCCAACTAGTGTTAAGTCAGCGTCAGAGAAACCTAATCCGTTGTAAGTGGTTAAACTCGCCATACAATTCTCGAACTGGTTAGCTGTAGTCTCTTGGGGAAAATGAGCTTTCTTGAAGAACTTGATTAAAGCTTGGGCATGATCATTAGAACAGAGTAGTAATGATAACATGGAGATTTTGGAGGGGGTTAGCCCCAGTTGTTCGAATATTTTGAAGTCACTCTTCTTTAGAATTTTCAGGATTTCCTCCATCTCTCGAGAGGAGGGCTCTTCAGCATCAACATCTTTGGCAGCTGCCTATATCTCAGCAGGATCACTTACTTTTTCTTTACCTCTAGTGTTGGAATTAGGCTTTTTATTGGTCATATGAACAAGAGTTGTTGTAGTAGTCGGAGGAGAGATGTCAGGGGAGAAGATTCTCCCTGTTCTTGTTACCCTACTACAACCTGCAATATTTGCAACATTGTCGGTCTTGTCTTCATTGATCCATGAATCTTGCTTTATTTCATGATAGTAAACTTCGACACCATAATTCCATGGAACCGCTTTGTCGGAGGAGTAAGGAATCTGCCAGTGATTATTAAAGGAGCAATTGTTGATTCATTTTAAATCCAAATAGGACCCTTTGAGGAGATCCTAAGAGGCTTTTTGGAGATTATTAATATGGAAAGTTCTTCAGCTTTGTTGGTCAAACTCTTGATGGTATGATTTTTTTTAAAACAAAATCTCTTGACTATCTATCAGGCTTTGAACACCTTCTTTCAGCCACTCGCATCCATTTATTTGTTCAGCACAACAATCATATTCTTTTAAACAGCCAGGGAATACCCAAACTCTCAGCAAATTTCCCTTCACAGTAGTCAATGGAGTGGTCAAATCCTCAACGGTGGAAACAAAAGTAGTGTCATCAATCGCATTCACACCTTTTCCATGGTTCAACATTGGTGTAGTTATCATATTTTGAGTTGTAGGTGGATCAAAATTAATAGTTTTTTTGTCTATCAAGTCTTGAATCTTATTATTCAGAGCCCAACATTGATCACTTTCATGCCCAGGGCCGTTGGAATGATACGCACACTTGGCATTTGGATTGTACTTCAGTGATGTAATATTGGGATTTTATAGAGGATCATGCAATGTCACCAAGTTGGCCTTCAACAGATATTGCAAGGCTTGGGACAGTGACATGCTAATCCTGGTGAACTGTCTTCGAGTAATTTCGGATCGTTGATGGTTGGATGATTATCTTTGAGTATATGGAGGGTTTGATATCAAAACAGCATTAACAGATGGACGATGATCCATCTTGGTATGGGTCCTTGATCCATAAACAACATTGGCTTCTATATTTCCAGTAAAGGGTTTCTTTATAGTGCTTGATGTAGAAGCAGATGCCATGGGAATTTTTCCACTCTCGACCCTTTCACTAGTCAAAATTAACTCTGTAAAACCAGAAGATGAACTACCAATTAGCAAGTTGAAATATGGTCCCGTTAGTGTTCCCATGAACATGTCCACCAGCTCCCTATCAGTCAGTGGTGGTTGAACTCTACCAGCAAGATCCCTCCATTTTTACGCGTACTCTTTAAACCCTTCATTAGTACCCATTGTCTTTCCTCGAAGTTGAACTCTTCTTGGTACTAAATCAGCGTTGTACTAATATTGAGGATAAAAAGCAGTGGCCAGATCTTCCCATGGGTGAATGCGGGAATCCTCCAATTGTTAAAACCATTCTAACTGATTCCCAGCCTGACTCTCTTGGAAGAAATGGACTCAGAGCTTCTTGTCCATAGTATGTGGTTGTATCTTGCGGAAGTAGGACCTCAGGTGAAGTTTTGGGCATGAAACTATGTCATACTTAGCAAAGACTGGTATTTTGAACTTTTGGGGAATGAAGACCCCATGTACTAAGCCCAAATCACCAAAATCCGAACCAGGTATGGCTTGAATTTCAACAGCTTTCAGTCTATCCTCTAACTACTTGTATTTATCCTCGTTCGATGGATACTGTTCATCAAAGTAATATTTGTCCTCGGAAGCTTGATCATTTTCACCCCCAGCATGGGGGATCCTTGCCTCTTCCACCTGGTTTTCGTCTTCCTCGGATGATTCTTCAACTATATGCACCTGACGGACTGGGCCTTTAAACCTTTTCCCCATATTGATGAGGGATTACTACTTAGTCTTCTTTTTGGCCACCAACAGTGTCATCAACTCTTGTTGTCCCTTAGCCAAGGTCAGTAAGGTCTCTTGGAACTCGGAATTATGTGCTTGCAAATCTTTCACTGTCTGCTCGATATCCATCTTACTTAAATAAATACTAGAAATATGAGGAAACCTGTTAAGGAAAGCTTGCTTATGTTATGATGCATGGAATGCGTATGCAAATGATTTCAAGGATTTAGAAGATTTAAATTTGTTTAGACAGAGAAGGAACAAACATTAATTGCATTAATAAGTTTGGATTGATTACAACATGCCTCTTGGGCTTACAATGGAGGAAGAAAATACAAAATAATTCCTAAAACAACAAAAAATAATTAGTCTTACCATGAGTGCATCATCTTTGGTGCAATGTAGGCGTTCAAACTTCGCTCTTCATGAAGCTGTCTCGTAAGCTCCAAAACCTTTTTCTCGCTTGCGTAGAACTGAGTTTCGAAGGTGTCTCGCTCCCCTTTGATTTGAATCTAAGATCTTTTCAAATCCTCGAGAGTAGTCATCATGTCAAGATGGAGAATAGTGTAAGGAACATCCCCTTCGACAATAGGCTCCATGATGATAGGTAGGATGGCGGGGTAAGGCATCATGAGACTTTGAGCACGGGTTCGTACCCACTTAAGGTAAGGCTCAAGGGGGATGGAATTCTTATATCCGGATGTCTTACTATCCACTTTGTTTACCATTCTCAAAGCTCATATGAACCTTTGACGATAGCCTTGGTCGCCGACTCGTAGTCGAACACCAAACCTTGAATGAGCGTTTTATGGGGACCAACTCTTCGTGCATACCTAAATTTTCGTAATGAAAGAGATGGGTTATAGGTTATACCTCCCATAATACCTAAGAGTGGGACATTAGGTAACTCCCACAATGGTCAATGATGGTAATATCCTCCAAAGATAAAGAACACCAATGGATATCCGAGTGTGAGACTGACATCATCCTTTGAGACCATGTCAAGCCTTGCCCATTCTTCAATGTTGATCGAGGTAGGTTCGAAATAAACCACCTAGACAGTAATGGAATGAAACACAAAATATTACCCCTTTTCTTCATGGTGCGAGTATGGAAACAATGTAGAGTGTCTCCAAGCAAAGTAGGTACGGGATTATGATAGAGAAAAATCTTGATGGCATTCTCATCTATGAGTTGGTCCAAATTGGGAAATAGAACCAAACCATAGATTAGAAGGGCCATGAAATCCTCAAAAGATTGAAAATCCATATCTTCCCAGAACAAACGAGCCTTCTCCAATAGAAATTTGGCTAAGAAACCCTTAACTCCACTTCTTATCTCCCAATTTTCCATAATGTCAGATCTCTTCAAATGAAAGGCTTTGGCAATAAATTCAGGCTTCAGAGTCTCTTCTAAACCGGTGAAAGGTATTTGATCAATCACAGGCACTCCTAACAATTGAGAGAATTATTCTAATGTAGGCACCATTTGTAGTCGGTGAAACAACTGGCGAACCATCATATGATAATAAAATCAACAAAGTCGCCACCGAACGTCTTTTATCCCGCTGAAAGGTAAATGTAAACATCGAGAAAACCTGAGAAGGGAGAAAGCACAATCAAACTATCTAGAGATTGGGTAAGGGAGTCTGTTACGCGAGGGGAAGGTATTAGAATCCCACACTCCCGTAGTACTCTATGGTATCCACTCTTGTTATCTATCTTATGGGTGTGTAAAATCTATGTCTAAGGTTTAAAGTTGAAAAGGGAATGCATGCAAAGAAAAGGAAAAGAAAATGTGGGGAAAGAAAGGAATATTTACAAAGATATGCTCGATTAGGCCCCACAATAGCCTCTGCCTACGTATCCCTTTAAGGAATCAGAGCAGTCGTAGTTCGACTCATATATTTTGGTTGGTTTGTGTTTTTTAGTTAAGAAGACAAAAGCAACAATCAAGATGACGAAACATTAGATAAAACGACAAAGCATCAACAACAATGATAAAACTACAAAAGAGATGATGAGAAATCGCATGGCAATACAAACTCAGATAAGATGATAAAACGTCAGCATGATAACAAAATATCAGACAAGACGATGAAACAATACACCTAACAATGATATCATAAATCAAAGTAGGATAACAAACATATGCAATGGCGAAACATCGGCAACAAACTTATGTGATAGCAAAACATCAGCTAAAAGATAACAAAATAAAATGGCAAAGATGGCGAAATATCAATAATCCAGATGATAAAACATCACACCTAACAATGATATTGAAAATCAAGGTAGGATAACAAACATGTGCAATGGAGAAACATCGGCTACAAGCATATGCGATGGAAAAACATCGGCTAAAATATAACAAAATAACATGGCAAAGATGGTGAAACATCAATAATCCAGATGATAAAACATCACACCTAACAATGATATTGAAAATCAAGGTAGGATAACAAACACGTGCGATGGCAAAACATCAGATACAAACATATGCGTGGGTGAAACATCGGCTAAAAGATAACAAAATAACATGGCAAAGATGGAAAAACATCAATAATTCAGATGATAAAAAACATCACACCTAACAATGATATTGAAAATCAAGGTAGGATACCAAACACGTGTGATGGCGAAACATCGGCTACAAACATATGCGATGGAAAAACATCGACTAAAAGATGAAAAAATAACATGGAAATGATTGCAAAACATCAATAATCCAGATGATAAAACATCACACCTAAAAATGATATTGAAAATCAAGGTAGGATAACAAACATGTGTGATGGCGAAACATCGGCTACAAACATATGCGATGGCGAAACATCGGCTAAAAGATAACAAAAAATCATGGAAAGGATGGCAAAGAGTCAACTTGAGAAGGTTTAAAACAAATCCAAAAGGCACACAAACAATTAATATTGGTTTGTATTTTTTACCTTGAAGAAGGATTTAAGTTTATTAGAGATATTTTATGATTTTCCAAGAAGAAGTTTTAGTTTTAAGATGCAATATACAAAGAAAGGAAAAATAACTAAGGGAGACTAGCCTAGAACTACTCCTAATGTTGTCATACAATGATTGACCCTAAAGTTGAGGATGAAAAGGGAAGTTCCTACCCTATGTTAGCATACACAGGTGAATATCCTAGTCTCTAGCTCGAGAGCTACTCTAATAGAGAAATTCTAAGGGAGCATGGTAAATACCAAACAAGTAAACAAACAAGTGCACAAACATGAGTAGCAAGCAAGGCACGTATGCGGAATTGCTTTAAACATGTCTTTAAATAAACCAGAGGGACTCCTGACATATATCAGCAACCGAGGTTCCATTATGCAATAGAAAGCAATAAGGAGTGGAAACAGTAGAAAGGAAATAGTGCAATCCAAACGGATAATTATTTGTAGCAAATGAGCAAGAAAAAGAAACTCATAGAACTTCAAGCTAGCTAACACCAGTAAATAAATCAGGTCAGAAATCACGCCACCAAATATATGCACTGAGGCTTCAAATATGAACATATCCCACAGGGGATGTATAACAGTTACAATCACATATATATCCTGAAAAAGAATAACAAATATACAAAGCACAAGAATTGTGCAAGCACAACCAATTGTGTTCCATAAATAAAGTGGAACACTACAAGATCAATTCAAAAATGGAAAACTTTTCTCAGAGTACCTCGCACATTCAACAGACAAATTAGTTATTTCAAAGAGAAATGATGAACCAATAAAGGATGGATGATGATATAATAATGATAATGGAAAAACATGATGGCAAACATCAAAGCAGTAGATGTAAGAAGCATCAAGTAGGAGCATGTAAACTTAAAGAACTGTAGCTCCTTTCTTGTCACCATGTTGAATTGACAAGTAAATATCAATCAAGGATCAAAGGAGCAAGAGAAGAATTTGAAAAAAGACCTTGGAAGTCAGTAGCAAACACTCCATATCCATACTCATTCATTTCATTATGTTTCACAAGCATAACAAAAGAGGGGTACCACAAAATGTATCACAAAGCTTGGATCACAAGTTAGCAAGGAAAAGAATTCAAACAATGACAAAGTTAGAAGACTTAAACCATTCAAAGACTTGAAATAATTTTTTTAACATGCTATGAGGATATGATTAAGAGTTGAAAATGTTGATTTTAAAGCATGTTGCACAAGTGTATTCAATATACCTCAAAGATTCAAAAGAAACGAAAGAATTGAACATCAAATTCACAATAGGATGAAATGGTTCAAACATTAGAGGTCAAGTGATCTTCAAGTCTTCATGAGACTATAATTGATGTAGCATTACTCAACATGTTATCATTGGTCATGTGATGACCTCAAACTCAAGGCAAAAAATTTAAAACTCAAAGCAAAATTCACAAAAGAACATCACTTAAAAGGTATGAGTCAAAAAGTGCTCATCAACAAATTATGAGAAGTCAAGAAGATTGACTTGAATTGGTGTGAGAAAACAAAAGCAATATGATCATTAAGTGCAAAATTATAGGCCTCACACAAGTTCATTGTCCATCAAACAAATTGCCAAAAAAATGCAACATCAATTGGTTATTTTCACTTCAAAAATACATCAAAAATAGAAAAAGACTTCCATAATTCAAACAAAAATTTTCTTAGCATCTTTGATATGTATAGAAGTCAGCAAACATGTTTTAAGTTCATGGATGGATGAGGAAAGGATCAATCAAACTTCAAACATCAAAACTAGTTGATGAAACCACCAATCTACACATGTTTTTCAAAATAAATCAATGTAAAATACCAAACCTTATCAACTAATTCAAGAAAAATGTGTTTAAGATCCTCAATCCATCTATGAACTTCAAACAAGAGCTGAATTCAATTGAAACTCAAGGCAAGTTGGTTTTTAGAATCAAAACAAACCAGGTAATTATCAAAACCCTAATTATTTAGAAAATAAACTCAATTATTGAATAATCAAGTTCCAATTCTAAAATATTCAAACTAAAATCAAACGAAAATAGAGAAAACTCCAAACATAAGAAAAATTACTTTTCACATTTTTTTAGAATTAAAGAAAAGTCAAAAATAAAATCAAAATTCAAACCATTAAACAATTAAACCAATATTAACATTTTCAAAATGAAATTCTAATCAAAAGACAGAAAAATATCCAACCAAAGTTATATTCAAATATTATAATTAAAAACAAGCTTCTACGATTTTTTTTGGGAATTTTTGGATCAAAGGAAATATCAAAGTAAAATCAAATATCAAACAAAAAATAAATTAATCAAACTAATTTTACAACCAATTAAATCATTTTCAAAAATTCTAAAAAACATACACAAGCTCAGAAATATTATTTTTAAGTTTCATGAATTTTTTCAGAATTTTTCGTCAAGTTTTGATCAAGAAATTAAAATCCAGAAATCAATTAAAATTCAAATAACAAAAACAAGAACAAAGCCAGTGAGATGATGCCACACATCATCTTCAACCTCCAGCCCTTATCAAAACACTCGTTCAAAATAGATCAACATGCTTATTTCAAATCTATCAAACAAACACGATCCTCAACCAAAACTCATGAAATCAAGCTTAAATTAAAGCTGACATATTATACTACATCATGCAATTCAAATCAAACTCAAATATCAAGCATAGATCAAGAAATCAGATCTCAAAAACTAGAAAAACAAACTGCAAACATCAAAACCAGGAGCAAGAATTCACCAAACCTGCTTGAATCAAAGCTCAAATATACACCAATCCTAATGATTGTCCAGCTATAAACACAATGCACACCATAAAACACTTCAATTCAAGCTCAAATGAAACTTTGGATTCAGTGAGCATACCTGCAAAATGAAAATTAAATTGACTTGGTGCCTCTAACGTCTAACAAGAAACCCTTCTGGATAACTTCCTTGTGCTACAACGAAGGTGTTTGAGTGAAGAAATGAGGACTGGAGCAAGAGAATTCAGCTGCTCGATCCAAGTTGCAGAGTAAGAAAAATGAGAAAATTCTGAGATACTTCCTTCGATGCAGTATGTGTATGTGAGAATGGAAATCTTGAGCCACTTATATAGAGTGTTTAGAGTAAGGTTAGAGTGGTAATTAAAGCTGAGAGTCGTTGGAGGGAAAAAGTGAATTTTCTGCCAAAACAAAGAAAGTATGATGGCCAAATGCATTTTGTGTTGCCTTGATGCATATTCTCTTGTGTTTTGATGAGATCAGAGGTTAATGAAATAAGGTGAGTGAAGCATGAGGGGTGATATGGAAGTATGAGCACATGGTGTGATTTTTCTTGAGGTGAAAGTTACCAATTTTGGAAAAAAAAAGGTATACATCATTGGAAAGGCAAGCAAAGTGTGATTGTTTGGCCAAAAGAAGTAAAAAATGAGGTGTCCAATTCGTGCAAAGCATGTGCAAAATCAACTTAAAACCAAACGGAATTGAAAGGTGCACAAAATCTGCAATTTGCATAACCCATGCATGCAACAAAAGTCAGTTGACTTCTAATGGAGGCCACAGAAAATTGGCTCGTGCGTTTTTAAATTTTTCTTGAGCCAATTAAAGAACATACCCTAAGCTTCAAAACAAGCTAAGGTTCGAAAAAAATGATGGAGAGATGAGCAAGATATGAGACTTAGGATTCATGGGCAAATCAAGTTATCTTGCCCAAGACTGCGCACGCGCTGGCTTGGCCAGATGCCTTCAAATACCAGATGCATGCACCAAAAGTCATCTGACTTTTAATGGAGGCCACAGAAAATTGGCTTGTGCGTTCTCAAATTTTTCTTGAGCCAATTAAAGAACATACCCTAAGCTTCAAAACAAGCTAAGGTTCGAAAAAAATGATGGAGAGATGAGCAAGATATGAGACTTAGGATTCCTGTGCAAATCAAGTTATCTTGCCCAAGACTACGCACATGCTGGGTTGGCCAGTTGCCTTCGAATCCCAGTTTTGACACCCAACTTCCCCAAATCACAACTTCTTCAATTTTAAACCAAATTGAGTTATTCCAAATTTAATGAGAAGCTCCCTTAGCCCTCTTTAAAATGCACGAGGAACATTTTTGAATTATGCCTTGAATCAGCAATTACAGGCATGTCACAAACTGTTTGATGAATTGCCTAGGCCAAATGCCTTGTCTTGCCTGGCCAAATGCCCTAGATGCCTAAAAAAACTTTCCAACTTGCCCTAAACTTCAAAGGCTCATAACTTTTGATTTTGAGTAAGAAGTGTGTTTTTTGTCCCCTGTGGGCCGTTGTAGATCTATTTCCCCTATTCAATTTTCAAAAAGAACCACCAAACTCCTCTAAAAAATGAAAAAGTTATTCCCTTGCAAAGTCAGGCCAAAATCAATAATACTTAGTGAAATTTTCAATCACCAAGATAACCTAAAATCTAAGTAACCTCTCAAACTTCCAATTCTCATCAAAATAAATCATCAATGATCATCCCACATGAAAATACATGTCAAATGCTTCATGTTGACCAAAAGTTCACTTGGTCAACTTTGACTTTGTTGACTTTTGAGTAAAATGATTGTTTTGCCCCCTTGATTCAATTGAACCACTTCTCTTCAAAATTGGTGAACAAAACATCAAACATATGATATTTCAAACACATAGAGGCTATGGAAATTTTTTTCACTCAAAATTCCAAAGAATCCCTGATTAAAACTCAAACCCTAGTTTTGCACTCTGCATTAGGAGATAGCTAATCAAGCTTCAAAACACTAGTTCCATTGGGCATCATGAGAGAATTCTTAAACAAAATTGATTCCAATGATGATAAGAGAATGATGCTTCAATACTTGGCTCATCTAGACCCCAATAACTTCAACTTGGACAAAACCCTAATTTTGACTGATGAATCAAAAGGATGTGATTCTCCTTATAAACAACACAATACTTAATCTTCTGATGATCCAATGAAGTGGATAAGATATCTTGAGATATATGATACCTTTGGGCTTGGAAGATCCAGAGTTTTAGATAATACGGCTCTCCTTGAGAAACTTGTCAATACAATCAACTTCCAAAGCTTGAGGAAAACTTGATAACCAAAATACTTTGATCCCATCATAGTGTATGAATGTAATGCAATATGATATTTATGATGAAACATAAGCTCAAAAATTATGAAATCAAGAGGGTAAATTTTTGGGTGCAATAGCTTCCCCTATTCAATTATCTTTAACCGGATAAGTGAGAAAAGTGACAACTTTCGAGCGTTCAGAGTTGAAGATGATTGAATACAAAAGAACCCGAAAATTTACACACTTGAAGAAAAAGCAAAACTCCCCAAAGACAAAGAATGTCAACAGACGCAGGATCAAGAAGATAACAAATGAAATTAGATTTAGCAAACAGAGGGTTTAATGAACATTGGACCTCCCAAGACGTGCGTCAGAATGAAATTGTAACCCAAGTTTTATTAAAATTGAAGCAGAACTAAAACTTATAAGAGTAGACGAAAATAAACTTCAGAATAAATGTGCCAGGATAAAACTGGACCACAAAAAGGGTTGAGATAAGACTCGAACCACAGAGAATAGGCGAAACTAAACTCTGGAAAAGTACGCGGGGCAAGGTGGCTAGAGTGCATGATTCTAGGAGCACCTGCTAATCTCAAACTAAGATAGACATTATGAAGGAATTAAAAGAATCCCAGGAGTGAGGAATAAAACGAGACGAAACTCGATCCAATAACTAGTTAGACGAAACTAAACTAGATGAGTACTAGGACGAAACTGGATTTCACACACGGGTAACAAGGCGAAACTCGACCCAAAGCAAAGTGATGAGAGCGCATGTTTCTCAGAGAAAATGCTGGTCTCAGATCAATGGATAAACAGTAACGAAAACTGATAGAAGAATCCAAGGAACAAAAGAGACTGATTTCAACCAGGGACATAGTAATAACACTGCAAGGAGACTCGGTAAACAAAAACCGATAAAGGGTCCACAGTATGAAAATAAAACGAGACGAAACTCGACTCATTATAACTAGTTAGACGAAACTAAACTAAATGAGTACCAGGACGAAATTGGATTTCATGCACAGGTGACGAGATCGAAACTCGACCCAAAGCAAAGTGATGAGAGCGCATGTTTCTCAGAGCACCTATTGGTCTCAGATCAATGGATAAACAGTAACGAAAACTGATAGAAGAATCTACGGAACAAAAGAGACTTATTTCAACCAGGGACATAGTACGAACACTACAAAGAGACTCGGTAAACAAAAACTGATAAAAGGTCCAAGGTATGAAAATAAAATGAGACGAAACTCGACTCATTATAACTAGTTAGATGAAACTAGACTAGATGAGTAACAGGACGAAACTGGATTTCATGCGCGGGTGAGGAGACGAAACTCAAAGCTCGACCCAAAGCAAGGTGATTAAGGCGTACAACTAATAACCTATTTAAAGTGAATATCAAGACGAAACTGGTATTCAAAAGGTACATCAATAAACCTCGGAATGAGCCGATGAGGGTAGTGAAGACTAAACCAGAGAAAACTGTGCCAGGGAAAAATTGAACTACAATCAAGAGTAGACACTCAACCAATCAAATGATTAACATCAAAAGGATGTTTGTATGCGGTTAAACTGAGATAATGAGGATGAAGACCTCGCTGGGTATATAAGATGAAGTATTAGCAAATTCACTGGGGGGAAACAGAGATAATAATGGCTTATGTTCCGATGCATGTGTAAATTTTTTTTATATAGCGCAATGCTCCATATAATGGAAATGCTACGCGTTTTGGTAGATGCAATGTAATGATCCATGTTTAAAATGCTTCACTGGGAAATGGCCGATCGAGAAGCCAACAACCAAGAAGTCAGCATCTGACAGGACTTGCAAAAATAAATTGCAAAATCTACTGGAGAAAAGAAGATATAAGGAACCGCTGGGGAGAAAACCCTTGAAGAGATGAAACTCCGTGGGGAGTAACAACTGAGTAACTAGTATAAACGGCTACAAAACACTGAGAGGAGTTGCAAGAATAAATTGTGAACTCTGCTGGAGAAGATCAGATCAATATTGTAATCTATGAAAAAAGGTGCCAATGAAGATTGGACGTTGCCAGGGAAGATCAGGGCGAGACTATAACTTCTGAAGGAGCATACAAAAATGGAAATCAACCGTTGTTGTAGAAGATTAGATAAAGACTTTAAATCTGTGGAAAGGGCAACGTGCAGACGCGTTGAGAGTGACACCAAGGTAATGGATCAGATGTGGGAAATGACACCTTTGTTGGGGAAACAGAATTTTGTTGAGGAAATGGAACATTGCTTAGGAAATAAAACTCTGTTGAAGATTTTTTTGTTGGGGATTCTTGAACCCTTGGTATGAAATCATAAAATAGACCCCAAAGATAGTCGAACAACATCAACTTTACCAAGGAATCAGACAAATTAATCCCATCATCAACACTGTCGATAATGGTAAGGGCTTATTATGACATTAACACTCTTTCATGGCGTGAATGGCCTTTGTCCAAATGAGTAGTCGAATCTTCCTCTCCTGACAACATTAAGCTCTTCACGGAAGTTCATTGTGTAAGCTCATTTTGATCTCAAACAATTGTTTTGTATGAAGAAGGATATTTATTATGGGGATGAAAACTCTGATGCGAAAATTATGTAAGCCTTGAAGGTGAAAACCTTGAATGAAAAAGATGTTTCCTCTCTGTTGTAAATGAATCACTAGCTAGAGTGCAAAATTTCAATACATTTTCTTCTTTTTAAAACAAACATGATGCAGGCGATAAGATACCAACATGGATATGCAAAACATATTTGAGAGTTTAGGAAACGTTATCCTATTGTAGTATGCTTTTGAGTTAAATGCATGTTTCAGTTAGGACTTTTAAAGGTTGTAACGTAGCCTGGTTCATGGTTTTTAGAAAGAAAAAAAGTTTTTAAGGCTCAAGTTATTTGGTGCCCACCCCCTTCGTGATGTTCTCCAGTTCTAAATTCAGTTAATCTTGACACAAACGTTCATCTCTCAAGAGGAGCTTACAATGGTTAAGGAACGTCAATAATTTCTTAGACACGACAGTCACTTAACCTTGTTTTTTTTATTTATTATTGGCATTCGATCACACGACTTTTATTTTGATGGGGATCTTTATTGGATACTCCTTTTTTTAGTTTCCGGCTTTTCAAATTCTTTTCCAATTTCCTTAATTTTTTCCTGGACCAATTCTTCTCTTTTTTTTTTTTAATTTCAATTAGGAAGTCCAGCGGGATGCCCTAAATTTTGCCTAAGCGACTTGTTTTCAAGTTTCTACTTAGCGGGTTTTTTTGTTTCTTTCTTATTCATAGTCTCCTTTTTGAATAAGTCGTGTGACTCTAAGTATTTGACCTTTTCGGGGGAAAATGACTGCCTCATTCCTTGGTCGGCGAGGGATAACCTTTGTTGTATCGATCGATTTCGACCTTAGGATTTTTTGTTATTTTTTTTATAAATAAATAACCATTGTTGTTTTGATATTTTCCGATGTCATAATGTGGGGGATAAAAAGCAGTGATCCTCATATGGGACACTCCTTCTGAGAATTTGAAGGTTCGATCATATTAACTAAACATCTACTCTTCCCCAGGTTAAAATAAGGGTTTTATTTTGTACAGAAAAAAAAATCCTGCTTCGAAGGCTCAGAGGGGTTAACGAGGGTTTATCTCCATAATATCTCCGGTGTTTAGGGATTTAAACAAGCATGTACATCATAAAATAGGTTATACTCAAAATCATACCATCAGAGATATCGACTTTAAATATCGTTATACTTCCTCAAATCTTTTGACTAGGAAAAACAGTTGGCACAGTTGGTATGAAAATGCCAGAAAATCATTTAAAGAGTGATAATGAATGGCTTAAATAAAAACAAAAGGATTACTTCAAGGCAAACATATTCAACACGCCAGGTTTGACACTAAAAAACAAACAAGTTCCTGCATGCAGACAATGTTAAAACAGACAATCAAGATACAAATGAAAATGCAGGAGAGAAAAATGCCACCAGGGAAGAGAATTGACTCCATTTGGACTTGTCAATCTTGACGATGCACTGCAATCCTGACAGTATCCTTACCCATGACCTCTATATTATGAAAGGAAATTGCAAATGGTTTTTCTTTCGTTTGTCTTTCTGGAGAAATGAGCATTCAACGGGGAGAGGTAAATCTTTGCCACCAGTACTGAGTCATGAAACAGCTTAGTAAAACATCCACAAGTAAGTAAATGAGTATTCCATCAGGGAGAAAATTGAACATGTCCCTCGCATAGTATGACATTTGTGCTAGTTATTTGTATTGCAAGCAACCTTAAAAACAACTAAATATAACTTAGATTATCATGTTTATGTAAGGCCAACAAAGTTTATATGCACATGTTTATCAAAATATTGGACGTTTTGGAAAACAAAATAGTAAAAGGAAGTAATGTGAACGTATAAAAGAGGATTTTTATTGACTTCAGAAACCAGCCTGTGAAAAATGCATTTACATTCAGAAACAAATCCTAGAAAGAGATGATTTCAAAATCAAAACAAATAAGTGTTCACAAATGGAAATGTGAATACGAATATCCATCAAGTTCCGACTCTGCTATAGCTCTTATGACTTTAATGTTTCCGTCTTCCTGCTTTCTGACAAAACATTCTTGGACTAACTCCGAACTTCTGCCAGGTCACCGAAAAAAATAAAAAGAAACAAGGGAACTCACGTTGAGCATAGTCATTTGCTATAAGTCCCGAACTTTTGCCTGAATCTCCCTTTCGGGTTTTCGATTCACCGGGTTACCCTCTTTTTTGCCTAAGCTGCCCATTATGGTTTTTAACTTAGCGGGTTTTTTTTTATGCAAAGAATTTTTTAACTACGTCAGCATTCACAGGGAGAAGGAAGTGTTCTCCATCCATGGTTGCGAGCATCATAGCTCCACCAGAGAAGACCTTTCTGACCACGAACGGTCCTTCATAAGTCGGAGCCCACTTGCCTCTAGGATCTCCCTAGGGAAGAATTATCCTTTTTAGCACAAGGTCACCTGGCTTGTAACATTGAATATGTATCCTCTTGTCAAAAGCTTTCCTCATCCTTTGCTGATATACTTGACCATGGCATATAGCCGTCAACCTCTTCTCATCGATAAGTTCTAACTAATTTAGCCGATTATGTACCCATTCACTTTCATCAAGCTTAACATCCCTCATGATCCTAAGAGAAGGAATTTCGACTTCCACAGGTGTTGTACCCCAAAATTTGCCCTCTCATTTCACTCAAAGACATGCCTTTAGAGGTCCTTAATTGCTCAAGGTGGACTAAGGGTTGACTAGACAAATCCTCCGCCTAAGGCAACAAGGCTCAAACAACGGTTTCAATTTCAAGAAATATGGTTGAGTTCCAAGGGTCCCAAATGGTCTCCATTTCCCTAATATGTCCTCAAGATCATCCATGCCAAGTTTCATGCCTTGCACAAGAAGTTTGCTCAGCCAACTGCTCAAATGCCTGAAAATCAACTATACTAGGTCAAAAGTCAATTGTGACCTACATACAGTCAAACTTTAATATTTTTGGTCAACATCACCATTTTGAAGTAACATACATCATTTGATCAAGGGTAGATCATGATTCCTCAAGAAATGCTCCTAACTCATCAAAAGTCAAAAATGGCAATTTTGTGTTTCTATAGGAAAAGTCAACCAAACTTTGACCAAGAATAACTTTATCATACTTTATCAAACATTTTCCAACCAAGGCTAATTTTGAACAGAATCCAATTCCTTACAACTTCTCTTCAGCCCTCAAAGTCAAAAAATGCCTCAATCAAAAGATACAAGTTCCTACGTTATAGGTCATTTCAAAAAGTCAACAAAAACACCTTTTGGGTCAAAGCTCCTTAGAACATGGAAGATCCAAAATAGATGAAACCAAAAGGGTTGTTTAGAGGACATCCTAAGCTTTCTAAAAAGTCCAAGAACACCTTCTTAGGGTTAAAAATGAAAGAGATGTGCATTGCTAAAGTTGACCAATTTTTGGAAATGTGCATGAAGTCAACATTGATCAGAATGACTTATTTTCCCAAATGAGCCCATGTTTTCTTGTTTGAAACTTGTTCCTAAGATGACCCACGACCCTTGGGCTTATCCACCTATTATTTAATTATTTTTATTATTTATTTTGATTTTTTATTCATTTAAATCAAAATAAATCAATTTAAGTAGTGGAATAATCAAATAATAAAAATTTTGATTTTGTGAGCACATTATGAGTCCATGAACAACTATAAAATCAGGAAAATTCGTGCAATGGCTAATTGATTGGAAAAGAACATGATTTGGGTTGTTTTAGAAACAAATAATACAAGGCAAAAAAATCAAATCTTTTTCAATAATTTGCAAAGATTTAATTCATTTTGTTAACCTAATTGCTTCTATTATATATAAACAACATTTCCAAAGCATAAAAACAGGGATTGGCCGAGTAGAATTGAGAGAGAAAAACTCAAGTTTTTGACAAAAAGTGGTGATCTGACTTTGAGATACAAGGAGATTCAAGGACTTTGAAGGATTGCAATCCATTCCTGGGCGTATTTGGGAGCCATCTGGAGCATTACCATGCATCAACACCTTCAGAAACGTCATATAAAGCAATCACGGTTTGCTATTGTTCTTGAAATTGGTTTTTGAAATACACGCATGATAAATGATTTCTAAATATACAGCCATGCTTACATAATAATTTAGAACATGCTTGCATAATTAATTGTGTGTTTTGATGCTTATTTGATTGGATGCCATTGTTAGGGTTTCAAGGTTCTTTTTAGGGTTTTTCGTTTAAGGCAAAATCAGAGCAAAAGATCAGTACCGTTGTACTCACGAGATTAAACCTAGTTGATCTATATGTTTGGATTTAATTTTTATTGCATGGTTATGATTTTGGAGATATACATGTTTATAGTAATGGACATGTCTGTAGGTACAGGTCTGGGTCTAAAACGACAGTTCCACCGAGGAAGATGAAGGCGTGTAAAAACCTAAGTGGCCAGTTTGAATGGTGTGCTTTTTTTCTTATAACACTGACTCATTATTAAATATATTATATGTTGTTTGTTTATATCAACGAATAGCAAGCTAGCTCAGTGGTACAAGCAAAGGGTTTCAGGGCGCGCGTGTGTAGGAGGTCAGGGGTTCAATCCCTGCCTCCTACATAATATTTTTCTTAACATTTATCTGCAGATTCAATGGTCTCTTTCCAAGCGCGTACACCATATGCCTCAATATCCATCACCATTGGATCATCCTTGCCCAGATCTACCGGTTCTAGGCTACAGCTCATGATGGACATTCCTGGCATAATCACACTGAATCCAGCGCTGTGCTGGGCCACTGGATTGGGCTTTTTGGACTGAATTTCAGCATGCAACCCTTCAATTTGGGTTTGCACCCCCTCAGGCCCATCCCTTTCTTTCTTTATTTAATTCTTCTTTTTATTTAATTATTCAATAGTTTTATTTATTTTAAGTCAATTTTTTTTCATAAAAATCATAAAATCAAAAATCACAAAAAATAGGACTTAGTTCTTTTTTTTAATAAATTAATTTTTGTAAATTAATTATTTCCATTAACTTTAATTTATTCTTCATTAATTAAAATTGATTAGAAAAACAAGTTTAAATTCAAATCTTTTTCACAAAAAATCAAAAAAATATTTTTCAATGAGCAAAATTAGATTTTTTAAGGTTTTGAACTTTTTTTCATGTTTTTACTCTCGTGCGTAATTACTTTTGTCGTACGATTATTTTTTATTATTGATGTAACTACGTCCTGTTTGTAATAGATTAATTAAGGTTTATTATTTCCGCAAATTTACTTTCAGTCAATTCTTTATGTATCTGTCCAAAAGCCTTGTAATAGCGTACGACTCTTTTTACTTTCTCGCCTTTATATCTCATGCTTGTATATAACTGTTAGCAACCTAGGATTGTGTGCTTCATCAATCAATCTTAGACCACTTATTTGCAAGATAAGATATTTGAAGACAAACACTGTTGCACACTTGCACGCTTAGGGTATACCTCACTTGGTTGCCTCGGAATCAATGGTCATGTCCCTCGAACGTAGGGATATCTTAGCAAAGACCCTCAATTCAAAAGTTGTCATAAAGATCATAGTCCCTTACTGTCTCTCGAGTTTCCTACGAGAAATGATCTTATAATGATAGTCCCTTCGAAATGCTAAGGTATCCTTACATGTTGCCTTCAATGACCATTACGTCCCTTTCAATAGTCCCTCAACATCCAACAACAAGGGTTACCTACTCATTAATAGTAGGATAACACGGTCTAAAGGGTAAGAGGAAAAGAATGCCTTTTACGAGTAGGTATATAACTCTTAAGTACTTGCTCAAAACAATCAATTTTTCACACTCACACTTTCAAACACTTTTCAAACAAAGTTTTCAAAAACACTTTATCACACCCTTGAGGACTGATACAAGGGTTACCATAAAGTGAAACGCCGCACTAAGGCATTTTCAAAACTTTTCAAAACACACACAAAAGCAATTTAAAAATGAGCAAGTACCTAAGAGCCCATGGAAAACCGCGGATAGAAAGGGTGCTAACACCTTCCCTTTCTATAATCTACCCCCCGTACTCAGAAACATCTCGAAAAAGGTTTTCTTTGTTCTTTTTCCCTTTTCCTTTGTTGGATAAAATAAAAGTCGAAGGCAACTCTTGCTTACCGCGACATTTGCGAACAAAAAATGCAAACCAGTAACTAAAGGGGTTTACCTTCGGATCTAGGTCATTTTAATTGCTTCTTTGGCTTGTCTTGTTTGATTTACTTTTAAGTGTATTTGTTTGGGTTGTTTGGATCCTAAACCCGGATCGGGGAATTCCTTTTAGGTAAGTAGAAATAAACTGTGAGGGAGCTGTGTGGGGTATACTGACACAGTTGAAACAGTAGCTATGCTGATGCGATACTTTGTCATGTATCGGTAGCCCTTGAGTAATCAAGGAGAATACGGGGCCACTGCGTGGTATCATAAAGCGTCAACTGACCTTAGCACCTTAATTGACCAACTTGGCTTTTTAGGACATAGTGAGATAGCCGTCTTTGGTTTAAACCCAAAGTCGGTTGATACTCGATGCTACACTCATTGAGGTTTGACTCTTGAGTTTTGTTTGGTGGCAAGTCTATTGTCTATCGGTACTAAATTTTGGTGAAAGATCGGTGATATTGAGATCCCTTAGAACCCGATTACTATATTTAGGACAGGTTGAACCAACCCAACTTCAAGAGGGTATTACCTTAAAATCCATGCAAGCCTTAAACCTAAGGTATCTGTGTGATTTTATTGTGTTTGCTATATCTGCAATATCTGAGCATAATAATGATATCATGACATAGCATATCATACTAACCATTTCAAGGATTCTTAGGGTTTATTTTTGTCTTGTTTTGTAGGGCATGGCCCTCGCTCGCAGATTCACTATCCAAGTCAGTCTGATAAGGGTACCTCCTCAGCTTAAGGAGTTAGTATCAAGGGTTCCTGAAAGCTCTCCCTTCATTGAAAGGCATGGTCGACTTCTCATCTTGGTCACCTCAAACCCTGATGAAGAAATGTTAAAAGTGCTCTTTCAGTTCTTTGACCGTCTACATCACTGCTTCACTTTTCAGGATTACCAGTTAGTGCCTACTATGGAGGAGTTTTCTTTGTTACCTATCCTTAACAAGGTACTTTTCAATGGTATGGAAAGATACCCTAAACATGAAGATATTTCTAAAGCTATATCCTTACAACGGTCTGACGTAGTAGCAAATTGGGAAACCAGGAGAGGTGTCAAGGGTTTTTTTGGCTAAGATCTTATTTAACAAAGCTCATCATTTTTGGGATACCCTGGACTTACAAGACATTGAAGAGGTGTTAGCCCTTCTCATCTATGGGTTGGTATTGTTTCCTAATCCGACAAGCTCATAGACATGAATGTGGTTAAGGTTTTCCTGTCACGCAATCTGGTACCTACTCTACTTGGAGATATCCCACATTCTCTGCATACTCGCACTATAAATAAAAGAGGGACCCTTCTGTGTTGCACTCCTCTTTTGGCTAGGTGGCTTATTTCGCACCTACCCCGATCCGTCTTGAAGAATGAATAAGGTTTGATATGGTCACATAGGATAATGACTCTTACACATTCAGGCATTCATTGGTGTCCTCGATCTTCGGAGAATTTTACCATCATTGATTGATGCGGAGAATTCCCTAATGTCCCTCTCTTAGGAATTAGGGAAGGAATCACTTACAATCCTTGTTTGGAACTGCGACAGTTCGGATATGCAAGAAGGTATGGTCCTTTTGATACACTTATCCAAGTTATCCCCTTCGACTATGAGAATGATGCTCAGAGTTACCGTAAAAGGTTTCTGCAAGCTTGGGGCATGGTACATAGAGTTGATAGCAAGACACTGGGGCACAATAATTCCATCCCTCTTGAGCCTTATCTCAAATGGGTACGAGCCCGTGCCCAAAGTCTTATGATGCCTTACCCCACCATCTTACCTATGATTATGGAACCAGTTGCTGAAGGAGACACTCATTATCTTGCTCTTCATCCTGACATGCCAACTGATCATGAGGAGTTGCAAAAATCCTGGGTTCAACTTAAGGAAGAACGAGATACGTTTAAAGCTCAATTCTACACCAGTGAGAAGAAAGTCCTAGAACTCACTAGGCTACTTCATGAAGAGAGGAATATAAACGCCTATATTGCACCAAAGAGGACGCGCTTATGGGAACTTAATTTTCTTTTTGCTTTAAGTTTTATTTTGTTTGATTGTAAGCCTAAAGGGCATTCTTTGTAACGTTTCGAACTTATTAATACAATTAACGTGTGTTTCTTTTGTTTAAGAAGAATTTAGTCTTTAAGAATCCTTGAAAACATTGCATACATATATCATACATATCATTGCATAAGAAGGATTCAAAGCAGGTCTCTCATATTCTTGTTGTTTATTTCAGCAATGGCTCTCAAACAAGACAACAGATTTCCCCAAACTCAAGAGGCTCAGTTCAGAGAAATGTTCGTAAACCTATCCAAGGGGAAGGAAGAGTTGAAAATACTCCTCGCTAGGAACATGGTCAAGAAAAGTCCTGAAGACAATAAGGACGAACGGTTGGAACAACTGCAAGCTGAGTTAGAGGCAATGAGAACCCAGATGATGGGGAAGATGGCTCTTATCCAAGGCCTAGCCCTGGGACAAGAAGAGCTGAGAGCCATCATCAACCAACTTCATCAAGACGGATATAACCATATGAAGCAAACAATCGAGGTCGAGGATCAGGTCGTTAGTCAGCCTCTGATGAGACAAGGAGTTGGTTTGGTGAAGAGTGGTCCATTCAAAATTGCTGCTACATCGCAAGCCCAACAACAATCTCACCAACCACAATGGGGTCATCAGTAAAAGCAAGACAAGCCCAAGAGACAATTCACCAGAATCAATATGTCACTAGCCCGAGCGTTACAACACATTTTAAAGGAAGAGTTGATTACGTTAAGGGCTCCTTTGAGAAATCCCAATACTTATGCTCCTAGTTACCACCCCGAAGAAAGGTGTGCATACCATTCTGATAGTCCTGGACATGATACGAATGAATGTTGGGAATTGAAAAATAATATTCAGGACCTGATCAATTAAGAAGTGTTGGAGTTCACACAAGGTGATCAGACTAAAGTCTTTTTCCATCCCTTCAAGGCGCACCATCTGAAGTGACAAGATCAGACAAGGAGGCTTTTGTTCATTAGAATTTGTAATTTGTAATTTTCTTTCGATTGTTTGAACATTTATTCATATCAAACCTTGTTATTTCATCATTGCATTGCATATGTTTATCTTGAATCAATTCATTCGTATTCACTATTTTAAAACTGCTTTCTTATTTACTTTTGTGATATTAAACTCTTGATTAAAAGCTATAAGCCTTTAGAGGGAGGATGACGAAAATGATACAACAATCTCTATAGTATGCTTTTGAACAGACCCCGCTGACGATGTACATGCATTGTTCCAAATCCCAAACAGTGGAGTTATAAGGAAGATAATCCCTAGTCAACCCCTTAGAGCCAAAGAAGTAGGAGTTTTTCTTTTCACACTAATTAAAACCATTAATCATAACCTGGGGCAGCGTAGTTTTCTCAGTTAATTCAGAGGCACATTCAGTCGCAATCTTCTGCTTCGCATGCAATGAATGTCCTCAAAGACGTCCTTCCAAATCAGAAGATGGTGATGGTTCCACATAATAATTAAAGCAGGAAGTCATTATCTCTCAAAATAAAATCCCATTAAGTCAAAACCTATGAAGGATACTTAAGAAAAAACTAGGGCATCCTGTTGACTGTAATCACAAAAGAAACAGTTCAGGAAAAAGAAGGGATAACGAAGAAAAAAAAGAGGTTACTACAAATCCTCAACAAAAAAAAAGATTACAAAATGACTGCCTCTTCCAAATAAACTTTCAGTATCTGAACTATCACCAAAACATCAAGGACACGATGCCAGACTCAACTGGGATTATAAACGTGCAATTAACTGAGCATATGACTGAAGGACATCATGAAGAACGGGTGGGTACAAATACAATTTGAGCCTTTATTCTTTGTTTCTTGAACCGTGAACCAGACACATTATAACCCTTAAAAGTCCTAGCTGAAGCATGGGTTAGTTCGAAAGCATACTGTTCAAAAGGTATCCTGACCCCTGTAAGGTTTGCTATAAATCCTGAGTTGACATCACATTCTTATAAAATTTGTTTGTTTTACTAAAAAATGATTTTTCAAACTTCAATACCTACATAAGCTTTGCATTCTTAAAATACCATTATTTGCATATGACTATTTGTTAAACAACAGATAAATTCACATGACGGATATTCCATGAACAAAAATCTTCTCAGTGGACAGAATCACCTTAGATGGAAAGAAATTCCATTGGCAGGCCTTTCATAATCAAGGGGCATAGCCTGATGTCCATCTAATCTGGGGCAGTCAAGTCAAGATTCAAGGAATCTCTCAACGATGCCAAGTAGCCAGGGGCAGATCTCCATCTGAATCACTTGGGGCATTAGACATGAATTCCAGCAACGAATCATGTACGATCAAACGAGAATCTTCTGGAAGTGTGGCAACAATTACTACTATGGACAATGACAATTCTCCGTACCCGGTGAATGTGGACATAGTCAGAAAAGACTACGCATGAAAAAGACCCGCTAGGTTGATTGGACTAGGAAAAAATAAGGGCATCCCGACGAACCAAAAGGGTTAGGGAAAATTTTAGGGATATACATATGGAAAAAAATCTATGCACCCGGCAAGTCGAAAACCTGAAAAGGCGGCTTGAGCAAAAAAGGGTATCCCGATGGACTGAAAATCTGAAAAGATTGTCCAGGCAAAAGTTAGGGATTAAAGCGTACGACTATGTCCCGTCATCTCGTTACTTGTCTAATCAGTAGAAAGTTTATTACCCTGATCTGCATTCACCAAGGACTCAAAGAGTTGGGATAACAGTCAAACCATCTACAAAATCCCTGGTTGATATTTTCTACAAAAGGTATCGAGACAAGGGCATTCTACTACAAGGTCACCGCCATATTCTCAACTTACAACCTATTGATGTTAGGTGTTCTCATACCCTCGACAGAGAAAAATCTCCAAATTACTGCTCCAACAAAAATTCCCCAATGAAGTCGCCAAGCTTCTCGGGATTCCCTAAGCGAATTACAGAGTTTCCCTCCCCCAACGGAAATATTTTGAATAAATCAGATTCACGTCTAGAAACGGTTCAGGTATGATCTAAATACGGATGTTATCCTGACGCTCACTCCAAATTCTCATCTAGAAACGGTTCAGGTACGATCCATAGACGAATGTTATCCTGATACTTATCCAGATCCTCTCCAAATACAATTCAGATACGATCCAGAGACGGATGTCATTCTGACTCTTATTTCAACATATAGATCCATCCACAAAGCCTCCGCGTGTACTTTCTCCAATAGGTACGGGGGAAGAAACAGGTTGAGACGAGGTCAGCATTACATGCGACCCCGTGACATCTACACTTCCCACAGATTAGAGACAACCAAAGCTTTGACATCAGCTTCCCCAAACAGGAGCTACTTTCCCCAGCAAAGTTCCTTCAGAGAGCCGGCATCTATTTCCCTAGCCAAATTTTATAATCGCAAGCGATTCATAAAGTTTCCTCCCGAGAAGAGTTTATTTCTCTGAATACAGAAGCTCAATCCCCAACATAGTTTATTTCTCCAGCTGCGGAAGTTCATCCCCCAGCCGAGTTTATTTCTCTGAATCGGAAAAATCATCCAACAAAGCATCTCCTCTCTCAAACAGAGTTATTCCCCCACAGAGTTATTCTCAAGCAGAGTCTCTCCCGGTAGAATATTCACAAATAGAAAGGAGTAAATCCACGTCATAGTCATCTCCGTTCACCATCCCCAATAGAAGTAGAAGGACCATTATTCTACAATGGTCAAGAATTTAATTTCCAGAAGTCTCCAGTAGCAGTTAGGGATTTATTTCCCCAGACTCGAATATGTCACAATAGCATTTCATGTTCATACATCATGATGTGCGCATACATATTGAATATAACATAATATCATTTATTTTGAGAACAACATCACACAATGCATTCCATGCATCGCATATAATTAATCCTGTAACTTTTCAGGAAAGATGGTTATCATCAACAATTCCAAACAGTTCAAGATTAAATCCATGAAGCTATAAATGTCATATCTGCAGATAACTAATGGAAAATCAGTTCTCGAAACCAAACGGGTCAACTAATATACGTGATCAAATGAGGCAGCCATACTACCCAGGCTTTTATTCCGAAGTAACCCTATTACCCAGGTTCCTTCTCATAGCCCTACTGCCCAGGCTTTATTTCGAAGTAACCCTACTACCCAGGTTCCTTCTCATAGGCCTACTATCCAGGCTTTATTCCGAAGTAACCCTACTACCCAGGTTCCTTCTTATAGCCCTACTACCCAGGCTTTATTTCGAAATAACCCTACTACCCAGGTTCCTTCTCATAGCCCTTCTATCCAGGCGTTTATTTCGAAGTAACCCTACTACCCAGGTTCCTTATCATAGCCCTACTATCCAGGATTTATTCCGAAGTAACCCTACTACCCAGGTTCCTTCTCACAGCCCTCCTACTCAGGCTTTATTTAGAAGTAACCCTACTACCCAGGTTCCTTCTCATAGCCCTACTACCTAGGCCTTTATTTCGAAGTAACCCTACTACCCAGGTTCCTTCTTATAGTCCTACTATCCAGGCTTTATTCCGAAGTAACCCTACTACCCAGATTCCTTCTCATAGACCTACTACCCAGATTCCTTCTCATAGCCCTACTATCTAGGCTTTTATTTTGAAGTAACCCTACTACCCAGGTTCCTTCTCATAGCCTTACTATCCAGGCTTTTATTTCGAAGTCACCCTTCTACCCAGGTTCCATCTCATAGCCCTATTATCCAGACTTTCATTTTGATGTAACCCTACTACTCAGGTTCCTTCTCATAGCCCTACTATCCAGGCTCCTTTTCATGAATTACTTGACGTAGTTTTGCATGGACTTATCCCGAGAAAGCCCTATACAGGTTCCTTATCTTTTATCTCCAGACAACAGTTTACAACACTGTAAAACCTGGACCCGACCAGATACGGTGGATTTCACATTTCCCTAGTAAGTCGCTGTGAAGCCTGGAATACGACCAAATAGCAGTCAGCCTTATCATCCTCAACCAGTCACTGTGAAGTTTGGATCCTGAAAAGATAAGCAGTTCACTTCCGTCTCCTCAATCAAAAGATGACTCCTAAGTAGAATTACAGACAACTGAAGCTCCTAGACTCTATTCCCCAAGACAGAGACCAACAGGAATGTCTAACGAAATCATCATTATTCTGGATGGCATCTTTAAGCCCATCTCCGACGACTCTCCGTCACATTCTCAGTATGGCGTCTTTAAGCCCAACTCCAAAAAATTCCAGTCATCTTCTCCAAATGGCATCTATAAGCCCATTCCAGATACTAGATAGACAAATCAAGCATCATTTCAGACGAGTGCAAATTTCCGGGCACTCTAGTGTTCAATCATCTTCCACCTTCAGATCACGAAAGGCAGACCATCCAATCTACATCCTCAGGTTTAAGAAGATTGAATAGGGGCAGCTGTTGTACCACAAAATTTTCACTCAAAGACATGCCTCTAGAGGTCCTCAATTGCTCAAGGTGGACTAAGGGTTGACTACACAAATCCTCCTCCTAAAGCAACAAGGCTCAAACTAGGGTTTCAATTTCAAGCAAGATGGTTGAGTTCTAAGGGTCCCAAATGGTCTTTATTGCCCTAATATGTCCCCAAGATCATCCATGCCAATTTTCATGCCTTGCACAAGTAGTTTGCTCAGTCAACTGCTCAGATGCCTGAAAATCAACTATACTAGGTCAAAAGTCAACTGTGACCCACATACAGTCAATCTTCAAAATTTTTGGTCAACATCACCATTTTGAAGTAACATCCATAATTTGATAAAGGGTAGATCATGATTCCTCAAGAAATGCTCCTAACTCATCAAAAGTCAAAAATTGCAATTTAGGGTTTCTATAAGAAAAGTCAACCAAACTTTGACCAAGCATAACTTTCTCATACTTTATCAAAAATTTTCCAACCAAGGCTCATTTTGAAGAGAATCCAATTCCTTACAACTTCTCTTCGACCCCCAAGGTCAAGAAATGCCTCAATCAAAAGATACAACTACCTACATTATAGGACATTTCAAAAAGATAACAAAAACACCTTTTGGGTCAAAGCTCCTTACATGAAAATGGAAGATCCAATTGAGATGAAACCGAAATGTTTGATTAGAGGACATCCTAAGATTTCTAAAAAGTCCAAGAACACCTTCTTAGGGTTAAAAATGAGAGAGATGTGCATTGCTAAAGTTGGCCAATTTTGGGAAATGTGCATAAAGTCAACCATTGATCAAAATGACTTTTTTTTTCTAAATGGGCCCATGTTTTCTTGTTTGAAACTTGTTCCTAAGATGGCCCACGACTCCTGAGCTTACCCACCTATTATTTCATTATTTTTATTATTTATTTTGATTTTTTATTCATTTAAATCAAAATAAATCAATTTAAATAGTGGAATAATCAAATAAAATCAAAGATTTGACTTTGTGAGCATATTATGAGTCCATGAACAGGTAGCAAATTAGGCAAATTTGTGCAAGGGATAATTGATTGGAAAAGATCATGATTTGGTTTGTTTTATAAACAAATCATACTAGGCAAAAAAATCAAATCTTTTTCAATAATTTGCAAAGATTGAATACATTTTTGTTAATCTAATTGCTTCTATTATATATAAACAACATTTCCAAAGAATAAAAATAGGGATTGGCCGTGTAGAATTGAGAGAGAAAAACTCAAGTTTTTGACAAAAAGTGGTGATCTGACTTTGAGATACAAGGAGATTCAAGGACTTTGAAGGCTTGCAATCCATTCCTGGGCGTATTTGGGAGTTATCTGGAGAATTACCACGCATCAACACCTCCAGAAACATCATATATAGCAATCACAGTTTTCTCTTGTTCTTGAAATTGGTTTTTGAAATACACGCATGATAAATGATTTCTAAATATACAGCCATGCTTACATAATCATTTAGAACATGTTTGCATAATTAATTGTGTTTTTTTATGCATATTTGACTGGATGCCATTGTTAGGGTTTCAAGGTTTTTTTTAGGGTTTTTTGTTTCAGGAAAAATCAGAGCAAAAGATGAGTACCATTGTACTCACGAGATTAAATCCAGTTGATCTATATGTTTGGATTAAATTTTTATTGCATGGTTATGATTTTGGAGATATACATTTTGATAGCAATGGACATGTTCGTAGGTATAGGTCTGGGTCTAAAACGACAGTTCCAACGAGGAAGATGAAGGCATGTCAAAACCTAAGTGGCCTGTTTGAATGGCGCACGTTTTTTCTTATAACACTGACTCATTATTAAATATATTATATGTTGTTTGTTTATATCAACGAATAACAAGCTGGCTTAGTGGTACAAGCGAAGGGTTTCAGGGCGTGCGTGTAGGAGGTCAGGGGTTCGATCCCTACCTCCTACATAATATTTTTCTTATTATTTATCTGCAGATTCAATGGTCTCTTTCCAAGCCCGTACACCATAAGCCTCAAGATCCATAACCATTGGATCATCCTTTCCCAGATCTAACATTCCAGGCTGCAGCTTGTGATGGACATTCCTGGCATAATCACACAGAATCCAGCGTTGTGCTCGGCCACTAGATTGGGCTTTTTGGACTGAATTTTAGCATTTAACCCTTCTATTTAGGTTTGCACCCCATCAGGCCCATCCCTTTCTTTCTATATTTAATTCTTCTGTTTATTTAATTATTCCAATGTTTTATTTATTTTAAATCAATTTTTTTCATAAAAATTATAAAATCAAAATCATAAAAAATAGGACTTAGTTCTTTTTTTTAATAATTTAATTTTTGTAAATTAATTATTTCCATTAACCTTAATTTATTCTTCATTAATTAAAATTGATTAGAAAAGCTAGGTTAAATTCAAATCTTTTTCACAAAAAATCAAAAAAATAAATTTCAATGAACAAAATTAGATTTTTTAGGGTTTTTAACTTTTTCCAAGTTTTTACTCTCACGCGTAATTACTTTTTACATATGATTATTTTTTATTATTGATGTAATTGCGTCCGGTTTGTAATAGATTAATTAGGGTTTATTATTTCCGCAAATTTACTTTCAGTTAATTCTTTATATATCTGTCCAAAAGCCTTGTAATAGCGTAGGACTCTTTTTACTTTCTTGCTTTTATATCACATGGTTGTATATAATTGTTAGCAACCTAGGCTTGTATGCTTAATCAATCAATCTTAGACCACTTAATTGCAAGATAAGATATCTGAAGACAAACATTGTTGCACACTTGCACCCTTAGGGTATACCTCACTCGGTTGCCTCGGAAACACTGCTCATGTCCCTCGAACATAGGGATATCTTAGCAAAGACCCTCAATTCAAAAGTCGTCATAAAGATCATAGTCCCTTAATGTCCCTCGAGTTGACTACGAGAAATGATCTTATGATGATAATCCCTTCGAAATGCTAAGGTATCCTTATATTTTGCCTTCAATGACCATTACGTCCCTTTCTATAGTCCCTCAACATCCAACTATTTGGGTCACCTACTCATTAATAGTAGGATAACACGTTCTAAAGGGTAAGATGAAAAGAACGCCTTTTTCGAGTAGGTAGATAACTTTTAAGTACTTGCTCTAAACAATCAATTTTTCAAACTCACACTTTCAAACACTTTTCAAATAAAGTTTTCAAAAATACTTTATCACACCCTTGAGGACTGATACAAGGGTTATCACAAAGTGAAACGCCACACTAAGGCATTTTCAAAACTTTTCAAAATACACACAAAAACAATTTAAAAATGAGCAAGTACCTAAGAGCCCGTGGAAAACCGCGGATAGAAAGGGTGCTAACACCTTCCCTTTCTATAATCTACCCCCCGTACTCAGAAACATCTCGAAAAAGTTTTTTTCTGTTCTTTTTCCCTTTTCCTTTGTTGGATAAAATAAAAGTCGGTGGTGACTCTTGCTTACCGCGGCATTTGCTAACAAAAAACGCAAACCAGTAACTAAAATCAGTCAGTTCTGCCATCGTATCACAACAGGTAACACCACTTCCATGCCATAGACCAGAGAAAATGGGGTTTCCTCAATCGAAGTATGCACAGTGGTTCGATAACCATGTAAAGAAAAAGGAAACATCTCATGCCAATCTTTATAGGTTACTACCATCTTCTGTACAATCTTCTTAATATTCTTATTAGCCGCTTCGACAGCATCGTTCATCTTCGGTCGATACGGAGAAGAGTTATGATTCTTAATTTTGAAGGACTCACAAAGCTCCTTCATCATTTTGTTATTCAAATTGGACATATTGTTGGTGATGATCTTCTCAGGAACTCCGTAACGACAGATGATATTGTGTTTAATAAACTGGGTTACTACTTGTCTGGTGACATTGGCATAAGATGCAACTTCGACCCATTTAGTGAAATAATCAATGGCAACCAGAATGAAATGGTGTTTCGTTGGATGCGGCCGGTTCAATTTTGCCAATCATATTAATTCCCCATATTGGGAATGATCAAGGTGAAGTCAAGAAATTCAGTGGTACGGGCGGCACATGTACTTTATCAGCATAGACTTGACATTGGTAGCAAATCCGTGCATGATTATAACAGTCAGTTTCCATGGAGGACCAATAATAGCCAGCTCGCAAAATCTGTTTGGCCATGGTATGCCCACTGGAATGAGTTCCGAAGTCACCCTCATTTATCTCTTTAATGATTCTAGCTACTTCTCTATTGTCAACACATTTGAGCAGTAAACCATCATGATGCCTCTTATACAACACACCACCACTGAGAAAGAATTTGGCCGAAAACCTTCTCAGGAACTTCTTGTCTATGACAGATGACTCTTTAGGGTACTCTTGTGTTTCAAGATATCTTTTGATATCATAAAACCATGGTTTATCATCTGATAACAAATTGTCTACAAAGAAAAAAGTTGGCTTATCCAACCTTCTAATGGTAATGGAAGGTGCTTCGTTAGCCCACTTAACTTTTAACATGGAGGACAAAGTTGCCAGTGCATCAGCTAGATTGTTCTCTTCTCTGAAAATGTGTTCAAACAAGATCTCTTTGAAGTACAGAATCAGCTTTATAACATGCTCACGATAGGGAATCACGTTCTGATGACAAGTCTCTCAATCTTCATTAATATGGCTGATAACAAGATTAGAATCCCCGTAAACTTTCAAATATTTGATTTGCAGGTCTATTGCCGCTTCAATACCATAAATGCAAGCTTCATATTCGTCCATATTGTTATTACAATTGAAACAAATACGAGCTGTGAAAGGAATGTGGAATCCCTCACTGGAGGTGATAATAGCTCTGACGCCATTGCCCATGGCATTGGAGGGACCATCAAACACAAGCGTTCAACGTGATCCTGGATCGGGTCCTTCATCTGGGATTGGTATATTACAATCTCTAATATACACTATTTCCTCATCTGGAAATTCAAATTCATTGGTTCATAATCGCCCATGGGCTGATGAGCAAGATGATCAGCCAATATACTACCTTTGATTGTCTTTTGCATAGTGTACTGGATATCATTTTCAGTGAGTATCATCTGCCAATGGGCCACCCTTCCTGTAAGATTTGGCTTCTTAAAAACGTACTTGATTGGATGCATTTTGGATATCAAGTAGGTGGTATGAGTTAACATGTATTGTCTTAAGTGTCTGGTAGCCCAAGCAAGTGCGCAACAAGTATTTTCCAGTAATGAGTACCTTGACATGATGACCGAGGACACAACCCATAGAGTACTCCGTAAACTTCTTACTCAAGTAATAAATGACTTGTTCTTTCTTTCTTGTCTCGTCATGATGACCGAGGACACAACCCATGGAGTTCTCCAACACAGTTAAATACATGATTAATGACTTCCCTTCCACCGACGACATGAGTATTGAAGGTTCCTGCAAATACTCCTTTATTTTATCAAATGCCTTCTAAAAATATTCATTCCACCTTATCATTTTATTTTTCTTTAACAATATGAACAAACGTTCACATGTGGCCGTGAGATGAGAAATAAATCTAAAAATATAGTTTAACCTCCGCAAGAAACCACAAACTTCTTTATCTGTTTTTGGTTCGGGAATTTCTTGTATCGCCTTCACTTTAGCAGGGTCAACCTCAATGCCTTTTTGACTTACAATAAAACCCATCAACTTTCCGGATCTCACCCTGAAGGTGCATTTATTTGGATTCAGCCTCAATAGGAATTGCCTCAGTCTCTTGAACAACTTCTCCAGATGAACAAGATGCTCCTCTTCTGTGTCTGAATTAGCAATCATATCGTCTACATAGACCTCAATCTCTTTGTGAATCATATCATGAAAGAGAGTAACCATGTCACGTTGATACGTTGCCTCGGAATTTTTTAAACCAAACAGCATCACCTTATAGCAAAAGTTTCCCCAAGGCGTGATAAACATTGTCTTCTCCATATCCACCAGAGCCATCTTAATTTGATTGTAACCCGAAAAACCATCCATGAAGGAAACCACTTAAGAGTGAGTAGTATTATCGACAAACACATCAATATGGGGAAGAGGAAAATCATTCTTAGGGCTGGCTCTGTTCAAATCCCTATAATCCATGTACATCCTAACTTTACCATCTTTCTTCAGCACAGGCACAATATTTGCGATCCATGGAGGATAATTGATGACTTTTAAGAAATTCGCATCCAACTGTTTCTGAACATCTTTTTTAATCTTCTTGGACATCTTAGGATGAGTTCTTCGAAGCTTTTGCTTAACAGAGGAGCAAACTTCCTTGAGCGATTGTTGACGCACTACAATATCTGTATCCAATCCTAGCATATCTTCATAAGACCAAGAAAAGATATCAGAATATTCACGGAGTCGATCAATTAATCTGACTTTCATACTTTCCTTGAGATTTGCCCCTATCATAACCTCTCTTCTTACCTCTTCTGTGCCAATATTCACCGCCTCAATTGACTCCTAATTCGGCTAGATAACCTTATCTTCTTGCTCTAGCAACCTTGCTAATTCCTCGGGAAGATCACAGTTCTCACATGCCTCCTCTTCAGCTTGATAGATCGGATTATCAAAGTCATAGTGAGTGATAGCATAGTCATTATCAATATAATCTGTGGTGGAAGTGCATCTGCATAAATTATATTTTGGTGTTTTAGTGACGGTGTGTGAAAAGGGAAACATTGGCATTTAAATAAAAATAAAAAGAAAAGAATGGAACACAATTTTTTGAATGCAAAAACGCCCTTTACTCATGACAAACTTTTGAAAATAAACATGGTGGCCCTACACAAATGGTTCACTATGCCTTGGGAAGAGCGCAAGAATTATGTCATGATAATAAAAGATAACCAGAAAATTACTCCTCAGCCCTTGAAACTTGGATAACATACACAAAAGTCCAATTGTTGAGTGCTTGGCCCGGAATACTTGGACGAATCCAATCTTTAATATTGTAGCCATCAACCCTATCGTCACCAATTGCATTGGTGTATCCTTCTTGAGCAGGACTAAGACAGAAAAACTTCGTAAGAGTAGATAAACCAGAAGCTCTGGGATTTGCACTCTGCTGACCCAGGCTGAAACCAAGACCAAATTTGTTGAATTTAGGGATAACGTCCAGCACCTGAGTCCAACCTTCAGGGTTATCGTTCTCCACCATAGCTCTAGCATCTCTAAGAGAAGACATAATAGTTTCCGACTTCCTTTTCTATTCTGGAGGAGGAAAATTAACTGCATGAACTGTCTCAAATGCCTGAAATGGAGTCTCATGTATTTCACCCTCAACCTCAACATAGCAGAATGATGTCAAATGACTCACAATATACTTTTCCTCGCTGCACACAGTTATCACTTTTTCCTCTGTAGGATACTTAAGTTTATGATGAAGAGTAGAAGTGACTTCCCCTGCTTTATGAATCCACAGTCGCCCTAACAAACAACAATACACTGGTTGTATATCCATCACAAAAAAGGTAGCAATGAAAGTTCGAGGACCAACCGTGATAGGTAATTCCACCTCCCCAAACATTGATCTTCGGAACCCATCAAGTCACTAAGACACAGCTCCAGATAGGAATAATCAATTTTCACCAATGCTGACTTAGACAATAAATTCAAAGACGACCCCGTGTCCACCAAAACCTGGGAAAAAGTAGTGCCCCAGCACTCCATAAAAATATGTAATGCTTTGTTATGGTCTCGCCTTTCTGGAGGAAGATCAAAATCTGTGAAGCCCAGAACGTTCCCAGCAGATATATTAGCACAAACATTCTCGAATTGATTGACTGTTATCTCATGTGGCACGAATGCATTCTTCAACAACTTCATCAAAGAATTTATGTGAGGTTATGGATAGATCAACAAAGACAAGATAGACATCTTAAAAGGGGTATGACTTAACTGATCAATTATGCTATAATCTCCCTTCCTGATAATTCGCATCAACTCTTCAACTTCATCAGGAACTGGAGAAGCTTCTGGTATTGGACTTGGCTGAGTCATATTGGCTGGCGTAACCCTCAGATTACCAATCATCACCTGATCTTTTCCTTTATCTCTTGCATAAGCATTTGTCCCATCTTGTACATTAGAAGGACCAAACACTCTTCCACTCCTAGTCATTCGACTCACACCGGAGAAATTATGAACATCCCCTTCATTGTCTTGAGTAAATTCGTTCTCAGAAGGACGAGGGTTTACATCTTGCTTCACCCCATGGTAATAAACATCAGCACCATAATTCCATGGGATGGCCTTCTCACTAGTATGCGGCATGGGACCAGGTACCGTAATCATCAAAGGAGGCGCCCTAGATGGGGTAGGAATGCGCACAGGGGTGTAAGGAATAGATACCACAACAACATCTTCTTCGGTAACCTTTCGGTATCTTGGTCTTTTATCAAACTATAGGGAACCCTCATCCATCATGAATTGGATGCCAGCTTTTAAATCATCACAGCCTTTCGGTTGCTCTCTACACTTGGCACAGTCCGAAGCACAGCCCGGGAAAATAGAATTGTCAAGAAAATACATCTTAACATACCACAACGGATTAGTTACCTGTTCCAAATTCATAACTAAATTCATCATTTCTCCATTATCATCAATCATATTAACAACAGCCCCTCCATGTCTAGGCATCCGGTTTTGGGTAACATTCGGACCAGTCACTGGAGTAAACTCAATTGCCTTGGCATCCAACAAGTCTTGTACTCTGCATTTCAACACAAAACAATTGTCAGTAGAATGACCAACTCCACCAGAATGGAATTCACATCTTGCGTTAGCATCATAATTAGGAGGAAGTGTTCTGATGGGCGGTGGATATTTGTCAAACTGATCAACTTCAAATCGAGAAAATGGTGTAGTGCTTCGTTAAGAGATATTGGAAAGGGATCGAATTTTCTCAATTGTCTCTGTTGTTGATTATTATACTCACGGGGAGCATCTTGCTGTCTTTGTTGTTGGTGAACTAGATTTTGTCTCTATTGTGGAAGAGCATTAACAGGAATAGAAACAACATTGATTTGTTGGTGTTAACGATCCTCTCCTTTTCCTCTATTAGAGTAAACCGCACTTGTGTCACCTCCCTTTTCTTGGGGTAAGTAATGAATGGCTTCTTACCACCCCCTGATGAACCACTAGCACCACTGAATTGAATCTTCCCTAATTTCAAACCCACCTCAATTATTTCACTAGCCATAACCAAATCCGCAAATCCTGCTGAAGCACTTCCTATCATGTGATCATAAAACGGCCCTTGCAAGGTACTCAAAAATATATCGACGAGTTCTCTCTCCATGCGTGGAGTTCTAACCCTCGCATCCAGCTCACGCCACTTCTGAGCGTATTCTTTGAAAGATTCTTTTGGCCCCTGGGATAAATTCTGTAATTGAGTGCGATTAGGCGCCATATCCATATTGTACTGATAGTGTTTGACAAAAGCTCGAGCAAGATAATTCTAGCATCGAATATGAGTTTTCTACAACTTCATGTACCACTCCAAGGATGCCCCAGATAGGCTATCACAAACCTAAGGCGGCTTGTGTGATTTGGTTGCTTTCAACTTGAGCTACTTACAGGGTTTTTATCTAACAACATGATCTCCTTGCAGGATTTGTTTACAGTCATTATCCAGTAACCTGGACGTCTTAGACTCACTTGTCTTCATCACCTTACACTTTTTCTTAACGCATAACTTACACATCATAACATCATGACATTTCCTTAACAATTTCAAGGATCTCAAGGGTTTTTGATGCAGGTTATGATAAATCAGACGTCTAGAAAGGGGCAAGGGGATTTATTTTCCTCTAGCCAATGTCGTCAAAATATTAAAACTCAACAAGTTGAGTCAGGGGCTATGACCCACTTGATATGGTGAGATTGACTCTCGTAGAAGGACACTCAATGATACGAAGTTCTTCAATCAAAGCTGTAAATTTCAACTTCTGACATTTTCTTGTTTACCCTGCGAGATCCTTGAAAAGATTGCATGCATGCCATTTCATAATAGGTGTTCTAGTACAGGTTTCTCATTTTTTCGCTGTTTATTTCAGCAAACGAAATGGCCCTTGAACAAACAGTAAAAGACCTTCAAGCTCAAAACGCTCAGTTCCAAAAAATGTTCATGGATTTGGCCCAGGGTCAGGGAGAACTAAAAGCTCTCGTCATCAAAGAGAAGAAGAAGAATGCAAAGAAATTGGCTGGCATCTTAAATATGGGAAGAAGACTCAGAGGACCCGTTAAACGAGCTATAGATCTCACAACTCCATCAAATGAAGGGGATAATCATGAATAAGTCAACAACCCCGAAGCTGATGAAGAAGAAGTTGATTACTCTAAGGAACAATATCCTCCTGTTGACGATAAATACAAATAGCTGGAGGATCGTCTCAATGCTATATAGATTCAGCAGGTACCTGGCTTGGACTTTGAAGAGTTAGGGCTGGTTACTGGAGTCGTCATCCAACCAAAGTTCAAGGTTCCCACATTTGCTAAGTATGATGGTGTCTCCTGCCCAAAGTTGCACTTAAGGTCCTATGTCAGGAAGATCCATCCTCACACTACTGGACGGAAGTTATGGTTGTACCCTTGCTCCAACTTGTACACACCTTCAAAGCATGTTTATGGGTTCTAGCGAAGGCTTCAAGGAATATGCCTAGAAATGGAGGGATCTCTAGATGGCAGGGTACAACCTCCTCTTAATGATCGGGAAATGGTAGACATGTTCATGGGCACTCAGACATGCCCATTCTTTAATCTGCTGATTGGGAGGTCCTCATCCGGGTTCACAGAGATGGTTCTGACTGGAGAAAGGATCGAAAGTGGTATCAAGAGTGGGAAGATCTTGATGGTTGCATCTTCAAATGTTGATAAGAAGACATTTTCTGGTAAGAGGGAAGCCAATGTTATGTATGGCAAGAAGGGTCATAATAAGGCAGACTACCACCAATCTGTAGGGGCAGTGCTGGTCTCTAATTCAATACGCGTGCAACGACCACAACAACGGGGTAATCAGTGAAGGAAAGACGAGCCTAAGAGATAATTTAACAAGATCAACATGCCGTTGTCTCAAGCATTACAACATATGTTTGGGATGCATTTAATTACGTTAATAGGACCTCATCCAAACCCTAAGACTTCTTCTCCTAACTACAATCCTGATGCAAGGTGTGCATATCATTCTGGCAGTCCTGGGCACGATACTAACGATTGTTGGGCACTGAAATATAAGATTCAAAATATGATTGACGCCAAGGAGATTGAGTTTGACACTCTTGAGAATCCCAATGTTATCACTGCTCCCATGCCAATTCATGGACAGGATTGAGAGCATTTTTGTTCATTTGAATTCTCAAGTTGTATTTTCTTTGTTTGTTCAAACAATTATTGTCATGTTAAACTTTGTTATTTCATTAATGCATTGCACATGTTTGTCTTGAATTAATTCGTTTTCATTATGCTTAAACTTCTTTCTTACTTCCTTTTTGTGATATTCAACTCTTGATTAAATGCTCTAAGCCATTAGAAGGAGGATGACAAGAACGAGACCATAATCTCTACAATATGCTTTTGAACAGACCCCGCTGACGATGTACAGACGTTGTTTCAAATCCTAAACAGTGGAGTTATAAGGAAGATAATCCCTAGTCAACCCCTTTGAGCCTAAGAAGTATGAGTTTTCTTTTCACACAAATTAAAACCCTTAATCATAACCTGGGGCAAGGTAGTTTCCTCAGTTAATTCAGATGTGCATTCAGTCACAAGCTTTCCCTTCATACACGACAAATAGTGTAGAAGATGCTTTCCAAAAGATGGTGATGCTTACACATAGTCATTAAGAGCAGGCAGTCATTATCTCTCAAAATAAAAGCACATTAAGTCAAAACCAATGAAGGAGACTTATGAAAAAAAACTGGGGCATCCCGCTGGCTGTAATCACAAAACAAACATTTCAGGCAAAAGACAGTGATAGCAAAATCATAAAAGAAAGAAGTCCTACAAATCCTCAACAAAAAGAAAAGGTCGCAAAAATGACTTCCTTCTCAAATAAACGTTCAACTTCTGAACCATCGCCAGAATATTGGGCCCAACATTCCATAACTCAACTAGGATTCGAAATGCCTAATTAACTGAGTATAGGAATGAAGAACATCACGAAGAACGGGTGAGTACAAATAAATTTTGAGCCTTTATCATTTGTTTCTTAAACGGTGAACCAGGCCACGTTACATCCCTTAAAAGTCCTAGCTGAAGCATGGGTTAGATCGAGAGCATACTATTACAAAGGTATCCTGACTCCTATAAGGTTTACTATAAATCATGAGTTGATATCGCATTTTCAAAAAAATTTAAGACAGACATAAGCTTTGCATTCTTTAAATGACATTATTTGCATATGGTTAATTGTTCAAATGGCAGAGAAATTCACACAACGAATATTCAGTGAACGAAGACCCCCTCAATGGACAAAATTATCTAAGACGGAGAAAACATTCCCAATAACAAGCCTTTCATTATTAAGGGGCATGACAAGGTGTCTAATTAATTTGGGGCAGTCAAGCCAATATGCAAAGAATCTCTCAAAAATGCTGAATAGCCAGGGGAAGATCTTCATCTGAATCACTAGGGGGCTGTTACATTGATCGAGGATTCCAACAGAAAATCACTGTGAAATTTGAATCTTTGGTACCACCAAATTGCTTGTTTACGCCAGTAGTATCAATATCATGTCTTTGAATCCTTCTGTGACAGTTCTTAGAAACGATACCTAGGAAATTCAAGACTATCAGAAACTTGATCAAACATCAGGTGCACCAGATTCATCCTAAAGCAGCCCCACACAGGCTCCCACATATGAAAGGGCACATGCGATCACATAAAAATATTTTGGCAGTGTGACAATACTTACTGCTATAGACAGTGACAATTCTCTACACCCGATGAACACGGACATAGTCGGAAAATACGACGCATGAAAAAGACAAGACAGGTCGACTGGCCTAGGCAAAAATTAAGGGCATCCCGGCGAACCAAAAGAGTTAGGGAAAAAATTAGGGATATATAAAAAAAAGTGTACACCCGACAAGTTAAAAATCTGAAAAGGCGGCTTTAGCAAAAATTGCTATCCCGGTAGACTGAAAACCCGAAAGGGCGGTCCAGGAAAAATTTAGGGATTAAAAAAGTACGACTATGTCCCGTCATCTTGTCATTTGTTTATCAGTAAAAGACTTATCATCCTAATCAGCATTTTCAAAGCACCCTAGGAGTTGGGATGACACTCAAACCATCCACAAAGTCTCTGCAGGTACTTTCTCCAGCAGGTACAGAGGCAGTGGCATCTTACTAAAAAGTCGCCGCCATATCCTCATCTCACAACCTAGTGATGTCAGGTGTTCTTGTATCCCCGGCAGAACAGGAATTTCCAACTACTTCTCCGACATCAGGTTTTGCCCAATAAAGTCGTCAAACTTCTTAGGATTCCCCAAAATCCTCAAACAGTGCACAGAGATTTCCTTCCCCAACAGAGTTTATTTCTCTAACAATAGAAGATCATCTCCCAACAGTTCAGCTTCAACAAAATCAGAAGACCTACATTCTTCATAGCCAGCTGCAATCAGGGATTTATTATCCCTAATTCAACAGCGCTGCAAGAGAAGAACTGATACATTTACATATCGCATTCATACATCATTCTACAAACGTCATAGCATCTGCAGTACAAATGCATACATCCCAATCTCATTTATTTTGAGAACACCATTACACAATGCATTTCATACATCATGACATTGCATACAACTAACGCTTTACCTTTTCAGGAAAGATAAATTAACAAATATTTATCATCAAAAAATTTTGACAGGTCCAGGATTAGCTCCTGAAACAAAATATAGTAATTATTTGTGCGACCAAATACAGCTTTACACGGGCTCCTCATGAAGCAATCTTACACAGGTTTCTACTGAATACCAAATACAGCTTTATACAGGCTCTTCATGAAGCAATCTTATACAGGTTTTTTCTGACTTCCAAATACAACTTTATACGGGCTCTTCATGAAGCAATCTTACACGGGTTCCTTCTCTCTCCTTCTGAATTTTTACACGGACTCATCCTGAAGCAACGCTACCCAGGTTCCTTCTCACAATCTCCAGATGCATTTTTACACGGACTCATCCTGAGGCAACCCAACCCATGTTCCTTCTCTTGAATTTCCAGATGCAGTTTTACACTAACTCATCCTGAGGCAACCCTACCCAGGTTCCTTCTTTTGAATTTCCAAATGTAGTTTTACACTAACTCATCCTGAGGCAACCCTACCCAGGTTCCTTCTCTTGAATTTCCAAATGCAGTTTTACACGGACTCATCCTGAGGCAACCCTACCCTTGTTCCTTCTCTTGAATTTCCAGATGCAGTTTTACACAGACTCATCCTGAAGCAACTCTACCTAGGTTCCTTCTCTTGAATTTCCAGATGCAGTTTTACATGGACTCATCTTGAGGAAACCCTACCTAGGTTCCTTCTCTTGAATTTCCAGATGCAGTTTTACATGGACTCATCCTGAAGCAACTCTACCCAAGTTTCTTCTCACATTTTCCATATGCAGTTTTATACAGACTCATCCTGAAACAACCCTACCCAGGTTACTTCTCATACACTTCCAGATGAAGTCTTACCCAGACTTATCATGAAACAACCCTACACAGGCTCTTTCTAATACATTATCCCCAACAAATTACTGTGAAGCCTAGATTTCAATCAGAAAACAGAAAACTTTCATCTCTCCAATCCAGAGATAACCCCTAAATAGAGCCATGCACAACTGAAGTTCCTAGGCTTTATTCCCCATAGAGTTTTCCTCAAATAGGAAAACAAAAGAAATCAACATCCCCCAGTGGACTTTTCCTTAGACAATAGGAACATGAATCCCCATAAAGAGACCTCTTATGAAAACAGCATCTACTCTGGATGGCATCTTTAAGCCCATCTTCGACGACTCTCCATCATATTCTCTGGATGGCGTCTTTAAGCCCAACTCCGATGACTTTCAGTCATCTTCTCCAAATAACATCTTTATGCCCATTCTCGACGTCATCAACCATCAATATTACTTCATGCGAGTGCAAATTTCTAGGCACTCTAGTGTTCAATCATCTTCCACCTTCAGATCACGAAAGGCACACAAGCCAATCTAAATCCTCAGGTTTAAGAAGATTGAACAGGGGAAGCTGTTGTACCCCAAAATTTCCCCTCCCATTTTCACATAAGACATACTCATAGAGGTCATAAATTGCTCAAGGTTGACCAAGAATTGATTAGACAAATTCTCCTCCCAAACATTGGCCTTCCAACTAGGGTTTCATTTTTAACCAAGATGTGTGAGATCCAAAGGTCTCAAATGTCTTCCATGGTCCTAATATGTATTCAAGATTATCCATGACAAATTGCATACCTTGCACTACAAGTTTGCTCAGTCAACTACTCAAATGCTTGAAAATTAATTATACTTGGTCAAAAGTCAAATGTGACCCACTTGCAGTCAAACTTCAAGGTTTTTTGGTCAACATCAAAATTTTTAAGTGATATCCATCAATTAATCAAGGGTTGATCATGATTCTTCATGAAATGCTCCTAATTCATCAAAAGTCAAAAATTGCTAATTAGGGTTTTTACAAGAAAGTAAACTGAACTTTGACTAGCCATAACATTCTCATACTTTATCAGAAATTTTTCGAACAAGGCTGATTTTTAAGAGAAACCAATTCCCTACAACTTCTCTTCAGCCCTAAAGTTCAAGAAATGCACCATTGGAAAGATACAAGCTCATACATTACAGGTCACTTTCAGAAAGTCAACAAAAGACACTTTTTTCCAAGACGATTTACATCAAGATAATTTCTCCAAATGCAAAAATAGTCAAAATAGAGGTTGTAGGGGACATCTTGAGATTTCTAAAAAGTCAAAGATCATCTCCAAAAGATAAAGATTGAGCAAGTTTTGGCTTGCACAAGTTGGGCAATTTTTTAGAAAGTGTGTGAAGTGCAAATTGATAAATATTGAACTTGTGGACTAATGGGACTATGTTATAAGGTTGAACGTGTTTACAACATGATTAAGAACCCCTAAACCGATCCATGCATTATTTTAATTTTTATTTCATTTATTTTTGACTTTATTCATTTAAATTCAAATTAAATCAAATAAAATGCAAGATTAATGCACAAGGCATGTATGGCTTAAGATTTGAATTTCTTGGGGCCCAAATAGCTCATAGCAAGCTATCAAAATCGTGACAACCAAGAAAATATCATTAAGACAATATTTCCACAATAAAGTGATAATAAAACGTGGTGTTTTCTTAATAAAGTGATATATACTTTTTCTTTATAACTAGTCATCATATATATGGAAAAAAATTTAATAGCTTAATCAAAAGGACATGTTTTATAAAGAAACAATGTTTATATAATAATTAAGAGGATCTTTTTTCTCTAAATGATATTCTCTTTTTTCTAATAAACACTAATCTTTAGTAACACTCAACAAAACAGGTTCATCATTAGTACAAATTAACAACACATTATTTGTTTTCTCTATTAAAATAATAATAATGAACAATTTTCTTAATAATAACAATAATATTTCTTTTCTCAAAAACATCAAAAAGGCTAACTAAAGAAGCTTAATGGGCTTAGTTAATAAGCCCACCCCTTTTTATTGACTGTCAATAACACCGTAAATGGGCTTGCGCACTACATTTAATAACTATTTAATAAATAAGAGTTTAATAAGTATTCGAAAAAATTTTACATTCGAATCGCATGGGCCATTGGCCAACATGCTACGCGGATGGGTTTATGAGTCTTTTGAATTTAGAAAGCGCCATTTTCCCGAATTAAAGGTTCACCCCCTACTGATATAGCATCCTTAATTAAATGTTTCTTCTATTTTAATCTCGCAGAATGAAATTATCAAGGTAGGACAAATTTGGGGTACGAAAACTTGAAATTATCATAAAAATCAATCATCAATGATCACCCCACATGAAAATACATGTCAAATGCTTCATGTTGACCAAACGCTCACTTGGTTAACTTTGACTTTGTTGACTTTTGAGTAAAATGATTGTTTTTTCCCTTTGATTAAATTGAACCACTTCTCTTCAAAATTGGTGAACAAAACTTAAAACATATGATATTCCAAACACACAGAGGCTATGGAAAGAGTTTCCACTCAAAATTCCAAATAATCCATGATTAAAACTCAAACCCTAGTTTTGCACTCTACATTAGGAGATAGCTAATCAAGCTTCAAAACACTAGTTCCACTGGGCATCATGAGATACTCCTTAAACAAAATTGATTCCAATTATGATAAAATAATGATGCTTCAATACTTGGCTCATCTAGACCCCAATAACTCTAACTTGGACAAAACCCTAATTTTAACTGATGAATAAAAATGATGTGATTCTCCTTATAAAGAGCACAATACTCAATCTTCTTATCATCCAATGAGGTGGATAAGATATCTTGAGATATTTGATACCTTTGGGCTTGAAAGATCCATAGTTTTAGATGATAAGGCTCTCCTTGAGCAACTTGTCAATACAATCAACTTCCAAAGCTTGAGGAAAACTTGATAACCAAAATACTTTGATCCCATCATAATGTATGAAGTAATGTAATATGATGTTTATGATGAAACATAAGCCCAAAAATTATGAAATCAAGAGGGTAAATTTTGAGGTGCAACAGTCGGGAAAGGTGAAGAAATGGTGCATAGGATCAAAGAATTGGAAAAGCATACACATCATTTCTTATTGGAAGTTTGAGGTAGCCAAGTTGAGAAGTCGACCGTATTTCTTGGTGAAGGGAGAATCTCCAGGAACTCTTGATGCTAACTCTTGAAGTTGAAGATGCACTTTCACAAAGTTGATTCGGATGGTATTCCTACGAGTGGAAGTCATGACCTACAAAATAGAACAAAGATAAATTCCTAAATCCTTGAAATGGTTAGTGAGAATGCTTATGATGTTTTGATGTTTATGATAACATGAATAATAATCACAAACACAACATACAAAGACCTTAGATTTAGGCTTGCATGGGTTTCATAGTTAAGTATCCTCTTGAATTTTAGTTGGTTTAACCTGTCCTACAAAGTAATCGGGTTTTAGGGAATCTCAATATCATTGATCTTTCTTCATTGGGCATTGTTTTAGCATAATCAATCTTTTCTTGCGGCCAAAATATCCCAAAAGTACGATCTCAATGAGTGTAGTATCGAGTATCAACCAATCTTCAGCTTTGCACCAAAGTCGGCTATCTCACTACTTCCTAATGGCCAAGTTGTTCAATTAAAGGTTCTATGATCAGTTAGTGCTTTATGACACCGCTCAGCGGCCCTGTATTCTCCTCGTTTCAATACAAGGGATATCGGTACCAACAAATGTGTCACACTAACATAGCCATTGCTTCAACCATATCGGTCTATGCCATACAGTTTCCACAATCTATTGCTAGTTCCCTAATGATATTCCCAGATCCGGGTAGAGGATCAATACAAACCCAAACAAGGACCCATAAATATAAAGCAAACAAATGAAACAATGAAAGCAATTAAATGTGATATAGCTCTAAGGTAACCCCACTTTCATGTTTTCCCCAGCAGATTCGCCAGTTCTATAATACGGTAGGAGAACTGACTTGGGTGTTTTGCATTTTATCTCAACTATTGCAGATAACAAAAGTCGCCACCGACTTTTCTTTTATCTAATAAGGAAGGGGTGAAAAGAACAAGAAATACCTTTGAGATATTTTGTTGAGTTCGGGTGGTAGGTTATGTAAAGGGATGGTGTTAGCACCCTTTTCATCCATAGTTATCTATGAGACCTTATTTGGTTTCTAGCTCACTTTTGAAATTTCTTTGTTTGAAATGTGTTTGTGGTGGGTTTTGAAAGTATTTTTGAAAAGCGCCTTCGTTTAGGAAAACTTTGTAATGATTTTCGTCTCTATAAGAATGCATACAAAGTGTTGGAATTTTGAAAGTATTTCATGTTTTTTGAAAGTGTTTGGTGTGTTTGAACAAATGTTTGTTTTTGAAGATGGATTGTGAGCAAGGAACTAAGAACGTTCTACCTACTCAAAAGTCTTTTGTTCATTTCTCTCTTTCTTTGATATTGTTATCTCACCATTGATTGGTAAGAAGCCTTATCTTTGGATGTAAAGGGACGAGCGTGGGTCATCGTATAGTCATAAAATGAAATGTTGTGAGATACCTTAGCATTCTTCTTAAGGGTCTAAGATAATTTTAAAGGCAACATTTGAAGCGTCATCGAGGGACTATGATCTTGTATTTTGTTTGTTTTTGCTAGGAATTTTCACATGCATAACATGACCATTTTTCTCAAGGAAACAAAGTGGAGTTAACCCTAGAGGTGCAAGTGTGCAAGTGTTTTATATTACAAGCTTGATTTATCTTGGATTAGTGTTTTCCAAGTATTGATTTTATCTTTCCATACAAACCCTAATTTAGTAGCATTTATTTTAAAGCGATAAATTGCAGAAAGTAAATCTCTACGCTATTACATCATTAGGAGATGGGGTATACAAATTTACAAATGGGGATTGAAAGAAATTAAATCCTAATTATCTATTACAACCATATTGAATTTGTACAAGAAATGAAATGAATATAATGCACTAGTATAAATGGATAAAGAATGGATTTTTGTTTGGATTTTTGTTAAGAAAGATAGTTTTGACCTAATTAAATTAAAATAAAATAATTAACTAAAATAAGAAAATTAAAATTAAGTTAGTCAAAGAAATTAATTTATTAAAGAAAACAAGTTTTTTAGGGTTTTGTTTGTGAAAAAGGGTTTAATTAAATTAAGTTAGTAAAAAAATTAATTAAAAGAAACATAAGTTCTAAGTTAATTTTTAATTAAAGAAAATAAATTAAACCTAAGTCTAATTACTAAATTTTTTAAAAAAGAATTAAATTTGTTTATGAAAATATTTTTGTCACTCTTAGTCTAAAAGAAATAAGATAAAAATTTCTAAATACCTAAATAAATAAATAAATGAAAATATTTTTTTGTATTTTTAGTTAGTAAAAATAATAATAATAGTAATACAATAATAATAAAATAAATAAAAGGAAAATAAAATAAAGAAAATAAGCCAGGAGGGGGTGAAAGCTGAATTTGAGGTGTTTTTGTGTAGAAAACAGTTTTTTTTTGCCTGGCCCATTAGCATTTTTTTCATCAGAAATGAAATAAAAAATAAATAAAAGAACAAATGGGCTATGCTGTAAACGTGCAAAGAGGGGCGTTAGGAGAAGTAAAAATACAAAGTCCCGGTTGTGGAGGCCCAAGGCGCACTGGCTTGTTTAAACAAAGAAAAGAAGGACAATGTTAGAAAAAGGGCAAAATGGCAGTGCTGGGGCTCGAACTCACATCGTTTGCATAATATGCGCGCTGCCTTTACCACTGGGGTAGCTATACATCCGGTGTTATAAATGAAACTAGGTTATTATATTACAAAACGCTTCCGGAATGCAACGTCATCTTCAACCTCGCGCCCAGCCTGAACCTCTATATCTCATTCATTTCTCAACAAAAATGAAAAATGTAAACATGAAAGTTATGGCAAATTTAATCACAATTTCAGAAATGTAACTCATTAAAACTATAAATCAAAGATAAGCATGAATTTTGAATGGTACCAAATCTAACCTAATTTTTTCAGAAAGTTCAGGTCCAAAATTTTCTCTACTCAAGCAATGTAAATGAATTCTAAGGACATGGTCAGCTTCAGGGCAATGATATCTACATTTTATCTTTGAAAATTGAAGCTTAACAATGCATATATAAGGAGTTTGCAAATCATAAAACTTACCATACCGTTGGGGATCGTGTTTTGAGTTAGAGGAGCTTTCAAGGTGTTGTGATGATTGAGTTAGCTTCCTTGAACCTCCAGGAAGCTAATGCAATAGCTACTTTGGGCTGAGGATGGCTGACCCATGCTGGAGAAGTCAAGGTGAAAGCTCTATTTTTTGGCTATGGAAGTTAATGAATATGATGTTACAGTAGGTAAACAGGTGTTGGGATTGTTTATGTATAATGTTTAGAAGCTTTTGGAAGCAAAAGGCCAAGAAACGCACGAGTGGATTGAGAGATGTGAGTTTTTGGTCAAGTTCTGCACAACAATGGAGTTTTCGTGTGCAATCTGTGTTCGGGAGAGTTTTAGTGAGTTTGCAGGCTTGAGCGTTCGTGTCTTATGTTGCAAATGATGTATGTATTTATAGGCAAGAGGTTTCAAGGGTTACAACAACTCAGAATTTGAATTCTCAAGTTGTGGCATATTTACTTGTTTTTGAAACAAAGTGACAAACAACTTCCCAAAGCTTGTACCATGCTATTGTAGAGTGGTTGAACTTTAAACATGCTTTCTTCTAATCTTGTAGATGTTGTGTGTGCAGAAAGAACAAGTGCAAGGCTCAATACAAGTTGACTTTGTGATTAAAGTCACTTTTCAAGAATGGATATGTTGCTTTCTTCAAAAAATGGAATGATCAATTGGACAATGGCTCAAACACTTGGATTATAGCTCAATTAATTGTGTAAACATTTAATTATGGAGTTAAAAACAAGTTTGAGGCCTGTAAAGTGAAAATTGTGCAGCATGGCTATGGATTTGGTTAATCTTTTTCACAAAATCTGCCTTGTGAAACAAGTTTGAAACCCTAACTTCATCTCTTCGATTCTCCTTGCTCAAGAATGATCTCAAGGAGTTATTTGATTTTTTAGAAAGCTTGTAAAATGCTCTAAAACACTCATGTTGGACATTTTTGAAAATTCAATTAGGAACTAGGTGAAAAGTTGGCATGAAGTTGGTACTAAAAATCTGCCTAAACACTTTGAAATTTCACTAAATGTTTTTAGTTTCATGATCATGACTTCTTGAATCAATAACTTGAAATCCAAGAATTTTTAGAACTTTATTCCTCATAAAAAATTTTAATTGAGATCTACAACTTTCATGTTGGAAGTTTTTCTTAAATCATCTTGCATCATGGTGAAAATTTGGCCCAAAGTCATGAAAAAAGGTTAACTTTCCAACACTTAGAAAAATTTCAAAGTCTTAGAATTTTGACTTTTCAAAGATGATTTTGACCTTTTGATTTCTTGATGAACAATATTCATATTTTAACATGCCTTGATGGAATATGATTTTTGAAACTTGATTTTGATTAAAAAGTCAAAGTTTGACTTTTCAGTGTACAATTCACTTTTTCATCAGTTGGCCAAATTTCAAACTATCAATCCATTGATCATGAGAAATGTTTTGAACCATGCCATTAGGTCAAAATGATGTATTTGAAATCTTTATATTATGTCTCAAGCCAACAAGTTATGTATTAGGTCAAAATTCAAGAAGTGAGCCTTCTCAGTCAAAACCATAATTTTGACCATTTTGCCCTTTTGGTGATCTGATCAAATTTCTTGAGGAGTGGTGATCCAACATTGACTAATTGATATGGGTCAAAAATCATGAAGTTTGACTGTAAATTGTCCACATCTGACTTTTTCCCCAATACAATTGATTTTAGGTCAACTGATCAATTGACTGAGCAAAAATGTGATCCAAAGTTTGAAACTTGACATGAGCAATATTGAGAGTCCAAAATAATCCTTGAAAGTAATGTTTGAATTAAAAGTCCAATTGTACTTGTGCAAACTCAAACCCTAATTTTGAGTCATCAGTGCTTGAGGAAGTGTCTTGAGCTTATCCATCCTTGTGCATTCTTGAACCAATGGACATCTTGTGAGAGACATCTTGAGAAAATGAGAGGGAAAATTTTTGGGGTACAATAGTATCCCATTCTCCTATGATCTGACTGATCACCAGGGCTGAGTCCCCATATACGCTTAGGAACTTGATTCTTAGGCCAATAGCAGTTGTAATACCCATAATCCATGCTTCGTATTCAGTCATGTTGTTGGTACAATCAAAGCATAATCTGGAGATGAAGGGTTTATGGCAAGCCTGAGGAGAGATAATTACATCACCAATTATGTTTCCAAGTGAATTGAAAGCTCTGTCGAAGACCATAGTTCATCGGGATCCTAACTCAGGTCCTTCATACGGTCCAGGTTCTTCATAATTTGTAACTAGCAAAATGTTATCATCCGGGAATTCAAAAGTCATAGACAGATAGCCGTCTATGGCTTGATGTTCCAAATGATCTTCCAGTACACTTCCCTTTATTTCCTTTTGAGTGGTGTACTAAATTTTGTATTCTATTAGGACCATTTTCCATTGGGCTATTATTCCGGAGAGAGCTGGCTTCTCGAATATGTACTTGATGGGATCCATTTTAGAGATTAAAAATGTAGTATGGGTCAACATATACTGTCTTAGTCAACGAGCAGCCTATGCCAAAGCGCAACAAGTTTTCTCGAGTAGTGAATATCGTTTCATAGTCGGTAAATTTTTTGCTAAGGTTGTATATTGCATGCTCTTTTTGACCAGACTTGTCATGTTACCCCAATATACACCCCATAGAGTTCTCTAGCACTGTTAGGTAAATGATTAGAGGTCTTTCTTCAACTTGTGGCATTAGAATCAGAGGTTCTTGTAGGTACTCCTTAATTTTATAAAATGTTATTTGGAAGTCATCGTTCTACTTTACTACTTGATCTTTTTTCAGCAGCTTGAAGATTGGCTCACAAGTAGCAGTAAAATGAGAAATGAATCGGGCATTATAATTCAGTCATCCTAAGAAACCTCAGACTTCCTTCTTAGTACTAGGAGCCAACATTTCCTGAGTGACTTTAACTTTTACAGGATCAACTTTAATACCTTTACTGCTGACAACAAAACCAACGAGTTTACCGGATCTCACCACAAAGGTATAGTTGTTCGGGTTTAACCTTAGCTTATACTTCTTCATCCTTTCAAATAGTTTATGCAGATGATCAAGATGCTCTTCTTGAGTCTATGACCTGGCTAACACATCATCAATGTAGACCTCTATTTCTTGATGAATCATTTCATGGAATAAAGCTACCATGGCACGCTGATAAGTTCCTCCGGTGTTCTTTAACCCCAAAAGGCATAACCTTGTAGCAGAAAGTGCCCCACTGTGTGACGAAGGTAGTTTTCTCCATATCTTCATGCGCCATCTTGATCTGATTATAACTTGAGAAACCATCCATGAAAGAGAATACCTTATGTTGAGCGGTGTTGTCGACCAGAACATCAAAATGCGAAAGTGGGAAATCATCTTTGGGGCTCGCCCTTCTCATATCCATGTAGTCTACACACATACGCATCTTGTAGTCTTTCTTTGGTACGGGAACAATATTATCAACCCATTTAGTATATGATGTCACTGCTAAGAAGCCTGCATTGAATTGCTTCATAATCTCGGCTTTGATCTTCTCTGACATCTCAGGATGCATGCGAAGAACCTTCTGCTTAATTGAAGAACAACCCTCTTTCATTGGCAGAAGATGGACCACAATACTAGTATTGAGCCTGGCATGTCTTCATATGACCAAGAAAAGATCTCAACATAGTCATGTAACATCTGAATTAACATGTTCTTGACATTGCTCTCTAAATTGGCACCTATCTTAACTTCTTTCCAGTCTGTCTCGGTACACAAGTTTACAACTTCGACTATCTCTTCATGTGGTTGGATAGCCTTTTCTTCTTGTATTAAGAGTCTGGCAAGTTCTCTAGGTATTTCAAAATTTTCCTCACCTATGTCCTCGGGTTGGTAGATCGTATTTTCAATGTCATGAGTGGTGATAGCAGAATCAATATCGACGAGATCCAGAGTGGATGTGGATCTGCAATGTAGTGTGTGGGTGTGCGTAAGAAACACATAGCTATATTTGAAAGCAATAGAGTAATGGAGAGACATAGAGCGTAAAATTTGAAGGCAAAAATGTCTAATGTTTTATTAGATTAGTATATGCGGATGAAAGATAACAACCCTAACAAGTGGATCGTTGTGCTCCGGGTAAGGCACAAGGCTTAAAGTTATTATTTTAAAATTACATATCCCTAAAACTTGAAAGCAATAAAATAGGAAATAGCAATTACTCTTGACTAAAGGATATTGGTATAAATTCTTTAGCCTTCTAGTTGTTGAGTCCACCGCCAATAGTAGGGAATATCCAGTTGTCCAAATCACAATCACTATTAGTGTCTTCTATAGCATTAACTTCATTATTGCTGATGTGAAAGGGTGGTATCCCAGCACAAGCACGATGAACCACATTATGAGCCTCTAAAGTGAAACCCAAACCAAATTTGTTGGACTTGTAAGGAATGTCAGGAAGCTAACCCCAAATAGTGCAACCACCTTCTTCTACCACGGCCCTAGCATCTTTCAGAGAAGACATTCTTGGTGGGTCCTTGGTAATCTTAGGAGTAGCAGGAGTAGCTTTAGCAATGAAAATCGTCTGAGGGATTACTTCAAAGGTCTAGCAGGGGGTTTCAATGAATTCACCATCAACCTCAACATATTTGAATGAATTCAAGTGGCTCAGCATATTCTCTTCTTCTCCACAAACTATAACAATTTTTCCTTTCACCAGATACTTTAATTTTTGGTGCAAAGTAAAGGTGACAGCGCCTGCCCCGTGAATCCAGGGGCGTCCAAGAAAACAAGAATAGGCCAGACGAATATCCGTTACATAGAAGGTGGAGTCGAGGACCTGAGATCCCACCTTGATCAGAAGATTAACCTCTCTATGTACCATTCTCACTGACTCATCAAAAGCTCTTACCATAATATCACTGGGTTTCAGCATAACCCCTTCACAGTCCAGTCTATCCAGATCACCTTTTGGTAATAAATTTAGTGAGGAACGTGTATCCACTAACACATGCGCCAAAGTAGTTCCCCTACACTCGATAGAGACGTGCAGGGCCTTGTTATGATTCCTTCCGGTCGGTGTTAAGTCAGTATCGCAAAAGCCTAATCCATTATCAGTTGTTAGGCTTGCAACATAATTCTCAAACTGATCAGTAGAGGTCTCTTGTGGTACATGAGCGGTCTTCAAAAAATTTAACCAATGCCTGAGCATGGGCTTCAGAGCACAATAACAAGGATAACATGGATACTTTGGAGGGCGTCTTACCTAACTATTCAACGATATTGTAGTCACTTTTGCAGATGATTTTCAGTATTTTCTCCATCTTCTACTTGGAGGTATCTTCAACAGTAACATCTTTTGATGGTGCCTCCATCTGGGCAGGTTCAACCATTTTCTCTTTGCCCCGAGTATCAGCAGTTGACCCCGAAGCAGGGATACGTACTGGTGTAGTGATAGTCTTTGGAGGGGAGATCTCTGGAGAGAAGACCCTTCCCATTTTAGTAACTTTACTAGTCCCGACAATATTCTCGACATTGAGGTTGGTAACTTCAGTATCTTCATCTTTGGCAATCCATGGTTCTTACTTAACACCATGGTAATAAACATCAGCTCCATAATTACATGGAACAACCTTGTCAGAGGAATAGGGGACTGGCCCCTGTGTAGTGATGATCAGGGGAACCACCCTAGGCTCGATAGGAATCCTTATGGGACCTTTAGAGGTGATCCTTACAGGAGTATTGGAAATTGTGATTATAGAAACATCTTCAAGTCTCAGCTCTTGAGACATACTTTCATGCAAACTCTTCACGGTCGGAGTCTTCTCAAATAGAATTTCATGGTTGTCAATCAAACGTTGAATACCATTCTTCAACCATATATAGCCATCAGCTTCGGACGCACAATGGTAAAAACTTTCAAGGAAACCCGTAAATAAACTAGCTCGCAACAGATTCTTCTTAATGTTTATCAAGGGAGTAGTCAAGTCACTTAAGGTGGAGACATGGGAAACATCATCGATAACATTAACACATTTACCATGACAGGGCATAGGCGCAGTGATCATATTAGGGGTCTCGGGAGGATCAAATTCAATCTCTTTCGCATTGATCATATCCTTGATTTTGTTCTTCAGGGACCAGTACTTGTTGGTGTCGTGCCTAGGACTGTTAGAATGATAGACACACTTCACATTAAGGTTGTACTTAGGAGATGAGGTGTTGGGATTCTGAGGAGGATCTTGTAGTGTTATAAATTCTGCTTTTAACAGATGTTGAAATGCTTGAGACAATGGCATATTAATATAGGTGAACTTCCTTCTCGGAGGGTCTGACTTATGTTGATTCCCTTGTTGTTGTTGTTGAACAGGTCCAAGATTATAAATCATCACCGCTCCCACAGGCTAATGGCGACCATTCTTACCATGGCCCTTCTGACCATAGAGAGCATTGTTTTCTTTCTTATTGTTGAACTTCTTCTTTACAACACTAGAAGACGTAGCCACCGGAATCTTTCCGCTCGTGATACTGCTTTCAAATTGCTCCCAGTCAGGATTAACTCGGTAAAACCAGATGAAGAACTCCTAATTAGCATATTAAATAATGGACCTGTGAGAGTGACCATGGACATATCAGTTAGCTCCTAATCAGACAAGGGAGGTTGGACCCTTCCAACTAAGTCTCTCCACTTATGTGCATATTTCTGGAAACCCTCGTTTGAGCCCATAGACATGTTTTATAATTGCACTCGAGTCGGTATAAGGTCAGTATTATATTGATATTGCTTGTAAAAAGCAACAACCGAGTCTTCCCAAGTGTGAATGTTGGTTCCTTCTAGCTGATAGAACCATTCTAATTGCGTCCTCGACATGCTTTCTTGGAAGAAATGCACCCATAGTTTTATATTAGCAGTATGGGGCTGGATTTTTCAGACATAAGACCCCAGATGAAGCTTAGGACAAGACACACCGTCGTATTTTACAAAGATGGGAGCCTTGAACTTGTGAGGGATATCAAACCCCGAGATAAGGCCCAGCTCTTCAAAGTCCAACCCAGGAACTCTCTAGATCTCCATAGTGTTGAGATGATCTTCCAGCTGCTTATACTTGTCGTCGGCCGGAGGATATTGTTCATTTGAATAGTTCACTTCTTCTTCATTAAAACCCTGGTTGTAGCCTTCATACTTTTATCATCTTCCTCTTGGTCATCATTTTTTTCTTCAAACTCCAAAGCCCGCTTGACCGGACCTTTGAGCCTCCTACCCATGTTGAGGATGCTAGCTGGTTTCTTGATTTTCTCCTTCCTCTCTTTAGTGATGAGGGCCTTCAGGTCTTCCTGCCCCTTGGCTAGACTCAGGAACATTTGCTGGAACTGGGCATTCTGAGCCTGGAGATCCTTAACTGTTTGTTCAAGAGCCATTCTTTTCTGTCTATAATAAACAGCAAAAGATAAGAAACCTGTTGTGAAACACCTGTCATGCAGTGATATGTATATGCAATGTTTTGAAGGACCTTATGAGATTTAAATTTGCAAACCAAAAGGAAATGGAAACAAATATTTTTATTAATAAGTCCATGGGAATACAAAATATTACAAAGGGATAAATTAAAAAACTCCTAAAACTTTAAGTTTCTCATAGACGCCTCTTCTTTGTGTTGACATATGCGTTAGGACTCTACTCCTCGTGAAGTTGCTTTGTGAGCTCCAACACTTTCTTCTCACTTGCATAGAATTAAGTCTCAAAGGTGTCCGTTATTCCTTGAGTTGAATCTAGGACTTCTGCAATTCTTCAAAGTCAGTAGGCATGTATGGATGAAGGATGGTGTGAGAAAAGTCTCCTTCAAAAACAGGATCCATGATTACTGGTACGATAGCAGGATATGGCATCATAAGATTTTGAGCACGAGCTCATTTCCATTTGAGATAGGGCTCCAGAGGGATGGGGTTCTTCTGTCTTAAAGCCTTGCTATCAATCTTTCTCACCATTCCCCAAGCATGTATAAACCTTTAATGATAACCTTGAGGATCATTCTCGTAATCGAATACAATACCCTAGATAAGTGTGTCATGAGGACCGTCTCTTAGAGCATAACCAAATTGACTTAAAGCTAGAGAAGGTTTGTAAGCAATACCTCCCTTAATGCCAAGGAGTGGAACATTATGTAATTCCCCACAACAGTCAATGATAGCGATATCCTCGGGAGATCGGGAATGACAACAGATGTCTGTATGAGAGAGTTACATTATTCTTTGAGACCACCTCAAACCTTGTTCATTCTTTATTAACAAGCGGGGAAGGTGCGAAATAAACCACCTGGATAGAAAAGGTATGCAACACATGAGAGTTCCTCGCCTCTTTATAATACGAGTGTGAAGAGAATGCAAAATGTATGCAAGTAAGGTAGGCACAGGATTACAAGCAAGAAATATTTTGATGGCGTTCACATATATGAGCTGGTTTGGATTAGGGAATAGAACCAACCCATAGATTAACAGAGCTAAGGTCTCCTCGAAAGCCCTAAAACTCATAACATCCAGAAATAGTTGAGCCTTCTCTATCAGAAATTTAGAAAGAAAGCCCTTGACTCCACTTCTCATTTCCCAATTAGATACAATATCGGACCACTTCATATGTAGTGTTGTACCACAAAAATTAACCTCCTATTTTATTCAAGGCATGCTCATTGAGGTCCTCAATTGCTAAAGAAGCTTCAAATGATTTCCATGGCATCCTATATGCCACAGCATAATGGCACAACTGAAAGAAAGAAAAGAAGTGTACATAATAAGGTGTAGGTTGAAAGCTGAAAATATGCCTTAGAGCTTTTGGATCGAAGCAGCTTCGACAGTAGTATGCAGTCTAATTTGATGCCCAACGAAGCACTAGGATTGAAGGAAGGATGGTTCGAAATAAAGCGTGAGGAGGCTTTTATGAGGTCTTCGATTGGAAGAGCGTCATCGAAGGGTTCGTTTTTGAACCATGGATATGTAAGCTATTCGAAGCATTACAAGGAAGACACACTTCGACTGACACGTTGGTTGAATTGACGCTTAGAAAAGAAGAAGATGTTGAATTCAAAAGCTTTGATCTTATGGTTCGAAGGACATACAACCTTCAAACATGGTGTGATCAAATGACAATTATAGACGAATCAACCAAATATGAGTCATCTTAGAGTTTTGGGATTAATGTGTTTCAGGCATGTGCCTGAATAGACAAGGAAGGAGTTGGGTGATCGAAGTAAAGTCTTGGTTCTCATAAGTTATCCTTCGATTGGCGCATACAAGCTGTATTCACCCATCGAGGGTGAACTAGTGAGCAATAAAGATATTCTTGTAGACAAAAGCAAAGGTTGAAATGGGAGCCGAAGACACAGTCACAATTGTGTTCGAAGGAAAGAAAAAAATGAAGATTCGACAAGATAAGATGAAAAGGTGATGCTTCGATTGGTCGAATTGAAGGAAAGGAACAAGAACTGAGTTCGATTAGGCTGATTGGATATGAGAGTTTTTTTTCATATCAAGCAACTAAGGCAGATAGTGACTCAATTAAAGAAGCCATAATGATGAAGCCTTGAGCAGTTCAAATTGGAACTTAGAGCCATCGAAGAACAAAGCTTAGGAGCATTCGAAAGGATCAAGATGTGAAAATTTGAAATGAACACCTAATGGGATGAAACCTATCTAGGTTCACTCAAAGCCAAAAATGGTAGAAAATCATCAAAAATGGAAACTTTTTAAATCTTTCGATTTTGCTTTCAAATCCATGGATAATGGTTGATTCATGCCATTTTCGTTCACCATCACACCCCTATAAATATAAGATATACAATGCCCATTAACACACACATATTGTCTATACACAAGAGATTGCCTATACACAAGAGATTTCCTATCAAAGCTCCATACACAAGAAGCTGCCTCAGAAAACCAATCAAATTCTCAAAATACATCAAAGTTGTCAAAATCGAAAGACACTTTGCAGGTTCATCCAGTCAAAATGAATACCAGCTCTCCTCCAAGCCTGAAGCACGCCCAAAAGTCACGCACCAAGCTGGTCGGTCCTTGGTAAAATTATGGATCACAACCCTTGGAATACAATTTAAATTGGTTTTATATGCATGTTTATATTATTATTGATCATTCATGCGAATATAACTGTAGGAAGTACAGGGTTCCATTTTTAGGGCTTCGAAGCAGCCAAGTTTCGAACTAGGTTATACAGGGACCTTTCGCCAATTTTAACCCCAAATTTGGATTCAGGGGATGGTCTCACGTAGGGTAGGATCTTTGGATTTTCTTCGATCTAGTATTTGATCAAGTTTGCAGGTGTGTGTGTAGGGGAAGGACCTGGGTTTGACCCCCAGGTCTTGCATTTTTTTTTAACTATTTCCTTGCAGATCTGGCGCTTTAAGGCCAAATGCACACACCATATACCATCATATCAGATGCATCTTATCTAGATCTAACGCCATGAGAGCACAACATCATCATGGACCCTCAAAGGCAAGCAGCACCAGATCTAACGTCATCCTGGGCCATCTCCTGATTTGGGCCTAATAAATTCATATCTCATCCCCTCTTTTCAGCTTTAACACCAGGCCCATTTACATTATTGTTATTTTTATTATTCGTTTCTTTTAATTGTTTTTTCATTTAATCAACAAATTAATTATAAAATCACAAAAAATAGATTTAGTCTTTTTTTCAATTAAAAATTATTTTTGTTAATTAATTAATTAATTAATTATTTTAACCTTTTTCTTAAATTAAAACCAAGTAGACTTAGGATTTAATTTCATTTCTTCATAATAAAAATACAAAAAAATTTAGAATTAGGTCCTTATTTTTTTACCTTCTTTAGATAATTAGTTTTCTTCCTTTTTCTAGATTAGTTATATTTAACTTAAACATTTTCTCAAAATAAAACAAAATGACAAAAATAATGTTCTTTTACTTATAAACACTTTAGGGTTGTAGACGTCTTTTCTAATTCGCGCGCGTTTATTATTTTAGCATTGATATTTTTATCATTAATGTATCTGCTTATGGGTTGTAATAGTATAACTAGGACATTTACTGTTTTTTCCCCAATTTTAGACATGTAAATTCCCCCTCCCTAAAGCCATGTAATAGTTAGGTTTAATTTTCCGCACTTCTATTACTGCAAATTATTAACTATTTAGATGCATGCTAACTAGGATTGTATGGCAAGAATAAAACAAAGCGCTAGCAAACCTAAATGAAAAAATATAAATAACTGAAAACAATACAATTGCACATACGCACCTCTAGGGTACCCCACTTCGGTTTCCTTCGAAAAACAGTCACAACTCTCGAAACATGAGAGACATTAGTGGCTACCCTCTGGTTTAAAGATCATAAATCCCTCGATGACCCTCTCGACGTTGCCTCGGTAAAAATGATCTTAAAACCCTAGGGAGGTTACTAAGGTTTCTTGCCCAGTTTCCTTTGTGACTATAAACGTCCCTTCGAATGTCCCTCAAAACATCTAACGACTAGGGCTACCTACTCACTAATAGAAGGATAGCATTGTCTAAAGGAAAATAGGAAAAGAACTATCCTTTCGAGCAAAAGTAGATAGTTCCTAGATGTTATTCTCAAAATAAATTTTTACACTTACACGAAACATCTTTCAAAAACATTATCAAAATTTTTTATCAACGCTCTTGAGGACTGATACAAGAGTTATCATAAAGCAAGTTTCCTTACTATTGCCATTTTAACAATACTTTTTAAAAACACACAAATTACAAAGCATTTCAAAATGAGATAAGTATCTAAGAGCCCGTAGATAACTACGGATGGAAAGGGTGCTAACAGCTTCCCTTTCCATAATCTACCCCCCTTACTCATAAAACTCTCCAAAGGTCTTTTTTTTCTTTTCACCCTTTCCTTTGTTGGATAAAAGAAAAGTCGGTGGTGTAATACGGTGGCAGAACCGACTGTTTAACTGGTTTGCATTTTGCGTTTTCTGTTTGCAAAATGTCGCGGTAAGCAAGAGTCGCCATCGACTTTTATTTAATCCAATCATGGAAAAGGAAAAAGAACAGAAAAAACCTTTTTTCGAGATATTCTGAGTACGGGGGGTAGATTATAGAAAGGGAAGGTGTTAGCACCCTTTCTATCCATGGTTTTCTATGGGCTCTTAGGTACTTGCTTATTTTTTCAAATTTCTTGTGTGTGTTTGTCTTGAAAATTCTTTTACTTCGTGATAACCCTTGTATCAGCCCTCAAGGATGTGATGAAGTTTGTTTTGAAAATTTGTTTTGAAAGGTGTTTGTGTGAAAAAAAAGTTTTCATTGAGCAAGTACTTAAGATTCTACCTACTCGAAAAAAGATCGTTCGCTTTATTTCCTTTAGACAATGCTATCCTACTATTAAGGAGTAGGTAGCATCGTCGTTGGAGTTGTAAGGGACATTCGAAAGGGACAAGTACAATCACTAAAGGAATAGTTAGAAAACATTAGTAGTAACCCTAGAGTCTTAAGATCTTTCCGAGGCAACATTTCTGAGGCAACATTTTCGAGGCAACATTCGAATGGGACATTTAATCTTTTAGACAGAAGGGCGACCACTAAAACTTCCTATGCTTAATGATTGTTTACCTAAGGCAACCGTAGTGAGGCAAACCCTAGGAGTGAACATGTGCATGTGAATTTTTTCAGTTATTTATTCTTTGCACATTAGGTGATCTACCGTTTTAAATTTCAAGCATTCTTTTCATACAATCCTATTAGCCATGCATCTAGACAGTTAAAGATTGGGGAAATTAAAAGTGCGAGGAAGTAAAACCTAGCTATTACAAGGCTTTGGGGAGGGGGATTAATTACATAACCAAAAATCGGGGATTTAAACAGTAAATAAAAACCCTAGGTTAACTATTATAAACCCTGAACAGTTACAAAATAATGGACAAAAATAATTAACAAGCGCGCGGCGAATTAAATGCGAGGACAATTAAAATAATCTAAACCCTAGTTGAGAGAAAAAATATTTTTGTTCTTGTGAATTTTTATTTGAGAAAACATTTAATTGCAAATTAATTAAACCTAATTTCTAATTGTTTTAAATTATGAAAGAAATTAAATTAACCTAATTTTCTAATTAACCTAATTAATTAAAGGAATATATATTTATGAGAAAAAATGATTTTTGATGTATTTTTTAAAGAAAATTAATTAACTTATGCACAATCTCAAACCCTAATTCTAACTGTTTTTAAATTATGAAATAAATCAAAGTTGCCCTAAATTAATTAAACTAATTAATTTTAAAAAATATTTATTAAGAAAATAAATCTTTTTTGTGATTTTTGATTGTTAATTTAATAATAATGATTTTTTGTATTAATTAAAAAAAAGGGAAAGAAATAAAGAAATAGAAATTAAAGAAAATAATGAAAGAAAAAAACCAAATGGGCCTGTATTGTTAGCTGAAGGGGGTGGGAATCAGAATTTCTTTGGCCCATTAAGCATCAAGCCCGGTCAACCTTTGGATCTGGTGTAGCGTTGACTTGCACGTGTACCATGGGCATTCAAAGGAGAGATGTTAGATCTGGCTAGCTGGGCATCTAGTGGATGGACGTTGATGGTACATGATAGGCGTGTGAGGGAGCATTGTACTGGATTTTCCTGAAATAATTAGGAAAATAATAAAATGCACACGCCTGGGATTGAACCCAAGACGTGTGCATCATAGGCGTGCCTCCCAACCATCTGCGCTGCTGGTTCTTTTGTTAATACAAGTAAACAAAATATAATATAATATAAAAACACACTATCCCAGAAAAAATGCGTGAAAATTCAAATCAACCGGTCAGGGGCTGCCACGCATTAACTTCTTCACTACAACCGTCGTCTTAGGTGAACAACTTTTACCTACGGACGTTTGCTGTAACTACAGCCCTTGCAAATTTCAAAAATTCCATACAAGCATGATAAATCAATTCTGATGATACCAATCAACTCGTCTTGGCCTCACGAGTATCATGGTATCATTTTCTTGGCCTAATTGTTCCTGTATAACAAAGCCCTAAAAACATCTCAGAAACCCTAGCAATGGAAACTATGGATACCTGCGCGATAAATGCAATTAAAGGGTACAAGTATCTTTCAAACAAGATGATAAACACAAATATATGGTTAGCATGCGTTTAGGATGCGTAAAACATTGAAATCGAGTTTGAGTTTTAGGGAAAACTGTGATGCTTTTTGGGACGATTTCTGGATTCTTTGAGGCTTTCAAATGACGTTGTTAGCTTCCTGGGATGTCCAGGAATCGATTGCTAGGCTTGAAACTCCTTGAGGATGGCTCTAAGATGGATTTTGATCTCACACTTTTGTCCAAATTTTTAAGTTTTCTTCTTGTTGTTTCACGCCTCCAATCCTTCTGTTTTTGATCTGGAATTATTATGCATTTATAGTAGACTGAATTAGGTCAACAAAATTGTATCATATCTTTGAGAATTATGAAAATTGGATTTGATTTGCTTCATGTATGATATCTTTCTAAAACAAGCTTCAATCCAATCTTTTTCAACCCTAATGAGCCTTGCACGAATTGATCATCATGCTAGCTGTATATGGACTCCAAATGTGCACAAAAATACCAAGATTTGATTTGTTTTCATTATTTTACCATTTAATTTGATTTATTTTGATTTAAATGAATAAAAAATAAAATAAAAATGATAAAAATAATAAAATAAGAGGTGAATGAGCTCATGGGTCGTGGGTCCTATTATAAACATGTTTCAAGCAAGAAAAGATGGGCCCCTTTGGAAAAAATGCAAATTTGATCAATGTTGACTTTTGACAATTTTCCAAAAATGGCCATCTTTGACAATGCACAACTCTCTCAATTTTTACCCTAGGGGTGTTCTTGGACTTTTTAGAAAGCTTAGGATGTCATCTAAACAACCCTTTTGGTTTCATCTAAATTGGATCTTCCATGTTCATGTATGAAGCTTTGACCCAAAAGGTGTTTTTGTTGACTTTTCAAAATGACCTATAATGTAAAAATTCATATCTTTATGTGAGTGATTATTTTGAAATTGTGGGCTGAAGATGAATTGTAGGTAATTGCATCCTATTCAAAATGATCTTTGGATGGAAAATTTCTAATAAAGTATGAAGAAGTTATGCTTGGTCAAAGTTGGGTTGACTTTTACTAAGAAACCCTAATTTAGCAACTTTTGGGTTTTGATGAATTTGGAGCATTCCTTGAGGAATCCTGATCAACCTTTGATCAAATGATGGTAATCATTTCAAAATGTTGACCAAAAATCTTGAGGTTTGACTGTATGTGGGCCATAGTTGACTTTTGACCTAGTATAGTCGATTCTCAAGCATATGAGCAGTTGACTGAGCAAACTTCTTATGCAAGGCATGAAACTTGACATGTAGGGTCTTGAGAACATATTAAGACCATGGAGAGCATATGAGACCTTTGTGGTCCACTCATCTTGATGAAAATAGAAACCCTAATTTAGGGTATACTTCCTTAGGAGAGAGTTTATCTGGTCCACTCTTGGGCAATCTTGAGAAAATTGAAGATCTCAATGGACATGTATTGAGTAAAATGAGAGGGAAAATTTTGGGGTACAACATGTGGCGACTCTTGCTTACCGCAACATTTGCGAACACAAACGCAAAACCAGTATAACAGTCGGTTCTGCCACCGTATTACAGAATTGACGACTCAACTGGAGAATGTCTAATATAAGTGGGGTTACCTTAGAGTTTAGTTCATTTTAAATTGCTTTACATTGTGTGTTTGTATGCCTTACTTTTGAGGGTTTGTCTGGGGTTGTTACTAAAAGATCCTACACCCGAATCTAGGACACCTTTTTAGGTAAGCAACAATAAATCGTGGAGACTGTACGGCGTAGACTGATATGGTTGAAGCGATAGCTGCGTTAGTGTGACACGTTTGTTGGTACCGGCATCCCTTGTGTTAAATCAAGGAGAATACGGGGCCGTTGTGTGGTGTCATAAAGCACTAACAGACCTTAGAACCTTAGTTGAATAAACATGGCCATTAGAAAGTAGTGAGATAGTCGGCCTTGGTATAAAGCTGAGGATTGGTTGATACTCAATGCTACACTCATTGAGATCAGACTTTCAGGATATTTCAGCCGCGAGAAAAGATCGCCTGAGCTGAAACAATGCTTGATAAAGAAATATCAGTGATATTGAGACTCCTTAGAACCCGGTTACTTTTTCTAAGTCAGGTTGAACCAACTAAACTTCAAGAGGGTACTTACCTATAAACCCCATGCAAGCCTAAACCTTAGGTCTTGTGTGATTTGCTTGCATGTGATTAAATTGTTCAAGCATAACATCATGCATCATGACATCAATTTTCATTTCACTAACCATTTCAAGGACCAAGGGAATTTATCTTTGTTCTGTTTTGCAGATCATGGATTTTGTTCCTAGAAATACCATCTGAATCGGCTTTATGAGAATACCTCTCCAACTCAAAGAACTAGTATCAAGGGTTCCTGAGACTTCTTAGTTCACCAAGAAATATGGTCGACTTCTCAACCTGGCTACCTAAAACTTTGATGAGAAGATGTTGGGTGTACTCTTTCAGTTCTTTGACCCCAAACACCATTGCTTCACATTTCCTGATTATCAGTTGCTACCCACCATAGAAGAGTTCTCTCAATTATTGGGTGTACCCATTCTGGATCAGATGCCTTTCACCGGTTTAGAGGAGGCTCCAAAGCCAGAGGTCATTACAGCAACCTTGCATCTTAAACGGACCGACTTTATATCCAACTGGGAAACAAGAAGTGGAGTCAAGGGTTTCCTAGTCAAGTTCCTATTAGAAAAGGCTCAATTGTTTTGGGATGATTTGGATTTCCAAGCTTTCGAAGAAGTCCTAGCTCTTCTAATCTATGGGTTAGTACTATTCCCTAATCCATACTTACTCATAGATGTGAATTCTGTCAAGGTTTTTCTCTCTCGTAACCCTGTTCCTACTTTGCTCGGAGATATCTTGCATTCCCTTCACACTCGTACCATGAAGAGAAGAGGGGCTCTTATGTGTTGCATACCATTATTGTCTAGGTGGTATATTTTGCACCTTCCCCAATCATTATTGAAGAACAAACAAGGTTCGGGTTGGTCGCAAAGGATAATGTCACTTTCTCACTTGGATATTCTTTAGTACTCCCGGTCTATGGGAGATATTTCTATCATTGACCACTGTGGGGAATTCCTTAATGTCCCATTCCTCGACATTAGGGGAGGTATCACTTATAATCCTTCTCTGGCTCTACGATGATTCGGTTATGCATGAAGGGATCGTCCCCATGATATGCTTATCCAAGGAATTATGTTCAACTACGAGGATAATGTTCAAGGGTATCGTCAAAGATTCATACGAGCTTGGGGCATGGTAAACAAGTTTGATAGAAAGGCTTTAGGGCACAAGAATTCCATCCCTATGGAGCCTTATCTCAAATGGGTACGAGCTTGTTCCCAAAACCTTATGATGCCATATACAACCATCTTACCAGTGATTGTGGAACCTATCACCGAAGAAGATGCTCCTTATACAGTTCTCCATCCTGACATGCCCACTGATCTTGAAGAGTTGCAGAGGTCCTGGATTCAGCTGATGGAAGAACGGGATACCTTTAAAGATTAATGCTACACCAGTGAGAAGAAAGTGTTAGATCATACAAAGAAACTTCATAAGGAAGAAAGTTTTAATATCTACCTCGGCACGAAGAGGAAGCGCCCATGGGAGATCTGATTCTTAGATTCTAAGAGTTTTTAATTTTCAATTGTAAGCCTAAAAGGAAGTTGTAATTTGAATCTTATTAATAAAATATTTGTTTCATATTGGTTTGGAAATTTAAATTTCTCGAAGTCCTTGAAAACATTGCATAAACATTATCATCCATATCATTACATTAAGAAGGTATTTCAAGACAGGTTTCTTATCTTTTCGCTTTTTATTTCAGCAAAAAGAAATGGATCTTGAACAAACAGTTAAGGATCTTCAAGCACAAAACGCTCAGTTCCAAAAAATGTTCCTAGCTCTGGCTAAGGGACAAGAAGATCTGAAAGCTCTCATTATCAAAAAGAAGAAGAAGAAGAAGGCAAAGAAAATGTTCGGCGTCTTGAATATGGGAAGAAGGTTTAGAGGACCAGCCAAGCGAGCTCTATATTTTGCAACCCCATCAAACGAGGGAGACAATCGGGAAGAGAAGCCAACAGAAGAAAACAACAACCCAGGGACTGGTGAAGAAGAAGCTGATTACTCTGAGGAACAATATCCTCTTGTTGATGATAAATATAAACAGCTGGAGGATTGTATCAATGCTATGGAGATTCAGAGGGTATCTGGTCTTGATTTTGAAGAGTTAGGGCTGGTCTATGGAGTGTTCATTCCCCAGAAGTTCAAGGTTCCCGTATTTTCTAAATATGATGGGGTTTTGTGTCCTAAGCTGCATCTAAGATCATATGTCAGGAAGATTCAGCCTCACACTGCTGATAGGAATTTGTGGGTTCATTTCTTCCAGGAAAGTCTATCAGGGACTCAATTGGAATGGTTCTATCAGCTCGAAGGAACCAACATCCATAATTGGGAAGATCTGGCTGCTACTTTCTACAGGAAGTACAAATATAATGCTGACCTCGCTCCAACCCGTACGCAACTTCAAAGCATTTCTATGGGTTCCAGCGAGGGTTTCAATGATTATGCCCAGAAGTGGTGAGATCTTGCGGGAAGATTCCAACCTTCTCTGTCTGATATATAGTTGGTAGATATGTTCCTGGGTACTTTGTCTGGTCCATTTTTCAACCATTTGATTGGAAGCTCTTCAGTCGGGTTTACTGAGCTGATATTGACTGAGGAATAAGTAGAAAAGGGTATCAAGAGTGGTATGATTCAGAGGGATGCATCTTCAAGTACAATGAAGAAAACCTTCACTGGAAAGAAAGAGGTTAGTGCTGCTTATGGCCAGAGAAATCAAAGAAAAACTGAATGACGTCCGACAGTAGGAGCTGTGATGATCTCCAACCTTGCGTCAAACCAATAACAAAACAACCAGCATAGACAAGATGCACCCAGAAGACAGTTCACCTAGATTAACATGTGTTTATCTCCGGTTTTTCCACACTTGTTGAAGTCTAATATGGTTACTCTAAAGGAGGCTCCTAAAAATCCAAATACTACGTCACCCCGATATAACCCAAATGCTTTATGTGCCTACCACTCTAACAGTCTAGAGCATGATACAAATGATTTTTGGGCTATGAAGAACAAAGTGCAAGATCTCATTAAGGCAAAGGAGATTGAATTTGACCCTCCAGAAACCCCAATGTGATAACTACACCCATGCCCAAACATGACCATGGAATCAATGCTTTGGAGGACAATGATAGTGACTACGACATGAACAAATGGATCTTTCCAACTATCAATGGTGGACTCAACAATTGGGAGGCCAGAGATTTTGTTCCCATTATTTTTATCCAGGAGTAATTTTCCTTTTATTTTTGAAATTTGTAATATTTAAACAATCTAAACTATAAAGCCTTGTGCTTTACCCGAGGCATAATGGTCTATTTGTGAGGGTTATTACTTCATCTTCATATGTCATTAATAAACCATTGGACGTTTTGCTTACAAATTTTATGCTCTTTGTCTTTCTTTTCTGCTTTTACTTTATCAAAAATAGATATGATCTCTAACACACACCCACATATCAAACTACAGATCCACATCCACTCTGGATCCCATTGATAACAGTTCTGCTATTACCAATTATGACTTTGAAAATCCGATCTACCAAGCCGAGGATGAATGTGAGGAAGATTGTAAAGTACCAAGAGAACTTGCCAGACTGTTACAACATGAGGAAAGGGAATTACAGCCTCATGAAGATCCGGTTGAGACAGTGAACTTGGGTACTGAAGAGGATAAGAAGGAAGTCAAGATAGGTGCCAATCTGGAGCATAGTGTCAAAAAGCGGTTAATTCAGATGGTACATGACTATGTTGAGGTGTTTTCCTGGTTATACAAAGACATGTCGGGGCTTGACACTGATATTATGGTCCATCGCCTAGCGACAAAAGAATACTACCCACCCGTGAAGCAAAAGGTTCGTCGTATGCAGCCAGAGATGTCAGAAAAATCAAGGCTGAAGTCATGAAACAGTTCAACGCCAGTTTCTTATATGTTACTTCTTATCCACGATGGGTTGCTAATGTTGTTCTCGTACCTAAGAAGGAAGGTAAAATACGTATGTGTGCGGATTACAGAGCCTTGAATAGGGAAAACCCCAAGGACGACTTTCTGCTTCCCCATATTGATGTTCTGGTTGACAACACCATATAACATAAGGTATTCTCCTTCATAGATGGTTTCTCCGAGTACAATCAGATCAAAATGGCGCTTGAAGATATGTAGAAAACAACCTTCGTCACGTAGTGGGGCATTTTCTGCTACAAAGTTATGCCATTTGGATTAAAGAACGCCGAGGCAACCTATCAGCGTGCCATGGTAGCTTTGCTTCACGATATGATCCATCACAAGATAGAGTTCTACGTCGATGATATGATAGCCAGGTCTCATACTGAAGAGGAGCACCCTGATCACTTGCAAAAGCTGTTTGAAAGACTGAAGAAGTACAAACTGAGACTGAACCCGAATAAGTGCACCTTTGGAGTAAGATTTGGTAAGCTCTTAGGCTTCATTGTTAGTGGCAAAGGTATTGAAGTAAACTCTGCAAAGGTTAAATCCATACAAGAAAGGCCAACTCTCCGCACTGAGAAGGAGGTTAGGGGATTCTTGGGACGTCTAAACTACATTTCCAAATGCATTTCCCATCTAACCGCTACTTGTGAGCCAATCTTCAAATTACCGAAGAAAGATCAAGCAGTGAAGTGGAATGACGATTACCAGACCGCCTTTGACAAAATCAAGGAATATCTACAAGAGCCTCCAATTTTAATGCTGCCGGTTGAAGGAAGACCTTTGATAATGTACTTAATAGTGTTAGAGAATTCAATGGGGTGTGTGTTGGGGCAGCATGATGAGTCTGGTCGAAAAGAGCATGCAATATATTACCTTAGCAAAAACTTTATCGACTGTGAAACAAGATACTCACTGCTCGAGAAAACTTGTTGCGCTTTGGCATGGGCTGCTCACCGACTAAGATAGTATATGTTGACTCATACTAATTTTTTTATATCTAAAATGGATCATATCAAATACATCTTTGAGATACCCGCTCTCTTCGGAAGAATAGCAAGATGGAAAATGGTCCTGACCGAATATTATATTCAATACACAACCTAGAAAGCAATCAAGGGAAGTGTATTAGCTGATCATTTGGCTCATCAGGTTGTGGACGACTACCAATCCATGAATTTTGAGTTCTCGGATGAGAACATCATGTTAGTAACTGATTGCGAAGAACATGGACCAGATGAAGGACCTGAAAAAGGATCTCGATGGACTATGGTTTTTGATAGAGCTTCCAACGCGCTTGGAAATGCCATCGGTGTTGTGATCATATCTCTCGAAGGCTTTCATACTCCTTTCACTGCCAGGATATGTTTCAATTGTACCAACAACATGGCTGAATATGAAGCATGCATTATGGGTCTCAAAGCTACTGTTGACTTGAGGATCAAATTCTTGAGGGTATTTGGATACTCGGACCTAGTAATCAGTCAAATCAAAGGAGAATGGGACATGAAGCATCATAATCCCATCCCTTATCGGGAGCATGTGCAGACATTGATTACATACTTTGAAGAAGTTACCTTTGAGCATTTTCCACGAGAGGAAAATTAACTAGTGGACACGCTAGCTACTATGTCATCCATGTTCAAGGTTAGATGGGATAATGAAGCTCCTCAGATCACTATTGAGAGAGTGGACGAACCAGCATACTATTATGAGGTTGATACTGAAGAAGTAGTGGACAAACCTTGGTTCAATGAAGTCAAAAGATACCTGTTAGCTCCTAAATTCAACACCTACAACAAGTTGGCCTTATGGGCCAAGAATAGATTGAACAAGTCTAAGTTGGAAAGGCTTCGACAAAGCAGAAAAGTACTTAGAGAAATTCTAAGTTAAATTGAGTCTTCGACCAGAAGGTTCTCAATACCTTCGACAGAAGACATAGGCTACCTTTTCTGGTCGATGAGTCTTAGTTGCTTTAGCTTTTTCAATTTTATGACGTTCTACTTGTCGAACTCTATTGTCCAATTGGGCCATGTCCTTCAGATATTGGGTATCTAGTTTCTTCCTAATAGAATAGTTTAGGCCCCCTGCAACCATTTCGACCAATTCATGCTAAAGCACTTGTGTAAAGCATCTGGCTTTGACTAGTCAAAACCTATTTAGATATTAGTCTATTAGCTCGGTGAATCTTCTTTTCACTCTTTCCAGTTCGTTCAGACTTATTTTGGTTTGCCCCATGTAAAATTGTTCATGGAACAATCTCTCCAATTGATTCCAATTGTGGACCGATTTGGCTGGGAGGGTGGTAAACCAAGTAAAAGAGTTTTTTGTTAGAGAACTTGGGAAATATTTAATCCTAGAGGTCTCATTATTTGATATTTCCCCATCTTCTATCAAATATCTCTCTATATGTTCGACAGTTGATTTCGTCGTATCCCCTGAAAACTTAGTGAACTTTGGAACCTTCCACCTATGGGGTAAATCTGTTTGCAAGATATATTGTGACAGTGGGGATGTAAATTTTGGCCTACGAAAGCCAACGTTCATTCCATTTTGTATCATGATCCTTTCGATCATGGCTGTTAGATTATTTTATGTGCCATAATTATGGTGTCGAACTTGCTGTATCAGTTCGTCAACATTTTGATTCCTATTTACCATCATTACACCTTGATCACCTTCAAAGATTGCTTCGCATGGGATTATGATGAAATGCCTGGTCTCGACAGGGAAGTGATAGATCTTCAACTACCAATAAGATCTGGGAAAAAGCATGTCAAGCAAACTCCAAGGTGTTTTGCACCAGAGGTCTTGTCAAAGATCAAAACGGAAGTTGAAATACTGTTGAGATGCAAGTTCAGCCGAACAACCTGGTATGTCGAATGGATTTCAAATATAGTACCTGTTATAAATAAAAATTGTACCTTAAGGGTGTGCATCGATTTTAGAGATTTAAACACTACAACGCCCAAAGATGAATACCCAATTCCTGTGGTGGAAATGATTGTCGAGGAAGTTTATGTAGATTTATGTGTGTTCAACTGATCGTACAAATTATTTAATACTATTCAAGTACCCGCTGCGTGAGAAAGAATACTGAAAAATGTACGTTTGAAACACCACATTTTACAATCAAAGTCTTTTATTTCTCTCTTTACATTTCTTGCCCTTTTATCTTGTTTGCACTTTATCTGCACTTTTTACCCAGATTCCTGCACCTAACCTCTCCTCGACCCCTTTGTTCTATTTACTTTCTACACTCAAAATCATCCCTTTCCTATTCGAACATGCGTTCTTCACCCACATCAATGTTTATGTCCAAACAACATCACAAATTATCATATGTCCTAGGATCAAACTGATCGATCCTGCGAGTAACCAAAAAGTTACCCTTTTTGGAAGATCAGCGATTGTTTACCAGAAAACACAGTGAATAATACATCAAAGCCCAAGAGTATTCTGAGGGAGATTCCATCAATGATAAGAAGTTCCTAAGAAGGTTCTCTACCATGTTTTTCCTCAGTAACCAAATCCGCTACAAGCGCAACCACGATTCTACTTTGCTTCGGTGTATGGATAAGAGTGTAGCAGAGAAAATTATGGAAGATTTTCATGAAGGCGCCTTTGGCACCCACTCTAGTGGGAACACAATGTCTAAGAAAATTCTGAGGGCAGGATACTACAGGTCCACTATGGAAGTCAACTGTTATCAGCATTCTCGAACTTGTCACAAGTGCAAGATCCATGCTGATAAAGTACATGTGCCTCCGGTTCCTCTAAACGTATTGGCTGCTCCCTGGCCATTCACAATATGGGGAATCGATATGATTAGATAGATTAGGCCTACAGCTTCTAATGGGCACCACTTCATCCTAGTTGCCATTGATTACTTCATAAAGTGGGTCGAGGCAGTCTCATTTGGTTCTGTTACCAAGAACGTTGTGGCCCGATTCATAAGACATAACCTTATTTGTCGGTATGGAATTCCAGAAAGAATCATTACAGACAAAGGTATCAATCTAAATAATACTATGATCACCGATCTCTTCATATAATTCAAGATTCAGCATCATAACTCTTCTCCTTACCGGTCGAAGAAGAATGGAGTTGTAGAGGCTGCTTATAAAATCATCAAGAAGATCATATAGAAGATGACAGTGACATACAAAGGCTGGCATGAGATGTTACCATTTGCTCTTCGTGGTTACCGTACCTCAGTACATACGTCAACAGGGGAAACTTATTTCTCTATGGTATACGGTATGGAAGTTGTCCTACCCATTAAAGTCCAGATCCCTTCCTTGAGAATCATGAAGGATGCAAGTTTGAACAAAGACGAATGGATTCAGAATTGACTTGACCAATTGAACCTGATTAACGAAAAGAGGCTTGCGGTTGTCTGTCATGGTCAGATGTACCAAAAAGTATGATTAAAGCTTTTAACAAGAAGGTCAGACGTTTGGTATATCAGGCTGGTGACCTAGTAATCAAGCGCATTATCCTGCCGCAAGTTGATCCCAGGGGCAAATGGACCCCCACATATGAAGGGCCATTTGTGATCAAGAACATATTTTCTGGTGGAGCCATGATCTTAACCACTATGGACAGTGGCGACCTTCTGCACCCTGTAAATGCGGATATAGTTAAAAGATATTACGCATAAGCAAAGACCCGCTAGGTCGACTGGCCTAGGAAAAAATAAGGGCATCCTGGCGAACCAAAAGGGTTCGGGCAAAAATTAGGGATATACATATGGAAAAATATGTACACCCGACAAGTCGAAAACCTGAAAAGGTGGCTTGGGCAAAAAAGGGTATCCCGGTGGATTGAAAACCCGAAAGGGCGGACCAGGAAAAAGTTAGGGATTAAAAGCGTACAACTATATCGCGTCATATCACCTTAAAAACAGACTTCGGTAGCAAGTGTCAAGTTCAAATGGTACTAATCAATCCAGTCAGCTTCGAACAAGCACCACAGGGATGAGACACTCAAAGACATGAAGGCAATAGCAAGATGGGAACCAAATGGGATCATTTCATATAGCTGGTTTTCTTTGTATACTATTTTGTACAGTTTTATGTCTTACGACGACATTCTATTATTAGGATGTCCGTCTCCTTGTACAAAAACGTCTATTATAGGCAAAACTCCTTCAAATTAATACAAACCTATTTCGTTGAAAGTGAAAAACTATTTGTTTTTATTTTTATGATTTGTTTGCAAAAACACCCAGTAATTATTTTTGAACATATGCATTTGAATTTGGTTACAATTTACAAATATGCGCATAAAAAATAGAATGACAGTTACTACGGGCTTTAAGAAACAGGACAATATCTAAAGGCCATCTGCAAATCCCCACAGATACTTTCTCCAACAGGTACAGAGGCAGAGACATCCTACTATAGAGTCACTACCATATCCTCAGTTTACATCCTAATGATGTCAAAGTTTTTGATATCCCTGACAGAGAAAGAATCTATAATTATTTTCCCGACATCTTAAAGAATTCCCTAGCCTGGTTCAAAAACTTCTTGGATACCCCAACAGGGCTTCATCAGAATCCCCAAGTGGTTTACAAATTTTCCCTTCCCCAACAGAGTTTATTTCTCTAACAACGGAAATCCGTCTCCCAGCATTTCAACTTCAACAAAAATTGAAGACTTACATTCTTCATCCCCAGCAACAATCAGGGATTTATTTTCCTTAGTTCAACAACACTGCAATAAAACAACTGATACGTACATACATTGTATGAAGGAAAATTGCGATCAAAAGCGCAGCGGAATTTAAAATTTTCCTTTAGCGATCCTTACGAATGAGCATGGTCAGTGATAGAAATATTTACCTCTTGTGGCAATTCAGACCTTTGGTGATCAGGAGCGTTGATGAATAACAATGCCTCTACTCAGTCCACACGAACAGATCGCTTCCGGTCAAAGTGCTAGCTGATCACGAACGGAAACCTTGAGTGAGAGAGAGAACCAAAAACGAAATTGCATCAAGTGAAATTGCTTCATCACAAGGGATCTATTTATAGAATCACTCGTGTGGGCTACAAGCTAAAAGCCCAATTAAGGCTATAAGCTAAAAGCCCAATTAAGCTTATGGACATCATACCTTATGATGTACCATATATCACTTATCCACGTGGTACCTTACCACTTTCCATATTACACTTAAGTGCACTGTACCTTACGGTGTTCCTTATTTATTCTATCTCTCATCAACCTGTCCTTTTGTGTGTGACCCTGTAGGTTTTCGCGACGTTGGCAATTATATTAAATTACACATTTAATATAATAAACAGTGAGCGGTATCTAGCAACACATCACTGTTACCCAAGTCACGAAAATGTCATGTGATCTGACCAAACCTTTTCCGTGATAATATTTGTGTTGTACAATTACCCTTTTGCCCTAATGTCTATATTGAACACAGGGCATACACTGTGTCACCCTTGTCCAGATCAATATTGGGCCCTTAGACATTTATCTTGTTATGCAGGATGAGAAAATTCCATCTAGGTCACTCATGTCCCTTAGCATGCTTTGTGAAGTACCCATCAACCGTCTTTATAGTCATCCAGTTACGGATGACGTTTGATCAGTAATAAAGTACTTGACTCTACATCTAGGGTCCATAGTGGTTTCAGGTCGAAGGGTGGTATACACCATTATCATCATGAGAATAACTTATGACACCTTGCATAACATTCTATGTAGTATTCTCATAGCGGGTCAATCCAGTATAAATATTACTCCTAATATTCATACCTATGTCAAGACTTCATAACTCCTTATCTATGATCCATGAGATGTAATCATCAATCTATCTTCATAATAATATTAATGCTTTAATGTTATCCCACTTCACATTAAAGCTTGACTACGGATACTTTAAGAATAGTGTCTTATGTTTAATGGGATCTCATGATTAAGTCACACTTAACATTTAATTAAACAAATAAACCATTCTAGGGACTTTATTATTTTGGAAAGCAAACATAATAAAGAAATGCCTTTTATTATTAATAAATAATTCGATACAAGTACCAAAAGTATTGGCCTTTAGGGCTTACACCAACATTGTATTCATACATCATTTTACAAGCGTCATAGCATATGCAACACAAATGCATATATCACAATCTCATTTATTTTGAGAACATCATTACCCAATGCACTTCATGCATCGTGATATTGCATACAACTAATTCTTTACCTTTTCAGGAAAGATCAACAGATGAATATCATCAACAATTTTCAAAAGTTCCAGATTAATACCTGAAATAAGACATGACAACTATCTATGAACAACCGATTGTAGATTAATACCTAAAATAAGACAGGACAATTATCTACATGTTGAAGATTAACTCCCTAAACAATACGGGGAAACTATCTTTATTTCTCTTAGGTCAGAGATTAATTCCTGAAACAAGCCATGGCAACTATCTCTACGACCAGCAAAAGGCGAGTTCCATATTAATACCTGAAACAAGACAGGACAACTATCTATGAACAACCGATTATAGATTAATACCTGAAACAAGACTGGATAACTATCTACATATTGAAGATTAACTCTCGAAACAAGACGGGGAAACTATATTTATTTCTCTTAGGTTAGAGTTTAATTCCTAAAACAAGCAAGGGTAACTATCTCTACGACCAACAAAAGGCGAGTTCCAGATTAATACCTGAAATAAGACAGGAAAATTATATGTAAACAACCGATTGTAGATTAATACCTGAAACAAGACAAGACAACTATCTACATATTGAAGATTAACTCCCAAAACAATATGGGGAAATCGTCTTTAATTCTCTTAGGTCAGAGATTAATTCCTGAAACAAGCCAGGGAAACTATCTCTAAGACCAGCAAAAACAAGTTCCAGGTTAATACCTGAAACAAGACAGGACAACTATCTGTGAACAACCGATTGTAGATTAATACCTGAAACAAGACAGGATAACTATCTACATATTAAAGATGAACTCCTAAAAAAAGATGGGGAAACTATCTATCTTTCTCTTAGGCTAGAGATTAATTCCTGAAACAAGCCATGGCAAGTATCTCAACGACCAACAAAAGCAAGTTCCAGATTAATTCTTGAAACCACACAGGGCAACTATCTGTGAACAGCTGATTGTGGATCAATTCCCGAAACAAGACAGGGTGACTATCTACACGACCAGACGAAGTAATCTTACACGGGTTCCTTCTCATGATCTCCAGATGCAGCTTCACATGGGCTCATCCTGAAGCAATCTTACACGGATTCCTTCTCGCAATTTTCAGATGTAGTTCCGCATGGACTCATCCTGAAGCAGCCCTACACAGGCTCCTTCTCATATATCTCCAGATGAATTTTAACACAGACTTATCCTGAAGCAGCCCTACACAGGCTCCTTCTAATATATTTAAAAATAACAGTTAATTTCATTTTCCCCAGTAAGTTACTGTGAAGCCTGGATTTCAACAAGAAAACAACTAACTTTCATCTCTCCAGTCCAGAGATAACGCCTCAGTAGAGCCATGGATAACTAAAGCTCCTAGATTCTATTCCCCACAGAGTTTTCCTCAAGCAAAAGAACAAAAATCAACATTCTCCAATGGAGTCCTCCTCAGACAACAGGAACAGGAATCCCTATAAAGAGACCTCTTATGAAGTCAACTTCTACTTTGGATGGCATCTTTAAGCCCATCTCCGACAACTCTCAATCATCTTATCTAAATGGCATCTGTAAGCCCATTCCTGATATCATCAACCAACGACGTTACTTCATGCGAGTGAAAATTTCTGGGCACTCCAGTGTTCAATCATCTTCCACCTTTAGATCATGAAAGGCATACAAGTCAATCTAAATCCTCAGGTTTAAGAAGATTGAACAGGGGCAGCTATTGTACCCCAAAATTTTCCCTCCTATTTTATTCAAGGCATGCTCATTGAGGTCCCCAATTGCTCAAGAAGCTTAAAATGATTTCCATGGGACCCTATATGCCTTACTATATCGGCACGGCTGAAAAAAAGAAAAGAAGTGTACATAACAAAGTGTAGGTCGAAATCTAAAAATATGCCTAAGAGCTTTTGGGTCGAAGCAGCTTCGACAGCAGTATGCAGTCTAATTTGATGCCCAATGAAGCACCAAGATCGAAGGAAGGATGGTTCAAAAGAAAGCGTGAGGAGGCTTTTATGAAGTCTTCGAGTGGAAGAGCTTCATTGAAGGGTCCGTTTTCGAACCATGGATATGTAATCTATTTAAAGCATTACAAGGAAGACACACTTCGACTGAAACATTGGTTGAATTGACGCTTCGAAAAGAAGAATATGTTGAATTTGAAAGCTTTGATCTTATGGTTCGAAGGACATACAACCTTCAAACATGGCGTGATCGAAAGACAGTTAGAGACGAATCAGCCAAATAAGAGTCATCTTAGAGTTTTGGGATTAATGTGTTTCAGGCATGTGCCTGAACAGACAAGGAAGGAGGTAGGTGATCGAAGTAAAGTCTTGGTGCTCATAGGTTATCCTTCGATTGGCTCATACAAGCTGTATTCACCATTCGAGGGTGAACTAGTGAGCAATAAAGATATTCTTGTAGACAAAAGAAAAGGTTGAAATGGGAGTCGAAGACACAGTCACAACTGTGTTCGAAGGAAAGAACAAAATGAAGCTTCGACAGGCTAAGATGAAAAGGTGATGCTTCGATTGGTCGAATTAAAGGAAAGGAGATCGAAAGGAACAAGAACTGAGTTCGATTAGGCTGATTGGATATGAGAGTTTTTTTCCAGATCAAGCAACTAAGGCAGATAGTAACTCAATCGAAGAAGCCATAATGATGAGGCCTTGAGCAGTTCGAATTGGAACTCAGAGCCATCGAAGAATAAAGCTTAGGAGCATTCGAAAGGATCAAGATCTCAAATGTTGAAACGAACACCTAATGGGATGAAACCTGTCCAAGTTCACTCAAAGCCCAAAATGGTAGAAAATCATCAAAAATGGAAACTTTTAAAATCTTTTGATTTTCCTTTCAAAGCCATGGTTAATGGATGATTCATGCCATTTTCGTTCACCACCGACCCCTATAAATATAAGATAGACAGTGCCCATTAACACACACACATTGCCTATAAACAAGAGATTTCCTATACACAAGAGATTTCCTATCAAAGCTCTATACAGAAGAAGTTGCCTCAAAAAACCATATCAAATTCTCAAAATACATCAAAGATGTCAAATTCGAAACACACTTTGCAAGTTCCTCATGTTAAAACGAATACCATCTCTCCTCCAAGCCTGAAGCACGCCCAAAAGTCACGCACCAAGGCCACCGGTCCTTGGTAAAATTCTGGATCATAACCCTTCGAATACAACTTAAATTGGTTTTATATGCATGTTTATATTATTATTGATCATTCATGCGAATATAAGTGTTGGAAGTACAGGATGCCATTTTTTGGGCTTCGAAGCAGCCAAGCTTCGAACTAGGTGATACAGGGACCTTTCGCCAATTTTAACCCCAGATTTGGATTCAGGGGATGGTCTCATGTAGGGTAGGATCTTTGGATTTTCTTTGATCCAGTATTTGATCAAATTTGCAGGTGTGTGTGCAGGGGAAGGACCGGGGTTCGACACCCAAGTCCTGCATTTTGTTTTTTTAACTATTTCCTTGCAGATCTGGCGCTTTAAGGCCAAATGCACACGCCATATACAATCATATCAGATGCATCTTATCTAGATCCAACGCCATGAGTGCACAACCTCATCATGGACCCTCAAAGGCCAACAGCACCAGATCCAATGTCAGCCTGGGCCATCTCCTGATTTGGGCCTAATAAATTTAGATCTCATCCCCTCTTTTCAGCTTTAACACCAGGCCCATTTACATTATTGTTATTTTTATTATTCACTTCTTTTAATTGTTTTTTCATTTAATCAGCTAATTAATTATAAAATCACAAAAAATAGATTTAGTATTTTTTAAATTAAAAATTATTTTTGTTAATTAAATTAATTATTTTAACCTTTTGCTTAAATTAAAACCAAGTAGACTTAATATTTAATTTCATTTCTTCATAATAAAAATACAAAAAAAAAATTAGAATTAGGACCTTATTTTTTAACTTCTTTAGATAATTAGTTTTCTTCATTTTTCTAGATTAATTTATATTTAACTTAAACATTCTCTCAAAATAAAACAAAATGACAAAAATAATGTTCTTTTACTTAGAAACACTTTAGGGTTGTAGACGTCTTTTCTAATTCGCGCGCGTTTATTATTTTAGCATTGCTATTTTTATCATTAATGTATCTGCTTATGGGTTGTAATAGTATAACTAAGAAATTTACTGTTTTTCCCCAATTTTAGACTTGTAAATTCCCCCTCCCCGAAGCCATGTAATAATTTGGTTTAATTTTCCGCACTTTTATTACAGCAAACTATTAACTGTTTAGATGCATGCTAACTAGGATTGTATGGAAAGAATAAAACAAAGCTCTAGAAAACCTAAATGCAAAAAGATAAATAACTGAAAACAATAAAATTGCACATGCGTACCTCTAGGGTACCCCACTTCGGTTGCCTTCGGAAAACCGTCAAAACTCTCGAAACGTGAGAGACATTAGTGGCTACCCTCCGATTTAAAGATCGTAAGTCCCTCGATGACCCTTTCGACGTTGCCTCGGTAAAAATGATCTTAAAACCCTAGGGTGGTTACTAAGGTTTCTTTCCCAGTTACCTTTGTGACTATAAACATCCCTTCGAATGTCCCTCAAAACATCCAACGAATAGGGCTACCTACTCACTAATAGTAGGATAGCATTGTATAAAGGAAAAGAGGAAAAGAATGACCCTTTTGAGTAAAAGTAGATAGTTCCTAGATGCTATGCTCAAAACAAATTTTTACACTTACGTGAAGCTTCTTTCAAAAACATTTTCAAAACATTTTATCAACGCTCTTGAGGACTGATACAAGAGTTATTATAAAGCAAGTTGCCTTACTATTGGCATTTCAAAAATACTTTTCAAAAACAAACAAAGCACAAAGAATTTCAAAATGAGCTAAGCATCTAAGAGTCCGTAGATAACTATGGATGGAAAGGGTGCTAACACCTTTCCTTTCTATAATCTACCCCCCCTTAGTCAGAAAAATATTGAAAGGTCTTTTTCTGTTCTTTTCACCCTTTCCTTTTTTGGTTAAAAGAAAAGTCTGTGGCGACTCTTACTTACCGCAACATTTGCAAACACAAGCTCAAAACCAGTATAACAGTCGGTTCTGCCACTGTACTACAGTAAGGCTACTGCAATACCTTCTGGTTTTGGAGCTTCCTCTAAACCGGTGAAGGGTGTTTGAAAAAGAGCAAGTACTCCCAGTAGCTTGGAGAACTCTTCTATCGTTGATACCAACTGATAATCAAGAAAGGTGAAATAGTGATGTGCATGGTCAAAGAAATGAAATAAAAAACTCATCATGTCTTTGTCAAAACCTGGGGTAACCAGACTGAGTAGTCGACCATGACTTCTGATGAATTGAGAATTTTCGAGAACCCTTGAGACTAACTCCTTAAGCCGAGAAGGTATCCTTACAAAGTTGATCCGGATAGTGTTTCTGCAAGCGGAGTCCATAACCTACAACAAAGAACAAAGATAAATCCCTTGGTCCTTGAAACGCTTAGTGAAAATGATATGGTGTGATGTCATGATGTTATGATGTCATGTTCGAACAATTAATCATACACAAATAAAACACACAAGGCCTTATAAAATTAATCGGGTTCTAGGAGCCTCAATATCACTGATCTTTCTCTCAGACATTGTTTCAGCACAAGCATCTGATTTGCGACCGAAATATCCTGAGTGTCCGATCTCAATGAGTGCAGTATCGGGTATCGACCAACCTCAGTCTGCACTAAAGCCAACCATCTCACTACTTTCAAATGGCTAAGTTGTGTCAACTAAGGTTCTACGGTCAATTAGTGTTATATGACACCACGCGGCAGCCTAGAATTCTCCTTGACTTAAATCAAAGGAAACCAGCACCAACCAATATGTCACATTAATATAGCCATCGCTTCAACCATATCGATATACACCGTATAGTTTCAACGATCTATAGCTATTTACCTAAAATGTCCCCAGATCCGGGTATAGGATCTATACAAAAATAACCCTAGCAAAACCCCAAAATGTAAAGCATACAAATCAAGCAAGTAAAGCATTTTAAATATGATCTAGCTCTAAGGTAACTCCACTTTTAGTTCTCCCCAGTCGAGTCGCCAGTTCTTTAATACGATGGGGGAACTGACTTTTGGTTTTGCGTTTTATCGCAAATTTTGCAGATAGAAAGAGTTACTACCGGCTTTTCTTTTATCCAATACAATTGGTTAGTAGGAAGCCCTATCGTTGGATATTTTAGGGACGGGAGCGGGTCATCGTATAGTCATAAAGGCAACATATAGGGATACTTTTAGCAATTCGAAGAGACTATCACCATGTATTCGTAGGCAACATTGAGGGATAAGATCATTTACCGAAGGCAACATCGAAGGGTCATCGAGGGACTATGATCTTTATGATGATTTTTTAACCGAGGGTCTTTGCTAATGGTACCCCCTATGTTTGAAGGACATGACTGTTTAACCAAGGCAACAAGTGGAATCACCCTAGAGATGCGTGTTTGAAAAGTGGTTTGATTTTAGTTAATTTTAATCTTTGATTAGGGTTAGCTATCGTTTGTTTTTAGTATTTACATACAAGCCTATTAGCATACATCTAGCGGTTATAAGGAAATCGGTAAAGACAGAAAAATAGATTTCCTATGCTATTACAAAGCTTCGGGGAAGGGGAATACAAACCATAAAATTAGGGGAAATAGAAATCAAAATAAATAAAAAAACCTATTTAATCTATTACAACCTTTATTAGTTACATAATTATGAAAAGTTAATACGAAAATAAGAAAAGCGCGAAGATTGTAAACATGGAAAGTAATGGAAAAATTGTCTTGATGAAAAATGACGATTTAATCTAACCTAATTGATTTCAATTGATAAAAAGGAATTTAATTAAACCGAAAATTAAAAAATTAAAAAAACCCTATATTATTTTTAATGAAAAATAAATTAATGATAAAACCTAAAGAAACTAATTTAGTTAATTTAATTAATTTACTTTAAAAAAAGTTAATTTGATTTAATTAAAAAAACGTCAAGTTGGTTTAATCAAAGAAAACCTAAATCTAAATTAATTAATTAAAAAAAGTTAATTATATTAAAAAAAGAATTTGAAATAAAAAATAAAAAAGTGATGGGCCTGGATAAGTGATTTGGGGGCTATAAGGAAAGCAATTTGTTAGGGCTAAGACTGTAAGCCCAACATGCCTGCGCGTGATCCCATGTGGCTGGTTCCAGGAGGTGCATCGTGGGGGATTTCTCTGGGGCCATTAGATTTGGATCTGTTGAGATCCTAAGGGAGTGATGAGAGGGTGTATGATGCATGCGTTAGCCTGACCTGTATTGGATCTATAACAAAGAAAAGATGAAAAATATTCAAAATACCAGGGGCAGGGATCGAACCCGTGTCTTGGTATAATAATTCCTTTGCAACGCTCGCCTCTACCGCTGGGGAGGTCTTTACATTCGTTCCTATAATTGCAATAATAAACATATAACATATAATCAAATATGATGATCGGAGAAGCGTCGGAGCCTTCGCTCTGGTCGTCTTCTCCCAGACGAGCTGCAAAACCGAAAACCTGCAAAAATAAAATATTAATGTTCTAAAATATCATGTCCCCCCTAATTCGACCCTCCTGGATCCAAATCTGGACTTAGTTTTGGCTATAAATCCTTGTATCATGGGTTTCAAATCAAGTGAAACCAATCGGAGCAAATTATGGCATCTTGTAAACTAGCATGCATGGGAGGCTTGTAAAGAGAGTTTTGAAACTCGGTTTTGTTGAGAAAAGTTTGGATAATTTATGCAATTTTAGGTAAGGCTACGTGGTCCTTTTGGATCTGACTTGTTGTGCTTATATAGAGGAATGGAAAGAATCAACAAATATGGAAAACTCTCATGCAATCATGGCCATGCTAGACAAGAATCAAACACACTTATAACCTTCCATTTTTGAGATTTTTCTTGCCGTTTTGAGCTCACACGGTTTCTCCATGGCTATCATGGGTTGTTTTGGGCCTTAATTGATCCAAGAAAGCAAGCCCGCATGCCTTATAACATTGCCTCATATTTTATTTGTTTTAATTTGTATTTAAATTAATAAAAATTAAAATAAAAGAAATAAAAATTATTAAAAAAATGTGCATTGACTTAGAGGTCTTCTAACATATTATGAACATGTTTGAACATCAAAAGTTAGGTCCACTAGTTCAAAATTTCAAGTTTGCTCACTTTGCACTTCATGTATTTCCTAAAAATTTCCCAACTTGCACTAGTCACAAATATCTTAATTTTAATCTCTTGAAGGTGATCTTTTACTTTTTGTAAAGCTCAAGATGTCCTCTACAATTTCTCTTTTGATCACTTTTGCATTTGGAAACTTTATCTGTATGTAAGTTGCCTTGACAAAAAGTGTCTTTTTGTTGACTTTTGAAGTGACCTATAATGTAGGGCTCATATATCTCAAATGAAGTACTTTTTGGACTTGATCATACAGATACAAAGATATATAGAATTGAATTTCCTTCAAAATGGGCTTTGGTTATGGAAAATTTGATGAAGCGTGTCAAAGTGATGCTTGGTCAAAGTTCAGTTGACTTCCCTTAAGGAAACCCTAATTTGGAAACTTTTGATGATTTAAGAGCTTTCCTTGAGGAATCATGATCGACCCTTGATAAAATGATGAATATCACTTTAAAATATTGATGTTGACCAAAAATCTTGAAGTTTGACTATATGTTGGCAATAATTTACTTTTTACCCAATATAGTTTATTTTCAATCATCTGAGTCATTGACTGGGTAATCTTTGATTAAAGACTTGAAACTTGACATGAACATCCTTGAAGACATATGAAGAACCATGTAAGTCACTTGATAACCTTGAAACTCAATCTTTCTTGAGAAACTCAAAACCCTAGTTGTGGACTCATTGCTTAGGAGGAGGTTTGACTGGTCAACCCTTGAGTATCCTTGAGCATTTGAGAACCTTAGGAGAATATTTTGAAGAAAATGGGAGGGCAAATTTTGGGGTACAATAGTAAACGGTTAACATAATTAGGTAACTGATTACCATAACTCAGAAAGTTAAGGAAAATGTTACTATAACTAGGTAACCAGTCACCATAACTCAAAAAGTTAAGGAAAACACTATTGTCTTGAGGTAACCGGTTACCATAACCGGGTAACTGGTCACCCGCGTGCGGATTTCAAATTTCAGTTACGTGGAAAAGGAGATAACCAGTTACCATAATCGGGTAACCAATTACCGCACAGGAAGAAAGTGACTTTTTTGAACTTTTTGATGTTTTGGCTCATGGCTAAGGATGGAGGTTTTTCTGGTGAATATCATGACATCATTTTTCCTCCTGAGACAATTAGTCTTTAACATAAGTTAAGCTCTAAAACCACTTGTTGGATAAGTGACTTCAAATACAAGAAGGGAGTGAATTGTTGTATTAAAAACTCATGATTAAATTTAAAGTTTTGCTACTTAAAAGTAAATTACTTTAGTATTCTTTAAGATTAGAGTAAAATAAACAGCGTAAAATGAAAATGGTAAATTAAATGGCAGAAATTAAGAGATAAGGGTTTATAGGTATGTCACCAATGACTTGTCCAAATTCGGATGAACGTTGGCCTACTTTAGTCCCTAGGAGATCTTCTTATGATTTTGACAATAAACTTTATCTTTTACAAGTTATTGCCATGAACCTTCGATACAAGTAGATCTAGAAATTTTACAATGACTTATCCCCAAGCAAAAAGAAAGTTTTTACGTAGACTGAACTAATGGGCCAATTTTAGATTTTCTATACTAATCTCAATAATCAAACAAATCTTTTTCAAAGTAAGTTCTAGAACTAAATGGAGATTTTATAAATTTTTAATTTCAAATATCATACTCAATTTCTAAAGAATATCACACTTTTGAGAGTAATAGCAATGACATGACACCAATATAGATTCTTCCTCATAAATAGTTTTTACTCAAAAGACACTAAGGCAACTTAGGTGAAAATAAAATATTATAGAGAGAGAAAGAAGAGACATAAATTCCAAAGAAATAGAGAAATTCAAAACTCAGATGTAAAATGAAAAGGAGAGGTGCCTCCTTTATATAGGAGAAAAATAAGATAAAAAAAGAAAACGATCCATGGGCAAAATTAATGGTCCAATCGATTGAGTCCTTATTTCAATCGATTAGATGGCCAAACTAATCCATTATTTTTGCCCATTTTTAAAATTTTGGATATAGAGTCGTTAGCAATCATTAATATATTATCATAATTAATTATATAATCGTTTGTATCTTCTAATCGATTGGATATATACCCCAATAGATTGGATAGTTCAAAAAAAGCTTTAAATGAAACTCATAGTTTTCTAATCAGTTGACTAAGACTTTAAAATAATTTTTAAGTGATTTGTTAGTTAAAAAGGAGGATCAAAAAAGCTTTTAAGTGTTTGTGAGTTTCCTTAGCATCTTAGGAGTTAGTTTCCCACTTTCACAAAACTCTGATCACAAAGACAGACACGGCCAAATGAACTTTCACACTTTATTTTTTTCACAACTCTGAGACTTTTCATATCCTTTTTCAGACACATTGATCATGTAAGCATTGTAATGGAATCTCAAGTCTCCTATTTGAAGAGGCTTGAGATGTCTTCAAGTTTAGTAAAAATAATCAGAGAGTTGAAAAACTATTACCATCGACTTCAAAAATCATTAGTGTTGTCACCAGAATTATCAACTTCATTCTTGCAAGCATATAGATCCACAAAAAACTATAAAACCATAAAAATTGGACCAACCTAGCCAATTCTAGGAACATTAAGACATACCCGTAATGGGCATTACGACCCAAAATGAGCCTAGGACAAACTCTTTTTCCCAAACAAAAATCAAGGGTGGCTACGGCTTGCCCATAGTGGGCACTACGACGTATAGCGCCCCAAATTCCCTTCCATGCAAAATAATCGAGCGTATTACATTCAGGACATAACACCTGCTACAAGTTGTCATACGCGTAACACCTCAATCTTTTCAATTTCCCTCTTTTTAAAATCATATTCTTTTCTCATTTCAAGCTTCATTTCTCTATAAACTTCTAAAGCTCTCCATTTTCTCAATAAAACACTTGCCTCCATAACCAAAAACCTTAAACTTCCCATAGCACAAAACTAGTTTTTATCTTCCTCAAATTTCCATTACCAAACACATTTTATGGACTCAACCTTACCGTTGATCTAGTTTTTATAACAGAGAGGTTGTTTCTAATGTGACTCGAACCCATAATCTTAGGATCACAATGGAACAACCTTACCGTTTAACCAAGACTACCCCTTACACAAAAACTTCTCACAAAACCACAAAAAATTCAAAACTCCCAAACACATTTTCTCCAAATATTGTTCATTGGAACTAAAGAGGGCTGATAAGGGAAAGTTGCCATTTATCTCCACTTGTAATCAAACTTATGGACTAAGATATAAGCGAGGAAGAAGATCAAGCATTAACCCTTACAGAATAATCTTCAAGTCACAGAAGCATCGGGAATGATACTGCACTTTTGTTAAGAGGAGAATCATTGTGACAAGGTGTGCTTATGACTTTTCCCATATTAATTTAGGATTAACACTTGAGCTTATGACTGGACAAAGGGTTCTATCTTTTATTTCATGCATGCTTGATAGTGTACCTGTTATGTATGTTTTCAAGTTTTACACCTGAACAAAGTATGTAAGGCTAACACACATGTAACATTTTTGTTGGGATTGTTAACTACCACCATTGGTGACTACTTGGGTTCTCCCGGGAATTCAAGGGAACAACAGGTTGGATTTGGATGCACTAACATTAATGAAGATGATTTTCTGCAAAGGCGAATCACATGTTCTTATAATCTGAGACAAAGTATCCATCATATTATGATTGCTTATTGCTTACACTTAATAAAGTGAGAATATATTTTGGTATGGAAAACAATTTGATTTATTTAAGGATACATATGTAACATTAACCGGCTAGTATAATAGCAGTAGTGTTTATAAAAATAGTTTTTGAATCAGGATATTCAATATTAATTTGATCTACCAGAGATCTAAGCTTCTTACTAAATATTGCGTCAATATCATTCAGGTTTTCAACACATGATCCATTCATGCGACTGGTAGCGAGGATCATTGGAGTGCAACCTATTTTTCCAAACTGCCACAAATTTTCTTGCCCCAATATTATACAAATCCTGTCAACCAAAAACAACAATTTATACATTTTGTAAGAAACAATTTTTATTCTGTTCAAAATTTTATTTTATAACATCTAAATACTCCTAACTAAACTGTCAAAATACACTACTTATCTCTAAACGGACCGACCCTAACAGAATTTAGACTTTTTAAAGTTGGGTACTATTCTTTAACCAGACTTACTCATAGATGTGAATGCTGTTAAGGTTTTTCTCTCCCGTAATTCTGTGTCTACTTTGCTCGGAGAAATCTTGCATTCCCTTCACACTCGTACAATGAAGAGAAGAGGGACTCTTATGTGTTGCATACCATTGTTGTCTAGGTGGTTTATTTCACATCTTCTCCAATCATTATTGAAGAACGAACAAGGTTCTGGTTGGTCGCAAAGGATAATGTCACTTTCTCACTCGGATATTCTTTGATACTCCTAGTATATTGGAGATATTTCTATCATTAACCGCTGTGGGGAATTTCTTAATGTCCCACTCCTCAACATTAGGGGAGGTATCACTTATAATCCTTCTCTGACTCTACAACAATTCGGTTATGCTTGAAGGGATCGTCCCTATGATATGCTTATCCAATGCATTATGTTCAACTACGAGGATAATGTTCAAGGGTATCGTCAAAGATTCGTATGAGCTTGGGGCATGGTAAAAAAGGTTGATAGCAAGGCTTTGAGGCACAAGAATTCCATCCCTATGGAGCCTTATCTCAAATAGGTACGAGCTCTTGCCCAAAACCTTATGATGCCATATACAACCATCTTACCAGTGATTGTGGAACCTGTCACCAAAGAAGGTGTTCCTTATACAGATCTCCATCCTGACATGCCCACTGATCTTGAAGAGTTGCAGAGATCCTGGATTCAGCTGATGGAAGAACGGGATACCTTTAAAGATCAATTCTACAACAGTGAGAAGAAAGTGTTAGAGCTCACAAAGCAACTTCATAAGGAAGAAAGTCTTAATGTCTACCTCGGCACGAAGAGGGAGCGCCCATGGAAGATCTGATTCTTAGATTCTAAGAGTTTTTAATTTTCAATTGTAAGCCTAAAAGGAGGTTGTAATTTGAATCTTAATAATAAAATATTTGTTTTATTTTAGTTTGCAAATTTAAATTTCTCGAAGTCCTTGAAAACATTGCATAAACATTATCATGCATATCATTAAATTAAGCAGGTATTTCAAGACAAGTTTCTTATCTTTTCGCTGTTTATTTCAGCAAAAAGAAATGGATCTTGAACAAACAGTTAAGGATCTTTAAGCACAAAACGCTCAATTCCAACAAATGTTCCTGGCTCTGGCTAAGGGACAAGAAGATCTGAAAGCTCTCATTATCAAAAAGAAGAAGAAGAAGGCAAAGAAATGGGTCGGCGTCTTGAATATGGGAAGAAAGTTTAGAGGACCAACCAAGCGAGCTTTAGATTTCGCAACCCCGTCAAACGAGGGAGACAGTCAGGAAGAGAAGCCAAATATGGCGTGATCAAAAGACAATTGTAGATGAATCAGCCAAATATGAGTCATCTTAGAGTTTTAGGATTAATGTGTTTTAGGCATGTGCCTGAATAGACATGGAAGGAGTTTGGTGATCAAAGTAAAGTCTTGGTACTCATAGGTTATCCTTCGATTGGCGCATACAAGCTGTATTCACCAACCAAGGGTGAACTAGTGAGCAATAAAGATATTCTTGAGCCACGAACACAAAATCCATCAGATTTCATTGGACAACAAGAAGCATTAAAAACTTCAAAACCTGAAATCCAAAAAAAAGAACAAAAAGTTAGGAACCTGAACCATAGACATCATCAAATAAAAATTTAATTTAGCTGGCTAGTATAATAGCAGTAGTGTTTATAAAAATAGTTTTTGAATCAGGATATTCAGTATTAATTTGATCTACTAGAGATCTAAGCTTCTTACTAAATATTGCTTCAATATCATTCAGGTTTTCAACACATAATCCATTCATGCGACTGGTAGCGAGGATCATCGGAGTGCAACCTATTTTTCCAAACTGCCACAAATTTTCTTGCCCCGGTATTATACAAATCCTATCAACCAAAAACAACAATTTATACATTTTTTAAGAAACAATTTTTATTCTGTTCTAAATTTTATTTTATAAAATCTAAATACTCCTAACTAAACTGTCAAAATACGCTACTTATCTCTAAACGGACCGACCCTAACAGAATTTAGACTTTTTAAAGTTGGGTACTATTCCCTAATCCAGACTTACTCATAGATGTGAATGCTGTCAAGGTTTTTCTCTCCTGTAACCCTGTGTCTACTTTGCTCGGAGATATCTTGCATTCCCTTCACACTCGTACAATGAAGAGAAGAGTGGCTCTTATGTGTTGCATACCATTGTTGTCTTGATGGTTTATTTCACACCTTCTCCAATCATTATTGAAGAACGAACAAGGTTCGGGTTAGTCGTAAAGGATAATGTCACTTTCTCACTCGGATATTCTTTGGTACTCCTGGTCTATGGGAGATATTTATATCATTGACCGCTGTGAGGAATTCCTTAATGTCCCACTCCTCGATATTAGGGGAGGTATCACTTATGGTCCTTCTCTGGCTCTACGATAATTCAGTTATGCTCGATGGGATCGTCCCCATGATATGCTTATCCAAGGAATTATGTTCAACTATGAGGATAATGTTCAAGGGTATCGTCAAAGATTCGTATGAGCTTGGGTCATGGTAAACAAGGTTGATAGCAAGGCTTTGGGGCACAATAATTCCATCCCTATGGAGCCTTATCTCAAATGGGTACGAGCTCATGCCCAAAACCTTATGATGCCATATACAGCCATCTTACCAGTGATTGTGGAACCTGTCACCGAAGAAGATGTTCTTTATATAGATCTCTATCCTGAGATGCCCACTGATCTTGAAGAGTTGCAGATGTCCTAGATTTAGCTAATGGAAGAACGAGATACCTTTAAAGATCAATTCTACACCAGTGAGAAGAAAGTGTTAGAGCTCACAAAGCAACTTCATAAGGAAGAAAGTCTTAATGTCTACCTTGGCACGAAGAGGAAGCGCCCATGGGAGATCTGATTCTTAGATTCTAAGAGTTTTTAATTTTCAATTATAAGCCTAAAAGGAAGTTGTAATTTGAATCTTAATAATAAAATAGTTGTTTCATTTTAGTTTGCAAATTTAAATTTCTCGAAGTCCTTAAAAACATTGCATAAATATTATCATGCATATCATTAAATTAAGCAGGTATTTCAAGACAGGTTTCTTATCTTTTCGCTGTTTATTTCAGCAAAAAGAAATGGATCTTGAACAGGCATTTAAGGATCTTTAAGAACAAAACTCTCAATTCCAACAAATGTTCCTGGCTTTGGCTAAGGGACAAGAAGATGTGAAAGCTCTAATTATCAAAAAGAAGAAGAAGAAGGCAAAGAAATTGGTCGGCGTCTTGAATATGGGAAGAAGGTTTAGGACCAGCCAAACGAGCTCTAGATTTCGCAACCCCGTCAAACGAGGGAGACAATCGGGAAGAGAAGCCAAATATGGCGTGATCGAAATACAATTATAGACGAATCAGCCAAATATGAGTAATCTTAGAGTTTTGGGATTAATGTGTTTCAGGCATGTGCCTGAATAGACAAGAAAGGAGTTTGGTGATCGAAGTAAAGTCTTGGTTCTCATAAGTTATCCTTCAATTGGCGCATACAAGTTGTATTCACCAATCAAGGGTGAACTAGTGAGCAATAAAGATGTTCTTGAGCCACGAACACAAAATCCATGAGATTTCATTGGACAACAAGAAGCATTAAAAACTTCAAAACCTGAAATCCAAAAAAAAAAGAAAAAAAGTTAGGAACTTGAATCATAGACATCATCAAATAAAAATTTAAGTTAGCCAGCTAGTATAATAGCAGTAGTGTTTATAAAAATAGTTTTTGAATCAGAATATTCAGTATTAATTTGATCTACTAGAGATCTAAGCTTCTTACTAAATATTGCTTCAATATCATTCAGGTTTTCAACACATGATCCATTCATGCAACTGGTAGCGAGGATCATTGGAGTGCAACCTATTTTTCCAAGCTGCCACAAATTTTCTTGCCCCAATATTATACAAATCCTGTCAACCTAAAAAAAACAATTTATACATTTTTTAAGAAACAATTTTTATTTTGTTCAAAATTTTATTTTATAAAATCTAAATACTCCTAACTAAATTGTCAAAATACGCTACTTATCTCTAAACGGACCGACCCTAATAGAATTTAGACTTTTTAAAGTTAGGTATTATTCCTTAACCCATACTTACTCATAAATGTGAATGTTGTCAAGGTTTTTCTCTCCCGTAACCCTGTGTCTACTTTGCTCAGAGATATCTTGTATTCCCTTCACACTCGTACAATGAAGAGAAGAGAGGCTCTTATGTGTTGCATACCATTGTTGTCTAGGTGGTTTATTTCATACCTTCTCTGATCATTATTGAAGAACGAATAAGGTTCGGGTTGGTCGCAAAGGATAATGTCACTTTCTCACTCGGATATTCTTTGGTACTCCTGGTATATGGGAGATATTTCTATCATTGACCGCTGTGGGGAATTTCTTAATGTCCCACTCCTCGAAATTAGGGGAGGTATCACTTATAATCTTTCTCTGGCTCTACGAAAATTCGGTTATGCTCGAAGGGATCGTCCCCATGATATGCTTATCCAAGGCATTATGTTCAACTACGAGGATAATGTTCAAGGGTATCGTCAAAGATTCGTATGAGCTTGGGTCATGGTAAACAAGGTTGATAACAAGGCTTTGGGGCACAATAATTCCATCCCTATGGAGCCTTATCTCAAATGGGTACGAGCTCATGCGTAAAACCTTATGATGCCATATACAGCCATCTTACCAGGGATTGTGGAACCTATCACCGAAGAAGATGTTCCTTATACAGATCTCTATCCTGACATGCCCACTGATCTTGAAGAGTTGCAGAGGTCCTGGATTTAGCTAATGGAAGATTGAGATACCTTTAAAGATCAATTCTACACCAGTGAGAAGAAAGTGTTAGAGCTCACAAAGCAACTTCATAAGGAAGAAAGTCTTAATGTCTACCTCGGCACGAAGAGGAAGCGCCCATGGGAGATCTGATTCTTAGATTCTAAGAGTTTTTAGTTTTCAATTGTAAGCCTAAAAGGAAGTTGTAATTTGAATCTTAATAATAAAATATTTGTTTCATTTTAGTTTGCAAATTTAAATTTCTCGAAGTCCTTGAAAACATTGCATAAACATTATCATGCATATCATTAAATTAAGCAGGTATTTCAAGACAGGTTTCTTATCTTTTCGCTGTTTATTTCAACAAAAAGAAATGGATCTTGAACAAACATTTAAGGATCTTTAAGCACAAAATGCTCAATTCCAACAAATTTTCCTGGCTCTGGCTAAGGGACAAGAAGATGTGAAAGCTCTCATTATCAAAAAGAAGAGGAAGAAGGCAAAGAAACTGGCCGGCGTCTTGAATATGGGAAGAAGGTTTAGAGGACTAGCCAAGCGAGCTCTAGATTTCGCAACCCCGTCAAACGAGGGAGACAATCAGGAAGAGAATCCAAATATGGTGTGATTGAAAGACAATTATAGATGAATCAGCCAAATCTGAGTCATCTTAGAGTTTTTGGATTAATGTGTTTCAGGCATGTGCCTGAGTAGACAAGGAAGGAGTTTGGTGATTTAAGTAAAGTCTTGGTTCTCATAGGTTATCCTTTGATTGGCGCATACAAGTTGTATTCACCAATCAAGGGTGAACTAGTGAGCAATAAAGATATTCTTGAGCCACGAACACAAAATCCATCAGATTTCATTGGACAACAAGAAGCATTAAAAACTTCAAAACTTGAAATCCAAAAAAAAAAAGAAAAAAAGTTAGGAACCTGAACCATAGACATCATCAAATAAAAATTTAAGTTAGCCGGCTAGTATAATAATAGTAGTGTTTATAAAAATAGTTTTTGAATCAGGACATTCAGTATTAATTTGATCTACTAGAGATCTAAGCTTCTTACTAAATATTGCTTCAATATCATTCAGGTTTTCAACACATGATCCATTCATGCAACTAGTAGCGAGGATCATTGGAGTGCAACCTATTTTTCCAAACTGCCATAAATTTTCTTGCCCCAATATTATACAAATCCTGTCAACCAATAAAAACAATTTATACATTTTTTAAGAAACTATTTTTATTCTGTTCAAAATTTTATTTTATAAAATCTAAATACTCCTAACTAAACTGTCAAAATACGCTACTTATCTCTAAACAGACCGACCCTAACAGAATTTAGACTTTTTAAAGTTAGGTACTATTCCCTAATCCAGACTTACTCATAGTTGTGAATGTTGTCAAGGTTTTTCTCTCCCGTAACCCTGTGTCTACTTTGCTCGGAGATATCTTGCATTCCCTTCACACTCGTACAATAAAGAGAAGAGAGGCTCTTATGTGTTGCATACCATTGTTGTCTAGGTGGTTTATTTCACACCTTCTCCAATCATTATTGAAGAACAAACAAGGTTCGGGTTGGTCGTAAAGGATAATATCACTTTCTCACTCGGATATTCTTTGGTACTCCTGGTCTATGGGTGATATTTCTATCATTGACCGCGGTGGGGAATTTCTTAATGTGCCACTCCTCTACATTAGGGGAGGTATCACTTATAATACTTCTCTGGCTCTACGACAATTCGGTTATGCTCGAAGGGATCATCCCCATGATATGCTTATCCAAGGCATTATGTTCAACTACGAGGATAATGTTCAAGGGTATCGTCAAAGATTCGTATGAGCTTGGGTCATGGTAAACAAGGTTGATAGCAAGGTTTTGGGGCACAATAATTCCACCCCTATGGAGCCTTATCTCAAATGGGTACGAGCTCATTCCCAAAACCTTATGATTCCATATACAGCCATCTTACCCGTGATTGTGGAACCTGTCACCGAAGAAGATATTCCTTATACAGATCTCCATCCTGACATGCCCACTGATCTTGAAGAGTTGCAGAGGTCCTAGATTCAGCTGATGGAAGAAAGGGATACCTTTATAGATCAATTCTACACCAGTGAGAAGAAAGTTTTAGAGATCGCAAAGCAACTTTATAAGGAAGAAAGTCTTAATCTCTACCTCGGCACGAAGAGGAAACGCACATGTGAGATCTGATTCTTAGATTCTAAGAGTTTTTAATTTTCAATTGTAATCCTAAAAGGAAGTTGTAATTTGAATCTTAATAATAAAATATTTGTTTTATTTTGGTTTGCAAATTTGAATTTCTTGAAGTCCTTGAAAATAATGCATAAACATTATCATGCATATCATTAAATTAAGCAGGTATTTCAAGACAGGTTTCTTATCTTTTCGCTTTTTATTAAGCAAAAAGAAATGGATCTTGAACAAACAATTAAGGATCTTTAAGCACAAAATGCTCAATTCCAACAAATGTTCCTGGCTCTGGCTAAAGGACAAGAAGATCTGAAAGCTCTCATTATCAAGAAGAAGAAGAAGAAGAAGAAGAAGAAGGAAAAGAAATTGGCCGGCATCTTGAATATGGGAAGAAGGTTTAGAGGACCAGCCAAGCGAGCTCTAGATTTCACAACCCCGTCAAACGAGGGAGACAATCAGGAAGAAAAGCCAAATATGGCATGATCGAAAGACAATTATAGACGAATCATCCAAATATGAGTCATCTTAGAGTTTTAGGATTTATGTGTTTCAGGCATGAGCCTGAATAGATAAGAAAGGAGTTTGGTGATCGAAGTAAAGTCTTGGTTCTCATAAGTTATCCTTCGATTGGCGCATACAAGTTGTATTCACCAATCAAGGGTGAACTAGTGAGCAATAAAGATATTCTTAAGCCACGAACACAAAATCCATCAGATTTCATTGGACAACAAGAAGCATTAAAAACTTCAAAACCTGAAATCCAAAAAAAAAGAACAAAAAGTTAGGAACCTGAACCATAGACATCATCAAAGAAAAAAATTTAAGTTAGCCGACTAGTATAATAGCAGTAGTGTTTATAAAAATAGTTTTTTAATCAGGATATTCAGTACTAATTTGATCTACCAGAGTTCTAAGCTTCTTACTAAATATTGCTTCAATATCAATCAGGTTTTCAACACATGATCCATTCATGCGACTGGTAGCAAGGATCATTGGAGTGCAACATATTTTTCCAAACTGCCACAAATTTTGTTGCCCCAATATTATACAAATATTGTCAACCAAAAACAACAATTTTTACATTTTTTAAGAAACTATTTTTATTCTGTTCAAAATTTTATTTTATAACATCTAAATACTCCTAACTAAACTGTCAAAATACGCTACTTATCTCTAATCGGACCGACCCTAACAGAATTTAGACTTTTTAAAGTTGGGTTCTATTCCCTAATCCAGACTTACTCATAGATGTGAATGTTGTCAAGGCTTTTCTCTCCCGTAACCCTGTGTCTACTTTACTCGGAGATGTCTTGCATTCCCTTCACACTCGTACAATGAAGAGAAGAGGGGCTCTTATGTGTTGCATACGGTTGTTGTCTAGGTGGTTTATTTCACACCTTCTCCAATCATTATTGAAGAACGAACAAGGTTCGGGTTGGTCGCAAAGGATAATGTCACTTTCTCACTCGGATATTCTTTGGTACTCCTGGTCTATGGGAGACATTTCTATCATTGACCATTGTGGGGAATTCCTTAATGTTCCACTCCTCGACATTAGGGGAGGTATCACTTATATTCCTTCTCTGGCTCTACGACAATTCAGTTATGCTTGAAGGGATCCTCCCCATGATAGCTTATCCAAGGCATTATGTTCAACTACGAGGATAATGTTCAAGGGTATCGTCAAAGATTCGTATGAGCTTGGGGCATGGTAAACAAGGTTGATAACAAGGCTTTGGGGAAAAATAATTCTATCCCTATGGAGCCTTATCTCAAATGGGTACGAGCTCGTGCCCAAAATCTTATGATGCCATATACAACTATCTTACAATTGATTGTGGAACCTGTCACCGAAGAAGATGTTCCTTATACAGATCTTTATCCTGACATGCCCACTGATCTTGAAGAGTTACAGAGGTCCTGGATTCAGCTGATGGAAAAACGGGATACCTTCAAAGATCTATTCTACACCAGTGAGAAGAAAGTGTTAGAGCTCACAAAGCAATTTCATAAGGAAGAAACTCTTAATGTCTACCTCGGAACGAAGAGGAAGCGCCCATGGGAGATCTGATTCTTAGATTCTAAGAGTTTTTTATTTTCAATTGTAAGCCTAAAAGGAAGTTGTAATTTGAATCTTAATAATAAAATATTTGTTTCGTTTTGGTTTGCAAATTTAAATTTCCCGAAGTCCTTGAAAACATTGCATAAACATTATCATGCATATCATTAAATTAAGCAGGTATTTCAAGACAGGTTTCTTATCTTTTCGTTGTTTATTTCTGCAAAAAGAAATGGATCTTGAATAAACAGTTAAGGATATTTAAGCACAAATCGCTCAACTCCAACAAATGTTCTTGGCTCTGGCTAAGGGACAAGAAGATCTGAAAGCTCTCATTATCAAAAATAAGAAGAAGAAGTCAAAGACACTGGCCGGCGTCTTGAATATGGGAAGAAGGTTTATAGGATCAGCCAAGCAAGCTCTATATTTCATAACCCCGTCAAACGAGGTAGACAATCAGGAAGAGAAGCCAAATATGGCGTGATCGAAAGACAATTATAGACGAATCAGCCAAATATGAGTCATCTTAGAGTTTTGGGATTAATGTGTTTCAGGCATGTGCCTGAAGAGACAAGGAAGGAGTTTGGTGATCGAATTAAAGTATTGGTTCTCATAGGTTATCCTTCGATTGGCGCATACAAGTTGTATTCACCAATCAAGGGTGAACTAGTGAGCAATAAAGATATTCTTGAGCCACGAACACAAAATCCATCAGATTTCATTAGACAACAAGAAGCATTAAAAACTTCAAAACCGGAAATCTAAAAAAAAAAGAAAAAAAGTTATGAACCTGAACCATAGACATCATCAAATAAAAATTTAAGTTAGTCGGCTAGTATAATAGCAGTAGTGTTTATAAAAATAGTTTTTGAATCAGGATATTCAGTATTAATTTGATCTACCAGAGATCTAAGCTTCTTACTAAATATTGCTTCAATATCATTCAGGTTTTCAACACATGATCCATTCATGCGACTGGTAGCGAGGATCATTAGAGTGCAACCTATTTTTCCAAACTGCCACAAATTTTTTTGCCCCAATATTCTACAAATCCTGTCAACCAAAAACAACAATTTATACATTTTTTAAGAAACAATTTTTATTCTGTTCAAAATTTTATTTTATAACATCTAAATACTCCTAACTAAACTGTCAAAATACGCTACTTATCTCTAAACAGACCGACCCTAACAGAATTTAGACTTTTTAAAGTTGGTTTAAAATATCTTGTTATAATATAAGTTTGAAAATTACTATTTCTGTGCAGTCTTAAATGGACTTCGGACTATTCGGTCTTAAACGCATTATTTTATAAAAAATTAAAATGATAACTCCATAATATTTAATATAAATAAAAATAAAAATTATATATTTTAAATATAATATATTTTTAAGTATTATCATATTTTTTATAAACTGTAATCTCTTTTTAAATATAATTAATATTTGTTTAAATTGTATAAAATAATACTCAAATATTTAACTTAAGAGAAATAAATAGAATACAAAGAAAGAAGATTGATTATAATTAATGTATAATATTTAAAATAGAAAGATCGAATAAAATATTTTTTTTGTGTAAGCAAGATATAATGTAATGGAGAATTGAGGGTTCTCTAACCGGTTCACAATGAAAATGGGATCAACATTACAAAAGAGAAGAAATTAAGATCCAATTTGACTTACGAGAGGAATAACAAAGGATCTTTGCTAAATTCATAAAAACTACAATTAGAATGAGTAATATCTCCATAAAACGGCCACCTCCAAACCATTGTTTTATACACCATATTGTATTGTTAATATTTCACTCCTCATTCCAAAAACAAACACCATTCCTTAATAACCAAAGAATCCATGTAGTAGTGTTGACAAGAAATTTTCGAATGGGATAATAAGCCTTAAGTTGTGGGATTTATTTGGGCTGAAAAGGCATAAGTTTGTTTGAAAACAACAGGAGGCGTCGACCAAGATTAAATGGCACCAAAAGGCATCGACTAGAAGAACTAGTCGATGAAGACATGGGATTCAAAGGCGGCCATCGACAGGCTTAGGTGTCGACGAGCAAGGATTTATGTTGGCAAGAACGGTTATCAACATGCAAGCCAGTAAGAATCTAAGATATGTTCAAGAGCAGTTTGGAGCAGTTCTCCATAACGCCCAACGTGGGCTAGTAACTGTTGGCGGCTACATTACTTAGGATTTCTATTTAAGAAAATGTTTGTATTTGTATCAAAAGTCGCATTTCTTCACATTTAGAGCATTACACCCAAAGTACCTGCATCCAAGAGAGAAACGAGTTTTCAAGCTTAACAATGTATGAATGCTTCCACATTTAAATTCATAGCAATTTCCAGTCTTTTCACTTTAAATTACAAGTCTTGTCTTTAATTTATCTACTTTGCAATTGTCTTTATATTTTTCCCTTTTACCTTTTATAAACTAGTTTCAACCCAAATAAACTCAAAACACTAAGTCTAGGATTATTGTAGTCGATCTTGCAAGTAACCTTTAATGAGTGCCTAGTTTTGCAAGAAATACACATGAATATGGAATACCAACAACAATGATGGCAGAATTGCATAACAGTAGTCTAACATTTAGTGAAAATTTTGCGTCATCATTTTGCCATATCACGCTTCAGGACCATTGGGAAGTCAATTTGGTCAGCCGACTGGATTTGGATTTTCCCACAAAGTTATTCCTACTTTTACCCCTAGTACGGTTGCTATCATAAGGCAGCAGATGAATGAAAGTAATCATGATATGGTTAATATGTTGACTCAACGGATGAGTCTCATATTAAGACCTTTGATCGAGAATTCAGTGTAGAGTTATCAGACGTTAGCAACTCAAATGATTTTCATCAAAGATTTCTTTGGTGCCCCGAGAGCGCTAGTTCGACGAATTGTGCCCCCACCATGTGAGGAACCAGTGCAGTACGAGGAGGTAGTCGACGAAATAGTTGAACGCGATCTACCGACTCCTAAGTGTGTCGATCCTATACTTAGAGTAGTACAACAACCCCCAGTATTAATAGCAAACCAAAACCAGAATGTCGACCAACTGGTGAGGCAGGTTCAAAGGGAAGCAGTGGTTGGGGAACAAAATCTATAAGCCATTATCGAATGAATATTAGTTAGGAATGGAATGAATACTGGCTGCTAGAGGACTACGTGTGTTTCCCCATTGCCAGATTTTGTGTTACAAACAGAGTTACCAAGAGGTTGAAAACTCCAAAAATTCACTAAGTTTGCGTGAGATGTCAAAGAATCCCTTGTCGAACATGTTACCAGATACCAAACAGAATATGGTGATTTAGTAGTAAATGAGGATTTAAGGATGAAATATTTTCCCAATTCCCTCACAAAGAATGCGTTCACTTGGTTTACAACGCTTCCCCCACTGTTGGTCCAAACATAAATCTAGTTAGAGAAATTGTTCCATGAGCAATTCCACATGGGGCAGTCAAAAATAAGCCTAAAATAATTGTTCAGTTTTAAGCGAAAAAGCACTGAGTCAATAGACCAATACCTCAACATGTTTAGACTTCTGAAAGCGCGGTGCTTTACACAAGCCCCTGAACACGAGTTGGTCAAAATGGCTGCAAATGGATTAGAGTATTCTATCAGGAAGAAACTACTAGATACTTAATCTTTAAAAGATGTAGCTCATAGCTATCAAAGTTCGACTGATCAAACGTTTGAAAGTTGAAAATACCAAGCCAAACAAGTATGACAAAAAAGGAAAGGTTTCTTATGTGGCAACTGATGAATGTTCTTCTGACGAAAATGAGTTAGGGGAAGAAACAAAGGTTAATGTGGCTGAAATCCATCTTGGACCTCCTTGTGCGTGTAAACTTTTGAAACCGTCGAACGACAAAAACCCCGTCGAAACCGAAAAGAATGGAAAAGCCATCACCAAGACCTATACTTTTGACATAACTAAATGTGATAAAATATTTGATTTATTAGTAAATTTCAGAATTTTCTTGGTCATAAAACTTCTCAATGTGTTCTTTTCAGGGATTTGGTGCATAAAGCTTTGAAAGATGGTAGGATTCAGTTTGGCGAAAAGCCAAAGATGCAAGTCAACTTTGATCTGTTAAAGGTGGATGAGGCTTTATATTCAGAGCCTCTGGATTACATGATGGTCAAAGTTACTAAGAGCCTCGACAAAGGGATTATAATGATTAGTGAAATAAATATTATGATGGTTAGAAATAATGATAGCTTCGACCTAAAGATGGAAGAGGGATTACATGCAGTGTACCCGCATCCTGAAGAGAGCTTGGCTGACTTTCAAGAAAAATGCAGAGTGAAAGGATCGAAGGCAAAGTTATGCCCAAGATGTAACATTGTGTATGATGAAGAAACAACTGAGAAATACGAAGCTATAAAAAAAGAGGTTCTTAAGCAAGAGAAGCCTCTAGTTCCAAGATTTTTTTTCGATAAAGAAGGAATACCTTGACGCAACGAGGAATACAAAAGATTATTCCAAAAACCTTGTCTGGAAAACTTTCATCCTCCGTAAGACAACCCACAAGAAAAAAGGGTGTAACCAATGAACCAAAAGGGGGAAAAAGGCCAAAGTGGAAGGTAATTATGCATGAAGCTGGGGCCCAAGAAAAGAAAGCTAAGTCGTAGGGTTACCAAGTTTCTCCAAATTATAAGGGGGGAAATCCAATGATGAGGACGCGGTGGACGCGTTATCAGAGGAAAACAAGGCTGCAAATGAGGCTTCTACTTCCCAGTCGAAACCTGTCGCGAGTACTAGTCATGTCGAAAGCACACAACCAGCAGAGGTTACAAAGCACGACGAAACGCCAGTTCACAAAGGGTCCTATTCAAGGTCAAGATTAACTGAAAAATAAAAGATTACTGCTAATCAGAGGTTGGCTATAAGAATATCTCCTTTAGGTGAAAATGATTTGATAGAAATGCAAAGAGTTGGATACACTCCTACACCTAAGTATACTCCTACATCTGAAGTCAAATAAAAGGAAGAACTTGATTATAAATTGTCGCTAGAAGATGATATGATGGATGGTGACTATGATTATGGTGAAGACTTCATCATTAATTGTGGAATTGTGTCAGTTCTGCCTGCAGAATATGACAGGGTCTCTGAGGTATCAGAAAATGAGGAAGATTTCACCTTCGACGAAGCGGATGATGAAAAGCATTTGTGCTACTATGTGATGAACAGTGGCATTATCAAAGATTAGAAGGTTGTGTTTGAGAAATCAATCCCATGGATGTTGTATCATCTTAAACCTTTATTCATAAGGGCTAAGGCATATGGCATGCTAGTGAACAAAGTATCTGTCGATGGCGGAGCCGCTGTAAACCTAATGCCATATGCTTTGTTTAAGAAAACGGGGAAGTGTGGGTTAGATCTTCGACCTCATAACAACTTTTTATCAAACTATGAAGGAAAAACCAGTAGCATACTGGTGTCATTCAGGTTGAATTGGCGGTCAGAACAACAACCAGGTCAACTCTAGTCATGGTCATAAATTCAAAAGTGAACTTCAATTAGTTAATGGGTCGTGAGTGGATCCATGGAATAGGTGCAGTCCTGTCGACTTTGCACCAGAGGATTTCCATTTGGAAGAAAGATGGTGTAGTTGAGAATATAGAAGCTGATCAGAGCTACCACAAAGTCGGCGAGGTTAAAGTTGGAAAGAAGTCTTTCGACTAACATTTGGCGAATTTGGCGCTTTATGGAAATGAAAATTAGACTCCCAATGAAAACTCAAATTTTTTCTAAGTTTGGATCCTGATTATGGTTTTTTGTGGGACTCTGAAGAGGCACCAGAACCTAGGGAGTTTATACCATCTACGGGGTGGCCCGAGGTCGACAAGGATGACCATTTAGCCATAAGGTTTGGCTCGAAATTTGGCCTATGGCTGAACACATCATAAACATTCGGCTTTAGGAGCTGAAAGATGGTTGTCGAAGCCAAAAGAAAGCATTAAGGAAGCGGCCAACAAGGTCTAAAACAACAGCGACAGAAAGCCAGAGGCTAGAATAAGCCTTTGGGGTTTAAACGCCACTCACTAATAGGTGCGAAGACAAGATATATCATAATAAGAACTCGTGTTTATGATTGTACTTCTCATTTTTTAAGTTTCAATAAAAGTTTAAACTAGTTGATATTGATGTTTCGTCTTATTATGATAATGTTGTCCATATCGAACTTACAGAGTCGAATTAGCTAATGGACACTAAGAGCGTTAACTAAGTTTCAAGGTTTGGTTTGTGTTTTCCGACAAAATGATCAATACCAAAACTGGGGGGGGGGGGGGGGGCGATACAAACAAATATTGAAAAAAAAATAGAATTTATGAAAAGCTTTTTTCGTTGATTATTTTGTTAGACACAGAATTGGGGAAACATAATCATAAGAAACCTAGTCGATTATACAGACAAGGAATAATCATAAGGGCAATGTGAAATTTGATGGTAGCCAAATAATGGAAAACTAAAAAATTTAACCATAAGTTTCTCAAAAAAGGGTTACAAATACAAGAGCGGGAAGTCAACCTCAACAAAATATAAAGAGCAATCATAAATATTTTTCAAGCAGGAAAATGAGACTTAAAGTCTTCAAAACGAGCCTTTTCGAAAACAATTCTGTTGTCGAGGCATGCTTTCTTCGTCATTAACCCACTAATCATGTCTTTAATCTTTAAAACTTTTTCACCATGCGCAATGCCTTTCTGAATTTCTTCACCAATCTTGTTTTGACTTGGGAGCGTTTCAGCTGAATCCAATAGGGCCTTCGAGCCTTCAGCGTCAGATAGTTTCTTCTAGAGATCAGATATTTGGGTTTTGTAGGAAGAAATATGCTGAGCTAAGGCAGAGCGTTTATTGGCATGTGATTGGTTTTTAGATTTGAAGGCAGTCAATTTCTTTTCACAAGCTTTACTGAGATTCGACGCAGCTTACATGTCGGTATTGATAGCCTGGAGTTGCTTGTCGATTTTTTTGCTCAAAGAGAGATCAAGATAGCTTGGAGGAAGAATGCCTCGAAATCAATAAAGTACTGAACCCAAGCCTCAGGGATTGTATGCTAAGAGATCTCATCGAATAATTTGAAAATTTCATCCACCAAATCACTCTCATCGACAGCGACAGAGAGGAAGTCACCATTGACCAGGTACGCTTTTAACTGTTGCAATTTGAGAGTCACATTAGAGTCAACATCAACAACAAAAGAAATTTAAGAAACAGGGATGGCAGGTTCTTGTCAGAGCTTTTAAAGTCTCCACAAAGTCTCAGTTGGATGCTTTTATTTCATTGCAAGAGTTTTTGCTTGGCTTAAGGAGAAATTGGAACTAGTATCTTGCAGGATGTAAAACTGAGAATTGACAAAAGTAGAGTGTACCAAATCATCTCCAGTAGGAGCTTATTGTCTAGGATTTTCCTGAAGAGGAGCATTATCAGTAGCAGGCTCTTTATTGGTTTCATTGTTTCCCTCACTGGTGTGGGAAGTCAAACAATGGTTGAAACCATCAAGCAGAGTCGAGTGAGAGGTGATGTCGATCAAGGGATCATTCCTAGTTTCCAAGGCGTCATCATATCTGGATGAAGTGGCTTCAACAGAGGGGGTAGTTCCAACCACTTCCTAATGAACTTGTGCCTGAAAATAGTACAAGAGTTAAATAAGATTTTATTCTCGTAAGAAGAAATGGTGTAAGAAATAAATACCTCTTTGGTGGGTTGGACGCTTTATTCTTTTTCAATTGGAATTGTTGGAGTTGGTTGTCGAGGAGTTGAAGTTTCCTCTTGATCATGGGTAGGAGAAGGAGGAACCTCAACACCAACAATTTTAGTCTTTAAGGTGTTGGCTTTGAGAATAATTCTCTTGAGTCTTTTACGCCCTTTGGGCTTGGTAGGAGTAAATGCTTTGTATGAGGAAAAAATTTGGGAACATCACTATGGTCGCAGTCGTCTGGGAAAATAGAAGGTTATGGCTTCCTTGCAGAAACCTAGTAGTACAGGAAAGGTTTCAGGTGTTAATCTACACCTATATGAAAGAAATTATGAAAGAAGTATATATGTACCTGGATAGTCGAAACTTTGGCTTTCTTTAGAGGCGCGGTGGCAACATTTTTTGCGGTCGAAGAGCGTTTTCGCCCCTGAAAACAATAGAATAAGATTACAAAGGTCTTGTCAAGATAATAGAAAAGTAGAGGAAGGTGAAGGTACCTTGGTAGTTTGAGCTTCAACAACATCAAGATTGTGCTGCTAGTCAGCAGGTGGAACATCTGGAATGACATCAATATAAGGTCGACTGGCTTCTCAGGCCTTAAAGGCATCCATTAATGTCTGCAAAAAGGCACTAGCAGAAAAATACTTTGTCTGGTACTGAGACCACCAATTTTAAAACTCTTTGATGTAAAAGAAGGAAGGTTTAAACTTGAACACAAGAAGTTCAAGATGTAGAGAGTTTCTCGCATAGTGGAGACATTCCTTGTATTCTTCATCATCCAATTATCATCTAAACCAAGGGATATCTTGAGGATGGTATATCGGAGATTTTTGCATCATTTGGCTAATACCAAACTGCCGGGAAACCAGATTCGGCTGGTACGTCACAAAGTCATAACCTTTGGATTTGGTGTTAATGCGAGAGGACAAGAATGTAGGAATCAAAAATGCTCTTCACATAGTTTTTGATTTAGCAACCTTTGTAGGGCCAACTCCAGGAAAAGGATCCTTAAACCAAGTAGAGCCAACAGTTCTCCTTACAAAGGGAGCCATAGGCACGACAAAGGAAGAATTTTCTATGAATAAATTAATATACTTCACAAAAACATAACTAGTCCCTCAATAGGTCTGGTCACCAGGGAGTGTTCAGCAACCTCTGATAGAGGAGAAGCCATTCGATGCTCAAAAGTAGCATTCAACCAATGTTGCAAAAGTCAAAATGGCCCTGAGAGAGAAGGTACCTTAGGATTTTCATAAAATGTTTTGAAATGGTACCGCAAAAGTGATACGGTGGCTAGAACTGGGACTGTTTTGAAATGCTGGTTTGCGTTTTGCGTTTGTGTTCACAAAATGTCGCGGTAAGCAAGAGTCACCACCGACTTTTATTTTATCCAACAAGGAAAGGAAAAAAAGTACAGAAAAATTCCTTTTTCGAGATATTTCTGAGTACGGGGGGTAGATTATAGAAAGGGAAGGTATTAGCACCCTTTCTATCCGTAGTTACCTACGGGCTCTTAGGTACTTGCTCATCGTTTTCAAAATTGTTTTCTTTGTGTTTGTGGGCTTTGAAAAAATTTTGTTTTGACTTCGATTTAACTCTTGCTTCTGTCTTCAAGAGTGTAATGAAGTGTTTTTGAAAACATTGTTTGTAAGGGAGTGTAAGTGTGAAAAATTTTATTTTGATTGAGCAAGTACTTAAGAACTAATCTACCTACTCGAAAAAATAATTGTTCTGTATTCGTTTCCTTTAGACAGCGCTATCCCACTATTAGTGAGTAGGTAGCACCGTCGTTGGAGTTTTGAGGGTCAATTCGAAAAGGGACGTACGGTCACTAAAGCAATGTTAGGACGCCTTAGTAGTAACCCTAATGTCCTAGATCAATTATCCAAGGCAACAATATCCGAGGCAACTTTTCCGAGGCAACCTTGATCTTTGGTCAAAAGGACGACCACTAAAGCATCCTATACTCAATGACCTTTTACCGAAGGCAACCCAGTGGGAGTGTACCCTAGGAGTGCGCATGTGCGAGTGATTCAATTTCAGATTATTTTATCTTTACACATTTAGGGTGATCTAATTGTTTTAAAATTAGTCATACATTCTTGTCATGCATCCTATTATAAAATATCTAACAGTTAATATTTTGCAGAATTTAAATTGCGGAAATTAAACTAAGCTATTACAAGGCTTCGGGTATTTACATAGCCAAAAATAAACCCTTTGAAAAATAAAGCGGTAAAATTAAATAAACGTCCTAATTTAAATTATTACAAACCGTGAGCAGATACAATAATATGGTAAATAATAAAAATAAAGCGCACGAGAAAATTAGAACGAATGCGAACTAGGGTTTTGACCCTTCTATCTTGATTAAAAAAAAGAAAATGTTTTTGTTGTTTTTAATATTTTTTTAAAGAAAAGAAGATTAGGTTTTAAAAAATAAATGCTAAATTAATTAGTTATTAAATTAATTAATGAAAATAATTAAATGACATATTTTTTGGGTTTTTGTTATTTTAGGAAAGAAATAAAATAATTAAGTTTGTAATAAAACCTATTTATTCTAATTAATTTTAATTATGTAAAAAGAAATTAAAGTTGTCTAAAATTAATAACCTAATTAAATTAATTACCTTTTTTAATAAAAATAAATATCTTGAATTTAATTGGATAAAAAAATATTTTTGTGATTTTTGATAAAAAGGAAAATAATTCTTTGGTTAGTAAAATAAATAATAAAATTAAATAAAATAAATATAAAAGAGTTAGAGAAAAGCAAACTGGGCCTGCAATGTGGGGGTGTAAAGAGCATTTTCCTAGGCCCATTTGAATGAGACCTGTTTGACCTTTGTGATCATGTACTGCGCGCTTGACTTGGCTCATGATGCACCTTCAGATGATGGCCATCAGATTTGGCCATCTGACACTTGGCTGGCCAGATTGGGAGGATGCATGGTAGTCGTTGGCTTCATGTGCATACTGAATCGCTTGTGAGAAAATATGAAAATAACAAATGCTGGAGGCAGGGGTCGAACCCCTGACCTCCAGCCTTCCAATGCCTTAAGCGCTTATCTGGCTACCACTGCGTCACTTTGTTTTTGTTGTACAGTAATGAAATAATAATAATAATAATATGTAAAACAAAGAAATATTAGAAAGTTAAAACACGCGCGCTGAACATTTGAATGGGCCAATGGAACGATGACAACTGGTCATCTTCTTCCCCTCTCCGTGGGTAAAACTCCCAGACTTTTACCTACGGACGCTTGTCCGTAACTATAAGCGATGCTCGTTCAAAAATCCTCCATGGGCCATATAAATGAAACCTAACGCCATGGTTGAGTTCGTCTCGTCCTCCTGAGCATGATAGTACCACTTACGAAGGCTGATTTTTCCTGTAAACGAAATCCCTAATTCAGAGTTATAAACCCTAACAATGGTGAATTACAGTATAGGCCATATAAATGCAATTAAACCATACAAAAAGCTTGCATATGTCTCATAGATCAAGAATATGTGATTAATTCAATCTAACAATGCATAAATCATGTTATTCGAATTCAAGAACAAGGCTATGTCGTGAGCGACTTACAGAGCTTTTTGGGGCTTGAAAATGCTTGGTTTCAATGGTTCTGGCTTGCTGGGAACCTCGGGAAGGGATTGAGATGGATGGAAAGCCTTGAGGATGCCTCTAAGTGCAAATTCGATCTACCACTTTTCTATATTTTTTTCAATGTTGCTTTGCTGGATGCGCTTGCTTCCAACCTCCTTTTTGAATCTGCACGCACTCTATATGTACCAAGCAATGTATTAGGGTTGACAAGCTGTATTCAATCTTCCTCCTTCAATGATTTGGATTGTGATTTGATACACTTTGAAAACTTTCCAAAATTGGTCTAAATCCAATCTTTTTGTGCACACATACCTTGATACGAGTTTGAATGACTTGCTAGCTGTAATTGGAACCTGAAACAAGCACAAAATCTCTTACTTTCAATATTTTGGATTTTATTTGATTTGTTTTGATTTAAATTGAATTAATTCAAATAAAAATCAAAATAAATAATAAAAATAAGATATGGACAAGTGGAAAAGGCTAGAGCTCGTGGGCTATGTTTCCAACTCAAAACAAGTGATAAAGATTGGGCTCATTTGGCAAAATTTGAACTTTTAGGGATAGTTGACTTTTGGCAATTTTGCAAAAAAGGTCAACTTCACCAATGCATAACTTCCTCAATTTTGACTCTTTGGAAGTGTTCTTGGATTTTTTAGAAAGCTTGAGACGTCCTCTAAGAAACCATTATGGTCTCATCTCATTTCGATATTCCATGCTCATATATGAAGCTTTGACAAAAAAGAGGTTTTTGTTGACTTTTCAAAATGACCTATAATGTCCAAATTCATAACTTCTTGTGAGTGCATATTTTGAACTTGGGAGATGAAGATTGATTATAGAGCATGGAATCCTCTTCAAGATGATCTTTAGATGGGTCATTTCTCATAAAGTATGAGAAAGTTATGCTTGGTCAAAGTTGAGTTGACTTTTCCTGCAAAACCCTAATTTAGCAACTTTTGAGTCTTGATGAATTATGAGCAATGCTTGATGAATCATGATCAACCCTTGATCAAATGATGAAAAATACTTCAAAATGAGGATGTTGACCAAAAATCTTGAAGTTTGACTGTATGTAGGCCACAGTTGACTTTTGCCCTAGCATAGTCGATTTTCAGGCCTTTGAGAAATATTGGACCCACAATTGACTTTTTACTTCCTTTTTTGGGATATTCAACTCTCAATTAAAATATATAAGCCTTTAGAGGGAGGATGACAAAAACGATACCACAATCTCATATAGTGTGCTCTTGAACAGACCTTGCTGACGATGTACAAGCATTGTTTCAAATCCTAAATAGTGGAGTTATAAGGAATATAATCCCTAGTCAACCCCTTTGAGCCTAAGAAGTAGGAGTTTTCTTTTTCACAAATTGAAATCTTTAATCATAACCTGGGGTAGGGTAGTTTCTCATTTAATTCAAATACACAAGCATTCACTTTGTACACAATAGGTGATATAAAAGATATCCTCCCGAAGCAAAAGTCGGTGATGGTTTCGGGTAATCATTAAAATAAGAAGGCAATATCTCTCAAAAGAAAAGCCTGCTAAGTCAAAATCTATGAAGGAGACTTAAGGAAAAAATAAGGGCATCCCGCTGACAGTAATCACAGAAGAAATAGTTCAGGCAAAAGGTAGGGATAATAAAATCAAAAGAAAAAGAGGTCGCTAGAAATCCTCAACAAAAAAATATATTACAAAAAAAATTATGACTTCCTTATCAAACAAACTTTCAGTATCTGAACCATCACTAGAATATCATGGCAAAGATTCCAGACTCAATTGGAATCTAAATGCATAATTAACTGAGTATAGGACTGAAGAATATTATAGAGAACAGGTGGGTACAAATAAATTTCGAGCCTTTATCCTTTGTTTCTTAAACCGTAAACCAGGCCACGCTACAACCCTTAAAAGTCCTAGCTGAAGCATGGGTTAGTTCGGAAGCATATTATTACAAAAGGTATTCTGACTCCTGTAAGATTTACTATAAATCCTGAGTTGACTTCATATTCTTACAAAATTCTATTTTTTACTAAAAATGCATTTTCAAAACTTTAAGACAGACATAAGCTTTGCATTTTTAAAATGTCATTGTTTGCATATGACAAATTGTTCGACAGTAGAGAAATTTGCACAACGAATATTTAATGAACGGAAATCCTCTCAATGAACAGAATCACCTCAGATGAAAAGACATTTCCAGTAACATGCCTTTCATAATCCAGGGGCATGACATGGTGCCTAACTGATTTAGGGAAGTCAAGTCAAGATTCAAAGAATCTTTCAAAAGTGTCGAATAGCCAGGGGGAGATCTCCATCTGAAGCACTTGGGGCATTGAACATGAGTTCCAACAAAGAGCTGTGTACGATGAAGAAAACATTTTCTCGAAGTGCTACAACACTTACTACTATAGACAGTGACAATTCTCTGCACCCTGTGAACGCGAACATAGTCGAAAAATACTATGCATGAAAAAAAATACTCGCTAGGTTGAATGGCCTAGGAAACAATAAGGGCATTCCAGCGAACCAAAAGAGTTTGGGAAAAATTTAGGGATATATAAATAAAACTGTACACCCGACAAGTCGAAAACCTGAAAAGGCAGCTTAGACAAAAAAGGGTATCTTGGTGGACTGAAAATATGAAAGGACAGTCCAGGAAAAAGTTAGGGATTAAAGCGTATGACTATGTCCTGTCATCTCGTTACTTGTCTATCAGTAGAAGACTTATCACCCTGATCAGCATTCACCAAGGGCTCTATAAGTAGAGGTATGTTCAAGTCTCCACGGATCCCCACAGAGTCACTTCCATGAGATTATCCACACAGATTAATCTTCACAAGTTCATACATTCCCCGCAATTGCCATGGCAGATCACCCTGGTTGCTAAAGGAATATCACCAACTTACGGAGTTCCAATCAGTATAGTTCATGGAGTTTCTCTTCCCCATCTGAGCTTATTCCTCCAAGGTTGTAAAACCCCCTTTCAGACTTCTGTTTTCCAGCAGAGTTCATTTCCTTAATAAGGGTGTTTCCTCAACAAAAGTATTACCCCAACAGGGTTTATTTCTCTAATAGATTATCATATTCTAGATACAGTTTAGATACAATCTAGATATAGATTCATTCTGACACTCATTCTAGATTCTCTTCTAGATATAGTTCATATATAATCTAGATATAGATTCATTCTGACAGTCATTTCAGGATCTCTTCTAGATACAGTGCAGATACATTTAAGATACAGATTCATTCGGACACTCGTTCCAGATCCATTTCTAGATATAGTTTAGATACAGTCTAAATACATATTCATTCTGACACTCATTCCAGATCCATTACTTGATATAGTTCAGATACAGTCTAAATATAATTTCACTCTGATACTCATTTTGTACATCTTCCAGATACAGTTCAGATATGATCAAGATACAGATTCATTCTAATACTCATTCAGTACATCTTTCAAATAGGGTTTAGATACAGTCTAAATATGGATATTATTCTGATACCCATTCAATACATCTTCAGATACAATCAAGGCATAGATTTATTCTGACACTATTCTAGATTCTCTTCTAGATATAGTTCAGATACAATCTAGGTATAGATTTATTCTGACACTCATTCCAGGCTCTCTTCTAGATACAGTGCATATACAATCAAGATACATATTCATTATGGCACTCATTCCAGATTTCTCTTCCAGATACAATACAGATACAATCAAGATGCAGATTCATTATGATACTCATTCAGTACACCAAGATACAGTTCATATACGATCAAGATGCATATTCATTCTAATACTCATTCAGTATATCTTTCAGATACGGTTCAGATACAGTCCAGATGTGGATATCATTCTGATACTTATTCAATACATCTTTAGATACAATCAAGGTATAAATTTATTCTGACACTCCCCAACTTGAGTATGCTTTACCATAAATCACCGGCTAAAATCATCTCCCCAGTGAAGTTTCCACTATCCCCAGAGAGTTGCTACTGAATCTAAAATTGGTCCAAATATCAGTCAACTTTATCCTCCTCAGACAAGCCAGAAGGTTTTCCACCTATTTTATCCCCAGTCAGGGTGTAAAATCCCCATTAGAGCAATGAACAACCAATGTTATTGAACTCTTTTCCCCAAGCAGGAATTAACATTCTCCAGCAGAATTTCCTCAAGCAAAAAGTATAAATCAATGTTCCCTAGCGGATTTTCCTCAAATAATAAAGCAGGAGTCCCTAGCATAAATAATCCCCAGAAGATCGAAGATACATATACTCTTCATCCCCAGCGACAGTCAGGGATTTATTTTCCCCAGACAAAGACGCTGCTCAAACTCATAAATGCACTTCAATAATATTCCAAATTCATACATCATTTACAAAATATCATAACATATGCATACGAAACACATATAGCACAATCTCATTTATTTTGAGAACATCATTACGCAATGCATTTCATAGATCATGATGTTGCATGCAACTAACTCTTTACCTTTTTAGAAAATACCAGTCAACATAAAAATATCATCAACCTCTTACATGGCCTGACAGTCTTCTCAAAGGCTACATTTGATGAAGAGATATTTCAGTAGTTTCCTCGGAAGGTCACTCTCAAAAATACCTCTTCTGGTATGGGTTCATCTCTTCCAGTTAATGACAGGCGAGACCTCTTCTGGTATGGGTTCATCCCTTCCCGTTAATAATAGGCGAAAGACCTCTTATGGTATGGATTTATTCTTCTAGTTAATAACAGGCGAAAGACCTCTTCTAGTATGGGTTCGTCTCTTCCAGTTTATGACAGGCGAAAGACCTCTTCTGGTATGGGTTCATCTCTTCCAGTTAATGACATGCGAAAGACCTATTCTGGTATGGGTTCATCTCTTCCAGTTAATAGCAGGCGAAAGACCTCTTCTGGTATGGGTTCATCTCTTCCAGTTAATGACAGGAGAAAGACCTCTTCTGGTATGGGTTCATCTCTTCCAGTTAATAACAGGAGAAAGACCTCTTCTGGTATGGGTTCATCTCTTCCAGTTAATGACATATGAAAGACCTCTTCTGAAATGGGTTCATCTCTTCCAATTAATGATAGGCGAAAGTCCTTTTCTGGTATGGTTTCATCACTTCCAGTTAATAACAGGCGAAAGACCTCTTCTGGTATGGGTTCATCTCTTCCAGTTAATGATAGGTGAAAGACCTCTTCTGGTATAGGTTCATCTCTTCTAGTTAATGATAGGCGAAATACCTCTTTTGGTATGGGTTCATCTCTTCTAGTTAATGACAGTTGAAAGACCTATTTTGGTATGGGTTCATCTCTTCTAGTTAATAACATGCGAAAGACCTCTTCTAGTATGGGTTCATCTCTTCCAGTTAATGATAGGCGAAAGACCTCTTCTATTGTAAATTTATTTCTTCCAGTAAAAAAATAGGCAAAAGACCTCTTTTGGTTCAGATTAAATCGACCATAGATTCATTATGATACTTCTTCCAGTTGAAGTCAACAGTTACCTTGGATGGCATCTATAAGCCCATCTCCGATGATTCTCCATCACCTCTCCAAAGCGCATCTATAAGCCCATTCTTGATACAATCAACCAACATCACTAACACTTGCACAAGTGAGTGCATATTTATGGGAACTTAAGTGTTCAATCATCTTCTACCTTCAAGTCACGAATGGCTGATGAGCCAATATAACTCTTCAAATTTAAGAAGATTGAACAGGGGAAGTTGTTGTACCCCAAAATTTTCCCTCACATTTTTATTCAAGGCATTCTTCTAAGGCTTCTCAGACACTTAAAACACTCAAGGGTTGACTAGTCAAGATGCTCCTCCTAAACCAAAGGCCTACAACTAGGGTTTGGAGTTTCTCAAGGAAATTTGGATTGCAAAGGTCTCAAGTGGCTTCATGGTTCTTCATAAGTCCTAAATGTTGTACCCTAAACTTAGCCCCTAACTTTTTCAGTCCCATTTTCATACCATATTTTGTCATTCAGTCACAATCATTAATAAATAGCTTCATTCATCACATTTGCATCCTATCTTTAAGTTTGCTCTTGTGTTATTGACTAACTTCTAATTAAAATACAAAAAAAATTTGTCTTTGTCTTTGCATATTTGTGTTTTGTAGGTACCGAGTCGAAGCATATGGCAAATAAGGTTTTCCGGTATTATTTCCCTAAAATGTCTATTTGCAGAGAAAAAGAATTAAAAAAATTTCATTTTTTTCACTGTACAATTGATGTCTCCTAGAGTGCAATCGATTGCACAAAGTGCATTTTGCGCCATTTTTGAAAAATACACTGTGCAAATCGATTTGCACTGTAGTGCAATCGATTGCACAGCGTGAAAATTTTAAAAAAAAACAGCATTTCAAGCTTGTCAAATTTTGGCTCCAATTTTCCTCTAATTTTTGAAAGAATTATCATTAATTCAAATTTTGGATCCAAGAATCAATTACCAAATTACCATTAATCCCAATCCAAAACTCTATAAATAGAGCCCTCATTTCATTCAAATTTCAAGCTTTTGATAGCCAAAATCACTTTGCTAAAAAATCTCTCAATTCTCTCCATCTACCAAATTCACTCAAAGCTCCATTTTCAAGAAAAGTTAGCAAGCTTTGCATTGAAGCTTACTAATCTTTGAGCTAAACCTTCATCCAAACACTTTTTTTTCATCAATTCTTTATATCCAAGCTTGGCAATTGATTCTTGTGGTTGAATTGAAGCAAATTCTTGAAGTTGTGTTGATAATTCTCTAGATCTACCTTTGGTAAGTTGGATAATTCATCTTTCACAATGTGATCTCTTGGTGATCTTTGGGATTGATTCATTGATAATTTTTTTGTGATTCCATTAGTGCTATTTTCTCATAATTTGATGGAATTTTCGTGCTCAATTGAATCCATGATCATAAGGTGTTTGATGGAAAGTTTGAATAAGAATTTGGCCTTTTAAAATGTTGTTTTGTTGTCTATAACAGCGTGCAATCGATTGTTGTAACAGTGCAATCGATTGCACTAAGTGAAATTTGCTCAAATTTTTGAAAACTTCACTGTGCAAATCGATTTACACAGTAGTGCAATCAATTTGCAGAGACAGGATGCATTTTTTGCCTTGTTTTGGGGCAGCTTTGATCCAAAATGCTTTTTCTACTCACTCCTTTTGATTGTTGGTTTGGATTGCAATTTTAAACGTCCAATTTCTCTTTAAATTCAATTGACTTTGTGATGTATATGAAGTTGGATAAATGTTCATCAATTCAAATATACCTAAGAGTGAATTATTTAATTCATTTTTGGTGCTTTGGATTATTGATATGTTTAGTGATTTAATCCATCTAGAGAAGTGGTTGAATTTAAAGATGAAAGAATTTTGAGATGGTGATCCAAATTAGCTTATCATTCCCCTCCCTCTTCATCTTATCCCTTTCTTTTTTAATTGTGCTACATGTTAAGGGATGATGATCTCTATATCATTTATCCAAACATGAAGTACATAGATTGCTATTGACCAGCCTCAAAATAGGTGTGACTTCTACATAAGTCCACTTACGATTGCTTAACATAGCGCTAAATTTTGTCCCGATTCGAATAAATGATCATTCGTGGCCCAAACCTATGTTTGCAAGCCCAAGTATGTTAATTTGATCTTTTTTATCCAATAACCTTGAGATTCATTGTGTGGAGGCTTTGGTTCTATCAATCCTTAATGAATCTATATCACTTTTGGTCAACGTGGATCACTTAAACATCGTTGATCCCTAAATGTTACTTTTGAGGATTCTAAAATAGATGATATACTTGACAAAAAGGAAATGCAACTTGTTTTGTGGAGGCTTTGGTTCTACCAATCCTCTAATGAGTTCCAAATGTAAGTTTTAAGATGGTCATCCAACTAACCACTAATTTCTAACAATTGACTTTATTTTATGATTTTATTTTATGCTCTTTACTTTATGTACCATTTACTTTAAGCATTTACATTTCATGCTATTTTCATCTTAGCTCACTTGAGCATTTACTTTTATGTCAATTTTATTTTTCTCACTTGAGCTTTTCTTTTCCTTTTAAAGACACTTAATAATCAACATGAACTATAAAAAGCATTAATGATACTTGGACTACTTTGTTACTATCCTTGGCATTGTGGAGTGGTGGACTTCTTGGACTTAGGATTAGAGACCTTGGATTATGTTGGAGACCTTGTGACCTTAATGGATATTTTTTCTGGAGCTCTTGAGGTTTACCTCCAGACATTGGGTTGTTTGTTTTTTTTATGTGCAGGTTATTGTGATTACATACTTTGTTTGTAATCTGGAATTCACCCGTATACAATTGTTACTCTGCCCAACTTTTTTCGAAGACTTGATACACTTGAAGTTTGGTCTTCTCAAGAGGTCTAGTATCTTTGCTTGCTTGGTTTCACTCCAAAGAATGGGAATTCTATCTTGACCCATAATGTCAAGTGTTGGCTTTGTGTTGGTTAGACGGTTCTCTTCCTTAGCTTTTACCTTATGCTTTAGGATAGTCCCTTCATCTCCTCCCATCTTCTTTAATTTTCAAAACCTTCTCATCTTCTTTCAAAATCTTCTTTGTTTATAAAATCGAATAGCTTTCATAATAAACCTCGACTTTATCGAGTGCTTTTTATTTTTAAACTTATCTTCTTTAAACAAACTTCAATACATTTAATCATACTTTGACATCTTTCAAAATTAACAAAAACACGTCAACTCATTCAAACTCTTTTGTGCGCTCGAGCACCTTTTACATTCAAACCATTTTTTCAAGGTGAGACATGATTCATTGATAGTCGAGAAACATTCTCCTATCCTCATGGTTATAAAGGTGTCGACTTTTCCACTTGAGTGCTAGAGGCGTTCTCAAACCCTCACTCTTGCTGATGCAGGGTCGTCCTTTCTCACACCTTGTGGGCGTTAGTCGAGATTTCTCTCCTAACAATGACGACTTGTCTCCTTGTTTAAAATCAATCAACAGACAAGTCTTTTCTAGCCAAACTACGGTGCTCTGACTTTCCCATTGCACGAGGGAGTATGTAGGCACTAAGTCTTACGACCCAAGGCAAGCAAAAAAAATAATAAAAAACATTTCATTTTCTTTTGTTTACAAATAAACATTCATTATTTTCCTTTAGCAAGTAAACCTTTACATAAAACTCCTTTTAAAAGAAACCAAACAAAGTGGATCATGCGAAGTACCGTAGATGCTTAGGATGCTAATACATTCCCTTTGCATAACCGACCCCCGTACCTCAATCTCTGATCTTTTTGGGTTTTGTTCACTTTTTTCCCATTTCCCTTTGGAAACAATAAAGTGTGGTGGCGACTTCATTGTTTTGAGTTAAGTCAATTGATGGCTTAATATTAAATATTTACCCCTACATTTCTTTACATATCATCACTGTCGCAATTGAGCACAAGAAAAGTGGTGACACTAAACAAGGTTCATGTCAAGTTTTAAGACCTACATCACAAGTTTGCTCAGTCAATGGCTCAAATGTTTGAAAATCAACTATATTGGTCAAAAAGTCAACATATAGTCAAACTTCAAGATTTTTGGTCAACATCAACATTTTGAAGTGATGTTCATCATTTGATCAAGGATTGATCATGATTCCTCAAGAAAAGTCCTCAGATCATCAAAAGTCAAGAATTGTCAAATTAGGGTTTCCTTAGGAGAAGTCATCTGAACTTTGACCAGGAATAACTTTCACATGCTTCATCAAATTTTCAATAACCAAATCCCATTTCTAAGAAAATTCAATTCTCTACAACTTTGCTTTTATTCTCAAGTCAAAAAAGTGCTTCATTTGGAAGATATGATCTCATACATTATAGGTCATTTTCAAAAGTCAACAAAAGACACTTTTTGTCAAGGATACTTACTTCAAGATAATGTCTTAAAAAGCAATAATTATAAACATAGAGATTGTATAGCACATCTTGGGCTTTCCAAAAAGTCAAATATCATCTTCAAAAGATGAAAATTGAGCAAGTTGTGAGTTGCACAAGTTGGGCAATTTTTAAGAAATGCATGAAATGCTAAGTGTGCAAACTTGAAATTTTGGACTTGTGACCTAACCTTTTGAACTTCAAACATGTCCATGACCTTGAAAAAGACTCCTAAACTCACTCTTACCTTGTCTTGTATTTTATTGTTATTTTATTTATATTTATTTTGTTTTTATTCAAATAAATCAAAAATAAATTAAATAAAATCACAAAAATCATGGGCTATGCATATGGGCTGGATTTGATCAATTTTGAAGCCCATTAATTCGTGCAAGATACACACAAATGGTTCAGGTTCATTTCACATTCAAAAAGGGCAAGAATCACTCAAAAATGGCAACTTCTTAATGTGTTTTATTCTTGTCTCAAAGGCCATGAATGCTTTGTTCCTTGCCATACATGTTCACCCCTCTCTTACCTTTATATAAATACACAAGCTTAAGATCACAAAGGGACACAAAATTCTTGCACATAAAACCTTCTTAAAATTCTCTAAAAAATCAAAAAGTTGGTAAAAATCGTGTCTCACTTTCCAGCCCATACCAATCCAAACCAGTGATCAAACATTAACCCTGAGTTTCCTAGGAGTTCTCCAAAGCCCAGGTTCAAGCCTCACACGTCCCAGATCCTCCTCATAAGCCTCCTACGGTCTTGGTAAAATTTAGATTTTCAAACTCTCTGAATATGTGATTTAAATCAGTTTTATGCATGCATTCATATTGCTATTGATGTTTTGAGTAAATCTAACAGGTTCGATCCAGTTACAAGGCATTTTGTATTTTTCTTGTTTTTATCTTTTCATATTCAATGCTAGGCAGATTTGTACATGCATCATACACCTCCAATTCCTAACCATTAGATCTCATCGAGCATGATCTGAATGCCTCAAGTGCACACCTCACAGTGCGCCTTCAAGGAGCCTCTCTCATCTGAGCCAACGCAGACTCCTGGGCTCATTAGTTGTGGGCCTAAGGATTCTTTTTTTTCCACCCGTCTAACCCCTTTGTGCAGCGAGGCCCATTTACATTTTTTTAGTATTATTTGTTTTGCTTAATCAACATTGTTTTTTAATCAGTTTCCTTTAATCAATAAATATCAAAAAACCATAAAAATATATTTTAAGTTTTTTTATTATTAATTAAATTATTTTTGTTAATTTTAGTTAACTATTTAATCATTTTTTTAATCTAATTAGAATTAGGTTTCCATTAATTTAATTATTATTTTTCTTAAACAAAAACAACAAAAACATTTTGCTAAACCTTTAATCTTTTATGGTTTTTCATCCTTTCCTGTTTCATCTCTGCGCGTTATTTATTTCTTGAGCATTTTTATTTTCATGAACAATTATGTAATTGTTGAAGAAATGTAATAGTTAAAATTAGGACTCTTTACATTTTTATTTCCCCATTTTGGTTTGTATTCCCCCCATCCCGAAGTGATGTAATAGCTTAGACTTTACTTTCCTCATTTTTATTTTTCTGCCCTATGTATATATTTAACTACTAGATGTATGCTTAATATGATTGCATGATAAGACTTAAAAACAAATGCTAGAAAACCTAACACTCAAGATAAACATAACTGAAACACAACACACTCGCACACGCGTACCTCTAAGGTACCTCCACTTGTTGCTTTCGGAAAAACAAACAGTCATGTCCCTCGAACCTGGTAAACTTTAGCAAAGACCCTCGGTTAAAAGATCATAGTCCCTCGATGACCCTTTGATTCTACCTTCGGTAAACGATCTAGTCCCTTACGATAAAATTTCTAAAGTTCCCTACGAGTTGCCTTTATGACTGTACGATAACCCTCGCTTGTCCCTCAAAACATCCAACGATAGGGCTACCTACTAACCAATAGTAAGATAGCATTGTCTAAAGGAAAATAGGAAAAAGAACAAAGACCATTAGAGTAGGTAGACCGCTTGTAGTTGCTTGCTCACAAAAACAAACAAAATAATTTTTCACATATACACAAACTCTTTTCCTAAATATTTTCAAAGACACGAAACACTTTGTATACGTTCTCAACAATACGAGAAACATTACAAAGTTCTCCTCACTAAGGCGTCTTTCCAAAAATATTTTCAAATACACTTACACAAAATGCATTTATCAAAGTGAGCTAGTAACTAAGAGGCCGTAGATAAATACGGATGGAAAGGGTGCTAATACCTTCTCGTTCCATAACCTACCCCCCGAACTCAAAATATTTTAAAAAGGTCTTTCATGTTCTTTTCACTCTTTCCTTTGTTGGATAAAAGAAAAGTCGGTGGCGACTCTTGCTAACGGCAACATTTGCAATCAAAACACAAAACAAGTAAAGTCAGTTCTCCCACCGTATTACAATGGCGCCAAGCCTTTGCAATCTCCTCCTTAGCTTTATTATGATCTTCTCCCTCTTTGAGAAATAAACCACTCAAATGAATACTATTTGGCTTATCTCTCATTGGATATCCAAGTTGTCATCGTGCAAGAACGAGATTGTGGTTGATTCCTCCCTTTGTACCAAGAAGAGGTACATTGGGGAAACTACCACAACTATCGACAATCTCCATATCATGGTAAGCCCGGTGATACCAAACAATATCTGAATAAGTGAGGGCCATAATCTTTGGATCCTAACGAGGTTCCTTCTTGATATCCCAGAAAGCATCGGCCCGAGGTAAGTGAGAAATAAACCACTGATACAAGAAAGGCGTGCAGCAAATGATCATCCTCCATGATAAGAATCCCGAAGATGAATGGAGTAACAGAAAAATTAGGGTTTCAGAAGCTTAGGGTTTCAGAAGCTCTAAATTGGGGTTTCCTTCATATGGAAAAATTGGATCTCAAGACTTACGCCATTAAACTCAGAAGCTTCATACGAACACAACCATTACCTCGCGCTCAATTTATGATAAACTATGTACTAATCGCTATTTTCTAGCATTTGTTTTTGTGGGGGTTTAAAACCCCCGCTATTTGCTTTTATTTACAGGAAAAAAGGAAGAAGACGCTGAGTTGTTGGAACGTGATTGGATGGTTTGAATGATTGGCGCATTTTTTAATTGTTCAGCATAATACTCTTTTTTCACATATATTATTCATGCTCCATTTAATTGACAAAGAGACTCAATGGCTCAGTTGGTTGGTGTGTTGTCCTACAGGCATTGGGACCTGGGTTCGATTCCCAGGTCCCCCATATTCTCAATAATTTTTGTTGTAGCATGTTCCTATGCAATTCCTCTCCAGTGGTCCACCATATGCGCATATGCTTGTGCCTGCCAAGTGTCCAGGAGCTTCAATCTAATGGTCAAAATGTGGAGACTACCATACACGTTCAGTCAACCACAAGCATGTGATCCTGGAAAGTCAAAAGGGCTTGGAATCTGTTGGGCCAAACTGCTTCCAATACACCTCCAAAAGGGCCAGACACCCCCATGGTTTGCATCATATTTTCTAATTTCCTTTTCTTTTCTTCTTTTTATTTTAATTGTTTCTTTGTTCTATTTAATTCACAAAAATAATTTTTATAATAAAACCAGAAAAAATCAAAATCAAAAACATGTTATATTTTATTAATATTAATTTCCCTATTATTTTTGTAAATAAACTTTAAACAATTAATTAGATTAATTTAGGTTTCAAAACTTTAATATTTTTCTTAACAAATTAAAACGTGTAGAAATTAGGGTTTTTTAGCATTTTTATTCCTTTTTTTAATAAATAAATTTTTCTTATTATCATTATTATTAATTAATTTATTTTGTAAATACCCATGTAATTAATTAATTAGTGTAAATTAGGTTTAAACTTGAATATCTTTCATAAATAATTAAAAACGACTTAGAACTAGGGTTTCGTTTAACTTCTAATTTTAATTAATCTTCTTTATTTTCATTAAATCCCAAAAAACATAAAAAACATGGATGGTGACGACCTTCCTCACCCCGCCAATGCAGACATAGTAAAAAGATACTACGCATGATAAAAGACCCGCTAGGTTGACATACCTAGGCAAAAATTAGGGCTTCCCGGCGAACCAAAAGGGTTCGGGCAAAATGAGGGATGAAATGAAAAAAATCTGTACACCCGGCAAGTCGAATATCTGAAAAGGCGGCTTGGGCAAAAATGGGTATCCCGGTGGACTGAAAACCCGAAAGGGCGGTCCAGGCAAAAGTTAGGGATTAAAGCGTAATACTGTGTCTCATTGGATCACCTTGCATCCAGAATCCGGTATCAACATCAAGTTCAGACGGCATCGATCAATCAGCTTCATCGTCAACTGAGCAGCAAAGTGATGAGACGCTCGAAGATATAAAGGCGATAGCAGAGTTTGAACCCAGTAGGATTATTCTTTTCACATAGCTATTTTGTTTTCCCGTTTTCACAAATTGTATAAACTCTTTTATTCGGCGGCGTTCTCCTACTAGGACGTCAGCCTCTTGTACATAAACGCCTATTTACAGGCAAATTCAAAAATCAATATAAATTCACTTTTCAGCTAAAATTGCCGATTGTATTTCCTTTTCTGTTTTGTTTTGCGAAGAACGTCCAAGGTTCAATTTGTGATATATGCATTTGAAAATAATTGCTAACTCATAAATATTTGCATACGAAACAAAGGATTAATTACAGGTAACATTAGAAACAGGGGCAACAATGAGTCGGCTAAGCGATCTAATTGCTCTGTCCACCAAGGTACCAAGGTAAGTTCAGCTGAAGAACGTAACCAAGATATCTTAAGTCCCCGGAGAGTGAGCCAGCAAGTCAATGCACTCTCCCCAAGCAGAGTTATCTTGTCAGCCTTAAGGAAGTTGGGTATCCTCCAGCAGATCTCAACATTCCCCAGCGCAATATACGAACATACTTAACAAGCATCCCCGGCAGTCTTGATCTAAGATTGTTCCCCGGCGGTATACCAGACATTCAGTGGAGCCACTTCCCCAGTGTATCTCAAAAATTTCCCCAGGAGAGTCCAGTCCAATCTGAAAAGATCCCCCCCAGGAGAGTTCAATCAATCTCCCCAGTAGTAAGCTTATCCCCAGTAGATTCTGGAAGCTTCCCCCCTGCAGAGCAAGAACGCGTCTCCCGGCTTTATTCAAAGGTTATTTCCCTACCAGGATATAACTGGGTTATCCTCAGCCAAAAGCCACGGAAAGATCGTCCTCGGCGAAGTCTTCTTATCCCCAGCGGAGTCTATTAAAACTTCCAACATAACAACGGTATCCCCAGCGAAGTTATCATCAACATCTCAACAGAGTACCTCTCTTCCCACAGAGTATTGTTCCCCAGCAAGATCGCTAGAATAATTTTCCCCCGCAGAGTAATCTCCAAGTTTATTCCCCAACAGAGTCATCTTCTCCTACCGGTATTCTTGCAACCATCATCCCCAGCGGAAACAGCGAAACTCTATTCCACATCAAGCCAAGGATTTAATCTCCCGGCGCCCGTCAAGGATTCATTTTCCTAGACAAAAAACATACATTCATAAACATCGCATTTCCATACATTATAGCATGCATATACGCATCATGAACATATAATCTCATCACGCATGTCATACATCATGACATCGCATACAACTAACGTTTTGTCTTTTCAGGACAAAAGTTAATACAAAGATGATTGTTATCAATAGTCGTGATTCCAGATTCGATTCCTGTATCTCGCCAGGGAGTATCTGTTGACGGCTATATTCCAGACTCGATTCCTGTATCTCGCCAGGGCACGTCTGAAGAGTTTGAGGATCCGACTCCTGTATCTTGCCAGGGTGTATCCGTTGACAACTAACAGTACCAGACTCGATTCCTGTATCCTGCCAGGGCACGTCTGAAGAGTTTGAGGATCCGATTCCTTTATCTTGCCAGGGTGTATCCGTTGACGACTAACAGTACCAGACTCGATTCCTGTATCCTTCCAGGGCACGTCTGAAGAGTTTGAGGATCTGATTCCTGTATCTTGCCAGGGTGTATCCGTTGACAACTAACAGTACCAGACTCGATTCATGTATCTTGCCAGGGCACGCCTGAAGAGTTTGCGGATCCGATTCCTGTATCTTGCCAGGGTGTATCTGTTGACGACTAACATTACCAGACTCGATTCCTGTATCTTCCCAGGGCACGTCTGAAGAGTTTGAGGATCCGATTCCTGTATGTTGCCAGGGTGTATCCGGTGACGACTAATAGTACCAGACTCAATTCCTGTATCTTGCCATGGCACGTCTGAAGGGTTCGAAGATCTGATTCCTGTATCTTGCCAGGGTGTATCTGTTGACGACCAACATTACCAGACTCGATTCCTATATCTTGCCAGGGCACGTCTGAAGGGTTCGAAGATCCGATTCCTGTATCTTTCCAGGGTGTATCTGTTGACGACCAACATTACCAGACTCGATTCCTGTATCTTTCCAGGGCACGTCTGAAGAGTTCGAAGATCTGATTCCTGTATCTTGCCAGGGTGTATCTGTTGACGACTGTATTCTCCGGACTCGATTCCTGTATCCTGCCAGGGCACTTCTGAAGAGTTTAAAGATTTGATTCCTGTATCTAGCCAGGGCACATCTACATAAAGAGTTTGAAGGTCAACTCCTGTAAAAGGCCGGGTAATTATTTTCTTTCTCAGGTACGCAAGTTCTCGCTAAGGAATCTCTTACGCGATCGACGACCTCCCCGATGGCATTTATAAGCCCATCTTCCTACCCCACAGTCTCCAAATGGCATTTGTAAGCCCATTCCCATCATCACGCTGCTGACATTCTACTATGTGAGTGCAAATTTCTGGGCACTCTAGTGTTCAATCATCTTCCACCTTCGGATTACGAAAGGCGCGCCAGCCAATCTACACTCTCAGGTTTAAGAATATTGAACAGGGGCAACTGTTGTACCCCAAAAATTTGCCCTCCCATATTCTTCAAGGTTTTCTAAAGATCATGCTTCAAAATCTCCCAAGGGTTGCACAGTCCAATTGCCTCCTAACAGTCAAAAATTAGGGTTTTGGTTCTGGCAAAGAAATTGAAGTTTCCAAGGGTCCAAACAAGTCCCACATGCCTACATACATTGTCAAGCATCCATATGCCAAGTTTCAAGACTCACAGCACTAGATTGCACAGTAAAAAACCATAAATGCTTCATAGTCAACTGCAGGGGCAAAATGGTCATTTGACAGTCAAAAGTCCAAATTTTTGGTCAAGATCTTACTTTGAAGCCACAAACATCATTTGATCAATTCTTGATCATGATTCTCAAAGCATGGCTCAAAAAGTCTCAAGATGCAAAAGTTTCTATTTTTGGACAGCTGAAAAAGTCAACTGCAAATTGACCAGGGCATAACTTCTTCATGGTTTATCATAAAAATTCCATCCAAAGCTCATTTTGAAGAGAATGACATTTCCTACAACTCATCTGCACACTTCAAGTCCAAGAAATTCTCTCACAAAAAGTTATCAATTTCAACATTATAGGTCATTTTCAAAAGTCAACAAAAAGGCACTTTAAGTCAAAGACCATAACCTGATATTGGTAAATCAAAATGGCATGGTACCAAAGACATTGGTTAGAGGACTTCAAGACCTTTCCAAAATGTCCAAGAACATGATCAAAGCTTAAACATTGAGCAAGATATGCCTTGTAGAAGTTGGGAAATTTTTGGGAATTTTGAAAAGTCAACTTTGCACAAAAGGCCTCAAAAATGCTAATGGGCCTCAATTTCTTCCATGAATCATTACCCAAAGGCTAGGCACGACCCATTGACCTCAAAGGGATGTATTTTCTTATTTTTGATTAATTATTTGAATTTTTATTATTATTAATTCACTTAATTAAATTTAAATATGAAAAAATATCAAATAATATCTTTCAAATCTTTTTGTGCAGAGAATTCATTCATTATGTGCTAAGGATTTCGTTTCACATTCAAAAAGGCAATATCTCTCATGATTGGCAATAGTTTCATGGTAAAAAGATTGAAATTGATACCATTGAAAATCAAATCTCCAAATCATCAATGCATGGATTATGGGCTGGTTTTTTAACCTAATTCTATTCAAATACATAAGCACAAGTTAACCTAAGGCTCACATATACAAAAGCTGCGCAGAAACATCAAGAACAAAAGTGCATTTTTTTCACAAAAAGTTAAACACTGAAATCCTAATTAAAGGACGATTCAAGGCTTGAAAAGTATTCTAATACACTCCTGACACTACTAGGAGGCGATTGCAATCAAGAACAGGTCCATAGACTCCCAGAATTGGTAAAACCGGATTGCACTTTTCATAAAATTGTCCATAATCGTGTTTCAATTTTCATGCATTGTTCATGTATTTTAACTGTTGTGTCTTACTAACAATGATGTGCTGAAACTTTTGGTATAGTTTAATTGTCCTAATATCGCCTAAAACGAAATCTGCCATGGTTGAAGCTTAGGGTTTCAGAAGCTCTAAATTGGGGTTTCCTTCATATGGAAAAATTGGATCTCAAAACTTACGCCATTAAACTCAGAAGCTTCATATGAACACAACAATTACCTCGCGCTCAATTTATGATAAACTATGTGTTAATCGCTATTTTCTAGCATTTGTTTTTGTGGGGGTTTAAAACCCCCTCTATTTGCTTTTATTTACAGGAAAAAAGGAAGAAGACGCTGAGTTGTTGGAACGTGATTGGATGGTTTGAATGATTGGCGCATTTTTTAATTGTTCAGCATAATACTCTTTTTTCACATATATTATTCATGCTCCATTTAATTGACAAAGAGACTCAATGGCTCAGTTGGTTGGTGTGTTGTCCTACAGGCATTGGGACCTGGGTTTGATTCCAAGGTCCCCCATATTCTCAATAATTTTTGTTGTAGCGTGTTCCTATGCAATTCCTCTCCAGTGGTCCACCATATGCGCATATGCTTGTGCCTGCCAAGTGTCCAGGAGCTTCAATCTAATGGCCAAAATGTGGAGACTACCATACACGTTCAGTCAACCACAAGCATGTGATCCTGGAAAGTCAAAAGGGCTTGGAATCTGTTGGGCCAAACTGCTTCCAATACACCTCCAAAAGGGCCAGACACCCCCATGGTTTGCATCATATTTTCTAATTTCCTTTTCTTTTCTTCTTTTTATTTTAATTGTTTCTTTATTCTATTTAATTCACAAAAATAATTTTTATAATAAAACCAGAAAAAATCAAAATCAAAAACATGTTATATTTTATTAATATTAATTTCCCTATTATTTTTGTAAATAAACTTTAAACAATTAATTAGATTAATTTAGGTTTCAAAACTTTAATATTTTTCTTAACAAATTAAAACATATAAAAATTAGGGTTTTTTAGCATTTTTATTCCTTTTTTTAATAAATAAATTTTTCTTATTATCATTATTATTAATTAATTTATTTTGTAAATACCCATGTAATTAATTAATTAGTGTAAATTAGGTTTAAACTTGAATATCTTTCATAAATAATTAAAAACGACTTAGAACTAGGGTTTCGTTTAACTTCTAATTTTAATTAATCTTCTTTATTTTCATTAAATCCCAAAAAACATAAAAAACATGGATGGTGACGACCTTCCTCACCCTGCCAATGCAGACATAGTAAAAAGATACTACGCATGGTAAAAGACCCGCTAGGTTGACATACCTAGGCAAAAATTAGGGCTTCCCGGCGAACCAAAAGGGTTCGGGAAAAATGAGGGATGAAATGAAAAAAATTTGTACACCCGGCAAGTCGAAAACCTGAAAAGGCGGCTTGGGCAAAAATGGGTATCCCGGTGGACTGAAAACCCGAAAGGGCGGTCCAGGCAAAAGTTAGGGATTAAAGCGTAATACTGTGTCTCATTGGATCACCTTGCATCCAGAATCCGGTATCAACATCAAGTTCAGACAACATCGATCAATCAGCTTCATCGTCAACTGAGCAGCAAAGTGATGAGACGCTCGAAGATATAAAGGCGATAGCAGAGTTGGAACCCAGTAGGATTATTCTTTTCACATAGCTATTTTGTTTTCCCGTTTTCACAAATTGTATAAACTCTTTTATTCGGCGGCGTTCTCCTACTAGGACGTCAGCCTCTTGTACATAAACGCCTATTTACAGGAAAATTCAAAAATCAATATAAATTCACTTTTCAGCTAAAATTGCCGATTGTATTTCCTTTTCTGTTTTGTTTTGCGAAGAACGTCCAAGGTTCAATTTGTGATATATGCATTTGAAAATAATTGCTAACTCATAAATATTTGCATACGAAACAAAGGATTAATTACAGGTAACATTAGAAACAGGGGCAATAATGAGTCGGCTAAGCGATCTAATTGCTCTGTCCACCAAGGTACCAAGGTAAGTTCAGCTGAAGAACGTAACCAAGATATCTTAAGTCCCCAGAGAGTGAGCCAGCAAGTCAATGCACTCTCCCCAAGCAGAGTTATCCTGTCAGCCTTAAGGAAGTTGGGTATCCTCCAGTAGATCTCAACATTCCCCAGCGCAATATACGAACATTCTTACCAAGCATCCCCGGCAGTCTTGATCTAAGATTGTTCCCCGGTGGTATACCAGACATTCAGTGGAGCCACTTCCCCAGTGTATCTCAAAAATTTCCCCAGGAGAGTCCAGTCTAATCTGAAAAGATCCCCCCTAGGAGAGTTCAATCAATCTCCCCAGTAGTAAGCTTATCCCCAGTAGATTCTGGAAGCTTCCCCCCTGCAGAGCACGAACGCGTCTCCCGGCTTTATTCAAAGGTTATTTCCCTACCAGGATATAACTGGGTTATCCTCAGCCAAAAGCCACGGAGAGATCGTCCTCGGCGGAGTCTTCTTATCCCCAGTGGAGTCTTCTAAAACTTCCAACATAACAACGGTATCACCAGCGAAGTTATCAACAACATCTCAACAGAGTACCTCTCTTCCCACAGAGTATTGTTCCCCAGCAAGATCGCTAGAATAATTTTCCCTCACAGAGTAATCTCCAAGTTTATTCCCCAACGGAGTCATCTTCTCCTACCGGTATTCTTGCAACCATCATCCCCAGCGGAAACAGCGAAACTCTATTCCACATCAAGCCCAGGATTTAATCTCCCGGCGCCCGTCAAGGATTCATTTTCCTAGACAAAAAACATACATTCATAAACATCGCATTTCCATACATTATAGCATGCATATACGCATCATGAACATATAATCTCATCACGCATGTCATACATCATGACATCGCATACAACTAACGTTTTGTCTTTTCAGGACAAAAGTTAATACAAAGATGATTGTTATCAATAGTCGTGATTCCAGATCCGATTCCTGTATCTCGCCAGGGAGTATCTGTTGACGGCTATATTCCAGACTCGATTTATGTATCTCGCCAGGGCACGTCGGAAGAGTTTGAGGATCCGATTCCTGTATCTTGCCAGGGTGTATCCGTTGAAAACTAACAGTACCAGACTCGACTCCTGTATCCTGCCAGGGCACGTCTGAAGAGTTTGAGGATCCGATTCATGTATCTTGCCAGGGTGTATCCGTTGACGACTAACAGTACCAGACTCGATTCCTGTATCCTTCCAGGGCACGTTTGAAGAGTTTGAGGATCTGATTCCTGTATCTTGCCAGGGTGTATCCGTTGACGACTAACAGTACCAGACTCGATTCCTGTATCTTTCCAGGGCACGTCTGAAGAGTTTGAGGATCCGATTCCTGTATCTTGCTAGGGTGTATCTGTTGACGACTAACATTACCAGACTCGATTCCTGTATCTTGCCAGGGCACATCTGAAGAGTTTGAGGATCCGATTCCTGTATGTTTCCAGGGTGTATCCGGTGACGACTAACAGTACCAGACTCGATTCCTGTATCTTGCCAGGGCACGTCTGAAGGGTTCGAAGATCTGAATCTTGTATCTTGCCAAGGTGTATCTGTTGACGACCAACATTACCAGACTCGATTCCTGTATCTTGCCAGGGCACGTCTGAAGGGTTCGAAGATCCGATTCCTGTATCTTGCCAGGGTGTATCTGTTGACGACCAACATTGCCAGACTCGATTCCTGTATCTTGCCAGGGCACGTCTGAAGAGTTCGAAGATCTGATTCCTGTATCTTGTCAGGGTGTATCTATTGACGACTGTATTCTCCGGACTCGATTCCTGTATCCTGCCAGGGCACGTCTGAAGAGTTTAAAGATTCGATTCATGTATCTAGCCAGGGGACATCTACATAAAGAGTTTGAAGGTCAACTCCTGTAAAAGGCCGGGTAATTATTTTCTTTCTCAGGTACGCAAGTTCTCGCTAAGGAATCTCTTACGCGATCGACGACCTCCCCGATGGCATCTATAATCCCATCTTCCTACCCCACAGTCTCCAAATGGCATTTGTAAGCCCATTCCCATCATCACGCTGCTGACATTCTACTATGTGAGTGCAAATTTCTGGGCACTCTAGTGTTCAATCATCTTCCACCTTCGGATTACGAAAGGCACGCCAGCCAATCTACACTCTCAGGTTTAAGAAGATTGAACAGGGGCAACTGTTGTACCCCAAAAATTTGCCCTCCCATATTCTTCAAGGTTTTCTAAAGATCATGCTTCAAAATCTCCCAAGGGTTGCACAGTCCAATTGCCTCCTAACAGTCAAAAATTAGGGTTTTGGTTCTGGCAAAGAAATTGAAGTTTCCAAGGGTCCAAACAAGTCCCACATGCCTACATACATTGTCAAGCATCCATATGCCAAGTTTCAAGACTCACAGCACCAGATTGCACAGTAAAAAACCCTAAATGCTTCACAGTCAACTACAGGGGAAAAATGGTCATTTGACAGTCAAAAGTCCAAATTTTTGGTCAACATCTTACTTTGAAGCCACAAACATCATTTGATCAATTCTTGATCATGATTCTCAAAGCATGGCTCAAAAAGTCTCAAGATGCAAAAGTTTCTATTTTTGGACAGCTGAAAAAGTCAACTGCAAATTGACCAGGGCATAACTTCTTCATGGTTTATCATAAAAATTCCATCCAAAGCTCATTTTGAAGAGAATTACATTTCCTACAACTCATCTGCACACTTCAAGTCCAAGAAATTCTCTCACAAAATGTTATCAATTTCAACATTGTAGGTCATTTTCAAAAGTCAACAAAAAGGCACTTTAAGTCAAAGACCATAACTTGATATTGGTAAATCAAAATGGCATGGGACCAAAGACATTGGTTAGAGGACTTCAAGACCTTTCCAAAATGTCCAAGAACATGATCAAAGCTTAAACATTGAGCAAGATATGCCTTGTAGAAGTTGGGAAATTTTTGGGAATTTTGAAAAGTCAACTTTGCACAAAAGGCCTCAAAAATGCTAATGGGCCTCAATTTCTTCCATGAATCATTACCCAAAGGCTAGGCACGACCCATTGACCTTAAAGGGATGTATTTTCTTATTTTTGATTAATTATTTGAATTTTTATTATTATTAATTCACATAATTAAATTTAAATATGAAAAAATATCAAATAATATCTTTCAAATCTTTTTGTGCAGAGAATTCATTCATTATGTGCTAAGGATTTCGTTTCACATTCAAAAAGGCAATATCTCTCATGATTGGCAATAGTTTCATGGCAAAAAGATTGAAATTGATACCATTGAAAATCAAATCTCCAAATCAGCAATGCATGGATTATGGGCTGGTTTTTTAACCTAATTCTATTCAAATACATAAGCACAACTTAACCTAAGGCTCACATATACAAAATCTGCGCAGAAACATCAAGAACAAAAGTGCATTTTTTTCACAAAAAGTTAAACACTGAAATCCTAATTAAAGGACGATTCAAGGCTTGAAAAGTATTCTAATACACTCCTGACACTACTAGGAGGCGATTGCAATTAAGAACAGGTCCATAGACTCCCAGAATTGGTAAAACCGGATTGCACTTTTCATAAAATTGTCCACAATCGTGTTTCAATTTTCATGCATTGTTCATGTATTTTAACTGTTGATTCTTACTAACAATGATGTGCTGAAACTTTTGGTATAGTTTAATTGTCCTAATATCGCCTAAAATGAAATCTGCCATGGTTGAAGCTTAGGGTTTCAGAAGCTCTAAATTGGGGTTTCCTTCATATGGAAAAATTGGATCTCAAGACTTACGCCATTAAACTCAGAAGCTTCATACGAACACAACCATTACCTCGCGCTCAATTTATGATAAACTATGTGCTAATCGTTATTTTCTAGAATTTGTTTTTGTGGAGGTTTAAAACCCCCGCTATTTGCTTTTATTTACAGGAAAAAAGGAAGAAGACGCTGAGTTGTTGGAACGTGATTGGATGGTTTGAATGATTGGCGCGTTTTTTAATTGTTCAGCATAATAATCTTTTTTCACATATATTATTCATGCTCCATTTAATTGACAAAGAGACTCAATGGCTCAGTTGGTTGGTGTGCTTCCTACAGGCATTGGGACCTGGGTTCGATTCCCAGGTCCCCCATATGCGCATATGCTTGTGCCTGCCAAGTGTCCAGGAGCTTCAATCTAATGGTCAAAATGTGGAGACTACCATACACGTTCAGTCAACCACAAGCATGTGATCCTGGAAAGTCAAAAGGGCTTGGAATCTGTTGGGCCAAACTGCTTCCAATACACCTCCAAAAGGGCCAGACACCCCCATGGTTTGCATCATATTTTCTAATTTCCTTTTCTTTTCTTCTTTTTATTTTAATTGTTTCTTTGTTCTATTTAATTCACAAAAATAATTTTTATAATAAAACCAGAAAAAATCAAAATCAAAAACATGTTATATTTTATTAATATTAATTTCCCTATTATTTTTGTAAATAAACTTTAAACAATTAATTAGATTAATTTAGGTTTCAAAACTTTAATATTTTTCTTAACAAATTAAAACATGTAGAAATTAGGGTTTTTTAGCATTTTTATTCCTTTTTTTAATAAATAAATTTTTCTTATTATCATTATTATTAATTAATTTATTTTGTAATACCCATGTAATTAATTAATTAGTGTAAATTAGGTTTAAACTTGAATATCTTTCATAAATAATTAAAAACGACTTAGAACTAGGGTTTTGTTTAACTTCTAATTTTAATTAATCTTCTTTATTTTCATTAAATCCCAAAAAACATAAAAAACATGGATGGTGACGACCTTCCTCACCCCGCCAATGCAGACATAGTAAAAAGATACTACGCATGATAAAAGACCCGCTAGGTTGACATACCTAGGAAAAAATTAGGGCTTCCCGGCGAACCAAAAGGGTTCGGGCAAAATGAGGGATGAAATGAAAAAAATCTGTACACTCGGCAAGTCGAAAACCTGAAAAGGCGGCTTGGGCAAAAATGGGTATCCCGGTGGACTGAAAACCCGAAAGGGCGGTCCAGGCAAAAGTTAGGGATTAAAGCGTAACACTATGTCTCATTGGATCACCTTGCATCCAGAATCCGGTATCAACATCAAGTTCAGACGGCATCGATCAATCAGCTTCATCGTCAACTGAGCAGCAAAGTGATGAGACGCTCGAAGATATAAAGGCGATAGCAGAGTTGGAACCCAGTAGGATTATTCTTTTCACATAGCTGTTTTGTTTTCCCGTTTTCACAAATTGTATAAACTCTTTTATTCGGCGGCGTTCTCCTACTAGGACGTCAGCCTCTTGTACATAAACGCCTATTTACAGGCAAATTCAAAAATCAATATAAATTCACTTTTCAGCTAAAATTGCCGATTGTTTTTCCTTTTCTGTTTTGTTTTGCGAAGAACGTCCAAGGTTCAATTTGTGATATATGCATTTGACAATAATTGCTAACTCATAAATATTTGCATACGAAACAAAGGATTAATTACAGGTAACATAAGAAACAGGGGCAATAATGAGTCGGCTAAGCGATCTAATTGCTCTGTCCGCCAAGGTACCAAGGTAAGTTCAGCAAAAGAACGTAACCAAGATATCTTAAGTCCCCAGAGAGTGAGCCAGCAAGTCAATGCACTCTCCCCAAGCAGAGTTATCCTGTCAGCCTTAAGGAAGTTGGGTATCCTCCAGCAGATCTCAACATTCCCCAGCGCAATATACGAACATTCTTAACAAGCATCCCCGGAAGTCTTGATCTAAGATTGTTCCCCGGCGGTATACCAGACATTCAGTGGAGCCACTTCCCCAGTGTATCTCAAAAATTTCCCCAGGAGAGTCCAGTCCAATCTGAAAAGATCCCCCCCAGGAGAGTTCAATCAATCTCCCCCGTAGTAAGCTTATCCCCAGTAGATTCTGGAAGCTTCCCCCCTGCAGAGCACGAACGCGTCTCCCGACTTTATTCAAAGGTTATTTCCCTACCAGGATATAACTGGGTTATCCTCAGCCAAAAGCCACGGAAAGATCATCCTCGGCGAAGTCTTCTTATCCTCAGCGGAGTCTATTAAAACTTCCAGCATAACAACGGTATCCCCAGCGAAGTTATCATTAACATCTCAACAGAGTACCTCTCTTCCCACTGAGTATTGTTCCCCGACAAGATCGCTAGAATAATTTTCCCCCGCAGAGTAATCTCCAAGTTTATTCCCCAACAGAGTCATCTTCTCCTACCGGTATTCTTGCAACCATCATCCCCAGCGGAAACAGCGAAACTCTATTACATATCAAGCCCAGGATTTAATCTCCCGGCGCCCGTCAAGGATTCATTTTCCTAGACAAAAAACATACATTCATAAACATCGCATTTCCATACATTATAGCATGCATATACGCATCATGAACATATAATCTCATCACGCATGTCATACATCATGACATCGCATACAACTAACGTTTTGTCTTTTCAAGACAAAAGTTAATACAAAGATGATTGTTATCAATAGTCGTGATTCCAGATCCGATTCCTGTATCTCGCCAGGGAGTATCTGTTGACGGCTATATTCCAGACTCGATTCCTGTATCTCGCCAGGGCACGTCTGAAGAGTTTGAGGATCCGATTCCTGTATCTTGCCAGGGTGTATCCGTTGACAACTAACAGTACCAGACTCGATTCCTGTATCCTGCCAGGGCACGTCTGAAGAGTTTGAGGATCCGATTCCTGTATCTTGCCAGGGTGTATCCGTTGACGACTAACAGTACCAGACTCGATTCCTGTATCCTGCCAGGGCACGTCTGAAGAGTTTGAGGATCCGATTCTTGTATCTTGCCAGGGTGTATCCATTGACGACTAACAGTACCAGACTCGATTCCTGTATCTTTCCAGTTCACGTCTGAAGATTTTGAGGATCCGATTCATGTATCTTGCCAGGGTGTATCTGTTGACGACTAACATTACCAGACTCGATTCCTGCATCTTGCCAGGAAACGTCTGAAGAGTTTGAGGATCTGATTCCTGTATGTTGCCAGGGTGTATTCGGTGACGACTAACAGTACCAGACTCGATTCCTGTATCTTGCCAGGGCACGTCTGAAGGGTTCGAAGATCTGATTCCTGTATCTTGCCAGGGTGTATCTGTTGACGACCAACATTACCAGACTCGATTCCTGTATCTTGCCAGGGCACGTCTGAAGGGTTCGAAGATCCGATTCCTGTATCTTCCCAGGGTGTATCTGTTGACGACCAACATTACCAGACTCGATTCCTGTATCTTGCCAGGGCACGTCTGAAGAGTTCGAAGATCCAATTCTTGTATCTTGCCAGGGTGTATCTGTTGACGAATGTATTCTCCGGACTCGATTCCTTTATCCTGCCTGGGCACGTCTGAAGAGTTTAAAGATTCGTATCCTGTATCTAGCCAGGGTACATCTACATAAAGAGTTTGAAGGTCAACTCCTGTAAAAGGCCGGGTAATTTTTTGCTTTCTCAGGTACACAAGTTCTCGCTAAGGAATCTCTTACGCGATCAACGACCTCCCCGATGGCATCTATAAGCCCATCTTCCTACCCCATAGTCTCCAAATGGCATTTGTAAGCCCATTCCCATCATCACGCTGCTGACATTCTACTATGTGAGTGCAAATTTCTGGGCACTCTAGTGTTCAATCATCTTCCACCTTCGGATCACGAAAGGCACGCCAGCCAATCTACACTCTCAGGTTTAAGAAGATTGAACAGGGGCAACTGTTTTACCCCAAAAAATTTCCCTCCCATATTCTTCAAGGTTTGCTAAAGATCATGCTTCAAAATCTCCCAAGGGTTGCACAGTCCAATTGCCTCCTAACCGTCAAAAATTAGGGTTTTGGTTCGTGCAAAGAAATTGAAGTTTCTAAGGGTCCAAACAAGTCCCACATGCCTACATACATTGTCAAGCATCCATATGCCAAGTTTCAAGACTCACAGCACCAGATTGCACAGTCAAAAACCCTAAATGCTTCACAGTCAACTGCAGGGGCTAAATGGTCATTTGACAGTCAAAAGTCCAAATTTTTGGTCAACATCTTACTTTGAAGCCACAAACATAATTTGATCAATTCTTGATCATGATTCTCAAAGCATGGCCAAAAAGTCTCAAGATGCAAAAGTTTCTATTTTTGGACAGCTGAAAAAGTCAACTGCAAATTGACCAGGGCATAACTTCTTCATGGTTTATCAGAAAAATTCCATCCAAAGCTCATTTTGAAGAGAATGACATTTCCTACAACTCATCTTCACACTTCAAGTCCATGAAATGCTCTCACAAAAAGTTATCAATTTCAACATTATAGGTCATTTTCAAAAGTCAACAAAAAGGCACTTTAAGTCAAAGACCATAACTTGAGATTGGTAAATCAAAATGGCATGGGACCAAATACATTGGTTAGAGGACTTCAAGACCTTTCCAAAATGACCAAGAACATGATCAAAGCTTAAAAATTGAGCAAGATATGCCTTGTAGAAGATGGGAAATTTTTGGGAATTTTGAAAATTCAACTTTGCACAAAAGGCCTCAAAAATGCTAATGGGCCTCAATTTCTTCCATGAATCATTACCCAAAGGCTAGGCACGACCCATTGACCTCAAAGGGATGTATTTTCTTATTTTTGATTAATTATTTGAATTTTTATTATTATTAATTCACTTAATTAAATTTAAATATGAAAAAATATCAAATAATATCTTTCAAATCTTTTTGTGCAGAGAATTCATTCATTATGTGCTAAGGATTTCGTTTCACATTCAAAAAGGCAATATCTCTCATGATTGGCAATAGTTTCATGGCAAAAAGATTGAAATTGATACCATTGAAAATCAAATCTCCAAATCATCAATGCATGGATTATGGGCTGATTTTTTAACCTAATTCTATTCAAATACATAAGCACAAGTTAACCTAAGGCTCACATATACAAAAGCTGCGCAGAAACATCAAGAACAAAAGTGCATTTTTTTCACAAAAAGTTAAACACTGAAATCCTAATTAAAGGACGATTCAAGGCTTGAAAAGTATTCTAATACACTCCTGACACTACTAGGAGGCGATTTCAATCAAGAACAGGTCCATAGACTCCCAGAATTGGTAAAACCGGATTGCACTTTTCATAAAATTGTCCATAATCGTGTTTCAATTTTCATGCATTGTTCATGTATTTTAACTGTTGTGTCTTACTAACAATGATGTGCTGAAACTTTTGGTATAGTTTAATTGTCCTAATATCGCCTAAAACGAAATCTGCCATGGTTGAAGCTTAGGGTTTCAGAAGCTCTAAATTAGGGTTTCCTTCATATGGAAAAATTGGATCTCAAGACTTACGCCATTAAACTCAGAAGCTTCATACGAACACAACCATTACCTCGCGCTCAATTTATGATAAACTATGTGCTAATCACTATTTTCTAGCATTTGTTTTTGTGGGGGTTTAAAACCCCTGCTATTTACTTTTATTTACAGGAAAAAAGGAAGAAGACGCTGAGTTGTTGGAACATGATTGGATGGTTTGAATGATTGGCGCGTTTTTTAATTATTCAGCATAATACTCTTTTTTCACATATATTATTCATGCTCCATTTAATTGACAAAGAGACTCAATGCCTCAGTTGGTTGGTGTGCTGTCCTACAGGCATTGGGACCTGGGTTCGATTCCCAGGTCCCCCATATTCACAATAATTTTTGTTGTAGCGTGTTCCTATGCAATTCCTCTCCAGTGGTCCACCATATGCGCATATGCTTGTGCCTGCCAAGTGTCCAGGAGCTTCAATCTAATGGCCAAAATATGGAGACTACCATACACGTTCAGTCAACCACAAGCATGTGATCCTGGAAATTCAAAAGGGCTTGGAATCTGTTGGGCCAAACTGCTTCCAATACACCTCTAAAAGGGACAGACACCCCCATGGTTTGCATCATATTTTCTAATTTCCTTTTCTTTTCTTCTTTTTATTTTAATTGTTTCTTTGTTCTATTTAATTCACAAAAATAATTTTTATAATAAAACCATAAAAAATCAAAATCAAAAACATGTTATATTTTATTAATATTAATTTCCCTATTATTTTTGTAAATAAACTTTAAACAATTAATTAGATTAATTTAGGTTTCAAAACTTTAATTTTTTTCTAAACAAATTAAAACATGTAGAAATTAGGGTTTTTTAGCATTTTTATTCCTTTTTTTAATAAATAAATTTTTCTTATTATCATTATTATTAATTAATTTATTTTGTAAATACCCATGTAATTAATTAATTAGTGTAAATTACGTTTATACTTGAATATCTTTCATAAATAATTAAAAACGACTTAGAACTAGGGTTTCGTTTAACTTCTAATTTTAATTAATCTTCTTTATTTTCATTAAATCCCAAAAAACATAAAAAACATGGATGGTGACGACCTTCCTTACCCCGCCAATGCAGACATAGTAAAAAGATACTACACATGATAAAAGACCCGCTAGGTTGACATACCTAGGCAAAAATTAGGGCTTCCCGGCGAACCAAAAGGGTTCGGGCAAAATGAGGGATGAAATGAAAAAAATCTGTACACCCGGCAAGTCGAAAACCTGAAAAGGCGGCTTGGGCAAAAATGGGTATCCCGGTGGACTGAAAACCCGAAAGGGCGGTCCAGGAAAAAGTTAGGGATTAAAGCGTAATACTGTGTCTCATTGGATCACCTTGCATCCAGAATCCGGTATCAACATCAAGTTCAGACGGCATCGATCAATCAGCTTCATCGTCAACTGAGCAGCAAAGTGATGAGACACTCGAAGATATAAAGGCGATAGCAGAGTTGGAACCCAGTAGGATTATTCTTTTCACATAGCTGTTTTGTTTTCCCGTTTTCACAAATTGTATAAACTCTTTTATTCGGCGGCGTTATCCTACTAGGACGTCAGCCTCTTGTACATAAACGCCTATTTACAGGCAAATTCAAAAATCAATATAAATTCACTTTTCAGCTAAAATTGCCGATTGTTTTTCCTTTTCTGTTTTGTTTTGCGAAGAACGTCCAAGGTTCAATTTGTGATATATGCATTTGACAATAATTGCTAACTCATAAATATTTGCATACGAAACAAAGGATTAATTACAGGTAACATTAGAAACAGGGGCAATAATGAGTCGGCTAAGCGATCTAATTGCTCTGTCCACCAAGGTACCAAGGTAAGTTCAGCTGAAGAACGTAACCAAGATATCTTAAGTCCCCAGAGAGTGAGCCAGCTAGTCAATGCACTCTCCCTAAGCAGAGTTATCCTGTCAGCCTTAAGGAAGTTGGGTATCCTCCAGCAGATCTCAACATTCCCCAGCGCAATATACGAACATTCTTAACAAGCATCCCCGGCAGTCTTGATCTAAGATTGTTCCCCAGCGGTATACCAGACATTCAGTGGAGCCACTTCCCCAGTGTATCTCAAAAATTTCCCCAGGAGAGTCCAGTCCAATCTGAAAAGATCCCCCAGGAGAGTTCAATCAATCTCCCCAGTAGTAAGCTTATCCCCAGTAGATTCTGGAAGCTTCCCCCCTGCAGAGCACGAATGCGTCTCCCGGCTTTATTCAAAGTTTATTTCCCTACCAGGATATAACTGGGTTATCCTCATCCAAAAGCCACGGAAAGATCGTCCTCGGCGAAGTCTTCTTATCCCCAGCGGAGTCTATTAAAACTTCCAACATAACAACGGTATCCCCAGCGAAGTTATCATCAATATCTCAACAGAGTACCTCTCTTCCCACAGAGTATTGTTCCCCAGCAAGATCGCTAGAATAATTTTCCCCCGCAGAGTAATCTCAAAGTTTATTCCCCAACGGAGTCATCTTCTCCTACCGGTATTCTTGCAACCATCATCCCCAGCGGAAACAGCGAAACTCTATTCCACATCAAGCCCAGGATTTAATCTCCTGGCGCCCGTCAAGGATTCATTTTCCTAGACAAAAAACATACATTCATAAACATCGCATTTCCATACATTATAGCATGCATATACGCATCATGAACATATAATCTCATCATGCATGTCATACATCATGACATCGCATACAACTAACGTTTTGTCTTTTCAGGACAAAAGTTAATACAAAGATGATTGTTATCAATAGTCGTGATTCCAGATCCGATTCCTGTATCTCGCCAGGGAGTATCTGTTGACGGCTATATTCCAGAATCGATTCCTGTATCTCGCCAGGGCACGTCTGAAGAGTTAGAGGATCTGATTCCTGTATCTTGCCAGGGTGTATCCGTAGACAACTAACAGTACCAGACTCGATTCCTGTATCCTGCCAGGGCACGTCTGGAGAGTTTGAGGATCTGATTCCTGTATCTTGCCAGGGTGTATCCATTGACGACTAACAGTACCAGACTCGATTCCTGTATCTTGCCAGGGCACGTCTGAAGAGTTTGAGGATCTGATTCCTGTATCTTGCCAGGGTGTATCTGTTGACGACTAACATTACCAGACTCGATTCCTGTATCTTTCTAGGGCATGTCTGAAGAGTTTTAGGATCCGATTCCTGTATGTTGCCAGGGTGTATCCAGTGACGACTAACAGTACCAGACTCGATTCATGTATCTTGCCAGGGCACGTCTGAAGGGTTCGAAGATCCGATTCCTGTATCTTGCCAGGGTGTATCTGTTGATGACCAACATTACCAGACTCGATTCCTGTATCTTGCCAGGGCACGTCTGAAGGGTTCGAAGATCTGATTCCTGTATCTTGCCAGGGTGTATCTGTTGACGACCAACATTACCAGACTCGATTCCTGTATCTTGCCAGGGCACGTCTGAAGAGTTCGAAGATCCGATTCCTGTATCTTGCCAGGGTGTATCTGTTGACGACTGTATTCTCCGGACTCGATTCCTGTATCCTTCCAGGGAACGTCTGAAGAGTTTAAAGATTTGATTCCTATATCTAGCCAGGGCACATCTACATAAAGAGTTTGAAGGTCAACTCCTGTAAAAGGCCGGGTAATTATTTTCTTTCTCAGGTACGCAAGTTCTCGCTAAGGAATTTCTTACGCGATCGACGACCTCCCCGATGGAATCTATAAGCCCATCTTCCTACCCCACTGTCTCCAAATGGCATTTGTAAGCCCATTCCCATCATCACGCTGCTGACATTCTACAATGTGAGTGCAAATTTCTGGGCACTCTAGTGTTCAATCATCTTCCACCTTCGGATTACGAAAGGCACGCCAGCCAATCTACACTCCCATGTTTAAGAAGATTGAACAGGGGCAACTGTTGTACCCCTAAAATTTTCCCTCCCATATTCTTCAAGGTTTGCTAAAGATCATGCTTCAAAATCTCCCAAGGGTTGCACAGTCCAATTGCCTCCTAACAGTCAAAAATTAGGGTTTTGGTTCTGGCAAAGAAATTTAAGTTTCCAAGGGTCCAAACAAGTCCCACATGCCTACATACATTGTCAAGCATCCATATGCCAAGTTTCAAGAATCACAGCACCAGATTGCACAGTCAAAAACCCTAAATGCTTCACAGTCAACTGCAGGGGCAAAATGGTCATTTGACTGCCAAAAGTCCAAATTTTTGGTCAACATCTTACTTTGAAGCCACAAACATCATTTGATCAATTCTTGATCATGATTCTCAAAGCATGGCTCAAAAAGTCTCAAGATGCAAAAGTTTCTATTTTTGGACAGCTGAAAAAGTCAACTGCAAATTGACCAGGGCATAACTTCTTCATGGTTTATCAGAAAAATTCCATCCAAAGCTCATTTTGAAGAGAATGACATTTCCTACAACTCATCTTCACACTTCAAGTCCAAGAAATGCTCTCACAAAAAGTTATCAATTTCAACATTATAGGTCATTTTCAAAAGTCAACAAAAAGGCACTTTAAGTCAAAGACCATGACCTGAGATTGGTAAATCAAAATGGCATGGGACCAAAGACATTGGTTATAGGACTTCAAGTCCTTTCCAAAATGTCCAAGAACATGATCAAAGCTTAAAAATTGAGCAAGATATGCCTTGTAGAATTTGGGAAATTTTTGGGAATTTTGAAAAGTCAACTTTGCACAAAAGGCCTCAAAAATGCTAATGGTCCTCAATTTCTTCCATGAATCATTACCCAAAGGCTAGGCACGACCCATTTACCTCAAAGGGATGTATCTTCTTATTTTTGATTAATTATTTGAATTTTTATTATTATTAATTCACTTAATTAAATTTAAATATGAAAAAATATCAAATAATATCTTTCAAATCTTTTTGTGCAGAAAATTCATTCATTATGTGCTAAGGATTTCGTTTCACCTTCAAAAAGGCAATATCTCTCATGATTGGCAATAGTTTCATGGCAAAAAGATTGAAATTGATACCATTGAAAATCAAATCTCCAAATCATCAATGCATGGATTATGGGCTGGTTTTTTAACCTAATTCTATGCAAATACATAAGCACAAGTTAACCTAAGGCTCACATATACAAAAGCTGCGCAGAAACATCAAGAACAAAAGTGCATTTTTTTCACAAAAAGTTAAACACTGAAATCCTAATTAAAGGACGATTCAAGGCTTGAAAAGTATTCTAATACACTCCTGACACTACTAGGAGGCGATTGCAATCAAGAACAGGTCCATAGACTCCCAGAATTGGTAAAACCGGATTTCACTTTTCATAAAATTGTCCATAATCGTGTTTCAATTTTCATGCATTGTTCATGTATTTTAACTGTTGATTCTTACTAACAATGATGTGCTGAAACTTTTGGTATAGTTTAATTGTCCTAATATCGCCTAAAACGAAATCTGCCATGGTTGAAGCTTAGGGTTTCAGAAGCTCTAAATTGGGGTTTCCTTTATATGGAAAAATTGGATCTCAAGACTTATGCCATTAAAATCAGAAGCTTCATACGAACACAACCATTACCTCGCGCTCAATATATGATAAACTATGTGCTAATCGCTATTTTCTAGCATTTGTTTTTGTGGGGGTTTAAAACCCCCGCTATTTGCTTTTATTTACAGGAAAAAAGGAAGAAGACGCTGAGTTATTGGAACGTGATTGGATGGTTTGAATGATTGGCGCGTTTTTTAATTGTTCAGCATAATACTCTTTTTTCACATATATTATTCATGCTCCATTTAATTGACAAATAAACTCAATGGCTCAGTTGGTTGGTGTGCTGTCCTACAGGCATTGGGACCTGGGTTCGATTCCCAGGTCCCCCATATTCTCAATAATTTTTGTTGTAGCGTGTTCCTATGAAATTCCTCTCCAGTGGTCCACCATATGCGCATATGCTTGTGCCTGCCAAGTGTCCAGGAGCTTCAATCTAATGGCCAAAATGTGGAGACTACCATACACGTTCAGTCAACCACAAGCATGTGATCCTGGAAAGTCAAAAGGGCTTGGAATCTGTTGGGCCAAATTGCTTCCAATACACCTCCAAAAGGGCCAGACACCCCCATGGTTTGCATCATATTTTCTAATTTTCTTTTCTTTTCTTCTTTTTATTTTAATTGTTTCTTTGTTCTATTTAATTCACAAAAATAATTTTTATAATAAAACCAGAAAAAATCAAAATCAAAAACATGTTATATTTTATTAATATTAATTTCCCTATTATTTTTGTAAATAAACTTTAAACAATTAATTAGATTAATTTAGGTTTCAAAACTTTAATATTTTTCTTAACAAATTAAAACATGTAGAAATTAGGGTTTTTTAACATTTTTATTCCTTTTTTTAATAAATAAAATTTTCTTATTATCATTATTATTAATTAATTTATTTTGTAAATACCCATGTAATTAATTAATTAGTGTAAATTAGGTTTAAACTTGAATATCTTTCATAAATAATTAAAAACGACTTAGAACTAGGGTTTCGTTTAACTTCTAATTTTAATTAATCTTCTTTATTTTCATTAAATCCCAAAAAACATAAAAAACATTCCTTTTCTTAATTTAATAATTAATTAACTTTTAATTTCAATTTAATTACAAAAGGGTCCAACGCCCTCGAACGTTCCATTTTTTATTCTTTTCGCGCATTTATTCTTATTTTCTTTTTTTTTTAATATTATGTAATTGCTCAAGCCTTGTAATAGTAATTAGGAATTTATTTACTTTCTGCATTTTTATTAAAAATGGGTCTTTGTTAATTTGGCGATGTATAGACCTGCACCTTGTAATAACGTAGGACTTTATTTTTCGCACTTTAATTTCCGCACTTTTAAACTGCTAAACTTCGCATGAAAGAATGAATGGCCTAAAATTAAAAACAATGCGTAGCTCACCAAAGGCATGATAAAAGACAAATATTAACATGAAAACAATACACAAATTCACACACCACTCTTAGGGTACGCCTCACTGTTGCCTTGCCTTCGAAACGTGGTCGTCGAGTATAGGACGTTTTAGTAAGTCCTTATGCCCATGATCTATGGCATAAGGGTAGCTTCTAAGGTGTCCTATTGTTGCTCTGGTGACCACATTGTCCCTACAAACGAATTGACCCGAACACCTCCAACGGTGGTGCTACCTATCTCTCAATGGTGGGATGGCACTACCTTAAGGACATTTACACAGCCTAATTCCTTAGGGTAGGTAGATGACTCGTAGATACTTGCTCTATTTCAAAAAAACAAACAAAACTCTTTTCACACCGACACTTTCAAAAAGCTTTCAAAACAATTTTTCAAACACTCTTGAGGACTGATACAAGAGTCGATCTGAAATCTTTAAACGAAACTTTTTCAAACTCACTCACAATTGAAAAGCAAACAAACATTTTGAAAACACAAATGAGCAAGTATCTAAGAGCCCATGGATAACCATGGATAGAAAGGGTGCTAACACCTTCCCTTTATATAAATCTACCTCCCGAACCGAGAAACATTCTCATAAGGAATTTTGTTGTGCTTTTGTCCTGTCCATGTTGGAGAAAATAAAAGACGGTGGCGACTCTTGCTTCCGCGACATTTCGCGAACCAGTGTTAAACAGTCAGTTCCAGATCCACCGATCACAGAACTGGCGACTCTGCTGGGGACCTTTTAAAGTGAGGTGTACCTTAGGACTAAGATCACTTGTATTTTCAATTGTTGTTCTTGTTTGCTTTATTATTGTGGGCTGCATCGGAGTTACATAGATCCTAACCCAGATCTGGGGATACCCTGTTAGGTAGCATAAGCTGTGAGGGACCTGTCCGGCATAGACCGACATGGGTGAAGCAGTGGCTACGTTGGTGTGGCACCTTGGTCTGTACCGATCTCCCTTGTGTCGCAACGAGGAGAATATGGGTCTTCTGAGGAGTCATTAAGCACCAACCGACCTTAGAACCTTAAATGACCCAACTTGGCCAATAGAACAGTAGCAGTATGTTACGCCCATTGAGGCTAAACTCTCGTGATGGTTCTGACCGCAAGAAAAGATTGCGATGCTGGAGTTATGACCGATTGAGGGTAGTCAGTGATATTGGGATCCTCTAGAACCCGGTTACTTCTGATAGGACAAGTCCGAACCAACAAACTGAAAGAGGGTAATACCTAGACCCCATGTTGGCCTAAACTCTAAGGGTTTGTCTTGTGTGACTTGTGTGCCTTATCATGTTTGCCTTTGTGAATATTTGTGGTGTGCTTTATCATAACATCATGCCATCATAAACATTGCATGCATCCTGCATAAGTACTGACCATTTCAAAGACAATAGGGTTTCACCTTTGCTCTGTTTTGTAGGACATCATGATGCCTATGTGAAGGAACACTATCCGGTTCAACTTTGTTCACCCACCTGAGTTGCTTGAAGAGATGGTTAGCAGAATTCCAAATACTACTTCCTTCATCCAGAGGCATGGTTCTCTTCTCAGTTTAGTCACGGCAAAGTGGGACCAACAACTGACGAGTGTCCTGACACAGTTTTATGATCCCTTGTACCAGTGCTTCACCTTTCAAGACTTCCAGCTGGTCCCTACCCTGGAAGAGTTCTCTGATTTGCTTGGCATCCCTATCTTGGATCAGACTCCCTACACTGGTTGGGAAAAGACTCTTAGGCTTGAGGAGATTACTGCAGCCCTTCCCTTGACCAACCAAGAGGTAATAGACAACTGGGTAACTAGAAGCAAAGTCAAGGGTTTCTTGGCCAAGTTTCTGATTGTTAAGGCTAACAGTTTCTGGAATGACCTGGACTTTAGGGCGTATGAAGACATCCTGGCTCTCTTAATCTATGGTCTAGTCTTGTTTCCTAATCCTGATAACTTCATTAACGTCACTGCCATAAGGATCTTCATGTCTCGGAATCCTGTGCCCACTCTCTTGGGTGATATCCTGCAACAACTTTATGCTCGTACTGCCCGAAGACGAGGAACTCTGTGGTGTTGTATTCCTTTGTTAGTGAGGTGGTTTATTTCGCACCTCCCTAAGTTCGTGATGAAGAACAAAGAAGGAAGAGGCTGGGCTCATAGGTTAATGTCTCTCACTGATAAGGACATCATTTGGACTCTCAGAGGTTTGGATGAGGTAGCTGTTATTGATCGTTGCGGAGAATATCCTAATGTTCCTTTGATTGGTACCCAAGGAGGGATCTCTTATAATCCATGTCTAGCACTTCGTCAGTTTGGAAGAGCCAGAAGAACAGGGCCTCATGAGATGTTGGTGCCTCACATCAGTTTTGAGTTTCAGGTAGATAGTGATGAGATGCGTCGTAGGTCCATCAAAGCTTGGGACATAATTCACAAAGTTGACCCACAAGAGTTGGGACCAAAGACTTCTCTACCTATGGAAGCCTACTACAAATGGGTCTGCATCCGTGCTCAGAAGTTAGGTATGCCATATGAAGCTGTCAGACCCATCATTCTTGAATATCCTGATAGAGATGGGGCTCCTCCAACTGTCCTCCCTCCTCAGATACCTACTGATTATGATACGCTAAAGAGGTCCTGGGCGCAACTGCGAGAAGAACGGGATTCTTATCGGGAAAAGTTCAACGAGCAGGAATTGAAGATCCAGAGGCTGACAAAGCAGTTGGAGAATGAGCGAGCTTTGAATGACTACATCCGTACTGAGAAGAGGAGACCCTGGGATCAATGATGAGCTTTGGATGTTCTTTTACAGTTTTATTTCCCTTTTCAGTATTTTCATTTTATGTAACGCCTAAGGGCAACCTGTTGAACAATTTGAATTTCAAAGTTGAATTTAATGAAGTGTGTTCCTTTTTGTTTACAAAGTTGATTCCCAATTGTCTTTGAAAACATAAATCATACGCATTCCATTCATCATGTGCATCACAGATACTCTTCTTTTCAGGTTGCTTAATGTTCTTCGCTGTTTATTTCAGCATCATGAATCCTGAATCATCTACCGAGCAGTCTATCAAGGCCCTTCAGGCTCAGAACGCCCAATTTCAAGAGCTGATCATGGGTTTGGCTCAAGGTCAAGAGGAGCTGAAGGCTCTGCTGGTCAAGAAGAAGAAGAAGAGAATTGTTCTATTCAACACGGGCCGAAGGTTTGGTAACACAATGCAGAATGAGGTTGTTGATCCAGCTGGTTCTTCTGTAGGCAAAGACAGTCCCCAGGGGGGAAGGGCTCCAAGTCCGGTGGTCTCTGACAACGAGACTAATTTTAATGAGGAGCAGTATCCTCCAGCTGAAGACAGATACAAGCAGTTGGAAGACCGTCTGAACGCCATGGAAATTCAACAAGTGCCTGGTTTGGATTTCGAAGACTTGGGTTTATCTTCTGGTGTGGTCATCCCACATAAGTTCAAAGCACCATCTTTCGTAAAGTATGACGGGGCGTCCTGTCCTAAGCTACACCTCAGATCTTATGTGCGGAAGATTCAGCCGTATACAGTGGACAAGAACTTGTGGATCCACTTCTTCCAGGAGAGTCTTTCAGGGACTCATCTCGAATGGTTCTATCAGCTGGATGGAACCAAGGTTCGTAACTGGGAGGAGTTGGCTACTGCTTTTTACAAGCAGTATCAATATAATGCCGACCTCGCTCCTACACGTACCCAACTCCAGGGTATGTCGCTAGGATCGGGAGAAGGTTTTAAAGAGTATGCGCAGAAATTGAGGGATCTGGCTGGCAGGGTGCAGCCACCATTAACCGACCGTGAATTGGTAGATATGTTCTTGGGGACCCTATCTGGGCCGTTCTTCAATCATCTCATTGGCAATTCGTCTGCAGGGTTTACTGACCTCATTCTGACTGGGGAAAGGATAGAGGCTGGTATGAAATCAGGAAAGATTCAGAAAGGTGCATCCTCAAGTTCTGAGAAGAAGCCTTTCAAAAAGGAGGTCAGTGCTGTGTATGGGCCTAGGAGGCAAGACAAACCAGAGCGCCGCCAAGCTGTCAACACGGTGGTAATTGCTAAGCCTGTTGCCGCTCCTCGGAAACCTAACCAACCAAGGGGTGAGAGACCCAGAAGAGATTACACTCGGCTGAGTATGACCTTGTCATAAATCTTGCCGCAGCTGCTATCAACCAACTTGGTAACCGTCAGAGAGGCTCCGAAGGTTGTGAATACTGCATCCCCCAAGTATAATCCAAATGCCCGTTGTGCTTATCACTCCGATAGCCCGGGGCATTCTACTGATGATTGTTGGGGCCTAAGGAATAAGGTGCAGGACCTTATTGATGCAAAGGAGATACAATTTGAGGCGTCTGAGAGACCAAATGTTGTGACTGCTCCTATGCCCCAGCATGGAGTAAATGCTGTTGATGAAGACTTGTATGCCGTTTCTGTGGAGGATGTTGCTACCCCTTTGTTGACTGTTAAGAGGAACCTGCTGCTGGCCGGTTTATTTCCGGGTTGTGGCAAGGGTTGCCTTTTGTGTGCTATTACCTCTACTGGTTGTCCGTTGCTGAAGTTAGGCATCCAAAGCCTGATGGATAGCAAAGAAATTTTGTTCAAGAAGACCGTTGTTCCTTTTGTTCCCTCTGAATAAGTATTTGTCGTTACAATTTTCAACAATCCAATCAAGGCTCCTCCGAGGAAGCCAGTTAAAATCATGACTGTTGCACCCATTATTATTACTGTTCCGGGGCCCCTCCCCTATGAATCTGACAAGGTTGTCTCGTGGCACTATGGGGCAGATGTATACGTACTCGGAGTGAAGCAGGAGCTCAACACCGGTACCAGCATCAGCAATATCACTGGTCCAGCTAAAGTAACTCGCAATGGCAGGCTCTTCTCGCCTGACATTGCGCCACCAGTTATCCGAAGACCTCTCATTATAACACCCGCAAGTGTGCCTGTTTCCCCTTCTGATCCAGTTCCTACCCCTGCTGCCGAGTCATCTAATACTCGGGGCAAAGGGATTGATGATGTGCCTGCCCGGATGGAGGCACCAAAGACTGTAAATGTTGAAGCCCCCCAGCAAGAGATGGAGGAAATTCTTAAGATAATCAAGAAGAGTGACTTCAATGTCATTGAACAGCTGGGGCATACCCCCTCCAAGATCTCTATGCTCTCATTACTGTTGTGCTCAGAGGCCCATGCCAAGGCCCTGATTTCATTTCTGAAGACGGCCCATGTGCCACAGGAGACATCTGCGGATCAATTCACTGACTGTGTAGCCAATTTGACAGCTGACAATGGCTTGGGTTTCTCGGATGCTGATCTTACCGCTAAGGGAAAGAACCACAATGATGCCCTGCATGTCTCCATTGAATGCAGGGGCACTACTCTTGCTCACGTGTTGGTGGATACCGGTTCTTCCCTGAATGTATTGCCCAAGAAGGCCCTAGACAGGCTGGATTGTGAGGGCCTGGAGTTGAAACCTAGCAACATTATCGTTAGAGCCTTTGACGGGTCGAAGAGGATGGTTCATGGTGAGGTAGACATTCCTATTCGTGTAGGTTCTCAAGTATTTGACTCGACGTTCTATGTGATGGACATTCGTCCATCTTATTCCTGTTTACTGGGTCGACCTTGGATTCACAAAGCTGGGGCAGTGACTTCCACTCTACACCAGAAACTCAAGTATCCTGTCAGAGGGAAGATTGTTACTGTGCAGGGGGAGGAAGAATACATGGTTAGTCATCTGAATTCCTTCCGGTATATTGAAATGGACGGGGAGTTTATTGAAACCCCCTTTCAACATTTTGAAGAGGTACCTCAAACATTGGCAGCAGCAGAAGCAGTGACCTAAGAGAGTTCTCCTTTGAAGATGGCCTCCTTAAAGGACGCCCGAGCTGTAATTGAGAAAGGTGAATGTGCTAACTGGGGCAGGCTCCCTGATTTCACTCCTAAAACTGACAAGTTTGGGTTGGGTTTTACTGCAGAGGCTCAGAGGGCTGTGCGCAAGGCAAGGACCGGAAGTCCTCCCGTGATCATCACCAATCCGGGAGTGAATGCTATTGGGGATGAAGACGAAGTGGAAGAATCAGAGTTCGATAGCTGGATCTACCCGACGACTGACGGTGGATTGACCAATTGGACCGTAAAAGATCACATACCTGTTACTTTTTTTACGCAGTAATGAATTCCTTTGTTTTTTATTTGTAATAAACAATGAATTGAAACTTTATGGCCCGGTGTCTTACCCGGGGCACCGTGGCTTCATTTGTGAGGGCTTATTACTTGTCATCTCCATATATCATGAATAAAGACCTTGGACGTTTTTTTCGCATCTTGTGCTCCCTTTCTTTCTTTCTTTCTTTATATATTGCAAAACAGCTATATTTACACAGACTCACTTATACAGGTTTCAATCCCCTCTGGATCTCACTGGTAACGACTCTGCTACTGCCAGTAATGACTTCGAAAATCCGATCAACTTAGCCGAAAACGAAGGTGAAGATGATTGTGAAGTGCCTGGTGAGCTTGCAAGACTGTTACTCCAGGAAGAGAGGGCAATTCAACCACATGAAGAGCCAGTGGAAACGATAAATCTGGGTACTGAGACAGATAGAAAGGAAGTCAAGATTGGTGCTAATCTAGAGCTCAGCGTAAAACAACGGTTGATTCAGATGTTGCATGATTATGTGGAGATCTTTGCCTGGTCCTACGAAGACATGCCTGGGTTGGATACTGACATTGTGGTCCATCATTTGCCTACCAAGGAAGACTGCCCTCCGGTTAAGCAAAAGGTCCGTCGTATGCGTCCAGAGATGTCTGAGAAGATCAAAGCTGAGGTTATGAAGCAATTCGATGCCGGGTTTCTTGCAGTGACTTCTTACCCCCAGTGGGTTGCCAATGTGGTGCTAGTGCCAAAGAAAGATGGTAAGGTCAGAATGTGTGTTGATTACAGGGATTTGAACAGGGCCAGCCCCAAGGATGACTTCCCCTACCACACATTGACGTTCTGGTTGACAATACTGCTCAGCACAAGGTGTTCTCCTTCATGGATGGTTTTTCAGGTTATAATAAAATTAAGATGGCCCCTGAGGATATGGAAAAGACTACCTTTGTTACTCAGTGGGGCACCTTCTGCTACAAGGTCATGCCATTTGGATTGAAAAATGCTGGGGCAACCTACCAACGTGCCATGGTTGCTTTATTTCATGACATGATCCATCATGAGATTGAAGTGTATGTCGACGATATGATTGCAAGGTCTCAAACTGAGGAGGAACGCCTTGACCATCTACATAAGCTGTTTGACCGTCTGAAGTTGTACAAGCTGAGGTTGAACCCGAACAAGTGCACCTTCGGGGTAAGATCTGGAAAGTTGCTAGGCTTCGTCGTAAGTGACAAGGGTATTCAAGTGGACCCTGCCAAGGTTAAAGCCATTCAAGAGATGCCAGTTCCCAAGACAGAGAAAGAAGTCAGAGGCTTTCTAGGACGTCTGAATTACATTGCCCGGTTCATCTCGCACCTAACCGCTACCTGTGAGCCAATCTTCAAGCTGCTGAAGAAAGATCAGGTAGTACGTTGGAATGATGAATGTCAGGCCGCTTTTGACAGAATCAAAGAGTATCTCCAAGAACCACCCATTCTTATGCCACTGGTTGAAGGGAGACCTCTAATACTATACCTGACAGTACTTGACAACTCAATGGGGTGTGTGTTGGGGCAGCATGACGAGTCTGGCCGAAAAGAGCACGCCATTTATTACCTTATCAAAAAGTTTACCGACTGTGAGACCCGATACTCACTGCTCGAGAAAACTTGCTGCGCTTTGGTATGGGCTTCTCGCCGGCTGAGACAGTATATGCTGACTCACACTACCTTGTTGATCTCAAAGATGGATCCGATAAAGTACATATTCGAAAAGCCTGCTCTGTCCGGAAGAATAGCAAGATGGCAAATGATCTTGACAGAATACGACATCCAGTACACGACTCAGAAAGCCATCAAAGGAAGTGTATTGGCAGACCACTTGGCACACCAGGCAGTGGACGACTACCAGTCAATGAACTTCGAGTTTCCAGACGAGAGCATCATGATAGTGACTGATTGTGAAGTACCTGGACCGGATTAAGGACTTGAGGAGGGATCCCGATGGTCTATTCACTTTGACGGAGCCTCCAACGCTTTGGGTAACGGTATCGGCGCTGTGATCATATCCCCTCAAGGCACTCATACTCCACTTACTTCCCGGCTATGTTTCAACTGCACCAACAACATGGCGGAGTATGAGGAATGCATCATGGGTCTTCAAGCTGCGATTGACTTAAGGATCAAGTTTCTGAGTGTCTTCGGAGATTCTGCTCTCGTGATCAATCAGATCAAAGGCGAGTGGGATACGAAACATCCGAATCTTATTCCTTACAGAGAATGTGTGTTGACATTGATCCCCCATTTCACAGAGATAACTTTTGAACACTTCCCGAGAGAGGAGAATCAGTTGGCGAACGCGTTAGCTACGATGTCTTCTATGTTCAAAGTCAAGTGGGACAATGAGGCTCCCCGGATCATCATCTGGAAATTGGATGAACCTGCGTATTGTTGTGATCTTGAGGGTGAAACAGTGACTGAGAAACCATGGTATCATGAGGTGAAAAGGTACTTGGAAGCTCAAGAATACCCTGAAGGTGCATCCGTCAACGACAAGAAGTTTCTGAGAAGGTTCGCTGCAAAGTTCTTCCTCAGCAACGGCATTCTATACAAGCAAAACCATGATTCAACCTTACTGCGTTGTGTGGATAAGACTGAAGCAGAAAGGATCATGGCAGAACTGCATGAAGGTACCTTCGGAACACATTCCAGTGGACACACTATGGCAAATAAAATCCTTCGGGCAGGGTATTTCTGGTCCACACTGGAAGCCGACTGCTACCAACATTCTCGAACATGTCACAAATGCCAGATTTACGCAGATAAGGTGCACGTTCCTCCAGTTCCTCTGAATGTCTTGACTGCGCCTTGGCTGTTTGCAATGTGGGGCATTGACATGATCGGCGAGATTAAACCTACGGCATCCAACGGGCATCGCTTCACCCTAGTGGCGATTGACTACTTTACGAAGTGGGTTGAAGCAGCTTCCTATGCTACAGTAACCAAGAACGTCGTGGCACGGTTCATTCGGCACAACTTGATCTGTCGATACGGCGTCCCAGAAAGAATCATTACTGACAACGGTACCAATCTCAATAACAAGATGATCACTGAGCTCTGCGAGTAATTCAAGATATAGCACCACAACTCTTCTCCCTACCGGCCGAAGATGAATGGGGTTGTAGAAGCAGCGAATAAGAATATCAAGAAAATTGTGCAGAAGATGACAGTGACTTACAAAGATTGGCACGAGATGTTACCATTTGCTCTTCATGGGTACCGTACCTCAGCAAGGACGTCAACCGGGGCAACTCCTTTTTCCTTGGTCTACGGTATGGAGGCAGTCTTACCGATCGAAGTGCAGATACCCTCTCTCCGGATAATGAAGGATGCAGACCTGAGCGAAGATGACTGGATCCAGACTCGACTTGATCAATTGAACCTAATTGACGAAAAGACACTCGCTGCTATATGTCATGGCCAAACGTACCAAAAACGGATGATCAGGGCATTTAACAAGAAAGTCAGACCACAAGAGTATCAAGTTGGGGATCTGGTAATCAAGCGCATCATCCTTCCTCAGAGTGATCCCATGGGCAAATGGACCCCCACCTACGAAGGGCCATTTGTGGTTAAACATGTGTTCTCAGGAGGAGCCATGATCCTAACCACCATGGATGGTGACGACCTTCCTCACTCCGCCAATGCAGACATAGTAAAAAGATACTACGCATGATAAAAGACCCGCTAGGTTGACATACCTAGGCAAAAATTAGGGCTTCCCGACGAACCAAAAGGGTTCGGGCAAAATGAGGGATGAAATGAAAAAAATCTGTACACCCGGCAAGTCGAAAACCTGAAAAGGCGGCTTGGGAAAAAATGGGTATCCCGGTGGACTGAAAACCCGAAAGGGCAGTCCAGGAAAAAGTTAGGGATTAAAGCGTAATACTATGTCTCATTGGATCACCTTGCATCCAGAATCCGGTATCAACATCAAGTTCAGACGGCATCGATCAATCAGCTTCATCGTCAACTGAGCAGCAAAGTGATGAGACGCTCGAAGATATAAAGGCGATAGCAGAGTTGGAACCCAGTAGGATTATTCTTTTCACATAGCTGTTTTGTTTTCCCGTTTTCACAAATTGTATAAACTCTTTTATTCGGCGGCGTTCTCCTACTAGGACGTCAGCCTCTTGTACATAAACGCCTATTTACAGGCAAATTCAAAAATCAATATAAATTCACTTTTCAGCTAAAATTGCCGATTGTTTTTCCTTTTCTGTTTTGTTTTGCGAAGAACGTCCAAGGTTCAATTTGTGATATATGCATTTGACAATAATTGCTAACTCATAAATATTTGCATACGAAACAAAGGATTAATTACAGGTAACATTAGAAACAGGGGAAATAATGAGTCGGCTAAGCGATCTAATTGCTCTGTCCACCAAGGTACCAAGGTAAGTTCAGCTGAAGAACGTAACCAAGATATCTTAAGTCCCCAGAGAGTGAGCCAGCAAGTCAATGCACTCTCCCCAAGCAGAGTTATCCTGTCAGCCTTAAGGAAGTTGGGTATCCTCCAGCAGATCTCAACATTCCCCAGCGCAATATACGAACATTCTTAACAAGCATCCCCGGCAGTCTTGATCTAAGATTGTTCCCCGGCGGTATACCAGACATTTAGTGGAGCCACTTCCCTAGTGTATCTCAAAAATTTCCCCAGGAGAGTCCAGTCCAATCTGAAAAGATCCCCCCAGGAGAGTTCAATCAATCTCCCCAGTAGTAAGCTTATCCCCAGTAGATTCTGTAAGCTTCCCCCCTGCAGAGCACGAACGCGTCTCCCGGCTTTATTCAAAGGTTATTTCCCTACCAGGATATAACTGGGTTATCCTCAGCCAAAAGCCACGGAAAGATCGTCCTCGGCGAAGTCTTCTTATCCCCAGCGGAGTCTATTAAAACTTCCAACATAACAACGGTATCCCCAGCGAAGTTATCATTAACATCTCAACAGAGTACCTCTCTTCCAACAGAGTATTGTTCCCCAGCAAGATCGCTAGAATAATTTTCCCCTGCAGAGTAATCTCCAAGTTTATTCCCCAACGGACTCATCTTCTCCTACCGGTATTCTTGCAACCATCATCCCCAGCGGAAACAGCGAAACTCTATTCCACATCAAGCCCAGGATTTAATCTCCCGGCGCCCGTCAAGGATTCATTTTCCTAGACAAAAAACATACATTCATAAACATCGCATTTCCATACATTATAGCATGCATATACGCATCATGAACATATAATCTCATCACGCATGTCATACATCATGACATCGCATACAACTAACATTTTGTCTTTTCAGGACAAAAGTTAATACAAAGATGATTGCTATCAATAGTCGTGATTCCAGATCCGATTCTTGTATCTCGCCAGGGAGTATCTGTTGACGGCTATATTCCAGACTCGATTCCTGTATCTCGCCAGGGCACGTCTGAAGAGTTTGAGGATCCGATTCCTGTATCTTGCCAGGGTGTATCCGTTGACAACTAACAGTACCAGACTCGATTCTTGTATCCTGCCAGGGCACGTCTGAAGAGTTTGAGGATCCGATTCATGTATCTTGCCAGGGTGTATCAGTTGACGACTAACAGTACCAGACTCGATTCCTGTATCCTGCTAGGGCACGTCTGAAGAGTTTGAGGATCTGATTCCTGTATCTTGCCAGGGTGTATCCTTTGACGACTAACAGTACCAGACTCGATTCCTGTATCTTGCCAGGGCACGTCTGAAGAGTTTGAGGATCCGATTCCTGTATCTTGCCAGGGTGTATCTGTTGACGACTAACATTACCAGACTCGATTCCTGTATCTTGCCAGGGCACGTCTGAAGAGTTTGAGGATCTGATTCCTGTATCTTGCCAGGGTGTATCCGTTGACGACTAACAGTACTAGACTCGATTCCTGTATCTTGCCAGGGCACGTCTAAAGGGTTCGAAGATCTGATTCCTGTATCTTGCCAAGGTGTATCTGTTGACGACCAACATTACCAGACTCGATTCTTGTATCTTGCCAGGGCACGTCTGAAGGGTTCGAAGATTTGATTCCTGTATCTTGCCAGGGTGTATCTGTTGACGACCAACATTACCAGACTCGATTCTTGTATCTTGCCAGGGCACGTCTGAAGAGTTCGAAGATCTGATTCCTGTATCTTGTCAGGGTGTATCTGTTGACGACTGTATTCTCCGGACTCGATTCCTGTATCCTACCAGGGCACGTCTGAAGAGTTTAACGATTCGATTCCTGTATCTAGCCAGGGCACATCTACATAAAGAGTTTGAAGGTCAACTCCTGTAAAAGGCCGGGTAATTATTTTCTTTCTCAGGTACGCAAGTTCTCGCTAAGGAATCTCTTACGCGATCGACGACCTCCCCGATGGCATCTATAAGCCCATCTTCCTACCCCACAGTCTCCAAATGGCATTTGTAAGCCCATTCCCATCATCACGCTGCTGACATTCTACTATGTGAGTGCAAATTTCTGGGCACTCTAGTGTTCAATCATCTTCCACCTTCGGATTACGAAAGGCACGCCAGCCAATCTACACTCTCAGGTTTAAGAAGATTGAACAGGGGCAACTGTTGTACCCCAAAAATTTGCCCTCCCATATTCTTCAAGGTTTTCTAAAGATCATGCTTCAAAATCTCCCAAGGGTTGCACAGTCCAATTGCCTCCTAACAGTCAAAAATTAGGGTTTTGGTTCTGGCAAAGAAATTGAAGTTTCCAAGGGTCCAAACAAGTCCCACATGCCTACATACATTGTCAAGCATCCATATGCCAAGTTTCAAGACTCACAGCGCCAGATTGCACAGTAAAAAACCCTAAATGCTTCACAGTCAACTGCAGGGGCAAAATGGTCATTTGACAGTCAAAAGTCCAAATTTTTGGTCAACATATTACTTTGAAGCTACAAACATCATTTGATCAATTCTTGATCATGATTCTCAAAGCATGGCTCAAAAAGTCTCAAGATGCAAAAGTTTCTATTTTTGGACAGTTGAAAAAGTCAACTGCAAATTGACCAGGGCATAACTTCTTCATGGTTTATCAGAAAAATTCCATCCAAAGCTCATTTTGAAGAGAATTAAATTTCCTACAACTCATCTTCACACTTCAAGTCCAAGAAATGCTCTCACAAAAAGTTATCAATTTCAACATTATAGGTCATTTTCAAAAGTCAACAAAAAGGCACTTTAAGTCAAAGACCATAACTTGAGATTGGTAAATCAAAATGGCATGCAACCAAAGACATTGGTTAGAGGACTTCAAGACCTTTCCAAAATGTCCAAGAACATGATCAAAGCTTAAAAATTGAGCAAGATATGCCTTGTAGAAGTTGGGAAATTTTTGGGAATTTTGAAAAGTCAACTTTGCACAAAAGGCCTCAAAAATGCTAATGGGCCTCAATTTCTTCCATGAATCATTACCCAAAGGCTAGGCACGACCCATTGACCTCAAAGGGATGTATTTTCTTATTTTTGATTAATTATTTGAATTTTTATTATTATTAATTCACTTAATTAAATTTAAATATGAAAAAATATCAAATAATATCTTTCAAATCTTTTTGTGCAGAGAATTCATTCATTATGTGCTAAGGATTTCGTTTCACATTCAAAAAGGCAATATCTCTCATGATTGGCAATAGTTTCATGGCAAAAAGATTGAAATTGATACCATTGAAAATCAAATCTCCAAATCATCAATGCATGGATTATGGGCTGCTTTTTTAACCTAATTCTATTCAAATACATAAGCACAACTTAGCCTAAGGCTCACATATACAAAAGCTGCGCAGAAACATCAAGAACAAAAGTGCATTTTTTTCACAAAAAGTTAAACACTGAAATCCTAATTAAAGGACGATTCAAGGCTTGAAAAGTATTCTAATACACTCCTGACACTACTAGGAGGCGATTGCAATCAAGAACAGGTCCATAGACTCCCAGAATTGGTAAAACCGGATTGCACTTTTCATAAAATTGTCCATAATTGTGTTTCAATTTTCATGCATTGTTCATGTATTTTAACTGTTGATTCTTACTAACAATGATGTGCTGAAACTTTTGGTATAGTTTAATTGTCCTAATATCGCCCAAAACGAAATCTGCCATGGTTGAAGCTTAGGGTTTCAGAAGCTCTAAATTGGGGTTTCCTTCATATGGAAAAATTGGATCTCAAGACTTACGCCATTAAACTCAGAAGCTTCATACGAACACAACCATTACCTCGCGCTCAATTTATGATAAACTATGTGCTAATCGCTATTTTCTAGCATTTGTTTTTGTGGGGGTTTAAAACCCCCGCTATTTGCTTTTATTTACAGGAAAAAAGGAAGAAGACGCTAAGTTGTTGGAACGTGATTGGATGGTTTGAATGATTGGCGCGTTTTTTAATTGTTCAGCATAATACTCTTTTTTCACATATATTATTCATGCTCCATTTAATTGACAAAGAGACTCAATGGCTCAGTTGGTTGGTGTGCTGTCCTACAGGCATTGGGACCTGGGTTCGATTCCCAGGTCACCCATATTCTCAATAATTTTTGTTGTAGCATGTTCCTATGCAATTCCTCTCCAGTGGTCCACCATATGCGCATATGCTTGTGCCTGCCAAGTGTCCAGGAGCTTCAATCTAATGGCCAAAATGTGGAGACTACCATACACGTTCAGTCAACCACAAGCATGTGATCCTGGAAAGTCAAAAGGGCTTGGAATCTGTTGGGCCAAACTGCTTCCAATACACCTCCAAAAGGGCCAGACACCCCCATGGTTTGCATCATATTTTCTAATTTCCTTTTCTTTTCTTCTTTTTATTTTAATTGTTTCTTTGTTCTATTTAATTCACAAAAATAATTTTTATAATAAAACCAGAAAAAATCAAAATCAAAAACATGTTATATTTTATTAATATTAATTTCCCTATTATTTTTGTAAATAAACTTTAAACAATTAATTAGATTAATTTAGGTTTCAAAACTTTAATATTTTTCTTAACAAATTAAAACATGTAGAAATTAGGGTTTTTTAGCATTTTTATTCCTTTTTTTAATAAATAAAATTTTCTTATTATCATTATTATTAATTAATTTATTTTGTAAATACCCATGTAATTAATTAATTAGTGTAAATTAGGTTTAAACTTGAATATCTTTCATAAATAATTAAAAACGACTTAGAACTAGGGTTTCGTTTAACTTCTAATTTTAATTAATCTTCTTTATTTTCATTAAATCCCAAAAAAACATAAAAAACATTCCTTTTCTTAATTTAATAATTAATTAACTTTTAATTTCAATTTAATTACAAAAGGGTCCAACGCCCTCGAACGTTCCATTTTTTATTCTTTTCGCGCATTTATTCTTATTTTCTTTTTTTTTAATATTATGTAATTGCTCAAGCCTTGTAATAGTAATTAGGAATTTATTTACTTTCCGCATTTTTATTAAAAACAGGTCTTTATTAATTTGGCGATGTATAGACCCGCGCCTTGTAATAGCGTAAGACTTTATTTTTCGCACTTTAATTTCCGCACTTTTAAACTGCTAAACTTCGCATGAAAGAATGAATGGCCTAAAATTAAAAACAATGCGTAGCTCACCAAAGGCATGATAAAAGACAAATATTAACATGAAAACAATACACAAATTCACACACCACTCTTAGGGTACGCCTCATTGTTACCTTGCCTCCGAAACGTGGTCGTCGAGTATAGGACGTTTTAGTAAGTCCTTATGTCCATGATCTATGGCATAAGGGTAGCTTCTAAGGTGTTCTATTGTTGCTCAGGTGACCACACTTTCCCTACAAACTAATTGACCCGAACACCTCCAACGGTGGTGCTACCTATCTCTCAATGGTGGGATGGCACTTCCTTAAGGACATTTACACAGCCTAATTCCTTAGGGTAGGTAGACGACTCGTAGATACTTGCTCTATTTCAAAAAAACAAACAAAACTCTTTTCACACCGACACTTTCAAAAAGCTTTCAAAACAATTTTTCAAAAACTCTTGAGGACTGATACAAGAGTCGATCTGAAATCTTTAAACGAAACTTTTTCAAACTCACTCACAATTGAAAAGCAAACAAACATTTTGAAAACACAAATGAGCAAGTATCTAAGAGCCCATGGATAACCATGGATAGAAAGGGTGCTAACACCTTCCCTTTCTATAAATCTACCTCCCGAACCGAGAAACATTCTCATAAGGAATTTTGTTGTGCTTTTGTCCTGTCCATGTTGGAGAAAATAAAAGACGGTGGCGACTCTTGCTTCCGCGACATTTCGCGAACCAGCGTTAAACAGTCAGTTCCAGATCCACCGATCACAGACACTATAGTCAAAGGGGCCTCCACTTAGTGGGGGATATCATGCCTCCTTTTTTGGAATTACTCCCTCAAAGTTAACATGACTATACCGTCCGTCCTATCTTAAGTTTGCCCAAGTCCGGGTAGAGGACTTATGAGAAATCACCAAGCACCCTGAAAACTAGGAAAATCCATATAAACATATATGCAACATATAATATGTGTTGTACCCTAAACTTTTCCCTCTCATTTCTCAATAAATCTCTCATAAGATCTCCATTGATTCAAGACTACACAAGGTTTGATCAGCTTAAGACACCTCCTCAAGCACCGATGCTCAGTTCTTGACTTTTGACCAAGGAAATGACTTATTGGTTTAAGAAATGATCTCAAGGATTAAAATTCACCATCTTGACCTAATTACATGGTTCAAATCACCTCTCAAGATCATTGGATTGACAGATGAATTTCAGTCAACTGATGAAAAGTCAACTGTACATTGAAAAGTCAAACTTTGACTTTTTGATCAAAATCAAGTTTCAAAAATCATATTTCATCAAGACATGTCAAAATATGAAAATTGTTCATCAATAAATTAAAAAGTCAAAGTTATCTTTGAAAAGTCAAAATTCTAAGACTTAGAAATTTTTCTAAGTGTTAGAAAGTTCACATTTTTTTCATAACTTTGTGCCAAATTTCCACTATGATGCAAGATAATTCAAGGGAAACTTCCAACATGAAAGTTGTAGATCTCAATGAGATCTAAAACATTGTAGGGAAGAAAATTTTCTAGAATTGATTGGATTTCAAGTTATGAATTTATGAATATATGTTCATGAAACTAAAAAGACACAGTGAAATTTTGCCCTAGTTAGTCAGGATTTTGACCTAACTTCATGGCAACTTTTCACCTAGTTCCAAATTGAATCTTAAAAAATGTCCAACATGAAGGTTGTAGAGCTTTCCAAAATGTCCAATAACACATTGAGATCATACTTGAGCTAAGAGAATTTAAGGCAAGAAGTTAGGGTTTCAAACTTGTTTTTCAAGTCATTTTCATGATGAACATTTGATCCAATTCCAAGAAATGTTGCATAATCCCACTTTTCAGGACCTCTAACTTGTGTATCTATCCTTAATCATAAGATTTCAAAATCTTTTAAGCTATGAATCACTTGATTTAAGCTTTTTCCAATACACCTTTCCATTTAAGGAAGAAAGTCACCACTTCCATTTTGAAAAAGAAAGCTTTATGCAAAGTCAACTTGTCTTGAGCTTTACACTTGTTCCTTTTGCACATACAACATTTATAAGTCAGAAGCAAGCTTATTTAAATTTCAACCACTCTACAATAGCATGGTACAAGCTTTGGGAAGATGTTTGTCATGGTTGCTTCAAAAATAAGTAAAGGTTTTACAACTTGATATTTCAAATTTTGACTTGTTGTAGCATACAAAACCTCTTTCCTATAAATACATACATTATTTGCAAGCTAACACATGAATGCTAAGGCCCTGAAACTCCCTCAAACATTCACAAACCAGAAATTGCTCAAAAAACATCATTGATACACTGTTCTGACCTTGAATTTGTATCTTTCATTTCCCTCGTGCGTTTCTTGGCCTTTCACTTCCAAAAGTTCCTAAACATCATCTAAAAACAATCCCACACCCTGTTACACGACTGTAACATCTCCATCACCTTCCTCCATAACCAAAAAACAGAGCTTGCATCTTGACTTCTCCAGACCGTTCCAGCCATCCATAGCTCAAGCTAAGCATTGCATTAGCTTCCTGGGAACTTGAGGAAGCTAACCTTATCATCACCATTACTTGAAAGCAGCTCAAACTCATTTCACGATTTCCAGTTCTTGAGGTATTTTTCTGAACTTTCATCTCTTCATTTAGGCATTGTTAGGCTTTCATTTTCAAAGACAAAATGTAGATATCATTGCCCTGAAGTTGTACATATCCATAGTTCTTATTTATTTTGCATGAGCTTAGAGAATTTTAAGTTTGAATCTCTGAAAAAAGTTAGATCAGGATTTGGTACTTTTAAAAATACATGATTATCTTTGATTGTTAGTCCAAATTGTTTACATTTATGGAATCCTGGTAAAATTTCTAACAAGTTTGATGTTGGAAGTTTTGAGAATGGATGAGAAATGAATGAGATACAGGGATCCTGGCTGGAGGTTGAAGATGAAGTTCATTTCTAGGAATGGATTTATAATATATATTTATGGTTTTGTTTAAGTTAATGGATGTATAGCCACCCCAGTGGTAAGGTAGCGCGCGTTTATGGTCAAGGTTATGAGTTCAAGCCTCAGCGGTGCCTTTTTTTCATTTTTCAACATTTTCCTTTTTTTTGTAAGCAGCCAGCGCGCCTGGGCCTCCACGTCGTGGCTTTACCATTTTTGCTTGTTCTGACCCACTGTTTCCTTTTGACAACACATCCCATTTATTTTATTTTATTTTTCTAATTTCCAAACAAAATCAAACTTGGGCCAGGCCTAGTGAACAAAAACTATTATTTCCTAACAAACACCCTAAATGCCATTTTCACCCCCTGAATTTTATTTTTATATTTTATTTTATTTTATTTTATTTTATTTTTCTTTATTATTTTTATTATTATTTTTATTATTATTATTATTATTATTAATAAAAATCCAAAAAAAGTAGTTTATTTATTTATATATCTAATATACTTATATTCTCTTATTTTCTTTTCCTTTTTTAAACTAAAAAGGACAAAAATAATTTTTCTTAAACAAATTTAAATCTTAGCTTAAATAAATTAATAATTAGATTTAGTTTTTGTTATTTTCTTTTTAATTTAAATTAACTTAGAATTTAGGTTTCTTTTCATTAATTTAATTTCCGTACTATTTTGATTAAACTTAAAACCTTTTCTAAAAAAACCTAAAAATGCTTTCTTGATTAATTTTATTTATTTTAAACTAGGGTTTAATTTTACTTATTTTAATTAATTTATTCTCTTTAATTAATTAGGTCAAGAACCATTTTCCTTAACAAAATCCAAACAAAAAATCCATTTCTTTTCCATTCATATCCGTGTACATTATATTTCTTTCAATTCTTGTACATTATTTCAATATGGTTGTAATAGATAATTAAGACTTTAATTTCTTGCAATCCCCATTTGTAAATTTGTATACCGCGTCCCTAAATGATGTAATAGCTTAGTAAATTTACTTTCCACAATTTATCGCTTTCATATCAATGCTATAAATTATGATTTGTATGGAAAGATAAAATCAATGCTTAGAGAACCCTAATTCAAGATAAACCAAGCATGCAAAATACATAGTATTCACACATGCACCCTTAGGGTAATTCCACGTGTTTCCTTATAAAAATAGTCATGTTATACATGTGGGGTGTCTTAGAAAAAACAATCAAAATACAAGATCATAGTCCCTCGATGACGCTATGAATGTTGCCTTACAAATGATCTTAGTCCCTCAAGAGAAATGCTAAGATATCTCACAACATTGTTATCATGACTATACAATGATCCATGTCCGTCCCTTTACATCCAAAGACAAGGCTTCTTACTAATCAATGGTAAGATAGCAATATCAAAGTAAAGGAGAAATGAACAAAAGACTTTTGAGTAGGTAGAAACATTCTTAGTTGCTTGCTCACTCTCAAAACAAACATCCTTGCTTACTTTAACAAAACACACACCAAACATTTTTAAAAAAACAAACATCTTTTCAAATACACCAACACTTTCCATGAAATATTTTCAAAAGTCCAACACTTTGTATACATTCTCGCCAAAACGAGAATCATTACAAAGTTTGCCTAAACAAAGGCGCCTTTTTAAAAATACTTTCAAAAACCACCAAAAAGCACATTTTTACACAAAGCAAGTGATCTAGCAAGCAACTAAGAGCCCATAGATAACTATGGATGAAAAGGATGCTAACACCTTCCCTTTTTAGTGTGACACATTTGTTGGTACCGGTAGCCCTTGAGTAGTCAAGGAGAATACGGGGCCACTGTGTGGTGTCATGAAGCACTAACTGACTTTAGAACCTTTACTTGACCAACTTGGCCATTAGGAAGTAGTTAGATAGTCGGCTTTGGTACAGTCTAAAGTTGGTTGATACTCGATACTACGCTCATTGAGATCGGACTTCTCAGGATATTTTTGTCGCCATTAAAGAGGCTTGTGCTGAAACAATGCCCGACGAGAAAGATCAGTGATATTGAGATCCCTTAGAACCTAGTTACTATTACTAGGACAGGTTGAGCCAACTAAACTTTAAGAGGGTACTTACCTATAAGACTCCATGCAAGCCTCAACCTAAGGACTTGTTTGACTTGTGTGTATATGCTTACTTGTACGTAACATCATAAACATCATAACATCATAAGCATTCTCACTAACCATTTCAAGGATTATTGGGATTTATCTTTGTTCTATTTTGTAGGACACAGCTTCCATCTGTAGGAATACTATCCAAGTCAATCTTGTAAGAATTCCTTCTCAACTCAAATAATTAGCATCGAGGGTCCCTGAGCTTGGAGGATGGTAAACAAAGTTGATAGTAAGACGCTGGGACACAAGAATTATATTCCCCTTGAGCCTTACCTTAGGTGGGTATGAGCTCGTGCTCAGAAGCTCGTGATGCCTTATCCCTCCATCCTACCAGTTATCATAGAGCATGTGGCTGAAGAAGATGTCCCGTACATTGTCCTCCATCCCGACATGCCTACTTCTCTTGAAGACTTGCAAAAAGGTTGGATTCAGCTAAAGGAAGAACGAGATACCTTCGAAGCTCAATTCTACACAAGTGAGAAAAGAGTTTTGGAGCTTACAAAGCAACTACATGAAGAACAAAGCTTGAACGCCTACCTTGCATCGAAGAGGATGTGTTCGACCTTTTTATCTTAGAGATTTATTTTGTAAGCCCAAGAGGCATGTTGTAATCATTTTGAACTAATTAATGAAAAATGACATTTGTTCATTCTTTGTCTATACAAATTTAAATTTCATAAATCCTTGAAATCATTTGCATACACATCTTCCATGCATCATAATATAACAGGTTTTCCACGGTAGGTTTCCTTATATTTCTGTTGTTTATTTCAGCAAGATGGATATCGAGAAAATAGTGACAGACCTACAAGCACAAAACTCCCAATTTCAAGAGACTCTGCTGACCCTGGCCAAGGGGAAACAAGAGTTGATGATGTTACTAGCAGCTAAAAAGAAACCAAAGAGGAAAGCCCTAGTCAATATGGGTAAGAGATTCAGAGAGTCGATCCGTCAGATACCGGTAGTGGAAGACTCGTCTGAGGAAGACAAGAATCAGATTGGAGAAGCAAGGAGTACCCAGGCTGGGTGTATCAATGATCAAGCGTCTGATGATAAGGATTATTTTGACGAGCATTATCCTCCTGCCAATGTTAAGTACAAGAAGCTAGAGGACAGACTAAAGGCCGTTGAGATTCAAGTCGTCCCCGGTTTGGACTTAGATGATTTGGGTATAATATTTGGGGTTGTCATTCCACACAAATTTAAAACACCAGTATTCGTGAAGTACAATGGGGTTTCTTGTCCAAAGCTTCACCTGAAGTCTTATGTGCGCAAAATTCAACCGCACACCGCCGACAAGAAACTCTGGGTTCACTTCTTTCAAGAAAGCTTGGTTGGGACGCAACTAGAGTGGTTTTACCAATTGGAGGGTTCCTGTATCCATACATGGGAAGACTTAGCCACCGTTTTCTTCCAACAATACCAGCATAATACTGACCTGGCGCCGACAAGAGTTCAACTGTAAGACATGACAATGGGTAAGAATGAAGGATTCAAATAGTACGCCCAAATGTGGAGGGATCTTGCCAGTAGGGTCCAACCGTCGTTAACTGATAGGGAGAATAATTATATGTTTATGGGCACTTTATCTGGCCCATTTTTTAACTTGTTGGTTGGTTGTTCTTCATCCGGTTTCACCGAACTAATCTTAACCGGTGAAAGAGTTAAAAGCGGTATCAAAAGCGGGAAGATTCCCATAGCATCTGCTTCCACCTCCAATCCTGTCAAGAAAACTTTTACCGGGAAGAAAGAAACGAATGATGTGTATGGGGCAAGGGCTTGTACCAAGAAGGATGACCATTTGTCCGTTAATGTTGTTCCGACTTCCAACCCACCACTTATTCAAAGACAATCTTCCAATCATCAACGGTTTGAGGCTCCACGAAGACAATACACAAGGATAGGCATGTCGCTATCCCAAGCCTTACAACACCTGTTAAAGGATAATTTGGTGACACTGCGTGATCCTCCGTCCAATCCAGATACCTCTTCACCTAAATACAATCCGAATACCAAGTGTGCATATCACTCGAATAGTCTCGGGCATGAGACTGACCAATGCTGGGCACTGAAGAATAAAATCCAAGACTTAATCGACAACAAAACCATTGAATTTGATCCTCCTCCAACTCTGAATGTAATCACCACACCTATGCTAAATCATGGAAAGGGTGTCAATGATGTTGAAGATACCATTTTTGTTTCCTCCGTCGAAGACTTGACTACTCCGTTAACCATTATCAAAAAGAATTTGTTGAAATCCAGGATTTTCCCTGGCTGTTTGAAAGACTGTGATTGTTGCGCCAAATAACTCAATAGATGCAAATGGCTGAAGGAAGGCATTCAATGTCTGATGAATAGCCATGAGATCCTATTTTAGATTTCTCCATCCGCCAAAAGTTTGACCAATAAGTTTGAAGACCTCTCCATCATAATGATCTCAAACAAGCCTCTTAGGATCACCTCCAAGGGTCCTATCAGGATTTCAAATGAACCGACTGTTGCTCCTCTGATAATTACCGCCCCTGGGCCAATTCCGTACTCTTCAAACAAAGCAGTGCCATGGAACTATGGTGCTGAGGTGTTTTACCATGGAATAAAGCAAGACGCTTGGATTGAAGAAAGCACAGTTGATGACATTGGTAACATTACTAGCTCTAGTAAGGTGACCAGAACTTGGAGAATCTTTTCACCCAACATCTCACCACCAACTGCTACAAAGGTACCTGTCCGCATCACCACTGTTAAGCCTAGTGCTGACCCAAGGGGAAAGGAGAAATTAGTTGAGCCTACTGAGACAGAAATACTCGCAAAAGACATTGCTGCTGAGGAGCCTTCCGCTCGAGAAATGGAAGAGATCTTGAAAATTATAAAAAGGAGTGATTTCAAGATAGTGGAGCAGTTGGGGCAAACCCCTTCCAAGATTTCCATGTTGTCTTTGATACTTTGTTCTAATGCTCATGCTCGGGCGTTAATTAAATTCTTGAAGAAGGCTCATGTCCCTCATGAGACCACAATAGACCAGTTTGAAAATTGTGTGGCAAGCTTGACGGCCGACAATGGCTTGGGGTTCTCAGATGTTGATCTGACACCACTGTGAAAGAACCATAACAAAGCTCTGCATGTTTCTGTTGAATGTAATGGGACTACCCTAGCACATGTTCTAGTTGACATTGGATCTTCTTTAAACGTGCTACCCAAGGGGGCTTTGGACCGTTTAGACTGTGAAAGACTAGTTTTGAAACCAAGTGATATTATTGTAAGGGCTTTCGATGGGTCCAAAAGGACAGTTCATGGAGAGGTGGATCTCCCGATCAAGGTGGGCTCACGAATTTTCAACTCTACTTTCTACATCATGGATATTTGTCCTGCTTACTCCTGTTTGTTGGGTCTCCCTTGGATCCACTGAGCAGGGGCAGTAACGTCAACCCTTCATTAAAAGCTCAAGTATCCGGTCAAAGGAAGAATTGTCATTGTCTGTGGTGAGGAGGAGTTCATGGTAAGCCACTTTAACTCTTTCGAATATGTGGAAATGGATGGAGAATTTATAGAAAACTCGTGTCAGACTTTTGAAGTTGTGCCGCCAATGGTTGCTACTTCCAAATTTTCCTCTGATGTGTCCAAAGCTGTTAAGGTTGTGCCAAAGATGGTTTCGTTTAGAGATGCTCGTACCGCAGTCGAAGAAGGAAGTTGTGATACTTGGGGGAAACTCCACGAGATCCCATTCAAAGAAGACAAATGTGGTTTGGGTTTCACTATCAAGGCTCAGAAAGAAGTGAGGCGCGCTCCTGCAGGGAAGCCCCCTCTCCGTATTAGAAGTTATGAAGCTAATATTGTGGGTGATTCTGATGATGAGTGTGCATTTAAAGATTGGGTATGCCCTACTAAAAAAAATCTCAACAATTGGCACGAAAAGGACTTCGTTCCCATCTCCTTCATTGAGGAGTAATTACTTGTTTATTTCTTTCTTTTAATTCAAGAACATTTTGTCTGTAATATTAAACAATGACTTTTAATCCATGTGTCTGGCCCGGGGCAATATGGTCCATTTGTCAAGGGTTTTATTTATGTTTATTTTATCATATGATCATTCAATACAAATCATTGGACTTTTGCATTCAAATCTTTGTGCTAATTTCCTTTATTTTTCTTCAATACATTTTTTCAAAATAGCCATGTATCTTACATGCACACACACACTCTTGCAGGTCCTCGTCCACTCTGGATCTCATTGCCAACGACTCTACTATTACCAATTATGATTTTGAACATCTAATTAACCAAGTTGAAGACGAAGGCGAGGAAGATTATGAAATACCGAGTGAACTAGCCAGACTTCCATTACGAGAGGAAAAAGTTATTCAGCCGCACGAAGAGTCAGTTGAAGTCATCAATCTAGGTACCGAGACAGACAAGAAAGAGGTCAAGAACAGCGCTAACCTGGAAAGAAGTTTCAAAACCATATTGGTTCAGATGTTGCATGACTATGTGGAAGTGTTTTCTTGGTCATATGAAGATATGCTAGGGTTGGATACCGATATTGTTGTTCATTGTCTGCCGACAAAGGAAGATTGCCCTCCTGTCAAACAAAAAGTTTGTCGCATGAGGCCTGGCATGTCTGAAAAGATAAAAGCTAAGGTGATGAAACAATTTGACGCAGGATTCCTAGCTATGACATCTTATCCCCAATGGGTTGCAAACTTGGTGCCAGTGCCGAAGAAAGACAGAAAAGTTCGTATGTGCGTAGATTATAGGCATCTGAATAGGGCAAGTCACAAGGATGATTTCCCTCTACCTCATATTGATGTCTTGGTCGATAACGCTGCTCAGCATAAAGTCTTCTCTTTCATGGATGGTTTCTCCGACTATAATCAAATTAGGATGGCTCCCGAAGACATGGAGAAGACCACTTTCGTTATGCAATGGGGCACCTTTTGTTACAAGGTCATGCCATTCGGGTTAAAGAATGCAGGGGCAACATATCAAGGGGCTATGGTAGCTTTGTTTCATGATATGATCCATCATGAGATAGAGGTATATGTGGATGATATGATTGCAAAATCACAAACTAAAGAGGAACATCTCGATCACCTGTAGAAGCTATTCGAGAGGTTGAAAGAGTGCAAGTTGAGGTTGAAACCTAATAAGTGCACATTTGGAGTACAATCTGGAAAGCTTCTAGGTTTTGTTGTCAGTGGTAAAGGCATCGAAGTCGATCCTGCCAAGGTAAAGGCCATCTAAGAAATGACAGTCCCCCACTCTGAAAAGGGGGTTAGAGGATTCTTGGGTCATCTTAACTACATCGCCCACTTCATATCTCACTTAACTACTACTTGTGAGCCAATCTTCAAACTCTTGAAGAAAGATCAAGTAGTCAGATGGAATGATGAATGTCAAGATGCCTTTGACAAAATCAAAGAATATCAACAAGAACCTCCCATCCTCATGCCTCCAGTTGAAGGAAGACCCTTGATCATGTATTTGATGGTACTAGAGAATTCTATGGGGTATGTGTTGGGCCAACATGATGAGTCTGGCCGAAAAGAGCATGTTATTTACTACCTGAGCAAAAAGTTTACCGACTGTAAAACCAGATATTCACTGCTCGAGAAAACTTGTTGCGCTCTGGCATGGGTTGCTCGCAGGCTAAGACAATATATGTTGACTCATACGACTTTACTTATTTCTAAGATGGGCCCTATCAAGTACATCTTCAAGAAACCTGCTCTTTCCAGACGAATAGCTAGATGGAAAATGATCTTGACTAAGCACGATATTCAATACACAATGCAAAAGGCCATCAAAGGAAGTGTATTAGCGGATCATTTGGTCCATTGTGCTATTGATGATTATCAGTCTATGAACTTTGACTTCCCAAATGAGAATATCATGCTAGTGACTGACTGCGTGAAACCTGGACCGTATAACGGACCTGAACAAGGATCCCGATAGACTATGGTCTTCGACGGGGCTTCCAATGCTTTGGGTAATGGAATTGGTGTTGTGATAATCTCCCCTGAAGGTTGCCACACTCCTTTCACTTCTAGGATATGCTTCGACTGTACGAACAACATGGCTGAGTACGAAGCATGCATTTTGGGTCTAAAGGCTGCCATTGATTTGAGGATCAAGCATTTGAGTGTGTTTGGGGATTCCGCTGTAGGGATTAGCCAAGTAAAAGGAGATTGGGAAACTAAGCACCCTAATCTCATCTCTTACAAGGAGCTTGTGATATCTCTGATTCCTTACTTCGAAGAAATCACCTTTGAACACTTCCCTAGGGAAGAAAGTCAGTTAGCCGATGCTTTGGCCACAATGTCTTCCATGTTCAAGGTCAAATGGGACAACAAAGCTCATATGATTATGTTGTACCCCAAAATTTGCCCTCCCATTTCCTCAACATTTTCTCATCACAAGACATTTAAAGATCAAGATACAATTAGGGTTTCCTCTGCTCAAGACTTCTCCTTGCACTGTGGACTCAAATTAGGGTTTGTGTTTGCCTAAAGATGTTTTGACCTAAAATGCCTAAGATGACTTTCATGCTTCATGTTGGACTCCCAAGTTTACCTATACCAAGTTTCAAGTCTTGATTCCAAGTTTTACCCAGTCAATTGGACAGTTGACCTAGAAATCAGCTGTATTGGGGAAAAAGTCAACTGTGGCCAATTGACAGTCAAATCTCATAAAATTTGATCCACATCAACATTTTGAATTCATATGAACCATTTGATCAAGTTTGGATCACAATTCCACAAGAAATTTGATCAGATCACCAAAAGGGCAAAATGGTCATTTTTAGGGTTTTGACTGCACTAAGGCAATTTTTGACTGTTTGACCTAGCCAATGGCAAACCAAGTTCACCTATGGACTCAAGGACCCCATGGAATTATCTTGACATCTTCATCAAGCTCAAAAGATCCCAAGTATACAAGATTGATAGTTGAATTTCCCAGTCAATTGATCAATTTTGACTGTATACTGAAAAGTCAAACTTTGACTTTTTGGTCAAAATCAAGAGTCAAGATTCATTTTTCATCAAAACATGCCAAATTATGAAACTTGTTCACCAAGAAATCACAAAATGCAAATTAGGGTTTGAAAATGGAATTTTTCATAACTTAGAATTTTTCTAAGTTATGAAAAACCCTAATTTTTTTCCCAACTTTGCCCCATCTTTTCACCATGATCCATTGGGATTCAAACAAAAGTCAAAACATGAAAGTTGTAGCTTGTTGCAAAATCTACAACTTTGATTCACAAAGTTTTCTCATTTGAAGCTTGTATCTCAAGTTATGATTTTTTGAATAAGGGCACTAAACCATCTTTTAACTTAGTGAAATTTGACCTATTTTGACAAGGTTTTCTACCCTACTTCAAGGCCACTTTTCATGCCCTTCCAATTGGAATTTTGATTTGCATTTCAAAGATGGATTGTAGTACACATTCCAGGCTTTCCAAAATGTCCAAGAACTCATCAAACAACCTCATAACTTGGGAGATTCGAATTTCACAAGTTGGCAAAAATTCACTTTTGTTCTTCATCAAGACATGTTCATAACCTTGCCAATTTGAAATCAGTTTGCTTTATGCTTGATTACAGGTCCTTGAACCATTTCATACTCAATAATTTAATGCATATTCAATGTGTTAAGGTCATGTTCTTTGTGTTCTAACATTGCATAATGGTTTAATCCTAAACTAGATAAAGTGGAATTTCCATTTTTGAAAAGTTTAGCTTTATGTCAATTGGTAAATCAAACAAGTACATAGAAGATCTGCTTAGCACAAGATTATGGGCATAACACACTGATCAAGAGGAGTTGATGCAGCACATTAGGGGGTCCTATACTGACCTAGAACACCAATTTGCTTTTGGTAGCTTAAGTGTGAAGAAAGGTCCATAACATATGCTATCTCTCATATCAGCAAAAGAACACAGCACAAAAGATATCAAACACATTCCATAGACCACATTGAAGCTTTTGCACGAGCCATTTCCCTTTCAAACACCCTCCATCTCAGAATCATCCTCAAACTGCAAAAACAGGGGTGCCCCTGCAGTTTGAGTGCAATCTCTCAATCCCTTCAAGCATTTCTGTCCAAACCTGTTCCTCTACCTTCCTTACAACATATGCAAGCTATCCAGAAGCTAAGGCACGATCTGTAGTTGCTCTAACCACTTCCACCATTTTCACATCTTTGACTTGCAGGTGAAGTTCTATAGCTTGATACAAGAAGGTTCAAGACAAAGTGAGCATTGAAAAAGCATCCCTGGACTTCAAGGAAGCTTTTCCAATCATTACATTGCACTGAAAGTCTCTCATTCTCCACATAGAAGTTCAACTGCACAGGTAAAAGTTTGAATTCGTATCTCTCTTATTAGGCATCTTTAGTCTTAAGTTTGTGAAGAAACAAAGTCCTACTCATAGCCCTGAACATGTACATAGCTTTACTTTTCATTTCTTTTGTCTGAGTGAAGAGAATTTGAGCTCTGAAAATGGTAGAAAAACTAGGTCAGAAAAGAGGGGGAGAGAAATTCTCTCTCATCTTGGAGAGATAGGTCATGTTCTTTATATGGTTGAAACCGTCTCTTAATGCTCTACACTTTTCATGTTATGAGTTTTGCTTGAAAGTCCAGGAATCCAGAGATAAAAAACGCGTGTTTTGTGTGAAGAAAACTGTACAGAGGTTGAAGAAGGAGTGAAGTGGGCTGGGCTTGGATTTGTGTTGCTTTTCACACCATCTTTTTTAGTTTACACCCCCCTGAGCCCATTTGCTCATTTTTTAACATTTTTGACTTTTTCTTTTTGGGTTGACTTTGTTTATTTTTTCTCATACCATTAAAATTTTTAAAATATTTTTTCCATCACTTTTTGTATTTATGGCATATTTATTTGTTTATTTTTCTTGTTATATACAAATATATATATATATTATTATTGAAATAAATAGAAAAATAGTGTAGATACATTTTTTTTTACTTTCTGAAAATATTTCACAAAAAAAATAATAATAATACTTTTTATTTTATTAAAATATTAAATAAATAAATATTTTTTGTATAATACATATTTAGGGTTATATATATATATATATTTGATTATTAATGTATTTAAGAAAAAGATATAAAAATACTTGATTTTTCATTTTATTAATATTTGATACAAAAAATACCTTTTTCACAATACACTTCATTTTATTTTATTTTTTATAAATAATAAATAAATAGTAGAATTAAATTAGATAATAATACTTTTTTATATAAAAATTAGGGTTTTTTTACCCTAAGTTCAAAATACTAAAAATAAATACATTTTTATTTTCTTTTTCCTTTTACATAAATAATATTTTCTCATACACATAGAAACTTTCTTTTTACATTTCACATATTTATTTAATTTACATTTAATTATGCATTGCAAAATACCCAATTGTTGTAATAATTTAGATTTAAATTCTTGTCAATATCCCCATTTGAACATTTGTACCCCCCTTCCCATATTTGGTTGTGTAATAGCTTAGTAATTTTAATTTCGCACTTTATTGCTTTCTAAATAATAACATGCTAGAATTAGGGTTTGTATGCGAAAAAACGATAAAAAATAGTTTGACCTAATACAAGATAAACAAGCATGAAAATGGACACACAAATCACACTTGCACCCCCTAGGGTATTCCACTTGTTGCCTTCAAATAAATGGGCCATATTGTATGTTGAACATCTTTGGGCAAAGCAAACAGTTTGAATGATCCTAGTCCCTCGATAAAACTTTTCAAAACAAACAAAACAAATGATCAAGTCCCTTAAAGAAATTGCCCAAAGACATTTAACGTCGTTACAATTATGGTCTAAACGATGACCCGCGCCTGTCCCTTTCACATCCTAACACAAGGTTGCCCACCAAATACAATGGTGGTGCAAACTTGTTAAAAGGGTTAAAGTATAGCAATAATCTTTTGAGAAACTTAGGAGTAGATAACCTCTTAGTTACTTGAATCAACTTGTAAAACAAAAACACTTGCCTAATTTCAAAATCATACATCACAACACTTTCAAAAAACTTTCAAAATAACAAATGAAAACCTTTTCAAAAGACATACATCTTTGTATACATCCCCACATGGATCATTGCAAAGGTTGCCACCACATTGGCCTCTTTTCAAAACATTTTCAAAACCCACACACTCAAGCACCATTTAAAACAATTGAAAACAAAAGGCAAGTGATCTAAGCAAGTAACTAAGAGCCCATGGATAACCATGGATAGAAAGGGTGCTAATACCTTCCCTTTCTATAATCTACTCCCCGAACCCAAGAAAACATCTCAAAAGGTTTTTGCTGTGCTTTTTAACCTTTCCTTAGGATAAAATAAAAAGTCGGTGGCGACTCTTGCTAACCGCAACATTTGCGAATACAAACGCAAACCTCAAGTCAGTTCTCCCACCGTATCACAGATTACAATTGAGATATTCGACGAACCGGCGCACTGCTATGAGCTCGAAACTGACACAGAAAATCCATGGTACCATGAGGTGAAGAGATACCTTGAGGTACAAGAGTACTCTAAAGGAGCATACATCAATGACAGAAAGTTCTTACGAAGATTTCCAGCCAAATTCTTCCTAAGTAACGGAATCTTGTACAAACGCAACCATGACTCTACTCTACTCCAATGTATGGACAAGAAGGAGGTAGAGGAAATTATGGAAGACATGCATGATGGTTTCTTTGGGACTCACTCTAGCAGACATACTATGGCCAAGAAAATCTTGAGTGCTGGTTACTATTGCTCACCAATGGAGACTGATTGCCATCAACACTCAAGAACTTTCCACAAATGCCAAATCTATGCTAACAAGGTCCATGTGCCTCCTATCTCTCTGAACGTCATGGCCGCTCCGTGGCCATTTGCAATTTGGGTCATTGACATCATTGGAGAGATCAAACCCACTGCTTCCAATGGACATTGCTTCATTCTTTCCGCTATCAATTATTTCACCAAATGGGTCAAAGCCGTCTCTTTTGCCTCAGTAACAAAGAACATGGTAGCCAGATTCATCAAACACAACCTCATCTGCCGCTATGGTATCCTCTAAAGGATCATCATCGACAATGGGACTAACCTCAATAATGTATGATCACCAAACTTTGCACTCAGTTCAAAATCATGCATCACAATTCCTCTCCTTATAGACCTAAAATGAATGGCGCAGTGGAAGCGGCCAAAAAAATATAAATAAGATTGTGCAGAAGATGGTAGTAACCTACAAAGACTGGAATAAGATGTTACCGTTTGCTTTTCATGGCTACTGTACTTCAGCTCGGGCATCAACTGGGGCAACTCCATTTTCTTTGGTCTATGGCATGGAAGTTATTTTGCCAATGGAGGTTCAGATTCCATCATTAATGATTATGATTGAAGTAGGCCTAGGAGAAGACGAGTGGATTCAGACAAGATTGGATCAGTTGAACTTGATCGATGAAAAACGACTGGCTGCCGTTTGTCATGGTCAGATGTGCCAAAAACGTATGATCAAGGCTTTCAACAAAAAGATCAAGCCTCGACTATATCAAGTTGGTGACTTGGTATTAAAGTGCATCATTCTTCCACAAGGAGACCCCAGAGGAAAGTGGACTCCCACCTACGAAGGGCCATTTATTGTCAAGAGAGTGTTCTCTGGTGGTGCCATGATGCTGACTACCATGGACGGTGAAGATTTCCCACATCCTGTGAACGTGGACATAGTTAAAAAATACTACACATAAAGGACCCGCTAGGTTGACACACCTAGACAAAATAAGGGCATCTCGGAAAATAAAATATTTGGGCAAAATTAGGGATATATGCAAAAGATTGTACACCCGGTAAGTTGAAAATCTGAAAGTGCGACTTGGGCAAAAATGGGTATCCTAGTGGGCTGAAAACCCGAAAGGGCGGTCCAGGCAAAAATTAAGGATTGAAAGCGTATGACTATATCCCCGTGGGATCATCACAGCCGACTTTATTACCAAGGTACGAGTTCAAACGACCCAAGATCAATCCAATCAACTTTTGTCAACGGCAAGGGACATTCGAAGACATTGGGGCAATACTAGAGTTGGAATGCAATGACATCACTTCCACATGGCTATTATCTTTGTTTTCAATTTTGTTTTCCTTTCGACGATTTCCTCTTACTAGGATCTCCGTCTCTTTGTACAAAACCGTCTATTCATGGGAAAAATATCAATACAAATATACTTTGAAGTGCAAACTTTCTGTTTTTCATTTTGAATGCAAAAATGTCCAATGAATAAAATTGAACGAACATATGCATGTGAACATAATTAAAAGTATTTGGCACATGTGTCCTGCTAAGCAGTAGCAAGCATCTCTTTAATGTATATGGAATATCCTCATAGAGTTATCTCATTAGCATTATTCCCACAAGACCGGCTATAATAAACCAATCCCTAACAGAGTTTCCTACAAAATCTCTTTGTATAGGTTGATCCCCCAGCCAGAGTCTGAATCTCTTGACAGCTCTCTCCCCAGCTAAGTTGGTCCTAAAAGAAGAAGCCTTGTGGATCTCTTCCTAAAATAACTCACCTCGTCAGCAGTTCATCAAGTATTCCTCAACAGGGTTTATTTCTTCAACAAGGTTTATTTCCCCAGCAGGGTTTATTTCCCCAACTAAGTTTGTCTGCCTCGGCTAAGTCTACCCTCTCCAGCTTGAGTTTTCTTCTCAGACTATTACAAATCAGAGGGCTTCTACCCCTAATCCCCAGTGAAGTCGTCAACAAAGTCATTGAAAAAAGTTGCTGTGAAGCCTGGAATCTGACCAGATAACAGTTTTAGCTTCAATAAGTTGTTGTGAAGCCTGGATCCGACCAGATAACAATCAACTTCATTCATTCCAAATACTAAGAAGCCTGGACCCGACCAGATAATAGTACAACTTTAAATACTATGAAGCATGTATCCGACCAGATAATAGTGTAACTTTTCAAATACTATGAAGCCTGGACCCGACCAGATAATAGTACAACTTTCAGTCACTGTGAAGCCCGAACCCGGCCAGATAATAGTGTAACTTTTCAAATACTATAAAGCCTGGCCCCGACTAGATAATAGTATGATTTTCAGTTACTATGAAGCCTGGACCTGACCAGATAATAGTTAACTTCTCAAGAAACTTTGAAGCCTGGACACGACTAAATAAAAGTTTAACTCTCTGAGATATTGAATAACCTGGACTCAACCAGACAAGGGTTTAACTTCTTTTCCCTAATAGAGTTTGCCTCTAACCCAACAAGTTACTGTGAAGCCTGGATCCGACTAGATATCAGTTCAACTTTATTTTTCCAAGCGAGTTATTGTGAAGCCTGGATCCGACCAGATAGTAATTAACTTTATTCCCTCAGAAATTCATAGTGAAGCCTGGAATCTGACCATATAACAACTAGTTTCAAGCAAGTAATTGTGAAGCCTGGATCCGACCAGATATTAATTCAACTTCATCTTTTCAAGTAAGTTATTGTGAAGCCTGGATCAGACTAGATAGAAATTAACTTTATTCCCTCATAAATTCATTGTGAAGCATGGAATCCAACCAGATAGCAATTAGTTCCAAGAAAGTTACTGTGAAGCCTGGATTCGACCAGATAACAGTTCAACTTTAAGAAATTTTCTGCGAAGCCTGGAATCCGACCAGATAACAGTTAATTTATTCTTCTCTAGTAAGTTATCGTGAAACCTGGAATCCAACCAGATAGCAGTTGACTTCCTCGTCCTCAACAAGTTGGTGTGAAACTTGGAGTCTGACCAGATAACAGCTAACATTCAAGATATAATCCCCGGCAGAAGCATTCTTTTAACAAATTTGAAGACATGTATATTCTTCATCCCCAACATCAATATGGTATTCAACTTCCCATAACTCCTCACCAGTAGTCAGGGATTTATTTTCCCAGAATATATGCATCCCACATTCATACATCATAGCATATGCATACGGAATGCATTTATCACAATCTCATTCATCCTGAGAATGCCATGCATACATCTGCATTTAACTAACCCTTTTTCCCACAGGAAAAGCATCAAGTTTTAGTAGAAATTGACCAAAGATTTGTGCTGATACTTCTTCCAGTATTTACCGTCATTCCTCTAAATGGAATCTATAAGCTCATTCCCAATACATCTTCGAGTGCAAATTTCTGGGCACTTTAGTGTTCAATCATCTTTCACCTTCAAGTCATGAATGGTGGATCCTCCAATCTAACTCTTCAAGTTTAAGAAGATTTAACAGGGGAAGTTGTTGTACCCAAAAATTTTCCCTCTCATTTCTCAATAAATCTCTCATAAGATCTCCATTGATTCAAGACTACACAAGGTTCGATCAGCTCAAGACACCTCCTCAAAATGTTCAACAAGAAGGTTGTAGGGGATGTTAAAAGCTTTCTAAAATGTCCAAGAAATCATTGAGATCATACTTGAGCTAAGATAATCGAAGGCAAGAAGTTAGGGTTTCAAACTTGTTTTTCAAGTCATTTTCATGATGAACATTTGATCCAATTCCAAGCAATGCTGCATAATCCCACTTTTCAAGCCCTCTAACTTATGTATCTATCCTTAATCAGAAGATTTCACAAGCTTTTGAGCGATGAACCACTTGATTTAAGCTTTGTCCAATACACCTTGCCATTTAAGGAAGAAAGTCACCACTTCCATTTTGAAAAAGCAAGCTTTATGCAAAGTCAACTTGTCTTGAGCTTTGCACTTGTTCCTTTTGCACACACAACATATATAAGTCAGAAGCAAGCTTGTTTAAAGTTCAACCACTCTACAATAGCATGGTACAAGGTTTGGGAAGATGCTTTTCATGGTTGCTTCAAAAACAACTAAAAGTTTTACAACTTGATATTTCAAATTCTGACTTATTGTAGCATACAAAACCTCTTGCTTATAAATACATACATTATTTGCAAGCTAACGCACAAATGCGAAGGCCCTAAAACTCCCTCAAACATTCACAAACCATAAATTTCTCAAAAAACACCATTGATACACAGTTTTGACCTTGAACTTGTATCTTCCATTTCCCTCGTGCGTTTCTTGGCCTTTCACTTCCAAAAGTTCCTAAACATCATCTACAAAAAATCCCACACCATGTTACACAACTGTAACATCTCCATCAACTTCCTCCATAACAAAAAAAACAAAGCTTGCATCTTGACTTCTCCAAAACATTCCAGCCAGCCATAGCTCAAGCTAAGCATTGCATTAGCTTCCTAGGAACTTGAGGAAGCTAACCTGATCATCACCATCACTTGAAAGCAGCTCAAACTCATTTCACGATTTCCAATTCTTGAGTTATTTTTCTGAACTTTCATCTCTTTATTTAGGCATTGTTAGGCTTTCATTTTCAAAGACAAAATGTAGATATCATTTCCCAGAAGCTATACATATCCATAGTTCTCATTTATTTTGCCTGAGCTTAGAGAATTTTAAGTTTGAATCTCTGAAAAAAGTTAGGTCGGGATTTGGTACTTTTATAAATACATGCTTATCTTTGATTGTTAGTCCAAATTTTTTACATTTCTGGAATCCTGGTAAAATTTCTAACAAGTTTGATGTTGGAAGTTTTGAGAATGGATGAGAAATGAATGAGATACAGGGACCCTGGCTAGAGGTTGAAGATGAAGTTCATTTCTAGGAATGGATTTGTAATATATATTTATGGTTTTGTTTAAGTTAACGTATGTATAGCCACCCCAGTGGCAAGGCAGCGCGCGTTTATGGTCAAGGTCATGGGTTCAACCCCCAACGCTCCTTTTTTTCATTTTTCAACATTTTCCTTTGTTTTGCAAGCAGTCAGCGCGCCTGGGCCTCCACATTTGGGCTTTACCATTTTTGCTTGTTCTTACCCCCTATTTCGTTTTGACAACACGGCCCATTTATTTTATTCTTTTTTTTTCTGATTTCCAAACAAAATCAAACTTGGGCCAGGCCTAGTGAATAGAAACTGTTTTTTCCTAACAAACACCTTAAATGTCATTTTCACACCCTGACTTTTATTTTTATATTTTGTTTTTCTTTATTATTTTTATTATTATTATTATTATTATTATTATTATTATTAATTAGATTTAGGTTTAGTTATTTTCTTTTTAATTTAAATTAACTTAGAATTTAGGTTTCTTTTAATTAATTAATTTCCATACTATTTGATTAAACTTAAAACCTTTTCTAAAAATGCTTTCTTGATTAATTTTATTTCTTTTAAACTAGGGTTTAATTTTACTTATTTTAATTAATTTATTCTCTTTAATTAATTAGGTCAAGAACCATTTTCCTTAACAAAATCCAAACAAAAAATCCATTTCTTTTCCATTCATATCCTTGTACATTATATTCATTTCAATTCTTGTACATTATTTTAATATGGTTGTAATAGATAATTAGGACTTTAATTTCTTGCAATCCCCATTTGTAAATTTGTATACCCCATCCCCAAATGATGTAATAGCGTAGTAAATTTACTTTCTGTAATTTATCGCTTTCATATCAATGCAAGTAAATTAGGGTTTGTATGGAAAGATAAAATCAGTGCTTAGAGAACCCTAATTCAAGATAAACCAAGCATGAAAAAATACACATTATTCATACATGCACCCTTAGGGAAATTCCACTTGTTGCCTTATAAAAATGGTCATGTTATGCATGTAGGATGTCTTAGCAAAAACAATCAAAAATACAAGATCATAGTCCCTCGATGACGCTACGAATGTTGCCTTACAAATGATCTTAGTCCCTCAAGAGAAATGTTAAGATATCTCACAACATTGTTATTATGACTATACGATGACACATGTTTGTCCCTTTACATCCAAAGATAAGACTTATTACTAATTAATGGTAAGATAGTGTGATACAGTGGCAGAACCGACTGTTTTGGAAAGTGCTGGTTTGAGTTTTGCGTTTGTGTTCGCAAAATGTCGCGGTAAGCAAGAGTCCCCACTGACTTTTATTTTATCCAACTGGAAAGGACAAAAGCACAGAAAAATTCCTTTTTCGAGATTTTGAGTACGGGGGGTAGATTATAGAAAGGGAAGGTGTTAGCACCCTTTCTATCCATGGTTTTCTATGGGCTCTTAGGTACTTGCTCATCTTTTGAAATTGCTTGTATGTGTTTGTTTTGAAAAGTTTTTGTTTTACTTCGTTTTAACCCTTGCTTCTGTCTTCAAGAGTGTTACGAAGTTGTTTTTGAAAAATTTAGTTTGAAATGTGTAAGTGTGAAAAGTTTGTTGTTTTGAGCAAGTACCTACTAGCATCTACCTACTCGAAAAAAGATTTTTTCTGTTCTCGTTTCCTTTAGACAATGCTATCCTACTATTGAGAAATAGGTAGCACCGTCGTTGGATTTGTAAGGGTCAATTCGTAAGGGACGTACGATCACTAAAGCAATGTTAGGACGTCTTAGTAATAACCCTAATGTCTTGAGATCATATTCGAGGCAACATTTTCGAGGCAACCTTTCCGAGCGGGATATTTGATCTTTGTTTAGACAGAAGGGCGACCACTAAAACACCCTATACTTAATGATCATTTACCGAAGGCAACCGAAGTGAGAGTATACCCTAGGAGTGCGCATGTGTGAGTGATTTGATTTCAGTTATTATCTTTGCACATTAGGGTTTGCTAGCCATTTTAAATTAACATGCAATCTTGTCATACAATCCTATTAACATACATCTAACAATTAATATTTACAAGAATTAAAATGCGAGAAAATAAAAACCTACGCTATTACAAGGCTTCAGGGTAGGGATTACATAGCTAAAAAAACCAGTAAAATGATAAATAAAAGAAAATCATAATTAAACTATTACATACCGTAAGCAGTTACATTAATATTGCGAAAATAATAAAACGCGCGCGACGAATTAAATGAAAAGGAATTAGGGTTTTGACCCCATCTAAACCTAATTGAAACTTAAAGAGAAAAATCATTTTTTGTTGTTTTTGATTGTTTTGAGAAAATAAGATTTAATTGAATAAATAAAAACCCTAATGACTAATTAATTTAATTTAAGAAAAATAATTAAATCAACCTATTTTTGTATTTTTGTTTTATTGAGAAAAGAAATAAAAATTACATCACATGTCAACCCTAATTTTTCTAATTTGATTTTAAATATATGAAAGAGTTAGAATTAATCCTAAATTAAATTAGACTAATATTAGATTAAATTTGATAAAATAATTTTCAAAAAAAACTAATTCTAAATTTGTGAAATTTGATTTTATGATTTTTTGGGAAAAAAAGAATTAATTTTGTGTTAGAAAATAATTAAACTAATTAAATTAAATAAAAGGAAATAGAAAAAGAATAGGAATGGGCCTGAGGTAAATAGCAAAGGAGGGGGTATGAATTGCAATTTTGGGCCCAATAGCGCCTGACCTTGTTTGACTTTTCCAGATCCCATGTATATGCTTGACTCTAGTGCATGGTGGACCCTCATGTGGGAAGCCTTGGATCTTGGAATGTTGGGGATCTGATGGCTGAAAGTTGATGACGTATGGTGGATTTATGGGACGCATGTACACCTGATCATGCAAAAAAAAATATGGAACAATAAGGGGACCTGGGGATCGAACCCAGGTCCTTGAACCTTCATCCACTGCGCGCTTTCCAGCTGAGCTGGTTTGGTTAGTTGTATATAAAATAACCAACAATTATTATATGATAAAACAATAAAACAAATTCTGAAGCGCGCGAATTTTGAATTGGCCAGTCACCACCTGCCACGCCATTATCTTCCTCCTAGCTTCTGTTGTTTTAGACCAAATACCTTTACCTACAGACACTGGCCGTATGTACAACCCTTGTCCACTCCAAAATCTTGTCTCTGCATGATAAATCATCACCAGTGGTACCAATCAACTCGTTGCAACCTCACGAGCATCATGGTGCCACTATCCATGGCCAATTGTTCTTGTGTGCAAAATCCCTAAAAACAAAGCTCGAACCCTAACCATGGCATCTTGGTATGCAGTCAATAAAAATGAAATTAAATACAACCATTAGCTTGCAAATGACTCAAGGATTAAAAATATGCAAATAAATCATGTTAAAAATGCCAGAATTATGATATTCGAATTCAAGAAAAGATGGAAATCATGGGACTCTTACAGTGCATTTCTGGGTGTTAGGAAGCTTGCTAGTGGTTGAATATTGATCCTTGGATGTCCAGCAAACGAATGGTGTGCCTGGAATGACTTAAGGAAGCCTGGAACTGGGAAATCAGTTTGCAACTTTTCCTTGAAAATTTTGAGATTTGTTCTCTTCTTTGCACGCCTCCAATCTCTTCGTTTTTTATCTGCAAATGTTCCTGATGTACTATAGAATGAATTAGGGTTGCAACATGGTTTCAAATCTTCTCCAATTATGATTATTGAATCATGATTTGATCCTTATGCAAATCTTTCCAAATCAAGCAAAACGCAATCTTTTTGTGTCCAAATGAACCTTGTGCAATTTGATTTCACTTCCAGCTATATAATAGACCTAAACATGCACAAAATCTTAAGATTTGATTAGCTTTTGATATTTTCATGATTTTTATTTTGATTTTATTTGATTTAATTGAAATAAAATCAAAATAAATGACAAAAATAAAAGAATGACAAATGGAAGAGATCATGGGTCGTGGATCACATTACAAACTCAGTGCAAACATAAAAAGTTGGGCCCATTTGGAAAAAATTGCAATTTTGGACACTTTTGACTTTTGGCAATTTTACAAAAAGGGTCAACTTTGCCAATGCATAACTCCCTCAATTTTGACCCTAGAGAGGTGTTCTTGGATTTTTTTGAAATTTTAAGATGTCCTCTAAGCAACCATTTTGGTCTCATCTCAATTGAGTCTTCCATTTTCATGTATGAAGCTTTTACCATAAAAGGTGTTCTTGTTGACTTTTCAAAATGACCTATAATGTCCAAATTCATATCTTCTTGTGAGTTCATATTTTGAACTTGGGAGATGAAGATTAATTGTAGGTAATTTCATCCTATTAAAAATGAGCTTTGGATGGGTCATTTTTTATAAAGTATGAGAAAGTTATGCCTAGTCAAAGTTGAGTTGACTTTTCCTACAAAACCCTAATTTAGCAACTTTTGGGTTTTGATGAATTGTGAGCAATCCTTGAGGGATCATGATCAACCCTTGATCAAATGATGGATAATACTTAAAAATGAGGATGTTGACCAAAAATCTTTAAGTTTGACTGTATGTGGGCCACAGTTGACTTTTTCCCTAGCACAGTCGATTTTCAGGCCTTTGAGCAATTGACTGAGCAAACTTCCTCTGCAAGGCTTGAAACTTGGTATGGATGAGCTTGAGAACATATTAGGACAATGGTGAGCATTTGGGATCCTTTGGATTCAAACATCTTGATGCAAAATGAAACCCTAATTTGAGGTAGACTGCCTTAGGAGAGAGTTTGTCTGGTCAACTCTTGGACTTCCTTGAGCAATTTGAGGACCTCACTTGAAATGTATTGAGAAATATGGGAGGGAAAATTTTGGGGTACAACAGCTGCCCTTGTTCAATCTTCTTAAACCTGAGGATGTAGGTTGGCTTGTATGCCTTTCATGATCCGAAGGTGGAAGATGATTGAACACTAGAGTGCCCAGAAATTTGCACTCGCATGAAGTGGTACCCATCTTGCAATGTAGGGAGTGGGATTATAGATGCCATTTGGAAGTCAATGACGGAAGATGGGCTTAAATATGCCATAATAAGAAGTATCGATCGCATAAGAGATTCCTTTGCGATAGCCCGTACACCTGTTGTTAAGGAGGACTATGCTGGGGAATGTTGTTCTCTGTCTTGGGAGAAATAGAGTTTTAGGAACTTCAATTGTCCGATACTCTACTGGGGGAATCATCTCTTAGTCGAGGAAGTGAAAATGAACTGCTATCTGGTCGTGCTCTAGACTTTACAGTGATTTGTTGAGGGAAATAAGACCGACTGCTATCTGGTCGTGCTCCAAGCTTCACAGTGACTTATTGGGAAGATGAGATTAAACATGTTATCTTGTCATTTTCCAGGCTTTGCAATTTCTCAATTCTTATTTGGTCGTGCTCCAGGCTTCAGAAGGAATCAAGTGGTTATCCGGTCGCGTCTGGGCTTCCAACTTGAATTTAAGGCATACTAATATGTAGTCGATTTCCGAGCTTCATAGTATTTGGCCGAGTAAACTGCTATTTGGTCGAATTCCAAGCTTCGCAGTACCTTATATTGTTATTTGGTCATGTCCCAGGCTTCAGTATCCTTTGCCGCTATCTGGTCGTGATCCAGGCTTCGCAGCATCTTATACCATTATCTGGTCTATTCCAGGCTTCATGGTATCTTGTATTGCTATCGGGTCGATTTTCAGGCTTCACAATAACTTACTGAGGGTTAAGCTATTTTTCGGTCGCTTTCTGGGCTTTGTAGCTTGTATTTAAGACATACTACTATCTGGTCGATTCCAGGCTTCGTAGTATTCTGAGATATCAAGATATTACCCGGTCAATTTCCGGGCTTCATATCTTGAACTGGAACAGAAATCTTAGTATCGATTTGACTGAACCAAAGAAAACTTGTGAGAATTTAATTGTATCTTTCCCTGAAAGTTAAAGAGTTAGTCGTATGTAATGTCATGATGCATGACATGTATTGAGTGATGATGTTCTCAAAATAAATGAGATTGTGTCGTGTGATGCATATGTGCATGCCATGATGTATGGATATGCAATGTTCTTGTGATATTCTCCAGCTGGGGAGAATAAATCTTATATTGTTGTTGGAGAGCATAAGGAGTTGAGTTATTTTTTCTCGCTGGGGATAGTGACCGAAGATGATTAGCCGGAGATTTACATCTATTCTGCTTGAGAACATTTTGTCGGGAGAGACTCTATGGGGAAGAAAGATATTCTGCTGGATGATTTGCTGATTTGGAGAAACCACTTCTCTAGGGATGAATTACCGTTACTGGTGATGATGAACTCTGTCGGGGATTGAATTTCTGCTTGTGGAAGAAATAAACTCCATTGATGGTGAACTTCTATTGTTGGTGATAGATAAACTCTGCTTTGGGAGAATTTTTCCGACTTATTTGCGATTATGAATCTCGGCTGGGGAGAGCTAACAACACTGTCTTTGGATACCTCTCACCCTGCGGGGGGTGTATGTATCTTTAGTTGTATTCTCAAGCTGGTTCCATCCTTGTACCTGGTGGATAGAGCAACTGTAAGGTTTGGACATTTCTTGTTTGCCCCTGTTCCTGGAATTACGAGTAATTATCTTTTGTTTTTCATGTAAACATTTATGAGCAGCAATTATTTTCAAATGCATATATAAAAAATGAATCATTGGATGTTCTTGCAAAACAAAACAGAAAAAGAAAAACAAGTTAAAATTTCTTGTGAAAATGAATTGTATTGATTTTGAAGTTGGCCTGTAATAGGCGTTTTGTACAAGAGGCTGACGTCCTAGTAAGAGAATGCCACCGAAAGACAGGAATTATACAATTTGTGTAACAGAAAGAAAAACAGCTATGTGAATAATCCCATTAGGTTCCAACTCTGCTATTGCCTTTATATCTTCGAGCGTCTCATCAGTTTGCTACTTGGTCAAAGGTAGATCAGATTGATTAGCGTCGTCCGAGCTTGATAGTCGATACCGAAGTCTGGTTGCAAGTTGATCCAATGAGACATAGTGTTACGCTTCAATCCCTAATTTTTTTCTGGACCGCCCTTTCGGGTTTTCAGTCCACCGGGATACCATTTTTTTCCCAAGCCGCCTTTTCAGGTTTTTGACTTGTCGGGTGTACAGTTTTTTTTATTTTTATCCCTTACTTTTGCCCGAACCCTTTTGGTTCGCCGGGAAGCCCTTATTTTTGCCTAGGCCAGTCAACCTAGCGGGTCTTTAATTAGGCGTAGTATTTTTTTCACTATGTCTGCATTGACGGGGTGAGGGAGGTCGTCACCATCCATGGTGGTTAGAATCATAGCTCCTCCCGAGAAAATGTTCTTAACCACAAATGGCCCTTCGTATGTGGGGGTCCATTTGCCCCTGGGATCACCTTGCGGCAGTATGATGCGTTTAATCACCAGATCCCTGACTTGATATTCTTGACGTCTGACTTTCTTGTTAAAAGCCTTGATCATTCACTTTTGATACGTCTGACCATGACAAATAGCAGTAAGTCTCTTCTCATTGATTAAGTTCAACTGGTCAAGTCAGGTCTGGGTCCAGTCATCTTCGCTCAACCTTGCGTCCTTCATAATCCTGAGAGAGGGCATCTGGACCTTAATGGGTAAGACTGCCTCCATGACATATACCAAGGAATAGGGTGTTGCCCCTGTCGACGTCTGTGCTGAGGTACGGTACCCATGAAGAGCGAATGGTAACATCTCATGCCAGTCTTTGTATGTCACTGTCATCTTCTGCACAATCTTCTTGATGTTCTTGTTAGCCGCTTCAACAGCCTCATCCATCTTCGGCCGGTAGGGAGAAGATTTGTGATGTTGTATCTTGAACTGTTTGCAGAGCTCGGTGATCATCATATTGTTGAGATTTGTACCATTGTCCGTAATGATCCTCTCTGGTACACCATATCGACAGATCATATTGTGTCGGATAAACCATGCCACGACGTTCTTGGTTACTGTAGCAAAGGAAGCTGCCTCAACCCACTTCATGAAATAATCAATAGCTACCTGAATGAAACAATGCTTGTTAGACGCAGTGGGTCTGATTTCACCTATCATATCGATGCCCCCACATTGCAAAAGGCCAAGGAGCTGTCAAAACATTCAGGGGAACTGGAGGTCATGCACCTTATCAGCATAGACTTGGCACTTATGACAGGTTCGAGAATGCTGATAACAATCGGCTTCCATAGTGGACCAATAATATCCTTCCCGTGGGATTTTCTTCGCCATGGTATGTCCAATGGAACGAGTTCTGAAAGTACCTTCATGTAATTCTGCCATGATCCTTTCCGCCTCGCTTTTGTCCACACATCGCAGTAAGGTTGAATCATGGTTATGCTTATAGAGGATCCCATTACTGATGAAGAACTTTGCAGTGAACCTTCTCAAGAACTTCTTATCATTAACAGATGCACCCTAGGGGTACTCTTGAGCCTCAAGATATCTCTTTACTTCGTGGAACCAGGGTTTATCTGCTACCTCTTCTGCCTCAATGTCACAGCAATGTGCGGGTTCATCCAACCTCTCAATGGTAATCTGGGGAGCTTCATTGTCCCACCTGACCTTGAACGTAGAAGACATGGTAGCTAGCGCGTCCGCTAACTGGTTCTCCTCTCTTGGGAAGTGTTCAAAGGTTATCTCCTCGAAGCGTGGAAGCATCGTCAATACATACTATTTGTAAGGAATAAGATTTGGGTGCTTCGTATCCCACTCGCCTTTGATCTGAATGATCACTATAGAAGAATCTCCTAATACACTCAAGAAGTTAATCCTTAGGTCAATAGCGGCTCGAAGACCCATGATGCACGCTTCATACTCCGCCATATTGTTGGTGCAGTTAAAACATAATCGGGCGGTGAACAGAGTATGACAGCCCTCATGAGATATGATTACAGCACCGATGCCATTACCCAACGTGTTTGATGCTCCATAAAATACATAGACCATCGGGATCCCTCCTCGGGTCCTTCATCCGGTCCAGGTTCTTCACAGTCAGTCACCAACATGATGTTCTCATCCAGGAACTCGAAATTCATGGAGTGGTAGTCATCCACGGCCTGATGCGCCAAATGATTCTCCAACACACTCCCCTTGATTGCCTTTTGGGTTGTGTATTGGATGTCGTACTCGTTTAAGATCATCTGCCATCTTGCTATTCTTCCGGACAAGGCAGGCTTTTCGAATATATACTTGATCGGATCCATCTTCGATATCAATAAGGTAGTGTGAGTCAGCATATACTATCTCAGCCGGCGAGCAGCCCATGCCAAAGCGCAACAAGTTTTCTCGAGCAATGAGTATCGGGTCTCACAGTCGGTAAACTTTTTGCTAAGGTAGTAAATAGCGTGCTCTTTTCGACCAGACTCGTCATGCTGCCCCAGCACGCACCCCATTGAATTATCCAGCACTGTCACATATAGAATCAAAGGTCTTCCTTCAACTGGAGGCATCAAAATTGGAGGTTCTTGCAGATATTCTTTAATTCTTTCGAAAGCGGTTTGGCATTCCTCATTCCACTTTACCACTTGATCTTTCTTCAGCACCTTAAAGATTGGCTCACAAGTAGCAGTCAGATGTGAAATGAATCGGGAAATGTAGTTCAGACGTCCCAGAAAGCCTCTAACTTCCTTTTCTATGCGGGGAGCCGGCATCTCCTGTATAGCCTTTACCTTGGCAGGGTCCACCTGAATACCCTTATCACTGACGACGAAACCTAGCAGCTTACCAGACCTTACCCCGAAGGTACACTTGTTCGGATTCAACTTCAGCTTGTACGTCTTCAACCTGTCGAACAGTTTCTGGAGGTGGTCAAGGTTCTCTTCCTCAGTCTGGGACCTTGCGATCATGTCATCAACATAAACCTCAATCTCATGGTGAATCATGTCATGGAACAAAGCGACCATGGCGCGCTGATAAGTTGCCACAACATTCTTCAACCCGAAAGGCATTACCTTGTAACAGAAGGTGCCCCACTGTGTAACGAAGGTTGTCTTCTCCATGTCCTCGGGAGACATCTTGATCTGATTGTAACTAGAAAAACCATCCATAAAGGAGAAGATCTTATGCTGCACAGTGTTGTCGACCAGAACATCGATATGAGGAAGTGGGAAATCATCCTTGGGGCTCTCCCTATTCAGATCTCTATAGTCCACACACATCTGTACCTTACCATCCTTCTTAGGCACCGAAACAACATTGGCAACCCACTGCGGGTAAGAAGTGACAGCTAGAAATCCCGTGTCAAATTACTTCATGACCTCAACTTTGATTTTCTCAGACATCTCAGGGCGCATACGACAAACCTTCTGCTTTACCGGAGGACATTCTTCTTTGGTTGGCAAGTGATGTACCACAATGTCAGTGTCCAAACCAGGCATATCTTTGTAAGACCAAGTGAAGATCTCAACATAGTCACGTAACATCTGTATCAACCGTTTCTTGACACCAGGTTCGCACCTATCTTGACCTCTTACCTGTCTTCCTCGGTACCCAAATTCACTGATTCAAATGGCTCTTCATGAGGCTGTATGGCCCTTTCTTCCTGTAGTAACAGTCTAGCAAGCTCTCCAGGCACCTCACAATCATCCTCACCTTCGTCCTCGGCTTGGTTGATCGGATTTTCGAAGTCATAACTGGCAGTAGCAGAGTTATTATCAATTGGATCCAGAGTGGATATGGATCTTCATTATGATACGTGAGTGTGTGTAAGAGAATAGTTATTTCGATAAAGCGAGAGACAGAAAATAAAAACAAGGAGCGCAAAATTTGTAATGCAAGAAATATCCAATGCTTTATTGATGATATATGAAAATGACAAATAATAAGCCCTCACAAGCAAAGCCAAGGCGCCTCGGGCAAGGCACCAGGCCGTAAAGTTTCAAACTGTTTATTACAAATCTCAAAACAAAAGTCAATTACCGTGGAATAAAAGAAACAGGTATGAATTCCTTCATCGTCCAGTTGTTCAATCCACCATTGGTTGTAGGGTAGATCCAGCTGTCATTATCCGGGTTCTCATCATCAGCATCTTCTATGGCGGAGACAACCTCAATAGCATTGATTCCCAAGTCATGCTTGGGCATGGGTGCAGTTATGACGTTGGGCTTCTCCAGAGCGTCAAACTCAATCTCTTTGGCTTCGATCAAGTCTTGCACCTTATTCTTCAAGGCCCAAAAGTTGTCTGTATCATGACCTGGACTTTCGGAGTGATAGGCGCAGCGGGTATTCAGATTATAGTGAGGAGATGTGGTGTTGGGGTTCTTCGGGGCATCCCTCAGAGTTACCAGATTAGTCTTCAATAATTGTGGTAGAATTTGAGACAAGGTCATATTGAGCCGAGTGTAATGCCTCTATGGTCTTTCCACCCTTTGTTGATTGTTGCATTGTGGAGCAACGGTGGGTTTTGATATCACTACCGCATTTACTGCTTGACGGCGTTCATGTCTTCTTTGGCCCCTCGGGCCGTAGACTGCACTAGCTTCTTTCTTACCGGTGAAAGGCTTCTTTACTACACTTGATGAAGTATCCTTCTGTATCTTACCACTTCGGATACCAGCTTCTACTCTCTCCCCAGTCAAGATCAACTCAGTAAACCCAGATGACGAACTGCCGATCAGATGATTGAAAAATGGACCAGATAGCGTCCCTAGAAACATGTTAACCAACTCCCTGTCAGATAAAGGGGGTTGGACTCTTCCAGCCAGGTCACTCCACTTCTGAGCATAGTCCTTAAAACCTTCACTTGCACCCATAGACATACCCTGAAGCTGAGTACGAGTGGGAGCAAGGTCGGCGTTATACTGATACTGCCTGTAAAAAGCAGTATCAAGGTCTTCCTAGTTTCGGACATTAGCTCCTTTCAACTGATAAAACCATTTAAGTTGAGTCCTTGATAGACTATCTTGAAAGAAATGCACCCACAAATTTCTATCAGCAGTGTCGGGTTGGATTTTTCTGACGTACGAGCGAAGATGGAGTTTTGGACAGGATACTTCATCGTACTTGGCAAAAACAGGAGCTTTAAACTTATGAGGGATCACCACTCCAGATACCAGTCCCAGCTCTCCAAAATCCAAACCAGGGATCTTCTGAATCTCCATTTCACTCAGACGGTCTTCTAACTGCTTGTACCTATCCTCAGAAAGAGGATATTGCTCCTCATCATAATTTGTATCATCATCAGAGATTGCAGGACTGGGGCCCTTTTCTTCTTCTTGGTTCTCCCCTTCCTTGGATGAAGAGGTCAAATCAGCTTGCTGTTTCAATCTATCCCCAAATCATTTGCCCATATTCAGAAGAACGACCTTCTTCTTCTTCTTCTTCTCTTTCAGAATGAGAGTTTTTAGATCCTCTTTCCCTTTGGCCAGACTTAAGAACATCTCTTGGAATTGAGCGTTTTGTGCATGAAGATCTTTGATTGCTTGATCAGAAGACATGCTGCTGAAATAAATAGTGAAGAAGATGAGAAACCTGTAATGGTACCTGTAATGATGTGCATGATAATGGGATGCGTATGTAATGATTTCAAAGACTTTAGGAGATTTAAATTTGCAAACCAAAAATAAACAAACTTTATTAGATTAACTTGTAAAGAGGTTCAACAATGCCTTTAAGGCGTTACAAAGAAGTAAATGGAAAACAAATCTAAACTAGAAAAGCAAAATCAAAAGTCCCATAGACGCTTCTGCTTGGTGCTGACGTAGTCATTGATCGTTCTTTCTTCCTCGAGCTGCCTGGTAAGCTTCAAGATCTTCCTTTTTTGCTCATGGTACTTCTCCCGGTAGGTATTCCTTTCCTCCTTCAGTTGAATCCAAGACCTCTGCAATTCCCCAAGATCAGTGGGCATGTAAGGATAAAGAACTGTGTAAGGAATACCTTCTTCATTAGTGGGCTCCACAATCACTGGTAACACAACTTCATAAGGCATCCCAAGCTCTTGGGCACGAGCTCGGACCCATTGGAGATAAGGCTGCATAGGAAGGGAAGTCCTTGGTCCTAGCTCTTGGGGGTCAGATCTGTTCACCATGCCCCAAGCTCGTATAAACCTCTGACGATGCTCCTCAACGTCTTCCTTGTAGTCAAATGCAATATCTGTAAGTAGCTCATGGGGACCGTCTCTCTGAGCACGACCAAATTATCGCAAAGCTAGACAAGGATTGTAGGTTATTTCCCCTCTGATTCCAAGCAATGGAACATTAGGGTATCCCCCATAACGATCAATGACAGCAGTGCTTTCCATAACCCGGGAGCTCCAAAGAATGTCTATATGGGCAAGTGCCATTATCCTGTAGGACCATCCCAAACCTTCTTCATTCTTCAATGCAGACTTAGGGAGGTGCGAAATAAACCACCTCGACAGCAACGACATACAACACATAAGAGTCCCTCTTCTACGCACAGTACGAGTGTAGAGGGTGTGCAAGATATCACCCAGTAGAGTAGGCACAGGATTATGAGACAGGAAGATCTTAATTGCATTCACATATATAAAGGAATCTGGATTCGGGAATACGACCAAACCGTAGATAAGGAGAGCCAAGATATCTTCGAAAGCTTGAAAATCCAAATTATCCCAGAATATTTGAGCCTGATCTATTAGAAACTTGGGTAAGAAACCTTCGACCCCGCTTCGTGTTTCCCAATTGGATACTACATCAGCCCGTTTCAGATGCAGAGCTGAGGCAATGTCTTCTGGTCTAGGAATCTCTTCCATACCTGTGAAGGGCATCTGCTCAAGGATGGATATGCCCAATAAGTGAGAAAACTCTTCCAAAGTGGGATCCAGCTGGTAATTTGGAAAGGTGAAGCAATGATGCACATGATCGAAGAACTAGAAAAGCACACTCATCATCTGCTCATCAAACTTTGAGGTGACCAGGCTAAGAAGCTGACCATGTCTCTTAATGAATGAAGAAGTCTCAGAAACTCTTGAGGCTAACTCTTTGAGTTGAGCAGGTATTTGCACAAAGTTAAATCGGATGGTGTTTATGCACACGGAAGCCATAATCTGCAAAACAGAACAAAGATAAATTTCCTTGGTCTTTGAAATGGTTAGTATAATGAAGTATGCATGCTATGTTATGATGCATGATGTCATGATAAAAACAACAGGTATAGAAGATAACAGACATGGCAAAGGCAAACAAGTCACACAAAAGCCCTTAAGTTTAAGGCTTGCATGGGGTCAAAGGTATTACCCTCTTGAAGTTCAGTTGGTTTCAACCTGTCCTAGCAAAAGTAACCGGGTTCTAGAGGTTCTCAATATCATTGACCATCCTCCATCGGTCATGGTTTCAGCTCACGCAATCTTTTCTTATGGCTGGAACTATCTCGAGAGTACGGTCTCAATGAGTGTAGCATCGAGTATCAACCAGTTCTCAGCTTTACACCGAGGCCGGCTATCTCACTACTTCCTAATGGCCAAGTTGGTCGATTAAAGGATCTAAGGTCAGTTGATGCTTAACGAAACACGTAGCGACCCCGTATTCTCCTCTTTTCTCCACAAGGGATACCGATACCAACCAATGTGCCACATCAACATAGCTACTGCTTTAACCGTATCGGTCTACGTCGTACAGTTCCCTCACAGTTTATTGCTACTTACCTAAAAGGTGTCTCCAGATCCGAGTTAGGATCTATAGTAACTCCCGAACGAAACCCTTAAAAGTAAAGCAACCAAAACAAACAAGAGAAGCAATTTGTGATGAACTAAATCCTAAGGTATACCCCACTTATTAATCCCCGGCAGAGTCGCCAGTTCTGTGATACGGTGGCAGAATCGACTGTTTTGGAAAATGCTAGTTTGCATTTTGCGTTTGTGTTCATAAAATGTTGCGGTAAGCAAGAGTCGCCACCGACTTTTATTTTATCCAACTGGAAAGGACAAAAGCACAGAAAAAATCCTTTTTCGAGATTTTGAGTACGGGGGTAGATTATAGAAAGGGAGGGAGGGTGTTAGCACCCTTTCTATCCATGGTTTTCCATGGGCTCTTAGGTACTTGCTCATCTTTTGAAATTGCTTGTATGTGTTTGTTTTGAAAAGTTTTTGTTTTACTTCGTTTTAACCCTTGCTTCTGTCTTCAAGAGTATTACGAAGTTGTTTTTGAAAACTTTAGTTTGAAATGTGTAAGTGTGAAAAGTTTGTTGTTTTGAGCAAGTACCTACTAGCATCTACCTACTCGAAAAAAGATTTTTTCTGTTCTCGTTTCCTTTAGACAATGCTATCCTACTATTGAGAAATAGGTAGCACCGCCGTTGGAGTTGTAAGGGTCAATTCGTAAGGGACGTACGATCACTAAAGCAATGTTAGGACGTCTTAGTAATAACCCTAATGTCTTGAGATCATATTCGAGGCAACCTTTCCGAGCGGGACATTTGATCTTTGTTTAGACAGAAGGGAGACCACTAAAACACCCTATACTTAATGATCGTTTACCGAAGGCAACCGAAGTGAGAGTATACCCTAGGAGTGCGCATGTGCGAGTGATTTGATTTCAGTTATTATCTTTGCACATTAGGGTTTGCTAGCCATTTTAAATTAACATGCAATCTTGTCATACAATCCTATTAACAAACATCTAACAGTTAATATTTACGAGAATTAAAATGCAAGAAAATAAAAACCTACGCTATTACAAGGCTCTGGGGTAGGGATTACATAGCCAAAAAAAACCTGTAAAACGATAAATAAAAGAAAATCTTAATTAAACTATTACATACCGTAAGCAGTTACATTAATATTGCGAAAATAATAAAACGCACGCAATGAATTAAATGAAAAGGAATTAGGGTTTTGACCCCATCTAAACCTAATTGAAACTTAAAGAGAAAAATTATTTTTTGTTGTTTTTGATTGTTTTGAGAAAATAAGATTTAATTGAATAAATAAAAACCCTAATGACTAATTAATTTTATTTAAGAAAAATAATTAAATCAACCTATTTTTGTATTTTTGTTTTATTGAGAAAAGAAATAAAAATTACATCACATGTTAACCCTAATTTTTTCTAATTTGATTTTAAATATATCAAAGAGTTAGAATTAATCCTAAATTAAATTAGACTAATATTAGATTAAATTTGATAAAATAATTAAAAAAAATCTAATTCTAAATTTGTGAAATTTGATTTTATGATTTTTTGGGAAAAAAAGAATTAATTTTGTGTTAGAAAAAGATTAAACTAATTAAATTAAATAAAAGGAAATAGAAAAAGAATAGGAATGGGCCTGAGGTAAATAGCAAAGGAGGGGGTATGAATTGTAATTCTGGGCCCAATAGCGCCTGACCCTGTTTGACTTTTCCAGATCCCGTGTATATGCTTGACTCTAGTGCATGGTGGACTCTCATGTGGAAAGCCTTGGATCTTGGCATGCTGGGGATCTGATGGCTGAAAGTTGATGACGTATGGTGGATTTATGGGACGCCTGTACACCTGATCATGCAAAGCAAAATAATATGGAACAATAAGGGGACCTGGGGATCGAACCCAGGTCCTTGAATCTTCATCCATTGCGCGCTTGTCAGCTGAGCTGGTTTGGTTAGTTGTATATAAAATAACCAACAATTATTATATGATAAAACAATAAAACAAATTCTGAAGCGCGCGAATTTTGAATTGGCCAGTCACCACCTGCCACACCATCATCTTCCTCCTGGCTTCTGTCGTTTTAGACCAAATACCTTTACCTACAGACACTGGGCGTAGGTACAACCCTTGTCCACTCCAAAATCTTGTCCCTGCATGATAAATCATAACTAGTGGTACCAATCAACTCGTTGCAACCTCATGAGCATCATGGTACCACTATCCATGGCCAATTGTTCCTGTGTGCAAAATCCCTAAAAACAAAGCTTGAACCCTAACCATGGCATCTTGGTATGCAGTCAATAAAAATGCAATTAAATACAACCATTAGCTTGCAAATGACTCAAGGATTAATAATATGCAAATAAATCATGTTAAAGATGCCAGAATTATGATATTCGAATTCAAGAAAAGATGGAAATCGTGGGACTCTTACAGTGCGTTTCTGGGTGTTAGGAAGCTTGCTAGTGGTTGAATTTGATCCTTGGATTTCCAGCAAATGATTGGTGTGCCGGGAATGGCTTGAGGAAGCCTGGAACTGGGAAATCAGTTTGCAACTTTTCCTTGAAAATTTTGAGATTTGTTCTCTTCTTTGCACGCCTCCAATCTCTTCGTGTTTGATCTGCAAATGTTCCTTATGTACCCTAGAATGAATTAGGGTTGCAACATGGTTTCAAATCTTCTCCAATTATGATTATTAAATCATAATTTGATCCTTATGCAAATCTTTCCAAATCAAGAAAAATGCAATCTTTTTGTGTCCAAATGAACCTTGCACAATTTGATTTCACTTCTAGTTGTATAATAGACCTAAACATGCACAAAATCTCAAGAGTTGATTAGCTTTTGATATTTTCATGATTTTATTTTGATTTTATTTGATTTAATTGAAATAAAATAAAAATAAATGACAAAAATAAAAGAATGACAAATGGAAGAGATCATGGGTCGTGGGCCACATTACAAACTCAGTGCAAACATAAAAAGTTGGGCTCATTTGGCAAAATTTGCAATTTTGGACACTTTTGACTTTTGGCAATTTTGCAAAAAGGGTCAACTTTACCAATGCATAAATCCCTCAATTTTGACCCTAGAGAGGTGTTCTTGGATTTTTTTAGAAAGTTTAAGATGTCCTCTAAGCTACCCTTTTGGTCTCATCTCAATTGAGTCTTCCATGTTCATGTATGAAGCTTTGACCCAAAAGGTGTTTTGTTGACTTTTCAAAATGACCTATAATGTCCAAGTTCATATCTTCTTGTGAGTAAAACAAAATGAAAAGCTCAAGTGAGTAAAACAAAATTACATAAAGATAAACGCTCAAGTGAGCAAAGATGAAAATTGCATGAAATGTAAATGCTAAGATAAATGGTGCTTAAAGTAAGAGCATAAAGTAAAAGCATAAAAATTAAAGTCAATTATTAATGAGTTAGAAATTAGAGGTTAGTTGAATGACCATCTTGAAACTTTCATTTGAAAACTCATTAGAAGATCTATAAAATCAAAGTCTTTCAACAACAAGTTTCATTTGCTTTTTGTCAAGTATATCATTTATTTTAAATTCACAAGGCAACAATAAATGATCAACGATGTTTAAATGATTCACTTAGTCCAAAATTTATGATGATTCATTAGAGGATCTATAAGACCAAAGCCTCCTAACAATGAACTTCAAGTTTATTGGATCAAAGGTTTCAAATTAAACATATTTGGGCTTACAAACATGAGTTTGGGATACGAATGATCATTTCTCGAATCGGGACAAAATTGAGTGCTATGTTAAGCAATCGTAAGTGGACTTATATAGAAGTCGCACATATTTTGAGGCCGGCCAATAGCAATATATGTGCCATATGTTTGGAGAGATGATATGTAGATCATCCTCTAACAACATGTAACACAATGAAAAAGGAATAAGATGAAGAGGGAGGGGATACATTTGAATCAAAAATTTAAGCAAACTATCATTAAAATCATTCATCCATTTTAGTGGTGTTAAACTCAACACTCAAGATCCAATGATGTTAATGAAATTCATGATCAACAAACACATAACCAAAATATATTAAAAATTAAATTGTATTTAATGAATACGATAAAAAGGAAAAATGATTTTTAAGTTGTTTTTTAAAAGGAAAATAAAAGTTAAAATGCCAAACCATATTCAAAGTATCAAAGAATAATTTAAAGAGACCATAAAAAAAATCAGAAATGATCTCAAATATTTTTATAAAAATTTTGGAATTTTTAAAAATAGAAAAGTATTTTTAAACTAATTAAAATCACTCAAATAAGTGAAAAAAAGATCAAAAATAGTAGAAATCAAGACAAAATTTTAGAAAAAATTCAAAAAGTCAGAAATGAGGAAAATGATTTTTATAAAAAAAATAGAATTTTAAATCATCAAAAAGTATTTTTTTTTAAATAATTAGAAACAAGCCAAAATAATGGAAAAATTATAGAAAATATCAAATTTGAAAATAAAATCATGAAAAAAAATTAGAAAGAGAATATTTAAAAATAATTTCATGAACTTTTTCAGAATTTTTAGGTCAAAAATAAATTTTCTATGATTTTTTGAAGTTTGGTGTATAAAACAGAAAATAAAAATAAGTTTAAAAAAATGTAGACCATTGGATGAAAGTCCAAACGCGCTAGTAATCTGATCCAAATGATCATGCACGATGTGCATATCAGGGTCATTTTTGGAAATTGCACTGGATCACCTTTTAATATTTAAAAACAACTTAAATTCTGGCGCGTCGGATGGAGTCTGACTAATATAAGTAATCAGATCCAAGGGCTCTCAAAGTGTGCATATTATAAAGCAAACATACCGGATTGAATTCAAAAAATTACGTGTCACGCTTTCATTGGTTGAAGCACGACATGTAGGTCGTCTTCAACCTCCAGATGCCCTAGATTGGGATTCCTCAAACTGTAAAATTAGAGGACCAGGCCGATACCATTAGATTCGTCTCTCCAAGATGATTCTAATGGTACCATTGCGCCAAATTATATAAATTGAGCAAGGCTTAAATTGAGAAAATGCAAAAATAATAACGAGCATGAAATTCTGGAATATCTCACTCAAATCTCAGTGAAATTGCAAATTATAAAAAGCATGAGAATCAGAAGGATGTAGAGAGTAAATTAGTCTTTTATTTGGATCGATTTGACCAAGAAATCAACCTGAACAAAGTAACAAAAGGTGGCCCTAAAACTGGACTTCTGTATATCAATATAGGTCACAATTCTTGAAGGTAAGAGTATGGCTAGCTTCAGAGAAGTTAAATGAAGCTAATTGAATGGAGCTTTTGGTGTTTTGGAGTGAGAATGCAAGAAATCAGAAATTCAAATTCAGAGTTCGTGTGGGATCTGAACAGGGGTCAATTGGCTATAAAAAGCTTGAGAAAATGAATGAGGGATGATCCTTATTTATATATGATCATGATGTAAGGCTCAAGCGTGTGAATTGTAGGCAAAATTAATGAAATCGTGTGAATCTACTAAGTGGGAAAAGTGTGACTTCACATGGCTCAAAACGCAGCAAAATGGATGGTTCAAGGGTCGTTTCTCATTACGGAAAGTTCCTAAACATGATTAGACACGAAATTGATTCTTAAACAGGATTGTAATTGGGTTTAAACTGATTTTCAAATTTGACTGAACATGAAACTTTAATTTCAAGATGCCAACTTCATAGCCATGGTGCCAACAATGTAGGGCATTATATGATGTGATTTTTGAAGCATTAGAGAGATCTCTTGTCAAGCTTTACAGTTTGAAAAGAATGGTTACATTCGGTGTCTTGGATCAAAATTTGTATATCTTTGAAATCAACAAAAATACACGGATTTTCCACACTTAGAAAAATTTCTAAGTTTGGCATTAAAAGTGACTTGTAATGTTTTGCATCCAAACATGGCTTTCCACTCAAAATTTGCTTTTGACCAAAAAAGGTGGCATGAAGTAGATCTCTTAAATGACATTTTGATATTTGAACCACTTAAAAAATCCAAGAATTGAGAAAGTTATGACCTTGTGAAGTTGGTGAAAATCCATGAAATGACCTATAACATTTTGAACTCTTAAGGCATCTTTTAACCATTTTCAAGATTTGCACATGAAATAAGAGTTAAATTTCATATCATTAAGATTATTTTGGAAAAAGAATGGGCTCAAGGGGATAAAAATTGACCAAGTTATGATCTTTTGAAGTCACATAAGGGAATTTGATGGCTTGTCTAGAGGACTTGTAATCTTTCTCAATCATTAAGCATCTTCCACATAAAAATTTCCTTGAAACTCTTGAATTGATTAGTTGATAACCGTTTAAAGAGAAGCATGTCTTTGTAATCACTCAAAAATATTAAAAGATGAGCAAGATATATCCCTTAGAAGTTCAAAACCCTAGCTCCTAGAGCACCAAAATGACTTGGAAACCCCTTTCAATTTTGACAAACTTCTTTGCACAATAACTCTCGTCATGTGAATAGAAGTTTTTGTGGATGATAATAAGAAACCATAGCACCAAAAACCACTTCCAAGTATTAAGAATTGAAAGAGTTATACACTTGTGATCAAGAAGCCAATAACTTGTCCAATTAGGTCAAACCTCTTCAATCAATCCTTGCCTCTTTTGACTTTCTTTGACAAATTGAAGCATGATAAATAATAGTAGACTTTGTCATGATGTAAATTTAAAGCATATTCAATGATGAAGCTTGAATCTCAATGAAGCTTTATTGAAGAAGTCATGGAAATAAACTCATGAACCTATAAATAAACTGATTAAATGTGTTATACCCTCACCTATATCATCACCATTTAGAGCAAACATTCATAGTATTTGTTAGTTAAAGGTTAATAAATATAAAACATAGATGATCACAATATACAAATTAAGGTGCTTGGTGATTCCTCATGAGCAAACTTAAAGATAGGAAGAAGAACCAAACCCAATTGTGATCTTGATATTATTGAGTTGATATGAGATGATAGAGGAATCTTAGAGGCAAATATCGGGTTACAACAATTAGCATAACCAAATATAATATCATCAACATGTATTTGAACTACCAGGATATCATTTTTGAAAGTTTTACATAACAGAGTAGTGTCAACCTTCCATTAGTTGAAGTCGTTTTCTCAAATAAAGTTGCCTAGTCTTTCATAACAAGCCCTTGGAGCTTGTTTTAGACCATATAGGGATTTTTTTAGTTTGAAAACAAAATCAAGATTTTTATTATCTTCAAAACCATGAGGTTGGTGCACAAACTTTCTCAGTTATATAACCATTCAAAAATGCACTTTTAACATCTATCTAATATAAGATGATGCTGAGATTGATAGCAAAGGAAATTAAAAGAAGAATAGATTCTAACCTGGCAACTGGTGCAAAGTTTTATGTATAGTCTATTCATTCTTGCTGACTATATCCTTGCGCAACCACTTGAGCCTTGTTTCTTACCACTTCACCTTTTTTCATTTAGCTTGTTCTGAAAAATCCATTCGGTTTCAATCACATGAGTTCCTTTAGGTCTTGGTACTAGATCCCAAACATCATTGATGAATAATTTCCTTAGCTCTTCCTCCTTGGCTTAAATCCAGGATTGATCAATAAGAGCTTCACTAGTAGAGACAGGTTCTACCATCGATACCAGACTTAGAAGCATTTCTTCAGAAGGCAGAAAGTGAGATCTGGTTCAAACATGTTTTGTCTTATCTTCTAGAATAAGTTCCTCAGAATGTGATCGACTTTGTCTTATCCTTTTTGGAGGAGTCTGAAAATTAGAGACTTTTGGTTGATCATTTTTTTACTCTTTCACTTCTTGAACTTCAGCAACAGTTCCTTCAGATTCTGAGTATGTGATTTCCACATCTTCAAGCTTATCAACTAGCTTTGACTTTTCAAAGTCAAGATTATCATAATATAATATGAATTGATTCCTCAGCAATGAGTGTTTCAGTGTTATATACCCTTTTAGCCTTTTGAGCGTTCAAAATATCTTAACATGATACAACTTTGAGCTTTTGAATCAAACTTGTTTAGACTTTCTTTAGTGTTCAAAATAAAACAAGAGCTTCCAAAAGGATGAAAATATGAAATGTTGGGTTTCTTTTTCTTCCACAATTTATATGGATTCATTCCAAGAATAGGTCTAATGGAGACTCTGTTTTGGATATAACACGTTGTATTTACAACCTCTTCCCATAAGTACTTTGCCATGTTGGTTTCATTGATCATGGTCCTAGCCATTTATTGCAAAGTCCTATTTTTCCTCTCAACAAATCCATTTTCCTGTGGATTTCTTAGACAGGAGAAATCATGGGAAATGCCATTCTCATCAAATAGCTTTTCAAAATATCTGTTTTCAAATTCTCCACCATGATCACTTCTAACCTTGAATATTTTGAGATTCATCTCATTTTGAACTTGAGTATAAAAGGTAGTGAAAATAGAGTGTGAATCATCCTTGTGTCGGAGAAATTTTACCCATGCCCATCTGCTTGAGTCATCTATAATGACTAACTCATACTTCTTTCCACTAATTGATGCAGTTTTTACTAGCCCAAACAAATCAATGTGAAGAAGTTCCAATGGTCTGGAGGTGTAAACAACATTTTTTGCTTTAAAAGAAGTTTTTGAAACTTTCCTTTCTGGCATGCTTCACAAAGAGCATCTGAGGTAAACTTCAGTTTTGGTAGGCCTCTGAAGAGGTCAAATTTATTCAGTTGAGAAATTCTTCTCAAGCTAACATGACCTAAACGTTTGTGCCACATCTATTGCTCTTCATTAATAGACATGAGACATTTTACATTTTCTTCTTTAAGTTCAGAAAGTCTGGTCTTATAGGTGTTATTTCTTCTCTTTCCGTTTAAAAAGGACAGAGCCATCTTTTTTATTCATAACTTTACAGGAATCTTGATTAAAGATTATATCATACCGATTGTCGCTTAATTGACTTATAGTTAATAGATTATACTTTAATCCTTTAACAAGTAAAACATTGGTTATAGAGGGAAGAAAACTATTACCTACTGTACCTGATCCTATGATCCTTCCTTTCTGATCTCCTCTGAAACCCGCGACGTCTCCATGCTTAAGATCCAAACTTACAAACAAGTTCCTTTTTCCCGTCATGTGTCATGAGCAGCCAGAGTCTAGGTACCATAGGCCTCTATTTGGATAACAAGCTTTTGATAATTTTCTTCATATGATCTGCTGTTAAATATCCTTTGTTCAGAACTTTCAGTCCTGCAACTAAGGTTTGAAATCATGAAAACATGACTTCAGCGCTTTCATCATTCTCCATTTTGAATGCTTCATATTTCTGAATCAAGGCTAGTGCCTTGGTTTTTCTGACTTGATCATTTCCTTCATGATTCATTTTGAGAGAGTCAAATATAGACTTAGCAGAGTCTCTATTTGTGATCTTCACATACTAAGTATAAGAAATCGCATTCAACAAGATGGTTCTTGCTTTATGATGATTCTTACAATCTTTCTTTTGTTGATCAGTCATAGCTCTCCTAGTTATCTCTATTCCAGTATTATCTGTGAGAGGTACGTAGCCATCGACTACTATATCTCAAAGATCAACATCATGACCTCGGAAGAAACTTTCTAGTCTATCTTTCCAGTATTCAAACTTTTCTCCATCAAAGATGAGACGTTTAACGTTATAACTTTTATCGTTTGAATATGTTGCAGCAACAGCTGGTGTGAGTTCAACCATTGTGTTTCTTCAATGAAAAACCCGTCTGGATCTTTATCTGATACAGTTAAGTGTTTGATAACTATCAATACCAGAACCGAAGCTATGATAGAAATTGAAGGTGTGAGAAACACAAGAAAGGGGATCCGAATTGGATTTCACCAAATAAAATATTTTCGTTGGTGACAGAACAAGTTAGCTTAGAACATAACAGTAAATGAACACGATGATTTTTATCTTAGTTCGCTGTTAACTAAGTTACTCCAGTCCATCCCCTCAAGGATAATTTCACCTTTAACAAGGACTTAATCCACTATAACCAAACTTATTATAGAACAACCCACGATAAGTATGATCAACCTTATTAGCCCCTCAATAAGTTTGTCGATCCTTATTGGAAATCCACTCAAGCCACAACAGGATTCTTCTTGATATCATACCTTCACTCAACCTCTTCAGGTATCATTCAACAACAGTTGAGTATTTTCAGTGTATTACATACTTGCTTCTTGTAAGAAGATTACACAGACTTTTCAATACAATGAAAAACACCTAAGTGTTCTAATGCAAGATATGAGCAAAAGATCCTTGCTTATTTACAAAACTATACACAGATGATTTCTCTATAGGGTTTGCACAATGCTTTGATGTAGTTTTGTTGAACTTGATATATATATATATATATATATATATATATATATATATATATATATATATATATATATATATATATATATATATATATATATATATATATATATATATATATATATATATATGGTTCAGAGCGAATTCTGACATGAAGTAGTTTTATAATGTTGTGAAAATTGAACCGTGGATTTAGTACAGTGTCAATCACCACTTAATCAACTAAGATTTGGTTATATTATAATCTATCATATAAGAAAATTAAAAACTGATTTTCTTATATGCTTCCACGTAGCTTTCATATCACAGCATATTTTTGTAACTCTTTTCTTTTAGTTATGCACTTCCCTTTTTCGTTTTCCATTACAGAATTGGAATTTTCTCACTCCTAACACTTCTCCCTTTTTCACCTTTTCCATTTCTTTTCAATTTTACAACGGTTTCGCATTCTTCTCCTCTCTCTTGTCCTTTCTGTCTCTCACGAACTGCTCCTTTTCTTCTTCATCGTTAACTTCTCAACAATTAATTTGTAGAAATAAAAATAAAAAATCAATTGGCACAAATCAGGTGTTTTAGAAGTCATATCAGGAGCTTATATATGTTCACCTTTTTCAAACAGCTCTGGTATATTTATCAACGCTATTGTGGACAAATCAGGTGTTTTAGAAGTCATTGAGGAGAAGATAGCCAGAGCAACACAAATTCCCAGGACTCATGGAGAGGTAACATTCCTATTATGTCCCTTGCTGCTTGCTCATTAAGAAGGAAATGATTTAAAAGTTTATCAATTTCATTCCTTGAAAATATTTCTCACATATGCTTTTAAGCTTCACTTAGTTATTTATCAGTATCTCCGCTATATGACTGCATAAAGTAATATGTTTCTATTGTTGATGCAGGAATAATGAGTTTTGAAAGGTCAAGAGCTAGAGAATACCCTATCAGATGCCGAATATACCAAAGCAGTCCAAATTGCATTTGAATTGCGCAGACCCCATAAACTTTTGGGGTTACTTGCAGAACTTTACAGGTTAGCTTTTCTCTCACAGTTTGTGCTTTTCAGAGTTTTCAACATCTTTCTCCTCCAACATATATTGTTGACGTGTTTTTTCGCCGTTCTTTAAGAGGCTTTATGAAATTCTTAACCATAAAGACTACAGCACACAGGCTGATTAGCTCTTGACCAGAAAGTGCTATAAAATTATATACTTTTGAAATTCCTTGTAGTGGCTATTGCATATGGGTGTGGAGACAGTTTTGTAGTGGCTATTGCATATGGTTCTATACATAATTTTCCAATGGTTAATACATTAGGTATTGCAAATATAGTATGTGCTGCAACAGCCATGGCCTGTGGTGCTGGTAGGAATGTAGCATCCCTGAAAAAAGTAGTTGATATATTAATATCACCTAACCTCAATGAAAATAACGAGTTTTGGTCCGAAATTTTCCAAAAGAAAGTGGTAGATCATGAAGTAACATGTCTGTCAAATATTGTGAACGAAAATAGAAATCATGTCAACTTTGTCTCATCCAACAAAATTACATTGCAATAGCTAATTAAAAAGGCATTGTTGTTGAGAAAGTACATGAGATATTGTTGCTCCTCGAGCATTTTATATTAGCAATGTCAATGCAACAAATATTGTTAGGAGCTAGGCAGCACTTTGATTCATTGGATACACATTGCTTTACTGCAATATCTAGTACAACAGTATATTCTGCTTTCAATCTCCATTTATTTTCTAAGTTTTTAATAAAATTAATCACTATCCAATGTTCTTAAGATTCTAACTTTCTGTTACTATCCATATTTATAATTTGTGGATTTTACTCTTTGGAGAAAGTAGCATCCGGTCTTTCATTGTTTCTTGGTAAAACAGGAAAGCAACTATTTTCAATATGACTTAGAATTCCTTTTCACGATTTTTAGGTATAAGAATGTTTACTTCAAAGGATGAGATAATGATTCCACCAGAGAAGACGAAGAAAGTTAAACTCAGCGATATTGAACCTATAAACATGCTCAGCGAGTTACCAGAATGTGTTATCCTTCACATACTTTCGTTTTTGAATACCAAAAAGATGGAATAGTGGACTATTTGATTCAAAATTCTCTATCAGTTGAAGTTGAAATCATTTGATTGCTCATGATGAAAAGCAAAGTAAGCTTCTTAAGAAAGTTTATGATATTTGGCATTTTTTTGCTTGCAGTCAGCAGTAAAGGCGTGTAATTACATTAGTTTAGTAGTGAAAGGTAACATACTTGTTTCAACTGGTTAGTTATAGAAGACAATGTTCAACAACATAACTTGATGGATGAATGTATTACAATAGAACTTGATGGATGATTGTATTACACATATGAATTGTTATCTTTCATGCCAATATGAATTGTATTAAGAATATACTTCTAGCTTACAGGATATTCACAACTGAGATTAAAGTTATCTCCCAACATAAAAAAAAAGCTTTTAGACATCTCTGAACCACACTGTAGAGCCATTTTGTATTAGTATGTTTCTTACACATATTTTATTAAGGTAATGAATTCCATTTTTCTAAAAAAATGTTTTGATAAAGTTATAGGTGTAAATTGAGAAGTTAAAGGAAGGAACCTATAAGATATAAAAGGTATAGGGATTAAATTTAACTTTGTGGAAAGTTTAAAAATTTCTTAGTAAGGTGACACATCAATTTTTTCTTCTTCAGTAGGTACTAAATGAATTAGTATTAAAACTTACTAACATTGAAGACTAAGACTTTCAATGTTATGATATATTCACAACTCACAACTACATAGGTGTTGCATCCAATTTCGCATGTAATCTCACAATAATTTTATTAATGAAACTTAAAATAGTTTTTGGTTCGTTTGTTAGTGTAGATGTCTTGTAGGTAACATAATTATATTTAAGTTGCATATGTTTCTGGTAATTTTCTGTAAACAATTTGAATCTTTAACTTATATGAGAAAATGTGTATATATTTTTGGTGTCTAATTATTATCATCTACTAATTGTTAGCTTTTCCACTGACAATTCACATGACGGATACTCGTTGCACATGTTTCTAAGAGCATAAGGTGGGCGTGAAGGATATTATCCGCGTAGAATATGCTGACCAATATATGGTTTGCACCTAAATATTTTACTGATATCTAAACTTTGAAATTCATCTCCTGCATTTTTATAACTTTGGTTTGATCGTTACTCTCACTACTGTTCAGCGGGAATGTATCGAATATGGTCATTTCTGGTCTGCCTCTCACGATGCAGTGTCCATGCTGACATTAGATGCATCAGATTCAAAAAGAAATGTAGGCACAACCCCATGGGCCACTGCAAAATTTGAAAAGAAGCTGGTGAGTCCCCGTGAAAATGATAAGTCGAGGAATGACATCTTTATGTCGCCTGTATCGGAAGCCCATAAATCATTTGAAAAGTCCAGGAAAGTTGAAAACATGGAAGCTTCAAAACATGGTGGCTAGGATAAATATTATGTCTTTTAGGATATATAGAAGTTTTTGTTTGTTATGAATATGATGATAGTAGTAGAAAAATATTGTTGTCTTCTAATAGATGTTAACTTGACAAGAATATATACTTAACGTATAATCTTACTGTGAGATATACTAACTTCTCTCAAAGTTTGGTATTATGTGTGATGTTGATGTTTCAGGTTTTTTTTTTTTGTGAAATGAAATAGGAAAAAAAAAACAAAAAAAAAACAAAATTATTAGCAATAACTTTGAGTTGAAGATTTCGTGAGTATGAGGGAATGGCATAGTCGGTTGGTTGATTTTGTGTGTTGTCCTTCCATAATCCATTATTAGTAGCGAGGGCAGGATGAAAAGTAGCTCCTTATCGCATTACTAGAAGTAAGGTCGTGCGACCCAAATGGTTGTTTAGAGTTTACATATCATTGTTACTCATTAGGTATTGGTCCATTCGTCACTAATGTGACAAACAAATTCCTTTAAGAGTGATTATACTCATGTTATTTTGTTGGCCTTGAATATAAATGTCTTCAATAAGAGAAGACATCTAGATTTAACTCAAAAAACATCTCAAGCACAAATGTGCTTCTAACACTATTATCATCTGCATTGGTTTGATGAATTGAATTTGTTGCTAACGCTCCTTTAAATGTGAATACTGAAACACACAAGATTTGTCATTTGGCTAAACAAGCTTTCGACGAGTCAATTGCGAATTTAGATACCTTGAGTCAAGAGTCATACAAGGACAATACTTTGATCATGCAGTTGTTGAGAGACAACCTTACTCTTTTGACCTCCAATTTATGATTGCTTAATTATATTAATAATATCAGTTATCGGTTTTCAACAAGCTATATTTTAGAATGGCAAATATGTTATTTTAAACATAGAAATTCAAACATCATTTCAATAATTTAATTTTAACGGGAACATGAATTTATTGATCAAAATATTAAATATTAACGGGAACATGACGTTACTGATCAAAATATTCAATATCAACGGGAATATGAAGTTACTGATCAAAATATTGAATATTAAGGAAACCTGAAGTTAGCGATCAAAATATTGAATATTAACGGAAACTTGAAGTTAGTGATCAAAATATTGAATATTAACGGGAACACGAAATTACTGATAAAAATATTGAATATGAACGAAAATATAAAGTTACTGATAAAAATATTGAATATTAACGAGAATATAAAGTTACTGATCAAAATATTGAATATTAACGGGAAAATAAAATTACATATCAAAATATTTAATATTAATGGGAACATGAAATTACTTATCAAAATATTGAATATTAACGGGAACATGAAGTTGTTGATCAAAATATTGAATATTAACGGGAATAATGAAGTTACTGATCAAAATATTGAATATTAACGAGAACATGAAGTTACTGATCAAAATATTGAATATTGACGAGAACATGAAGTTACTCATTAAAATATTGAATATTAACGAAAATATTAAGTTACTGATCAAAATATTGAACATTAACAGGAACATAAAGTTACTGAGCAGATTGAATATTAACGGGAACATTAAATTACTAATCAAAATATTAAATATTAATAGAACAACTTTACTATTGATTAATATTTTTTACAACAATTGCAAAACAAAAATAATATTTATATAAAAAAATATGATATTCATTCAATTATTTTTATATTGAAAGAATTATAAGCATCAATTTATTATAATTATTATTTTTATTTTTATTTTACTATTATTATATTTTTGAAATAAATATGTATAATACCAATATCTATTCGAACGCACGAGTATCCACTAATTTTTATTTGCAATATAATATGTAATACTTATTTCAGTTATGTCATTATATAAGAAAGACTAAAATTAAATATTTTATATGTTATAATGACCAATTCCAATGTAAACTATTGTTATATAAACTAAAACAAAAGAATAAGAAATATAAGCAAAATAATAAAATGTTTTTAATGATCAAAATCAAATAAACAAAATTATTGAGACTACAAAAAATCATATATTAGTAGGGATCAAATACAAATTTCAACTATTTTAAATAAAATAATGAACTTTTTTAAACTTACCTAGAATCTTAATTGCACATGAAATATTAGGATTCCCGTTCTTTTTTTTTTTATAATGAAGAACAATCTCTGATGCAAATAATTATTACCAATTATGTTAATTTGTGTTTTTCCATGGGTAACTCTTCCAGGTTGGGCCTGTGGGAAAGTCGATGCCATATGGCATGTAATCAACCAAGAGAAAAAGATAGAAAATTAACCATGTTTTAGCCTCGAATGCCATTTGTCTCAGTATACAGATATTTTTTATATAGGAAAATAAGAGTTCTTGATATATATATATATATCTTATTTTCCTATATAAAACAAGATGGAAGGTGTTTATATAGGTTATTTACTGCCATAATTTTCAAAACAATTAATAGATAAAGGATGGATGAAGTATTTCACAAGTTTTATAATTTTAAAACTTGTCAAAACGAATATCAATAAAGGACCACAATTGATTTTAATTTTGAATGTTTGATCATGGAGGAATTGCCGACAAAATTTATAAGTTTTATAATTTAAAAAATTTTGTGGGCTAGTTTCTTTTAGACATTAGAAGGTCGATGTTGGAGATGAAATTGAATAGAAAGAGACCGGTAGTTGAGATGGATGTTTTATGGGGGCTTGTCCTTGCCGAGAGATTTTAGAGTTATTGAATTAATGCGTCTTCTCTTAAGATTATGAGATTCAAATGATGTTTTTATTCTATTTTGATCGTGCATGGGTATCACTAAATTTTTTGGCTTAAGAAAGTCTCAACTGATTCACATGGAGAAAGATATTTATTTGGTTTGATAAAGAGTTACGAAGGACGGTTGAAATCATCATGTTTGGTGGAGGTCTTTTCTTCTGAGACCTTCAATTGACGGAGACTTCTTTACCTATTAGAGTTAAATGATTGAATTTGTACTCGGTAATATAGGATGTAATATATGGTATGGATTCTACTTTCGACTGTGCTTTTAATGGTCTTAGTGGTATGATTCAATATTTTGATGGTCTTAGTGGTACGACTATGATTTTGACTGTGCCATTTCTATTAATTGGTTATGCCAACATATGTTACTACTAGAGTATCATAATATCATTAGGTACAATCACTTTTTAATTCTCTGATTTTCTATTGATGAAGTTTGCACTATTTAATAAACACATGATTCACAATTGGAAGCTTTAAGGCTTCAAATACTGACATGACTTTTTTAGAGATGACATTTTTTATATATCTTGATGAGTGAGAATAACTTTGAATAAATAAATGTATATAAATTTTTTGACTGACCTACAAGAAGGAAAACTGACACTAAGGCCATCAAATGTTATGATGTACAGGTAGGAGGAAAATATGCATTAGTGGACTTGATTGGGGGTTGCCCACTTCTTGGACTGAGAATTGGATGGTTTAATATTGAATAGACAGCCCTCAAATCCACTTATTCATTATTACAAATAACATATTTTATGACAAAGCTTTCACCTCACCCAACAAATAATCGAGGTATAAATCCTGAGTGCGCCTTGTTTTTTTTAAAATATTACAATCTATCACTACTATGAAAAAAGAGTTCAAGAACGGTTGGGAAAAATATATAATCACGCAAGACCAGTCGATGTTATGTAGCGTGTGGTTGTATATGTGTTACTTACAATCACGGTCTAGTGACCCTTCTTGTGTTTCTCGCACCTTCAATTGGCATTAGAGCTCCAGTTCTGGTATTAATTTCTATCAAACACTTAACTGTGTCAGATAAAGATCCAGACGAGTTTTAGAAACACTATGGTTGATCCTATTCCACCACCATCTGCTACAGTTTCTGATAAAGATAACTACAATGCTAAACCTCCCATTTTTTATAGTGAAAAGTTTGAGTACTTGAAAGACATACTAGAAAGTTTCTTTCTAGGTCATGATGTTTATCTTCGGATATGTTAGTTAATGGCTACGAACATCCTACAGATGAGAATGGAAAGCAACTTGAAAGGAAAGTTATGACTAATTAACGAAAGAAGAATTATAAGAATCATTATAAAGAAAGAACTATCTTGTTGGATGATATTTCTTACACTGAGTATGATAATATCACAAATAGAGACTCAACTAAGTCTATATTTGACTCTCTTAAAATGACTCATGAAGGAAATGATCAAGTCAAGGAACCCAATGATTTGGCCTTGATTCAGAAGTATGAAGCCTTCAAGATGGAGGATGATGAAATAATTGAGATGATGTTCTCAAGGTTTCAAATCTTAGTCACATGACTGAGAGTTCTAAACAAAGGTTACTCAAGAGAATATCACATCAAGAAGATTATCAGAAGCTTGTCATCCAAATAGAGACCTATGGTAACTACACTCAAGCTTGTAAAGGATCTCAACAACACTTTTCTAGAAGAACTAGTGAGTTCTATAAAAAGCCACAAGATTAAGCTAGAACAAAATGAACCTCAGAAGAGAGGAAAGTTTGTTGTGCTCAAATATGTCATAAGATATGAGAAGTCCAAAGCTCTTCAAGCTGAAGAGATCAAGGATTTAGAAGAAGATTTTGATGAAGACGAAGATGAGTTGTCTCTACTGTCCAGAAGGGTTAACCGTGTCTGAAAGAGAAATCAAGGCAACGTGTTCAGAAGTACTAGAAGAACAGATGGTCGCTTTGAGTCTACTTCTAATTAGAGGATGTCTAGTGGCAAAGAAGACACTTTTTATGAGTGCAATGAGCCAGGACACTACATGAATGATTGTCCTTAACTACATAAGGACAAGTCCAAGAAGAAAGATCTCAAGAACAAGAAGAAAGTGTTGATGGAAACCTGAGATGATTTTGACTCTTTAGAAGACAACTTAGAAGAAGATCGTGCTAACATGGCGCTAATGGATCAAGTTGGAACGTATGTTTAAAGGACCCCTCCAGAAGATGAAGCAAAATCAGATTCAGACACAGAAGAAGTATTCTCCAAAGAGGTATTTTCTGACCTTACTCATTTTGAATTAACTTCTTCTTTAGTTAAAATTCTGGAAAATCATGAGTTACTCAAGATTGAATTCAAGGAACTTAAAAAGTCCCATGAATCCACATTTTTTAAAATAGTAAGCTTAAGGAAGATCTCTACATTTTTAATGAAGAAATATTTTCCCTTAAAGATGAGAACTTTGCCCTCAAAGGCGCGAGAACTCTTCATGAAGCTTCTGAGAGTAGTTATGATATCATTTTGAAATATGATGACACTTTCCAGGAGTTTCTAGCCAAAAGCATATAGAGAAGCATGGTGGCTTCTATGATCTATGGCATGAGCAGAAATGGAACCAACGGTATTGGTTATAACTCCTTTAGGGAATCTAATTCTGATAAGGAAGTCAAACCTAATACTCTTCATTCTCATTTTGTCTCTTCTGGGTTTGTGCCTAAAGATAATGGAAAAGAAAAGGAGGAATTTGCTTCTGAACCTAAGGCAAAACTTTTGGCTAAATCATCTAGGTTTAATTCTTGAAAATATGATTATTGTGATGTTAGACCAAAAGTTGTCAAAAACTCTTGGGGAACTAACAAGAAAGGACCCAAGAAATTATGGGTATCCTAGAATCAAATCATCTATATTGCATATATTCTCAGCAACACAGTTGAAACACCTGTTATGGTACCTGGACTCTAGCTGCTTGGAACACATAGAAGGAAGAAGGCATATGTTCCTAAGTATGGAACTTAAGCCTGGAGGCACCATGGATCTCAGAGGTGATCCAGAAAATATCATGGGCTCTAAAATAGTTGGTAGTGTTTTTCTTCCCTTTATTTACTGTCTTAAATAAATGGTGGATCAATTTATAATGTGTTGTCCTTAAATTAATTAAGCGACAACTCTTATGATGCTATCCTCATTAAAGGATCCTGTTGTGCTATTAGTTCGAAGGATATGAATATTCCATTCAAGATATAAGGGAAAAGCAACATCTCTATAATCATACTTTCAAATCTTAAAACTCTTATTTTCGCTTCTAAAGAGAATTAGTCTTGGCATTGATGATTGGACTATGAGAAGAATATCCCAGCTAAACTAGCTTATATTTGTCAGAAGCTTTCCTAATCTGAAGTTCTCTTCAGAAGCTCCCTGTGAAGCATGTTAAAAAGGGAAAAATCTTTCAAAAAAAACTTTCCTTTAAGCATGAATGTTGTTTTACCTCTAGATCATTAGAAATTATGCATTAATTTGCTTGGACCAGTGACAACTACGTAATTAAATGAAAAGAAGTATGGATTAGTCACTTTTAACAACTATTGCAGATGATCTTGGGCAAAGTCTACAAGGATGGTTCACATTCTGTGTTCACCACCTTCTGCAATCAAGTGCTTTTTGAGATTAATCTCAGATCTATCAAGGTTAGAAGTCATCATTAGAATAAACTCCTTGAGAAGCAGTATGATGATGATTCCCATGATTTCACCTGTCTTAAAATTCCACAGCAAAATGGTGTTGCAGAAAAGAAGAATAAGACTTTGCAAAGAAACGACTAGGACCATGATCATTGAAACTTATGAAAAAGCACTTATGGGAAGAAGTTGTAAACACAACTTGTCACATTCATAATAGTGTCTCTCTAAAGACCTATTCTAAATAAGACTAACTATGAATTGTGAAAGAACAAGAAGTCCAACATTTCTTATTCTCATCATTTTGGATGTTGTTATGATTTTTAAAGAGAATCTTAACTTAGTTATTTCTTAAATCCATGGTTGTATCATTTTAGGACATTCTAAAAAACTCAAAAGGTTACAGAGTATACGACAATGATACACTCATTATTGAAGAACTAATCTATGATAAGATTTAACAATAAGCTTGACCTTGAAAAAGTCAAAGCTAGTTAAATTTTGTGGAGGTCTGGGCACTACCTTCTCAGGTGCAGAAGATAATGAAACTGATGCATAAGGATAAAAAGTCAAAATCTTGAAAAGATGCTAATTTAGAAGCTTGGGATGCTTAAACAAAGTCCATCACATACTGAAGGAGTGTTTTTGGCAGTAGGATCTACATTTGCTGATTAAGTATGCCTAAACAAAGTTTGGTATCTAGCTACTCTAAATGCAATCTATTACTTCTCAGAAAACGATGACATATGTGAAAAGAAGTTCACTCTCAGCATAGAGTCCTCAAAATTGATGGAACTCTAAGGTACGTTGTGATACGGTGAGAGAACTGACTTGGGTTTTTGCGTTTGTGTTCGCAAATGTTTCGGTTTAGCAAGAGTCGACACTGATTTTTTATTTTATCCTAAGGAAAGGCCAAAAAGCACAGGAAAGACCTTTGAGATGTTTTCTTGGGTTCGGGGAGTAGATTATAGAAATGGAAGGTATTAGCACCCTTTCTATCCATGGTTATCCATGGGCTCTTAGTTACTTGCTTAGATCACTTGCTTTGCATTTCTATTGTTTGAAATGGTGCTTTTCAATTGTTTGAAATGGTGCTTTGTGTGTGATTTTGAAGGATGTTTTGAAAAGAGACCATCGTTGTGGAAACCCTTGTAATGATTCTTGTTTGAATGTATAAAAAGGTTTTTTTTGTATTTTTGAAAAAGTTTCCAATGTTTGAAAGTTGTTTTGAAATTGTGTGTTTGAAAATGGCAAGGATGCTTTGCAAGATTTTTGATCAAGTAACTAAGAGTTGTCTACCCTATTTTACTCAAAGATCTTTCTTATGTTTTTAACCCTTTTTAACAGTGTTGTTTCACCATTGTATTTGGTGAACAACCTTGTGTTAGGATGTTAAACGGGACAGGCGCGAGTCATCGTATAGACCATGATAGCAATTGTGTCAAGTATTTTTGGCAATTTTCTTAAGGGACTTGATAATTTTGTTTAGGCAACTCAGATAGCGTCATTGAGGGACTAAGATCTTTTGTTTTATTTTTGTTTTGCCAAAGTACTTGACATGCAACCATGGCCCATTTTTTAAGGCAACAAGTGGATTGAAACCCTAGGGGTGCAAGTGTGCCTTGTGTTTGTTTTTCATGCATGGTTATCTTGGATTAGGTCAAACTAGTTGTTGATTTTATTTTTGCATACAAACCCTAGGTCTAACCATGGCATATTGGAAAGCATTTAAAGGTGCGAGAATTTAAATTCTACACTATTACAACATAATATAGGGAGGGGGTACAAATTTGAATTGGGGGTATTTGACAAGAAATTAAATTCTAAGATTATTACAACCAAATCGAATGTATAAGACAATATTTAAATGTGCAATAATTAAATAAAATACAACAAATAAATGTTAAATAAAATGTCATATGCAAAAAGATTTTTATGTATGCAAAAAGTATTTTTAAAATGTGAAGTATAAATAAAATAAAATAAAGTCAATTTTAATTATTTTGTTCTTTAGGGTAGAAACCCTAATTTCTTAAATAAATTGTATTCTTTATTATTTATATACAATAATGTATTGATTTGTACAAAAATAAAAGTATATTATAAAAATGATATCTTTAGTGTAAAATATTAATAAAAATAAAAATGCAATATTTTTGTATTCTTTAGTGTATAATTAATTTTATTTTTATATATTTAATATGTTTAATATATATATATGAAAATAAACATATTTTACATTATTCTTTAGGTTTTTGATAAAAAGAAAATAAATTATTTATATATTTATACTAGTAAAATAAAAATAAATATCAAATATATATGAAAAAATATAAAATAATTTTTTTGGCATTTTTTATATTTGGACAAAAAATAATAAAGTCAGAATAAAAATAAAAATATCAAAATGACAAATATACAACTAAATGGGCCAGGGGGTGTAAACTGAATAATGGGGTGTTAGAAGCAAAAGGACTAGGCCCAGCCCAATCAGACTTCATCTTCTTCCTTGGTTCAAAAAAACGCGCGCTTTTGTACACAAATGTTATCTCCTGATTCTTTGATTTTTTGACAAAACTCACAACATGAAACTTGTAGAGCATCAAACAACGAATTCAACCATATAAAAAACTTAAGCTAACTCTCAAATACCAGAGAGAATTTCTCTGGCCCTAATTTCTAACCTAGTTTTTTCAGAAAGTTCATGGATGAAATTCTCCTAGCACGATTAACATAAATGAAAACTAAGCATATGTATGGCTTCAGGGCTATGAATACAACATCTTTCATTCACAAACCTAAGTCTAACTATTCCTAAATAGAGAGATAGAAGTTCATGAAATACCTGTTTCAGTTGACTTCGAGCTGGGCAATGCAGAAACTTTCAAGGGTGCTTGAGCTTCTTTTGAGCTTGCCTGAGGTCCAAGGAAGCTTTCCCAATGCTTACTTTGTTTTGAAATGGCTTGAATCGTGCTACAGAACTCAACCTGCAAAGCTTTGAAACAAAAATGGCAATGCGTGTTAATGGAGTTACAACAACTTGTGAATGGTCTGGATAGCTCAGGTAGATTGATTGGAATGTGTTTGAAGTGGTTTTGGACAAAACGCACGAGGGGATTTGATTATGGCTTGAAGTTTGCAGAATTGGCCCTGTTTTGCAAGAAAATGGAGATTTTGAGTATGAGGAGGTTTGAGTGATGAAGGGGTCGTGTTTCTGGATTTTTAGGAGGTACAAAACTTGTTTGCAATGTTTGTGTAAGTTGGTTTTAACAAATGTGAGAGATGGCTTGTGGTTTGCAACTTTTCTTCTTCTTGAAGCAAGAGTGTCTCTCTTCTCAATGCAAGCATGTACAAGTCCTAAATCATGATGCACCTTTTGCTCTTGGTTACTGGAATTGGTAGACTTGATCTTGCCTCAGAGATATGGCCCCATGCCTCAAGGATCTTGTTTTGACATAAAGTGAAGTTTAAGCTAAAATGGCATTGTTACTTTTTCCATTTAAGGCTTAATCTAGTGTACAATGCCCTAATGACCAAGATAATACCTTAGCTCAATGGATATGCATTAAATTATGGAGCACAAACTGGTTTTGAGGCCTGTAGTTGTGAACCAAGCTAGCTAGATCAGATTTGCAAATTGGTATGAACATGTATTGCCCATGGATCAAAGTGAGTTTTTGCCAACTTCAAGCATTCGATTCTCTCTAACCACAAGGGTGTTTGAGGAGTTCTTGGACAATTTGTAAATCTTGCAATATGTACTATAATCCATCTTTGAAATGCAACTTGAAACTCCAAGTGGAACTATGTGAAAAATGGCCAAGAAGATGGGTCAAAATCCTGCCTAAACTAGGGCAAAATTTTTCTAAGTTAAAAGTTTTAGGTACCCTTGTTCCAAAAATCATAACTTGAGATACAAGCCTCTTTTGAGAAAACTTTGTGAATAAAAGTTGTAGACTTTTTGATGGACTACAACTTTCATGTTGCAAGTTTTTCTTGAATCCATTTGCATCTTGGTGAAAAAATGGGACAAAGTTAGGAAAAAATAAGAAAATTTTATAACTTAGAAAAATTCTAAGTTATGAAATTTTTCCATTTTAAACCCTAATTTGCATTTTTGGGTTTCTTGATGAACAAGTTTCATAATTTGACATGTCTTGATGAAAAATTACTCTTGGCACTTGATTTTCACCAAAAAGTCAAAGTTTGACTTTTCAGTATACAGTCAAATTTTGATCAGTTGACTGAAAAATTCATCTGTCAATCCTATACATTTGAGATCTTTTGAACTTGTTGAATGGGTCAAGACAATGTCATTGAGTCCTTGAGTCCATGGTTGAGCTTGATTTGCCATTGTCTAGGTCAAACAGTCAAACATTGCCTTTGTACAGTCAAAACCCTAAAAATGACCATTTTGCCCTTTTGGTGATATGATCCAATTTCTTGTGGAATTGTGATCCAAACTTGGTCAAATAGTTCATATGAGTTCATAATGTTGATGTGGGTCAAATTTCATGAGGTTTGACTGTCAATTGGCCACATTTGACTTTTTCCCCAATATAGCTGATTTCTAGGTCAACTGTCCAATTGACTGGGCAAAAATTTGAATCAAGGCTTGAAACTTGGTATGGACAAACTTGTGAGTCCAACATGAAGTATGAAAGTCACTTTGGGCATTGTAGGTCAAAACATCTCTGTGCAAACTCAAACCCTAATTTAGGTCAACAGTGCAAGGAGGTGTCTTGAGCAGAGCAAACCCTAGCTTGATCTTGAGTTTCAAGAGTCTTGTGATTGAGAAAATGTTGATGAAATGAGAGGGAAAATTTTGGGGTACAACATACGTATAATTACAATTATTGGTATCTAGGTTATAGTACTTTAATCTAATGGAGTCCTCATCTATCAGAAATATTCATGTTCAAAATATTCTCTTAAAAAGTTACTGTTGGACCTTGGAATCTGAAAGGTTTACTCCTGCATTAAAAGTTTTTTCATGAGTGTACGCCTTCTCATTTGTCTGACTGTGTCAATTATTGAGTCTCTTAAACCATTTGATTGACATATTGGATGGACAACTCATTGGAAATGATAAAGTGTTAGCATGACTTACTATATTCCATTCTTAAATTTCTCTTATCTCTTTCAGTCGCTTGTCTTGGAATTTGTCATTATCTCCACCTTTTTTATCATTCATTTATTAATTTGTCATTATCATATGTTCTAGGTATCAGATCAAATTTTTTCTTCTGTCTATTATGTTTCTTTTCCCTCTATTTAATTGGCTCATATCTTGTTGATTCATTCATACCTTATAGTATCTCTTTCTTTCTTGCAAATGTCTCTCTCTCCCTCTCTCTCTATGGCATCAAAAACCTTCCATGGCGATGAGGATCTCCTTGAGGTCATTCATGAACTTCGTCCCAATATTCCTCGCCTAACAAGCGACGGACTCAACTTAACTCAGAGTGTAATAGTGTAGGTTTGGTCCAGTTATTTTGCAATTTTGAATGGACGATTATATCCTAATTTGGTCAAGGAGTTATGGAAGTGTGTTTCTGTTAGTTTCAATGGTGATTCTGTCAGTTCTAGTGTTTTGGGCATCCCTATTACCATTACTCCATCAACCATTGTTGTTACGATCAGTTGTGCTCAAACAAGGACTATTGTTGATTACTTTCGGTTCAAATTCTCCTTTGTTGAGAAAATATTCACCATTCATGACACCTCCACTTGGTTTGTACCCTCAAATCCTCAAAGTCTCCTTCATGTTACTAAATTCTAGTTTATGTTGGTTCTAACAAACATTCGGTCAAGGAGTGTGAACTTGAACTATATGTCATATGATGACAGACTCCTCATCTACTTCCTTGTGCATCTTGTAAGGGTTAACCTGACCCAAACTATGTTCAACTATCTCACGGGCTTGATCACTGCTTCTAGGAATCAACATCATTCTGCACTTTTCTATAGGGTTGGAATCGTCTGAGAAGTTTGTCATATTAGTCCTTCTAATGCTCTCTTGGATGTAAGGTGTGAAGTTCTCTAAGTGTAGCTGGTTGGGTGGCCTTCATTGTTATTTCCTGTGATGTGTCCTTGATGTCGTTCTGTCTATTGTACTCTGTTTTCTATTAAAGTGTGTTGTGTTTGTACTCTTTTGTCCTTTCAATAAATAAAATTTTGTTTTTATGTTAACCTTTTAATATTCTCATATAATGTGTTCTAACATACCTTAGAGTTCATTTCCATGAAGTTATCCCAAAACATCTCTATTATCTTTCAATGTAAATTTTACTTGTATTAGAACTTAAGAATAGTTTTTCTTTTGTTTCTAAAACACTTGTATCTTTATCCTTTTGGTCTTTAATGAAAAATCATCTTTGTTTGTTAAATATTTTTTGAATTTTTACAAAGGGGGGGGGGGGGGGGGGGGGGGGGGAAGAGTATATAATTTTAATTCAGGAACTCTGCAAATGTTCACTAGTTTTCATAGACATGTTAATTGGCTATCAGAAGATTAAGATCAAGATCAAGATGCATAAGCTTCTGTGAACATGTATTCGTTAGAATGCATGTAGAATGCTCTGATGAGTTAAGCATCTGTGAACATGTTTTCGTTAGAAGTTATGAACTGTCTAAAAATGAATCATGAACTAACACTATGATTTGGTCAGAGGCTTCTGACTAATTTAAAGATTGAGGCTCGGATATACATATTGTTATGAAGTAGTAAATTAATAGTCAAGCTCTAATACTCCTATTGTTAAAGATGTTGTGAACTGACTGGAAGTAAGGAATTTGTGCACTGATAATACCTATTGTTCAAAAGGAGTTAACTTCGTGAAAATATGGTTAGATCAAGCTCTGATACTCCTACTTTTCAAAGAAGTTGTGAACTTTATGAAAGTAAGGAAATCGTGTGTTGACAATACCTATTGTTCAGAAGTTGTGAGCTTTCTAAAAATATGGTAATCTAACTATGTCGCTTTAGAATTTGTGAACTATCTAAAAGCTTAACAAAGTTGTTATGTTACTTAGAATTTGTTTTAAAAGTTGTGAACTATATGAAAGAATGGCAACGCGTGCTTTGGCAACGTGTGCTTTGGAAACATGTGCTTTGGCAACGTGTGCTCCATTATCACAAGACTGTTTAGAAGTTGTTAACTATCTGAAAGTTTTTGTAACCAGGTTATAGTTTACCAGATTTTGATACTTTAGAAGTTGTGAAATTTCTGGAAGTATAGTAAGTTTTTTGTTAACCAAGCTAGTTCATAGGTTATGAACCGTCTGTAGACATGTTAGGAAGACATGGTCTAAATACATGTTCTAAGACATGTTCGAAGACATGGTCTAAGACATGTTTGGAAGACATGGTCTAAGACATGTTCGGAAGACATCGCCTAAGACATGTTCGGAAGACATGGTCTAAGACATGGTCTAAGACATGGTCTGAAGACATGGTCTAAAAGACATGTTCTAAGACATGGTCTAAAAGACATGTTCTAAGACATGGTCAGAAGACATGTTTAAAAGACATGGTCAATCAGGAAATGATTCAGGTGCTGAACCTTTTGATGAGATGATGTTGTGCACCTTCTAGTGGCACGATTCTAGTTTCTAAAAGAACCACTTATTAGTTATGATGTTTGATGTGTGTCATCAAGACAGTGGCTAAACAGGTTCTATTTCCTCATAGTGTTCTAATGGCAATTCAGGTTCTGAGATAAAGAACAAGTATTTCTAGTCAAACACTGATGAGACATCGATGGAGAAGTATTTCTTATCTATGTTGCTTTGTGTGCTACAAAATTCATTTTGTGAGTCTTGTGCTTAGGGGGAGACTTTGAACAAGCTTTAATGGAATTTTGAGTATTAATATATTCAGGGGGGCTAGTTAGCTTTACTGAATTTGTGTTTCATGGTGAATATCTTGTATGAGTTGTTCTAGCAAAATACATGGTTTTGTCATCATCAAAAAGGGGGAGATTATTAGAACAAAGTTGGTTTGACATCTGGCCTTATGTTTTGATGATAACTTTACATGTTATATTTAAGAAAAATTGTGTACTCTAATGGTTCTATTAGGTATGTGGCTTTTTCTATACAGGTTCTGACTCTAGTACGAAGGTGTGTGACATCACCAGGTTCTAAACTCAACACTCTGGAAGAATACCTTTGGTGTGTTACAAGTTAAGTCAAGATTAAGGAATGTGTCTTATGAAATGGTTCTAAAAGATATTCTATTCGTGACTTATTCAAGGAAGCTTTTAAGGCCTTCTAAAGCTTTACTTTCGTTGTTCCAGGTTCTGAAGATGTTGAAGACAAAGTTTTGTTGAACAAGTTCTAAAGATTTGAAGACATTCTTCTGAAGACCAAGTGCTGAAGACTGAGAAGTCAAGAGTTCTCTAAACAAGCCCTGTAAGGTTCTAATGACTTAGGTTTCGAAGATATATGGTTCTGATCCTTCTACAACATGTCTCATCAACAAACATATTAGAAGCCTCTAAAGCCATAGAAGAGGAAGATCAAGACTAAGGGATTGTGTGTGATGGTGAGTATAAAAGTACAAAAGCACATTGTGACCTCTACTCTCTAGATTGGCGCAAGGACATACCTTTTTGTACTATTGTCTACCAGTCTCACCATGAATGTTGGGAACAATACAGTTGTATTTGTGTTTCCTATTATACCCTCCAAAAGATCTCTTCTTTTCAGCTATAAAAGAAGTACTGGGAACAATACAGTTGCTATTGATGGGTTCCTTGAGAGACTTTGTGTAGTATGGATTCTCAAGAAGTCTTTGGCTGCAGTCATAGTGGTTTACAATACGGATCAACATACTTTTTGGGGGTTCCAATATGGTTGATCGGACTTATTGTGGTTTTCTATAATCTGGTTGATTATAGTTGATTAAGTCCTTGTGTATAATGAAAATCACCTTGCGGGTTGGACTGGATTAACTTAGTTAATAGTGAACCAGGATAAAAAATAATTATGTTCATATATTTTTATTCACTTGTTATCTTTGTGTTTTGTGTTGCAAAAAGATTATATTTGGTGCAACCCAATTCAAACCCCCAATTTCTTGTGTTTCTCGCACATTCATTTAACACTTGAATCTATCTTTCTATTTTTGATCATTCAGCCTAAACAAAAATTGATATATCTTCCATAACTCATCTGATGCATAAACTACTTGTCTAGAATAGGAAGCCATGTCTTCAAATTTCTATGCATGATATCTTGCTTGAACTGCTAAAATTCATGATCCTTCTACACCCGCAGACTATTAAGATAATCTTTCTCTAAGAAAGTCATCTTGAAGTATTGTAAATCCTTTGAAATCATCTGATAAGTCATATAAGCAGATGCAATATCCCCTCATCTACCAATTGGCTCCTTCATCATTTTCACAATAGAGATTACTTTTTATTTTACACTATAGTGGACGGCCAGGAATACCCTCGCCATACAAGTTATCTAATCATGAGCCACCATTGAATCAAGGCCACCTAGAAACTCGGGTGGATTCATTCTGAAAAATGCATAAAATGTTTCCCTTGCAACATTTTGTGGAGCTTGAGAGAGGTTGTTGCTGCCCCTGCATACTCAACATCATTTGCATCATCAGCTGACTATGTTGTTTAATTTATTTAACTATCTAGAACCATGGTACTTCTGCATTTCCAACTTATACTTCGGGTTCCACATTACTGACCCTAGGCCTTCCAGGACCTTTGCGCCTAACATCCATCTTCCTTTCTATCCTACACACATGATTAAGTTGATAAGGCTCAATTCCATAAGTAAGATATAAGGATTCATGTTGACAATTACACATATGAGTCAGAATTTAATTGACTTATGATGTTTCATGGCTAGGTCTATAATTGACCTGCTCTAATACCAGCTATTGTACCCTAAAATTTTCCCTCTCATTTATCAAGTAATCTCTCACAAGATCTCTTTGGTTCAAGAGTGCACAAGGGTTGATCAGCTCAAGACATCTCCTCAAGTACTGATGACTGAAAATTAGGGTTTGAGATTGCACAAGGAAAATTGGACTTTTAATTCCCCATATGACTTCCATGGATCAGTTTGGACTCTCAAGATTTCTCATGTCAAGTTTCAAGTCTTGGATCACATTTTTGCTCAGTCAATTGATCAGTTGACCTAAAATCAGCTATATTGGGGAAAAATTCAACTGTGGTCAATTTACAGTCAAACTTCATAATTTTTTTATCCATGTCAACATTATAAGTTCTTATATGTCATATGATCAAATTTGGATCATAATTCCTCAAGAAATTTGATCAGATCATCAAAAGGGCAAAATGGTCAAAATTAGGGTTTTGATTGAGAAGATGCAATTTCTGATTTTTTGACCTAGAAAATGATTGATTGATTCAAGGAATTATATAAAGGGTTCAAATACATCATTTTTAACCTAATGAAATGACTCAAAACTTTCCTCAAGATCAATTGATTGATAGTTGATTTTCAGTCAACGGATCAAAATCAATTGTCCACTGAAAAGTCAAACTTTGACTTTTTGGTCAAAATCAAGTATCAAAGATCACAATTCATCAAAACATGTCAAAATATGAAAGTTGTTCATCAAGAAATCAAAAAGTCAAGATTTCATTTTGAAAAGTCAAAATTTCTAAACTTAGAAATTTTTCTAGGTGTTGAAAACTTCATATTTTTTCACAACTTTGAGCCAATTTCTCACCATGATACAAGATGATTCAAAGGAAACTCCCAACATGAAAGTTATATATCTCAATGAGATATAAAACATTGTAGAACACAACTTCTCCTAGAAATGCATGGATTTTAAGTTATGATTTTGTGAATACATGTTCATGAAACTTGGAAACTTAGTGAAATTTTGCCCTAGTTTAGGCAGGATTTTGACCTAACTTCATGGCAATTTTTCACATAGTTCCAAGAGGAATTTTCAAAAATTTCCAACATAGAGGTTGTAGAGGATGTTACATGCTTTCCAAAAATGTCTAAGAACTCGTTGAGATCATGTTTGAGCAAAGAGAATCAAAGACAAGAAGTTGGAAATTCATTCTTGAATTATAGGTCATTTCCATGATGAACAAGATTTCCAATCCACACCCATGCTCATGAATCTTACTTTGCAGGCTTCTAACCTCTAAATATATCCATAATCAGAAGATTACACAACTATTTGAGCTATGATCCAAGTGTTTGAGTAATTATCCAAGTGATTATTCCATTAATGGAACAAAGTTCACACTTCCATTTTGGAAAAGTGACTTTAATCACAAAGTCAATGCATAGAGCTCGTAACTTGTTTCATCTGAACACAAGCAATGTCAAAGGAAAAAGCAACATGTATAGAGACTCCCGTAAACTCAGGACATGCTTGTACTATACATTGAAACCATGTTTTCCACTTTTCTTCAAAATCAAGTAACATAGCCATAACTCTATATCTTGTACTTCTGACCACCTCAAGTGCTCTAACCTTTTCATATAACCATACAAGTTATTTGAAAGCTAACACACGATTGAAAGCACTCCCAAACTCCCTGAAAACTCAGATTGCACAAAACCTCCAATTTTGTGTCATTTTTGACTTTGAACTTCAAACTTCCATTTCCCTCGTGCGTTTCTTGGCCTTTTAGTTTCAGCTTCCTCATATCAAATACAAACCATCCATGTCCCTGTTACACGGATGTAACTCCATTTCCATCATCCTCCATAACCAAAAATAAAGCATTGTACTTGGACTTCTCCAGGCCATTCCAGCCACTCTCAACTCAAGCTAAGCATTACATTAGCTTCCTAGAGGTTCAAGGAAGCTAACCTGATCATCACCATCACTTGAAACAAGCTCAAACTCATTTCACGATTTCCAGTTTTGAGGTATTTTTCTTGAACTTATATCTTCTCATTTAGGCATTGTTAGGCTTGCATTTGTGAAGATAAAATGTAGACATTATTTCCCTGAAACTATACATGACCATAGGTTTCATTTATGTTGCTTGAGTAGGAAGAATTTTGAGTTTGAATCTCTGAAAATATTTAGGTCCGAATTTGGTACTGTTAGAAGTTCATGCTCATCTTTGAGAATTAACTTAAGTTATTTACATATTCAGAATCGTGAGGAAATTTCTAACAAGTTTGATGTTGGAAGTTTTGTGAATGGTTAAGAAATAAATAAGTTACAGATCCTTTGGTTGAAGGTTGAAGATGAAGTACATTCAGGACAAGATTTATGTTACATATTTATTGTTTTGTTTAAGTTAACTGATGTATCACCACCCCAGTGGTTAAAGCGCGCGTCTGTCACCTTAGGGATCTGGGTTCGAGCCCCAGTGGTACCCTTTTGTTCATTTTCAACTTTTTCCATCCTTTTTTGCTTCAGCTTGCAGCGCATGGGATTCCCCCCTTTTGGGCTTTCATTTTTGCTAACCTCTAGCCCCTGACTACTTTTACACCCCTGGCCCATTGTTTTTATTTATTATTTCATTTTTCTCATTTATTTTCATTTTTGTTTCATATTTTCCTTTTTACTTTTATTATTATTATTATTATTATCATTATTATTTTTATTAATAAAAAATCCAAAAAATATTATTATTATTTTTTACACTTACTTATTTTATTTTCTTATAAAACAAAAGAACAAAAAAAAATTTAATAAATTAATTTCATTTTTTTAATTAAATATTTATATAATTAGGTTTAATTATTATATTATTATTCTCTTGTAAATTAATTAATTTAGAACTTAGGTTTATTTTAATTGATTAACTTTCATTTTGTTTTTATTAGTTTAAAATCTTTTCTTCATAAAAAAAAACCCAAAAAAAACCCTTTTAAATTAATTTCTTTTCTTAATTAGTTTAAGTTAATTTTATTTAATTTTAATTAATTATTTTCTTAATTGGGTTTAGGTTAAAACCCTTTCATAAAAATCAAACAAAATCATTTCTTTATCCATTTGCATTTTTGCATTTTTATTTTCAATTCTTGTACATTTATTCAATATGGTTGTAATAGATAATTAGGACTTTAATTTCTTGCAAAATCCCCATTTATAAATTTGTACACCCCCTCCCCTCATGATGTAATAGCTTAGTATTTTTACTTTCCGCAATTTATCGCTTTATATAAATGCTAGTAATTAGGGTTTTGTATGGAAAGACTAAAATCAACAAGTTAGAAAACCCTAATTCAAGATAAGACAATGCATGTAAATCAACACATTTGCACACTTGCACCCTTAGGGTAATTCCACTTTGTTGCCTTACAAAAATGGACATGTTATGCATGTAGGGCATCTTAGCAAAAAGCAATAAAAATACAAGATCATAGTCCCTCGATGACGCTATCAAATGTTGCCTTTCAAAATGATCTTAGTCCCTCAAGGAGAATTGCTAAGATATTTAACAACATTGCTATCATGGCTATACAATGACCCATGCCCGTCCCTTTACATCCAAAGATGGGGCTTCTTACCAAACCAATGGTAAGATAGCAATATCAGAGTAAAGGAAGAAATGAACTAAGACTTTTGAGTAGGTAGATTGTTCCTAGTTGCTTGCTCAATTTCAAATCAAACACTCTTGCTATTTTAAAAACAAACACTAACACTTTCAAAACATTTTTCAAACATGAAACATTTTCAAAAGCTCAACACTTTGTATACGTTCTTACGAACGAGAACTATTACAAAGTTTGCCTAAAAGATGGCGCCTTTTCAAAATACTTTCAAAAAAAACCACACAAAGCACATTTTCATACAAAAGCAAGTGATCTAGAAAGCAACTAAGAGCCCATAGATAATTATGGATGAAAAGAGTGCTAACACCTTCCCTTTTCATAATCTACCCCCCGAACTCAAGAAATAATCTCAAAGGTCTTTCTTGTTCTTTTCAGCCTTTTCTTTTGGATAAAAGAAAAGTCGATGGTGACTCTTATTAACCGCAACATTTGCAATCAAACGCAAAACAACCAAGTCAGTTCTCCCACTGTATCACAGAACTGGCGACTCTGCTGGGGAAATACTAAAAAAGTGGGGTTACCTTAGGGCTAGATCACCTTTATTTGCTTTTCATTGTTTGATTTGTTTGCTTTACATTTTGGTTCTTTGTTTGGGCTTAAATCCTCTACCCGGATTTGGGATACCTTATAGGTATGTAGCAATACATTGTGGAAATTGTGCAGGGTATATCGACATGGTCTAAGAAATAGCTATTTTAGTGTGACATATTTGTGGGTACCGGTAGCCCTTGAGTAGTCAAGGAGAATACGGGGCCGCTGAGTGATGTCATGAAACACTAATTGACTTTTAGAACCTTTACTTGACCAACTTGGCCATTAGGACGTAGTGAGATGACCGGCTTTGGTGCAGTCCAATGTTGGTAGATACTCGATACTACACTCATTGAGGTTTGACTTTTTGGGATATTTCGGTCACCGTGAAAGAGGCTTACGCTAAAACAATGCCCGAGAAGACAAATCAGTGATATTGGGATCCTTTAGAACCTAGTTACTATTTCTAGGACAGGTTTGAGCCAACTAAACTTCAAAAGGGTACTTACCTATGAGACTCCATGAAAGCCTAAACCTAAGGACTTGTTTGCCTTGTTTGTATATATTTACTTGTACATGACATCATAAACATCATACTCATTTTAACCATTTCAAGGATTATTGGGATTTATCTTTGTACTTGTTTTGTAGGATATGACTTATATCCACAGGAATACTATCCAAGTCAATCTTGTAAGGATTCCTCCTCAACTCAAAGAGTTAGCATCAAGGGTTTTTGAGAATTCTCCATTCACTGAAATACATGGTCGCCTCCTAAACTTGGTTACCTCCAACAATGATGAAGATATGATGAAGGTGTTCTTCCAATTCTTTGATCCTCTATACCATTGGTTCACTTTTCCCGATTATCAACTTGTGCCAACTTTGGAAGAATTCTTTCAACTCTTGAGGATTACCATTCTCAATAAACTACCCTTCAATGGTACGGAAAGAGATCCAAAACCTGAAGAGATTGCCCAAGCGTTACACTTGCAACAATTTGATATCACAACTAATTGGGAAACAAGGAGTGGTGTCAAAGGTTTCTTAGCCAAGTTCTTGTTTGATAAAACTCAAGATTTTTTGAATTCCTTGGACTTACAAGCTTTTGAAGAAATTTGGCCCTTCTCATCTATGGGTTGGTTTTGTTTCCAAACCCTGACCAACTCATAGATGTAAATGCTGTCAAAATCTTCATGTCTCATAACCCGGTGCCTACCTTGTTGGGAGATATCCTACACTCTTTTCACTCTCGCACTATGAGGAAGAGAGGGATCATTATGTGTTTCACTGATCTTTTGGAAATATATTTTATTTTGCATCTTCCCCAATATGTGTTGAAGAATGAGCAAGGTTTGAGGTGGTCCCATAGGTTAATGATGCTCAGACATTAAGATGTTCATTGGTGTTCCCGATCCTTGGAGAATGTTACTATCATCGAATGTTGTGGAGAATTCCCTAATGTCCCCTTGCTTGTCATTAGAGGAGGTATCACTTACAACCCCTGCTTAGCCTTACGACAGTTTGGTTACGCCCGAAGAGATGGCCCACATGAGATGCTTATTCAAGGAGTGGTATTCGACTATGAAAGCGACGATCAAAGCTACCGTCAGAGGTTTATCTGAGCTTGGAGGATGGTGAGCAAGGTGGATAGTAAGATGCTAGGACACAAGAATTCCATTCCCCTCGAGCCTTACCTTAAGTGGGCACGAGCTCGTGCTCAAAACCTTGTGATGCCTTTATCCTTCCATCTTACCAGTTATCATGGAACATGTGGTTGAAAGAGATGTCCCATACACTGTCCTCCATCCAGACTTGCCTACCTCTCTTGGAGACTTGCAAAAGGGTTGGATTTAGCTAAAGGAAGAACAAAATAATTTTGAAGCCCAATTCTATGCTAGTGAGAAGAGGGTCTTGGAGCTTACAAAGCAGCTACAAGAAGAGATAAGTGTAAACGCCTACCTTGCGCCTAAGAGGATGCGCTCAGTATTTTTATCTTAGAAAGTTATTTTGTAAGCCCAAGTGGCATGTTGTAATCTTTTGAACTAAATTAATGAAAATTGACATTTGTTCACTCTTTTGTCTATACATATTTAAATTTCAATAAATCCTTGAAATCATTTGCATAGACATCTTCCATGCATCATAACATGACAGGTTTTCACATAACAGGTTTCCTTATCTTTCTGCTGTTTATTTCAGCAAGATGGATCTAGAGAAAATTGTGAAGGATCTCCAGGCACAAAACTGTCAATTCCAAGAGACTATACTGGCCCTAGCCAAGGGGAAGCAAGATATGATGGCATTGTTGGCAGTTAAGAAGAAGCCCAAGAAGAAAGCTCTACTTAACATGGGTAGAAGGTTCAAGGAGACAGTCCATCAGATCGCGGTAGGAGACGACTCATCTGAAGAATACGAGAATCAGATTGGTGAGGTTAAGAGTACCCAGGCTGACTGTATTAATGATCAAGCGTCTGATGATGATTATTTTGATGAGCAGTATTGATCGTGGGATTTGTACTTATGTATCCAATGATTCGGAATGCAAGTGCACAGTCTTGTCGAGTAGTTTTAAAAGATATCGAACCACAGAGACTGATGAATCGATCTACCGTCTTCTATTGTTACTTTGTAAATCTAAAGCTAATGAATATTTGATTTGGGTTGTAGGGGAAACCAATTACTAAATTAAGTTGTATTTTAATAATCAATGAGATAAATTACCAGCATGCAACAGTCGTACCTCGGGAACTAGCGACCTGTCGGGCGTCTTTATATTTTCAAAACAGTTTTCAGTAAAACCTATCTAGTTTAAAAACCCTCGTCTCACACTGTTGTTTTGTTGATCTAGGCTATGCAGTTAAGTCCTAACGTATGCTTCCTCCATCCCGTAGGAGTTAAAAACACTTTTTGGAAATTAAACAAAATCTTAATTAACTTTAAAGTGCTTCCGCTGTATTTTAAGCCAATGCCTAATTACTACTATCCAGTTAAAAGATATCAAACTTCCGCTTTGTTGACCCTAACCTCTATCTATTTTTTACTTCCGTAACAAAACAATTTAATGATTTGAAAAATAGTAACTTAGGCCAGAAAAGAAAGTTTCGTAGTAAAAATAGTCCCGACTAAGCTACTCGTTCCCTCGGTTGATTGACTTTACATACCGGTATAAGATTTCTAGCCTGACATAATATTAAACCAAATCGCAGAATAATTTAAAGGACAAACACAAATAAGCATAATTATATTAATTAATAAACAATAAGAATTTGTAAACATAAACCTGGCAATAACTCTGAAGACAGAAGCACTCCTGCACAAATTGTAGGCTTTGCTTCGATCGGAGGATATATTTAACCGTACAGAAGAAAATAGAACTGAAAAGAATAATGCTGGAAAGAAGTAACTGGGAAAAGAAATAATGCTGAAAAGAATGCTACTGAAAATAATATTCTGCTAAAAATAATATTCGCCCAAATAAAATCTCTAAACTTTCTTGCCAAAAAGAAGAACCCTTTCTACTGTGGTCTCAGGCTCTATTTATAGTGCTTTCTTGATCTGTTGCTCTCGAAAATATAGGAACAATTTACTTCCTTCTTTGAGAAATAATAGGCCATTCAATTGTCACATTCATTGCTCCTTTGACTGAGTGGGTGAGAAAATGTAGGACATCGTTGGATTAACCCTTGAACGCGCTTCTGCCTGTTGGATGAGGAGAAAGTGGAGTAATGGATTGTGACATTCGTCACACTCAAGTGACTATCGTCACTTGGTCTTCATGGCGAGTGACGTTCGTCACGTCCCCTTGACGGTCGTCAGGGATTTCTTACTTGTGGGCCACGTGCTCACATGTGTGATGGGCTTTTGGGTTGGTTTCTTCTCCTTAGGCCTTTTTACTACTTTTTGCACCCTTTTTTCTTCATTTCTTCAAAAGTGTTCGGCTCGGTGGATATCTGCAAAAATAGAAAAATACCTGCATAATACTTATAAAATAATTTAATTTAAACTAAAGTATGAGAAATATTTGGTGTATATCAAGCCAGAAATATCACATATTTGTGTGTCATCAAACTCCTCCATACTTAAACTTTGCTTGTCCTCAAGCAAATGCTAAGTACGATGTTTTTCTAAACAAGGTTATGACTCGGATCAACTAATATATAGTTGCGTTGTGTTTTTTTCAGAAAATCGGTGGTTTGATTCGTGCTCCATTACTACGTCTACGACGCTAGACAGTCCCATTTTACGTAAACTAGTTACAGGTCCTATCATAGCCTACCTCGAGTATTTGTCTTGTTTTGCCCCTTTCATTCTAGCGCAATCACATTAAGCCCTTTATCTTCACACACACATAGCAGAACAGTCGGTTAGTAGTTATGATCCTTTTAGACTTTTAGAGGTTTCTGGCACAGTAATGTGGCAACCTTTAATTCAAATGTTGGATGCGGGGGATCAGACCGTAATCTGCCCTTCCGAGTTCAGTACCAGATGCTCCTGAACCATCCATCAAATGAATTTTCATGTTACTTTGTAAGGTTTACATCCTTTGGATTAGGAGATCGGGTGAGGACCGTCCAATTTAATCGGTGTGTTTCCTTGCAATATTTTGCTGAAATATTCTATCATCCACTTATATTCATCGACTTCCTGCATAGTTTGTGTTTAAGACGGTGCTGACTGCTAATATAAACTACTCAATGTTACTATAAAGACTAAACTCAGGGTGTTGGAAATAACAGGTACTTGAACTGGTCTATCATACTCTGGGGTTGTAGAGTGTCTAGACGGTAGAAATTTCGCTTAATCTCGCCCCAATTCCTGATGATTAAAGATTTTGAAGTCTATTTACTTTGTCGAGTGAGAAAAAAAATTTATGGGATCAAAAAGAAGGGGGAGTCTAAAAGAACAACACAAATTGCTGCAATAGATAACTTGATAAAAAAAGTTTTATTAAATTAAAGATAACAGAAGGGAAATTACAAAGAAAATAAAAATTACTAGGAAAAAGGGAAACACTTCCTCCCCCATACTTGAATCAGACATTGTCCTCAATGTATTGATAGAAGTGGGAAAGGGGAAATGGAAACTGGATAATCATTCTTCCTCCTCTTGTCTTTGGTATCGGCCACGTGTCCTTGCTCTTCGACGTGCTTGCCCGCCATGTCTGGAAGATTCGCCGCCATCTCTTTGGGATATGATATTATGCAAGTCGTCAACACAGAGTGTTAAGGCTCGCATATCTGCCATTATTCCGGTGGTGAATTCCAGCATACTCTGATTGTGCATGCGAGCATAGTCATTTTGGTCTCTCTGCATTTGTTGCATGAGAGTCATCATCTCGATTTGGCGCGTCTCGATACTCTGGTGGCGTTGAGTGGACAGCTGGTTTTGTTGCATTATTGCGGCATATATTGTGTCGATGGTGGCGGGATTGTTGGCTTACTGGGGTTGGGGCTCTTGCTGCTCTAATTCTTCTTCAATTTCATCAGCGGCAACATTGTTGGCCTGACCTTGATTTCCTTGCGCATTTTCTCCGGGTTCTGGGCGTTCAGGTTGTAAAGCCAGTTATCCGGATTACCCAAGTAAGTACGATTATGATTTGGCAAGATCACACTATGAACCCTTGCATTCTTAACCATTAGATAGTACCCTCCAGCTTCTCGTACTTTGATCAGGCGGCCAGCTCTACAGTTATCAATGTCCATAAAAACGGCTGGCAGCGGAGGTAGGCGTTGGATCCTTTCCCCCCAGTTCAAGTGAACTGCGATGGAGGTGACGATGCCTCTGATGCAAAAAGGTGTGGTCCCTTCTCTTGCAACGAGGTTTTGAATGTGGGCCATCATTAAAGTGACGGGATTAAGGCGGAGGTTTTGCGAAAAGGTACAGTGAAGAGCATACAATTCTTTAGTGTTTACCTTGTTGTTGTTTGCCCTTCCGAAAATGGTGTTCGCCATAACACGGTGTAAGAAGCGGATGTTCGGGTTATGGATGTGAGAGGCGTACCGTGCTTCGGGTGTGACATTTGGTTCGTCGGTTATTCTCTCCCATAGTGCTTATGCACTTCCATTCCAATCCAATTCTGGGGGGATCCGATATTGCACATTATTCCCTCGGGGAAAATGAAATATGTCGCTCAAAATCTCATGGTTGAGTTGGTACTCTCGGTTGAACATCCGAAAATGAGAGGCTCCCGTTAGGTGTGCGTCTGCATCGTCTCGAGTGTGATATGCGTAGGAACTCAAGAATTCCAACGTGAGAGCTTCGTAAGTTGGTGTGTTCATCGTGCTAATAAAGCTTAGATCAACTTTATTCAGCAAAACTTCCATATGAGGTTGCAAGCCTAATTCTTGCAAGCAATTGTTGTCGACGAACCGTGTGGATGTTAGCCCTCGGTGATGGAATTTTATGTACCTCTCTTTTTGAAGCTCACCAGCTTCTCCTTGTCGGAGCACGAGATGTCGCATGTCGGGTTCGGTTGGTTGGCCATGAGTGTTGAACTTGATAGAAATAAAATATATTTGTGGTAGAGAGATGGAAAGGGAGTGGTAGTGATGAAACTAAGGATGGAAGGGGAGGGTTTATATAGATGGTTTTGTGGATTAAGAAATTTAATGGTGTTTATGGGAGAATTTTGAAATTTGGGAGGTTATGGAAGTTATGGGTGAGTGGAGTAAATGGGGTGGTGGGATTTTAAAACAAATTTTCCGTGCATCAATGTTGTTCAATGGTCACGGTTTTGAAAAGAGTGGGGGACAATGCCTGTCGCCCGTCACGTTCTCTCTGACACTCGTCAGAGTCAAAGACACTCCCTAACGTTCGTCACATGCATACTGACGTTCGTCAGGGTGAGGTGATGTTGGTCTCTTTGACTTCTTTGAACGCGTGCTCCACTAAATTAATTAATTAATTTTAATTTTGAGAAGTATATTGCAAGGGATATAGTAGCACATTGTATAATTGGAAGAATGATACCAAGAAGCAAATAAAAATAGTAACAGAAATAAGAAACACATGAAAATAATAATAGAAATTAGAAACAAATGAAAATAATAATGGAAATACAAAAAAATGAATACATACTTTGTATGAAAATAAATAAATAATACTTTAAAATAAAAATAAAATGGATATGAAATGAATAGATGAATAAATAAACGAAATTTTAGAACCGAAAAGTATTAAATTATTCGAAAATAATAAAACCATAATGAGTTTTGAGAATACTAATAATAATGAACCCCCCCCCCCATACTAAGAACAAACAGTGTCCTCACTGGGGCGGTACAGAAAAACTATCAAGCATGAGGGCCTCCGGGAGGTGGTGCAGAAGCGTACAGATGTTGATAAATGTGATCAAACTGCTCCGTGACGACGTCCATGAAATGAAAGAAGTCACGCCGAAGTGTGCTGACATTATCTTTAACAGTGTCGAGCTCGCTGCGGAGTGTGGTAACATCTGTCTGCAAAGTCTTGATAGCATGTGCATGATCAGGCATGGGTATGTCATCAGCTGTAGTAACAAGGGGTAGTGTAGGGTAATCCAAGGGTGTATAATCGTGGTAATCTGTGGGTGTGTATGGGTCGCTCTCCTCCCTCTCAGGGTCGTGTTCGTCTGTTTTGTTTAGGGGATATAGCCAATTAGTCTTGGTATAGACACCGGTATGCTCGGGGCTAGGCAATTTGAAGTAATAGACAGGGTTACGTTGGACAAGCAGCTGAAAGTGAGGTGGGCTGAAGTTACCAATCAAAGAAATGTTAAAGCAAAAAGGGATGTCCATGGTATAATATCTGGCGTACGGTGTAAGGCGCGACAGAGATGACCGTAGGGATAGGGCCTCGGCTATCATAGTGACTAGCCCGTCGACACAGATGGGGCCATGGGTACACTAAGCTATAGCTGACATGTTGGCGATCATAAATGATGCGCCAATGACTGGTATGGAATGAAAAGCACAGTAAATGATGAACAACTCATCCCTAGAAACCGAGAGTCGATTAATAGGTTTTCCAAATAATGTGAAGGCTAAAATATGATGGAAATACCTAATCGCAGGGTTATGAATCTCGGTGGCATCAAGGTGGTCAGGGTCCTCAGGATATTGGCCCGCTATGTCTCTCCAAAAGTGATTAAGCTCAAAGTTGAGGTAGTCATCCGCCTGGGTTTCCATGTGGGCGTCTAAAGAATTAGGGAATCCTAGCAGCTCAGCTAGACTACAAACTGTAAACTGGTGGGTGAAACCGAACAATCTAAAGGACATCTGACCTCTACTGTGCCCTAAGCCTTGTGTGGGTTTATAGATGAGGGAGCTCAAGAACTCCAAGGTGAGGCGTTGGTGTGTAGGGTGTTTATGGGCTAGGAACCCCTCCCATCCTATCTGGTTAAACATGAAGTAGACACTTTCCCTGATTCCTAAGGCTGTCAAGGTGGGATCATGCACATACGTGGTCATACTCATCTGGCGCTGAGCCAGAATCTCATATTTTCTCTGCTGAGTCTCCGAGGCAAAAATGATAGTATCCATGAATTTCAGCTTGTAGGTTCCTGTGAGTCGGTACTAAAATTTGTAAAAGAAAAATGCAAATAAGTAAAATGTGTTGTGGGAGAAAGAAAGAAAGAAAAGGAAAAATCGGAAAATCAAAATCAAAATGCAGAAAAATAAAAATAAAAGATAAAGATATTTTAGAGATAATAAATAAAAAATAAAAATTATGGGTTGCCTCCCACACAACGCTTGTTTAACGTCGTTAGCTTGACAATGTTGTTAGACGTGAATTAGTTTCCAAATTCGTGTAGTAGCTCTAATAACGTTAAGCTCGCTGTGTAATCCTTATTTTCGACGCTGTAATAATGCTTTAGGCATTGGACATTTACTAAGAATGGATTCATGGATTTTCCTTTAATCTCTATGGCACCACTGGGGAAAACTTTGGTTACTTCGAATGGTCCAGACCATCGTGAATGGAGTTTTCCAGGGAAAAGTTTCAGACGAGAGTTGAATAGGAGTACTACATCACCCTCATTGAATTCTTTCCTTGAGATTCATTTGTCATGCCATTTTTTCGTCCTTTCTTTGTAGATCCTTGCATTTTCATATGCGTCTAATCTTAGTTCTTCTAATTCATTTATGTCGAGGATCCTTTTATCTCCCGCCGCAGTGTATCTTAGGTTTAAAGTTTTAATTGCCCAGTAAGCTTTGTGTTCAATTTCCACTGGCAGGTGGCATGATTTTCCATATATGAGTTTAAAGGGTGTTGTACCTATTGGTGTCTTGAATGCCGTCCTGTAGGCCCATAGTGCGTCAGGTAACTTAGCCGACCAATCCTTTCTTGACGTGGTAACAGTTTTTTCCAGTATTTGTTTTATTTCTCGATTTGAGACTTCCATCTGTCCGCTTGTTTGGGGGTGGTATGGTGTTGCGACGCGGTGCTTCACCCCATATTTGGTTAGGAGTTTATCAAAGATTCGTGATATGAAGTGGGATCCACCGTCGCTTATAACTTATTTGGGTACACCAAACCTTGGGAATATAATGGTTTTGAAGAGTTTAATCACGACTCTAGTATCGTTTGTTGGAGAAGCTATTGCTTCAATCCATTTCGAAATGTAATCTACAGCCACAAGTATATATTTGTTCCCGAATGAGGATGGAAATGGTCCCATGAAGTCGATTCCCCATACATCAAAGACTTCCACTTGTAGAATGCCAGTCTGAGGCATCTCATCGTGTCTGGATATATTTCCGGTGCGTTGGCATCGGTCGCGGTTTAGGATGGGTATGTGCACATCTTTCCACAAATTTGGCCAGTAGAAGCCAGACTGCAAAATTTTGGCACATGTCTTTGATGTGTTTGCATGACCTCCGTAAGGGGCGTCATGATAATGAGAAATAATGCTTTCGATTTCGTTTTCCAGGACGCATCTTCGGAAAATACCGTTGGCACTCCTCTTGAATAGTAAAGGTTCATCCCAAAAGTAATGTTTCAAATCGTGAAAGAATTTCTTCTTCTGTTGATAGGTCATATCAGGTGGTAGGATTTTGGCAGCCAAGTAATTTGCTATATCCGCATACCATGGTATGGTTTGGTTGGTTCGGACAGAGACCACGACTTCTTGTATAGCATTATTTATTTCGTCTTGGCTCTCTCGTGCATCATTATTAGCAGCTTGTGTGTCAAGTCCTAAAAGCAGTTGATTTGGATTTGATTCAGGTGGTTCTTTGCTGGCATCTCCTAAGTGCATCTGAGCTAACAGACGTTCATACGGGAAGTCATCGTTAATAGGTACTTCTTCTGGTGTCAGCTGTTCCATTCGAGATAAATGGTCGGCTACTATGTTTTCGGTACCTTTTTGTCTTTAATTTCTAGATCGAATTCTTGTAGAAGCAGAATCCATCTCAAAAGTCTCGACTTTGAGTCTTGCTTGGTCAAGAGATATCTAATAGTTGCATGGTCTGTATAGATGATTATTTTTGCGCCTACTAGGTAGGAGCGAAATTTGTCTAGTGCGAAGACTACGGCTAAAAGTTCTTTTTTCGTTGTTGCGTAATTCATCTGTGCAGGGTCCAAGGTTCTACTAGCATAATATATCGCATGAAGCTTCTTATCTCTTTGTTGTCCCAGGACTGCACCTACGGCGTAATCACTTGCATCACACATGATTTCAAATGGAAGTCTCCAATCGGGTGGTTGCATGATTAGTGCGGATACAAGAGCTGTTTTTAGATGGTTAAATGCTTTTAGGCATTTGTCATCAAAATCAAATTCAACATCTTTCATAAGGAGGGTGGTTGGAGGTTTTGATATTTGCGAGAAATCTTTTATGAATCGTCGGTAGAAACCGGCGTGTCCTAAGAAACTGCGTATTTCTCTCACTGTTTTAGGGGGTTGCGAGTTTTCTATGACTTCGATCTTAGCTTTATTGACTTCAATCCCCTTTTCGGACACAACGTGTCCTAGTACGATTCCTTGTTTGACCATAAAGTGGCACTTTTCCCAATTCAGAACGAGGTTAACTTTTACGCATCTCTCCAAAACTTTCTCCAAATTTACCAGACAATCTTCAAAGCTCTCTCCACATACAGAGAAGTCGTCCATAAAGACCTCCATAATGTTGTCTATGAAATCAGCAAAGATTGCCATCATGCATCTCTGAAACGTGGCGGGAGCATTGCATAATCCAAACGGCATTCTTCGGTAGGCGAAAGTTCCATAAGGACAAGTGAATGTTGTTTTCTCTTGGTCATCGGGGTGAATAGGGATTTGAAAGAATCCGGAGTAACCGTCTAGATAACAATAATGTGAGTGCTTAGCTAATCATTCAAGCATTTGATCAATGAATGGTAGAGGGAAATGGTCCTTGCGAGTGACCTTGTTTAGCTCCCTATAGTCAATACACATTCTAGCTCCACTTATAGTTCGTTCTGCTACGGCTTCGCCGGCTTTGTTTGTTGTTACCGTTATACCACCTTTCTTTGGTACATAATGGACTGGGCTTACCCATTGACTATCGGAGATTGGGTATATGATTCCTGCGTTCAAAAGTTTTTTAACTTCATCTTTAACTATGGTGCTCCAAATTGGGTTAATTCTTCGTTGATGTTCTCTAGAAGATTTACAATCATTTTCCAGCATAATACGATGCATGCAAATGGAAGGACTTATTCCTTTGAGATCTGTAATGTTGTATCCTAAGGAGGAGGGATATTTTCTTAGGACTTGTAATAGTTTGTCTGTTTCATGTTGTCCTAAGTCCGTGTTGACAATTAAAGGTCGTTTTAACTCGGTGTCAAGGAATTCATATCTGAGGGTCTTAGGTAATGGCTTAAGATCCAATGCCAGTTTTCTTGGACAAGGCATGTGATCGGGTGTCAGAGCTAAGCATTCACTCAGATTGTCGTCTTGGTATTTAGGACACCATTCATTATCTTCGAATATAAGAGGTGTGAGAATCTTCATGGTTTCGGAACAAGGTATTGGTTCCCATTCAATTTCTCTTACGCATTCGTCCATGATGTCCACAGATAACATGTGTCATCTATGGCGGGCACTTGTAAGAATTGTGTTAGAATAAATTCGACTTTCTCTTCACCTACTTCAAAGGTTAATTTGCCCTTTTTTACATCTATAATAGCTCCAGCAGTGGCTAGGAACGGTCTTCCTAAGATGATAGGTGTGCTTTCGTCTTATCTAATGTCCATGATTATGAAATATGTAGGGATGTAGAATTGGCCTATTCGTACAAGAACATTTTCTAAGATTCCTACTGGGTATTTGACAGAGCGATCCGCTAATTGAACGGACATTTTCGTTGGTCTTAGTTCACCTATTTCTAGTTTGTTGCATATGGATAAAGGCATAACGCTAATACTAGCGCCTAGACACATAGGGCTTTATCTATGACGAATTTACCTATATGGCATGGTATAGAGAAACTTCCAGGGTCTTTCAGCTTAGGAGGCATCTTGTTTTGGATAATCGCGCTACATTCTGCTGTAAGCGTTACTGTTTCGTTATCTTCTAGCTTTTTCTTGTTAGATAAGATTTCCTTGAGGAATTTGGCATAGGAGGGCATTTGAGTTATAGCTTATGTGAAAGGAAATGTTATGTTAAGCTGTTTCAGAAGTTCTACGAGTTTCTTAAATTGCCCTACATTCTTGGGTTTGGCTAATCTACCAGGAAAAGGGATTTGGGGTTTATAAGGCGGTGGAGGCACATAAGTTTTTTCTTTTTCTTTTTCTTTGGCCTCTCCTCCTTTATCTTCGTCGTCTACCTCTGGTTTCTCTGGTTGATTCTCCTTCTCAGTTGATGTTTCAGCCCTTTGATACATACTTTGATTTGACAGTCTTGAGTTAGGCGGTCCATCTAACTCGGTTCCACTCCTTAATATGATGGCATGAGCATGCCCCTTCGGGTTAGGTTGTGGTTGACCGGGAAATGTATCAGCCGGTGCGGCTGTAGGTTCTTGTTGTTGAGCCACTTGAGAGATTTGGGTTTCTAACATTTTATTGTGGGTGACCAAAGCATCTATTTTGTTTGCTAATTATTTTATCTGCTCATTAGTGTGTATGTTATGATTTTGGACGTCCTTGTTTATTTGCGCTTGGGTAGCTATGAAGTTCTCCATCATCAGTTCTAAGTTTGATTTTCTAGGTGCACTGGGAGCATTTGCAGGAGTTTTCTGATATCCAGGTGGTACGGCAGGTGCTTGGTTCGGAGCATACAACGCATTGGGGTTTTTATATGAGAAATTTGGGTGATTTTTCCATCCAGGGTTGTACGTGTTTGAGTAAGGGTTTCCTTGGGCATAATTGACTTGGTCAGTTTGAGTTCCTGCCAAGATTTTACATTCAGTAACTAGATGTCCAGGCACTCCGCATATTTCGCAATTGGGAGTTATAGCAGCCACGGTGGCTGGAGGTATTGCGGTCAAATTATCAATCTTTAGGGTGAGGGCATCTACCTTAGAATGGACACTGTCTAGGTCTCTTATCTCATACATTCCTCCTTTTGTCGGTGCTTTATCTGTAGTACCTTTGTCTGCGTGTCCTCTTTCACTTCCCCACTAATAGTGGTTTTGGGCCATACTTTCAATTAGAGCATAGGCAGCGGTGTAGGATTTGTCCATAAGTGCACCACCTGCGGCAGCGTCTATTGTTAATCTTGTATTGTAGAGGAGACCATTATAGAAGGTGTGGATAATTAACCATTCTTCTAGGCCATGATATGGGCATAGTCTCATCAGATCTTTGTATCTTTCCCAAGCATCGAAAAGGGATTCGTTCTCCTTTTGTCTAAAATCGCTTATCTGAGATCTTAGCATAGCTATTTTGCTTGGTGGAAAATATCTCACAAGAAAGACTTTCTTCAGCTCGTCCCATGTAGTCACTGAGTTTGCGGGTAGAGATTGGAGCCAAGCTCTTGCTATGTCTCTTAGAGAGAAAGGGAAGAGACAAAGTCTTATTGCCTCTTGACTGACCCCATTGTTCTTGATTGTATCTGCGTACTGTAGAAATATTGATAGATGAAGATTACGGTCTTCCATCGACCCACCAGAGAACTGGTTCTGTTGCACAGCAGATAACAAAGAGGGTTTCAGTTCAAAGTTGTTAGCCTCGATTGGAGGGGCAGCAATGCTATTATGTGGTTCATCTTGTGAGGGTATGGCATAGGATTTGAGTGGGCGCGGAGTAGGATTGGCAGCCATTTCTTCGGTTGGTCGAGAAATAGGAGGTTCGAGTGATTGACGAGGTTGAGTGTTATGCAAGAGATGGTACTCTTGAATGCGGCGTCTAAGTCTGAGATAACGCTAGATATCGTTGATTTGTATGTATAACGGCTTGCCTTGCGAACGAGTGTTTGGCGTACAAATAAGAAAAGAAAAGAAAATAAATAGAGATAGAAAAGAAAGAGAGAAGTTTTTGCTCTAGTCTCTACTGCGTAACAAAAGAGTAGCGATATCGACTTAAATCACTCCCCGGCAACGGCGCCAAAAACTTGATCATGGGATTTGTACTTATGTATCCAATGATTCGAACTGCAAGTGCACAGTCTTGTCGAGTAGTTTTAAAAGATATCGAACCACAGAGACTGATGAATTGATCTACCGTCTTCTATTGTTACTTTGTAAATCTAAAGCTAATGAATATTTGATTTGGGTTGTAGGGGAAACTAATTACTAAATTAAGTTGTATTTTAATAATCAATGAGCTAAATTACCAGCATGCAACAGTTGTACCTCGGGAACTAGCGACCTGTCGGGCGTCTTTATATTTTCAAAACAGTTTTCAGTAAAACCTATCTAGTTTAAAAACCCTCGTCTCACACTGTCGTTTTGTTGATCTAGGCTATGCAGTTAAGTCCTAACGTACGCTTCCGCCATCCCGCAGGAGTTAAAAACACTTTTTGGAAACTAAACAAAATCTTAATTAACTTTAAAGTGCTTCCGCTGTATTTTAAGCCAATGCCTAATTACTACTGTCCAGTTAAAAGATCTCAAACTTCCGCTTTGTTGACCCTAACCTCTATCTGTTTTTTACTTCTGTAACAAAACAATTTAATGATTTTAAAAATAGTAACTTAGGCCAGAAAAGAAAGTTTTGTAGTAAAAATAGTCCCGACTAAGCTACTCGTTCCCTCAGTTGATTGACTTTACATACCGGTATAAGATTTCTAGCCTGACATAATATTAAACCAAATTGCAGAATAATTTAAAGGACAAACACAAATAAGCATAATTATATTAATTAATAAACAATAAGAATTTGTAAACATAAACCTGGCAATAACTCTGAAGACAGAAGCACTCCTGCACAAATTGTAGGCTTTGCTTCGATCGGAGGATATATTTAACTGTACAGAAGAAAATAAAACTGAAAAGAATAATGCTGGAAAGAAGTAATTGGGAAAAGAAATAATGCTGAAAAGAATGCCGCTGAAAATAATATTCTACTAAAAATAATATTCTCCCAAATAAAATCTCTAAACTTTCTTGCCAAAAAGAAGAACCCTTTCTACTGTGGTCTCAGGCTCTATTTATAGTGCTTGCTTGATCCGTTGCTCTCGAAAATATAGGAACAATTTACTTCCTTCTTTGATAAATAATAGGCCATTCAATTGTCACGCTCGTTGCTCCTTTGACTGAGTGGGTGAGAAAATGTAGGACATCGTTGGATTAACCGTTGAGCGCGCTTCTACCCGTTGGATGAGGAGAAAGTGGAGTAATGGGCTGTGATGTTCGTCACACTCAAGTGACTATCGTCACTTGGTCTTCATGGCGCATGACGTTCGTCACGTCCCCTTGACGGTCTTCAGGGCTTTCTTACTTGTGGGCCACGTGCTCACACGTGTGATGGGCTTTTGGGCTGGTTTCTTCTCCTTAGGCCTTTTTACTACTTTTTGCACCCTTTTTTCTTCATTTCTTCAAAAGTGTTCGGCTCGGTGCATATCTGCAAAAATAGAAAAATACCTACATAATACTTATAAAATAATTTAATTTAAACTAAAGTATGAGAAATATTTGGTGTATATCAAGCCAGAAATATCACATATTTGTGTGTCATCAAGTATCCACCCACCGATATCAAATACAAGCAGTTAGAAGACAGATTGAAAGCTGTTGAAATCCAAGTTATCCTCGATTTAGATTTTTGATGATTTGGGTTTGATCTCTAGGGTTGTGATTCCCCACAAATTCAAAATACCAATCTTTGCAAAGTACGATAGAGTTTCTTGTCCAAAACTCCACTTGAAATCTTATGTGCACAAGATATAGATGCACATTGCTGATAAGAAACTATGGGTTCACTTTTTCCAAGAGAGCTTGGCTGGAACGCAACTTGAATGGTTTTATCAGTTGGATGGTTCCCATATCAATACCTGGTAAGATTTATCTACCGCATTCTACCATCAGTACTAGTATAACACCGACTTTGCGCCAACATGGGTTCAGTTGTAAGATATGACCATGGGAAAGAATGAAGGATTTAAAGAATATGCACAAAAGTGGAGAGACCTCGCCAGTAGGGTTCAACCACCCTTGACTGATAGGGGTCACATTGATATGTTCATGGGCACTTTATCTGGTCCTTTCTTTAATCTGTTGGTTGGCTGCTCTTCTTCTGATTTCACCGAATTAATCTTAACCAGTGAAAGAGTTGAAAGCGGAATCAAAAATGGGAAGATCTTTGTGGCATCTACCTCCACTTCTAATCCTGTCAAGAAAACTTTTGCTACAAAGAAGGAAATCAATGTTTTGTACGGGGCAAGGGCCCGTACCAAGAAGAATGATCATCCATATGTCAATACTATCTGAATCTCCAATCCAACTCTTACTCTAAGACCATCTGCTAATCCTCAATGTTTTGAAACCCCGAGAATACAATTTATGAGGTTAGGCATATCATTATCTCAAGCCTTACAACATTTTATCAAGACTAATTTAGTGACATTACACGATCCTCTTGCCAAACCAGACACTTCTTCACCAAAGTATAATCCGAACGCTAAATGTGCTTACCACTCAAGCAGCCCCAGGCACGAGACTGACCAGTGCTGGGCCTTGAAGAATAAAATTCAGGATTTGATCGATAACAAGACTATTGAGTTTGATCCTCCTCCGACTCTAAATGTAATCACCACACCTATGCCGAAGCATGACAAGGGTGTTAATACTGTTGAAGATACAATTTTTGTTGCCTTTGTTGAAGAATTGACTACTCCGCTGAATATCATCAAAAAGAATTTGTTGAAAGTTAGGATCTTCCCTGGCTGTGTAAAGGACTGTGTGTGATGTATAAGACAACTCAATGGATGTGAAAGGCTGAAGAAAGACATTCAACGCCTGATGGATAGCAACGAAATTCTATTTAAGAAGACTCTGCTTGCCAAAAGTTTGACTAACAAATGTGAAGATCTCTCCATTATCACCACCTCAAACAAGCCTCTTAGGATCACCTCCAAAGGTCCTATTAGGATTTCAAATGAACCAATTATTACTCCCTTAATAATTACCAATCCCGGACCAATTCCCTACTCTTCAAACAAGGCAGTGCCATGAAATTATGGTGCTGAGGTGTTTTATCACGGGATAAAACAAGACGCTTGGATCGAAGAAGAAAAGGCTGATGATGTTAGTAACATAACTGGCTCAAGAAAAGTAACCAGAACTGGGAGAATATTTTCACCCAATATCTCCCCATCAATTATTACAAAGGCACCCATCCGCATTACTGCTGCCAAGCCAAATATTGATACAAGGGGGGAGGAGAAGGTTGTTGAGCATGTCGTGACTGAAATACCCGCAAAGGACGTTGGTGATGGAGAATCTTCCGCTCGTGAGATGGACGAGATCTTGAAGAAAATCAAAAGAAGCGACTTCAAGATTGTGGAACAGTTGGGGCAAACCCCTTCTAAGATTTCAATGTTGTCATTTCTACTCTGTTCCGATGTCCATGCTCGGACATTAATCAAGTTCCTGAAAAAGGCTCATGTCCCCCATGAGACAACAACGGACCAATTTGAGAATTTCGTGGCTAGCTTGACGGTTGATAACGTCTTGGGATTTTCAGATGCTGACCTAACACCACTTGGGAAGAACCACAATAAAGCTCTACATGTTCATGTCGAGTGCAAGGGGACCACCCTAGCACATGTTCTAGTCGACACTGGTTCTTCTCTAAACGTATTATCCAAGGGGGCGTTAGACCGTCTAGACTGTGAAGGTTTAGTCTTGAAGCCAAGTGATATCATTATAAGGGCATTCGATGGATCAAAGAGGATAGTTCACGGGGAAGTAGATCTTCCAATCAAGGTGGGCTCCCAAATCTTCAACTCCACCTTCTACATTATGGATATCTGTCCTGCCTATTCTTGTCTGTTGGGTTGCCCATGGATCCACAAAGCTGGGGCAGTAACCTCAACTCTTCATCAGAAACTCAAATATCCTATCAAGGGAAGAATTGTCATTGTCTGCAGAGAGGAAGAGTTTATGGTAAGCCACCTTAATTCTTTCAAGTACGTAGAGATGGATGGAGAATTCATTGAGACCTCGTGTCAAGCCTTTGAAGTCGTGCCACCAATGATTGCTGCTACCAAATGTTCCTCTAATGAGTCTAAAGTTGTTAAGGCTGTATTGAAGATGGTTTCAGTCCAAGATGCTCGTGCTGCAATTGAGAAGGAAGCTATGATATTTGGGGGAAACTCCTTGATATCCCATTCAAAGCGGACAAGTTTGGTTTATGTTTCACCGTCAAGGCCCAAAAGGAAGTGAGACGTGCCCGTGCAGGAAAGCCATCTCTCCGCATTGGAAGCCGTGAAGTTAATATTGTGGGTGATTCGGATGAAGAAGCTGCATTTGAAGATTGGGTGTATCCAACTACAAAAGAGATGAAGAATTGGCATGAAAAAGACTTTGTGCCCATCTCCTTCATTGAGGAGTAATCTACTTGTTATTGCTTTCCTTTCAATTCAAGAACATTTTGTTTGTAATATTTAAATAATGAATTTTAAGCCATGTGCCTGGCTCGGGGAACTTTGGTCCATTTGTCAAGGGTTTTATTTTTGTTCATCTAATCATATGATCATTCAATACAAATCATTGGACTCTTTTGCATTCAAATATTTATGTTCATTGTCTTTCTTTTCCTTCAAATACATTTTTCAAAATAGCCATGTATCTTACATGCACACACACACACACACATTCTTGCAGGTCCTCATCCACTCTGGATCCTATTGCCAATGAATCTACTATTGTCGGTTATGACTTTGAATGTCCACTCAACCAAGCCAAATACGAAGGCGAGGAAGATTTTGAAATACCAGGAGAACTATCCAAACTTCTGTTACAAGAGGAAAAAGATATTCAGCCGCACGAAGAGTCAGTTGAAGCCATTAATCTGGGTACTGAGGCAGACAAGAAGGAAATCAAGATCGGCGCTAACTTGGAAAGCAGTGTCAAGAGCAGGTTGGTTCAGATGTTGAATGATTATGTGGAGGTATTTTCTTGGTCTTATGAAGATATTCTTGGTTTGGATACCGACATCGTAGTTCATCGTCTTCCGACAAAAGAAGATTGTCCTCCCGTCAAACAAAAGGTCTGTCGCATGAGGCCTGATATGTCTAAAAAGATAAAAGCTGAAGTGATGAAACAATTTGATACAGGGTTCCTAGATGTGACATCTTATCCCCAATGGGTTTCCAATGTGGTTCCAGTGCCAAAAAAATACAGAAAAGTTTGCATGTGTCTAGACTATAGGGATCTGAATAGGGAAAGCCCCAAGGATGACTTCCCTCTACCATATATTGACGTCTTAGTTGATAACACTGCTCAACATAAAGTCTTCTCTTTCATGGATGGTTTCTACGGCTATAATCAGATAAGGATGCCTCCCGAAGATATGAGAAGACCACTTTCGTTATGCAATGGGGCACCTTCTGTTACAAGGTCATGCCGTTTGGATTAAAGAATGCAGGGGAAACATATCAAAGGGCTATGGTAGCTTTGTTTCATGATATGATTCATCATGAAATAGAGTTATATGTGGATGATATGATTGCCAAATCACAAATTGAAGAGAAACATCTCGATCACATGTACAAACTATTCGAGAGGTTGAAAAAGTACAAGTTGAGGTTGAACCCTAACAAGTGCACCTTTGGAGTATGATCTGGAAAGCTTCTAGGTTTTATTGTCAGCAATAAAGGCATTGAAGTTGATCCTGCCAAGGTAAAGGCCATCCAAGAAATGTCAGTTCCTCATTCTGAAAAGGAAGTTAGAGGGTTCTTGGGTCGTCTCAATTACATCGCCCGCTTCATATCTCACTTGATTGCTAATTGTGAGCCAATCTTCAAACTCTTGAAGAAATATCAGGTAGTCATATGGAACGATGAATGCCAAGTTGCCTTCGACAAAATCAAAGAATATCTGCAAGAACCTCCTATTCGCATGCCTCCAGTTGAAGGAAGACCCTTGATCATGTACTTGACAGTACTAGAGAACTCTATGGGGTGTATTTTGGGCCAACATGACGAGTATGGTCGAAAAGAGCATGTTATTTATCACCTGAGCAAAAAGTTTACTGGCTGTGAAACTAGATATCACTGCTCAAGAAAACTTATTGTGCTCTGGCATGGGTTGCTCACCAGCTAAGACAGTATATGTTGACTCATACCACTCTATTGATTTCTAAAATGGACTCAATCAACTACATCTTCGAGAAACCTGCCCTCTCCGGATGGATAGCCAGATGGAAAATGATCTTGACTGAGTACGGAATTCAATACACCATGCAGAAATCCATCAAAGGAAGTGTGCTAGCCGATCATTTGGCCCATCAAGTTGTGGATGATTATCAATCTATGAACTTCGACTTCCCTGATGAGAACATCATGTTGGTAACTGACTGTGCAAAACCTGGACCATATGATGGACCTGAACAAGGATCCCGATGGACTATGGTCTTCGATGGTGCTTCCAATGCCTTGGGTAACGGAATTGGTGTTGTGATCATCTCTCCTGATAGGTTGCCACACTCCTTTCACTTCCAGACTTTTCTTCGATTTCACGAACAATATGGCTGAATATGAAGCGTGCATCTTGGGTCTGAAAGCTGCCATTGACTTGAGGACCAAGCATTTGAATGTGTTTGGGGATTCCACTCTAGTGATTAGCCAAGTAAAAGGAGATTAGGACACTAAACATCCTAATATCATCCCTTACAAGTAACTTGTACTATGCTTGATTCCTCACTTCAAAGAGATCACCTTTGAACACTTCCCTAGGGAAGAAAATCAGTTGGCTGACGCTTTGGCAACCATGTCTTCAATGTTCAAGGTCAGATGGGACAATGAAGCCCCTGTGATTACCATTGAGCGATTCGACGAACTTGCACATTGCTGTGAGCTTGACACTGATACAGAAAATCCATGGTACCATGAGGTGATGAGATACCTTGAAGCACAAGAGTATCCCGAGGGAGCATCCATCAATGACAGAAAGTTCTTACGAAGATTTGCAGCCAAATTCTTCCTAAGTAACGGGCTATTATACAAGCGTAACCATGACTCCACTCTACTCCGATGTGTGGACAAGAAGGAGGCAGGGGAAATTATGGAAGACATGCACGATGGTCTCTTTGGTACTCATTCAAGAGGACATACGATGGCCAAGAAAATCTTAAGAGTTGGCTACTAGTTGTCGACAATGGAGACTGATTGCCATCACAAATGCAAAGTCTATGCTGACAAGGTCCATGTGCCTCCTATCCCTCTGAACGTCATGACCTCTCTGTGGCCATTTGTAATGTCGGGCATTGACATGATTGGAGAGATCAAGCCCACCGCTTCCAATGGACATCGCTTCATCCTGGTCGCAATTGATTACTTCACTAAATGGGTCGAAGTCGCCTCTTTTGCCTCAGTCACCAAGAATGTGGTAGCCAGATTCATCAAACACAACCTTATATGCCGCTATTGTATCCCCGAAAGGATCATCACCGACAATGGGACTAGCCTCAACAGTGATATGATTACTGAACTTTGCACTCAATTCAAGATCAAGCATCACAATTCTTCTCCATATAGACCTAAGATGAATGGCGCAGTCGAAGCGGCCAACAAAAATATCAAGAAGATTGTGCAGAAAATGGTAGTAGCCTATAAGGACTGGCATGAGATGTTACCATTTTCTCTTCACGGGTACCGCACTTCAACTAGAACATCAACTGGGGAAACTCCCTTTTCCTTGGTCTATGGCATGGAAGTTGTTCTGCAAGTGGAAGTTCAGATTCCCTCACTGAGGATTATGAATGAAGTAGGCTTAGGCGAAGACAAGTGGATTCAAATGAGATTAGATCAGCTGAACTTGATTGACAAAAAACGATTGGATGTTGTTTGTCATGGTCATACGTACCAAAAACGGATGATCAAGGCTTTCAATAAAAAGATTAAGCCTCGAGTATATCAAGTTGGTTAATTGGTGATAAAGCGCATCATTCTGCCACAAGGCGACCCTAGAGGCAGATGGACTCCCCCCTACGAGGGGCCATTTGTTGTCAAGAGAGTTTTCTCTGGCGGTGCCATGATGTTAACTACCATGGATGGTGAAGACTTCCCACATCCTATAAACGTGGAGATAGTTAAAAAATACTACACATAAGAGACCCGCTAGGTTGACACACCTAGGAAAAATAAGGACATCCCGGAAAACCAAAAGGTTTGGGCAAAAGTTAGGGATATATGCAAAATATTATACACCCGGCAAGTTGAAAACCCGAAAGGGCGACTTGGGTAAAAATGGGTATCCTGGTGGGCTGAAAACCCGAAAGGGAGGTCCAGGAAAAAGTTAAGGATTGAAAGCGTATGACTATGTCCCGTGGATTCACCACAGTCAACTTTATCATCAAGGTCCAAGTTCAAACGGTCCAAGATCAACCCAATCAACTTCTGTCGATGGCAAGGGGCATTCGAAGACATTGGGGTAATAGTAGAGTTGGAAGGCAATAAGATCATTTCACATGGCTATTTATTTTTGTTTTCAATTTTGTTTTCCTTTCGACGATTTCCTCTTACTAGGATCTCCGTCTCTTTGTACAAAAATGCCTATTCATGGGTAAAATATCAATACAAATATACTTTGAAGTACAAACTTTCTGTTTTTGTTTTGAATACAAATGTGTCCAATGACTAAAATTGAACGAACATATGCATATGAACATAATTAAAATTGTTTGGCACATATGACCTAAGCAGTAACAAGCACATCTTTAATGTATATGGAATATCCCCACATAGTTATTTCATTAACATCCTCCTCAAAGAAGTTACCCACAAAGTCTCTTTGCATAGGATAATCTCCAACCAGAGTCTCAATCTCTTGGCAGCTCTCTCCCCAGCTAAGTTGATCCTACACGTAGGAGCCTTGTGAACCTCTTCCTCAAAAAATTCGCCTCGTCAGCAATTCATCAGGGTTTATTTCCTCAACATGGTTTATTTCCCCAACAAACAACGAGTAGCATAACTCCCAAGCCGAGTACAGAACTCCCCAGGTTAGTCTATTTTCTCCAGCTGAGCCCGTTATCCCTAGCTGGGTGTATCCTCTCCAAGTTGAGTCTATCCTCCCCGACCGAGTCTACACTCTCTGAAATTCTGGCAACAGATACTTAATGTCACAGTAAATGTTATGACACCGTATCTGACAAATTGTACACAAACCAAACAGTAATTTAAAAGACAGTAAAGAACACAATCAATTATTAACCCAGTTTAGTATATAACAACTCCTACATCTGGGGGCTACCAAGCCAGGGAGGAAATTCACTATAAGAGGTATTAATTTAGGAATAAACCAACCAGTTTATCTCCTTCACTTAAGACCTACCCAATGCAACTTCAATCTAAGTCCTACTTAAACCTGAGTTCCTACTCACTCCCCCTCAATCACAGCAGTGATACTAATCTACTGATTAATAAGATTATGAAGACATTCTTCAATACACATACTTGATTTTGCTTCAAAGCTTTAATCAAGAGACACAACACTCGTGCTTCAAAGCTTTGAGTGATAAACAACCCTTACAACCAAATCCTACTCCAAGTCACTTATCAAGTGATAATTGCTTGGCTCACAATAATTACTAAAACTATCACAACTACAAAATGCCTTATTGATCTTCTCTAAAAAGCGTTGCACACCATTAGGATTCGTGAGAAATATATATGCAGTCTATTCTTCATTTTGGGCTTCCATAAAAATAGTTAGGGTTAACCAAAGTTAACCTAAAGACTTGGTCTTGGGCTTTCATCATAATAGATTAGGGTTAAGCAAGGTTAACCTAATATCCACGTGAGCATCTGATCTAGTCAATATACTTCAACTCAGAATAGCACACCAGATTCCTGAAAATTCTCAGGAATAATAAATCTGCACAACAACTTGATCAGTACAGGATGTCTTAACATTGGTTATGACATCATGTATCCTGCTCACTGATTTTGGTAGAATTCAGTACATATGATCATAGCTTAATCATCATGATATTCACTTATACTGAGTTGTTCCTGTAGAACATTCCTTCTGCAGAATTTGTCTTTATCCCAGAATGTTATGACATCAGTCATGACATTCGCAAATCTGGTTTTACCAAAAATTAATGCCAATAAGCAAACACTTACAAACTCCCCCTTTGGAATTTTTTTGGCTAAAACCCCTAAACAATCAGAGATTAGAATGCAGAAGCAACATGCAGTAGAACCACAATTACTTCTCCCCCTTTTTAGCCATAAAGAGACCAAAGGATCTAGTACTTCAAGTTATACAGTCATCAAAGGAAATCCAAAATACACAGAAACAGAGAGAAGGTATCAAATAGTAGCAGTAAGTTCCAGCATCAATCTTTACAACTCAGCAAACACAGACCTTCAGGTACTGTCATCCCCTGAGGAAGCACTATTTTCAGCAGCATCTTCTGGTGAGCTTCTTGCAGAACCATCATGTTGTTCTTCATTAGCATCCTCTTCCCTCATTTGTTCTTCATTCTCCTCATGTTCCAGACTAGTAATCAGCTCTTCAAGAGTCCTTTTCTTGCATCAAGCTCTCTGCAGGTTTCTTTTAGAACAGCTATAACATCAGCTTTCTTGGAATGAGCTTTGACATTTGATGTCTCAGCAGATGTCATAACAATGTCAAGGACATGTGTTCCCTGAAACAGCTTATAGTGAAAACCAAGTGCTGGGGCTCTTTTGCACACAGAGTCCTTTTCAACCAGAATATCAGGATACTGATCAATGATTATACCACACAGGAGAGAGGGAAAAGCAATAGGGCCTTTAATAGCACAACTCTCAGCATGTTTCATTGTTTGATCAAAGATGTAGTTGCCATAATCAAAGTTTGTTCTGGTTCCAACAGCATAGATAAATCTTCCTAAACCAGTGGAGATGGTGGATTTGTGGTTGGTGGGAACCCAGTTAGCTGCACCAATTTTATGCAGTATGGCAAACTTCACACTCAGCTTGCTTGCAGTTAGCTTCCCTTTCAAGGGCCAGTGCTTGACTTGCTTGGAAGTGATGGTTTGACAAACCTGGTTGTCAGTAACATCAAGCTCAGGCTGAGCATCATCAGGCCTCCCTAGGTATTTATTTATCACAGTAGGAGAGAAATTTACCTTCCTTCCTCTCACATAAACACTCTTAAAATCAGCTGACTTTCCATCAGCACATCCACCAGACAAATTTACTATGAATTCTTTGACAAGAATACCATAGCAGTTGGAAAACTTGACCACTGTTTTCATCAGGCCAGCATCCTTGATGAGATCCATGACTTCCTTACACTCAATAGCACTTCTATTCAGCTCCCTCTCTAAGGCAATCCTTTTCAGAAACACATACTTCCACCTGCTTGCATTTTCTGGATGGTGAAAGGAGATGTTGTCAATGGCAACCTCAGGAACCTTAGGCAGTTTTCTAGAAGAGGGTTTCTTCCTGAGAGGAATGTCTGGAACATTGCTCTTAACATCAAAATCAAAGTCTGATTCCTCATCAGATTCAGAGGGTTCAGGAGCCTTTCTTTTCTTGGCTATAGGTTGTCTCAAGATTCTGAGTGACATTGGGATCACTTTCTAAATTAGGGCTAGCAGTTTCTTGGTTCAATGATACAGATACACCAGGAACTGAGTGATTATCATTAAGAATCCTAGTGACTAGTCTGGCAATGGCTTGATGCACATAAGAAGAACCTTCCTTATTAGCTATCTTTGGAGGAACAGAGGATGATGGTTGAGAAGATTTTCCAGAGGGAAAAGCTTGTGATCTTCTTACATGTATGGTTCGCAGCTTCTTGACCTTAGTAGGATCAGCTTCCATTGCACGAAGTGGAGTTACCTCAAGAACATCAGCATCCATAGGGTTTACGTTTTCCTTAGGTTCGGTGTCAGTGGGTGAGGAAGATGCAGTTGCCTTTGATGAAGATGATGACACAAATTGTTGAGACATCTTGAGAGATTGAGAATACAAGTGACAGCGAGTGTGAAATTTTCTTTTGAGGGAATGGAGAGTGATGCAGCAAACTGAGAAGAGGGAGATATAAATATGTCTATTCCTCTTCTTAAACTTTTGGAAAGAAAGAGGGAAACAAATGATTAGCCCAATCAGAATAAACTTGATTAAAATTTCTCTTTCAAACCTTGTATTAAGCAAAATTAATTGCTACATCTCTTCATATTGGCAAATACCCAGCTTGCCCCTTAAATTCTCAAACTGACTAGCATCAAGTGCCTTGGTAAAAATATCAGCCAGTTGTAGTTCAGTGGCAACATGTTCCAGCTTAATCACCTTCTCCTCCACAAGATCTCTGATGAAGTGATGTCTAATGTCAATATGCTTAGTCCTGATGTGCTGTATAGGATTCTTGGATATGTTAATAGTACTCAAATTGTCACAGTACAATGTCATGACATCTTGTGTGACATTATACTCAGTCAGCATTTGTTTCATCCAGATCATTTGAGAACAGCTACTACCAGCTGCTATGTATTCAGCTTCAGCAGTAGATAGAGACACACAGTTTTGTTTCTTGCTGAACCAAGAAACAAGATTATTTCCCAAAAATAAGCATCCTCCAGAGGTGCTCTTTCTATCATCAGCACTACCAGCCCAATCAGCATCACAATAACCAGACAGAATTGGTTCACATCCATGAGAGTACAGCATGCCATAATTGTAAGTTCCACTCACATACTTCAGAATTCTTTTCACCTGGTTGATGTGAATTACTTTGGGTTCAGCCTGGTATCTTGCACATACTCTAACTGCAAAGGCAATGTCAGATCTGCTGGCTGTTAAGTATAGCAGACTTCCTATCATGCTTCTGTACAAGCTTTGATCCACATTTGCCCCACTTGTGTCTTTGGATAACTTTAAATGAGTAGGTGCAGGAGTCCTTTTATGACTGGCATTCTCCATCCCAAACTTCTTGACAATATTCTTTACATACTTGCTTTGAGACAAAAAAATTGAGTCTTCCATCTGTGTGACTTGTAGTCTAAGAAAGTAGGTTAATTCTCCCATGAGGCTCATTTCAAATTCAGCTTGCATCTGGTTAGCAAAATGTTTAACCATTTTATCTGACATTCCTCCAAACACTATGTCATCAACATAAATTTGAGCTACCATTATCTTTCCTCCTTCATCCTTGACAAAAAGAGTTTTATCCAAACCTCCTTTCCTATATCCTTTGTCAGTGAGGAACTTTGTCAACCTTTCATACCAAGCTCTAGGAGCTTGTTTCAGACCATATAATTCTTTCCTCAATTTATAGACATGATCAGGACAGTTTGGATCCATAAATCCTTTAGGCTGTTCCACATACACTTCCTCATTTAAGTACCCATTTAGGAAGGCACTCTTCACATCCATCTGAAACAGCTTGAACTTAAGGAGACAAGCAACTCCCAAGAGAAGTCTGATTGATTCCAGTCTGGCTACAGGAGCAAAAGTCTCATCAAAATCAACCCCTTCAACTTGAGTGTATCCTTGAGCAACAAGCCTTGCCTTATTCCTGGTGATAACTCCTTCAGCATCTGACTTGTTCTTGTAGATCCACTTTGTGCCAATGATGTTTGTTCCTTCTGGTCTAGGAACTAACTCCCATACTTCATGTTGCTTGAACTGGTTCAATTCATCTTGCATTGCTCCAATCCAGTATTCATCAGTCAAAGCCTCTTTAACATTTTTTGGTTCAATCTTAGACACAAAATAAGAGTTTGTGATGATTTCTCTAGATCTTGTAGTGACTCCACTGTTAGGATCTCCTATGATGAGTTCCTTAGGATGATCTTTCTAAATTCTGATGGAAGGATCTTTGTTAGCTTCCTTTGATTCAGACTCTGATGGAGTGGGATTAGGCACATCATCCTTTTTAGAAACTTGTGTTTAAGTCTCAAAGAATGTCTCAACATCATATGGAACATTTGTTTCCTTATGGTGATCATCAATTATGTCATTTATAGACTCCATCATAACTTTGGTCCTGGAATTGAACACCCTATATGCTCTGTTGTTGGTAGAGTATCCTAGGAATATTCCTTCATCACTTTTAGGGTCCATCTTTCTCCTTTGTTCACGATCTGTCAGAATATAGCATTTACTCCCAAAGACATGGAAGTACTTCACTGTAGGATTTCTTCCTTTCCATAGTTCATAAAGGGTGGATGATGTTCCCTTTCTCAAGGTGACCCTGTTGTGGACATAACAGGCTATATTCATAGCTTCAGCCCAAAAATGAATAGGAAGCTTCTTGGCATGTATCATTGCTCTGGCAGATTCCTGTATAGTCCTGTTTTTCCTTTCCACAACTCCATTTGTTGAGGAGTTATAGGTGAAGAGAACTCATGATTGATTCCTTCTGAGAAACAAAACTCATCAAACTTACTATTTTCAAATTCCTTACCATGATCACTTCTGATTCTGACAATGCATCCTTCTTTTTCTCTTTGAATTCTTTTGCACAATTCCTTAAATACATTAAATACATCAGACTTTTCCCTAATGAAGTTTATCTAGGTGAATCTGGAAAAATCATCCATAATAACATAGGCATATCTCTTTCCACCAAGACTTTCCACCTGCATGGGACCCATCAGATCCATATGTAGAAGTTCTAGCACCTTAGAGGTGGTCAGATGTCTTGTCTTTGGATGTGACATTATAGTTTGCTTTCCAACCTGACATTCACCACAGACTCTCCCTTCATCAATCTGAAGCCTTGGAATCCCTCTGACAGTCTCCATGGATATGATCTTTTTCATCCCTCTAAGATGTAAATGACCGAGTTTTTGGTGCCACAGTTTCACTTCCTTTTCTTCTTTGGCTATAGAGCACACAAAAGAGTAGTTAGTGTTCTCAGACTCCCATAAGTAACAGTTGTCTTTTGATCTGACTCCTCTCATTACAACTTCTTGTTTTTCATTAGTTACAAGACATTCATACTTGGTGAAGTTGACCTTGAATCCTAGATCACATAATTGACTGATACTTATGAGATTAGCAGTCAAACCATTTACCAGCAACACTTCATTTAGGTTTGGAACTCCAGGGCAGTCCAGGTTTCCAACTCCTTTGATTTCTCCTCTAGCACCATCTCCAAAAGTGACATAACTAGTAGTATGAGGTTTGACATCATTCAGCAGATTCTTGATTCCAGTCATGTGTTTAGAGCATCCACTGTCAAAGTACCAGTTTTCCTTGGCAGAAACTCTAAGGGAGGTGTGAGCTATCAGGGTTGCAGTCTTTTTCTTCCACTGTTGAGTATATGGTGCCTTGTTAGTCTTATGTTTGACATATGGGGTCTGATTAGGATATCCATATAATTTGAAGCAGAATGGCTTTATGTGACCAAACCTCCCACAATAATGACATCTCCATCTTTGATACTTTTTCTTCATATTTCTCTGTTCTTGATGTTGAGTCCTATGTTGTGACATCTGCTTTGAAATTTGTTTATCAGGCCTGGTCTTCTTCTTGTCAACAGCAGATTTCTTTGCAGCCACAAATCCTAGACCAGACATGTTTCCTGCATTTTGTCCTGCCTGAAGGATTTCTTCCAACTTGTCAGTTCCAATTGTTAACATCTTGACAAACTTAGTCATCTGATCAAGTTTGGAGTTCAACATTAGAACTTCACCTTTGAGATGGCTTATAGTAGCAGTGTCTGCCTTCTTCTCAGCCTCCAACTTCACTATGAGCTTTTTCTGTTTCTCATTTTGCTGACAGACTTCAGCACTTCTGATACATAGCTTCTTGTAGGAGTCAGCAAGTTCTTCAAATGTCACTTCCTCATCACCAGATAGTGTAGTAACTAGTTTAGCAGATTCTTCTTCAGAGTCACTTTCTGAGTCACCATTAGACCAAGTAACAGACATTCCTTTCTTTTGTTTCTTTAGAAAGGTAGGACATTCAGCTCGAATGTGCCCATATCCTTCACATCCATGGCATTGGATTCCTCTGCTTTGATTTCCCTTTTCTTCAGACTTAGTTCTTCTGCTGGAGTCATAGGATCTGCTAATGTCAGAGGAAATGTTCTTGACATTTGACCTTGACTTTGGGTCCATTCTCTTGATGAGTTTATTGAACTGCCTTCCAAGCATAACTATAGCTTCTGATATATTCTCTTCATCACTCTCCTTGCTTTCATCTTCAGTATTGGATACAAGGGCTATGCTCTTGTTTTTCTTGTCAACATTGTCACTGATCCCCATCTCAAATGTCTGAAGTGACCCAATGAGTTCATCAACCTTCAAGTTGCAGATATCCTGAGCTTCCTCTATAGTAGTCACTTTCATTGCAAACCTTTTAGGCAAGGATCTGAGAATCTTTCTCACCAGCTTTTCTTCTGACATCTTTTCTCCCAATGCTCCTGAGGTGTTGGCAATTTCCAAGATGTTCATGTGAAACTCATGAATGGTCTCATCTTCCTTCATCCTTAGATTCTCAAATTTGGTAGTGAGCATCTGAAGTCTTGACATTTTTACTTTGGATGTACCCTCATGGGTGGTTTTGAGAGTGCCCCAAACATCCTTGGCCAGTTCACATTGATGTACTAGTCTGAATATGTTTCTATCAATTCCATTGAACAAGGCATTCAATGCTTTAGAGTTACCCAGGGCTAACTCTTCTTCTTCTTTGCTCCATTCTTCCTCAAGTTTCAGACTAGTCATCCCATCTTTCCCAGTTATGGTGGGATGGTTCCATCCTTTGTCAGCAGCTCTCCAAGCTTTATTGTCCAGTGACTTCAAGAAGGCAATCATACGAGGTTTCCAGTAGTCATAGTTTGATCCATCCAGAATAGGTAGTCTGTTCCCAAATCCTCCTTCCTTGTCCAAAGCGCCAGAAAATAATATCCCTAGATCTCACCGAGAAATACAGGCAGGGTGCCTGCTCTGATACCAATTGAAATTCTGGAAACAAATACTTAATGTCACAGTGAATGTTATGGCACCGTATCTGACAAATTGTACACAAACCAAATAGTAATTTAAAATACAGTAAAGAACACAATCAATTGTTAACCCAGTTCAGTGTATAACAAGTCCTACATCTGGGGGCTACCAAGCCAGGGAGGAAATTCACTATAAGAGGTATTAATTTAGGAATAAACCAACCAGTTTATCTCTTTCACTTAAGACCTACCCAATGCAACTTCAATCTAAGTCCTACTTAAACCTGAGTTCCTACTCACGCCCCCTCAATCACAGCAGTGATACTAATCTACTGATTAATAAGATTATGAAGACATTCTTCAATACACACGCTTGATTTTGCTTCAAAGCTTTAATCAAGAGACACAACACTCGTGCTTCAAAGCTTTGAGTGATAAACAACCCTTACAACCAAATCCTACTCCAAGTCACTTATCAAGTGATAATTGCTTGGCTCACAATAATTACTAAAATTATCACAACTACAAAATGCCTTATTGATCTTCCCTAAAAAGCGATGCACACCATTAGGATTCGTGAGAAATATATATGCAGTCTATTCTTCATTTTGGGCTTCCATAAAAATAGCTAGGGTTAACCAAAGTTAACCTAAAGACTTGGTCTTGGGCTTTCATCATAACAAATTAGGGTTAAGCAAGGTTAACCTAATATCCACGTGAGCATCTGATCTAGTCAATATACTTCAACTCAGAATAGCACACCAGATTCCAGAAAATTCTCAGGAACAATAAATCTGCACAACAACTTGATCAGTACAGGATGTCTTAACATTGGTTATGACATCATGTATCCTGCTCACTGATTTTGGTAGAATTCAATACATATGATCATAGCTTAATCATCATGATATTCACTCATACTGAGTTATTCCTGTAGAACATTCCTTCTGCATAATTTTTCTTTATCCCAGAATGTTATGACATCAGTCATGACATTCGCAAATCTGGTTTTACCAAAAATTAATGCCAACAAGCAAACACTTACACTCTCCACCTTAAGTTTGCCTTTCAAACTATGGCAAATCTTAGGGCCACAACCCTTAATCTACAGTAAAGTCGTCAACAAAACCTTTACTATCTCCAAAAGATACTATGAAGCCTGGACCCGACCAGATATTAGTACAATTTTCAAGTTCCTATGAAGCCTGGAATCCGACCAGATAATAGTCAACTTCTCAAATAACTATAGAGTCTGGGCCCTACCAGATGATAGTGAAAGCCTTTCAGATACTATAAAGCCTGGCCCCGACGCGATAATGGTACAACTTTCAAGCTAACTATGAAACCTGGACCCGACCAGATAACAATTTAACCCTCCAAAAATATAGAAAAAAACCTGGATTCAACTAGACGAAGATTTTATTTCTTTCCCCAGTAGAGTTTGCCTCTACCCTAACAAGTTATTGTGAAGCCTGGATCCGACCAGATAGCAATTCCCTTCACAAATTAGTTGTGAAACTTGGAATCCTACCAGATAACAGCTAAATCCCCAAGCAGTTTATTATGAAGCCTGGACCCGACCAGATAACAATTAACCTTAACCACCTCAGAAATATGCAAAGCCTGGACCTGACCAAATATCAGTTTTCAAGCAAGTTATTGTGAAACCTGGAGCCCGACCAGATAACAATTAACTATGATCCCCAGAGAGACACTGTGAAGCCTGGACCCGACCCGATAATAGTACAACTTTCCAAAAAAACCATGAAACCTAGACCCGACCAGATAGTAGTTACCACTTTAAGTCATTGCAAAGCCTGGAATCCGACCAGATAATAGTTAACTTCCTTATCCCCAGTAAGTTATTATGAAGCCTGGATCCAGCCAGATAACAATTCAATTTCAAGAAATTTTTTGCGAAGCCTGGAACCCAACCAGATAACAGATAATTTATTCTTCCCCAGTAAGTTACCGTAAAGCCTGGAACCCGACCAGATAGCTGTTGACTTCCTCATCCTCAGAAAGTTATGAATCCTGGATCCGACCAGATAACAACTGACATTTCAAGAGATAATCCCCAGCGGAAGCATCCTTTCAGCAAGTTTGAAGATATGTATACTCTTCATCCCCAACAGCAATCCGAGATTCAGAACTCCTCAGCAACAGTCAGGGATTTATTTTTTGGGACAAAAACATACATCTCACATTCATACATCATGACATATACATAAAAAATTCATTTAGCATGATCTCATTCATCTTGTGAACATCATGCATACATCTGCATTTTACTAACCTTTTGTTCCACAGGTGAAACATCAAGTTTTAGTATAAATAGACCAAAGATTTGTGCTGATACTTCTTCCAGTATTTACCATCATTCCTCCAAATGGCATCTATAAGCCCATTTCCAACCTATCTTCGAGTGCAAATTTCTGGGCACTCTAGTGTTCAATCATCTTCCACCTTTAAGTCACGAATGGCGGATCCGCCAATCTAACTCTTCAGGTTTAATAAGATTTAACAGGGGCAGCTGTTGTACCCCAAAATTTCCCCTCTCATTTATCAAGTAATCTCACAAGATCTCTTTGGTTCAAGACTGCACAAGGGTTGATCAGCTCAATACACCTCCTCAAGTACTGGTGACTGAAAATTAGGGTTTGAGATTGCACAAGGACAATTGGACTTTTAATTCCCCATATGAATTTAATGTATCATTTTGGACTCTCAAGATTGCTCATGTCAAGTTTCAAGTCTTGGATCACATTTTTGCTCAGTCAATTAATCAATTAACCTAAAATCAATTGTATTGGGGGAAAAGTTAAATGTGGTCAATTTACAGTCAAACTTCATAACTTTTTATCCATATCAACATTATAAGTTCATATATGTCATTCTATCATATTTGGATCACAATTCCTCAAGAAATTTGATCAGATCATCAAAAGGGCAAAATGGTTAAAATTAGGGTTTTGACTGAGAATATGCAATTTCTGATTTTTTGACCTAGAAAATGATTGATTGATTCAAGGAATGATCTCAAGGGTTCAAATAAATCATTTTTAACCTAATGGCATGGCTCAAAACTTTTCTCAAGATCAATTGATTGATAGTTGATTTTCAGTTAACTGATCAAAAGTCAACTGTCCACTGAAAAGTCAAACTTTAACTTTTTGGTCAAAATCAAGTATCAAAGATCACAATTCATCAAAACATGTCAAAATATGAAACTTGTTCATCAAGAAATCAAAAAGTCAAGATTTCATTTTAAAAAGTCAAAATTTCTAAACTTAGAAATTTTTCTAAGTGTTGAAAACTTCATATTTTTTCACAACTTTAAGCCAATTTCTCACCATTATACAAGATGATTCAAATGAAACTTCCAACATGAAAGTTGTAGATATAAATGAGATATAAAACATTGTAGAACATAACTTCTCCTAGAAATGCATGGATTTCAAGTTATGATTTTGTGAATACATGTTCATGAAACTTGGAAACTTAGTGAAATTTTGCCCTATTTTAGACAGGATTTTGACCTAACTTCATGACAATTTTTCACATATTTACAAGAGGAATTTTCGAAAATTTCCAACATAAAGGTTGTAGAGGATGCTAAAAGCTTTCCAAGATGTCCAATAACTCATTGAGATCATGTTTGAGCAAAGAGAATCGAAGACAAGAAGTTAGACATTCATTCTTGAATTATAGGTCATTTTCATGATAAACAAGAATTCCAATCCACACCCATGTTGCATGAATCTTTCTTTGCAGGCTTCTAACCTATAAATCTATCCATAATCATAAGATTACACAACTATTTGAGCTATGATCCAAGTATTTCAGTCATTATTCAAGTGATTATTCCATTAATGGAATAAATTTCACACTTCCATTTTGGAAAAGTCACTTTAATCACAAAGTCAATGCATAGAGCTCCTAACTTGTTTCATCTAAACACAAGCAATGTCAAAGGAAAAAGTAACATGTCTAGAGCCTCTCATAAACTCATACCATGCTTGTACTATGCCTTGAAACCATGTTTTCCATTTTTCTTCAAAATCAAGTAACATAGCCATAACTCTATATCTTGTACTTCTGACCACCTCAAGTGCTCTAACCTTTTTCATATAATCATACAAGTTATTTGAAAGCTAACACACGATTGAAAGCACTCCCAAACTCCCTGAAAACTCAGATTGCACAAAACTTCCATTTTTGTGTCATTTCTGACTTTGAACTTCAAACTTCCATTTCCCTCATGCGCTTCTCGGCCTTTTAGTTTCAAAATACTCCTCACATTAAATACAAACCATCCATGTCCCTGTTACACAACTGTAACTCTATTTCCATCATCCTCCATAACCAAAAACATAGCATTGCAGTTGGACTTCTCTAGGCCATTCCTGCCACTCTCAACTCAAGCTAAGCATTGCATTAGCTTCCTAGAGGTTCAAGGAAGCTAACTTGATCATCAACATCACTTGAAACAAGCTCAAACTCATTTCACAATTTCCAGTTTTGAGGTATTTTTCTTAAACTTCTATCTTCTCATTTAGGCATTATTAGGCTTCATTTGTGAAGATAAAATGTAGACATCATTGCCCTGAAACTATACATGTCCATAGGTTTCATTTATGTTGCTTGAGTAGGGAGAATTTTGAGTTTGAATCTGAAAATATTTAGGTCAGAATTTGGTACTGTTAGAAGTTCATGCTCATCTTTGAGAATTAGCTTAAGTTATTTACATATTCAGAATCGTGAGAAAATTTCTAACAAGTTTGATGTTGGAAGTTTTGTGAATGGTTAAGAAATGAATAAGTTACAGATCCTTTGGCTGGAGGTTGAAGATGAAGTACATTCAGGACAAGATTTATGTTACATATTTATTGTGTTGTTTAAGTTAACGGATGTATCACCACCCCAGTGGTTAAAGCGCGCGCATGTCACCTTAGGGACCTGGGTTCGAGCCCCAATGGTACCCTTTTGTTCATTTTTCAACTTTTCTCCATCCTTTTTTGCTTCAGCTTGCAGCGCATGGGCTTCCCCCCTTTTGGGCTTTCATTTTTGCTAACCTCTAGCCCCTGACTACTTTTACACCCCTGGCCCATTGTTTTATTTATTATTTCATTTTTGTCATTTATTTTCATTTTTGTTTCATATTTTCCTTTTTACTTTTATTATTATTATTATTATCATTATTATTTTTATTAATAAAAAATCCAAAAAATGTTATTATTATTATTATTTTTTACACTTATTTTATTTTCTTATAAAACAAAAGAACAAAAATTTTTTTTTAATAAATTAATTTCCTTTTTTTAATTAAATATTTAGATAATTAGGTTTAATTATTATATTATTATTCTTTTGTAAATTAATTAATTTAGAACTTATGTTTATTTTAATTGATTAACTTTCATTTTATTTTTATTAGTTTAAAATCTTTTCTTCATAAAAAAAACTCTAAAAAACCCTTTTAAATTAATTTCTTTTCTTAATTAGTTTAAGTTAATTTTATTTAATTTTAATTAATTATTTTCTTAATTGGGTTTAGGTTAAAACCCTTTCATAAAAATCAAACAAAATCATTTCTTTATCCATTTGCATTTTTGCATTTTTATTTTCAATTCTTATACATTTATTCAATATGGTTGTAATAGATAATTAGGACTTTAATTTCTTGCAAAATCCCCATTTATAAACTTGTACACCCCCTTACCTCATGATGTAATATCTTAGTATTTTTACTTTCCGCAATTTATCGCTTTATATAAATGCTAGTAATTAGGGTTTTGTATGGAAAGACTAAAACCAACAAGTTAGAAAACCCTAATTCAAGACAAGACAATGCATGTAAATCAACACATTTTTACACTTGCACCCTTAGGGTAATTCCACTTTGTTGCCTAAAAAAATGCCCATGTTATGCATGTGGGGTATCTTAGCAAAAAGCAATAAAAAATACAAGATCAGAGTCCCTCGACGATGCTATCAAATGTTGCCTTTCAAAATGATCTTAGTCCCTCAAGGAGAATTGCTAAGATATTTCACAACATTTCCATCATGGCTATACGATGACCCATGCCCGTCCCTTTACATCCAAATATGGGGCTTCTTACCAAACCAAAGGTAAGATAGCAATATCAAAGGAAAGGGAGAAATGAACTAAGACTTTTGAGTAGGTAGATTGTTCCTAGTTGCTTGCTCAATTTCAAATCAAACACTTTTGCTATTTTCAAAATAAACACCAACACTTTCAAAACATTTTTCAAACATGAAACATTTTTAAAAGCTCAACACTTTGTATACGTTCTTACGAATGATAACTTTACAAAGTTTGCCTAAACGATGGCGCCTTTTCAAAATACTTTAAAAAAAACCACACAAAGCACATTTTCAAACAAAAGCAAGTGATCTAGCAAGAAACTAAGAGCCCATAGATAACTATGGATTAAAAGGGTGATAACACCTTCCATTTTCATAATCTACCCCCTTAACTCAAGAAATAATCTCAAAGGTCTTTCATGTTCTTTTCAGCCTTTCCTTTTGGATAAAAGAAAAGTCAGTGGCGACTCTTGCTAACCGCAATATTTGCGATCAAACGCAAAACAACCAAGTCAGTTCTCCCACCGTATCACACCAGCTATAACATTACATACATATACATCTAGAATAATACATATTGATATCATATAGGCTGCACGAAAGTCATACATAAGTGCCAAAAATAAGGATAAATATTAGTAGAAAATACAAAAGTTGAATACATTGTGGCCAAATATACAATACTAATAGCACTAATACATAATCCCAAAAGAGTAAGGCTAAAATCCTAAAACACAGTGGAAATGTCTACCACTGAAATATATTCAAGCCATCTATGACTTCTTACCATTTCCTTTGTCTTTTCTCGAGCTACTTGAAAAATAATAACCAACATCAGGGTGAAATTACTAAATCTCGATGAGTCCCCATATCATATTGGTTCTCGACTCTACACCACAACACCAACAACAACTACCAACAAAACCACTAACAAACCCCCCAAAAAAACCCACCACTACTCTCTCAACCTACAAAACCTTTGTGTGTGTGTGTGTGTGTGTGACCCACACACACTTTGCTTTAGTCTTCTAACCCCCACTAACCACACCACCTATCCCTTCCCCACCCTCACCTTGTGAGTGAGATGAGTCCTCTTCCAAACCACCCCCCCCCCCCCACCACTCTACCCACCTTATCTACAAACTTCACCATCCCACCATTACCTCCTCACCCCACCATCACCCACATATCTACACCCCTATAACCCCAAACACCTTAACCACACTCACTCACACACTCACAGTAGATAGATAAAATGATACAAAAACACAACACTAACACTCACTCTCACTATCGCAATATAGAGTGTGTGTGTGTGTTCTCGCAAGCTCTCCACCTCTCCCACACCCTCCCCCCCAGCACTCGCTCCCACCTACCATTTCATCAAACAACGCTCCTCCCCTCCGATAAACCACCCAGACCCTTCCTCTCCAAACACCCCATCACCCCTAGGGGTCAAAAATGAGTAAATTTTAAATGTAACTATGATAACGATAACTCGAGTATCATGTCGTGAGAACTCTTGTTTGATTAACCAAATGAAATCAATTTTGGGGTTTTTTAGTTTTAATTTCAATTTAGAAAACAAGAGGAAAAATGATTAAAATAAATGATTATGAAAATAAGTTAATATGTTGTTCTAGTTCCTAACTATCATCGATTACAATAACTTCACTGCCCTAAAGGGATTCTATTCATATTCAATCACAAAATCAATCAACAAGCGAGAATGAAATTATAAGAATTATGTTTCCTTTTCACCGAATTAAGCAACGGTTAAGAAATAAGCGAATTAACGAATTAAACAAATGATAACACACAATCAAATTTAAGGAACATAAATCAATCGAACCAACAAAATTAATCTATGATAATCCAGATTAAGAAAACGAATAGCATAATACATGATTGATATGAATAGTAATTGAATAGTAAAATTATATTAACCTCAAGTATCATAACCTCAATATAATAAATCAACTCAGAGGAAGTTTTAGCTCTCCATAATATTCATACAAAGCTTCCGAAAAATATCTTCTGAACAGGAAAAACTAGAGTGTGTGAACAGTAGCTCACAACCTAGGTATTGGAAAACATAGAAATTTGGGTTCTAACCCAACCGGGTCGAAAAATATAACAAACCCGGCCCAAAGTATGGAACTTCAATGAATTATTCGAGGCTTCTACAGTCTGAATTAGCTTATCCCTTCAACATGAAACTTGTAGCTATTTCTCTTATCTTTCCAACGCATATCAGAATGCACAAAACGGCATCCCGTAGCTCCAATTATGATTTTCACATTAAAAGCGGCTTATGCTAAAAATAAAATACGAAAATTAAATAAAGGAAAAAGTAAACTAAAATATCAAAACACAATAAAACAACAAAAATATTAAAACAAACTAAAGAAATGCCTAAGTACAATAGTAGGAGAATATGCATCAAAATACACTGATCAAATTCCCCAACACTTGAACTTTTGCACTCCGAGAAAAATGATACTTTCAAAACAGACAAAATTCAAATAAAAAACAAAGAGAGCATGCATTTCCAAAAGTATTCAAGATACAAGGTACAAGAAGAATTGTAAGTCTTAGCTTCAAGAATATGATGATAGTGAGTAACTCTTTGTGGCATGCAAAGCAAATAAGAAAAACAAATTACCAAAAAGTACATCAAAAGTAGCAAGATCCTCACAGGATAAAATTCACTCAACTCATAAGTATTTAGGTTAATTGTTTACACTCAAAGCACAACATGAAAATTAGTACTATCATAAACTTGAAAAGACTCTAACATCTAAAATTCAAATACATGCACACAAAGATCAAAAGGGATTTTATTTGGTTGTAACTTGGCCAAGGTAAGGGTGAGATGAACCCTAAGGGGGTACTAGGCTAAAAATCAAAGGTTTAAAAGAAAACCGAAATGATTGTGGGAGTTGAACTACATGATACCTCAAATTATTTTAAACAACAATCTCACAACTGATTTCTCTTCTCTTTTTCCTTTTATTCTTCTCTTTTTTTTTCCAGAAGGAGTATGCATTGACATCCTTCGCTATTTTTTTCATTTTTTTCTTTTCTTTTCTTTTTATATTTTTATTTTCTTTTTCTGCCAATATTTGGAATATCACAACAACATCACAATGATAATGTTCAACCCCACACAACTCCATACAAGACTCTTTCAATCCTTGATTAGGGTGATAATTTGTTTTTCACCTTTTGGCTTGTAATGAGTTTTAAACAAAGAATGGAAAATAGGCTCAAGGGGTTTTCATACAATAGATGATATTATTCAAGATTGACTTTTTGGCTAAGTGGCTAAAATTAAAACAAAATAAGATGCCTTTACCGTATCAGTGTGCACAAGTAAACAAAAAGTTTCAACAAGAGTCAATTAAAATTCTAGAGTCTAACAAATATGAGTGAAATCACACAAGAAAGAAAGAGATGTATTTTTAATAAAATCCATTATTAGGTTCAAAATCTCAAAAAGGTCAATGAGCTATCACAAATGATGTACAATCCAGAGTTTAGTCATATATATCATGCTAATAATGCACAAAAAATAAATCACATTACAACCTAAGTGTTGTACCCCAAAATTTGCCCTCCCATATTTCTCAAAACATTGCAAGAAAAATCTCCAAAAGAATCAAGATTGCTCAAGAGTTGGACAGTCAAGCTATCTCCTAAGGCAGTCAACCTCAAATTAGGGTTTTGTGTTGCATCAAGGTCCTTGCATCCAAATGACCTCAAGTTCTCCCCAATGTCCTAATATTTTCTCAAGTTCATCCTTGTCAAATTTCAAGCCTTGCAGAGGAAGTTTGGTCAGTCAATTGCTCAAAGGGTCCAAAAATCGACTGTGATAAGGCAAAAGTCAACTGTGACCTACAAATAGTCAAACCTCAAGATTTTTTGTCAACATTCTCATTTTGAAGGATATTTAATCATTTGATAAAGGGTTGATCATGATTCATCAAGGATTGCTCAAAATTCATCAAGACTCAGAAGTTGCTAAATTAGGGTTTTGTAGGAAAAATCAACTCAACTTTGACCAAGCATAACTTTCTCATACTTTATGATAAATGACCCATCCAAAGCTCATTTTTAATAGGATTAAATTTCCTACAATCCATATTCATACCCCAAGATCAAGAAATGCACTCACAAAAAGTTACAAATTTGGACATTATAGGTCATTTTTAAAAGTCTAGAAAAACACCTTTTTTTCCAAAGCTTATGACTTGATCATGGAACATCAAAATACCATGATACCAAAAGGGTTGGTTAGAGAACATCTCAAGATTTCTAAAAAGTCCAAGAACACCTCCAAAAGTTCAAAATTGAAGAAGTTGTGCATTGTTGAAGTTGGGCATTTTTCCAAAATTGCCAAAAGTCAACTATCCCCAAAACTTCAAATTTTGTCAAATGGGCCCATTCTTTTCAACTGGATTTTGTCTTGTCACACTACACACGTGTCCTAGCTTCATCCTTGTGTCCATTTATTAATTTTTCTATTTTATTTGAGTTTCTATTGAATTAATTCATTTTAAATCAATTTAAATCAAATAAAATCCAAATGTTGATTACTTAGGATCTTTTTGGTTGTTATAGGTCTTAATTATCATCATGATCATGATCAAATCCGTATCACGCTTTTCATGTACAAAAATATTCGATTTTAGACCAAATTGGAAGGTTTTCAGTGGTGAATCAAATCATATCTCCAAACATCAATGTGCAAAGATTCAAGACCCAAAACTTGACCTAATCTAATGCAGCATACATATACAATGCAAAGGCACACGAATTAGGGGTTGGAGGCTGCAAGAACACAAAAATCAAAACTTGAAAAAAGGTGGAAAAGCTTGAAACTGAAATCGTGCATAGAGGTGTTTTCAAGGCCAAATCTCATCACCATTCCATTGCTGGGCAATCACTGAGTGAGAAGCAATCAAAAGAAAGCCATCACACCCTCTCAATCGCGTTGTAAGTCTCTCACAAAACAGCTTGGCATTTTAAATCGTATCCTCATGTTCTTGCATCTTTTTGACAATTACTGGTATATCCATGCTTATCGTTCAAATTAGAGGCATTCTGCATTATTTGATTGCGTTTTTATGAGCCATAGCCCTGTAACCGAACCTAGGGTTTTGGTAGGTTGTTTTTGGGCATTTCTTATACAGGTGAAATCAAGCTCCAAGAGGGACGTAGACGTACTCAGGATACCCAGACGAATCGAACCATGGTCTTAGAATCAATTTCTATGGCCTAGGATAAATTTTAGGATGACCATGTGCATTTAGCTGCGGATACAAATCCATAGGTAAAAAAACCAGGTTTCAACGAGGAAGACGATGACGCGTCCCCCTCCCATTCGCTGATTCAAACATTCACGCCTTTTTGTTTTTAATTCTGGAATATTAATTGTTTTTCCATATAATAATTGTTATCCAATACACTAACGAATGAAGCATAGTGGTGTAGTGGTAAGCACGCTGTCCAGGGACTCACAGGACCTGGGTTCGAATCCCAGGTCCCTATATTGCTTTGTATTATTTTGCAACAGGTAATTCTGTGTGAATCCAAGTGCGTGATGCATGATGCTCCCTCACTCAGATGCTTGCCATATGGCCCCAGGCCAGATCTGGTGGCCCATAATGAATGCCTACCATGAGCCAAAGTCAGCGCGTATGCATGGGAGTCCAGAAGTCAACCAGGCCTGCTTGTATTGGGCCATCAAATTGCAATTCTCACCTCCTTTCCAGCCCAAAACCCCCCTGAGTTTTCTATCTCTTTCTTTTATTATTTCTATTTAATTAATTAATTGTTAATATTTTCATTATTTAACTAACCAATCAAACTTTTTCTTGATAAAATTAAAAACCCAAAAATATTTTGTTCAGAAATTTAATTTCAATATTTTATTTTTTGACAATTAGTTTAGTTTAATTAGGAAATAACTTTAATATCTTTCGCAATAATTAAAATTAATTTAGATAATTAGGTTTTACTAACTTTGCTTAATTTATTTTTATTTCTTTAAATATCCAAAAATCCAAAAATATCCTTTTTTTAATTAATTAATTTATTTATTTAATTAACTAGTTTAATTTCTTTTTAATTCAAAAATAAACCAAAAAATGCTTTTCTTTCAAAAAATGGTCAAAACCCTAAAAACTCGCCCGATTTAATTTTCTCGCACGCGATCCAATTTATTCAATATTGTATCTGTTTCCTGGAATATAATAGTTTAATAGGACCGTTACTATTTTATCGCTTTATTTACTTTCCGCATTTTAATTTCAAGGGTTGCTTTTGGCGATGTAAATACCCGACGCCTTGTAATAGTTAGATTTAATTTCCGCAATTTAATTCCCGCAACTTATAAATTGTTAGATGTTTGATAATAGGGAATGCATGACAAGATCGAATGTTTAAACCTAAAATCAATATAGATAACCATTGACATGTACAAAGATAAAATAAACTGAAAAACAACACACTCGCACATGCGCACTCTTAGGGTACACCTCACTTGGTAGCCTTCGAACGCGGTCATTGAGTATAAGAAGTTTTAGAGGTCGCCCTCTTGTCCAAAGATCATAGTTGCCTCAAAACGGTTGCCTCGGAAAAATGATCTAAGACATTAGGGTTACCGCTAAGGCATCCTAACATTGCTTTAGTGACCACACGTCCCTTAATCGAATTGACCCTTAAACTCCAACAACGGTGCTACCTACTCATCAATAGTGGGATAGCATTGTTTAAAGGACATTAACACAGATTGATTCCTTTTTCGAGTAGGTAGATGGTTCTTAAGTACTTGCTCCTTCAAAACAAAACAAAACTTTTCTCACTTACACCTTTCAAACAAAAACTCTTTTCAAACCCACAAACACAAAGAAAAGCAAATTTTGAAAACATTTTGAGCAAGTACCTAAGAGCCCGTGGATAACTACAGATAGAAATGGTGCTAACACCTTCCCTTTCTATAATCTACCCCCCGGACCCTGGAAACATCTCGAAAAAGGAATTTTTCTGTGCTTTTTTCCTTTCCTTGTTGGATAAAATAAAAGACGGTGGCGACTCTTGCTTACCGCGACATTTTGCAAAAACAAACGCAAAACGCAAACCAGTATTCCAAAAAACAGTCAGTTCTTTCCCACCGTATCGCACTAAGTCTCTAATCAAGAGAACTAAGAAAACTACTTATAATTGTAACCCAAAACCAAAGAAAAAGCACGCATATTTTTATTTTTTATTTAAGAAAACAAACAAAAATAGTGAAAACTGAATGAAAGAAAGAAAAGTAAATGGTTCTTTCCCCCATACTTACAACACACATTGTCCTCAATGAAAGAACATAAGTATAAAGTAAGGATGATAGAAATGAAAGAAAACTCTCAAGTAGTTAAGGTGGATAAATGATTGAGTAAGTAGCCTTTCCCAATAAGAGCTCTTCTACAACTTCCTCTTCTAAGAGTAAAAGTGTCGAATGGGAACGTGAAAATGATGTCATCTTTCACAACATCAAGGATCAAAGGGTTATGGGGCTTTCTTTGTAACACCCTTAAATTTCCCGCATAAATATAATTAAATATCAGAGTAATTTAAAACAATTCAAACATTCAGGATGTCACATTCTTTCATTCAACATACTCATGCAATAGGATACGTAAAAAATTTAAAATATAAACCACATTTTTGTCATGTCTGAAAGTCAATAGCTTTATTAACAGTGGAAACACTAATAACAATTAATCTTAACTCTTCAACACGAGTTATAATCATTATAATTCAAAATAACATAAAACATCAAATAATTCTAACAAATGGAGTTACATATAAGTTTACTCCCAACATAAACAAAACAAACACAATTTCCCCAGTGTTACGTATCAGAGAAGACACCGACTTAATCTATGCAATACGAGTCAATCTCCTTGGATAACCTCAATCCCGAGCTACTCCTAAGTATTTAAACATTGTCGTATAAAACATCATTCCAACAGAAGGGTGAGATTCTCAATCACATAAAGAGTGCATATATATATATATATATATATATATATATATATATATATATATATATATATATATATATATATATATATATATATATATATATATATATATATATATATATATATATATATATATATATATATATATATATATAAAAGAACATAACTATTAATCACCCATTCAATCATCAATTCATACATATAGTTCAATGCATTAGTTAATAATTCAACCATTCACATCACTAGGCAACAAAAAAATATAATATATTATGCAATGCAATGAGATCCCATATATGAATCAATGCATGTGATATCATCGGCTCATAAGAATCCTCCAAATAATTCTCGTCCGAATTCGGGTACATCGTTTACACCCCACATGACTACACGATCATCCCACTCTTTGTTGCTCACATCCCACATGGGCACACGAACAACCCTTATCACTCACACCCCATGTGGGCACACGATGGTTTATCATCGCTCACACTCCACATGGGCACACGATGACTTGATTCTCATTAGAATCTGAATATATCGCTCAGACCCAACATGGGCACACGATAATCCCACACATGTACATGTATGCATGACATATGTACAAATCATACAACAACAATATTATACACATCGACCTTCACCATTATTGGTGCACTTCGCCACTACATGCTCACACACAACATCTACCCATCAGTCATACAGAAATAACAATCCACACATATATCACACATTCACACTGCATTTACAATATTCCACGAAATCAACACAGCTCGACACATACAAACACGGGTTACGCGTCAAATAGTTGAAATCTTGGTATTAAAAATAATTTTATTAAAAGTATGTTAAAGCAGCTTTCCAACGATACGAATCATGCGTCAATCAGACCCCCGAAATAAAAGTTATGAATTTCCGAAATTTTGAAAATATTTATGTCCGACTCAGTGGTAACCGGTTACCCTCATACTCGTAATCGATTACACCCTCAATAACCAAAATCCTGCACTACTGTTCTATAGGGTAATCGGTTACCAAAATCCTGGTAACCGGTTACACCCCCTGTAACCAAAACACATGCTTATGTTTCTTTGTTTGGTAACCAGTTACCTCCACACTGGTAACCGGTTACACCCTGTATGAAAATAGTTTTCTGCTATTTCGTGCTATAAAAATCACTTATTTTAATAATCCAAACAGTCTCAAACATTCCACAACACATGTTTCAAAGTCTCAATTTTAGTTCACATTCACATACATTATTGTTCTTGCGTAGAACAAATATCTGGTTGACTTCCCGTCTCTTGTACGGGAGAGCTACCAGAGTAAGTTTATAGGATGATTGGGGGATTTGGAGCTACGTCAATGAAGCGTGTGTCCTAAGATGAATATCTTTCTAATCCTTCTGTCAGGAGCCCCTTTATATAGTATGTATCTTTTGCGTCATCAAGAGTCTCAGTTAATGAGTGACTCATGAGTTCCATAACTCTATAACCTCCATCGTCTCCATGAATGGAGGAATGAAAGCTATATAACACTGTAATGAATGCGTTGTCAAAGGTTACATGCATTAATGAGACGAGATAATTGTAGCGATAAAAAATGTAGCGGGATAAATCAGAGATCGAACTATTAATTAATTTGTCTCACAAAAGCAAGAGTCGCCACCGCGCTTTATTATTTCCAAGGGAAAAGGGAAAAGAGCGAAATAAAACCCTAAAATATGCAATGTAAAATAATACTTTAAAAGTAATGAAAATACAAGGCGTATTTGAAAAGAGGTCTAGAGTTCGGGGGTTGGTTATACAATGGGAAGGTATTAGCACCCAATGTATCTATAGTATTCTATAGGAACCTTTTGAAATATTTGTTTTTGGTTAAAATTGTTTGTTTGATTAAAATGGTTCATTTGGCTAAAAATAGGTGTGGGCGAGAGTTTGAAGATACGACGACCTAGTATCGAAGTTTTGACTTAAAAGGGGTGGGTTTTTAAAATTGAGTTCTTTTAGAATATTTAACAAAAAAATCTAAAATGTACGAAGGGTTTTGCACAATCGGATAACATATTTGATGACATGAAGTCAATAATTTTAATTCTTTCCCTTGGAGTAGAAGCAAACAAATCAAAAATAAGATGAACATCACAATATAAGTAATCAAGGATACGCAGGGAAATAAATTTAAGCGAACAAATTAATACCAAGAAAGGCAGTGAAATATTTAATTCGAGAAGATTAAGACGATTAAAAAAATAAAGAGAAGATAACCAATTTTCTAAAGAAGATAAATTACTAAATTAATTCTAAACAACAAATAAAACTAAGATCATGAACTTTCTAAATTATATCTAGACTAAGTTAAAGTTCTAAGATTTATAAAAATTAAAATTCTAAAAGTTACTAAATTTAATCTAAAGTAAATTAATTCTAAAGTACTAAACCATATCTAATATAGGCTAAATTAAAGATAAATTAATATCATTGGGAAATAAGTTGAAAACGAAATAAAAAGGTCCAGCATGGGATTGAACTCGTGTCTCCTTCTTTCGAACTCTTTCTTTCTCTCTTCGATCTCTCTCTTCTAAATCGAAATCGAACAACACCAACAACGAATCCTGCTCCCTCTTTCGAACTCTCTCCCCCTCTCTTCTAAATCGAAATCGAACAACTCCAACAATAAATCATGCTCCCTCTTTCGAACTCTTTCTCCCTCTCTTCTAAATCGAAATCGAACAACGCCAACAACGAATCCTGCTCCCTCTTTCGAACTCTTTCTCCCTCTCTTCTAAATCGAAATCGAACAACGCCAACAACGAATCCCGCTCCCTCTTTCGAACTCTTTCTCCCTCTCTTCTAAATTGAAATCGAACAACACCAACAACGAATCCTGCTCCCTCTTTCGAACTCTCTCTCCCTCTCTTCTAAATCAAAATCGAACAACGCCAACAACGAATCCTGCTCCCTCTTTCGAACTCTTTCTCCCTCTCTTCTAAATCGAAATCGAACAACACCAACAACGAATCCTGCTCCCTCTTTCGAACTCTTTCTCCCTCTCTTCTAAATCGAAATCGAACAACGCCAATAACGAATCCTGCTCCCTCTTTCGAACTCTTTCTCATGCGATCGAACAACAACATTGCTTCTGGTTTTGTCATGGCTCTTGTTAACTCTAAAACAAAACAACAACAACAACAACAACGGTAACTCGTTCTATACTCTATTTCCAACTGTCTCAATCTTTCTTATGTGAAAAACAATGATAACAACTCAACTCAAAACAAATCGATTCAGGCATGGTTATAAAAGTTAAATAATCAAAACAAGAAATTTCAACATTCAACAACAAATCATGATGAATCACGATGGTATACAAAATGCAAAGGGAGAAAAAAAAGATGAACTCACAAGGTCGGAGCTAGTCCGACGAGCTTACGATTCCCGCGGAGGCTTTAACGGGTAAGGCTGTGAATTCCACTTTCTTTTGCTCTCTGATTCTTTCTACTTTCAGAAACTGACTCGAAAATGTTGGTGTTGTTGAGGCGATGAGTTCTTGTGGATGGTTGTGCTTGGTTCGAAATGGTGCAGGTTAGAAGGTTTGCTTCTGGTTTTGGTAAGGAGGGCAGGCTTGAGTTTTGCTTGCCTTTACAGTTTTGCAAGTGTGAGAACTTGCAGTTATGCAGGTTATCCTGCTTGCAGTTTGAAACAGGTTTTGAGTTATGCAGGCTATCTTGCTTGCAGTTTGAAACAGGCTTTGAGTTATGCAGGCTTTTGCTTTTGTAAGTTTGTGTTTTTTCTCTTTGTGAACTCTCTTCTTCGATTGTATATCTTCCTGTTTTATAGCGAATAAGAATGAGGTTTTGGGAGGGAAAATTTGGTGAGTTTGAACAAATATGATGATCTGATTTATGCCTTTTTGATACAGGTTTTGGTGTGTGTTATTTGATGAAATTTCTGGACTGATATGCTGGTATTATAACAGGGCAGTATAGATTATGTGACTGTTTTTCTTGGCATTACTTGTGCAGGGGCCATGCAGTTTTGGACAGATTTTTACAGCATATGGACAAACTTATATGGACATAGCATAATAATTATAATACTAATAATAATAATAGTAATGACACAAATAATACAATAAAATGTTAGTAAAACTAAACTGAAAATATAAAAGTGAAAGAAAAGAGATATTAAAATTGGTTTTAATTCTATTAATAATTCAACCTAAAAACATTTCAAATGGAATTATAATCAAAATTAATAATAGAGGGAATAAAAATAAAATTAAACCATATATTTTCATATTTTCAAATTAAATAAATAAAACTACAACTAAGAACAAAATAGACTTACATACTCTAAAAATGCAAAAAAGTAAAAGAACTTATATGTATTTTGAGATTTTCTGAATTATCAATAAAAATATAAAATTAAATGAAACTAACAAAACTATACTTTTTTTTTATATTTTGGATAAAGTAAAACTGATATGAACTAAATATATTTTGTGGATTTTCTTTTTATGAAAATAAGAATAAAAGAAAGATGATAAAAAATGAAAAAAATCATGATTTAATAAAGTCAGGCAAAACCAGTTAAATTTCACTAAATTCACAATGATTTCTAATATTTCTATTTTTTCGTGGATTTTCAAAGCATAATCATCTCTTGACTTGTAAAGAAAAGTTGTAGTTGTTGCAAAGGAGAATCATATGTAAAAGAACCACTAAAAAATTGTCGAAATTTGAAGAAGTTATGAATTTTTGAAATCTGACTCGAGAATTGGCAAAAATAGATCGAATCGCTTGTGAACGCTTGTTATGTAATAATGCAGATGGGAGGTGGTATCTTAGGTCAAAATTTAGGGTATGACAGCTGCCCTTATTTAAGTTTCTTTTATCCGGAGATATGAAGATTAAAATCTTCGTCTCGACGAGATTGAAGATACTTAAATACATAATACGCAATTTTTGCCCTGAGATACCGCCATTATGTTTGTGATATGAATGTAGTATTTAAATTCACAGAGAATGATATTGTATGAGACAAGATAATGCTGGAGAAACCAAACACCAACAAACCACAGGAACATAGATTATACACTACTAGGGAAATGAGCCATCGACTTCAAATGATAGACTCTTGACGGCGAATAAAAATTTGAGAAAATACGACCTCTGACCCTAACAAAGAAGGCATCTTGCATAGGCCACAAAAACAGATTATTGACCCAAAATAACAGTGAGTTCACAACTCAAGGTCAAAGATAGACAAAATATGTATCAAATTTGCTGATAATGGATTACCGACTTCTGAAGATAAAGATTCATAACAAACTTCTCTGCGAGATTTCCGGAGAGATACCAATTAATGCTGAAATAATAATATGGTTGTAGATACACAAGCTGCTCAAATAAAGAAGCTTCCATTTGCTGTCGTTCAAAGATGTCAATAACATACAAGCTGCTCAAATAAAGAAGCCGCCACTTGTTGTCTTCCAAAAATACTATGACATACAAGTTGCTCAAATAAAGAAGCTGCCACTTGCTGTCTTCCAAAAATACTATGACATACAAGTTGCTCAAATAAAGAAGCTGCCACTTGTTGTCTTCCAAAAAATAATAACGTACAAGTTGCTCATGAAGAGACTGCCGCTTTCCGTTTTCCAAAAAATAATAACGTACAAGTTGCTCATGAAGAGACCGCCGCTTGTCGTTTTCCAAAAAATAATAACGTACAAGTTGCTCATAAAGAGACCGCCGCTTGTAGTTTTCCAAAAAATAATAACGTACAAGTTACTCATGAAGAGACCGCCGCTTGCTGTTTTCCGAAGAATAATTTAGAAGAAAATTGTGATAACACTGCCAGAGAATAAAATCTTCGTCAAAGGGAACCATGAATAGATCCTTCCTGAGGAGATCAAATACTTAAATGCGCAAAATAAATGCACCATTCGTCTAGGTTGCCTAGCTTGGAGAAAATCACGAGATAGCCTATGCAAGAGACAACAACTCCCTCCAGGAATAAACCAGAGAGAAAACAGTCAAACAAGACTCCACCCAATGAGAAAATAACTTGAGTGGGGATTCATCCTATCCAGAAATGGACAAGGAAGGCTAAATCAAAAAAATCATCCACGAGGATTATCTCAGTTGGGGAATTTAGAAAGGAATCACATTTTCTGCCTAAGCTAACATTCTACTTGGAAAAAAAACATGTACATTGTCTTAATAAACATAAACAAGGTATACGACCTAAAATCAACGACAAATGTGAATATGCATGCGTGATATAAGTGTAAATGAATGAATGAATGTTATGTTGACGAAACAGGCAGACGAAATATCTTGAAGATGATGAGATCACGAAATAATAGATATTCGGCCAATCTTAAAAAGACGGAAAATAACTGGAACTGGAACCAAAAAGCAACGTCAGAGCGTATCACACTACAAGGCTCAAATCTTCTGGGGAGAAAGGTATTCGAATCCAATCTTCTAACACCAATAGACCACTGGCATGAGACAAAGCATACCACACTACAGAAATTTGCTCAAATAAAGATAACCAAAACAACGCTTAACTGGAAAAGCTGGGGAGTCACCAAACTTAGTACCACTAGAAACAAAAGTTTACACAACCAACACCTCGTGACGATTTTGAAAGAAAACATGTTCATCATGCAAGGATAAATTACTCTATTGTTTTACATTTCATGGCTTGACCATCCTCGGAACAACTGTTAATATTCCTTTCATTATTCACGACACTTTTTTTTTTTAAAATAATAATACTTTAAATAACTTTGTTTCAAATATTGCCGTAAAATTAAAATTTTGCCCACAAAAGGTAAATGCTCAAATTTCATTAATAAGATGGTAGTTCTCTTAACAACGCGACTCCAACGGTTTATAAAAGTTTGGGAAATAGTACATGAAAGAAAGGGTTACACAAAAAAAATGATCACTATTCTCCCTAACAACTTCGAATTCTGAAAGGTGCTCAAATGCCACAACCGGTCTGACCAAAAGCCTGCCTAAGCCGCCCCTTCGGGTTTTCAACTTAGCGAACTGTCAACTCAAAACTAGGCGTAATACTTCTTGACTGCATCGGTGTTCACGGAGCGCGGGAGCTCTTCACCGTCCATATTTGTGAGAATAATGGCACCTCCAGAGAAAACTTTCTTAACGACATACGGTCCTTCATAATTCAGAGCCCACTTGCCCCTAGAATCAGGTTGGAAAGATGATATCTTTTTGAGCACAAGGTCACCTTCTATGAACTCGTGTGGTCGAACCTTCTTATCAAAAGCCTTCTTCATTCTATGCTGATATAATTGACCGTGACACAATGCTGTCAATCTCTTTTCTTCAATTAAATTCAACTGATCATATCTACTTTGACACCATTCAGCCTCAAAAAGTTTAGCTTCCACCAACACTCTCATAGACGGAATCTCAACTTCCACGGGGAGTACTGCTTCCATACCATAAACTATGGAAAATGGGGTTGCACCTGTTGAAGTTCGAACTGAAGTACGGTATCCATGTAAAGCAAACGGAAGCATTTCATGCCAATCTCTATAAGTTACCACCATCTTCTGGACAATCTTTTTAATGTTCTTGTTAGCAGCTTCAACTGCCCCATTCATCTTGGCCCTGTAAGGAGAAGAATTATGATGTTAAATCTTGAACTCTTCACAAAGCTCTTTCATCATCTTGTTATTCAAATTCGAACCATTATCAGTGATGATCTTGCTTGGTATGTCGTATCGACAAATGATCTAATTCTTGATAAATATGACTACCACCTGTCTGGTTACATTAGCATAAGATGCTGCTTCCACCCATTTAGTAAAATAATCGATCGCTACCAAGATGAAATGATGACCATTTGAAGCTTTAGGTTCAATCATTCCAATCATATCAATGCCCCACATAGGGAAAGGCCAAGGTGAAGAGATAACATTGAGGAGGGTCGGTGGCACATGTATCTTGTCCGCATAAATCTGGCATTTATGACATTTCTTCACATATTTGCAGCAATCAGATTCCATTGTCATCCAATAGTAACCAGCTCTCAACATCTTTTTAGCCATTGCATGTCCGTTGGCATGAGTGCCAAAGGATCCTTCATGTACTTCCTGCATTAGCATGTCTGCTTCATGTCTGTCTATACATCTGAGCAAGACCATGTCGTAATTCCTCTTATACAATACTTCTTCATTAAGGAAGAAACTGCTTGCTAATCTCCTCAACGTCTTCCTATCTTTATTGGATGCCCCAGGCGGGTACTCTTGAGCTTGAAGAACACGTTTAATGTCATAGAACCACGGTTTGTCGTCGGTGACCTCTTCTACTGAGAACACATGAGCAGGTCTATCGAGGGGCATAACTCTGATTGTAGGCACATCGTTCCAACCATTCACTTGAAACATTGAAGACAAAGTAGCTAAAGCATCAGCCATTTGGTTTTCATCTCTAGGGATATGATGTAACTCCACTTTGTTGAAGAAGGTTAACAATCTTCTAGCATAATCTCTGTAAGGGATCAAACCAGGATGACGAGTCTCTCATTCTCCTTTGATTTGATTAATTACCAATGCCGAGTCTCCGTAAATATCAAGAATCTTAATCCTTAGACCCATTGCTTCTTTGAGACCCATAATACATGCCTCATATTCATCCATGTTGTTTGTACAGTCAAACTTCAATCTCGCCGTGAACGGGATATGAGTACCTCGGGGAGTGACGATGATTGCCCCAATTCCATTTCCATAAGAATTCACAGCTCCGTCAAATATCAAACCCCAACGGGATTCAGGATCAGGTCCTTCTTCAGGTAATGGCTCTTCACAATCTTTAGCTTTCAAGTACATAACATCTTCATCTGGGAAGTCAAACTTGATGGATTGATAATCTTCAATTGGTTGGTGAGCCAAATGATCGGCTAAAATACTCCCTTTGATTGCTTTCTGAGTGTGATACTCAATGTCATATTCAGATAACAACATCTGCCAACGGGCTATTCTTCCAGATAAGGCGGGCTTCTCAAAGATATACTTGATCGGATCCATTTTGGAAATCAACCAAGTGGTGTGGTTAATCATATACTGGCGCAGACGGCGAGCAGCCCAAGCTAAAGCACAACATGTTTTCTCAAGCATTGAGTATCGAGACTCACAGTCTGTGAATTTCTTACTCAGATAATATATGGCATGTTCCTTTCTTCCAGTCTCATCTTGTTGACCAAGCACACATCCCATGGAATCTTCCAATATAGTCAGGTACATAATCAAAGGTCTTCCTTCCACTGGAGGAATCAATATGGGAGGTTCAAGTAAATATTCTTTGATGTTATCAAAAGCTCTCTGACAATCTTCTGTCCACACACATCCTTGGTTATTTCGGAGAAGCTTGAAAATCGGCCCACAGGTAGCAGTCATATGAGATATAAATCTAGAAATATAGTTCAGTCTCCCAAGGAATCCTCTTACTTGTTTTTCCGTCTTGGGTGCGGGCATTTCCCGAATAGCTTTGACTTTATCAGGATCTACCTCAATACCTTTCTGACTGACAATGAAACCCAGAAGTCTTCCAGAACGAACACCAAAAGTGCACTTGTTGGGATTCAGACAGAGTTTATACTTTCTCAAACGCCGGAACAACTTCAATAAATGTTCCAAATGATCTTCTTCAGTTTGTGATTTGGCAATCATGTCATCTACATACACTTCTATCTCTTTATGCATCATATCATGGAACAAAGCAGTCATGGCCCTTTGGTATGTTGCACCAGCATTCTTCAAACCAAACGACATTACCCGATAACAAAATGTTCCCCAAGGTGTAATGAAAGTCGTCTTCTCCATATCTTCTAGCGCCATCTTGATTTGATTGTAACCGGAGAAACCATCCATGAAAGAAAAGACTTTGAACTTTGCGGTACTGTCGACCAATACGTCAATGTGTGGTAATGGAAAACCATCCTTTGGGCTAGCTCTATTCAGATCTCTATAGTCTACACACATCCGAACTTTGCCATCCTTCTTAGCAACAGGCACTATATTGGCTAACCATTGAGGATAGACCGATGTAACAAGGAAACTTGCATTAATTTGCTTTTGAACTTCTTCTTTGATCTTGTCAGCCATATCGGGACGAGTCCTTCTCAACTTCTGCTTAATCGGCGGACATTCAGGTCTCAATGGCAAACGATGCTCCACAATATTGTTATCCAAACCTGGCATGTCTTGGTAGGACCAAGCAAACACGTCAACATACTCTCTGAGAAGCTCCAACATTTTCTCTTTGACCTCTGGGATAAGCAATGCTCCGACCTTAACTTCCTTTTTATCTTCTTCATTACCCAAATTGATCATCTTTATGGGCTCTTCAAACGGCTGAATAGTCTTTTCATCATGCTCAAGCAAACGGGAAATTTCATCAAGAACTTCTTCACTATCTTCTTCCTCGGCTCCGAACACAGGGAATTCAAAGTTGGGAGGGGGCATAGGATCATTGTTTTCAATGGTTAAGTCATGGATTAATCTGCACATATGATTATGCTTTATTTTAGAAATCGATTTGTACAAATAAAACAAAAAGTTATTATATTTTCCTATTACTACCAATTAATTTTCATTACTATTTCCCAGAAAAAGTGAAAAATAAAACAGTAGTGGACAAAATAACGTTTTTATTCATGATTGGCAATACTTGAAACAAAGAGCCCAGACATCCTCTCTTTTGCCTTGGGCAGAGCAAAAGGATTTATTTTCAACATAGCCCGACACAAATACTTTTTCGCCTTGGGCAGAGCGAAAGTTTTTAAAAAAAAAAAAACAAAACATTACTCAGAAATATGCATCACAACAGGAACATCAATAGCAATCCAGTTCTGGCAAACCACTCCATGCGTTACAAAGTCGGGTAAATCCTCTTCAGAATCGTCTCCTATTATAGCATCAACTTCAGGAGGAGTCGGATGGATAAAACCTGCACTTCGGAAAACCTCTTGTATCAGACGGATAATTGTTTCCTGCTTGACTCTTGTAGACACGGGACGAAAACCAATACCTTATCCAGACTTATTCTCAGGCAAAGTCAACACCTGGCCCCAACCTTCAGCCGAACCACTTTCAACCACTCGTCGCGCATCCTCAAAAGAAGAAATAGATGTCCCTTGCTTCCTCACTTCATTATTAGCAACAGATAGAACTTGGAATTGGGTTCCAACATCCTCATCAGCATCAATAAAAGAGAAAGATGACAAATGGCTTACCACCATAGCATGCTCTCCACCAATCATTACCAACTTTCCATGCCTTACAAACTTCAATCTTTGATGGAGCGTGGAAGTGACTGCCCCTGCATCATGGATCCATGGACGACCCAATAGGCAACTGTAGGCGGCACGAATATCCATTACTTGAAAAGTGATCTGAAAAGTATGAGGACCAATTATTATAGGAAGATCCACTTCACCAATGACAGTCTTCCTAGAACCATCAAACGCTTTGACAATTACCCCACTAGGTCTCATGGGAGCACCTTGATATGAGAGTCGAGATAATGTAGTTTTGGGCATTACATTTAACGACGAACCTGTATCTACCAGCACACTTGATAAAGTATCATTTCCACAACTTATTGAGATATGCAAAGCCATATTATGGTTCCTTCCCTCCTCCGGAAGCTCTTCATCACTGAAACCAAGATTGTTACACGAAGTAATATTTCCCACAATTCCATCAAATTGGTCAACCTTCACATCATGATCCACGAATTCCTGGTCCAAGTCCTTCATCAAAGCTTCTCTATGGGCACCAGAATCTCTTAGTAAAGCAAGCAAAGAAATCTTGGAAGGAGTTTGCAATAGTTGGTCCACAATCTTGTATTCACTTCTCTTGATGAGCTTCAGAATCTCATCATCATCGGGGTGTGGGATAGGTTCATTGGATCGGCCTACCTCAACCCTGGGTTCAACATTTCTCGCTGGAATTTATGTCGGTATGGGCCTCCTGACTTAAACTTCTGGTCTCTTCAAAGGTACTGCTGCAAAGACACGTCTGCTTCTCATAACTCTGCTCACATCAGCGATGTTAACAAAAGATGGCATTGTTGGTATAGGGACTTCTACCCCATTCTCAATCATTGTGGCATTATACTTATACGGTATAGCTTGGTCTGAGTTGTAAGGCATAGGACCAGGTGGATAAATGATCAGAGGAGCAACAGGTGCAGTCTGACTGTCGTAAACGATCTCTACTGGTTCAGGCAAGTTGAATTGTGGTATTATAACATTCACTTCATCCACCGGATCTCTGTCATATGTAATAGTGATTGATAACACAAAATTGTATCGTTTATTTTCCATGAAATTTACCCGTTCTGTATTATTTTGACCCGATTAACTCCCGAATATTTTGAGTTTGTCATTACTTTTTGCAGGTATTCATAACTTAGCTCAAAACAGAAGAAAACATGAAACAATGCAAGAAAGCATCAAAAGAACAGAAGAAAAAGATAAATCTGTCAAAGAATTGCATTTTTGTAGTTGTGACGGTCGTAATGTAGCTGCCACGACCGTAAGCCATCTTGAAGCGTGTTACGACCGTAACATATTGGCCACGATCGTAACACGGGAAAGACCAAAGCTGCTCGTAACGCTCATGTAACGAACGTAATGCGTATATCAGTTTACTTGGAAAATGCAGAACGTGGCAAAGCAAACAGAAGGAGTTTCCAAACTCCTTATTTCTCTCCAGTCAAACTCCACGTTCACCACTTCTTCCTCAACTACTCACGTTCCTACATTTGTGGAGATTTTCAAGGAAAGCTTAGTTACAAGTTTTCAAGCCAACTGCCAAATTTATTCTTCTATAAATACCTCAACATTCAACGTTAGAAGTACGGAGTTTATTACAGTTTACTTGTGCGGAAGCTCTGCCGAAATCAAAACCAGTATTACTTCAGTTTTTATTTTTCAGCATTTGTTTATTTCAGTTCTTTTAATTCCACTGTCCAAATAATAATTTCCAACATCAGGGAATTATTATTATAGTTTAGGATTTATCATTCAAGCCTCAGAATTTGCCATATTCCCGATACCAAGTCCGAGTTTCCGATTTGTGGAAGAAGGATTGAAGTATTGGCTTTATTTTCAGGTTTCTATTTTGCAATTGTATTACATACCTTTTAATTAATTAATTAATGCATGTTTAATTTATTATTTATAATGTCCAATTTATATTTGTTTGTTTTTATTTCCAGTATGTTCATTATAATTTCTATGGCTAGCTAAACCGTTAGTGTCGGTATGGGATAGTAAGAGACATTAGGTATCTGATCAAACTTAGGCTAAAACTTTAATCAACTTAACTCTGGTTATAACTTTTTATGCTTAATAATAAAACCTTTGTTACGAAAGTAAGAAGAGTAAATAGGTTAGATCGAGACCACGAAAGTGTGAGATTTTTAACCGGATAGCTAAAGTTAGGCATTTGATTTAAATACGGTGAAAGCGCTTTAAACCAAATTAGAATTAATTAAGTTTCCAAAAAATACTTCTAAACACTTATAGGCTAGCGAAAGCATGTATAGGGCTTTAGACGTATAATCCGATATAAGACCATGAAAGTGTGAGTTGAGGGTTTTTAAACTGATTAATTCTACAGATAAACCAAGTTGACCATCCTTATATGCCTAGGTCCGATTAGATCCTTTAGGTCGACTCTATTGCATACCGACCATTTCGTTTTATAATTACTTTAAAATCAATTAATTTACCTTCCTTAATCTTCCCAAAACCAACGTGACAATTTCCGCCTTAGCTAAACCAACCTGTTTTACAACACTAGAGTGATTACAAAGTCCCTGTGGATTCGACAATCTTTTATTACTACCGCGATAGGCTGTGCGCTTGCAGTTAAGATACCGTCAGACATTAAGTCGATCACAGACACATCAAGTTTTTGGCGTCGTTGCCGGGGACTTTAGTTTAGTCACTAGTGTAATCTGAAAACAACGCTGTCTAGACTAAGGCAACTTTTTATATTTCCCTCTGTTGTATGCCAAACACTCGTTCTCAAAACGAGCCTTTGCATTTACAAATTAACGATATCGAGCGTTACTTAAGATTAAGACGCCGAATTCAAGAATACCGATCTCTCAACAATCTTCCTCCGACTAAAATTCCTGATATCCCGTTATCGGAATCTATCGAAGAATCGACAATGGCTGACGTACCAAATCCGCCTCGCGCTCTTAAGGACTACGCAGTTCCTTCATAAGCGGAGCCTCACAACAGCATTGCCGCCCCTGCTATCACTCGAAACGATTTCGAGCTAAAACCTTCGCTTCTATCCGCCGTTCAGCAGAACCAATTTTCTGGATCTCCTACTGATGACCCTAACCTACATTTGTCAGTGTTTGTGCAGTACGCAGACACTATAAAAGCGAATGGTGTAAACCCCGAGGCGATACGATTGCGCCTATTTCCTTTTTCTTTAAGAGACAGAGCCCGAGCCTGGCTCCAATCCCTTCCTTCAAATTCAATCACCACATGGGATGAATTGAAAAAAGTCTTCTTCGCTAGATATTTCCCACCAAGCAAAACTGCTATGCTTAGAGCTAACATCAACGGTTTTAGACAAAAAGATAACGAATCACTTTTCGAAGCATGGGAACGTTACAAGGACATGATTAGACTCTGTCCTCATCATGGTTTAGAAGAATGGCTAATCATTCATACGTTTTATAACGATCTGTTGTATAACACAAGAATGACTATAGACGCCGCTGCTGGTGGTGCACTGATGGATAAACCATATGCCGAAGCAAATCAACTTATCGAAAGTATGGCCCAGAACCACTATCAATGGGGAAGCGAAAGAGCTAATGTGGAGAAATCCCAAACCAAAGGTGGAATGTCTGAAGTGAATATCCTGTACCAAGTCAATGCTAAAGTGGAAGCTCTTACCCAAAAGCTAGAAAACCTTACCACTGCTCCTGCAGCTACCGTGGCTGCAGTTGTCCAAACTTGCGATCTATGTGGTCTTCAATCACATTTTGCTCCAGAATGCCCACTTCTAACAGGAGTTCCAGCTGAACAAGCAAACTATGTACAAGGGAATCCTTATAGCAATACCTATAACCCAGGCTGGAAAAATCATCCGAACTTTTCATACAAAAGTAACAACGCGTTAAACGCGCCTGTACAAGCTCCTGCCACACCACCTGATTATCCAAAAGCTATCCCAAATCATCCTGGTAATGGACCTAATGCTCCTATGAAATCTAACCTAGAAATCATGATTGAACACTTCGTTGCTTCCCAAGCTCAGACTAATAAAGACATTATGAATCAAAATTTACATACTAATGAGCAGATAAAACAATTAGCTAGCAAGGTTGATGCTTTAGCCACCCATAACAAGATGCTTGAGACGCAAATTTCACAGGTAGCTCAACAACAAGCACCTACTGTGGCACCAGCCGGAATTTTTCCTGGTCAACCACAGCCCAACCCGAAAGGACATGCTAATGCTGTGATACTGAGAAGTGGAAAAGAACTCGACGGACCTGTTGACCCGAGACTAGAAAATCCAGCCATGTACCAAAAGTAGAGCGAGCCGCCTGAACAAGCCAATGAACCTAGAGAAAAAGAAAAGGAAAGCGAAACGCAAGAGGCAGTGGAGCAAGAGAAGCCTTATGTACCTCCACCACCTTATAAACCACCAATTCCGTATCCTCAGAGACTTACAAATTCAAAAACGATGGGCCAGTTCAAGAAATTCGTTGAACTTCTGAAACAACTCAATATAACAATACCTTTTACAGAAGCCATCACTCAGATGCCCTCGTACGCTAAATTTCTTAAGGAAATCCTATCCAACAAGAAGAAGATAGAGGATAACGAAACAGTTACACTCACTGCCGAGTGTAGCGCGATTATTCAAAACAATATGCCTCCTAAGCTAAAAGACCCAGGTAGTTTCTCTATACCTTGTAATATTGGAAAATTTGTCATAGACAAAGCTCTATGTGACTTAGGAGAAAGCATTAGTGTCATGCCCTTATTTATCTGCAAAAAGCTAGAGATGGGAGAACTCAGACCCACGAAAATGTCCGTCCAATTAGCCGACCGATCGGTTAAATACCCTGTAGGTATACTAGAAAACGTTCCAGTTAGAATAGGTCAATTTTATATCCCTACCGATTTTGTCATCATGGACATAACCGAGGACTCAGTTACCCCTATCATACTAGGAAGACCATTCATAGCCACAACTGGAGCTATAATTGATGTAAAGAAGGGCAGATTAACATTCGAAGTCGGAGAGGAAAAAGTGGAATTCATCCTCACTCAATTTCTACAAGCACCCGCCATGAATGACACATGTTATTTACTCGATATTATAGATGAGTGCGTGAGAGAGATGGAAGTTGAACAAACTACATATTCCGAAATAATGAAAATTGAAACCCCTCTGATATTCGAAGACGACAATTGGCGAGAACCATATAAAGATGACAGTCTAAGCGAAAGTCTAGCACTTACACCCGATCGTATGCCGTGTTCCAAGAAACCAAAACTAGAATTGAAAGTTCTACCTAAAAATCTACGATACGAATTCCTTGATACTGAACAAACTCGACCAGTAATAGTGAATTCCAATTTAGGAACGCTCAAAACTCAGAAACTTTTAGACGTTTTAAGGAAATACCCTACTGCGTTAGGTTACAACATATCAGACTTAAAAGGAATTTGTCCTTCAATTTGTATGCACCGTATTCTATTAGAAGAGGATTGCAAAACCTCTCGAGAACCTCAAAGAAGAATCAATCCGATTCTAAGCACTATAGTCAGAGATGAAATCAAAAAGCTAATGGAAGCTGGAATTATATACCCGATCTCCGACAGTAAATGGGTTAGCCCAGTGCATGTCGTACCTAAGAAAGGAGGTGTCACTGTCGTGAAAAACGCACAAGGCGAATCAATAACACAAAGAGTAGTTAGTGGACACAGAGTGTGCATTGATTATCGAAAACTGAACAAAGCTACTCGGAAAGACCATTTTCCTTTACCCTTTATTGATCAAATGTTAGAACGATTAGCCAAACACTCATATTTATGCTATTTAGACGGTTATTCCGGATTTTTCCAAATTCCGATTCACCCTGATGATCAAGAGAAGACTACATTCACGTGTCCCTATGGAATGTTCGCGTACAGACGAATGCCATTTGGATTATGTAATGCTCCCGCAACTTTCCAACGATGTATGATGGCCATCTTCGCAGATTTCATTGACAACATCATGGAAGTGTTTATGGATGACTTCTCTGTGTGTGGACAAAGCTTTGAAGGATGTCTATCTAATTTAGAAAGTATTTTAGAACGATGTGTAAAAGTAAACCTTGTGCTCAACTGGGAAAAATGCCATTTCATGGTCAGAGAAGGAATCGTACTTGGACATGTTATTTCTAATAAATGAATTGAAGTTGATAAAGCTAAGATAGAAGTGATTAAAGAACTCCAACCACCAAAAACCGTTCGAGAGATACGAAGTTTTCTAGGACACGCCGGTTTTTACCGACACTTTATTAAAGATTTCTCGAAAATCACAAAACCACTTACCGGTCTATTAATGAAGGATGCTGAGTTCATATTCGATGACGATTGTCTTAAATCTTTTGAAACCCTTAAAGCCGCACTTATTTCTGCACCAATCATGCAACCGCCCGATTGGAGGTTACCTTTCGAAATCATGTGCGATGCAAGTGATTACGCTGTCGGCGCAGTTCTTGGACAAAGGAAAGATAAGAAACTTCACGCAATTTACTACGCCAGCAGAACGCTAGACTCAGCTTAGATGAACTACTCCACCACTGAAAAAGAACTCTTAGCCGTGGTCTTCGCACTCGACAAATTCCGTTCTTACCTTGTAGGAGCAAAAATCATCATTTATACGGACCACGCCGCAATCAAATATTTACTTGCCAAGAAAGATGCAAAACCCAGACTCCTCCGATGGATCTTACTTTTACAAGAATTCGACTTGGAAATTAAAGATAAGAAAGGAACCGAAAACGTCGTAGCGGATCATTTATCCCGTTTAGAAGGTATAAAACCCGAACAAGTGCCAATTAATGACGATTTTCCGTATGAACATCTGATAGCACATATGATAAGCGACCTAGCTCAATTGAATTTAAATAAACCAGAAGCTAAAGAAGTCGTGGAAGCCATCGACATGACCATAGGATTGCCTTGGTATGCTGACATCGTTAATTATTTAGCTGTCGGAGTGCTTCCACCTGACTTAACTTACCAACAGAAAAAGAAATTCTTCCATGATCTCAAGAGTTACTATTGGGACGAACCACTTTTATTTAAACGAGGACCTGATGGAATTTTCCGTCGGTGTATACCCGACGAAGAAATAGAAAACGTCATTTCCCATTGTCATTCATCTCCTTATGGCGGACATACTAGCACCTCTAAAATGTGTGCCAAAATTCTCCAAGCCGGCCTTTTCTGGCCTAACCTGTGGAAGGATGTCCACATCACCGTTAAAAACTGTGACCGATGCCAACGCACCGGTAATATCTCAAGACGCGATGAAATGCCTCAGAAAGGAATACTTGAAGTGGAAATCTTTGATGTTTGGGGAATAGATTTTATGGGACCTTTCCCATCTTCTTTTGGAAACAAGTTTATACTCGTCGCTGTCGATTACGTTTCAAAATGGATCGAGGCAATAGCTTCTCCTACAAATGACACACGAGTAGTGATAAAGCTTTTCAAGAATATAATTTTCCCGCGTTTTGGTGTTCCCCGACTTGTTATCAGTGACGGTGGATCTCATTTTATTTCGAAGATATTTGATAAATTACTATCTAAATATGGAGTGAGCCACCGCGTAGCAACACCTTATCATCCGCAAACTAGCGGACAAGTCGAAGTTTCGAATAGAGAGATTAAACAAATATTAGAAAAAACCGTCGCGATATCTCGAAAAGATTGGTCATCCAAGCTTAACGAAGCTTTATGGGCTTATAGGACGGCTTATAAGACTCCTATCGGAACTACACCTTTCAAACTTGTTTACGGAAAATCATGTCACCTCCCGGTAGAATTAGAGCATAAAGCTTATTGGGCGATAAAGACACTCAATATTAATTACACTGCTGCTGGCGAGAAACGAATCCTCGATTTACATGAACTGGAAGAATTAAGACTAGACGCTTACGAGAATGCTAAAATATACAAAGAACGAACTAAAAAATGGCACGATCAGCGTTTATCTCGGAAATAATTTAGTGTGGGAGATGCCGTACTTTTATTTAATTCTAGACTTAGACTCTTCCCTGGAAAACTTAAATCTAGATGGTCCGGTCCTTTCGAAATCACAAGAGTTTTTCCTAGCGGAGCGGTAGAAATCAAGGATAGAAATAGCGCCCCGTTTATTGTAAACGGGCAGCGGTTAAAACAGTATCATCGTATAGATAATAGAGATTATACGAATAAGCTAAAACTCGTAGAACTGCTACCTATTTCTCCTGACTAATCTTTCACTAGGTATTTCGTCAGGCTTACGACGTTAAAAACAGCGCTTCATGGGAGGCAACCCATTTTATTTGTTTTTACCTGCTATTTTGTTTGTATTATTTGTTTTTGTTTGCTTTATAAGTATTTTTTTTCATTTTTCTTAAAACTTTTATGAAACTGCTGCTGATTTCAAAACAATTTTACTTGCCACAGGATTTCTGAATAGTCTTTTTCTCTTTACTTTCTCCTCTACTCTGTTTCCCCGCTTTGTTTTTGCTATGGCTCATCCACAGAACTATATGGAAACCACCTTTAGAGGTAGAAACCAACGAAGAAGATTTGAGGCTTTGTCTCAGCGAGACATCAGTTTAACCCTGTATCATGACGAACCCACTATGGACTCTTTAGGCATTACTGACAGTGTTCATTACATGTTTAACCAGTTGGGATGGGAGAAAGCCCACCTGAAAAATAGGTTTGTCACTTACCGAGAGCTTACCCTTGAGTTTTTGAGTTCTCTAGTTCACATCCCTGAACACGGTGTCGGAGCCCGAAAAGGAATCATTACCTTCAGACTTTTTGGTATTGAGTTCACCTATAACCATAGGGACTTAGCTGCTTTATTAGGATTCCCCAGTGGACCCTTAGCTTTTACTACCCCTGAGGCCGATTTATTGGATTTTGAGCTGGATTACTTCTGGGGTACTTTAACCGGAAACTATCACCCTGACCCAGAAAGTATGGATAACAATGAGATACATAACCCAGCCATCCGTTATTTCCATAGGATTCTTGCCCACACTCTGTTTGGAAAAGAACAAAATCAAAATGTTGTATCCAAGGATGAACTATCTCTGCTTTATTGTATGAACCTAGGACGCCATGTCAATGTTGTCCCACTCCTGATGAAGACCTTTACCCGCATTAGTGAGGACCCTAATGTTCCTGTCAGTGTGGGAGGATTAGTTACAATGACTGCACATGCTCTTGGACCTCGTCACCAACTTAATAACTGTGCACCATTTGGATCAATTAGGCCTATGAATATTGATTTTTGTTTCAACAACCGGATAATAGGAAATTTAGGCCCTGCACCTTATGATTACCTGATCAGAGACGACGTTGTTACTCTTTTTACCCTTCCGGACCATGCCCTAATAAGTGTCCATAACCGGGAAAATTGGTTGTACGAATTGAATCCACCCGATCATCCTTCGACACCAGAAACACCACAATCATATTTTGTTGCTAATAATTTCATGTCTGAAAACGAAACAGATCCTGAAACTCCCCCTGGTTACCATGACTTTACAAATATGGCTGAAGCAAAAGTAGCCCCTGACCAAGGAGAATATACTACACAATTAAACACTATTCTGACCACTTTGGATGCTTATAAAACTGACATTGATGGAATAAAGAATGAATTGAAGACTATGCGTTTGGATCTTATTGGTTTAACTGACATCTCGGTGGAACAATTCTATAACATCACCCAAGCTTTGGAAATATTAAAAGAAAAGATTGGATGAAGCAGTTTTTAGTTTCTTAGTTTTTCAGTTTTCAGTTTTTCAATTCTTTGTTTTTAGATTTTTTCCATTCTGTTTTGTTTCTAGATAGTTTCAATTTTTTTGCTAAGTTACTGCATTTCAATTTACACGTCATTTATTTTCTGTCAAAAAGAACAAGTTACTCAATTTAAATTAATGCAATTGTTTGTTTTCAATTTTAAACTTACATTCATTATGCTGCTTATAATGTTTTATGGTTTTCTACTCTATTGCGAATTATATATGTTGGATTATATGTTGAATAAATTAATGTTGTGTTTATGTTGGAATGCCTGACATGTTCTGCTGCTATAAAAATAAACTCTGTGTAATTGTGTCCTGTTCTGTAAAGAAATTTGCAAAACTTGTAGCTGCCACGATCGTCATCCATCCCCCACGACCGTAACGCGCCTTTCAGAGCGTTACGCTCGTCAGCCAGGTGTTACGACCGTAACACGGGCTACATCAGTAACCCTGTTAGCAGAACGTTCCCTTTTCCTGAACCTTTCTCTCTTCTTCTTCCATAACTCCCCATTAACCCCATTCAACCCACCATTAATCCCTATCAATTTTCAAACTTCCCACTATCACCTTCCACCATATATACATCCATTACCCGTATCATCTTCTCATTCTCTCATTCACCAACCAATAACCATTCTCACTCAAACACTTTGCATGCAAATGGCAAACAATCTCCAACCCATTCCTGGCATTACCCTACGAAATGGCGAAGCAGGTGAAACTCAGCGGACACGGTTCCTGAAATTCCAACGCCGAGGCATCCATCCTACGAGGTTTGTCGACATTGACTGCCTCCGAAACCTCGGGTTACTTGAAAGTGTCCAACACCTACTACAGAACGTCAACCTTTGGACCCTATGTAGCCAGCCACAACCAACGTACGAGAATCTCACCCTTGAGTTTCTCAGTTCATTTTGCTACATCACTCCAAACGGCCCCAGAAATCAACTTACCGGTGTGGTAAGGTTCCGAATTTTCAGCACCGAATACGAATTCCCTCAGAATGCATTCGGTTGCCTACTTGATTTATGTACTGATGAAGGCGCTCACCTACGTGTACCCGACACCTTTCATGAGGAATCCTTCAACCTGTGGCATAGCTTGACCAATAATCGGGCTGATTCATACGACCACCTCAATGCCACCCAAATCCATAACCCCGCCATTCGCTACTTCCACCGCATCTTGTCCAACACAATCTTTGCAAGGGATAGTAACCACAAGCTCAACTCAAAGGAGCTATTTTTCATGCATTGTGCATTCTCGGGTCAGAAAATTAATGCTGCACCTTTCCTCCTGGCTCATATTCACTCCATCTGCACCAGAGGCGGCAAACCTTTCTATTTCGGAGGGCTTGTCACTTCTCTTGCTTTAGCACTAAACCATGGTGACACCCTTGTTCATCTGCCATCCCGACCACCGGTTCTGCTTACTCTGGATCATTGCAAATCGGCCCACCTCATCCACGAGCGGGACGACGGAAGATTTCATCCAGTGATACAAAACCGAGTGTACACTAACATTGTTTTGCCTTGCAGGGACCGAATCGACCCTCAGAACCGAGCCAACTGGCTATTTAACCCTGAAGGTCCTGCTGCTGCTCAAGAAGAACCTCATGTCGGCCCCGCTGATGAGATGCAGGAAGAAATGGATCGAGCCGCTCCCGTGCCTGACATTCCTGAGTTATCCTCTTCTGCACCACCTCCTTTTACTATGGAGGACGTCCTTAGAGCCCTCCATCAGCAAAATCAGATGGTTGTAGCTCTTGAAAGGAAGCATCAGGAGCGTTTCGACGCCTTACATCAGCAAAATGTCCAAATCTTGAGTGGTCAACGCTCGACGAATGAAAGGCTTGATGAAGTGCTATGCGAGCTTAATGCTTTAAGGATGGATGTTACATCTCTTGGACCCCAGGACACTGACCCTGAAGCTACTCCTTCCAGACATTCGCGAACCCGAAGCCGCTGTGGTCGCCAGTAGTTTTTTTTTCCCTTTCTTGTTGTTTTCCTTGTTTTTCCGATGTATTTTTCAATTAACCTCGCCATTATATCATAACATTGAGACAATGTTTGATATATTGTGGGAGGAGCACTGCATTCTTAATTTCAGAACGAGTAATTTCATTTCTATTTCATTTATATTTCGTTATTTCATTTTCTCCCCGTTTTATTTAGCCATACAAAAAATTTTCGCCTTTTATATTCGCATACCCGTTAGTTACCTACTTTAACTGAAATCTTAGTTAGAAGGCCGAGAGCGATCCAACGAGAACTATACGATTATGACACCTTCGACTCTCTACTTACGCGAATCCTCTCCATTTTCGTTATACCAATACTTTGAGTTTTGAATCTTAAATTAGCCCCTAGTAGTTTATATTAGCAGTCAGCACCAGTCTTAACACAATCCACGTGGAAAGTCGATGAACATAAGTGGATGATCTTGTAAATTGATTTAAATATAATGTTACATGCTTTAAGGAAATAGATATTGCACCAATTAAATTGGGCGATCCTCACCCGATCGTTTAATCCAACAGATGCAAAAGCTTCTACTAAGTAACATGAGAATCCATTGTCTAGGTGGTTCAGAAGCATCTGGTACTGAACTCGGTAGGGCAGACTACGGTTTGATCCCCCGCATCTTGCAATTGGATAAAAGAGGTTGCCACATAATTGTGCCAGAAACCGTCGTGTTTTGATCAGAACCACTAACCGGCTATTCCACTACGTGCGTGCAAGGATAATGGGCTTAATGTGATTGCGCAAGAACGAAACCGGGTGAAATATAAACGAGAAACCTTGAGTTGAATTATAACGGTATAATTGGACGTTTCGTTTAAAACGGATAGTCGTCGACTAGCTTGTTGCTTGTGTCATTTACGTATCGTTGTGGTTTCATTCGATTTTCTCGGCCGAACTAACTTAGGATTTCTTGAAATTATTTGAAAACGAAAGGTATACTAGTTATGTGCGTTTATAAAAACTTGTCCGATATTTTCAATTTGATTATTTTGCTTGAGGACAAGCAAAGGTTTAAGTATGGGGGAATTTGATAACACGAAATTGTATCGTTTATTTTCCATGAAATTTACCCGTTCTGTATTATTTTGACCCGATTAACTCCCGAATATTTCGAGTTTGTCATTAATTTTTGCAGGTATTCATAACTTAGCTCAAAACAGAAGAAAACATGAAACAATGCAAGAAAGCATCAAAAGAACAGAAGAAAAAGATAAATCTGTCAAAGAATTGCATTTTTGTAGCTGTGACGGTCGTAATGTAGCTGCCACGACCGTAAGCCATCTTGAAGCGTGTTACGACCGTAACACATTGGCCACGACCGTAACACGGGAAAGACCAAATCTGCTCGTAACGCTCATGTAACGAACGTAATGCGTATATCAGTTTACTTGGAAAATGCAGAACGTGGCAAAGCAAACAGAAGGAGTTTCCAAACTCCTTATTTCTCTCCAGTCAAACTCCACGTTCACCACTTCTTCCTCAACTACTCACGTTCCTACATTTGTGGAGATTTTCAAGGAAAGCTTAGTTACAAGTTTTCAAGCCAACTGCCAAATTTATTCTTCTATAAATACCTCAACATTCAACGTTAGAAGTACGGAGTTTATTACAGTTTACTTGTGCGGAAGCTCTGCCGAAATCAAAACCAGTATTACTTCAGTTGTTATTTTTCAGCATTTGTTTATTTCAGTTCTTTTAATTCCACTGTCCAAATAATAATTTCCAACATCAGGGAATTATTATTATAGTTTAGGATTTATCATTCAAGCCTCAGAATTTGCCATATTCCCGATACCAAGTCCGAGTTTCCGATTTGTGGAAGAAGGAGTGAAGTATTGGCTTTATTTTCAGGTTTCTATTTTGCAATTGTATTACATACCTTTTAATTAATTAATTAATGCATGTTTAATTTATTATTTATAATGTCCAATTTATATTTGTTTGTTTTTATTTCCAGTATGTTCATTATAATTTCTATGGCTAGCTAAACCGTTAGTGTCGGTATGGGATAGTAAGAGACATTAGGTATCTGATCAAACTTAGGCTAAAACTTTAATCAACTTAACTCTGGTTATAACTTTTTATGCTTAATAATAAAACCTTTGTTACGAAAGTAAGAAGAGTAAGTAGGTTAGATCGAGACCACGAAAGTGAGAGGTTTTTAACCGGATAGCTAAAGTTAGGCATTTGATTTAAATACAGTGAAAGCGCTTTAAACCAAATTAGAATTAATTAAGTTTCCAAAAAATACTTCTAAACACTTATAGGCTAGCGAAAGCAGGTATAGGGCTTTAGACGTATAATCCGAGATAAGACCATGAAAGTGTGAGTTGAGGGTTTTTAAACTGATTAATTCTACAGATAAACCGAGTTGACCATCCTTATATGCCTAGGTCCGATTGGATCCTTTAGGTCGACTCTATTGCATACCGACCATTTCGTTTTATAATTACTTTAAAATCAATTAATTTACCTTCCTTAATCTTCCCAAAACCAACGTGACAATTTCCGCCTTAGCTAAACCAACCTGTTTTACAACACTAGAGTGATTACAAAGTCCATGTGGATTCGACAATCTTTTATTACTACCGCGATAGGCTGTGCGCTTGCAGTTAAGATACCGTCATACATTAAGTCGATCGCAGACACATCAGTGATAACCCTTTGGTCTAACAAATTTTGAATGTCCTCCTTTAGAATAGGGCAATTAACTTCTCTTGAACAAAATTCACAAACATCATAATCATGATAATGCCTAAAAAAGGCAAGTCTTCTTAAGCTCTGATGTAACCTGATCAACGAATCTCTTATGTGTTCAACTTGAAAAACTCGAAACTTTCCCGGACAACCTTCCACCATATTCACTGATGCTGACCCATGTCGAGGCAAAGGATTATCTCTAACATTCGGGTTAACATCCTTGAAAGACAAGATACCGTTCTTAATCAATCTCTGCACATCCGCCTTTAAAGCAAAGCAATTTTCGATGTTGTGCCCCGGCGACCCTTGATGATATTCATAAAACTGATCCGCCTTGTACCACGGAGAAGTACTATTCGGTGCGACAGGAGGAGGCTTCGTCGTTATGAGGTTCTTTCTGATCAGAGCAGGGAACAATTCAGTGTAAGTCATGGGAATGGCATCAAATTGCGGTTTCCTTGGTGAACGATTCTGGTTATTAAATTGATAAACCTGTTGTTGAGGCTGCTGTTGAAATGGTCGTTGCTGAATTGGTGGGGTTTGATGAGTTGGGGTCACCAATGTTGGGCGGACAGCCAGAGTGACTGCCACAACATGTGAATAGCCTCTCCTTGGTCTCCCAGGGTAAATTACACTGACATCTTGTTCTTTCCTTTTAGGGAAAACACTTCTAAACTTCTTGATACTGCTAGATGGACTTCCTTCCTTAACCAAACGTCCTTCACGAATTCCTTCTTCCAACCGCATGCCCATACCTACCATCTCGGTGAAATCACTTGGTGCGTTGGCAATCATCCTTTCATAATAAAAGGAACCTAAAGTCTTCAGGAATATCTTTGTCATTTCTTTCTCCTCAAGAGGGGGATAAATCTGAGCAGCAATCTCGCGCCACCTCTGGGCATATTCTTTAAAGGACTCTCTGTCTCTCTGGGACATCGCCCTGAGTTGATCTCTGTCCGACGCCATGTCGATGTTGTACTTATACTGGTGAACAAAAGCTTCACTAAGATCGTTGAAATTACGGATCCGAGTGCTGTCCAAACCCATATACCACTTTAGAGCGGCACCAGTCAAACTGTCTTGAAAGTAGTGAATTAACAAGTTATGATCATCAGAATATGTAGACATCTTTCTTACATACATATTTAAATGACTCTGTGGACACGAATCACCTTTTTACCTTTCAAAGTCTGGTACTTTGAATTTGGCTGGAATCTTTACATTTGGAACTAAACACAGGTCATGAGCATTCTTTCCAAAAAAATCTTTCCCCTTTAACGCTCTGATCTCCCTCTGCATCTCTTGAAACTGGTCTTGAAATTCTTCCATCCTATCAAAAAGACCCATACTTTCAGCAGGCTCAACATGATAAGTAGGTTCATTCATGTATGGCATAGAATGAACCACAGGAGCGATAGTTGTCATCACTGGTTGAGGGAAAGGTGCCACAGACGGGATTACAGGCGGCATAGTAGTTGTCTCCAGTTGAGGAAAAGACACAGTAGGTTGAACCAAAGGTTGTACGACAGGCTGATACACTTCTGGCACAAAGTTATAAGGCATTCCTCATGGAAAACCTTTTGGCATCTGATGTTGAAGCGGAGAGTTGATTTGAGTCACAGATGTTGGAACGGTGACAATCTCAGAAACCACAGTAGTTGAAGTCTGAATCTCAGCAGCTGCAGTCGATGGCTGATTCTGAGCAGCCATCAAACTTTCCACCAGCGCAGTTAGTTTCTCCATACCAACACGAAGGGTAGCGACCTCCTCACGAAGCTCGTGGTTTTCCTGTTCTAGATCTTCCATCTTCCTCTGACGATTGGCTCGGGTATCGTACCGATGAGACAGCTTGACAATCTATCGGAGTGGAAAAAGAAACAAGGATAAGACTCTAGAAAACATGTGAAGTGGAATGTTGGATGATGCATGATATGCGATGCAAATGATCATTTGTTTTGATAGTTTTTCAAGGAACTTCGATAATTTTGCACACATCAATGGTAAAGGAATTTGGAACAACAAAAACTCATTTCATTAACCAAAAGCGGTAAATTACAACTTACAACTTTGGAACAACAAAACAATAAATTACAACTTTGGGACAACAACCCAATAATAAAAGCAGTAAATTACAACTTTGGAATATGAAGCCCATAATAAAGCAGTAAATTACAACTTTGGAACATGAAGCCCTTTTACAGAGTTTTACAAAATGACAACAGTACAAATGACAACAACGAATCCTTCTCCCTCTTTCGAACTCTTTCTCCCTCTCTTCTAAATCGAAATCGAACAACGCCAACAACGAATCCTGCTCCCTCTTTTGAACTCTTTCTCCCTCTCTTCTAAATCGAAATCGAACAACACCAACAACGAATCCTGCTCCCTCTTTCGAACTCTCTCTCCCTCTCTTCTAAATCGAAATCGAACAACGCCAACAACGAATCCTGCTCCCTCTTTCGAACTCTTTCTCCCTCTCTTCTAAATCGAAATCGAACAACACCAACAACGAATCCTGCTCCCTCTTTCGAACTCTTTCTCCCTCTCTTCTAAATCGAAATCGAACAACGCCAACAACGAATCCTGCTCCCTCTTTCGAACTCTTTCTCATGCAATCAAACAACAACACTGCTTCTGGTTTCGTCATGGCTCTCGTTAACTCTAAAACAAAACAACAACAATGGTAACTCTTTCTTTACTCTATTTCCAACTGTCTCAATATTTCTTATGAGATAAACAATGATAACAACTCAACTCAAAACAAATCGATTCAGGCATGGCTATAAAAGCTAAATAATCAAAACAAGAAATTTCAACATTCAACAACAAATCATGATGAATCACGATGGTATACAAAATGCAAAGGGAGAAAAAAAATATGAACTCACAAGGTCGGAGCTAGTCCGACGAGCTTACGATTCCTGCGGAGGCTTTAACAGGTAAGGCTGTGAATTCCACTTTCTTTTGCTCTCTGATTCTTTCTACTTTCACAAACTGACTCGAAAATGTTGGTGTTGTTGAGGCGATGAGTTCTTGTGGATGGTTGTGCTTGGTTCGAAATGGTGCAGGTTAGAAGGTTTGCTTCTGGTTTTGGTAAGGAGGGCAGGCTTGAGTTTTTCTTGCCTTTACAGGTTTTGCAAGTGTGAGAACTTGCAGTTATGCAGGTTATCCTGCTTGCAGTTTGAAACAGGTTTTGAGTTATGCAGGCTATCCTGCTTGCAGTTTGAAACAGGCTTTGAGTTATGCAGGCTTGTGCTTCTGTAAGTTTGTATTTTTTCTCTTTGTGAACTCTCTTCTTCGATTGTATATCTGCCTGTTTTATAGTGAATAAGAATGAGGTTTTGGGAGGGGAAATTTGGTGAGTTTGAACAAATATGATGATCTGATTTATGGCTTTTTGATACAGGTTTTGGTGTGTGTTATTTGATGCAATTTCTGGACTGATATGCTGGTCTTATAACAGGGCAGCAAAGATTATGTGACTGTTTTTCTTGGCATTACTTGTGCAGGGGCCATGCAGTTTTGGACAGATTTTTGCAACATATGGACAAACTTATATGGACATAGCATAATAATTATAATATTAATAATAATAGTAATGACACAAATAATAAAATAAAATGTTAGTAAAACTAAACTGAAAATATAAAAGTGAAAGAAAAGAGATATTAAAATTGGTTTTAATTCTATTAATAATTCAACCTAAAAACATTTCAAATGGAATTATAATCAAAATTAATAATAGAGGGAATAAAAATAAAATTAAACCATATATTTTCATATTTTCGAATTAAATAAATAAAACTACAACTAAGAACAAAATAGACTTACATACTCTAAAAATGCAAAAAAGTAAAAGAACTTATATGTATTTTGAGATTTTCCGAATTATCAATAAAAATATAAAATTAAATGAAACTAACAAAACTATACATTTTTTTTATATTTTGGATAAAGTAAAACTGATATGAACTAAATATATTTTGTGAATTTTCTTTTTATGAAAATAAGAATAAAAGAAAGATGATAAAAAATGAAAAAAAATCATGATTTAGTAAAGTCAGGCAAAACCAGTTAAATTTCACTAAATTCACAATGATTTCTAATATTTCTATTTTTTCGTGGATTTTCAAAGCATAATCATCTCTTGACTTGTAAAGAAAAGTTGTAGTTGTTGAAAAGGAGAATCATATGTAAAAGAACCACTAAAAAATTGTCGAAATTTGAAGAAGTTATGAATTTTTGAAATCTGACTCGAGAATTGGCAAAAATAGGTCGAATCGCTTGTGAACGCTTGCTATGTAATAATGCAGATGGGAGGTGGTATCTTAGGTCAAAATTTGGGGTATGACAATAATGATCGATTACAGGCAGGTGCATCTCGTCCACCTAGCTTATTCGGGTCCATGATGTGGATGGATTGTTACCCGGGGTCCGTGGATCATCTGATACTCCTTTTGCTGAGTTGTACCCTGGATACCTTCGTCCCTGAGCCGACTACTGGTTTAACCTTTCTCCCTGACGATTACACTACCCAGTCGGACCTATTATTTCTGAGATGTACATAAGACCCCTGAGTTCAAGTCTTTTCTTGTAAGGACACTGTATTCGGTCACTTAGTTGCAGAAGGTAATGCAGGCGCCACCGGGTTGCTGCTTTATTCTGACCCACGTGTCGTGGAGTGAAGAGTCACCACTTTCTCTTTCCTAAAGTAATGATGACTTCCACCTAAACCTCTGTTCATTGGATGACGTTTCCCTCCCCTAGTGCACTGTTCATTGGACTCTATTAAAGTCGTACTTTTCCTCCTTTCTTTTTTTATCTCTAACATTGTAGAAGGTGTTACATCTTCAAAGGAATTCAATCAGCTTCAAGTGTTCTCCATTTTCTAGGTATTTTCTCTTACCCTTTCGTTTTCATTTTGCCTTTTAGATTATGGTTACCCTAAGGGAGTGTGATGACAAAGGAAATGTCGTAAAACCCTCTAACGCCAAGGAGATAAAAGAGTTTTAAGACTGGTGCATGCGAGAGATGCAAGGCGTCCTAGGTCAGGAGAGGTTTGATCGGATCATAAGGGAAGTTTATGGTTTCACCCTTACTCTTTGAGTGATTCTGATCACGATTCTTCCTCCTCGAGTTCTGTGGAATTTTTGATGGAAGCTTCTGCCGCTTTCAACCTCAAAGTCATGGGTTACAATAATAGCATGTTCGATGATACGAAGATCGCTAAACTTCGATCTTTGATAGCGGTCTCCTCAATTGGTGCAGAAAGGGACGTTATCTTGGAGGCGTGCGTCCTTGGGGATCGCGTATGTGTGCTTCGTCGAAAGCCCACAGATGAAGACTTCTTTTATTTCTATGATGGGGTCTTGGAAGATTTCAGAGTCCATATACCCTTTTCTGAGTTTGAGGTCGATGTCTTGAAGCCCATGAACGTCGCACCCTCACAACTCCGCCCCAACAGTTGGGGCTTTATAAAAGCTTTTGAAATAGCCTGTGAGGCAATGGATATCGTTCCCACAATTGGTTTGTTCTTCTCCTTTTATGAGGTAAAAGGGGCCGAGAAGCTTTTGTGGATCCAAGTGAATGGTCTTCCTCACAGAAGTTTCCTCCAGGTGTATACCTCCAACTATAAGGGTTTCAAGGAGCGGTTCTTGAAGGTGAAATATGGGCCGAGATGCCCCCAAGTCTTATACTCGTTGGGCGGGAAGCCCCGCTTTCCCTTCTACTAGACCCGAGACCATTCTCTTATATTCGGGTTTACGTTTGAAAAGTTGAGTGACTTGGAAGTCCAAACTCTGACCGTACTTGATTCTTTCCGTATGATGAAGGTCAAAGATCTATTGTCTCTAACCGTTGAATAGATTCCCGACTTCCTTGATAATAGCCTTTGATTTTGGTTCAGCCATCACATGCTCTTATATAATTACTTACACCGTCTTTTTCTTTCTTTACAAATAAGATGATAGATCTTTCTGTGGCCGAGCAGAAGAAGTTGATGATGGAGACAAGGGCTGTCCGAAGGGATGCAGGTTGTCATACCTCAAATTTATCCTACCCTTTAATAGAATCATCTGGCTTATACATTATCATCTGCATACCTTTCCATTAGGTCATTTAACACATTATGCATCATTAATCATTAACCTGGCATAGGACCGAGGACCTTGGAAATTAAGGGTTCTTTATGGCTACAAGACTCTTATCTTCACTCAAGATGTGTAGCAAGCAAGTGGTTAGGGTTTCTTGTCCTTTGTGTTTGAGCTTGATAAATGTTCATCATTTGAAAAGCAAGAGGGCTAGGGTTTTCATGCCAGAGTTTCATTGGTCATATCTCTTTCCTTACTCATCTCCACGAATTCTTCGTAGCATGTTTTGTCCTAAGATCATCAAGTAAGAAATGATTAGATGAAGGAGTTATTGATGGAATTGCAAAATATGAATCATGGCATAAAAATGATGTTGTGAAGCAAGGCGTTGTTACCATTTGGTTTGGATTTGGAGAATTGAATGTGCAAGTTGATATGAGTTTCAAGTTGATTCAAATTATTCCATAAATTCAAGTTTTGCTCAAAATGTCCAAAGGATTATTATTCTTAAGATGTTAAGCATACATGGATGGAAGAAGAAGAAGAAGAATGTGAATTTCTTGAAATGCAAGTAACATGGTTTATTGAGTGAGCTAAAGTTTCATTGAGATGAATATTGACTCAAGTGATTTCAAGATGCAAGTTTTATTCAAGTCATCAAAAAATTCATTCTTTTAACAAAGGCAAAGGCATTAATCAAAAGACTTCAAATACAAGATCAAAAAGGATATGGGAATTTCAAGTCCGTTTTGGAAGGGAAAGTACTTGGATATTTGGACTTTGCCATTGAATAAAAGGATTACAAAAATGGAAATTACAAAGGAAATATGAAGAATCCAAAAGAAGTACAAAGAAAAGCATCAAGTGTCATTGAACTTTCAAGCATGGAATCATTACAAATACCATTTCAAAATCATAAGCTCATTGTCCTTACCATCAATACATTTACATCAAAAATACTCCTAAGCCTAAACTCCTTCATGCCATGTTTCATGTTTATCCTCTTCAAACTATGTACACCCGTACCTTTTATTCCATCTTCATGCGAAAGCCTACGCCTTCACTATGCCCCAGCTAATCCTCAAAGCCGTCTCCATTCATGAACTTCATAAAACCATGCTTTGAACTGACTCATACTCGTGCCTTTGCCACTGGCCAAACACATTAAAACCTGGCCCTGCATTTGTTCAAATCAAATCGTACATCAGTTCAAACAATACTAGTATCCCTAAACCTACCGTCATCCATAACATACATTCAAATAGTTTCATTTCAATCCATAAGTTATACAAGACGCATACGTACACTTGCTAAACACTAATATCCAAAACCAACTACTAGCTGCAAAACAGAAAAAAACAATTTCCCGAACAAGGCTAACGGTTTTCTAACAGTCCTAACATTCACTTAGCAGAAAATTCAGACACAATAAAATCACACCTGAATTAATTCAGTTCACAAAAGCACTAAAACCAGATTGGAAAAGTAAAACAGTTAACCAAACCAATACACACTCGTCAAATTCCAATAATGGTTATCTCGCATCAAAGCAAACCACAATGCATTCATTACCATATCATTTCAGACCGAAGCAGAAGTAAACCAAGCACACCTACAGTGGACTGCATCTATACTTGCCAAAAATGCTAATCTGCATCATTAGGAGGCCTTCCGTCAGTTAGGCACCATACAAATTTAACTCCCGTACAGTCAGTATAGACCGCAGCAGAATACAAGCATATCATTCAAAAAGGATTTAAAAAAACAAATGCAGTAGGCTCATGTTCACACTCATACAATCATGTCCATCATCACCTAATCCCCAACACTTTTAACAAGTTGACATAACAATTAACAAGATTTCTAACATGTATTTTTACAACTAACATCAAACTTTTTCCTAACTCATTAACATATTTTTCAAACAATTTGTGTTTTACTAGCCTGCATAAAATTTCCAAACAGACTTTAACTTCAACATCTACTGTTAATTTCTAACTCATTTCAAGCTAAAGGTCATTCTAGCATCCACAACCTCTAACGACTGACTTTTCAACAAAATATTGCACTAACTAACTTTTTCTTCATTTGAACTAACTACTAATATGTTCAACATTTCGCTAACCGTTTTATTTTCGAGCATCTAAGTGATTCTGACAGTGTGCTTTTAACCAACATTTTCTTTTCAACAAAACTAACCTTTTAGTTACTAGCAATCAATAATTAACATATTAACAGCACATCATGTAACTAAGTCAGATTAACTATAGCAGAAAATATCACAAATATGAGATGGAAATTCAGAAAAAAATCAAACTAACTGCTATTAACTCAACTTCTAACCAACGCCAGCTAATGTAACAGAATTTTAACAATTTGTAACTAACTCTCTCTCACTCAATCTAAAAGCTATAACTGGTTTCACTAACAGTTCAAACTTCCACAAAAAAGAATTTTATAAGCCAATTTCTAACAGTTCAGCATCCTAACTAACTCTCAGTTACACTCTATCCATTTCCCAACAACAATGGCGAAACCGAAAGTTACGAAGAAGCAGGAGTAGGAGAAGAAATCGCGCAAGAAACAGGAGGAAAAGATTGAGCTCGTACCTGGATAAGAGTTTATCGGAGGTCTCTGGATTTTTGTTCGTATTCATCAACTCGAAGAGCCGCCGGCGCTATTCCGGCAGGTAAGCCCCGTTCTCCTGTTATTCTTCATCTTTTCGCATCATGCTGGTTATCATTGTGAAGCTGGAGACTCCATAATCACTTCACCCAAGGCCTCAAGCTCAAATTCACGACCTTTGCAATTTAATTTTGGTTTTCCATAGATCTAGGTTTGGTACTCTGGTAAATTGAAAGGCGTGGTTTAGAATCAAAGAAAATGGAGGCGGAATTTGGAGAGAGGGGGAGATGACGAAGAGATTGGTGTGTGATTTGAGTTTTTCCGGTGCATGTGGTGGTGGTGACGGCGGCGTTTTCTCGCCGGATAGAAAACGAAGAGAGAGAGGAAGGTTGAACTCGTTAGGAGCTGAACCGTCTCAATCTCTAAACGACATAGTTTCTTTTAATTCATTTCTTTCTTTTTTTCTCTTAATTCAATTAATTCTTTTTTAATATAAAAACTAAAAAAAACTATGATAGTGATGATTGTGTTGAAATGCTGGATTGATTGCATCCCTTGGCCTTATCGTTGCATTTCACACTCTTGCTTGACCCGGGAACACTTTTTTTTGGAGCCTGGGGGCTTTACAACAAAAAACTCTTAATGGACTTGGTGAGGGTCTGGGCTGAATCGAATTGCCTTAGGCCAGTTTTCTTATTTTTGGTAGCTGGATTACCTTGCTTAAAAAACTGCTATTGGACATCACTTCTGATTGGGCTCTGCGCCTGCTTACTATACAACACTCTGGATTCTGCTTGCACCCCATGATTTCTTTCATTGTATTTTGTTTTGGATCATTATTTGATAATTGTTTATAGTTGATTTTCTTTTCGATCTTATTTTTTCTTCATCACGATAATATGAAGAAAAAAAATGATAGAATAACTTTCTTTTAATTTGAATAATTGTTTGTGTGATATTACCATGATCCCTATAAGATTTTATTGCTTTCTTTTATTTATTGTAGATCGATGAGTCACTCAATTAGAATTGAGATCACGACTTCGTTCTCAGTGCCTGATTTCTATAGGACTTTATTGCTTTCCTTTATTTATTATCGATCGATGAGTCACTCAATCAAAATTGAGATCACGACTTCGCTCTCAGTGCATGTTCCCTATAGGATTGTTATCCTCGCCCTTAGGTCTATCTTTGTATGCTAACACTAGGTAGATTCTCCCTTTGTTAATCAACTTTAGGGTCATTGCATGCTAACATTAGGATTCTAGTCCCCCTAGATTTTCTTTCTTTTGCATCCATCTTAAAACAAAAACATTTTCTTAATCAAATTCAAAAACACATTAATAATATGATACGTACAAATATGTCATGTGTCTTAAGCACATGTAGAGTATTTTGGATACGAGGTGCCTGGCTCGACCATCTAAAAGTCTCTTATGTCATAAACTTTAGTATTGCATGTATCTCAAACACTTTCAAAAATAAAGGTGAAGTACTCGGATACCTCCAGCCTTGGAGGATCCTCTGAGGTATTCTCTAAGCAAAAACACTCAACCAATTTAAACTTTTTTTGCCTTCGGGCTTGTCTGTTGAAAATCTTTTCAGGTAAGAACATGTTAATTCCTTTATACGAAAATTGCGTGAGTATCCAAAGGTCGAGCGATAGTAGCATACCAAATTAGCATTGTTCACTCAAAAACACCAACAAACCAAAACTTTTGAGCCGAACTACGGCGCTATGATTCCTTAAAAGGGATACATAGACATTAGGTTGCAGGGCCTTAGCGAGCACAACTATTTAAAATCTTTGTTTTCCCTGTATTTTTTCATACATGCATTCCCTTAGCAAGTAAGCATTAGATATAACACACCCTTTGATTAGAATAACAAGATTGGATTTCGTGGAGTACCACGAACGTGAGGGGTGCTAATGCCTTCCCCTTGTGTAATCGACTTCCATACCCTTTCTCTTGGTCGCAAGACTATCTTATCCTTCCTTTTGGAGTTTTCTCGATATTTTCCCTTCCTTCGGGATAAATAAAGTTCGGTGACGACTCTGTGTTTTTCACGGTGCGACACAGGTGGGCCTTCGCAATGAAGTCAGGCATATCCGGGCTGGAGACCTAGACTTTGAAGAAGCACAAAGGGGTAGGCTCTAAGGCTATCTCCAACATTGTTGAGCCCAAAGTTTTTGTTCCAACTACCCAGGAGAAGACCTAGCAAGACACTCCCCAAAAGCTAAAGACCCTAATGAGAAATGACGTTTGTCGGACTGACATAGAAATCACCTCTCTGAAGGGAGAACCCAGGAACAACCATGCTTCTGGGGAGTTCAATTTTTGGTCCAACAACTTCGATAGAGTCCACTTTTTATATGATCATCTCAACACCACTGAGGATGTCAACAAGGATAAGTTTGTTGGTCGACAGAAAATGACCCAGAACCTCAGTTCCTATCTCATGAGGTGTGCAGTTCTGACCCGTGGTCTATTTGAATTTATTGATGATCATGAGGAGACAAATTTGAAACTGAAGGAAGAGATAACCCGCGTGAAGGAGGCTGAAAAGGCTTACTCTGAGAAGTTGTCCGGTATGAAGGAAACCCTTAATAAGGAGAAAGAGCACCAGGAGACTTTGGAGTCCGAAAGCAAGGTTACTCTTACCCAACTCAATGAGGGGTTGAAGGTAGAGAATACCACCAATGATGAGCTGAAAGACACTACTCACGAGTTAAGGGAAGCTCTTAAGAAGTCTCAAGTGGATGTTCTTTCTACCGCTGATGAAGCCTTTGAGCGAGCTAAGGATCATATATTGTGTCTTCATTCTGGCCTGACCATATCGAAGATGGACTATTTTAAGGTGGTGCAGGATGGCCGCCTAGTAGATCTCGAAGATATGGAGAAGACTCCCTGTCCTCAGCCGAATCTTGAATATCCTTCTTCCGCGGGGAATGTCAACAACGATGATGCCGGGAAAAAAGACCCTACCGCATGATGACTTGTTCTATGTTTCTGTTAGTCATCCGATAAGGATGCAATTATGTAATTTTTGTAAGGAGTGGTTCGCCATCCTTTTTGCTACTTTTGACTATTGCCTTCAGGATTTTGTATATCCGACTGCCCTTATGTGGTTGTGCATTTACTATTTTTCCGTGTATCTTAGCCTTCCATTTGTATTTTTTTGTTTGTGCATTTTTGGCTTTTTAAGATAATCTGGTATATGTAAACCCCCTGGAGATAAAAGTCCACCGAGTTGCTTGTGTCAGATCATGTAGTGTTGGGCATTATCTTATAAGAGACCTTAGTCACCTTTTCGTGGTTTCTTAATACTATCAAGAGTACTTCTTTAAACGCGGTCAAAACTCGGTCTTTGAGTCCGTCGACGGTTTATAAAATTAATCTCTTGGATTTTCTTATAAGAGTCCTAAATCGGTATATGTTTAGAGGTTATCTACTCATTCATCTCTCGAGCTTAATGAGCCCCGAGTGAACTTGTTGCATTCTCAGAATCGCCTTTATGGGCTTTATCTAGTCAACTTAAAGTTACCTTGTTTTGGAATACTCGACCCTCGTATGGGGAGTTTCAATTCATGGTACTCGACCCTCGTGTGAGGAGTGTTAATTATGGAACTCGATCCTTATGGCAGGGAGTGTTTAATGATAGAATTCGACCCTCGTATGGGGGAGTTTAATTATAGAACTCGACATTTATGGCGGGGAGTGTTTAATGATAGAACTCGACCCTCGTATGGGAAAGTGTTTAATAATAGAACTCAACCCTTATGGCGGGGAGCGTTTAATAATAGAACTAGACCCTTATGAAGGGATTGCTTTAATAATATAACTCAACCCTAATAGCGGGGAGTGTTTAATAATAGAACTCAACCCTTATGGCGGGGAGTGTTAATGTTATTCAACCCTTAGGTGGGGAGTGTTTAACGGACACGAACAGAGGCTGATGCTTAAAGTACGCTTATATTTTTGGCTAGATCAGAGCCTCTTGTAAGGGTGGCTGAGTAGGTCTGGATCCTTGGTGAGGTTTACCGAGTTTGCGGGTGGCGTTAAGTGCACTTCGACTTTTTTCCAGATCAGAGCCTCTTGTAAGGGTGGCCGAGTAGGTCTAGAGCCTTGGCTAGGTTGACCAAGTTTGCAAGAGGTTTTAAGTACGCTTCAAATTTTTGTCGGATTAGAGCCTCTTGTATGGGTGGCTGAGTAGGGCCAGAGCCTTGGCAAGGTTGACCGAGTTTGCGAGAGGAGTTAAGTGTTATGATACAGTAGGAGAACTGACTTGGTTGTTTTGCGTTTTATTTCAATTATTTCGGATAGCAAGAGTCGCCACTGACTTTTCTTTTATCCAATAAGGAAAGGGTGAAAAGAACAGGAAAGACCTTTGAGATATTTTCTTGAGTTCGGGGGGTAGGTTATGGAAATGGAAGGTGTTAGAACCCTTTTCATCTGTAGTTATCTACAGGCTCTTAGTTGCTTGCTAGATCACTTTTTCTTTGTTTGAAATGTGTTTGTGGTGGGTTTTGAAAATATTTTGGAAAAGCGCCTTCGTTTAGGAAAACTTTGTAATGATTCTCGTGTCTATAAGAATGCATACAAAATGTTGGACTTTTTGAAAATATTTTATGTTTTGAAAGTGTTTGGTGTGTTTTGAAAAATGTTTGTTTTGAATATGGATTATGAGCAAGAAACTAAGAACGTTCTACCTACTCAAAAAGTCTTTAGTTCTTTTCCTCCTCCTTTGACATTGCTATCTTACCATTGATTGGTAAGAAGCCCTATCTTTGGATGTAAAGGGACAGGCGTGGGTCATCGTATAGTGATATATATCAATGTAGTGAGATATCTTAGCATTTTTCTTAAGGGATTAAGATCATCTGTAAGGCAACATTCATAGCGTCATTGAGGGACTTTGATCTTGTATTTTGTTTGTTTTTACTAAGATGTCTCACATGCATAACATGACCATTTTTAAGATAACAAGTGGAGTTAACCCTAGAGGTGAAAAGTGTGCAAGTGTTTATTTTTCATGCATTATTTTGTCTTGGATTAGGGGTTTTTCTAAGCATCGATTTTATCTTGCCGTACACACCCTAATTACTAACAATTATATGAAAACGATAAATTTGCGGAAATTAAAATCCTACACTATTACATCAATAGGGGGATGGGAATACAATTTATGAATGAGGATGGAATAGGAGCTTAAATATTACAACCATATTGAATAGCAATGGAGAAAATATGCAAAAATAGTGTCAAAGAGAGGAAAATTGCATTTTTGAACATTATGTGTCGACACATGCTCCTTTGCACCGACATATAATCTTTTCTTTCCCTTGTAAGTCCAAATTAACTCAGTATCAGTTGATGCATAAGGGTATGTGTCGACTCATTCCCTACATGTGTCGACTCATACGTGCTTTGTGTTGACTCATACAATCTTAATTCATTCTGTTTTGTCCCTGTATATCAGTATGTGTCGACACATAAAGGCTTTGTGTCGACTCATAACCTATTTTTCCACTAAAATGTGTCGACTCATATAGGTATGTGTGGACTCATACTGTATTTTATAGTCTGTACAATTCAGTTCTTAACATACAATTGACAAGGATGGAAGACAAGCAAAAGGTTAGCTTCAAGGGCAATGATTACTACATTTTATCTTCAAAGATGATCATTAGTGATGCTTGAAATGAAGAGTTAAAGTCAAGAAGACATACCTTGAAGCTGGAATTTATGCTTTGAGCTTGAGTTGTTGCCTTGACTGTTCTTGAACTTGGAAAAACAGAGGTGTTGTAGAAGCTTGTTCTTGAGTTTGAACAACTTTTATATGATGTATGTGGGGTGCTTATATGTTTGGACATAACTTGCAAAGTATGAGAGGTTCAAAGGTTTGGACTTCAAAACTCAAGAGTGGAAGCTTTGTGAACTGTTATGACTTTTGTGAATATGAGATTTTGAGGGTTTATCAACAAATCTTCTGGCTTTTCTCTCTATTTTTCTGACCTATTTCTCTTGCAAATGCTTCTTATATTTATATGCAAGAGGTTTGTGTATATGAGCTGATTAGGTTTGCAAGACAACATGTTATAGTTTGGTTAGATTGCAAAGATCAAACTATATAAAGTACTCCACAATCCCAAGATGAAGTACCAAAGTTGCTGGTTTAGAAGGGCTGCTTTCCATAATTTACGGTGGAGCAAAATCAGAAGCAAATAAAGTATATGCTCAAGACAAATTTGTACCAAAAAGTTTGCTTTTCAAGTATAGCAATGATAACTTTATGCCATAAATGTGAAGATCTTTTGGACAAAGGCTTAAACACTTGGGTAATAGCTCAAGAGTGGGTGTAAGCATTAAATTATGATGAGATTTGCAAGCAAGGAGACATGTAACACAAGATTATGCAACATAGCATAAGGGTTTTGTTATGTGTTCTTCAATAAAATGTCTTGCAATTCAAGAATGGATGCCCAACTTTATGCCCTTGAATCTTCTAGCTAAAGTATGATAAATTCATGCTCTTGCATGTTTTGGACAACTTGAAACATCTTCTATAACTTTCATATTGGCCATTTTGACAAAATCATTTGGAACTATGTGAAAAAATGCCAAGAAGTTGGATAAAATCCTAACCAAAATCTGTTGAAAATTTCTCTAAGTGTTAGATGAAAATGTTATAACTTCTTGAATTTATAACTCAAAATCCAAGCACTTCTAGGACTTGATCAGCAGAGCAAAGTTATAGATCTCATCAAGATCTACAACTTTCATGTGGAAAGTTTTATTTGAATCATCTTGCATCTTGGTGAAAGATTGGCATGAAGTAAAGAAATTATCATGTATAAAACACTTGGAAAATTTCTAAGTCTTGGAAATCTTGACTTTTTACATTTACTTTTGACTTTCTTGACTTCTTGATGATCAAGCTTGATATTCTTGAATGTATTCATGAATTGTGATCTTTGAAACTTGATGTTGACCAAAAAGTCAAAGTTTGACTTTTGGTGCTATAATTGACTTTTTCACCAATACAACTGATGTTAGGTCATCTGATCAATTGATTGAGCAATGTTGTGATCCAAGACTTGAAACTTGTCATGAGCATTCTTGGAGGTCCATAATGATCCATGAAAGTATTTTTAGGCATTAAAAGTACATTTATCCTTGTACAAACTCAAACCCTAATCTTGAGGTATTAGTGTTGAGGAGACGTCTTGACCTAGGTAATACTGGTGCAAGCTTGAGCTTTTGAAGATATTTATGAGAAATGTATTGAGAAAAGAGAGGGAAAATTTTGGGGTACAACAGCTGCCCCTGTTCAATCTTCTTAAACCTGAAGATTTAGATTGGCGAGTCCACCATTCGTGACTTGAAGGTGGAAGATGATTGAACACTAAAGTGCCCAGAAATTTGCACTTGATGATGTGTTAGTTGATTATGTTGGGAATGAGCTTATAGATTCCATTTGGAGAAGTGATAAAGAATTTTTCAGAGATGGGCTTATAGATGCCATCCAAGGTGACTGTTGATAGAGATTGGAAGAAACATCAGAATAAATCTTTGGTCGATTTATACTGAAACAACAGGTGTCAGAGAAGTATTAGAATAAATCTTTGGTCGATTGAATCTGAATGATATGCTGGAATGGAGTCGTGTTAAATCGTGTCTAGAAATGTATTAGAAGGAATCTGTATAAGATTGCTTCAGGATGAACCCGTGTAAAATAGTATCCGGAAATATATTGAGAAGGAGCCTGTGTAGGGCTGCTTCAGGATGAGTCCGTGTGAAATTGTATCCAGAAATATATTGAGAAAGAGCCTGGGTAGGGCTTCTTTGAGATGAGTCTGTGTGAAATTTCATCTGGAAATATATGAGGAGGAGCATGGGTAGGGATGCTTCGGGATGAGTCCATGTGAAACTGCATCTGGAAATACATGAGAAGGAGCTTGGGTAGGGCTACTTTGGGATCAGTCTGTGTGAAACTTCATCTGGAAATATATGAGAAGGATCCTGGGTAGGGCTGCTTCGGGATGAGTTTGTATGAAACTTCATCTGGAAATATATAAGAAGGAGCATGGGTAGCGCTGCTTCGGGATGAGTCTGTGTGAAACTTCATCTGAAATTTATGAGAAGGAGCCTGGGTAGGGCTGCTTCAGGATGAGTCCGTGTGAAACTCTACTGGAAATACATGAGAAGGAGCCTGGGTAGGGCTACTTTGGGATGAGTCTGTGTGAAACTTCATCTAGAAATATATGAGAAGGAACCTGTGTAGGGCTTCTTCGGGATGAGTCCGTGTGAAACTTCATCTGGAAATATGTGAGAAGGAGCCTGGGTAGGGTTGCTTTGGGATGAGTTCGTGTGAAACTGCATCTGGAAATGTATGAGAAGGAATCTGTGTAAGATTTCTTCAGGATGAGCCCGTGTGAAGCTACATCTGAAAACGTATGAGAAGGATCCTGAGTAGGACTGCTTTAGGATGAGTCCGTGTGAAACTTCATCTAGAAACTTATGAGAAGGAGCCTGGGTAGGGATGCTTCGAGATGAGTCCGTGTGAAACTGCATCTGGAGATATATGAGAAGGAGCCTGGGTAGGGCTGCTTCAGGATGAGTCAGTGTGAAACTTCATCTGGAAATTAGAAGGAACCCATGTAAGATTGATTCATGATGAGCCCGTGTGAAGTTGCATCTGGTCGCGTAGGTAGTTGCTCTGTCTTATTTCAGGAACTAATCTTGGACCTGTTGAAAATTGTTGATGATAATTATATGTTGATTGATCTTTCCTAAAAAGGTAAAGAGTTAGCTGTATGCAATGTCATGATGTATAAAATGCATTGTGTAATGGTGTTCTAAAAAATGAGGTTGTGCTATATGCACTTTGTATGCATATGCTATGAATGTTGTTGAAATGTATCTTTGTCTTGGAAAATAAATCCTTGACAAATGTTGGGGAGCCTTGGGAAATTAAATCCCGGAATGCTGTTGTGGATGAAGAGTATGCACATCTTCAGACCTTATTTTAGAATGTTTCGGCAGGGGATTCCTGCTTTGTTGTTTGAGGAGAACTCCGTTGGTGAATGTTGACTTTTCTTGAGGGAAATTCTATGGAGAGTGTTGATTTCTTCTTGAGGGAAAGAGTTCAATAGTTTTAGTCGTCCTTTGCTCTTTTGGGGAGTTATCTCTTGATTGAAGAGAATGGAAGTTTAGATGTTATCTGGTTGGATTCCAGGCTTCGCAACAACTTGTTGGGGATAAAGAAGTTAACTGTTATCTCGTCGGATTCCAGGATTTATAGCAACTAACTGGGAATAGTGGAAAATTCTTCTGAGAAAGAGGAATTTTGTTAGTGATTTGAAGAAGTTAAATTATTATCTGGTCGGGTCCAGGTTTCATAGTAACTCGAACCGTTATCTGGTTGGGTCCAGGTTTCAGTAACTCAAACTTTTATCTAGTCGGGTCCAGGTTTCAGCTATTTGATCTTGAGGTTAACTGGTATCTGGTCTGGTCTAGGTTTCAACAACTCGAACTGTTACGGGTCCAGGTTTCAGCAAATTGATCTTGAGGTTAAGTGGTATCTGGTCGGGTCTAGGTTTCAGCAACTCGAACTGTTATCTGGTCGGGTCCAGGTTTCAACAAATTGATCTTGCAGTTAACTGGTATCTGGTCGGTTCCAGGTTTCAGCAAATCAAAATGTTATCTGGTCGGGTCCAGGTTTCATAGTAACTTTTGGAGATACTAACGACTCCGTTAGAGATTGCAATGACTCTACCGGGGGTTAAGGGGTTTCGTCTGTTGATTTGTAATCGTCTGAGAAGAAAACTCAAGCTGGGGAATTTGTAGTTTGTTGGGGAAATAAACCCTGTTGAAGAGAATATTTTAACGACCTGCTGGGGAGGTGTTTTCTTTAGGAAGAAATCCACAAGGCTCTTTTTTAAGACCAACTCAGCTGGGGAATGTCAGAATGAATCCGATCCTTGATTGTATATGAGGAGATATTGAACGAGTATCAGAATGACATCCATATTTTGATCATATCTGTAATGTATCTGTAGGAGAGTCTGGAATGAATGTCAGAATAAATATGTATTTAGATCGTATCTGCATTGTGTCTAGAAGCTGATAAACTATTGGCAATTTCCATCCGCTTGGGAACTAGCATAATATGGGCGTTCGTTTTGAGAAGATCAAACTCCTCTATCCTCTGGTGAGTTTTGTAACACCCTCTAAACCCCGCATATAATTTTCGCAAATATTAAAAATTATAAACTCAGAGTACATGTAATAATCGAGGAATGCTACAATTCTCTTTTAATAAAATAAATTCCTGTCATGCATAATTTTAGTGGTAACTCATACATGTCTACACAGCGGAATAATTTATTTAATAAAATCAAATGTTATAATATTTTCCAAAATCATCAGGGATTAACACCTGGAAAAGTCAACATCATATTATAACAATTAAAAGAAAATAAACGAGTCTGACTAAAGCAGCTCGACAACCAACCGTTCCCGGAGTTACAACTATCAGAGCATGACCCGGACATACTAAAATGAAACTAAACTAGACACGATAAGCCTTCGCCAAGCACCTGAGCGAAGCTCCTCAATCTGAAATATTCAACAGTAAGGGTGAGCTTCTCAAATATACATTTGGTTATACATTCATAACAATCAATTCACGAAATCATAAGCATCACCCAATCAATAGCATATTTCATAGTTTACAAAACCTTTACAATTCATATATCCATGACATATTGCCTTTCATATTTGCAATTATTCATCAAACATCATCAACCATTTATCAAATCATACGTGCATACAAACAATCAAATATAACATTGGAAAAATCATCCATTCATGTTATATTCGAGTAATGCAACACACCCATGCATGTGGTACCACTTCACCGCCCCATTAAATCGCGGGTCACGGATAACTCACCGTTCCATTATATCGCGGACACGGCTACCACCTCAACGTTCCATTAAATCGCGGACACGTATATTGGCCACCATGTTAATTCCACACAATGGGAATTAACAAATGCAACATGATATGTAAGTATGTAACACTCAGCATACTATGAACATCGATCAACATATCATGCACATCAACAATATCAAACATAACATGATATGAATAGCATGTAACCACTCAGCATACTATTTAAACATCAATCATATCAAATTACGGATAGCATGTAATCACTCAGCATACTATCTAAACATCAATCAATCACATCAAATTATATCATAGTTCATGCTCGATAACATTATCCAAAAGCATGGCAATAAAATCCAACATCCAAAACACTGAAATCAAGATTCAGAAAAATCTTCACAGCAGAGCAACACGGGTACCCGTGTTGTGCAACACGGCCCGTGTTGTGCAGCACGTCCAGAAAAACGCACATTTTATTTTTATCAGTACAGGGGATCTGACACGGGTACCCGTGTTGTGCAACACGGCCCGTGTCGTGCAACCAGAAGCACACCCTCTTCCAACACAGAAGAGCAACACGGGCACCCGTGTTGTGCAACACGGCCCGTGTTGCTGAGCGCGTAACAGGATTTTCCTGAACCTGCAGCAGCTCAGAAACAGCAGTCCAAACGCGGGAAAACGCCCGCCAAACGCGTAATTCGGTACCTAACGACATCAGGTCTGTACAATTCACAACAACACCACCATATCCAAAATACCAACAATCATTATAGTAACCTTAACCGGGGATTAACCGTCCCTTTGGGGAAATCTACTGACACTGAGGTTATCCCTATAACTTCCAAGGTAAATCCACGATCATTAGATATACTCCCAATTCCTCATTTGGGACCTAAAACTCTTAATCGATTCATAAAAATTGGGAACCTAACCCTTTTCTAACAAGGTTCAGTACTACGGTTATCGATCCCTAGAAACATCTAACAATTGGGATTTTCCTACAATTACCCGAATCAACCGTACATAAACCCATAAACAAATATAAATCGAGTATAAACCCCCCTTACCTTATCAATTAGCAGCTTTGAGTTCTTGGGCGATGTTCTTCGTTCTCCGTTCTTCAGAGCTCTATTTTCCCAAATTCCAACTTCTGTTCTTACGTGAAAACCAAAAATGAGAAAATGGCCTAAGTCCCAAACATAACTTTATTTCTCTGCACCCCCACTCTTTACTAACAACATCTAAGCCCAATAACATAAAAATCCCAATATTCCTTATTTCTTTTATTTTCTTCAAATATTCCAAAATAAATAATTCTTTTTATTTTATTAATTCTAATAAAATAAATTCCCAAATTTAAATAAATCAATTAATTGAAAACGGGGTGTTACAACTCTCCCCCACTAAAAGAGTTTTCGTCCTCGAAAACATACCTTAGACGAACAGCTCCGGATAAGCCTCTTTCATCTGGCTCTCCAGCTCCCAAGTGATATTTCCATCTGCTGGACCTCCCCAAGCAACCTTCACTAATGCTATCTCTTTACCTCTTAACTGTTTCACTTCCCGATCTTCTATCCTCATAGGCAATGTTTCTACTGTCAGGTTATCTCTCACCTGTACATCATCTATTTGGATTACATGAGATGGGTCTGGAATGTATCTCCTCAACTGAGAAACATGAAAAACATCGTGCAAATTCGCAAGTCTCGGAGGTAAAGCAATACGATAAGCAACTTCTCCAACTCTTTCCGTAATCTGAAACGGACCAATAAAACGCGGAGTCAACTTCTTAGATTTCAACGCTCGACCAATACCCGTCATCGGAGTAACTCTCATAAACACATGATCTCCAGCACTGAATTCTAAATTCTTTCTCCTCTTATCATGATAACTTTTCTGACGACTCTGAGAAGCTCTCATCTTCTCTTGAATCAATTTGATCTTTTCAGTAGTCTGCTGAACAATCTCTGGCCCAACTACCGAACTCTCTCCAGATTCATACCAACACAAAGGTGTTCTACACCGTCTACCATACAATGCCTCAAACGGAGCCATACCAATACTCGAATGGTAACTATTGTTATAAGTAAACTCAATCAATGGCAAATAGCTATCCCAAGCTCCACCTTTCTCTAAAACACAAGCACGCAATAAATCTTCTAATGATTGAATCGTCCTCTCCGTCTGTCCATCAGTCTGAGGATGGTAAGCTGAACTCAACCTCAATTTAGTACCCAAAGCCTTCTGCAATCCTTCCCAAAATTTCGAAGTGAACCTCGGATCTCTATCCGACACAATACTAGAAGGAACCCCATGCAAACTCACTATTTTCTCAATGTATAACTGTGCCAATCTCTCCATCGAGTAATCCATTCGCACCGGTATAAAATGAGCAGACTTAGTCAACCTATCCACAACGACCCATATTGCTTCACAATTCGTAGGAGTCCTCGGCAACCCAGATACAAAATCCATAGAAATACTATCCCACTTCCATTCTGGGATAAACATTGGTTGCATAAATCCAGACGGCTTCTGATGCTCAATCTTCGATTTCTGACAGATTAAACATGCATACACAAATTCAGCTATTTCCTTTTTCATCCCCGGCCACCAAAACAATTTCTTCAAATCATGATACATTTTCGTGGCACCCGGATGAATACTCATCCCACTGCGATGTCCTTCCTCTAATATACTCTTCTTGATTTCTGCAACATCTGGAACACAAACTCTATCGCCAAATCTCATAACATCATTCTCATCAATTCTAAACTCACCACCTTGATCTTGGTTAATCAATGTCAATTTATCAACTAAATTAACATCAGATTTCTGCCCGATCCTGATCTCTGGTTATCTCTACCATATGGCTTGCCACGGTCCATATGTTGCTTTCCTCTTTTATCCACAGCCCCACGAGAGTGAGACGACCTATTCTTGGTAATATCTTCTTCCAAGATTCTGCTACAATCCACCAGATCAGAAAATCTACGAATACGCTGGTACCTGATTCCCTGCTTAATCTCATCTCGGAGACCATTCTCAAATTTGATACATTTAGAGAATTCTCCAGCCTCATCATTGTTGTAGTGTGCATAATACTTTGCCAGCTCAGTGAACTTAGTAGCATACTCACTAACAGTCAGATTGCCCTGCTTAAGCTCCAAAAACTCAATTTCCTTTCTTCCCCGAACATCTTCAGGAAAGTACCTCCTCAGAAAAGCCCTTCTGAAGTTAGCCCAAGTCAGTGCCTCTCCATCCTGAACCATTTCAGTCCTCGTGGCAACCCACCAGTCGTCGGCCTCTTCTGCCAACATATGCGTACCATATCTGACTTTCAGATCTCCAGCACAATCGATCACACGGAAAATCCTTTCGATTTCCTTCAGCCACTTCTGAGCACCTTCGGGGTCATGTGTACCTTTGAACAACGGAGGATTGTTCCTCTGGAAATTTCCCAATTGCCTATCAGCACCAATCACGCCTCCAGTTGGGTTTCCAGCAAGTACACCAGCTAACATCCCCAAAGCCTCAGCTAGTGCAGCATCATTTCGTCCATTACCTCTTCCAGCCATATTCCTGAGAATTAAAACATACTCCACATTAGAATACAGTATCGACAGTGTTACCTTGCACTAGTCGCATACGAAAAGGAATGACTGACTCAAGACTCTGGTCACAACGACCGACTATGCTCTGATACCACTATTGTAACACCCTCTAAACCCCGCATATAATTTTCGCAAATATTAAAAATTATAAACTCAGAGTACATGTAATAATCGAGGAATGCTACAATTCTCTTTTAATAAAATAAATTCCTGTCATGCATAATTTTAGTGGTAACTCATACATGTCTACACAGCGGAATAATTTATTTAATAAAATCAAATGTTATAATATTTTCCAAAATCATCAGGGATTAACACCTGGAAAAGTCAACATCATATTATAACAATTAAAAGAAAATAAACGAGTCTGACTAAAGCAACTCGACAACCAACCGTTCCCGGAGTTACAACTATCAGAGCATGACCCGGACATACTAAAACGAAACTAAACTAGACACGATAAGCCTTCGCCAAGCACCTGAGCGAAGCTCCTCAATCTGAAATATTCAACAGTAAGGGTGAGCTTCTCAAATATACATTTGGTTATACATTCATAACAATCAATTCACGAAATCATAAGCATCACCCAATCAATAGCATATTTCATAGTTTACAAAACCTTTACAATTCATATATCCATGACATATTGCCTTTCATATTTGCAATTATTCATCAAACATCATCAACCATTTATCAAATCATACGTGCATACAAACAATCAAATATAACATTGGAAAAATCATCCATTCATGTTATATTCGAGTAATGCAACACACCCATGCATGTGGTACCACTTCACCGCCCCATTAAATCGCGGGTCACGGATAACTCACCGTTCCATTATATCGCGGACACGGCTACCACCTCAACGTTCCATTAAATCGCGGACACGTATATTGGCCACCATGTTAATTCCACACAATGGGAATTAACAAATGCAACATGATATGTAAGTATGTAACACTCAGCATACTATGAACATCGATCAACATATCATGCACATCAACAATATCAAACATAACATGATATGAATAGCATGTAACCACTCAGCATACTATTTAAACATCAATCATATCAAATTACGGATAGCATGTAATCACTCAGCATACTATCTAAACATCAATCAATCACATCAAATTATATCATAGTTCATGCTCGATAACATTATCCAAAAGCATGGCAATAAAATCCAACATCCAAAACACTGAAATCAAGATTCAGAAAAATCATCACAGCAGAGCAACACGGGTACCCGTGTTGTGCAACACGGCCCGTGTTGTGCAGCACGTCCAGAAAAACGCACATTTTATTTTTATCAGTACAGGGGATCTGACACGGGTACCCGTGTTGTGCAACACGGCCCGTGTCGTGCAACCAGAAGCACACCCTCTTCCAACACAGAAGAGCAACACGGGCACCCGTGTTGTGCAACACGGCCCGTGTTGCTGAGCGCGTAACAGGATTTTCCTGAACCTGCAGCAGCTCAGAAACAGCAGTCCAAACGCGGGAAAACGCCCGCCAAACGCGTAATTCGGTACCTAACGACATCAGGTCTGTACAATTCACAACAACACCACCATATCCAAAATACCAACAATCATTATAGTAACCTTAACCGGGGATTAACCGTCCCTTTGGGGAAATCTACTGACACTGAGGTTATCCCTATAACTTCCAAGGTAAATCCACGATCATTAGATATACTCCCAATTCCTCATTTGGGACCTAAAACTCTTAATCGATTCATAAAAATTGGGAACCTAACCCTTTTCTAACAAGGTTCAGTACTACGGTTATCGATCCCTAGAAACATCTAACAATTGGGATTTTCCTACAATTACCCGAATCAACCGTACATAAACCCATAAACAAATATAAATCGAGTATAAACCCCCCTTACCTTATCAATTAGCAGCTTTGAGTTCTTGGGCGATGTTCTTCGTTCTCTGTTCTTCAGAGCTCTATTTTCCCAAATTCCAACTTCTGTTCTTACGTGAAAACCAAAAATGAGAAAATGGCCTAAGTCCCAAACATAACTTTATTTCTCTGCACCCCCACTCTTTACTAACAACATCTAAGCCCAATAACATAAAAATCCCAATATTCCTTATTTCTTTTATTTTCTTCAAATATTCCAAAATAAATAATTCTTTTTATTTTATTAATTCTAATAAAATAAATTCCCAAATTTAAATAAATCAATTAATTGAAAACGGGGTGTTACAAGTTTGACTATGTCATCGGCTGGAGGATGCCCCACTTTTGTTTGAAAATGCTTCTGCGCTTGTCGGGGATAGCTTTGTAGAGGTGGCTCTGGAAACTTCATTGGGGATTACCTTATGAAAGGGACTTTGTGGAGATTTGTCACTATCCATAGTATTAAGTGTTGTAGTACTGCCACAAAATGTTTGCTTGGTCGTACGTGACCCTTTACTGGAATTCATGTTCAATGCCCTAAATGATTCTGATGGAGATCTGCCCCTGGCTATCCAGGACTTTATGAGAGATTTCTTGGAATATTAACTTGATTGCCACTGATGAGTTGGACAATAACATGTCATGCCCCCTTGATTATGGGAGGTTTGTCATTGGAAGTGTCTTCCCATTTGAAGTGATTTTGTTTCTTGAGAGAATTTCCGTTCATTGGATATTCGTCGTGTGAATTTGCCTGTTTGTCAAATAGTTAGCCATATGCAAACAACGGTAAACAATGCAAAGTTTATGTTTGTCTTGAAGTTTTGAAAATGCATTTTTAGCAAATAAAAGAATTTTGTAAGAATATGAATTCGACGCAGGATTTACAGTAAGCCTTACAGGAGTCAGGATACCTTTTATAACAGTATGCTTTCGAACTAACCCATGCTTCAATTAGGACTTTTAAGGCGTTGTAATGTGGCCTGGTTCACGATTTAAGAAACAAATGATAAGGCTCAAAGTTTATTTGTACCAACCCGTTCTCCATGATGTTCTCCAGTCCTATACTCAACTAATCGCGCGTTTGGATTCCAATTGAATCTAGAATGATATTTTGGTGATGGTTCGGATACTGGAAGTTTATTTGAGAAGGCAATCATTTTTGCACCATTTTTCTGTTGTTGAGGATTTGTAACGACCTCTTTTATTGTTTTATTGTCCCTAATTTTTTTGCCTAACTGTTTTTTTTTGGACTACAGTCAGCGGGATGCCACAGTTTTTTAAGTCTCCTTCATAGGTTTTGATTTAGTGGGCTTTTCTTTTGAGGGAACCATCGCCATCTCTTAATTCAGAAGGATGTTTTTGATTTCATTCGTTGTGTACAAAGTGAAAGCTTGCGACTGAACGTGCATTTGAATTAGTTGAGAAACTACCCTGCCCCAGGTTATGATTAAAAGTTTCAATTTGTGCAAATAATAAAACTCCCACTTCTTTGGCTCAAAGGGGTTGACTAGGGATTATCTCCCTTATAACTCCACTATTCAGGAATTGAAAGAACGACTGTACATCGTCAACAAGGTCTGCCCAAAATCATACTGTATGAGATTATGATATTGTTTTTGTCATCCTTCCTCTAAAGGCTTACAACTTTTAACGAGAGTTGAATATCACATTGTAGCGGTAGAAATGTTTAAGACTAAGCCATTGGATTGACTAGACTTATACAAATCAAAATCAAAATCGCCACCGCGCTTTATTGTTTCCAAAGGAATGGGAAAAGAGCGAATAACCCAAAAAAAAGGGGGAAAGATTTAAGGTAAGGGGGTTGGTTATGAAAAGGGAAGGTATTATCATCCTAAACATCTACGGTACTCCGCAGGAACCTCTTTGTAAAATCTGTATATTTTGGCTATAAAAATGTTGTACAAAAAATAGATGGTAAAGGTGAGAAAAGAAATATATATTTTTATATGATTTTTGCATCCGCCGCGGTTGTGAACATTTAGTGCCTACGTACCACCTTCCGTGCAATAGGGGATCAGGTTACACGTAGTTTCTCTTTAAAAAACAAAAAAAAAACAAGTGTGTTGGTTAATTTTATGAGATAAGACATCATTGTCATTGTCCGTATGAAAAACATACTTACTACCCACAATCATGAGAAAGGAGAGTTTGCATCATCTCAAAGTGGAGGATATGGCTTGGATTTTAAAATCAACAATGCCTCACTCAACACCCAAGTGGAAAATATCTCTCTTTACTACATATTGTAGAAGTATATTTGTTTGCATCACTACAAGGATTGACAAGAGCCTAATCTTTTTGAGAAAAGTTTTAAAATAAAAGAGCCAAAGTGGAAAAATGGTTTGAAATGATATTGATTGACTATTAGTCTTCTCACAAAAAATGTCAAGGTATTATTAAGTTAGTTGAAGTTTATTTATGAAAATGTCTTGAAAATGCATGGACATGAGTCCAAGTTTATTATAAAAAATGGTTCAAGTTAAAAATAAGAAGAGTTTTCAAAAGGAGGAAGAATATTTTTGAAATTAAAGAAGATGGGAGAAGAAGAAGAGACTATCCTAAAGGCATAAGGTAAAAGCTAGGGATAAGAACCATCTAACCGACAAAAGCCAATACTTGACATTATGAGCCAAGATAAAATTCCCATTCTTTGGATTGAAACCAAGCAAGCAAAGATATTAGACCTCTTGTGAGAACCAAACTTCAAGTGTATTGAGTCTTCACAAAAAAATTGGGCAGAGTAACAACTGTATGTGGGTGAATTCCAGATTACAAACAAAGAATATAATCATAATAACCTGCACACAAAACAAGCAAACAACCCAATATCTTGAGGTAAACCTAAAGAACTCTAGACAAAATATCAATTAAAGTCACAAGGTCTCCAACATAGGCCAAAGTTTCTAATCCTAAGTCCAAGAAGTCCAATACTCCATAATGCCAAGGATAGTAACCAAATAGTCCAAGTACCATTAAAGTTTTTTATGGTTTATGTTGATTATTAGGTGTCTTAGAAGAGAATAGAAAAGGCTCAAGTGAGCAAAGATGAAGATAGCATGAAATGTAAATGCTAAAAGTAAATGGTACATAAAGCATAAAAAATAAAAGGGCATAAAGTAAAAATAAAAGATAAAGTCAATTATTAGTGATTAGTGGTTAGTTGGATGATCATCTTGAAACTTGCATTTGGAACTCATTAGAGGATTGGTAGAACCAAAGCCTTCACACAACAAGTTGCATTTGCTTTTTGTCAAGTATATCACCCATTTGGAATCCTCACAAGTGCCACTTAATGATCAACGATGTTTAAGTGATCCGCATTGACCAAAAGTGTTGTAGATCCATTAGAGGATTGGTAGAACCAAAGCCTCCACACAATGAATCTCAAAGTTATTGGATCAAAGAGATCAAATTAACATACTTGGGCTTGTAAACATAGGTTTGGGCCATGAATGATCATTTATTCGAATCGGGACAAAATTTAGCGCTATGTTAAGCAATCGTAAGTGGACTTATATAGAAGTCGCACCTATTTTGAGGCCGGTCAATAGCAATCTATGTACCATTTGTTTTGAGACATGATATAGAGAACATGCTCCAATAACACTTAGTGCAATAAGAAAGGGATGAGATTGAGAGGGGTGGGGAAGAATATACACACCATATTTGAATTAAATTTTAATCAAACTATTATTAAAATCATTCATCCAATTTTGTGGAGTTAGTCTCAACACCATGGATCCAATGAGGTTAATAAAGTCCATGATCATGAATTTAACCTAAGATCAACAAAAAAAAACAATCACAAAATAATATTGCATTTAATATATACATTCAAAGGGTTTTAAAATGTTTTAAAATAGAAATAAGGGATAAAAATATCAACTATGTTCAAATTAATCAAGAAATAAAAAGTAAGACCATAGAAAAATCAGTAAAGGACTTAAATATTTTTATGAAAATTTTGGTAATTTTTTAAAGTTAGAAACTATTTTTAAAATTAAAAGAAATGAGTAAAATAAACAAAAAATGATAAAAAATAAAAAAATTCAGAAACAAAAATAAAATGAGGTCACTAATATTTGTCACAATATCGTTGAATCATTCCATAATTTTTTCAGAATTTAAAAATGCATAAAAGTATTTTTAAACATTTAAAACAATTCAAATAAAGTGAAAATTTATAAAAAAAAATGTCAAAACACAAAATAAAATTGTAAAAAATAAAAATCAGAAAGAGAATAATCAAAAATATTTTTCATAATTTTTTCAGATTTTTTGGACTAAAAATGAATTTTCTATGATTGTTTGAAATTTAAAACAATTAAATATAAAAATCAGAAAAGAAAATAAAAACCAAAAAGGTGTGAACCAATGGATGAGAGTGAAAACACGTTAGTAATCAGATCCAAGGGATCTGACGCATTGTGCATATCATGGTCATTACTAAATATCACACCCGATCTAACGTTTTTAAAATAAAACAACTTAAAATATGGCGCGTTGGATGGAGTCTGACTCACAAAAGTAATCAGATCCAAGGGTCCATGTGGCACGCGCATTGTAAGGCAAGCATATTGTATCTATTTAAAAAAATGTGGCTTCATGTCATTGGTTGAAGACGGACATGTCATCGTCTTCAACCTCCAGCCATCCCCAAATTGAATTTTCCAAACTGTAAAATTAGCAAACCAGACCGGTACCATTAGATTCGTCTCTTCAAGACAATTCTAATGGTACCATCGCGCCAAATTTATATAAATTATGCAAGGTTGTGTTTGAAAAAAACCATAAAAAATAACGAGCACGAAAATCTGGGATATCTTGCTCAATTCTCAATGAAATTGCAAACTATAAAGAGCACGAGGACCAGAAGAACACAAGGAGTGGATTAGTCTTTTATTTGAATCAATTTGGCCAAGAAATCTACCTGAACGAAGTAGTGAGAAATTTCTATGAAACTGAACTTCCACAAATCAATATTGGTCACAATTCTTGAAAGTAACCGTATGATTAGCTTCAGAGAAGTTCAATGAAGCTAACTGAATGGAGCTTTTGGTGTTTTAAGGTGAGAATGTAAGAAATCAGAATTTCAAATTCAGAGTTCGTGTAGGATCTGGACATGGGTTAATTGGCTATCAAAAGCTTGAAAATAAGACTGAAGGATGATCCTTATTTATAGCTGATTATGATGCAAGGCTCAAGCGTGTGAATTGGAGGCAAAATGAGTGAAATCGTGTGGACCTGCTAAATGTGAAATGTGTGACTTCACATGGCTCAAAACGCAGCAAATTGGATGGTTTAAGGGACGTTTCTTGTTATGGAAAGTTCGTAAACATGATTAGACACGAAATTCATCCTTAAACAGGCTTGTAATTGGATTTAAACTGATTTTCAAATCTGACTGAACTTGGAATTTCCATTTCATGATGCCACTTTCATAACCATGGTGCCAACAATGTAGGGAACCTTATAATGTGATTCTTGAAGCATTTGAAAGATGAAGTCACAAGCTTTTCAATGGGAAAGGAATGAGATCAAATGGATGTTTGAGAAATAAGTTGCATTGAGTCAAAGTTGGAGAAAAAGGATTGACTTTCCATACTTAGAAATATTTCAAAGTTTTCTTCAAAAGTGACCTATAATGTTTTGCATCCAAACATGACCTTCCACTTGGAATTTTCTCTAGACCAAAAAAGATGGCATAAAATAGACCCTTTGAATGACATTTTGAAACTTGAACCATTCAAAATCTCCAAAAATTAAGAGAGTTATGATTTGTTGAAGTTGGCAAAAAATCATGAAATGACCTATAATCTTTTGTATCCTTAGGGCATCTTCCATCCATTCTATCACTTTTAACATAAAAGAAGGCATAAAGTTCACATCTTAAAGATCATTTTAGAAAAATAGTGGGCTCAAGGTGATAAAAACTTACCAAGTTCTGATCATTTGAAGTCACACATGAGAAATTGGGGGTTCATCTTGAGGACTTGTAATCTTTCTTCATCATCAAGCTTCTTCCACATGAAAAATCCTTGAAACTTTTGAAGTGATTTGTTGATAACCCATTAAAGAGAAGGATTTATTTGGAATCACTCAAAAATACCAAAAGATGAGCAAGATATGCTTCTTTAAAGTTCAAAACCCTAACTCCTAGATCAAGAAAATGCCTTGAGGAACTTTTACAATTTTGAACAAACTTCTTGTACCAAGACAAATGCTTTGTAAATAGAAGTTGTTGAGGATGAAAATGAGAACTCATAGTCACCAAAAACACTTCCATATCTTGAGAATTGAGAGAAATATGCACTTGTGACCAATGGGAACAAAGCCTTGTCCAAGCATGACAACTTCTCCAATCAACCCCTTGTACTTTTGAACCAAATTTGATAATATTGAAATATGGTGAACCAAAATAACCTTGACATGCCATCTCTTCAAAAAAAAAACTTCAATGGTGAGGTTTGAACTTCTCCAGCCTTATTGCCTAGGGCATGAAAATAAAATCATGAACCCATGGGTCAACCTACCAAGCCAAATTGCCTTGACCTACATTACTAACAAGTAAGACAAACAAAAATTGCATTTTATTAATTAAAAGGAAAGTCAAAACAAAACATGAATGATCACAAAAGAAAAACAAGTCAAGGTGCTTGGTGATTTCTCAAAGAGCAAAGCTAAAGATAAGGAGGATAACAAAGAACCCTAATGTGATCTTGTTGTGATTGAATCAATATGGTATGATAAAGGGATCTTAGGGGCAAAATTTGGGGTACAACAACTGCCCTTATTTAAGTTTCTTCTATCCAGAGATACAAAGGTTAAAAATCTTCGTGTCAACGCGGTCGAAGATACTTAAATATAAAATGAAACCTATTTTTGGCCCTAAGATGTCATGCAATGCTTATGAATATGAGTGCACATGGACAACTCCAAAGGGATGCAAAACACCACTGGGGATGTAACAAAATAAAGAAACAAGAGAGCAACCCGACCAGGAAAATAAATCATTGGTGGATCAAAAGACCCGACTTAGAGAGGATGGTAAAATGGTTAAAGGATACACCAATTCCTACTGAAGGCGAAACTACTAATGTTCACTGAAGGTAGAAAGAGGAAATAAATAACAACACCGACGTACACTGACAGTGAGCCACCAATATTCATTGAGAGTAGCAAAAAGATAACAATCATCGACGTTTACTGCTGAAGACCTACCAACTTTCACTGAAGGTAGAAAGAGAAAATATATCATAGCACAGTCGTTCACTAACGATGAACTACCAATGTTCACTGAAAGTAGAAAAAAGATAACAATCACTAACTTTCACTGAAGGTGACCTACCAACTTTCACTGAAGGTAGAGAGAAAATATCATAACATCTCCATTCACTAACGATGAACTATCAACGTCCACTGAGGGTAGAAAAAAGATAACAATCATTGACGTTCACTGCCAAAGACCTTCCAACTTTCACTGAAGGTAGAAAGAGAAAATATATCATAGCACTGCCGTTCACTGACGATGAACTACCAACGTTCACTGAAGGTAGCAAAAAGATAACAATCACCAACTTTCATTGAAGGTGACCTACCAATTTTCACTGAAGGTAGAGAGAAAATATCATAACATCGCCGTTCACTGACGATGAACGACCAACATTCACCGAGGGTAGCAAAAAGGTAACCATCACCAAATTTCACTGAAGGTAGAAAGAGAAAATATATCATAGCACCACCGTTCACTGACGATGAACTACAAACATTCACTGGAGGTAGCAAAAAGATAACAATCACCAACTTTCACTGAAGGTGACCTACCAACTTTCACTGAAGGTAGAGAGAAAATATCATAACATCGCGGTTCACTGACGATGAAATACCAACGTTCACTGAGGGTAGCAAAAAGATAACAATCATCGACGTTCATTGCCGAAGACCTACAACTTTCACTGAAGGTAGAAAGAGAAAATATATCATAGCGCCGCCATTCACTGACGATGAACTACCAACATTCACTGAGGGTAGCAAAAAGATAACCATCACCAACTTTCACTGAAGGTGACCTACCAACTTTCACTGAAGGTAGAGAGAAAATATATCATAGCATCACTGTTCACTGACGATGAACTACCAACGTTCACTGAGGGTAGCAAAAAGATAACAATCACTAACTTTAAGTGTTGGTGACCTACCGACTTTCACTGAAGGTAGAGAGAAAATATATCATAGCATCACCGTTCACCGATGATGAACTCCCAACGTTCACTGAGGGTAGCAAAAAGATAACAATCACCAACTTTCACTGAAGGTGACCTACCAACTTTCACTGAAGGTAGAGAGAAAATATATCATAGCATCACCGTTCACTGACGATGAACTACCAATGTTAACTGATGGTAGAAAAAAGATAACAAGTTTTCCCCAAAATTCTGGCATTTCACCTAGAATGGGTCTCAACTTCTTCTTTAACTGAGGCACTCCACCTGGAAAGGGTAATATATAAGCTGTCTCAAATAAAGAGACTCCCACTTGAAAAGATTTAACAACGAATTGTCTCTGCGATATTGAAAGACTTACCATCCACTAGAGTAATTTGACAACGAACTGCAAACTATCCACTCATAGAGAAGATAAAAAAAAATTAACGTCGACTTTTACGGAGAAGCATGAGTTGCTCAAATATAGAGACCTGCTACTTGCTGTTATAGGAATATTTGTAGAAAAAACTTCCCGGGGAAAGCAATACGGCTTCCTGGGGAATGAAATATGACTTCCTGTGGAAATTCTAACATATTCTTGTTGAGGAGACAAAAGTTTTCTCGTGCCAAAATAAATGCACATTTCCTAAACCAATGCTCGAAGCTCGCAGAAATCCAAGGTGATAATGATGCTGGGAAACAGAGATTCAATCCAGAAATAAACTGGAGTGAAATAGTCAACCAAAATACATCTTTTGAGAAATAAACTCAAGAGGGAAAACCAATCTATCCAGCCAAAGAGATGCACCAGAGGGCTAAAGCAAAAAACTTCCAAGAGAGGTAACTCAGTGAGGAAATTGAAAGAATATACACTTTGTGCTTAAGGCCAACATTATATTGGAGAGAGGACAACATAACTCTGCAAAACAGGGTAGTATGTCAACAAAAATATTAATGAATGTGAATGAGCAATGATTTGCTAAAATTAACTATGCATGATGTATGTATGAATGTATGAGTGTTATCATGTATATTTTAACAAAACATACATATAACACTGGGAGTATCTAAGAAAAAACCAACTCGGGAATAATCAACACTCGGCTAAATCACATCCAAGGTGAACAATCCAAGTAAGCGCCAAATGAGGAAACAAAACCTACTGTCTGGCTTAACTTTACTGGCGAGAAACGTAATCCGGAAGTAAACAAATCCAAGTGACAAAAATAGTACAGATATAGGGATATAACATCCTTCTCCACTCAGACTTCAATGGGGAAACAAATGTTCTCAAAAGTAACACTTCCACTGGGGATTGCAAAATCAATTCCAGGTAAAGCATATGGACACTAAATCATCAAAACATTTACTGGGGAATTCAGGCCCATTTTGAAAGAGGAAACACACAAACTTCGTTAAGGCGCACAATGTCCCATCATCAAGACACTAACTGGGGATTTCGTGCTGACTTCACTAGGGAGGTTAACACCACATCCTCAAAGGGAAAACCAGTATACGTTCTTCACTAGAGAAAACAGAGACCTGTGTTCTTCAAGAGTGATTATTGTACCAACTTCTCTGGGAAGAAAGAACCTCTATTAAACAAACAAAAACTTCAATGGAGAAATCTCGGATTGAATCTTCATATCATGTAAACTCAGAAAACAGGAGAAATGAATCAAAACTAGACCAGGGACACTGGAGTCACCAACCCAATACAACGAAAACATCCTGATAAAAACTTTCCCGAGAAACAAAACTTCTCAAAACAACTGGAGTTCGTCCGTTCCTGGGATCACAATTTTTGTTTTTCTCTTGCGTCTCAAATTTTAAAGTAAAAGCAAATTGTAAATTCTTTTTGAAAATCAATTTTGTTATTTAATCTTTTCGCTTTGAAAGTTATTATGAATAATAAATGGAGTCTTTGCAAGATAAATAAAATAAGAAATACAAAGAATTGGGTAAAAGCTCAAATTTCATTAATAGAATGGTAATCTGCGAATGGCGAGACTCCATGGATGATTACAAAGTTCGAAAAATGGTAATATATAATGGAAAATATACATTGAGATACAATGACCACTATCCCCTCTAATAACTTTTGAAATCCCAAGCCGCAGCTTCTGCTTGAAGTATGATGAGGATCCGAGAAGATTGCTTAAATGATCAAGTCTTGTCCGATGTAGTTACTTGCCAAGAAAGTCCCTAACTATTGCCTAAGCTGCCCTTGTGGGTTTTCAACTTAGCGGGAAGTTTATTCTGTTTATGTCTCTAATTTTTGCCTAGACCGCCCTTCCGGGTTTTCGGCCTACTGAGACACTCTTTTTTTCCTAAGTCGCCCTTTCGGGTTTTCAACAGCGAGTTGTTATTTTATTTCTTTAGGTGACGTATTTCTTGACTACATCAACATTTATGGGACATGGGAACTCCTCTCCATCCATAGTTTCAAGAATTAATGCACTGCCAAAGAAGGCTTTCTTGACAACATATAGGCCTTCAAAATTTGGAGTCCACTTGCCCCTAGAATCAGCGTTAAAAGACATGATCTTCCTGAGCACGAGGTCACCTTCTCTGAATTCACGAGGTTTGACCTTCTTATCAAAAGCTTTCTTCATTATCTTCTGATATAACTGGCCATGACACAAAGCCTTCATTCTTTTCTCTTCGATCAAATTCAATTGTTCAAACCGGTTCTGGACCCATTCAGCCTCTATCAACTTGGTTTCCATTATCACACGCAGAGAGGGAATCTCAACCTCGACTAGGAGTACAACTTCCACTCCAAACACAAGGGAGAACGGGGTTGCTCCTGTTGAAGTGCGGACAAATGTTCGATATCCATGCAAAGCAAAAGGGAGCATTTCATGCCAATCCTTATAAGTAACAACCATTTTTTGGATAATCTTCTTGATATTCTTATTAGCAGCTTTAACAACCCCATTCATCTTTGGCCTATACGAAGATGAGTTGTGATGGACAATCTTGATTCTTCACACAGTTCTGTCATCATCTTGTTGTTCAGATTCGAGCCATTATCAGTGATAATTCTGCTCGGCATACTATACCGACATATAAGATTATTCTTAATGAAGCGCACAACCACCTACTTAGTGACATTAGCATATGAAGCAGCATCCACCCACTTGGTGAAGTAATCAATTGCTACCAAGATAAAATAGTCTCCATTCAAAGATTTGGGTTCTATCATCCCAATCATATCAATACCCCACATAGATAAAAGCCACGGGGAGGAAATCACATTGAGAAGTGTCAGAGGCATATGAACCTTGTCCGCATAAATCTGGCATTTATGACACTTCTTTGCAAACTTGTAACAATCAAACTCCATTGTCAGCCAATAGTAACCTTCCCTTAGCATCTTTTTAACCATCGAATGTCCATTGGCATGAGTGCCAAATGAACCTTAATGAATCTCATGCATCAACATGTCTGCTTCGTGTCTATCCACGCATCTGAGCAAGACCATGTCATAATTTCTCTTATACAACACATTTTCACTGAGGAAGAAACTCCAGCCAATCTTCTCAATGTCTTTCTATCTTTCTTCAAAGCACCAATCGAGTATTCCTGAGTCTGGAGAAAATTCTTGATATCATAATACCAATGTTTCTCATCTACTACTTCTTCTGTTGTAAACACATGAGCAGGCTTATCCAGTCGCCAGACTATAATTCGAGGTATATCATTCTAACTATTCACTTGATACATAGAAGCCAGAGTTGCCAAAGCATCTACCATCTGATTTTCATCTCTTGGAATATGATGGAATTCAACTTTGTTAAAGAAGGGTAACAATCTTCTAGCATAATATTTGTAAGGGATCAAGCCGGGGTAACGAGTATCCCATTCTCCTTTAATCTGATTTATTACCAAAGCTGAATCGCCGTACACATCAAGAATTTTAATTCTGAGATCAATAGCTTCCTCGAGACCCATGATGCAAGCCTCGTATTCTTCCATATTATTAGTGCAATCAAATGTTAACCTTGCAGTAAAAGGAATGTGTGATCCATGTGGAGTGACGATCACAACACCAATTCCTTTATCGTAAGCATTAACAGCTCCATCAAATATCATACTCCAACGAGATTCAGGGCTAGGACCTTCCTCAGGCAATGATTCATCACAATCTTTTACTTTTAAAAACATCACATCCTCATCGGGGAATTCATACCCCACATACTGATGACCCTCAACTGGTTGGTGAGCAAGATAATCTACCAACACGCTGCTTTTAATAGATTTTTGAGTGCGGTATTCAATGCCATATTCAGATAACAACACCTGCCAGCGGGCAATTCTCCCAGTAAGAGCAGGCTTTTCAAAAATTTACTTGATTGGATCCATTATGGAGATCAACCAAGTGATGTGATTCAACATATACTACCGCAAACATTTTGCCACCCAAGCCAGAGCATAACATGTCTTTTCCAGCATGGAATACCGTGACTCACAATCAGTAAACTTTTTACTAAGATAATAAATGGCATACTCTTTCTTCCCTGTTTCATCTTGTTGTCCCAGAATACAGCCCATGGAATTATCTAACACTATCAGATACATAATCAACGGTCTTCCTTTGACAGGAGGGAGCAAGATAAGAGGTTCAAGCAGATATTCTTTAATACTTTCAAATGCCCTTTTGCAGTCATCCGTCCACACACAACCTTGATCTTTCTTTAACAACTTAAACATTGGTTCACATGTTGCAGTCATGTGGGAAATGAATCTGGAAATATAATTCAAACGCCCGAGGAACCCTCTGACTTACTTTTCAGTTCTTGGCGCTGACATCTCTTGAATTGCTTTGACTTTATCAGGGTCAACTTCAGTTCCTTTTTGGCTAACAATGAAACCCAACAATTTTCCTGATCGAACACTAAAGGTGCATTTATTTGGATTCAAGCGGAGATGACACTTCCTCAAATGCTGAAACAACTTCAACAAATCTTCTACATGCCCTTCTTCAGTCTGTAATTTAAAAATCATATCATCAACATATACTTCGATTTCCTTGTGCATTAGATCATGGAATAGGGTTGTCATAGCCCTCTGGTATGCTGCACCAGCGTTCTTCAACCCGAAGGGCATCACTCTGTAACAGAATGTTCCCCAGGGTGTGATGAACGTTGTTTTTTCCATGTCCTTTGGAGCCATTCTTATTTGATTATAATCGGAAAATCCATCCATGAACGAGAAAAATTTGAATTTTGTTGTGCTATCCACTAACATATCAATGTGTGGCAATGGGAAATTATCTTTTGGACTAGCTTTATCTAGATCTCTGTAATTTACGCACATGCGTACTTTTCCATCTTTTTTCGGTACTAGGACAATATTGGAGATCCATTGAGGATACACTGATGTCACAAGAAAACTGACATTAATCTGCTTTAGAACCTCCTCTTTGATCTTCACTTCCATATCTGGGTGAGTTCTTCTCAACTTCTATTTGATTGGTGGACACTCTGGCTTCAATGGCAAACAGTGCTCTACAATATCTATATCTAGACCAGGCATATCTTGATAAGACCAAGCAAAAATATCCACATACTCTTTCAACAACTTAATCAACTTGCTCTTCACATCAGGATGCAACAACGCTCCGATCTTGACCTCTTTCAGATCTTTTTCTGAACCCAAATTGATTACTTCCAATGGCTCTTTATATGGCTGAATGGCATTTTCCTCGTGCTCAAGAAATCGTGAGACCTCTTCTAGAATCTCATCATAGTCTTCTTCTTCGGCCCCATACACAGGACATTAAAAGTTGGGAGAGGGTGCAGGGTCATTGTGTTCAAAGGGTTTTTAAATTAATCTGCACATATGATTTATGATTGTATTTAGAAACTGACACATATAACAAGTGATCGTGAAAATTGTTTTTCAGTTATTATTTATTTTTGAAAGGTTTTTTTTTCTGATTACCATTTTCCAAGAAAAAGCAGAAAATAAAGACACAATGTTGGGAAGCAAAGACAACTTTTATTATTGATTTTAAAAGTCACAACAAACTGATAAGCCCTACAACATTAATACTTCCACCTTGGGCAGAGTGAAAGATTTTCAAAAAGATTAACAAATCAAATTACTTTGAAACATGTATGCAAGAGGGAACATCAATGGTAATCCAGTTCTGAACCCTAACTCTGTGCATCACGTAATTTAGCATTTCTTGCTCTGCTTCATCTTCCACAATGGCATTAATCCCGGAAATAGTTGGATGAAGATAACCCCTGCTATGGAAAATGTCTTGATACTTTCCTGCAGTAGACTTCAGCTTCATGCTCTTACCTTTATCATTCCTCAAAGAGAACCCCAAGTTGGCTCTGTTCTTGTTTACAGATGGATCCACAATTTGTCTCCATACTTCACTATGACCCTTACGCACAACCTGCTGCGCATCCTTAAGCGAAACCATGTAATCTCATTTACTCTTATGTTGTAAATAGATAAAGCATGGAATTGAGTTCCAACAATAGCTTCATCTACCTCCACAATGCTGAAAGAGGAAAAATGAGATATCAATAATGCTTGTTCCCCATTTATGATCACTACTTTCCCTTCACGTACATACTTTAGTTTCTGGTGTAAAGTTGAAGTGACAACCCTTGCCTCATGTATCCACAACCATCCCAACAAACAGCTATAAGCGGGTACAATGTCCATGACCTGGAAAGTAATCTGAAACAAATGTGGTCCTATATGAATAGACAAGTCCACTTCACCAATAACAGATTTCCTTGATCCATCAAATGCTTTCACAATGATGCCACTCGGGCGCATAGGCGTTCCTTGATATTTCAACTTCATAAGAGTTCTCCTCGGTATAACATTTAAAGCGGATCCATTATCAATCAACACATTGGATAGTGAATCATTCTTGTAGTTCATAGATGTGATACGGTGGGAGAACTGACTTGAGGGTTTTGCATTTTATCGCAAATGTTGCGGTTAGCAAGAGTCGCCACCGACTTTTTTTTATCCAAAAGGAAAGGTGAAAAAGCACAGGAAAGACCTTTGAGATGTTTTCTTGAGTTCGGGGGGTAGATTATGAAAAGGGAAGGTATTGGCACCCTTTTCATCCATGGTTTTCCATGGGCTCTTAGTTACTTGCTAGATCACTTGCTTTTGTTGTTTGAATTTGTGTTTGGTGTGGTTTTGAAAGTATTTTGTAAAAGAGGCCATTCGTTTAGGAAATCTTTGTAATGATTCTCATTCGTAAGAATGTATACAAAGATGTTTGTCTCTTTTTTGAAAATGTTTTCAATGTTTGTAAGATGTTTTTGAAATGTGTGTGTTTTGTTTTGGAAAATAGCAAGGATAGTTGTTTGAAGATAGAGCAAGTAACTAGAAGTAATCTACCTACTCAAATGTCTTTCTTGTACATTTTCTATTCCTTTGACATTGTTGTCTTACCATTAATTTGGTAAGCAACCCTATCTTTGGATGTAAACAGGACGGGCGTGGGTCATTGTATAACCATGATTAGCAATGTTGCAAAGTATCTTAGCATTTTGAGGGACCAAGACCATTTTTGTAAGGCAACCTTGAATAGCGTCATCGAGGGACTATGATCTTTATATTTGTTTGTTTTACCAAGATACTTCGCATGCGTAACATGGCTATTTTTGTATAAGGCAACCAAGTGGAGAAACCCTAAGGATGCTTGTGTGCAAGTGTATCATTTTCATGCTTTGATTTTATCTTGTATTTAGTGTTTTCTATTTTGCTTTGCTTTGATCTTATCATACAAACCCTAATTACTGATCATGGCATGTAAAGCGTTAAATTGTGTAATGTAAATATTAATAAGCTATTACAACAATTTTATGGGATGGGGGAATACAAATTTGAAATGGGATTTGCAAGAATGTAAACCTAAATAAATTGTTACAACCAAATTGAATTTGTACGAATATTAGAATAAATAATATACAATATTTAAATATGCAACATTATGTGCATGCAAGAAAAAGATTTTTATTTTATTTTTCATGTAAAAGAAATTTTAATCTAAACCTAAAAATATAAGGAAAAGAAATTAATTTTTAGAAGGGAGGCTTAACCCTAATTACTATTTTAAAAAAATAAAGTTCTTATGTACTATTTTTTTATGTATTTTTTATGTTAAAATAATAAATAATATTGTATAAATAATATAAAGTTTTTATATATGCAAAAATAAATCTGTATAAGTATGGGATGAAAAGGAAATAAATAAATTAAACTAAATATATTTATATTTCACAAGTTTATTAAGAAAATACATGATATATATTAAAAACAAAATATATTTTTATGTGAAAAATAAACTAAAACAAAATAAAATTGCAACATTATTAATTTTATATTTTTAGGAGTTTTTATGCATTAAAGAAAACATTTAATAAACTAAAATAAAAAATAAAATGAATAAAATAAAAAAATAAAAAAAGTTGGCAAAGGGGGTGCTGTAGGAAAACTGGCAGCAATGTGTTAGTAAAAATGCTAGGCCCAAAGAACTAAGCCCAAACCTGCAAAAAATAGAAAAATGGAAAGAAGTTAAAATGTGAAAAAACAAAAGTAATGCCCAGGTTCGAACCCAGGACATGGGTCTCACTAGCGTGCTACTTTGCCACTTGGGTGGCTATACATTCGTTGATTTAAGTGAAACGAAAATAATATAACATGAACAAAGTCCTTGCCCTGTACTTCATCTTCTTCCTCAAGCTTGGCCAGATGTCCTGTAACTCTCTCATTCTTCCATGAAAATGAAAACTCATAACATGAAAGTTGTAGTATTTGATCTCACGATTCTAACCATATAAGTTATGTAAGCTAACAATCAAAGATCAGAAAGAATTTTAAAAGCCCTAAATTTAAACCTAATTTTTTCAGAAACTTCAAGTTCTAAATTCTCTCAACTCAAGTCAAATAAATTCAAGATAAAGGTATGTACAGTTTCGTTGTAATGAGGACTACATTATTTATTCACAAATCATGGCCAATGGTTGCCTGTAAAAGGAGATAGAAGTTGAGATTTTACCTCCTTCAGTTGAAATCATGGATGGAGTTGGAGTAAGTTTGATGAAGGCCTGATGCTTGCTTGAGCTTCCTTGAACCTCCCTGAGTGTATTCCCACCGTTTCCTTGCTCTGAAAGTGTTTGAAACTCCTTGGCCAAGTCAACCTGCAAGATTTGAAAACAAAAATGGCAGATGATGGAGAAGGGGTTACAGTACGGGGATGAAGGTCTGGATTAGTTAGATATCAAGTAGGTAAGGTGTTTTGATGATCAAGACTTGAAACACACGAGCCAAATGAGAGATTGGTATGCTTATGCAAAAACTACAAGTCTTGACAGTTTTCTGGTGTTTTTGAATTTGGGAGTGTTTTTGGATTCAAGTTATCGTGTGTTGTGTTGTATTATGTTTGTATATTAGTATGGAATCAGTTTCATGTCAACCCCCCAACAGATGTGCCAGTTCTCACCTTTTTGCAACCTTTCTTGCTTTTGAAGTAAAGGGAAGGGACAAGGCTTACCATGCTTGTACTGGCTTTCTTAGGGTTGGTATATACTTGTACAATTTGCTTTAGGCCTGCAAGACTTATATGTGCAATGGAGACAGGTTCAGTGCTCAAGAATTGGAAAGTGGCAAAAGTTGAGCTTTTTCAAAATGGCAATGGTCACTTTATGCCATTTATGGAATTACAACTTGGGTAATGGCTCTAGGGCTTGGATCAAAGCTTTGTCAACTGAGTAAGCATTAAATTAAGGAGTAAGAAACCAGTTTGGGACCTGTAAAGCATGGATTAGGCAGCATAGGTACTAATTGGAACTTTGTTCTTCATGAAATGGCTTGGATAAAAAGTGAGAAATTGCCAACTTCATCTCTTCGATTCTCCCTATTCAAAAATGATCTTGAGAAGTTCTTGGACATTTTGGAAAGCTTGAAATGTGCTCTATAACTCATCTTTGAAATGAATTTCAATATACCTCTTGGAACTAGGTGAAAAATTTCCATGAAGTTGGGTAAAAAACCTGCCTAAATTAGGGCAAAATTTCACTAAGTTATTTAGTTCATGAGCATGTATTCATAAATTTATATCTTGAGATCCAAGAATCTTTATGGAAAAGTGTGTGAATAAAAGTTGTATATTTCATGGAGGTCTACAACTTTCATGTTGGGAACTTTCTTTGAATCATTATGCATCATGGTGAAAAAATGGCCTAAAGTTGAGAAAAAATAAGAAATTTTCTATACTTAGAAAATTTTCAAATTTAAACCCTAATCTTCAAACTTGGATTTCTTGATGAACAAGTTTCACATATTGACATGTTTTGATGAATTGTGATCCTTGGCACTTGATTTTGACCAAAAAGTCAAAGTTTGACTTTTCAGTGTACAATTGACTTTTGATCAGTTGACTACAAATTTCATCTGTCAATCCAATGAAATTGAAATGTTTTGAGCCATGTAATTAGGTCAATATGATGCAATTGAATCCTTGAAATCATGCTTTAACTCAATTGGTCATTTTCTAGGTTAAAAATCAGAAATTGCCCTTCCTTAGTCAAAACCCTAATTTTTGACCATTTTGCCCTTTTGGTGATTTGATCAAATTTCTTGAGGAATTGTGATCCAAACTTGACCAAATGATACATATAAGCTTAAAATGTTGATGTGGATCAAGAATTATGAAATTTGAATGTGAATTGACCATGGTTGACTTTTTCCCTAATACAACTAATTTTTAGGTCAACTGTCCCATTGACTGATCAAAAATGTGGTTCAAAGCTTGAAACTTGTCCTGAGTGATCTTAGGGATCCATAATGATGTTTGAAAGTCACATGAAGCATTGATAGTCCAAAAATCCTTGTGCAATCTCAAACCCTAATTTTGGGTCATCAGTGCATGATGAGATGTCTTGAGCTGACCAAACCCTAATCCACTCTTGAGTCAAAGAAATCTTGTGAGAAAAGTTTTGAAAAATGAGAGGGCAAATTTTGGGGTACAACAGCTGCCCCTGTTCAATATTGTTAAACCTGAAGAGTTAGATTGGCGAGCTTTTCCATTCGTGACTCGAAGGTGAAAGATGATTGGACATTAGAGTGCCCATAAATTTGCACTCGACAATGTGTAGTTGAGGGAATGGGCTTAAAGATGCCATTTGGAGAATGTCGTACCCCAAATTTGCCCTATCTCTTAATTTTTTTCTGGCTTTGGACTTTGCATTCCATTTGCATCATTTTATTATTCAGTCATTTGCATATCCCACATCTCATGGAATCGGGCGCTTTGGTTTAAAGTTTTAGGGTTGCGCCCTCTTTATGTCTAATCTTGTTTTGAGGTTTTCTTATCAGGTAGAAAGGAAACGCATCTGGTTATCAATTAGTGGATCGTGGAACGAATTTTGTCATCACGTTGCAAGGCTGGTTCTCGCTCAAATTTATCGGAGCCTGGATTAGGGTTTATTTCCCTTTAGATGTTGGTCAAGATGCTAGGGTTTCAAGTTTTTGGTTTCTGTGAAGATGTTTCTTTCGCCCGCCTCGAGGATGGCTCGAAGCTCAGTGCATTAGGTCAAGAATGTCATCCCCTCACATTTCAAGTTTCTTCTTTAAGTCTCCAGGCCATTCAGTCGAGAATTTGAAGTTTGAATTGGCAAATGTGGAGTTCGAGAACTTCAGGAAATGAGGTTAAAGGTTCATGATAATCAAGACATGTTTTTGTTGCTTAAGTTACAAGTTATTGTGGGCTGAATGTCAAAGTTAAGGTTCTGGTCAAGAAGTGCGAGTGTGGTTCAGGCATAATATGAAGATCAAGGTTTAAGCGACCAGTGTTTTGGGTTCGAATTAACCAGAGGGAATTAAATTCTCAAGCATTTATTTTGTTGGAGAGTTTGATTGCGTTTTGAAAGATAAGGTGCATTGATTGCTTGAAGAACAAGTTACAACCATTATTCATGATTTCTTGAGATTTAAGTTACAAAGTTAAGATGCGCATTCGAATTAGTCAAGAGAGAATTTCATAATTCAAACAAGATTCAAGAGTCATTTGATTTCCACTACAAGGTTCATCATTGATAAATTCGGTCAAATTCGTACTCATTACATTTTTTTAGACAAGTTACAAGACATGTTACAATGTTAAATACAAATTACATTTGTTTGTTTACAAAAAAAGAGAGAAATAATGTGCATTTCTTCAAGTCTTCATCTTCAAGTCATTTGTCCTCACTCCTCGCCATGGTATTTTTATCGTTCAATATCGCTTGCCATCCAGCTCTCGTGTTCATGAAACAAGACAAAGAAAAAGAATAAAAGTTAGCAAACAATCAACACATGAAAAAAAAAATTCCAAACAAGATTTAATTGATAAAAGGATTTTTGTATCTCATCATTAGGATTTGCACTTGGAATCATAAATTGGAAAAGGCTTTTGTTTTCACTCATAAGCCATCTCCTCCTATTTTGCAAATCACAAAAAATTTGGTTCACAAAAAGGGAAAAGAAATTTAGAACAAATTCATTGCAAAAAACAGCATCAAGATAGCAAGCGTCCAAGCCAAACAACACTGTAACAAGGCAGCACAACATCACAACAAGCAACAACACTGTAACAAGGCAGCACAACATCACAACAAGCAACAACGTTGTAACAAGGCAGCACGGCAACCAACAAGCCAAAACAACAAAAATCAACTCAACTCAACAACAAATCAGCAAATATTAAACAAAACAATAGTGCAAGCTCATGTAGCCCATATCATCATGTTCCAAAATGTGCAAATCCTTCAGAGTTAATTTTCAAGAAGCAATAGCTTGTTATCATAGAAAGATGAAAGAGGAAAAGAAAGATATCACCTGCATATAAAACTGTCCCACAGAAATAGCCAAAAACCTGCATCATAGTCCCTAAACTTGCATAAAAACCAGTCTACAAACAACCTTGTTACTATCTTTGCTGTCCAAAACTTTCCCAAAATGAAATCACAAACTTGCTATTTTCTTGCTGCAAATCTACCCAAACAGTCCAAAAAACTGCTGTAACATTGCACAAAAATAGGCAAGCTGAAAGCAGTAGAAAAAAGTAACGAAGCAGAGCAGCAAATATGTTCAAATGTCACCAATTCCCCCCCCCCCCCCCCCACATTTTCACCTTTGTACCATTATAAGAAGAAGCCATAATCTCAAACGGTAGGGGGGATCTTTTCATTGAGACAAAGGAACCATAAAAAAAACATTGAGGAGAAAAGAAAAAGAAGAGAGTGATGCTGCCAAATTAATCTTTTCCCAAGTACCAACTTCAAACCTGTATACGTATGACCTGTAATCTCAAACAAAACCGATACTTTCTGCAATCTTCAACACACACAGCTACACAAAACCAATCAAAACATCACCTACAATAACACAGTAAAAACTCAGGCACATGGATCAAACGTGTTCATCCACAACATACAACAAGCGAGTGAAATCAATTTTCAGAAAGTAAAGAGAGTGTCAAAATTGTACCTAAGAATTTGAAGGCCCGTGGGAGGAGCCCCGACTCGGTAAATCCTCTTTCCCTTTATTCAAATCTTTCTTTGTGTTGCTATTTGTTCTTTATAGTTGTTGTTGTTGAATTCCACAACTGTGATAAAATATTCGTTGTTGTTGTTGTTTTCGTAAGCAAAATTTACGTTTGGAAGCATGAACCGCAAACCCCATCATACTTCCTCTCTTCCGCGATCGCCATCACTTCATCCGTCGTAACTCCTTTGTTCATCACCCCACAAACTGAACACACATCTGGTTTCCGCAACCATCCGGTCACTGACTAAACAACCGCAACCCATCAACAATCTTGCAATAGTTTTAACAAACTACATCACAGTGTGTCTCTGATTAGTAACTCAACAGAAACGCAGAATCAAAGCATAAGAAAAATGGATTGAACACTTACTTTTGGATTTCTCCATACTGTCGCCAATTTGTTTTGTCGCAACAATCACAGAGACGAGTCTGTGTCTCGTAAGTAAGTCACAGATTTAGTTATTAGATTTAAAGTGCAAGACGAAGAAGAAGTTTGTGTTGGTGGAGAGGTCTAAATCAGAGTTATTGAAGAAGAGGAACGACTGAAGTAGGGCTTTAGAAGATGATGATGTTGATACGGATGAGAGAGGGAGAGGTTAAGATTGGGGTACAAGGATTTTGTTGTTGTTGTTGTTTATTGAGAAGAGGAGAGCAAAGATGAAGCCGTCAGAGAGAGGGAAGGACGAATTGAAGAGAGATATATTTTATGTTTTGTTTCAGATAGCGTGTCTGAAGGTTTCCCTGGGATTTGTTACAAATTCAATGCGTCTCTTCCACTTTCCTATGTTTTTTTCGGCGCCTCCCTCCTTCAATTTAGGGTTTTCTAACCCCTTTGTGATTGATAAGCCAGGTGGATCCGGGTCCAGCCTGACCCGGTCCAGCCCATTCTTTTTTAGTTTTTTATAAACCTTTTTTTTATATAAACCTGGGTTAGTGTCCTTTTGAGTTGCTTAGGCCCAAACTCCAACAATTATTAGTTACACCCTTTCATTGTGTTTATTTTAAATAATAATTAATTTAGTTAATTTAGTTATTCTATAGATTTAATTAAATAACTATGTTTTAGTTAACTAGATAATCTTAATTATTTAGATTAGTTTTAGACTTAATTTAATAACTTTGGAATTTTGATTTAGTTAGATGTAAATTAGTAATGTTAGAACCTTTAATTAGTAGGTATATTTTGATATTTTTAGAAATTTTAATTTGTTTTGACCTATTTTTATAACTTTAGAACTTTTAATTAGTTTAGATACATTTTGATAACTTTTGAATTTTAATTTAGTCCTAAAATTTTTTTTAATTTAGAATTAATTTAGTTTAGATTTAAGTTACTAATTTTATTATTAATATAGCTTAGGTTAAATTAATAATTTTATAGTGAATTTAGTTTATATTAGAATTAGTTTAGATGTAATTTGGTAACTTTTGAATTAATTTAGTTTAGATTTAATTTAGTAATTTTAGAACTATTTTTACAACCTTAAAATTTGTAGTTAGTTTAGAATTATTTTAGTAAATAATCTTAATTTTTTTAATTTAATTCAAATAAATTCTGTAGATAATTAATTACATTCTCTTTTATTTATATTTAAATATCTCTGTAATTTTAAAACTCACATCTTTTAAGTCAAAACTTCGACACTAGGTCGTCGTATCTCCGAAATCTCATTCACACTCATTTTGACCAAACAAACCCTTTTGACCAAACAAACCAAAAATCAAAAACACTTAATCATTACTTGAATTTATTTTAAAACTCGTAAAACACTCAACCAATCAAAACTTCCCCCCCAGGGCATGTTATCTCCGTTCTACCGCGATACCGGCCGTGCCTATTGCTAGAATGCGTGCGTTAACATCGCCTACTAAAAAAAACAAACAAACCAACCATTTTCTAGAGGAACTATGGTGTTCTGATTCCTTCATTGGATATGTAGGCAAAGGGTCACGAAACCCTCATGAATGCAATAATAAAAAACCTTTCATTTCCCCTGAAGCAAGCATAGTTATAGATAAACACACCCTTTAAGACAAACAAACAAAATGGATCCCGTTGGTTACAGCGGATGTGAGGGGTGCTAATACCTTCCCCTCGCATAACCGACTCCCTTACCCTTTCTCTTGGTCGCAAGACCATCTTATCCATTCCCTTGTGGTTTTATCGATATTTCCCCTTCCTCCGGGATAAATAAAGTTCGATGGCGGCTCTGTGTTTTCTGCCGGTAGCTTCAGAGAAGTGATAGAATCTTGTTGGAGATTGGCTTGTAGATGCCATCCAAGAACGTTTGTTGAATTGTAAATTGTAAGCTGAAAGAATGAGTATCAGAATGGCATCTGTATCTGGAGCGTACCCATACTGTAACTGGATTTGAATTTTGAACAAGTATTTGAGTGGCATCCGCGTCTGGAGCGTATCCGTACTGTATCTGAATGGGTATCAGAATGGATTCCATGTCTGGAGCGTATCTGTACTGTATCTGAACTTCAATATCTGAATGAGTATCAGAATGACATCCGTGTCTGGAGCATATCCGTACTGTATCTGAAGGTTGAATCTGAATGAGTAACAGAATGGCATCTGTGTCTGGAGCGTATCCGTACTGTATCTGAACTTGAGATCTGAATGAGTATTAGAATGTCATCTGTGTCTGGAGCGTATCCGTACTGTATCATGATTGTATATTGTTAATGGTAGCTGTTAATCTTATCCTGAAAAGGGTAGAATGTTAGCTGAAAACACAATGTTATGTTGTGTGATGCAATGTATTTATTTTATCAATGTTTATGATATATGGATGTAATGTATGCGCATGTAAGTTGAGTTGCTGTATTGCTGTATGGTTAAGGAAAATAAATCCTTGAATGCTGTTGAGGATATATGGATTCTTCATGTCTTGAAGTTTGAAGTACTGACAAAATTCTGTTGTGAGAGTAATGCCATATACTTCTTGAGGAATTCTGAGAAATTTGACGACCTCTACTGGGGATTAATAATTTGAAGTTTTAGTTTCGCTGAGGATCTAAATGACATACTGTGGGGATTGCTTATGGAGTAGCCTAGAGACGTTTTCCAGCTCTTTCAACCTATCAGTAATTATCTTTCTCATTTTATTTATTTGTAAACAGTAATTATGTTCAAATGCATATGTTCATTAATGAATCATTGGACGTTTTTGCAAATAAAACACAAGTGTAAAGAAAAAGACAAATAGTTTTCTGTACTTTCAAAGAGATATCTTTGTATTGACTTTGAATAAGTATTTTGTACAAAGGAGACAATCATTCTAGTAAGATAATGATGCCATAAAAAAGCAAGAAAAACTTTATACTAAGAAAGATAACTATGTGTAATAATCCCATGGGATTTCCATTCTGCTATAGCCTTCGTATCTCTGAATATCTTGTCTATTTGTTGCTTCGTCTGAAGATGATTGAATTGATCAGAAACTCCGAATTTGTCAATGGAAGTCAAGAGTTTGTCCTCAAAGTGATTCGACGGGACATAGTCATACGCTTTAATTCCCTAACTTTTGCCTGGACCGCCCTTTCGGGTTTTCAGTCCACCGGGAAACCCTTTTTTTCCCAAGTCGCCCTTTCGGGTTTTTAACTTGCCGGGTGTACATATCTTTTATATTTTATCCCTAATTTTTGCCCGAACCTTTTTGGTTCGCCGGGATGCCCTTGTTTTGCCTAGGTGTGTCAACCTAGCGGGTCTCTTATGCATAATATCTTTTGACTATGTCCGCGTTCGCAGGGTGTGGCAGGTCGTCACCATCTGTGGTGGTTAAGATCATTGCCCCACTGGAGAATATGTTCTTGATTACAAATGGTCCTTCATAGGTAGGAGTCCATTTTCCCCTGGGATCACTTTATGGTAAGATAATGCGTTTGATCACTAGATCTCCAACTTGATATGCCTAGCGTCTGACTTTCTTGTTGAAAGCCTTGATCATCCGTTTTTGATACATCTGACCATGGCAAACAACAATAAGTCTCTTTTCGTGAATTAAGTTTAGTTGATCAAGTCGAGACTGGATCCAATCGTCCTCATTCAAACCTGCATCCTTCATAATTCTCAAAGAGGGGATCTGAACCTCAATAGGCAAGACAACCTCCATGCCATAAACCAAAGAATAAGGTGTTTCCCCAGTTGATGTGTGAGCCGTGGTACGATACCCGTGGAGAGCAAATGGTAGCATCTCATGCCAGTCCTTGTAGGTGACTATCATTTTCCGTATGATCTTTTTAATGTTTTTATTTGCAGCTTCAACGGCACCATTCATCTTTGGCCGATAGAGGGATGAATTGTGATGCTGAATCTTGAACTGCTCGCACAAGGCGATGATCATGGTATTGTTAAGGTTGGTACCATTATCAGTGATGATCCTTTCTAGGATACCATATCGGCAAATGAGATTCTGCTTGATGAAGCAAGCAACAACATTCTTAGTAACGGATGCGAAGGAAGCTGCTTCGACACATTTTGTAAAATAGTCAATGGCCACTAGAATGAAGCGGTGTCCATTGGAGGTTGTAGGCTTAATCTCTCCAATCATGTCGATTCCCCACATAGCAAAGGGCCAAGGAGCCGTCAATACATTCAGAGGAACCAGTGGTACGTGCACCTTGTCAGCATAAATTTGACACTTATGACAGGTTCGAGAGTGTTGATAGCAGTCTGCTTCCATGGTAGACCAATAATAGCCTGCCCGTAGGATTTTCTTCGCCAACGTATGCCCACTGGAGTGAGTGCCAAAAGTACCTTCATGTAATTCAGCCATGATCTTTTCAACCTCAATCTTATCCACACACCAGAGCAGAATGGAGTCATGATTGCGTTTGTATAGGATACCATTACTCAAGAAGAACTTAGCAGAGAATCTCCTTAAGAACTTTTATCATTGATCGAAGCTCCTTTTGGATATTCCTGAGCCTTGAGATACCTCTTGACTTCATGAAACCAAGGCTGGTCCACTACTTATTCAGTATTAATCTCGTGACAGTGTGCTGGTTCGTCCATTCGTTCGATAGTGATCTGGGGAGCCTCGTTATCCCAATTAAGTTTAAACATAAATGATATTATGGCTAGAGCATCTGCTAGCTGGTTTTCTTCTCGTGGGAAATGCTCGAAGGTAATCTGCTCAAAATGTGGTAGTAATGTCAAAACATGTTCTTTGTAAGGGATAAGGTTTGGGTGCTTAGTGTCCCATTCTCCTTTGATCTGACTGACAATCAAAGCTGAATCTCCAAACACATCTAAAGATTTGATTCCCAAGTCTATGGCAGCCTTGAGACCAAAGATGCATGCTTCGTATTCCTCCATGTTATTCGTTCAGTTGAAGTAAAGTCTGACAGTAAAGGGAGTGTGACACCCTTTCGGAGATATGAGTACAGCGCCAATACCATTACCAAGTGCATTAGATGCCCCATCAAAGAACAGGGTCCATCGGGATCCTTGTTCAGGTCCATCATATGGTCTGATTTCTTCACAGTTGTCTAATGTCATGATGTCTTCATCCGGGAATTCAAATTTCATGGACTGATAATATTTTACAGCTTGATGAGCAAGATGATCATCTAGCACACTGCCCTTTATAGCTTTCTGGGTAGTGTACTGTATGTCATATTCTGTTAGAATCATCTGCCATCTAGCTATCCTCCCAGACAGAGCAGGCTTTTCGAAGATGTATTTTATCAGATCCATCTTAGATATCAACAAAGTAGTATGAGTCAACATATACTGTCTTAGCCGGCGAGTAGCCCATGCCAGAGTGCATCAAGTTTTCTCGAGCAGTGAATATCTGGTTTCACAGTCGGTAAACTTTTGCTCAGGTAGTAAATAGCGTGCTCTTTTCGGCCAGACTCGTCATGCTGCCCCAATACACACCCCATTGAGTTCTCTAAAACGGTCAGATACATGATCAGTGGTCTTCCCTCGACTGGTGGCATCGAAACAGGAGGCTCTTGTAAGTACTCTTTGATCTTGTCAAAAGCAATCTGACATTCATCATTCCATCTGACTACTTGATCTTTCTTCAATAGTTTGAAGATTGGTTCACAAGTAGTTGTTAGGTGAGAAATGAATCTGACAATATAGTTCAGGCGTCCCAAGAATCCTATGACTTCCTTCTCAGTACGAGGAGCATGCATTTCTTGTATCGCTTTAACCTTGGCAAGATCAACCTCGATACCTTTGTTGCTGACAACAAAACCTAAGAGTTTACCGGACCGGACTCCGAATATGCACTTGTTTGGATTCAACCTTAGTTTGTACTCCTTCAACCTCTCAAACAACTTTTGCAAATGATCAAGGTGCTCCTTTTCAGTTTATGATCAGGCTATCATGTCATCTACATAGACCTCTATCTCATGATGTATCATATCATGAAATAAAGCTACCATGGCGCGTTGATAGGTTACCCCAGGATTCTTCAGTTCGAATGGCATCACTTTGTAGCAGAATGTTCCCCACTGTATGACAAATGTAGTTTTCTCCATGTCCTCGGGTGCCATTTTGATTTGGTTATAACCTGAGAATCCGTCCATGAAGGAAAATACTTTGTGCTGGGCCGTATTGTCAACCAGGATATCGATGTGGGGAAGTGGAAAATCATCTTTAGGGCTGGCCTTGTTTAAATCTCTATAATCCACTCACATTCGTACTTTGCCGTCCTTTTTAGGCACGGGAACAATGTTGGCAACCCATTGAGGATAGGAAGTGACAGCCAAGAATCCAGCATTGAATTGTTTCATGACTTCCGCTTTGATCTTCTCTAACATGTCCGGTCTCATGCGGCAGACTTTTTGTTTCACTGGTGGACAGTCTTCTCTTATGGGTAGACGATGTACCACGATGTCTGTATCAAGTCATGGCATGTCTTCGTATGACCAGGCAAAGATCTCAACATAATCATGCAATAGCTGAATTAGACGCTCCTTGACACTCGGCTCTAGATTGGAACCCACTTTGATATCCTTTTTATCTTCCTCGGTACCCAAGTTGATTGTATCCAACGGTTCCTCATGAGGCTGAATAACTCTTTCCTCTTGTTGTAGTAGTCTGGCCAATTCCCCTGGTACTTCACAATCATCCTCACCTTCGTCTTCGGCTTGGTAGATTAGATCTTCAGAGTCACTAAAGGCCATAGCAGTATCGTTACCCATGGGATTCGGAATGGAGGGGTACCTGCATTTGTGAGCGTGGGTGTGTGTAAGGGTATATCCATCTTTAAACAATAAAATGTAAAAGAAAGACAATGAGCACAAAAGGTTTGTATGTGAAAAAACGTCCATGATTCATTGAATGTCATATGAAGATGAAATAAAAACCCTTACAAATGGACCATTGTGCCTCGGGTAAGACACAAGGTTTTTAATATGCGAATTGTTTGTGAATATTACAAGTCTAACAGAAATGTAAAAGATAAATTATTGAGAGATGAAAGTTATTGGGGCAAAGTCTCTGGATTCCCAATTGTGAAGTCCTTCGTTGATAGTAGGAAATATCCAATCCTCCAAGCTGCCATCTTCTTCACCATCTTCCACTGTGTTGACCTCTTGGTTGCTAATCTTCAGAGGTGGCCCTCCAGCACGGGCACGACGCACAGCCTTCTGAGCATTTGAAGTAAACCCTAAGCCAAACTTGTCAGATTTAAACAGAATGTCTGGAAGCCGTCCCCAGATGGTGCATCTACCCTCCTCTACTACTGCCTTGGCGTCCTTTAGATATTACATCCAAAGTAGAGGTCTTGTGATCTTGGGGATTTGGGATACCGTCTTGGTTACTGCTACCTCTTGAGAGACTTCTTCGAAATGTTGAAAAGGAGTTTCAATGAATTCGCCATCCAACTCCACATACCGGAAATGATTTAGATAACTAATCATGTACTCTTCCTCTCCATGGACAACGATAATCTTTCCATGGACCGGGTATTTCAGCATCTGGTGTAGTGTAGAGGTGACAACACCAGCATTATGGATCCAGGGCCTTCCTAACAGACAAGAGTAAGAGGGGCGGATGTCTATTACATAGAAGGTTGAGTTGAAAGTCTGAGTTCCCACCTTTATGGGGATGTCCACCTCCCCGTGGACCATCCTCTTTGAGCCATCAAATGCTCTCACGACTATGTTACTGGGTTTCAATGTTAGTCCTTTGCAATCTAATCCGTCGAGAGCTTTCTTCGGTAAAACATTCAAAGATGAGCCAGTGTCCACCAAGACATGGGCCATAGTTGTTCCTCTCCACTCCATAAAGACATGTAATGCCTCACTGTGCTTTCTCCCTTTTGGTGTCAAATCAACATCAGAGAAGCCTAGGCCGTTATCAACTGTCAAACTGGCCACACAATCTTGGAATTGGTCAGCAGATGTCTCTTGTGGCACATGGGCTGTCTTCAGAAACTTCACCAGAGCTTTCGCATGTGCCTCAGAACACAACAATAATGCTAGCATGGAGATCTTGGAGGGAGTTTGCCCCAACTGTTCAACCACGTCATAGTCACTCTTCTTTATTATCCTCAGGATCTCCTCCATTTCCTTCTTAGAGGTTTCAGGGATAGTCAACGGTTGAGCCTTCGTCTAGACAGGCTCTTCTTGAATACCTTTTCCTCGAATTTCAGCAGAAGAAGTGTTGGTAGGGATAACAACAGGGGTTGTGTCGTCTTTGCCAGTAGGAGCACTTGCAGGTATGATTATTGGTATGGAGGTAACCTTTGGAACAACCACGGGCCCAAAAACTGCCTTTGGAGGGGCAATTTCTGGAGAGAAGATTTTACCACTATGGGTAATCTTGCTGGTTCCAACAATATTGCTAATGTCGGAGTCTTATTCTTCGGAGCTCATTTCTTCGGTGGCCAACCCATCTTGTTTGATATCATGGTAGTAGTCTCCGCTGTAATTCCACGGTACTGTCTTGTCTGATTCATACGGGACCGGACCGTGCATTTTGATTATAAGAGGCATAGATTTTGGAACCAATGTAATCCTAACGGGTATTTTGGGGACCCTGGAAGGATTGGCGGAGATGGTTATGATTGAAACGTCTTCAACAGGAACAGGTGAAATAGTAGCATTTTCAAATAGAATCTCTTGGTTGTCTATCAAGCGTTGAATGCATGTCTTCAACAGAGGGCAAACAGTTGGTGAGGATAAGCAAAGATGGCAGTCTTCATTACAACCTGGGAATATACCAGCTTTCAACAAGTTTATCTTAATGATTGGGAGCGGAGTCAAGAGTTCATCCATTGTGGTAACAAATAAATCTTCTTCGATAGCATTGGTGTTGTGACCATGCCTAGGCATAGGAGCGGAAATGACATTTGGTTTCTCGGGCGCATCAAACTCAATTTCTTTTCCATCTATAAGGTCTTGAATTTTGTTTTTCAAGGCCCAACAGTTGTTAGTGTCGTGACCCGGACTTTCGGAATGATATGCGCATCTGGAATTTGGGTGATAATAAGGGGACGCTGTGTTGGGATTCTTTAGAGCTTCTTTTAAAGTTGCTAGATTAGATTTCAGAAGATGTGGTAAAACTTGGGCTAGAGTCATATTAATTCTGGTGAATTTCCAGACTGGCCTTTCCACCCTCGGTTGATTACTCCTTAGTTGATCATACGTAGGCTTTGGGATCATAACGGCCCCTACCATTGGTCAGAGTTCAGCTCTCCCTTGGTTCCTTTATGGATAAACAACATATACCTCCTTCTTCCCAGTGAAGGGTTTTTTCACAGTTGTAGAGGCAGACGAATCCTTCTGAATCTTTCCACTTTTTATGCCAGCTTCCACCCTCTCTCCGGTTAGTATTAACTTAGTAAATCCAGCATATGAGCTCACAATCAAATGGTTGAAGAAAGGGCCCGATAGAGTGCCTAAGAACATATCCACCAACTCCCTTTCAGACAGGGGGGGTTGCACTCTCCCATCTAGATCTCTCCATTTTTGCGTGTAATCTTTGAAACCCTCATTTGAAGCCATAGCCATACTCTGAAGTTGAGTACGAGTAGGCGCCAAATCTATATTATACTGGTATTGTTTATAGAAAGCTGCGGCAAGATCTTATCAGTTGTGGACGTCGACCCTTTCTAATTGGTAAAACCAATTGAGTTGTGTTCCAGATAAACTATCTTGGAAAAGATGGACCCACAAGTCTTTATCGATAAAGTGCGGCTGAATCTTTCTCACGTATGATCGAAGGTGCATTTTAGGACATGACACCCCATCATATTTTGCAAACAACGACACTTTGAACTTTGGCGGGATCACAATTCCCGACAGTAGCCCCAATTCTTCAAAGTCTAGACCTGGTACCCTTTATATTTCCATAGAGCTCAAACACTCTTTAAGATGTCTGTACTTATCATCAGCCGGAGGGTACTGTTCCTCAGAGTAGTCTTCCTCTTCTTCCTCTTCTTCAGATTCTGACGGAACTACTATTTCTTTTCCTTTCCCTTCCCCTTCATCAGATGTTGCTGCAAAATTCAAAGTTATCCTAGTTTTCCCTTGAAACCTTCTCCCCATGATTACAACACCAGTTGGTTTCTTCTCTTTCTTCTTTTTTTCTTTGGCCAACAAAGTCTTTAACTCCTTTTGTCCTTTGGCCAGGGTTGTGAGTAACTGTTGAAACTGCATGTTTTGAGCTTGAAGATCTTTGACTGTCTGTTCGAGATCCATCTTACTGAAATAAACAGTAGAGAGATGAGGAAACTTGTTGCAAAAGACCTATTTATGTTATGATGAATGATATGTGCATATGTAATGTTTTCAAGGATTTTAAAAGATTCAAGTTAGTTTTAAACAAAAAGAAACACACGTTATATTAATAAGATAGGGTTTGAGTACATCAATGCCCCTTGGGCAAAATAATACAACACTCTAAGATAAAAAAGTAGTGCGCATCCTCTTTGGTGCTATGTAGGCATTTAGAGTCTGCTCCTCATGCAGTAGCCTAGTGAGTTCCAAAACCTTCTTCTCACTTGCGTAGAATTGGGATTCGAAAGTATCTCGCTCTCCTTTGAGTTGTATCCAATCCATTTGTAGGTCTTCAAGAGATGTGGGCATGTCAGGATGTAGGATAGTGTATGGAACTTCTCCTTCCTTAACAAGCTCAATAATCATCGGGAGAATGGAAGGATAATGCATCATAAGACTTTGAGCGCGGGTTCGTACCCACTTGAGGTAAGGCTCAAGAGGGATGGAATTCTTGTGTCCCAAAGACTTGCTATCCACCTTGTTTAGCATCCTCCATGGTCGGATGAGTCTATGGCGAAGACCTTGATCGTTGTTGTTGTAGTCGAATACCAAGCCTTGAATCAGCATATCATGTGGGCCATCCCTTCGGGCATAACCAAACTGTCTTAGAGCCAAGCATGGGTTGTAGGTGATGCCTCCCCTAATGCCAAGTAGAGGGACATTAGGGAATTCCCCACAACGGTCAACAATGATAACATTCTCTTTGGATCGAGGGCACCAATGAATATCTGAATGTTTGAGCGTCATTAACCTTTGTGACCACCTTAATCCTTGCTCATTCTTTAAGACTAATTGGGGAAGATGAGAAATAAACCATCTTTCCAAGAGGGTAGTGCAACACATAAGGACACCTCTTTTCCTCATTGTACGAGTGTGAAAAGAGTGCAGGATATCCCCTAGTAATGTAGGCACCGAATTGCGTGACATGAAGATTTTGACGGCACTCACATCTATGAGTTGGTCAGGATTGGGGAACAAGACCATCCCATAGATAAGAAGAGCCACAATTTCCTCAAATGCTTGCAAGTCTAAGGAATTCCAACAGCTTTGAGCCTTCTCAAATAGAAACTTTGCTAAGAAGCCTTTGACACCACTTCTAGTTTCCCAATGAGTTGTGACATCAGATGAGTGCAAGTGCAGAGCTTGAGCAATCTCTTCTGGCTTTGGATCTCTTTCCGTACCATTGAAAGGTAGTTGATTGAGAATGGGAATCCTCAAGAGTTGATAGAATTCTTCCAAAGTGGGCACAAGTTGATAGTCGGGAAATGTGAAGCAATGATGCAAAGGATCAAAGAACTGGAAGAGCACTTTCATCATATCCTCCTCTGTGTTGGAGGTGACCAAGTTGAGTAGACGACCATGCCTCTCGGTGAATGGAGAATTCTCAGGAATCCTTGAAGCTAGATCCTTGAGTTGTGGAGGAATTGTTACAAGATTGATTTGGATAGTTTTCCTGCGGAGTGAATCCATATCCTACAAAACAAGAACAAAGATGAATCTCCAAAATCCTTGAAATGGTTAGTGGATGCATATGATGTTCATGATGTCCATGATGTTATGCTCAAGTATGCATATACAAGAAAATCAAACAAGTTCTTAGTTTAGGCTTGCATGGGGTTTTATAGGTAAGTACCCTCTTGAAGTTTTAGTTGGCTCAACCTGTCCTAATAATAGTAACCGGGTTCTAAGGAGCTCAATATCATTGGACTGTTTCCTTGGTCATTGTTTCAGCTCAAGCCTCTTTAATGACGACCGAAATATCCCAAGAAACCAACCCTCAATGAGTGTAGTATCTATTATCTACCAACTTCGGACTGCACCAAAGCCGATCATCTCACTACATCCTAAAGGCAAAGTTGGTCAAGTAAAGGGTTCTAGAAGTTCATTAGTGCTTCATGACATTACTCAACGGCCCCGTATTCTCTTTGATTGACTCAAAGGCTACCGGTACCCACAAATATGTCACACTAACATAACTATTGCTTAGACCATGTCGGTATACCCCGCACAGTTTCCACAACGTATTTCTATTTACCTATAATGTTTCCCAAATCCGGGTGGAGGATTCAAACCAAAACAAAGAACCATAATGTAAAGCAAACAAATCAAACAATGTAAGCAAATAAATGTGATCTAAACCTTAAGGTAACCCCACTTCTATAATAATCCCCAGCAGAGTCGCCAGTTCTGTGATACGGTGGGAGAATTTACTTGAGGGTTTTTTGTTTTATCGCAAATGTTGCGGTTAGCAAGAGTCGCCACCGACTTTTCTTTTATCCAAAAGGAAAGGTGAAAAAGCACAGGAAAGACATTTGAGATGTTTTCTTGAGTTCGGGGGGTAGATTATGAAAAAGGAATGTATTAACACCCTTTTCATCCATGGTTTTCCATGGGCTCTTAGTTACTTGCTAGATCACTTGCTTTTGTTGTTTGAATTTGTGTTTGGTGTGGTTTTGAAAGTATTTTGTAAAAGAGGCCATTCGTTTAGGCAATCTTTGTAATAATTCTCGTTCGTAAGAATGTATACAAAGATGTTTGTCTCTTTTTTGAAAATGTTTTCAATGTTTGTAAGATGTTTTTGAAATGTGTGTGTTTTGTTTTGGAAAATAGCAAGGATAGTTGTTTGAAGATAGAGCAAGTAACTAGAAGTAATCTACCTACTCAAATGTATTTCTTGTACATTTTCTATTCCTTTGACATTGTTGTCTTACCATTAATTTGTTAAGCAACCCTATCTTTGGATGTAAACGGGATGAGCGTGGGTCATCGTATAACCATGATTAGCAATGTTGCAAAGTATCTTAGCATTTTGAGGGACCAAGACCATTTTTGTAAGGCAACCTTGAATAGCGTCATCGAGGGACTATGATCTTTATATTTGTTTATTTTGCCAAGATACTTCGCATGCGTAACATGGCTATTTTTGTATAAGACAACCAAGTGGAGAAACCCTAAGGATGCGTGTGTGCAAGTCTATCATTTCATGCTTTGATTTTATCTTGTATTTAGGGTTTTCTATTTTGCTTTGATACCCTGATTACTAATCATGGCATGTAAAGCGGTAAATTGCATAATGTAAATATTACTAAGCTATTACAACAATTTTATGGGAGGGAGGAATACAAATTTGAATGGGGATTTGGAAGAATGTAAACCTAAATAAATTGTTACAACCAAATTGAATTTGTACGAATATTAGAATAAATAATATATAATATTTAAATATGCAACATTATGTGCATGCAAGAAAAATATTTTTGTTTTGTTTTTCATGTAAAAGAAATTTTAATCTAAACCTAAAAATATAAGGAAAAGAAATTAATTTTTAGAAGGGAGGCTTAACCCTAATTACTATTTAAAAGAAAATAAAGTTCTTATGTACTATTTTTTTATGTATTTTTTATGTATTTTTTATGTTAAAATAATAAATAATATTGTATAAATAATATAAAGTTTTTATATATGCAAAAATAAATATGTATAAGTATGGGATGAAAAGGAAATAAATAAATTAAACTAAATATATTTATATTTCACAAGTTTATTAAGAAAATACATGATATATATTAAAAACAAAATATATTTTTATGTGAAAAATAAACTAAAATAAAATAAAAATGAAATATTATTAATTTTATATTTTTAGGAGTTTTTATGCATTAAAGAAAACATTTAATAAACTAAAATAAAAAACAAAATGAATAAAATAAAAAAATAAAAAAAGTTGGCAAAGGGGGTGCTGTAGGAAAACTGGCAGCAATGTGTTAGTAAAAATGCTAGGCCCAAAGAACTAAGCCCAAACCTGCAAAAAATAGAAAAATGGAAAGAAGGAAAAATGTGAAAAAACAAAAGTAATGCCCAGGTTCGAACCCAGGACATGGGTCTCACCAGCGCGCTACTTTGTCACTGGGGTGGCTATACATCCGTTGATTTAAGTGAAACGAAAATAACATAACATGAACAAAGTTCTTGCCCTGTACTTCATCTTCTTCCTCATGCTTGGCCAGATGTCCTGTAACTCTCTCATTCTTCCATGAAAATGAAAACTCATAACATGAAAGTTGTAGTATTTGATCTCACGATTCTAACCATATAAGTTATGTAAGCTAACAATTAAAGATCAGAAAGAATTTTAAAATCCATAAATTTAAACCTAATTTTTTCAGAAACTTCAAGTTCTAAATTCTCTCAACTCAAGTCAAATAAATGCAAGATAAAGGTATGTACAGTTTCGTTGTAATGAGGACTACATTATTTATTCACAAATCGTGGCCAATGGCTGCCTGTACAAGGAGATAGAAGTTGAGATTTTACCTCCTTCAGTTGAAATCGTGGATGGAGTTGGAGTGAGTTTGATGAAGGCCTGATGCTTGCTTGAGCTTCCTTGAACCTCCCTGAGTGTATTCCCACCCTTGCCTTGCTCTGAAAGTGTCTGGAACTCCTTGGCCAAGTCAACCTGCAAGCTTTGAAAACAAAAATGGCAGATGATGAAGAAGGGGTTACAGTACGAGGATGAAGGTCTGGATTAGTTAGATATCAAGTAGGTAAGGTGTTTTAATGATCAAGACTTGAAACGCATGAGCCAAATGAGATATTGGTATGCTTATGCAAAAACTGCAAGTCTTGACAGATTTATGGTGTTTTTGAGTTTGAGAGTGTTTTAGGCTTCAAGTCATCGTGTGTTGTCATGTATTATGTTTGTATATTAGTATGGAATCAGTTTCATGTCAACCCCCCAATAAATGTGCCAGTTCTCACCTTTTTGCAACCTTTCTTGCTTTTGAAGTAAAGTGAAGGGACAAGGTTTACCATGCTTGTACTGGCTTTATTAGGGTTGGTGTATACTTGTACAATTTTCTTTAGGCCTGTAAGACTTATATGTTCAATGGAGACAGGTTCAATACTCAAGAATTGGAAAGTGGCAAAAGTTGAGCTTTTTCAAAATGGCAATGGTCACTTTATGCCATTTATGGAATTACAACTTGGGTAATGGCTCTAGGGCTTGGATAAAAGATTTTTCAACTGAGTAAGCATTAAATTAAGGAGTAAGAAACAAGTTTGGGATATGTAAAGCATGGATTAGGAAGCATAGGTACTGATTGGAACTTTGTTCTTCATGATATGGCTTGGACAAAAAGTGAGAAATTGCCAACTTCATCTCTTCGATTCTCCCTATTCAAAAATGATCTTGAGGAGTTCTTGGACATTTTGGAAAGCTTGAAATGTTCTCTATAACTAATCTTTGAAATTAATTTCAAGATACCTGTTGGAACTAGGTGAAAAATTGCCATGAAGTTGGGTCTAAAACCTGCCTAAATTAGGGCAAAATTTCACTAAGTTATTTAGTTCATGAGCATGTATTCATAAATTTATATCTTGAGATCAATGCATATTTAGGGAAAAGTGTGTGATGAAAAGTTGTAGATTTCATGGAGGTCTACAACTTTTATTTTGGGAACTTTCTTTGAATCATTATGCATCATAGTGAAAAAATGGTCTAAAGTTGAGAAAAAATAAGAAATTTTCTATACTTAGAAATTTTTCTAAGTTAAGAAAATTTTCAAATTTAAACCCTAATCTTCAAACTTGGATTTCTTGATGAACAAGTTTCACATATTGACATGTTTTGATGAATTGTTATCCTTGGCACTTGATTTTGACCAAAAAGTCAAAGTTTGACTTTTCAGTGTACATTTGACTTTTGATTAGTTGACTGCAAATTTCATTTGTCAATCCAATGAAATTGAAATGTTTTGAGCCGTGTAATTAGGTCAAGATGATGCAATTGAATCCTTGAAATCATGCTTTAACTCAATTGGTCATTTGCTAGGTTAAAAATCAGAAATTTCCCTTCCTTAGTCAAAACCCTAATTTTTGACCATTTTGCCCTTTTGGTGATTTGATCAAATTTCTTGAGGAATTGTGATCCAAACTTGACCAAATGATACATATAAGCTTAAAATGTTGATGTGGATCAAGAATTATGAAATTTGACTGTGAATTGGCCATGGTTGACTTTTTCCCTAATACAATTGATTTTTAGGTCAACTGTCCCATTGACTGATCAAAAATGTGGTTCAAAGCTTGAAACTTGTCCTGAGTGATCTTAGGGATCCATAATGATGTTTGAAAGTCACATGAAGCATTGATAGTCCAAAAATCCTTGTGCAATATCAAACCCTAATTTTGGGTCATCAGTGCATGATGAGATATCTTGAGCTGACCAAACCCTAATCCAGTCTTGAGTCAAAGAAATCTTGTAAGAAAAGTCTTGATAAATGAGAGGGCAAATTTTGGGGTACAACAATAGAGATGTAGAGGGCCAAATTGTGATTCCTTCCTTCATCGGGCAGTTCATCGTTGCAGAAACTCAGATTATTACATGAAGTAATGTTTCCTACTACACTACTGAATTGGTCTACATGCATATCACTCTCCACAAAAGCTTGGTCCAATACCCTCATCAAGGATTCCCTGTGAGCAGATGAGTTCATTAATAAAGCCAAGATAGATATTTTTGAAGGAGTCTACAGTAGCTGATCTACAATTTTGTAGTCACTCATCTTGATTATCTTCAAAATATCATCCACTTCTTTCTCTAACGTAGCTCCACTAGATTCACCCGTAGCCTTCTTGGGTTCAACATTCTCAGCAATTTTCTTTCCAGCACTAACATCTCCTCAAACAACTGGTGCAAACACACGACCGCTGCGGGTCACTATACTATTCTCAGCAATATTTCCAACATCAGGCATTGGCTGGATGGGAACTTCCACTCCATCTTCTAAGATTGTAGCATTGTATTTGTAGGTACAACCTTATCTGACTTGTAGGGAACATGACCTGGCAAACTAATCACCAATGGGGTAACAACTTACTTGCTATAATGTTCAACTTCAAAATGGGAGGGTGCACCAAAACAAGGTACAATGACGTTTACCCCTTCTTCAACACAATCAGTCATTATTGAGTCATTTTTGGAAAACAAATCCTCATCTGAGGAGAAATACTCATCTGCAGATGCATACTCTTCATCCGACTCTTCTTCAGCCAAACAAACCTCAACCAAATCAACTTCATGGTAATCATCCCTTTGACCTGTAATCTTGATGGTTCCATTGTCCAACAACAACTGAATACCTTTCTTCACGATTGAACATCCTCGAGAATCTGGACAGCAAATTCGGCAAGATCCATACTGGTGTTCCACCTGACCAGCTAAGTGGCAGAAAGTAGCATGCAATTGTACAAGATCCTCATTCATATGTTCCACATCAAAGATTCTGAACTCTCCAGGACATCCAGAAACCATGTTTACTTCTTCTTCATACTCTGCCCTAGGTCTGATTATATGGATGAGGCCCTCATCCATCATCTCTTGCAAATCAACCTTTATCTTGTCGCAACCTTGTATGTCTGTATTGCAAATAGCACAACCGGAATGGTCATGCGTATAGTAGCTATATTCACATAGGCCTGCATGCATTTTCACCAAATCTCCTCTAACTAGATGAATGTCAAAAATTCGGAAGTCGCCTGGATAACCGGCCACCATATTCACAACATTTACTCCTCCATGCTTGGGTAGAGGATATTCTTTCACATTAGGGCCCACATCCTTGAAAGATAGAATACCAGACTTCACCAATTTCTGCACCTCAGTCTTCAAAGGATAATAATTCTCAACATTATGCCATGGTGCTCCCCGATGAAAAGGACATGTTTGGTCTGCCGTGTAATACCACGGCAATGGTGATGGTACAACGGTTGGGTCTGAACTAACTTCTTATGAATCATTTCCGGTAGTAATTTCATATAGCTCATAGGAATAGGATCATAACTCTCCCTTCTCTAATTATACCCTTGATTCCCCTGCTGGGATGGTCTCTGATAAGCAACGGTAGTTGGAGCTACACCCACAACTGGAGTAACAAAGGCGACATGCTGATGACACTGAGAATTCCTTCTAGGAGTGTTAACTCTCCTTTCTTGCATGACAACATTTGCATCTCCTTCCTTCTTCTTGGTAAACCCATAAGATGGCTTCTTCACACTTCCAGATCCTCCACTCTTTGTTAAATGGACCTCTCTTACAGTCTCTTCTAAGCGGATACTTATGCCTACCATTTCAGTAAAGTCGCTTGGCGCACTCGCTACCATCCTCTCGTAGTAGAAAGAACCCAGAGTCTTCAAGAAGATCTTAGTCATCTCCTTCTCTTCCATGGGAGGAATCACTTAGGCGGGTAACTCACGCCATCTCTGTGCATACTCTTTGAATGATTCCCTGTCTTTCTGAACCATGGCCCTGAGTTGATCATGGTCAGGCGCCATGTCCATGTTGTACTTGTATTGTTTGATAAACACTTCTCCCAAGTTATTGAAAGTATGGATGTTGACACTGTCCAAACTCATATACCACTTCAGTGCAACACCGATCAAACTATCCTGAAAAGTGAATCAGCAGACACTGATCATCAGTATGGGCAGACATTCTCCTTACATACATCACCAGATGAGAATGAGGGAAAGTATTTCCCTTGTATTTATCGAACTCCGGGACCTTAAACTTCACAGGTATCTTAACATTCGGGACCAAACATAATTCATTCACATTCTGCCCAAATAACTCTTTTCCCCTAAGGGCCTTCATCTCTCTCTGCATCTTGTCAAACTGCTCTTGGAAATCATCCATTCTGTCATAAAGACCCAAGTCTTAACTTGGTGGAGGTAAAGGACGACACACATAATCGTTAACAAATGGAACCATATTCACCGAAGACGGTGCAACAGGAATATGCACCACATGAGGTGCAAGAGTAACAATAGTCTAAACAACTGGAGTATCTTGAGGACCAAGGTTGAAACCTTCAGGAACAAAATTCTCTAGCATTCCCCATGGGTAACCTTGAGGCATGTGATTCTGAACAACAGCTGGAGTAGTAGACGTAGGAACAGTCGGAGCTTCAGTAGTAACCCTTGTTGGTTGAGGTTGGACACTCGGTGGCTGATTCTGAGCAGTCACCAGAGATTCCATCAGAGCTGTAATATTGGCCATGCCGGCCTTCAAAGCAAAAACCTCCTCGCGCAACTCGCGATTATCTTATTCTAAGTTGTCCATCTTCTTTCTGAGATTTTCCCGAGTGTTGTAGTGATGAGTCAGCTTGCTGAACGAAGTAAAGAAGCTTGGTAAGACACCTGGATATGCATAAAAAATGCAAGAAATATGTGCAATATGATGCATGATGTGCAATGAACATGGTTTTATTTTGTTATTTAATATTTCAAGGGATTTAAAATTTATAGACATATTGCAAATATCAAAGTAATAGCGCATTTGAAATACTGAAAGGTTTTTTTATAATAACTTCAAAATAGGTTACAAGTCTCAACAATACCAAGTACAAGATGAAAATAAAGTCTAAAACCAGGAGAAGTAAAGCTGTCGGAGATCACTCTATACGTTGGCGCTTCCCCATAAGCCTGGTAATCTGAGCCTTCAACCTCTGGTTTTCTTCTGCATATCTAGTGGCAACCTCCTTTCAATCAACTGAATCAGGGAGTGAGCAAATAGCATCTGACCGAGGCTTAGGAGAAAATAAATCCCCTTGCCTCTCCATGGTCTCTACAGCCCGACTCTCAAGGATCTCAATCAAGTCGTCTTTCTCCTTCAAATCTGCTCTATAGGAAATCTCTAGAGTTTGGCACTTATTCTTCCAAGCATCCTTTTCCTGTTGCATCCTGACTAAAGAAAGTTGTAGCTCTTCTAGATCATCTAATAGGGGAGGAGTGGTCTTCATAAATAAATCAGGCATAGGTGTTTCCTGGGAAGACAACATCTTCAATTGAATAACTCTCGTTTGGACCCACTGAAGATATGGCTCCAAAGAAACAGCCCCCCTAGGCCCCAAGTCTTTCCTACTCTTCTTACGAATGTGACACCAGGCCTTCACAATCTGATCCCTAGATTCCCTATGGTCTTATCCCTCCTTTAAAAAGAAACTACTCAAATGAATACAATTTGGTTTATCCCTCATCGGATAACCAAGTTGTCATCGCGCAAGAACAATGTTATAGTTAATTCCTCCCTTTATACCAAGAAGAGGTACATTAGGGAAACTGCCACAACTGTCAACAATCTCTATATCCTGGTAAGCTCGATGATACCAATCAATATCTAAGTGAGTAAGTGCCATGATCTTAGGATCCCAACGTGGTTCCTTCTTGACATCCCAAAAAGCATCATACTGAGGCATATGAGAGATAAACCACCAGTACAACAGAGCGTGTAACAGATAATCATCTCCCCATGATAATAATTCCGAATATGAATAGAGTAATAAGAATCTCCCAACAATGTAGGAACTGGGTTTCCAATCATGAAGATCCTGATAGCATTAATGTCAACAAACTTGTCCATATTAGGAAATAAGATCAACCCGTAAGAAAGTAGAGCAAAATGGCCTCAAAAGCGACTGTACTCTTCATCCTGGAAAAGTAGCAAGCTTTCTATAATAAGAACTGAGATGGTAATCCTCCAATCCCTCATTTAGTAGTCATATGGGCTTCAACCTCAAACTTCCCCAGATGAATCAAAGCAGCAATCTCATGTGGCTTTGGCTCACCCTCTAAACTAGTAAAAGGAACACGATCGGTAACAGGTAAATCCAATAGATAAGAATACTCCTCTAGTGTAGGCATCAACTGATAGTCGGGAAAAGTAAAGCAATGATACATCGTATCATAGAATTGGACCAAGATCGAAAGAATACCCTCCTTCATCCTAAGCTTCATGAGAGGAATGATGGATCTATACTTCTTCTGAAAATCTGCAGAATACTCGATCTCGGGAACTAGACTGATCAACTCATCTATCTTGGGATCCTTGAAACTGTATTTCCCGGTCTTTCTTTTTCCAAAATCCATGGTTACCTGAGACATTCACAAATGGTCGACTTTTAAATCCCTTGAAATAAAATTTCTTCAAAAGATGCTTATGAGTACATGGATGCATGATGCAACAATCACACACAAGATCACACATATAGGGGTCATAGGTTCAACTTCACGAGCATGAGGTCGAAGGTACTACCTATAAGGTGTTGGTCTAAAAGTTATCACCTGCCGAACAAGGTTCTAGAGGTTCCCAGAGTCTACAACCTTCCTTCGGATATTACCAACTTCCCGATTAACTCGGTAATTAGTAATATTCTCAAGAAAAACTCGTCCAAGCCTAGTATTGCATGACAACTATTTCCGAATTACTCCGTCATAGATTCCGCACTACACCTAAAAGGCCAAGATGGGTTAGGTATTCTATGGTCCTCAGTTTCAGCAGGCTCCCAGGTCGAAAGCAGTACGTCTTCCCGATTACTCGGTAAATGAAACTACAGTCAAAGGGGATTCCACTGAGTTGGGGATCTCATGCCTCCTTTATTGGGATTACTCCCTCAAAGTTAACATGACTATACCGCCCTTCCTATCTTAAAGTTTGCCCAAGTCCGGGTATAGGACTTATGAGTAATCACCAAGCACCCTGAAAACCAGGAAAATCCAGACAAACATATATACAACATATAACACATACACAATAATAGCACATATATAAATATAAACAAAGATAGGCTCAACCCACTTAGGGATGGATCAACAAGAGGTCAATATTTCCCCAGTGAAGTCGCCATTTTTCTGTAGCGGTAGAAATGTTTAAGACTAAGCCATTAGATTGACTAGACTGATACAGATCAAAATAAAAATCGCCACTGCACTTTATTGTTTCAAAAGGAATGAGAAAAGAGTGAATAACCCAAAAAAGAGGGAGAAAGATTCAAGGTAAGGGGGTTGGTTATGCAAAGGGAAGTTATTAGCACCCTAAACATCTACGGTACTCCGCAGGAACCTCTTTGTAAAATCTGTATATTTTGGCTATAAAAATGTTGTATAAAAATAAATGGTAGAGGTGAGAAAAGAAATATATATTTTTATATGATTTTTGCACCCGCCGCGGTTGCGAACCTTTAGTGCCTACGTACCACCTTCCGTGCAATAGGGGATCAAGGTACACGTAGTTCCTCTTTAAAAATTTTAAAAAAGACAAGTGTGTTTGTTAATTTTATGAGATAAGACATCATTGTCATTCTCTGTATGGAAAAAATACTTACTACCCACAATCATGAGAAAGGAGAATTTGCATCATCTCAAAGTGGAGGATATGGCTTGGATTTTAAAATCAATAATGCCTCACTCAACACCCAAATGGAAAATATCCCTCTTTACTACATATTGTAGAAGTATAGTTATTTGCATCACTACAAGGATTGACAAGAGCCTAATATTTTTGAGAAAAGTTTTAAAATAAAAGAGCCAAAGTGGAAAAATGGTTTGAAATGATATTTATTGACTTTTAGTCTTCTCACAAAAAATGCCAAGGTATTATTAAGTTGGTTGAAGTTTATTTATGAAAATGTCTTGAAAATGCATGGACATGAGTCCAAGTTTATTATAAAAAATGGTTCAAGTTAAAAATAAGAAGAGTTTTCAAAAGGAGGAAGAAGATTTTTGAAATTAAAAAAGATAGGAGAAGAAGAAGAGACTATCCTAAAGGCATAAGGTAAAAGCTAGGGATAAGAACCATCTAACCGACAAAAGCCAATACTTTACATTATGAGCCAAGATAGAATTCCCATTCTTTGGATTTAAACCAAGCAAGCAAAGATGCTAGACCTCTTGTGAGAACCAAACTTCAAGTGTATTGAGTCTTCACAAAAAAATTGGATAGAGTAACAGCTGTATGCGGGTGAATTCCAGATTACAAACAAAGAATGTAATCATAATAACCTGCACAAAAAAATAAACAAACAACCCAATGTCTTGAGGTAAACCTCAAGAACTCCAGACAAAATATCAATTAAAGTCACAAGTCTCCAACATAGGCCAAGGTTTCTAATCCTAAGTCTAAGAAGTCCAATACTCCATAATGCCAAGGATAGTAACCAAATACTCCAAGTACCATTAAAGTTTTTGTATGGTTTATGTTGATTATTAGGTGTCTTAGAAGAGAATAGAAAAGGCTCAAGTGAGCAAAGATGAAGATAGCATGAAATGTAAATGCTAAAAGTAAATGGTACATAAAGCATAAAAAATAAAAGGGTATAAAGTAAAAACAAAATATAAAGTCAATTATTAGTGATTAGTGGTTAGTTGGATGATCATCTTGAAACTTTCATTTGGAACTCATTAGAGGATTGGTAGAACCAAAACCTACACACAACAAGTTTCATTTGCTTTTTGTCAAGTATATCACCAATTTGGAATCCTCACAAGTGCCACTTAATGATCAACGATGTTTAAGTGATCCGCATTGACCAAAAGTGTTATAGATCTATTAGAGGATTGGTAGAACCAAAGCCTCCACACAATGAATCTCAAAGTTATTGGATAAAAGAGATCAAATTAACATACTTGGGCTTGCAAACATAGGTTTGGGCCACGAATGATCATTTATTCGAATCGGGATAAAATTTAGCGCTATGTTAAGCAATCGTAAGTGGACTTATATAGATAGACAACTCATATAGATATACAACATTTTCTAGAAGAACTATGATGTTCTGATTCCTTCACTGGATATGTAGGCAAAGGGTCGCGAAACCCTCACGAACGCACTAATAAAAAAACATTTTCTTTCCCCTTAGCAAGTATAGTTATAGATAAAAACACCCTTAGAAGAAAACAAACAAAATGGATCCTGTTGAGTACAACGGATGTGAGGGGTGCTAATACCTTCCCCTCGCATAACCGACTCTCTTACCCTTTCTCTTGGTCGCAAGACCATCTTATCCATCCTAATGTGGTTTTCTCGATATTTCCCCTTCCTTCTGGATAAATAAAGTTTGGTGGCGGCTCTGTGTTTTTTTGCCGTTATATTCACATACTATCTGACAATATTCCTCTGCCCTTACACCACTAGCAATTGTTGATAATAGTGGAGTCTTTAACACAGTAGTCATGCATTGATCAAGCATACTACTGCAGACAAGATCAGAATCTGCACATTCTAATCCACATAGTCAGAACTGCCACTTCTGACACTAATGTTGAGCATCCAACTCCATATGCCCAAACCCAAGTGTGATACGGTGGGAGAACTGACTTGAGGTTTTGCGTTTGTTTTCGCACTTGTTCGGTTTAGCAAGAGTCGCCACCGACTTTTTATTTTATCCTAAGGGAAAGGTTAAAAAGCACAGGAAAAACCTTTTGAGATGTTTCGTGGGTTCGGAGGGTAGATTATGAAAAGGGAAGGTATTAGCATCCTTTTCATCCATGGTTATCCATGGGCTCTTACTTACTTGTTTTAGATCACTTGCCTTGATTTTCAATTGCTTGAAATGGTGGTGTGTGTGTGTGTGTTTTTGAAAATGTTTTGAAAAAGATGCCTTGTCTAGGCAACCGTTGTAACAATTCTTTACTCGAATGTTTTACAAAGGTGTGTGTCTTTTCGAAAAGATATTTCAATGTTTTTGAAAGTTGTTTTGAAAGTGTGTTGTGAAGTGGGTTTTCAAAAGTAGGCAAGCGTGTTTTGCAAGTTGATCAAGTAACTAAGAGTTGTCTACCCCTAAATTTACTCAAAGGTTTTTCTCATGTTTTAACCCTTTTAACAGTATTGTTCCACCATTGTATTTGGTGGACAATCTTGTGTTAGGATGTTAACGGGACGGGCGCGGGTCATCGTATGGACCATGAATGCAATGGTGCCAAGTGTCTTTGGCAATTTGCTTGAAGGGACTATGATCATTTTGTTTAGGCAACTTTCGAAAGCGTCATCGAGGGACTATGATCATTTGAATCGTTTTGTTTTGCCAAAGAAACTCAACGTGCAAGCATGGCCCATTTTGGAAGGCAACAAGCGGGATTATCCTAGAGGTGCAAGTGTGAATTGTATATTGATTGTCATGCATTTATCTTTGCGTTTAGGTCATCTAGCGGTTGGTTTTATTTACATACAAACCCTAGGTCTAAACATGGTATAGTTGAAAGTGATAAATTGCGGGAATTTAAAGTCTAAGCTATTACAAATAAGTATCCGAGAATGGGGGTACAAATATTTACAAATGGGGATGAGACTTATTAGGAGAGTAGTGTCCAAATATATTTACAACCAAATCGAATCAATCTCAATGTCAATGTAGCAATGTATAAGCAATGTATCAAAAGTATTTGTGTAAGTGTATGCGATTTATTTACAAGTGATGTAAGATGTTAACTTAATGCAAAATTAAGTATTTTATTTATTCTTTTTGTATTTTTGTTAATTATGTACAAACAAAGGTTTTAATAAAAGAAAAATATTTAAAGAAAATTAATATTTATGTATTTTAGTTTATATTTTTATGCATGAAAAAGGTTTAATTAAAGAAAAGAAAAATGTTTTAAATTCTATTTTTTATGTGTTTTCAATAAATGTTTTATACAAGGTTTTTGAACAAAAAAGGTTTTAACTAAAAAGATGTTTAAACTTAACAAAACCTAATATCTACATATTTTGAGTATAAAAAAAAGGATATGGTTAATAAAATTTAAAAAAATAAAATTAATATATTAAGTTATTTAACAAAAAAGGATATGATGTGATAAAAAAAGAAGTATTAGTTAAAAAGTTAAAATGGGCTTAAGGGGATCTTGTTCTAGCCCAAATAAAATAAAAAGACTAACACCAGGGGGGGGGGGTACGTGCCAGATTAATTGGGCTTAAGCGTGGATGGGGCAAACCGGCCCAGACGGGTTTCACAAATTTGTTTTAGGGTTGTTTGAGTTTTGTTTCACTTAGGGTTACAGAACTTGAGAGCGGCGCCGTTCATCTTCTTCGCTTCCTTCGTTCTCATGCCAAGCTTTTCTGAACAAAGTCTCCTCTTCGCCTAAGGCCACCCAGCGCCACTGTCCACCTCCTCGCGTTTACTCAAGCAATGATAAAAAGAGGTAGATTTCTGTCTTGACGTATTAGGGTTCTCAGATTTCCAATCATGTTTTTATTTGTTCTGATTATTTGATTATTGTTATGTCTTGTATGAGGTGTGAAAAGAAAGAAAAGAAAAGGAGTTATACCTTTGCTGGCTCGCTGCTTGGAGAGGAGGAGAGGAAGACTTGGAGGCGCGTAGGGTGGCCGGAGACGGAGGGATACGATGCTGAGCTTGCTTGGAAAAACTGGTACCTTTATCTCGCTTTTGTGGTTTTGTGATGAGCTTTCTGAAAACCCCTAGTTCACTTGCTTCGGTCTTCTCTTTTGCTTCTTTTCCTCTTCTTCTGTTTGCCTCTAAGATACTTGCTTGATGGCCCTATGATGAGGTTACTCTGAGGGTGGTGTCGCTTCAGTTGTTGTTGGTTCTGATCTTGAGTATCTGAATGCTTGTATGATTTGCTTCTGTATGCTTTTCCTCTCCCTTTTAGCTTTGATTCAGATCCGGATATATTAACCCTGTGATGAACATATTCTGAGGTGTTTGGATTTAGGTTATGTTTGCTTTGGTTGTGAAAGGTTTGAGGGCCTTGGCTTTTAGGCTTTGGTTGGAAATTTCTTCAGTTGGCTATTTTGATTTTGATTTGTGGGATCTGAGCTTGCCTTGAATGCTTGTGTGCTTAGATTCTGGTACAGGCTTGTGTTACAGTTTTCTGGTATAGGCTTTATCAGTTTGGATGGCTTTTTGGCTTGTTGCAGGTTTAGGCTAGTTGTTTTTTATGGTTTGACAATTTGTTTGTAAGCTTGTTTGTAAGCTTGTGTAGAGGTTTGAAATAGGTTAGCAGGTAAAGGCTTGAAGTTGGGACAGGCAGGTTGTGATATGCTTGCTTCTGGTTTGTGCTGTTTGCTTGTGTTTGAAGCAGGTGAAGGTTATGGCATTGGATACAAGTTTGAGGCAGCTTTGTTTGTTGATACAGTTTGTGGCTCTATGTTTTTGTGATATTCTTCCTCTCCCTCTGTTTGTTCTGATATGTCTTGTTTATAACTTTGTCCTTAAGCCTCAAGCCTGCTGCAAGCCTTTCTCTCCTCTCTCTTTCTCTCTCCACAGATTTTAAAAAGCATTTTTATTGCTTAAATGTGTCTTTTCTGAAAAAGTGACAGGCTGGAAAGTGATGACATTTTGAATATTTGCTTGCATTAGTTGTTTTCCTCTGCATAATTCCTGCTTTTCTGCATATTGTTGACAACTTTTTGTACTTGTTGAGAGCTTGATATCTTTCTATATCTCTTGGACAGCTTTGGACAGTTTCCTTTGACATTCAGTTTGCCTTTTGAACTTGGTTAGGCATTTTGGACTTTATAGTTTGTACATGCTGTTTGTTTTGAACTGTGCAGCTTGTTGACAATTTGAATTTATGCAGTATGTTTGACAATTTGAATTTGTGCAATTGTAGCTTTGTGCATTTCAAATTCTTTTGCAAGCATATTTCTATCCCTCTTTGTGAACCAAGAATTTTCTTGTGATTTACAGAGAGGGTGAACAACTGATTCCGGCCAGTCACTTTTAATGATGAGCTTTTTAAATTAACTGTCTGCTTTTGATTATTTCATCTGTATTGACTACTCTTCCTTTTCTTTTTCAGGTAAAATCAATTGAGCAATGGGGAGCAGTAGAAGATGAAGATTTAGAAAACTTAGGACATAGCTTTATTTTACCTTTAATTATTTGTAATAACATTATTTGTAAATACTGTAAATGTATTCAAATAACATTTGTACTCAATAATTAAAAGTAAATAAAAGTTTAATCCTTTTTTTTAATTCTTCTTCAAATGTTTATTAAATTATTTATAATTCTTAAATTATAATAAATGGAAATAAATCCCAATTATTCTAACTTAGAATAAATAAACAATTAATAAACACTGTGGTCTTAGCATCAATCAATAATAAACCCGGCGTTTCAAATAGCCATAAGCATTGCACAGTCAAATCAAACAAACATCCATATTCTTTTCCTTTTACTGATTAAAACAAGCACTGCAAATTTTCAACCAGAAGCCTCAACTTCCAAACCAGAAGTTCAAGTTTATTGAGAACCAAACTGAAATCTTGAGCAGATATCAAAGTAGTGTAAAGCCAGTTAATACACTGTGGATTCAAATTCTTCTGAGAATGCGCGTGCAAACCCTAATTCTTGATTTGTTGTCAAAGAAACGCCAGCCTGATCAAACCCTGAGCCAAACTCAAACAAACCCTAACAATCTTCTTGAATTGATTCAAAATCAATGGAAACCCTAATTCTGTGTGATTGATAAGAAAAGTCTGTTTGACCGATTCTTAAGCCAATCTGAAAAAATCAGGAAAGGTCCGAAGCTGTGATTTCTTGTGGAAAAGAGAGGGCAAATTTTGGGGTACAACAGTTGCCCCTGTTCAATCTTCTTGAACCTGAAGAGTTAGATTGGCAAGTTTGCCTTTCGCGACTCGAGGGTAAAAGGAGATTGGACACTAGAGTGCCCGAAAAATTTGCACTCGATGATGTGATGGTAGAGGGAATGGGCTTAAAGATGCCATTTGGTGATGGGCTTAAAGATGCCATCTGGAGATGTGACATAATCTTGTCAGGGGATGGGCTTAGAGATGCCATCTGGAAATTGCTGGTAGGAGGATGGGCTTAAAGATGCCATCTGGAAATGTTTGTTGAACTGTATGTCATTGGTGAGTGGACGAGTATCAGAAAGGTATCCATGTTTTGGAACATCTCTGAACTGGGGGTCTGATTAAGCAATAGATTGACATCCGTGTTTGGAGAATCCGTAAAATGTTTTCAGGAGTTGAAATTGAATAAGCAATAGATTAACATCCATTGTTGGGAAGCGTTCGTAAACTGTTTTCAAAAGTTGAGTCTGAACAAGCGATAGGTTAACATCCGTTATTGGAGAACCCGTGAACTGTTTTCAGAAGTCTTGAAGTTGAATAAGCAATAGAGCAACATCCGTTGTTGGGAAGCGTCCGTAAACTGTTTTCAAAAGTTGAGAAGAATCTGAACAAGCGATAGATTAACATCCGTTGTTGGGAAGAATCCGTAAACTGTTTTCAGAAGTCGTGAAGTTGAATAAGCAATAGAGCAACATCCATTGTTGGGAAGCGTCCGTAAACTGTTTTCAAAAGTTGAGAAGAATCTGAACAAGCGATAAATTAACATCCGTTGTTGGGAAGAATCCGTAAACTATTTTCAGAAGTCTTGACGTTGAATAAGCAATAGAGCAGCATCCGTTATTGGGAAGCGTCCGTAAACTGTTTTCAAAAGTTGAGTCTGAATCTGAACAAGCGATAGGTTGACATCCGTTACTGGAGAACCCGTGAACTGTTTTCAGAAGTCTTGAAGTTGAGAAGGAACCGGTGTAGGGTTTCCTGATGATGAGTCCGTGTAAAACTGCATCTGAATGAATCTGGAATAAGTATCAGAATGTCGCCATGTCTGGGTCACATCTGAACTATCTCTGGGAGAATCTGGAATAAGTATCAGAATGTCGCCATGTCTGGGTCACATCTGAACTATTTCTAGATGATGATCTTTGTCTGTCGACTGATCTTTCCTGAAAAGGTAAAGAGTTAGTTGTATGCAATGTCATGATGCATGATGCAATGTATGTTATATCAATGTTTATGATATGAATGTGATGAATGTGCATGTAAGCTGATGAGCTGTCTTGCTGAGGATAGATGAATCCTGGATAGATGGAGACAAAAGAATCTTGACTGCTGCCGGGGAAAGTAATTCCTTGACTGCTGCAGGGGATTGCAAGAATCTCTTGATCGTTAAAGATGAGAAGTCCTGGGACCACTGTTGGGGAATCAGGAGCTTGGGTTGTATGCCAATCTACTGGGGGATTCCTGTCTTGAGGAGATCTTCACTGGAGAATATTCGAATATCCTGTGAGGAACTGGGAATGAGAGTCTTCATCCTGCTTGGGGATTGATAGTTGGAAGTTTTAGCTCCGCTGGGGATTGCAAGAATCTTTTGATTGCTGTAGGTATTGATCTGGGATAAGTATCGGAATGTCGCCAAATATGGGTCACATCTGAACTATCTCTAGAAGCAAATCTGGAATAAGTTACGAAATATCGCCAAATCTGGGTCGCATCTGAACTATCTCTAGAAGGAAATCTGGAATAAGTATCGGAATGTCGCCAAATCTGGGTCACATCTGAAACTATCTCTAGAAGCAAATCTGGAATAAGTATCGGAATGTCGCCAAATCTTGGGTCACATCTGAACTATTTCTAGAAGGAAATCTGGAATAAGTATCGGAATGTCGCCAAATCTGGGTCACATCTGAAACTATCTCTAGAAGCAAATCTGGAATAAGTATCGGAATGTCTCCAAATCTGGGTCACATCTGAAACTATCTCTAGAAGCAAATCTGGAATAAGTATCGGAATGTCGCCAAATCTGGGTCACATCTGAAACTATCTCTAGAAGCAAATTTGGAATAAGTATCGGAATGTCGCCAAATCTGGGTCACATCTGAAACTATCTCTAGAAGCAAATCTGGAATAAGTATCGGAATGTCGCCAAATCTGGGTCACATCTGAAACTATCTCTAGAAGCAAATCTGGAATAAGTATCGGAATGTCGCCAAATCTGGGTCACATCTGAAACTATCTCTAGAAGCAAATCTGGAATAAGTATCGGAATGTCGCCAAATCTGGGTCACATCTGAAACTATCTCTAGAAGCAAATCTGGAATAAGTATCGGAATATCGCCAAATCTGGGTCACATCTGAAACTATCTCTAGAAGCAAATCTGGAATAAGTATCGGAATGTCGCCAAATCTGGGTCACATCTGAAACTATCTCCAGAAGCAAATCTAGAATAAGTATCGGAATGTCGCCAAATCTAGGTCACATCTGAAACTATCTCTAGAAGCAAATCTGGAATAAGTATCGGAATGTCGCCAAATCTGGGTCACATCTGAAACTATCTCTAGAAGGAAATCTGGAATAAGTATCGGAATGTCGCCAAATCTTGGGTCACATCTGAACTATTTCTGGATCTTGATTTTGTTAAGGGTCAGAAATTGGGAGTATACTAATCTTCTGAGGTGATGAGAATCTTCATGCTGTTAACAGTCAGAAATTGGGAGTATACCAATCTTCTGAGGTTTTAAGGATGAAAGTCTTCATTTTTGAGGGTCAGATTTTTAGGAGCTTTAATTGTCCGTTATTCTGTGGGTGGTTGTAACTTCCAGCAGGTGATGAAGGAATTTTGATGACCTTGGTGATTGACATTCGAATGCCCCAAGTGATGATGAAGGAGTCTTGAATCAGGTTACTCTGCAAATTGAGAGATTTCTTGAAATCTTGACTGGACTGCCCCAGGTTAACTGAACTTTGAAAGATCTGTTGAAACCTTGACTGGACTGCCCCAGGTGTGCTGGATAGTGACATGCCATGCCCCTTGTTGATAGGAGATTTGTCGTTGGAAGTGTCATCCTTTTTGAAGTGATTTTACTCACTGGGGGAGTTTTCGTTCCTCCGAACATTCGCTGTATGAATTTCTTCGCTGTCAAACAAATAGCCGCATGCAAACAATGATATTCAAGCATTGCAAAGTTTATGTTCGTTTCGATGTTTTGAAAAATGCGTTTTTTAGCAGAAAACTTTTTGTAAGACAAATTCAACACAAGATTTAGAGCAAGGCCTTACAGGAGTCAGGATACCTTTTGTAACAGTATGCTTTCGAACTAACTCATGCTTCAATTAGGACTTTTGAAGGGTTGTAACATGGCTTGGTTCACGGTTTAAGAAACAAAGGATAAAGGCTCAAAGTATATTTGTACCCACCCGCTCTTCGTGATGTTCTTCAATCCTAAGCTCAGTTAATTGTGCATCAAACTCCATTCGAGTTTGGAATGACTTTTTGGGTGATGGTTCACCAATTGAATTTGGAGGGCAGTCATCCTCTCCTTTTTTCTTTTGCAACATTTTTTCATGTTGTTGAGGATTGGTAATAACCTCTTTCTTTTGATTTGTTATCCCTAACTTTTGCCTGACTGTTTCTGTTTTCGAGATTACAGTCAGCGGGATGCCCCAGCTTTCTTAAGCCTCCTTTACAGGTTTTGGCTCAGTGGACTTTTCTCTTTTGAGAGGTAATGACTGCCTATGAAATAAGGAACCATCACTGTCTTTTGATTCCAGAGGAATGCTTTTCTCTTTTTGATGTCGTTCGTTGTATTACGAATTGAGAGTTTGCGACTTTAATGCGCATTTTTTTTGAATTAACTGAGATACTACCCTGCCCCAGGTTTATATCAAAGGTTTTGATTTGTTTAGAACAGAAAACTCCTACTTCTTTGGCTCGAAGGGGTTGACTAGGGATTATCTTCCTTATAACTCCAGTGTTTGGGAATTGAAAGAAATGCCTGTACATCATCAGCACGGTCTGTTCAAAAGCATACTGTATGAGATTATGGTATTGTTTCATCATCCTCCCTCTAAAGGCTTGCAGGTTTTTATCAAGAGTTAATTATCATAAAGAAAGCATAAGAGTAGTGAAAACGAATGGATGAATTCAAGACAAACATATGCAATGCATTAATGAAAAAAGTTTGACATTAATAGATAATTGTTTGAATAACAAAAGAAATTACAACTTTGAAAATTCAAATGAAATAAAAACATTCTCAATGATTTGGCATAGGAGAAGTGATCATGCTAGAGTCTCCGGAGGGTCAAACTCGATCTCCTTGGCATCAATCATGTCTTGGATCTTATTCTTCAGAGGCCAACAGTTGTTGGTGTCATGCCCCAGACTGTCAGAGTGGTATGCACACCTTTCATTGGGATGATAGGTAGGAGCAGAAGTATTTGGGTTCCGGAGGGGAGCCCTCAATGTAATCAGATCCCTCTTCAACAAGTGTTGCAGTGCTTGAGACAGCGGCATGTTAATGTTGGTGAACTGTCTCTTAGGTGCGACTTCTTTGTGCTGATGCCCCTGTCTTTGTTGAGCAGGCGTAGGATTAGAGATCAAGATTGCTCCTACGTGTTGGTCATGACGACCCTTTTGACTGTTCGCAGCATTGGACTCTTTCTTTCCATTGTAGGGAATTACTTGAGTATCCGAGGATGTAGTTCCTTGGATCTTTCCATTTTTGATGCCAGCCTCGACCCTCTCGCCGGTCAGTATTAGCTCGGTGAACCCGGCTGAGGAGCTTCCAATTAAGTGATTGAAGAAAGGCCCTGTCAAAGTCCCCATGAAGATGTCAATCAGCTCTCTGTCAGTTAAAGGGGGTTGCACCCTACCAGCCATATCTCTCCACTTTTGGGCATATCCTTTGAAGCTCTCGTCAGGACCCATAGTCATGTTCTGCAATTGGACACGAGTAGGTGCTAGATTAGCATTGTATTGATACTGTTTGTAAAAAGCCATAGCTAAATCTTCCCAGGTGTGGATGCGAGAACTCTCCAATTGATAGAACCACTCGAGTTGAGCTCCTACCAGGCTTTCTTGGAAGAAATGGATCCAAAGCTTTGGATCAGTTGTGTATGGTTGAATCTTGCGGACATAAGACTTTAGATGCATCTTAGGGCAAGAGACTCCATCATACAGAGCCAAGGTAGGGACTTTGAATTTTGGAGGGATGATCAATCCAGGAACCAATCCTATGTCTCCTAAATCCAAGCCAGGTATTTGTTGAACCTCCATAGCATTGAGGCTATCCTCCAACTGTTTGTACTTGTCATCAGTGAGAGGATATTGTTCTTCGAAGTGGTCAGCCTCCTCTTCAACAATCTCCACATTGTGGTCTTCTTCAAGACTATCTCCCGTGTTGGATGGAGTTGCAAGGTCCAAGGTCTTAGGTCTTCTTCTCAAGTTCAGGATGTTGGCTGCCTTCTTGGACTTCTTCTTCTTGTCTTTGAGAAGGAGAGCTGTCAGATCCTCTTGCCTTTTACCCATAGCCAGAAGCATTTGCTGGAATTGAGTGTTTTGAGCTTGGAGGTCTTTCACTGTTTGTTCCATATCCATCTTACTGAAATAAACAGTAGGAAGATAAGGAGACCTGTATGGGAGAAACCTGTTATGCAATGATATGTGTGATATATATGCAATGTTTTCAAGGATCTCTTAGGGTAAACATAAGAGAATGTTAGAGGTTGAACTTTGATTGGTGAACTTTGCACCGATGGATATCTTTCCACAAGAATCAAGCTCACCATATCAAGTGGGTCATAGCCCCTGATTCAAGTTGTTGCACTTGATCTTTGATGGCATTTGTTTAGAGGAGAAACCTCTTGCCCTTTGGTAGACGTCTGGTTCAACGTGACCCTGCATCAAAAGACCCTCGAGATCCTTGAAATGGTTATTTGAAAAATGCTATGGTATGATGTTATGATGTTATGTACATGTATGCAAGTAAGTGTATATACAGGTAATCATATTCACACAAAGCAAACAAGTCCTTAGGTTTAGGCTTGCATGGGGTTTGTAGGTAAGTACCCTCTTGAAGTTAGTTGGCTCATCCTGTCCTAAAATAGAAACCGGGTTCTAAGGAGCTCAATATCATTGGATTATTTTCTGTGTTCATTGTTTTGGTTTAGCCACTTAACTGGCGACCAAAATATTCCAAGAAAACAACCCTCAATGAGTGTAGTATCGAGTATCTACCAACTTCGGACTGCACCAAAGTCGGTCATCTCACTACCCCTAAAAAGGCTAGGATGGTCAAGTAAGGTTCTAAGAGTTCGTTAGTGCTTCACGACATCACTCAGCGGCCCCGTACTCTCCTTGATTGAACTCAAGGGTTACCGGTACTCACAAATATGTCACACTAACATAACTTACTGCTTCAACCATGTCGGTATACCCCGCACAGTTCCCTCACAATTTTATTGCTATTTACCTAAGAAGGTGCCCCAAATCCGGGTGTAGGATTTACAACAAACCCTAACAAGGACCCAAAAAGTAAAGCAATCAAAGCAATCAAAGCAAGTATGTAAAGGTGATCTAAACCCTAAGGTAACCCCACTTTTAAGGAGTCCCCAGCAGAGTCGCCAGTTCTGTGATACGATGGGAGAACTGACTTGAGGTTTTGCGTTTGTTTTCGCACTTGTTCGGTTTAGCAAGAGTCGCCACCGACTTTTTATTTTATCCTAAGGGAAAGGTTAAAAAGCACAGGAAAAACCTTTTGAGATGTTTCGTGGGTTCGGGGGGTAGATTATGAAAAGGGAAGGTATTAGCACCCTTTTCATCCATGGTTATCCATGGGCTCTTAGTTACTTGTTTTAGATCACTTGCCTTGATTTTCGATTGCTTGAAATGGTGGTGTGTGTGTGTGTTTTTGAAATTTTTTTGAAAAAGATGCCTTGTCTAGGCAACCGTTGTAACAATTCTTTACTCGAATGTTTTACAAAGGTGTGTGTCTTTTCGAAAAGATATTTCAATGTTTTTGAAAGTTGTTTTGAAAGTGTGTTGTGAAGTGGGTTTTCAAAAGTAGGCAAGCGTGTTTTGCAAGTTGATCAAGTAACTAAGAGTTGTCTACCCCTGAATTTACTCAAAGGTTTTTCTCATGTTTTAACCCTTTTAACAGTATTGTTCCACCATTGTATTTGGTGGACAATCTTGTGTTAGGATGTTAACGGGACGGGCGCGGGTTATCGTATGGACCATGAATGCAATGGTGCCAAGTGTCTTTGGCAATTTGCTTGAAGGGACTATGATCATTTTGTTTAGGAAACTTTCGAAAGCGTCATCGAGGGACTATGATCATTTGAATCGTTTTGTTTTGCCAAAGAAACTCAACGTGCAAGCATGGCCCATTTTGGAAGGCAACAAGCGGGATTATCCTAGAGGTGCAAGTGTGAATTGTGTATTGATTGTCATGCATTTATCTTTGCGTTTAGGTCATCTAGCGGTTGGTTTTATTTACATACAAACCCTAGGTCTAAACATGGTATAGTTGAAAGCGATAAATTGCGGGAATTTAAAGTCTAAGCTATTACAAATAAGTATCCGAGAATGGGGGTACAAATATTTACAAATGGGGATGAGACTTATTAGGAGAGTAGTGTCCAAATATATTTACAACCAAATCGAATCAATCTCAATGTCAATGTAGCAATGTATAAGCAATGTATCAAAAGTATTTGTGTAAGTGTATGCGATTTATTTACAAGTGATGTAAGATGTTAACTTAATGCAAAATTAAGTATTTTATTTATTCTTTTTGTATTTTTGTTAATTATGTACAAACAAAGGTTTTAATAAAAGAAAAATATTTAAAGAAAATTAATATTTATGTATTTTAGTTTATATTTTTATGCATGAAAAAGGTTTAATTAAAGAAAAGAAAAATGTTTTAAATTCTATTTTTTATGTGTTTTCTATAAATGTTTTATACAAGGTTTTTGAACAAAAAAGGTTTTAACTAAAAAGATGTTTAAACTTAACAAAACCTAATATCTACATATTTTGAGTATAAAAAAAAAGGGTATGGTTAATAAAATTTTAAAAAATAAAATTAATATATTAAGTTATTTAACAAAAAAGGATATGATGTGATAAAAAAAGAAGTATTAGTTAAAAAGTTAAAATGGGCTTAAGGGGATCTTGTTCTGGCCCAAATAAAATAAAAAGACTAAGACCAGGGGGGGGGGGTACGTGCCAGATTTATTGGGCTTAAGCGTGGATGGGGCAAACCGGCCCAGACGGGTTTCACAAATTTGTTTTAGGGTTGTTTGAGTTTTGTTTCACTTAGGGTTACAAAACTTGAGAGCGGCGCTGTTCATCTTCTTCGCTTCCTTCGTTCTCATGCCAAGCTTTTCTGAACAAAGTCTCCTCTTCGCCTAAGGCCACCCAGCGCCACTGTCCACCTCCTCGCGTTTACTCAAGCAATGATAAAAAGAGGTAGATTTCTGTCTTGACGTATTAGGGTTCTCAGATTTCCAATCATGTTTTTATTTGTTCTGATTCTTTGATTATTGTTATGTCTTGTATGAGGTGTGAAAAGAAAGAAAAGAAAAGGAGTTATACCTTTGCTGGCTCGCTGCTTGGAGAGGAGGAGAGGCGGACTTGGAGGCGCGTAGGGTGGCCGGAGACGGAGGGATACAATGCTGAGCTTGCTTGGAAAAACTGGTACCTTTATCTCGCTTTTATGGTTTTGTGATGAGCTTTCTGAAAACCCCTAGTTCACTTGCTTCGGTCTTCTCTTTTGCTTCTTTTCCTCTTCTTCTGTTTGCCTCTGAGATACTTGCTTGATGGCCCTATGATGAGGTTACTCTGAGGGTGCTGTCGCTTCAGTTGTTGTTGGTTCTGATCTTGAGTATCTGAATGCTTGTATGATTTTCTTATGTATGCTTTTCCTCTCCCTTTTAGCTTTGATTCAGATCCGGATATATTAACCCTGTGATGAACATATTCTGAGGGTTTTGGATTTAGGTTATGTTTGCTTTGGTTGTGAAAGGTTTGAGGGCCCTGGCTTTTAGGCTTTGGTTGGAAATTGCTTCAGTTGGCTATTTTGATTTTGATTTGTGGGATATGAGCTTGCCTTGAATGCTTGTGTTCTTAGATTCTGGTACAGGCTTGTGTTACAGTTTTCTGGTATAAGCTTTATCAGTTTGGATGGCTTTTTGGCTTGTTGCAGGTTTAGGCTAGCTGTTTGTTCTGGTTTGACAATTTGTTTGTAAGCTTGTTTGTAAGCTTGTGTAGAGGTTTGAAACAGGTTAGCAGGTAAAGGCTTGAAGTTGGGACAGGCAGGTTGTGATATGCTTGCTTCTGGTTTGTGCTGTTTGCTTGTGTTTGAAGTAGGTGAAGGTTATGGCTTTGGATACAAGTTTGAGGCAGCTTTGTTTGTTGATACAGTTTGTGGCTCTATGTTTTTGTGATATTCTGCCTCTCCCTCTATTTGTTCTGATATGTCTTGTTTATAACTTTGTCCTTAAGCCTCAAGCCTGCTGTAAGCCTTTCTCTCTTCTCTCTTTCTCTCTCCACAGATTTTAAAAAGCATTTTTATTGCTTAAATTTGTCTTTTCTGAAAAAGTGACAGGCTGGAAAGTGATGACATTTTGAATATTTGCTTGCATTAGTTGTTTTCCTCTGCATAATTCTTGCTTTCCTGCATATTGTTGACAGCTTTTTGTACTTGTTGAGAGCTTGATATCTTTCTATATCTCTTGGACAGCTTTGGACAGTTTCCTTTGACATTCAGTTTGCCTTTTGAACTTGGTTAGGCATTTTGGACTTTATAGTTTGTACATGCTGTTTGTTTTGAACTATGCAGCTTGTTAACAATTTGAATTTATGCAGTATGTTTGACAATTTGAATTTGTGCAATTGTAGCTTTGTGCATTTCAAATTCTTTTTCAAGCATATTTCTATCCCTCTTTGTGAACCAAGAATTTTCTTTTGATTTGCAGAGAGGGTGAACAACTGATTCCGGCCAGTCACTTTTAATGATGAGCTTTTTAAATTAACTGTCTGCTTTTGATTATTTCATCTGTATTGACTTCTCTTCCTTTTCTTTTTCAGGTAAAATCAATTGAGCAATGGGGAGAAGTAGAAGATGAAGATTTAGAAAACTTAGGACATATCTTTATTTTACCTTTAATTATTTGTAATAACATTATTTGTAAATACTGTAAATGTATTCAAATAACATTTGTACTCAATAATTAAAAGTAAATAAAATTTTAATCCCTTTTTTTAATTCTTCTTCAAATGTTTATTAAATTATTTATAATTCTTAAATTATAATAAATGGAAATAAATCCCAATTATTTTAACTTAGAATAAATAAACAATTAATAAACACTGTGGTCTTAGCATCAATCAATAATAAACCCGGCGTTTCAAATAGCCATAAGCATTGCACAGTCAAATCAAACAAACATCCATATTCTTTTCCTTTTACTGATTAAAACAAGCACTTCAAATTTTCAACCAGAAGCCTCAACTTCCAAACCAGAGGTTCAAGTTTATTGAGAACCAAACTGAAATCTTGAGCAGATATCAAAGTAGTGTAAAGCCAGTTAATACACCGTGGATTCAAATTCTTCTGAGAATGCGCGTGCAAACCCTAATTCTTGATTTGTTGTCAAAGAAACGCCGGCCTGATCAAACCCTGAGCCAAACTCAAACAAACCCTAACAATCTTCTTGAATTGATTCAAAATCAATGGAAACCCTAATTCTGTGTGACTGATAAGAAAAGTCTGTTTGACCGATTCTTAAGCCAATCTGAAAAAATCAGGAAAGGTCCGAAGCTGTGATTTCTTGTGGAAAAGAGAGGGCAAATTTTGGGGTACAACACCAAGCATCTTACAAGCTTACTCCAACATGATGTTACAACATCATTTAGGACATCAGCTTCATAACACAGAACACAAACACCATGGTTCTTAAAATACCATTCAAAGGACTCATTATACAGAGACATCCTCCAAGAAGCTCCCAACAAACACAAGAAGATCTCAAAAGATCTCACATTCTACAACTCATTCAGGTTATCACAAACACCTTTATGTCTTCGTAGCGGTAGAAATGTTTATACTAAGCCATTGGATTGACTTAACTCGCACATATCAATAAAAAATCGCCACCGCGCTTTATTGTTTCCAGAGGAATGGGAAAATAGCGAATAACTCAAAAAGAGGGGGAGAGAATCTAGGTATGGGGGTTGGTTATGCAAAGGGAAGTGTTGTAACCCAAAATTTTCCCTCCCATTTTTGAAGACAATTGATTTGAGACACCTCCTCATGCTCATAGGGTTCTCAATTTCTCAAGAATACTCAAGGGTTTGAGCATGCAAGCCCCTCTCCTAAGCAATTGACCTACAACTAGGGTTTTGTGTTTATCAAAGAAAATTGAGCTTCTAATGCCTCAAGTGAATTCCATGATTCCTCATATGCTTCAAGGTACCCTCATGATAAGTTTTAAGCCTTGTATCACAAGTTTGCTCAATCAATTGCTAAAAATGATTGAAAATAAACTATATTTGATAAAAAGTCAATTATGTTCAACATACAATCAAAACTCAAGATATTTGGTCAAAATCAATATTTTGAAGTCCCATTCATTATTTTATAAAGGTTTGATCATGATTCATCAAGAAAACTCAAGATTCATCAAAAGTCAAAAGTTACTAAATTACAATTTTCTTTAGGAGAATTCAACTGAACTTTGACAAAGCACAACCTTTTCATACTTTATCAGAAATTTCTCAACAAAAGCCCATTTTGATGGAAATTCAATTCTCTACAACTTGGTATCTCTAAGCTCAAGTCCAAAAAATGCTTCATTTGAGAGATATGAGCAAAAACATTACAGGTCATTTTGAAAATCAACAAAAAGACATTTTTTGTTAAAAGAAATTTACACCAAGATAAAGACTTCAAATGCAAAATTGTCAAAATGAAATTTTTAGGGGACATATTGAGATTTCCAAATAGTCAAAAATCACCTTCATATGATGAAAATTGAGTGAGATATAATTGGTGCAAGTTGAGCAATTTTTGAGAAATGCATGAAATCTCAAATGAGCAATTTTGAACTTTTGGACTAATGGGCCTAACTTTTGAGGTTCAAATGTCTTTATGACATGCTAGAGGACCTCTAAGTCCATTTTTATGTATCCATGGTTTTTTACCTGATTTATTTTAATTTTATTCAAATATTATTAAAATAAATTAAGTAAAATAATAAGTTGATGGACCAAGGCATGTGGGCTTGGTTTTGGATCATTTTGAGACCCAAAAACTCCTTGCCAACCAAGCCAAAACCGTGTGAGGCATATATGGAAGGATATCTTCATTGTTTTGGAAAATTTTCAAATGATTTTTGGAAACAAATCATTCCATGATTCCTCAAGATTCCTTCCATCTTTGATACCCTAATCTAATCCTCTATATATACTTAGCAACATCAGACCTTAAAAAACATGCAGGCTGCCTCCAAACACAAACCCTAGAGTTTCCAAAATTTCTTAAAACTAGGGTAGAAACAAACCCTTATTTCAAGCCCTTCTCAAGCGAAACCAAGGATCAAGTCACACTCCTGAAGTCCCCAGAAAGCAATCCTTAACCTTACTCAAGCTCAAAGCATCCTAGAACTCTCTCACACGAACTCACCAATTTTGGTATTTTCTTCAACTTCAAATTTTTTATTCACACAATATAAATTGATTTTGTGCATTCATATGTGTTCATGATGCCATGTAGAACAGTTTTGATGCATTATACGTGAGCTTTGATGCATGGATAAGAAAAAACCATTGTTAGATTGTGAGACTCCGGCTTTATTGTATCTCCTTTTATAGGCATTTTCAGGCTGAATGTATGCCACCACTGAGCTCAAAGACCCCGGTTTAGGGGGGGGGGATAGGCTAATCTTTTATTTCAAATCACACTATTTTGTAGGATGAGATTTTTTAACAACTGGAGAAGAAGGTGGTCAACCACCGTGTGTGGTGGTTTGACCCTCTATGGGTTACGTGGCTCCTATCTATTCGTCCATTTAAATAACAAGGTCCCACTGACGCTGACTTGCTTTTGATTTTAAATTAAAGGCATTTTTATTATATAATAGTATGCTTACATTCTAATTACAGATAAGCAGCGTAGCTCAGTTGGCAAGGAGAAAGACTGGTGAAAGGAAGAGCGCGGGTTCAAGCCCCAGCGCTGGCATTTTTTGTTTACCTTATTTTCAAACCTTTTCCTATTTTTCTCATTTTTATTTTAATTTTCCATTAATTATTTTTAATTAATATTTAATCCAAAAAATAATTAAAAAAATATAATAAAATCAAATTTAGGTTTTTAATAGATTAATTTAACTTTAGACAATTTATTTATTTGATTAATTAGATCTAGGGTTTTCATATAATTAATTAAGTATTTAATTTAAGTTTTAAAATCTATTTATTTTTATCATTCACAATTAATAAAAAATACACAAAAAATTTAATTTCTTACATTTTAGATATTAGGACATTATTAAAAATAATTTTAAACATGTATTTTCATTTATTTGCTAGTTATTTTTAGACAAGTGTATAAGTTTTATAAAAATTGTAATAGCTTAGTGTCAAATTTCTCGCAAGGTTTTATTAAATATTGTAAATGTCCCGAAGCCATGTAATAGACTTAGGGCTTTACTTTTTGCACTTATATTTTGTATACTTGTAAATATAACTGTTAGATGTATACTAATAGGGTTTGTATGGCAAGACTAAAATCAATAGATAGGAAACCCTAATTCAAGATAAATATAACTGAACTGAACACACTTTTCACATTCACACCTCTATGGTAACCTCTCTTTGTTACCTTCGAATAAATGGTCATGTCCCTCGAAAGTATGAATACTTTAGCAAAAGACCCTCTAATAAAGATCATAGTCCCTCTATGACCCATCGATGTTGCACGCAAAGTTATCTAGTCCCTCTGATACAATTGTTAAAGTATCTCTACGTGTTGCCTTCAATGACCATTCGATGACCCTTCGCCCGTCCCTTCACATCTAATAGATAGGGATACCTACAAACTAATGGTATGGATAGTACTATCTCTAAAGGAGAAGGAAAATAATAAGAAATACTTTAGTGGGTAAGAAATTCTTAATTTCTTGCTCATAACTTTTCTCAACTTTTTTTCACACTACATTTTCAAACAAATATTTTTGAAAATAACACTTTGTACACATTCTTGAGGACTGATACAATAATCATTATAAATTCAGCCTTACATTGGTGATTTCAACATATGTTCAAACAAATCACACACACAAAGCAAGATTGTCAAAAATGAGCTAAGCAATTAAGTTCCCGTAGGTAACTACGGATGAAAAGGGTGCTAACACCTTCCCTTTTCACAAATTACCCCCCGAACTCAAAATCTATCAAAGGTCTTTCCTGTTCTTTTTAACTTTCCTAAATATTGGATAAAAGAAAAGTCGGTGGCGATTCTAGCTATCCGTACATTTGGATAAAACAAAAAAGTCAGTCCTCCCACCGTATTACAGAACTAGCGACTCTGTTGGGGATTACTTTAAAAAGAGGGGTTACCTTAAGGTTAGATCACCTTATTAGCTATAATTGGTTGTCTTGCTTGCTTTACTTTAAGGGTTTTTGTTTGGATTTATTTACTTGTAAGATGCTACACCCGGATCTAGGGATGCCTTAGGTAAGTAGCAATAGATCATGAAAAATGTGCGGCATAGACCGATATGGTTGAAATGATGGTTGCGGTTAGTGCGACACTTTGGTTTGTACTAATGTTACTTGAGTCAGTCAAGGATAACGTTAGGCTTTCGCATGGTGTCATTAGAATAAAATAACTTTTAGAACCTTAATTAACCTATCTTGGCCATTAGAAGGTAGTGAGATAGTTGGCTTTGGTTCTGTCTAAATTTGGTTGATACTTGAAGCTACGCTCATTGAGATTCGACTCTCAGGATGTTTTGGCGGAAAGCCAGTTGCCGTGCTAAAATAAAACCAGTGAGAAAGATTGGTGATATGAGATTCCTAGAACCTGGTTACTATTTTAGGACAGGTTGAGCTAACTTAACTTCAATAGAGAATGGTACTTTCCTATGGACCTCATGCAAGCTTTTAAACCTAAGGAACTTGTGTGATTTGTTTGTGTTTTCTACTTGTTTAAACATGACATCATAACATCATATTGCGGCAACTGGTTTTTTTATCAAGAGTCGCCACTATTAGTTTTTATCCTAGGGAAGGGAATCTAACAGTAAACCCTAATTCGCGGACATAGATTTTAGGTTTCGAACACAATTAGACGAAAGGAAGGTGTTAGGAACCTTTCATCCACCTCGTTCACAAGGATATTAGACTCTAGGTTTAGGTTTAGGGTAAACTGGATTTTAAGTTTTAATTAGAAAGACTGGCCACGATTTTAGATCGTATGCATACGTATCCTCTTATGAGGAATCAGAGTCCCAATTTGTAGTTCATATAGGTTGGTGTTTTTAATAGATTACGCAGACATTTTGATTCCCCCCGTACTTAGCCCGAGTGTGTGAATAGCAGAGATTTTGGACCAAATGCGCAGTTAATCAAAATATGCTTCATAACCCTTTTTGAAAATTAATTGTTAAATTAATTTATTTATGAAAAATAATTTGGCGTTGGTTAAATGTTTTTTATGTACTAATTATAAAAATTCTTATTTAAATGCATGGTAAAAGATATTTTAATGCAATAGGCAAAATATATTTGAATGAATTAAAAAAATGATATTTGATTCGATAATAATTAATAGTAATAATTAATATAATACTAAAATTATAAAAATAGAAAATATATAATATAAAAATTATAAAATAACAATAAAAAGAAAATAAAATGCAAAGGGGGTGTTAATTAGGTTGAGGTGGTAAAATAGGAGGTGCTAACAACAAGGGCCTGAAATCAGATATTAAATCCAAGCCCAAAAGGCAGGAGGTGTGCTTTTTTGTTCACGCAAGAAAAAAGGGGTGTATAAGGAATAACGCTTAATTGGGCCCAATAGGCTGAAGGTTTTAATATCTTTGTAAAATATTAATTTAATTATGAAATTATTTGGATTTATGTATAAGATCAATGATTTGAATTATTAAATTGATTGAAAAATCCCAATAATTATGTATAAGGAATATTTTTGTTATTCTCGACTTTTCACTTTACCTAATAATAAAACTAACATATTTTTGTATTTTTTATTAAAAAGTGACAAAAAAAAACAAGAGAAACAAAACCATTAGAAAATTGTAATGCAATAATTAAACTACTAATAATAATAATTAAAAGAAAGAACATGTATGAAAGTTGTTGTTTTATTTGCAAAGTGAACATGTTTCTACGTGACCCAAATTATATATACATGTTACAAATTATAATAGATATTGAAATTTTTGTTTTATTAATTAAATTGAAAAAGAATAAACATCAAGACAGCAAACACAAAGATTTTACACAAGCAATGAATCCCAACAATAAAACACTCAATAGAAATAAAATGTAAACAATTCAAGAAATTTTACGATGGAGATTTTTAAGAGAGGCCAACCTACTGGAGAGAGGATTCCCCCGGTGAGTAAATGATAGAAATTATTTATTTCCTTCGTCGTTCTCCTCTTTTTTCCTTTGAGGCGGGATCCCCCTTAGATAGTTGTTGGAGACAACAACAAGGTTTAAAAAATTGTTGATAGAAAATTTTTAAGTGTTCTGTTCAAAACCCTAAAATAAGTGACTGTTAATGGAGTCTTCAAGGTTTCTTTGTTGTTCTTCGATGTGAAGAGCAATAACTTTAGGAGAACTCTAGTGAATTATGGATGATTATGAAATTGTGGATGAAAAATAGTGTGAAAGAGTGGTCTATTTATAGATTTGAAATTAGGTTAAAGACACCCCAAAAAGGAAATAGTCCACACCAAAAAAAGCTCAAAAGTTTATAATTCTATCTTGGTCAACAAGTCTAAGAATCTAGTCTTATTTGTGACCAGATACAAGATAGATTTGAAAAATATTTAAACTAAATAAGATTTTATTTATAAATAGACTTTTTGGCTATTTTTTGCATAAAATAATGATTTTAATAAAAAAATAATTTAAAATATATAAAATATAGGAAAACGAAAATATTATTAAAATAAATAAAAAACACTTTTTTTATGATATTTTTGGAAAGATTTACACAAATTGAGACTTGATTGAAATTTGGAGGACAAGATTATGAACCAAGACACTTTTGTAATTTTCTCAATTTTGTGATTGATTTTGTGATTATTAAAAATTAGTTTTGAAAGATTTCAATTATTCTTAACATCTTGACTATTAAGTGAATAAAATCAAAGATTTAAAAAAAATAAAAAATAATTTTAAAATACCCTTAAAATAGAAAACAAAAATAATAATAAAATAATTGAAAAATGACTTTTTTATCCTTTTTATTAAAACAAAACATACAAAAGAATATAAATACCAAAAAGTGGTGTAACATGACTTGAACTTAGGACCTTCCACTTGTAAGCCTTACTCTCTTACCAAGTGTGACACGTTATTCATTTGGAATAAAAAATCAATTGAAAAGATATGAAGACGATCAATTATTTTCTATTTAAAAATATAAATAAATTATTATATTTTTAAATTAACTAGAAAATGAATATTTTAAAAACCCCAAATTATTAATGTAAATTAAAAGAATTTTATAAAAATCAAAGTTTGAAAATAAACTTGATGGTAGCACTGAGGGCGGACAAATTTGGGGTATGACACATGCCCCTATTCAATTATCTTCCAATCGAATAGCGTGAGAAAACGCGAGTCTTATGCATTCTGATTGGGAGTTTATTGAATACTTGGAATACCCCACAATTTGTCCGACAAACATAAGGTTATAGTGATGTAGCATACCCTTACGAGTCTCAAGGAAGTAGGGAAAGCTGATGATGTATCGCTTACCGGGGTTCGATTACGAGACAAATGGTTTTGAGCGTAAGAGCACAATTTTGTATGTCTTGGTTTGGTTTTAATTATTCACCCATTCGGAGGGTGAATACAACAATAAGTGATGATGCATGGCTTCTTGAAGACTGAGGCCGTGGATTATATTTGTGAATCGCTGCATGATGTCTGAGGCAATTGGCTAGAGTTTTGTTTTCTTTCGAGCATCGTTGCGTGAAGTCTGAGGCGATGGGCTGTGTTATGGGATAAAGAAACACATTGCTGCATGAAGTCCGATGCAATGGGTTAATGTTTTTGTTTTCTTTTGAGCATCACAACATGAAGTCTGAGGCGATGATCAGTGTTTATGGAATAACGAAATATATTGCTGCATGAAGTCTGATGCAATGGATTCGAGTTTTGAAAATCGTTATGTGAAGCTAGATTTGGTCTTCGGGCATTTCCGTATGAAGTCTGAGGCGATGGTTTGTGTTACGGAGTAAAGAGATGTACATTGTTGCATAAAATCTGAGGTAATGAGTTTGGTTCGCAAATTAATGCGTGAAGTCTGATGCGATAGGCTGGATTTTGTGGAATAAAAAAACACATTTCTGCATGAAGACTAAGGCAATGGTTCAGGTTCGCAAATCACTGCGTGAAGTCTGATGTGATAAGCTAAATTTGGTTTCAAACATTACTGCATGAAGTCTGAGATGACGGTCTGGAGTTTGGAACACATTGCTGCATGAAGTCTGAGGCAATGGGTTAGGTTTGCAAATCACTGCATGAAGTCTGATGTGACAAGATAAATTTGATTTCAAACATCGCTGCATGAAGTATGAGACGATGGTCTGGAGTTTGGAACACATTGCTGCATGAAGTCTGAGGCAATGGGTTAGGTTTTCAAATCACTGTGTGAAGTCTGATGTGACAAGATAAATTTGATTTTTGAGCATCGCTGCATGAAGTTTGAGGCGATGATCTGTGTCGCAGAATAAAGAAACACATTGCTGCATGAAGTCTGAGGCAATGGGCTTGTCTCGCGAATCACTGTGTGAAGTCTGATGTGATAAGCCAAATTTGTCGTTTCGAACATCGTTACATGAAGTCTAAGGCGATAATCTGTATTATGGAAAAAGAGACACATTTCTGCATGAAGTCTGAGGCAATAATCTGTGTCGCAGAATAAGAAACACATTGCTGCATGAAGTCTGAGGCAATGGGTTAAGTTCGCAAATCGCTGCGTAAAGTCTGAGGCAATAAGCTAAATTCGATTTTCAAACATCACTGCCTGAAGTCTGAGGCGATGGTCTAGGATTTGTGAATACACTGCGGCTTAGAGGAAATGTGTTGAGTTTGGATAATACATTGCAGCTTAGAGGCAATGTGTTGAGTGTTGTTCATTACTGCATGAAGACTTAGGTAATGGTTGAACGTGTCACGACATGAAGACCTAGGTGACAGACTGAATCGTAGGAGAAGTATTTCGTTGGTTGACCCTATGATAGTTGAATGAGGGTAAGATTATTTGTCTGTTTGATATGTGATACATGTGTATGCATGCGTATTAAATGTTGTATGTATGCGAAATGTATGATGTTTGACATTGACATGGAACCCTGACTATATGCGTATTGTATGCAAGAATGCATAGTGTGTTTATGCTTGAGATATGCAAAATGTGTGTATGTATGAAATGTGTGTAAGATACGCGCATGCCTTGAAATGTTATGAAGACCATTTCTGGAATTGTCTCCTTTAAATCGTTGGCTTAGAGTCACCAATTCCCGGTGTTGTGTGTTGTGTCGTTGCAACATTGTTGAACTTGAACACGGTGGGCAATGTTAGCAAAAGTTGAGCGTTAGTTTTGTATCACAGGCGTAGACGTAGACGTAGGTAATGGCCTATGCGTAGATTTGTATGCAGGTGTAGATGTATGTATTGACATATGTGTGGTCTCTATAAGCGCATGCGTAAGCATAGACGTATATAGATTCGTATGTTGTATGCGTAGGCGTAAGCGTAGACGTACGTAGATTTGTATGTCGTAGGCACAGGCGTAAGTGTAGACGTATGTTGATTCGTATGTCGCAGGCGCAGGCGTAAGCATAGACGTATGTCAATTCATATGTCGTAGGCTCAGGCGTAAGCGTAGACATATGTATAGGATTAGTAGGAGTACACATGTGCGTTGACGTATGTGCAGACATAGACTTTGTGTTGCAAGTGTAGGCATAGGCACTGACATGGAAGTAGACTTTGCGTAGGGAAGCGTAGATACTTGTATAGACTTTGTATTGTTGAATGCAAGCATAGGCGCAGGCGTACGTGTCGGCGTATACTTTTTGCATCGTGAGCATAGATATAGGCATAGACATGTGTATAGATTTTTGTGTTACAAGACATAGGAGTAGCCATGTGTGTGGACATGTGTATAGCCTTCGTATTGTGAGCATAGACGTGGGCATAGCCATGTGCATGGATGTAGACGTGGATTTTCTTTCAATATTTTTCTAACCAAAGTATTTTTTTCGATGTTTTATCAAATGCTTTTATTTTGTTAATCCCCCGAAATGATTTCAAGACAATATTCACAAGTAATGATCGTAGTATTTTGTAAACGAGTCTGAGAAAAGAAAAAATGCAATTAGAAAGATGCGAAGAAAGAAAATGTTTTATTGATATGCCTATGAATAAGCAAGAGTACACGATGCAATTCCTAGAAAGAGGTAATTACAGAAAGTTTTAAAACTATAAATAGAAATAAAAAATGATAATTGCTATTGCTGTTCCCCAATATCCTTTTAATGATCTTATCTCATTTTCTTTTGAGTTGTATGATTCAGATCTATTTCTCCCCTCGTGATTCATAATCACAGTTCTTAGATCACAATGTTTTTGTTCTTTATTTCTTTTTGAATGATCCCTAATTTTTGTCTAGATTACCCTTTCGGGTTTTCAATCCACCAGGATAATTGTTTGTTTATATTCCCCTAATTTTTTCCTAGATCTCCCTTTAGGGTTTTCGATCCACCGGGACGCTCCTTTTTTCCTAAGTCGCCCTTTTGGGGTTCGAGCTTAACGAGCTTTTTATACATAGTATTTTTTGACTGCGTCTGAATTTGTCGGATGTGGTAGTTCTTCCCCATCCATTGTTGTGAGGATGAGACCACCTCCATAGAATTCCGTTCTGACTACATATGGACCTTTGTAATTGGGTTTCCATTTACCACGTGAATCAAGGTGAGGTAGCAGAATCTTATTGAGTACTAGACTATGTTGTGGTTCATCTTGTACAGTATACCGTTACTCAGGAAGAATTTCGAGGCTAATTTTCGTAGAGTTTGTCGGTCGGTGTTGGAGGCATTTTCTGGATGTTCTTGAAACCAAGGCTTGTTATATTGTCGTTTATTTAACAGAAAGGCAATGTGCAGGCTCTTTGAAGCGTATGTTTGTGATGTGCGATTTTTGGTTAGACCAAGCTATTTTGAACATAGACGGTATAGTCTTCAGGGCGTATGTCATTTGATTTCCTTTTCGTGGGATGTGACTGAAAGTGATTTTTGCGAATTCCGCAGTCAGTTTTTTTTTAAAAACATGATCCTGATATGGAACCAGTTTTGGATGTTTAGTATCCCGTTTACTATTAACTTGGTATATGGCTTGTGAGCATTCTCTGGAGAAGTCAACAGTTCCCCTATATCGTGCTCTGGTGCATTTGAAGCTTCGTAGAACATGGATACCCAACGTGCCCCTGGCTCGGGTTCTTCGTTAGATCTTGGTATTTCGTAGTAGCTTATTTTTACAACACTGTCTATATTTGATCTTGGCCTGTTTCTGTAGGAACAAGCGAATATGCGTAATAACTTGGCCAACTTCTTTGTGGCTCCGCTCTAACATTGCCCCTTAGCTTGATTTCCTTCGAATCTTCCCCTGTGCTCAGATTAATGGTCTCAATAGCCTCTTGATATGGTTGCGTATTGTTAGCCTTTCTTTTTATTTCCCTCGCCATTTTTTCAGAGAGTTCAAGATCTTTATCATCTTCCTCTTTAGATTGGTTGATAGGAGCATCAAAATTATATCGGATTGCAGCAGTAGCATTATCAGTGGTTTTGGGCATGAATTTGCACCTTTATCATGTTTTGGTGCAGATTTAGTATATGAATATTTGAAAATGCATGTGCAGAGAAAGTATTGCCATTTTTTAAATTTAAGATATAAATTCAAGAGAAATACAAGGATCTTGATTGAAAACAAAACATAACTTTTATTAATCGTAAACATTGTTTGAAACAAAACGGGGAAACCTTTACAAGCAATCCTTATGTCTCGGGCTTGCCATAGGTTCTTTCGAAAACAATAAAAATTAATTAGGAAAGGAAAAGATCTCAGGAATCTCCATGACCATCCATCTTTTGAGTTTTTTTCCTGGGGCACATTCTTGGATGAATTCAGTTTCCCCTTTGGTGTTGGCTTCGTTGAATATTTTTTCCCCATGTCTGCTATGCACTACTCCATCATTGACAAAAGTCTCTTGGATTGGAGGAAGATTTGCTTCACCCTTTAGAGTAGCTTCATATTTTTCTTCAGGGTATTGTTCGAGTTGGACTATCCCCTGGTCCCTTAGTCTTTGTAGAGCTCTTTCGAAAGCTCCATTGTGTTCTAGCGGGAGTCCATATCCCAACTGATATTCTTTCTGCGAGTTTATCGAGTTTTTTGCTGGTCTGCTTGCCCCAAAGTCAATGACTACTTCAACTACGTTTATTGTCAACCCATCGTGCAACGACATAGGGTATGATGTGATGTCGGGCTTATCGAATGTGATGTCTTGAGAATCCTACAAATCCTGCACCTTGTGTTTGAAAGGCCAACACTGTTCTATGGTGTGTCCAAGTGAATTTGCGTGATACTCATATCTGGCGTTGGCATCGTATCTTCGTGGGAGTGGCGCGACTGGAGGAGCTAGAGGCTTGAGTTCCGCTAAGGATGCATTAACTAGCTATTGTAATAACTGACTAGGTGGCATAGGGAGTGGATCAAATTTCCTGGGTGGCCTTCTGCCTTGCTGCTGCCCTAGTGGGATCACTAATGGTTGTTGTACCCTAGGTTGTGATGCCACGACATTAATTTCTCGCACTTTTCCTTTGGGGAAGTTTGAAGTAGGCCGTTTTGAATTGTAGGGAGCATTTGATGGTCCCCCTGATATCTTCCCACTTTTTATCCCAGTCTCGATCCTTTCTCCAATGGTTACTAGGTCGGAGAACCATGAAGAGATACTTCCAATCATCATCTCATAATATAGCCCGTGAAAAGTTCCCATGAACATGTCTAATAACTCCTTCTCTAACAGTGGTGGTTGCACATGGGATGCCAATTCCCTCCATCTTTGAGCATACTCCTTGAAGGACTCTTCTTTCTTCTGGGACACATTCTTGAGTTGCATGCAGGTAGGCGCCATGTCCAGGTTATATTTGTAATGCTTTAGGAAAGCATTAGCAAGATCTACCCAGGTTCTAATATGCGTTTGCTCCAATTGCATATACCAGTCTGAAGATGCTTCACTCAGGCTATCTTGAAAATAGTGAATCACCAACTTCTGATCATGGGCAAGGGCATGCATCTTCCTGTAATATATTTGAATATAATTTCTTGGGCAAGTGAGCCCCTCGTATTTTTCAAAGTCAGGTACTTTGAACTTTGGTGGAATCACCACATCAGGAACTAGGCCCATTTCGAGAGCGTCTACCTCGAAAGCGTCGAAACCCTCTATAACTTTTAATCTTTCTTCCAGGGCTTTGTACTGATTCATCACTAATGGATTATCAACAGCATGAGTACCAGTCGCCTTTGGGGGTGCTTGGTTGGCATCCTCTGGGTCATGGTCTCCGTATTATAGGTCCAAGTAATTGTTGACATCATTGGTCGGAATCTGTAGGGTACGAGATACCCCTGATTTTGGCGGAGGTGGGACAAACCCTTCAGTTTCAGCTTCTTGTTGGGCCATGACGGACTTTTGGAGTCCTGCTTCTGGCTCTTTCTTTGGTTGGTGACCGCTTGATGCGCCAATAGTCTGAGCTACTTCCTCGAAAGCTGCCCTGGGAATCTGGTCTTGTCTGTCGATAATGTTCTTCAAAGCTAGGAGAACTTGACCCATATCTCCTTTCATTAAAGTGACATCACCCATTACTTGGTCGAGATCCTATTTGAACGCAGCATGAGTTTCCTCGATTTTATCCATTGTTTTTGTTGATAAGCCCTTTTTTGATATGGAGGCCAAGGAAGTGGCGATCTTCTTCTACCAATGGTTCAGCTGGAGAGATGTTTGTGAAAAATGAGTTTTGACATGATATGTAGGTGTTCGTAAATGCATGCGTGCGAATGAATGTGCATGAATACGAAAGGGTTTGATTGTCTTATTAACTTGGTTATGTATCCTTCTTTTTCTTATTATTTTACTTAGCGACTATCTTTAAAATAGATACGCAAACGAGATGTGGAAACAAAATGCCTTTATTGAAAGTAACGTAATTCAGATATTGAAAAATATTACAATCTTAAACCAAAACTTTATTTGCGTGAAATCAAGCGAAAAGGAAATAAGTCTTCTAGGTGCACCTGCAAATATCTACTTTTGAAACCATCCACTGTTTCTGAACAAAACTTGAGAAAGTATTCAGCACGTTATTTCCTTTTTGTGGCCTTGATTTCAGGCATGTTTGGCGTGTTGACGCGGGCAAGTTGTTTCCTTTGGTATCCATTTTAAAAGATAGTCACCGTGATCTTGAGTTTATTATTATCTTTTATACTCCCTGTGAATAAGATAAATGTAGGGTGACAAATATATGAAATGCATGACGAATACATGAAATGTATGAATGCGTGGGTGTAAGGTTGAGCGACGAGACTTTTTGTAATAAGTACCCCTATAGGGTGGGTTCCTTAATCTTGACCTACAGTTGATCTACCCTCCCAAAGGGTGGCTTCCTTAAGGGTGTCATGAATAAAACCAGAGGGAAAAGGCACAAGGGCCTCCCTTAGGTGGAGCCTCTTTACGGATTGAGACTTTCGTCTCAAAGTCGTGAAAGGTCTCGTCATGAGATTTCAGGCTAAGGCCGTTACAAAGAGTCATGGGTGACCTTCCAAAGTCTTACTCGTCAAGAGGATATCTCTCGATAAGTATTCCTTTTTTGGAAGTCCACAGACTCTAGGAAAAGTCATCACATAAACTCACAGGGATGATGTACCCCCTAAGCTAATAGACGAACCTTCTTTCTAAGGGTTATATGGTAAATATTTTTTAGATAGAAAAATCCTGCCATACAGTAAACATATGATGATAAGAGAAATTGACAGTAGATAAATAAATGCGATAAAGTAGATAAATGCCATGAATAAATAAAGCAAATAAAAATAGAAACCCAAAAATACCTAAACCTAGGGTTAAGGAGAGTCCCCAGCAGAGTCGCCAGCTGTGGCAATTGGTTTTTTTTAATCAAGAGTCGCCACTATTAGTTTTTATCCTAGGGAAGGGAATCTAACAGTAAACCCTAATTCGCGGATAGAGATTCTAGGTTTCAGACTCAATTAGACGAAAGAAAGGTGTTCGGCACCTTTCATCCACCTTGCTCATAAGGATGTTAGACTCTAGGTTTAGGTTTGGGGTAAACTGGATTTTAAGTTTTAATTAGAAAGACTCACCATGATTTTAGATCGTATACCTACGTATCCTCTTATGAGGAATTAGAGTCCCAATTCGTAGTTCGTATAGGTTGATGTTTTTTATAGATTACGTAGACATTTTGATTCCCCTCGTACTTAGCCCGGGTGTGTGAATAGCAGAGATTTTAGACCAAATACGCAGTTAATCAAAATATGCTTCGTAACCCTTTTTGAAAATTATTTATTAAATTAATTTATTTATGAAAAATAATTTGGCGTTGGTTAAATGTTTTTTATATACTAATTATAAAAATTCTTATTTAAATGCATGGTAAAAGATATTTTAATGCAATAGATAAAATATATTTGAATGAATTAAGAAATGATATTTGATTCGATAATAATTAATAGTAATAATTAATATAATACTAAAATTATAAAAATAGGAAATATATAATATAAAAATTATAAAATTAAAATAAAAAGAAAATAAAACGCAAAGGGGGTGTTAATTAGGTTGAGGTGGTAAAATAGGAGGTGCTAACAACAAGGGCCTGAATTTATATATTGAATTCAAGTCCAAAAGGCAGGAGGTGTTCTTTTTTGTTCACGCAGTAAAAAGGGGTGTATAAGGAATAAGGTCCAAGTTCAGATATTGAACTGGGCCCAATAGGCTGAAGGTTTTAATATCTTTATAAAATATTAATTTAATTATGAAATTGCTTGGATTTATGTATAAGATCAATGATTTGAATTATTAAATTGATTGAAAAATCCCAATAATTATGTATAAGGAATATTTTTGTTATTGTCGACTTTTCACTTAACCTAATAATAAAACTTACATATTTTTGTATTTTTTATTAAAAAGTGACAAAGAAAAACAAGAGAAACAAAACCATTAGAAAATTGTAATGCAATAATTAACCTAATAATAATAATTAAAAGAAAGAACATGTATGAAAGTTGTTGTTTTATTTGCAAAGTGAACATGTTTCTACGTGACCCAAATTATATATACATGTTACAAATTATAATAGATATTGAAAATTTTGTTTTATTAATTAAATTGAAAAAGAATAAACATCAAGACAACAAACATGGAGATTTTACACAAGTAATGAATTCCAACAATAAAATACTCAATAGAAATAAAATGTAAACAATTTAAGAAATTTTACGATGGAGATTTTTAAGAGAGACCAACCTACTAGAGTGAGGATTCCCCCGGTGAGCAAATGATATAAATTCTTTATTTCCTTCGTCGTTCTCCTCTTTTTTTTCCTTTCAGGCGAGATCCTCTTTAGATAGATGTTGGAGACAACAACAAGATTTTACAAAATTGTTGATAGAAAAGTTTTAGGTGTTCTATTCAAAACCCTAAAATAAGTGACTGTTAATGGAGGCTTCAGGGTTTTTTTGTTGTTGTTCTTCGATGTAAAGAGCAATAACTTTAGAAGAACTCTAGTGAATTATGGATGATTATGAAATTGTGGATGAAAAATAGTGTGAAAGAGTGGTCTATTTATAGATTTTAAATTAGGTTAAAGACACCCTAAAAAGGAAATAGTCCACACCAAAAAAAGGCCAAAAGTTTATAATTCTATCTTGGTCAACAAGTCTAAGAACCTGGTCTTATTTGTGACCAGATACAAGATAGATTTGAAAAATATTTAAACTAAATAAGATTTTATTTATAACTAGACTTTTTGGCTATTTTTTTGCATAAAATAATGATTTTAATAAAAAAATAATATTTTAAAATATATAAAATATAGGAAAAAAAATATTATTTAAATAAATAAAATACACCTTTTTTTATGATATTTTTGGAAAGATTTACACAAATTGAGATTTGATTGAAATTTGGAGGACAAGATTATGAACCTAGACACTTTTGTAATTTTCTCAATATTGTGATTGATTTTGTGATTAATAAAAATTGGTTTTGAAAGATTTCAATTATTTTTAACATCTTGACTATTAAGTGTATAAAATCAATGATTTAAAAAAAATAATTTTAAAATACCTTAAAATAGAAAACAAAAATAATAATAAAATAATTGAAAAATGACTTTTTTATCCTTTTTATTAAAAAAACACACAAAAGAATATAAATACCAAAAAATGGTGTAACGGGACTTGAACTCAGGACCTTCCACTTGTAAGCATTACTCTCTTACCAACTGTGCTACGTTATTAATTTGGAATAAAAAGTCATTTGAAAACATATGAAGACGATCAGTTATTTTCTATTTAAAAATATAAATAATTTTAAATAAATTATTATACTTTTAAATTAACTAGAAAATGAATATTTTAAAAACTCCAAAATATTAATGTAAATCAAAAGAATTTTATAAAAATCAAAGTTTGAAAATAAACTTGATGGTAGCACTGAGGGCGGGCAAATTTGGGGTATGACACATATCATCATGACATGGCATTTTTACTAACCATTTCAAGGATCTTAGGGACCTTTGGTGCAGGATTATCATAAGCTAGATTGCTAGCAATGGGCAAGAGAATTTATTTTCCTCTAACCAGATGCCGTCAAAGATCGAAGTATGTTCTCTTGAGTCAGAGGCTATGACCCACTTGATATGGTGAGTTGATTATTATAGAGAGACGTTCAAAAACAAAGACAATGAGTTCTTCAGACAAAGCTGTAACCAGATTCATATTTAAATTTTTTTAATCTCGCGAGATCCTTGAAAACATTGCATATGCATCTACATGTCATGTATATCATTACATAACAGGAATTCACAAGATAAGTTTTCTCATCTTCTTGCTGTATATTTCATCAGAAATGGCTCTTGAACAGACAATCAAGGAACTCCAAGCTCAGAATGCCCAATTCTAACAGATGTTCCTGAACTTAGCCAAAGGGCAGGACGAACTGAAGGCACTCATCACCAAAGAGAAGAAGAAAAGGACAAAGAAACCAGCTGGCATCCTCAACATGGGAAGAAGGTTCAGGGGTCTATTCAAGCAAGTTCAGGATTCTGATACTCCATTAGACGAAGACAACGAACAGTTTAAAGACGATAAGAGTAGTGGAAGTGAAAAAAGAAACCATGGTCCTGCCAAATACTCTGATGAAGAGGAAGAAGGTCATGTGAATGACCAATATCCCCCTGCTGATGAAAATACAAGCAGCTAGAAGATTGTCTATATGCTATGGAGAACCAGAAAGTGCCTGAGTTGGATTTTGAGGATTTGGGTTTAGTCTCAGGAGTTGTCATTCCTCATAAGCTCAAAGTCTCCACTTTTGCAAAGTATGATGGAGTTTCTTTCTCAAATCTTCATTTGAGGTCATATGTCCAAAAGATTCAACTACACACTGCTGACAATAAGTTATAGGTGCATTTCTTTCAAGAGAGCCTGTCTTGAACAAAATTGGAATGGTTCTATCAACTAGAAGGGACCAATATCCATACCTGGGAAGATTTGGCTGCTGCTTTCTATAAGAAATACCAGTATAATACTGATCTTGCACCAACCTGTATGCAACTACAGAGTATGACCATGGGCTCTAAGAAGGCTTTAAAGAGTATGCTCGGAAATGGAGAAATCTAGAAGGAAGAGTTCAACCTCCCTTGTCATATAGGGAATTGGTTGACATGTTTATGGGAACTCTGATAGGTCTTTTCTTCAGTCATCTGGTTGGAAGCTCTTCAGCCAGGTTCACCGAGTTGATATCAACAGGGGAACATGTTGAAGGTGGAATCAGAAGCGGAAAAATTCAGGTGTATGGCCAAAAAGGTCGTAGTAAAGGTGACCTCCATCAATCTGTGGGGGATGTAATAATTTCCAATCCCACACCAATTCAACATTAACAACAAGGCAATCAGCATAGGCCGGATGCACCTAGGAGACAATTCACCAAAATTAATATGTCGTTGTCTCAAGCATTGCAACACCTGTTGAAGGCAGAGTTGATTACATTGAGAGATCCTCCTCAGAGTCCCAACACTTCCTCACCCGGTACAATCCCAATGTAAGATACGTCTATCATTACAATAGTCTCGGACATGATACAAATGGATGTTGGGATCTAAAAAATAGGATTCAAGATATGATTGACTCTAAGGAGATTGAATTTGATCCTCCTGAAACTCCTAATATGATCATTGCACCTATGCCTAACCATGACAAAGGTGTTAATGCTATTGATGATGTTTCTTATGTTTCTGCTGTGAGTGACTTGACTACTCCTCTAATGATTGTTAAGAAGAATCTGTTGCAAGCTGGTTTATTTCCGGGTTGCATTGAAAATTGCTACCATTGTGCGTTCCAATCCAAGGGTTGTGTATTACTGAAGAAAGGTATTCAGTGTTTGATAAATGACCGTGTAATTCTATTCGAGAAGACTATTTCTATTGATGGATTATGTGAAAGTGTGTTTCAAGGCCTAAAGCTTGAAGATGTTTCTGTGATTATAATTTTTGGTACTCCTTTGAGGGTCACTTCTAAAGGTCCTATGAGGATTACTGCCGAGCCTAGGGTGGATCCTCTAATCATTACCGCACCAAGGAAAATTCCATATTCCTTTAACAAGGTTGTCCCTATGAATTATGGAGCTAATGTCTACTACCATGGCGTCAAGCAAGAACCGTTGGCTGTCAAAGGTGAAAATATTGAAGTTACTAATCCCAATGTTGGAAATAATGTTGGGACTAGTAAGATTACTAGAAGTGGAAGGGTTTTATCTCTATAGATCTCTCCAATGGTTGTTATTACACCAGTTTGTATCCTTGTTACTGATTCAACTACTGAGACCCGGGGAAAAGAAAAGATGATTGAGCCTGCCCCGGCGGGGGAGCTGAAAGAAACTACTGAAAATTCCTCCAAGCAAGAGATAGAGGAAATACTAGAAATTATTCGGAAAAGTGACTATAAGATTGTTGAACAATTAGGGCAGACTCTCTCCAAAATATCTATGCTATCTCTTTTGTTGTTCTTTGAAGCCCATGCTCAGGCTTTGGTAAAATTTCTGAAATCTACTCATGTACCACAGGAAACCTTCGTTGATTAGTTTAAAAATTATATTGCTAGCCTGACAGTTGACAATGGACTAGGTTTTTTTATGTTAACCTAACTCCTACAGGAAGGAACCATAACAAGGCCCTGCGTATGTCTATTGAGTGTAGGGGCACTACCTTAACTCATGTGTTGGTTGACACGGGTTTCTCATTGAATGTCTTGTCGAAGGGTGCTCTAGACAAGCTTGACTATAAAGGGGTTGTGCCGAAACCCAGTGATATTGTGGTAAGAGCCTTTGATGGTTCAAAGAGAATGATGCACATAGAGGTTGATCTTCCAATCAAAGTGGGTTCTCAGATCTTCGACTCTACCTTCTATGTGATGGACATTCGTCCAGCCTATTCCTGTTTACTTGGTTTCCCTTCGATTCATGGGGCAGGAGCTGTTACTTCTACTTTACACCAAAAGTTGAAATATCCCGTGAAAGGAAAAATTGTTACAGTTTGTGGTGAAAGAAGAATACATGGTGAGCCACTTGAACTCCGTTAAGTATGTTGAGATGGAAGGTGAATTCATCGAGACTCCCTGCCAGACCTTTGAAGTTTTTCCTCAGACAACTCCCATTACTAAATCCGCTTCTGCTATTCCTAAGATTACTAGGATTCCACCAAGAATGGCTTCTCTGAAAGACGCTAGAGTTATGATAAAAGAAGGTGGTTGCGCTATTTGGGGTCAGCTTCCCGACATTCCTTACAAGTCTAATAAATTTGGCTTGGGTTTCACCTCAGAGGCTCAGAGGGATGTTCGTCGTGCTCGTGTTGGGTGACCATCATTCCGCATCAACAACAATGGAGTCAACACTGTGGATGATGCTGATAGTGACTACGATATAGACTGTTGGATTTTTCCTACTACTGGTAGTGGACTCAACAATTGGAAGGCTAAATACTTTATACCAATCTCCTTTATTCAGGAGTAAATGCTATTTTTTGTTTTCTTGCTTTCAAGTTTTTGGATATGTATTTTTAAACAATAACTTTAAGCCTTGTGCCTTACTCGGGGCACAACGGTCCATTTGTTAGGGTTGTCATCTTTCATCCACATATTTTTATTTAATGAATCATTGGACGTTTGCACTCAAATTTTGTTCTCTTTGTATTTCTTTTACTTTATTACTTTCAAAATAGCTATGTAATCTTACACACACCCACACAACAAATTGCAGATCCATATCCACTTTGGATCCCATTAATAACAATTCTGCTATTACCAATTATGACTTCAAAAATCTGATCTACCAAGCCGAGGACGAAGGTGAGGAAGATTGTGAAGTTCCTGGAGAACTTGTTAGACTATTATAGCAAGAAGAAAGGGCTATACAACCGCATGAAAAACCAGTCGAGGTTATGAACTTGGGTACTGAAGAGGACAAGAAAGAAGTCAAGATAGGTGTCAACCTAGAAGACAATGTCAAAAAGATATTAATCCAGATGTTACTGACTATGTTGAGATCTTTTCTTGGTCATACCAAGACATGCCAGGGATTGATACTGATATTGTGGTTCACCGTCTACTGATGAAGAAAGGTTGTCCTCCAATAAAGCAGAAGATTTGTCGTATGCGTCCCGAGATGTCTAAAAAGATCAAGGCTGAGATTATGAAGCAATTCAATGCAGGTTTCTTAGTTGTTACATCCTATCCTCAGTGGGTTGCAAATGTGGTACCAGTACCTAAGAAAAATGGTAAGATGCGTATGTGTATAAACTACAGAGATTTGAATAGGGCAAGCCCCAAAGATGATTTTCCACTTCCATATATTGACGTTCTGGTTGACAACACCGCTCAACACAAGGTATTTTCCTTAATGAATGGTTTCTCTGGTTATAATAAAATCAAAATGGCACCTGGACACATGGAGAAGACAACTTTTTCACACAATGGGGCACTTTCCGTTACAAAGTTATGCCTTTCGGTTTGAAGAATGTCGGTGTAACATATCAACGCGCTATGGTAGCTTTATTCCATGATATGATCCATCACGAGATAGAGGTTTATGTTGATGACATGATAGCTAGCTCTCAGACTGAAAAAGTACATCTTGACCACCTAGACAAGCTATTTGAGAGATTGAAGTAGTACAAGCTGAGGTTGAATCCAAACAAGTACATCTTTGGGGTAAGATCCGGTAAACTCATAGGTTTCATCGTTAGTGGTAAAGGTATTGAAGTAGATCCCGCCAAAGTTAAAGCCATTCAAGAAATTTCAGCTCCCCGTACCGAGAAGGAAGAAGTTTCCTGGGACGATTGAACTACATTGCTAGATGTATTTCCCATTTGACCGCTACTTCTGAGCCGATCTTCAAGTTACTAAAGAAAGATCAAGTAGTGAAGTGGAATGATGATTTTCAGATAGCCTTCAACAAAATCAAAGAATATCTTCAAGAACCTCCAATTCTGATGCCACCGATTGAAGGAATACCTTTAATCATGTACCTAACAGTGTTAGAGAACTCAATGGGGGTGTTTATTGGGGAAACTTGAGGAGTTTGGTCGAAAAGAGCATGCAATATACTAACTTAGCAAAAAGTTTACCGATTGTGAAACCAGATACTCACTGCTTGAGAAAACTTGTTGCGTTTTGGAATGGGTTACTCACAGACTAAGACAATATATGTTGACTCATACTAATTTGTTGATCTCTAAGATGGATCTAATAAAGTACATATTCGTGAAGCCCGCTCTCTCCGGAAGAATAGCAAGATGGAAAATGGTTTTGACAGAATATAATATTCAGTACACTACTCAGAAGGAAATTAAAGGAAGTGTACTAGAAGATCATTTGGCTCATCAAGCTGTAGACGACTATCAGTCTATGAATTTCGAGTTCCTGGATGAGAATATTATGCTACTTATAGATTATGAAGAACCTGGACCGTATGAAGGACCCGAGCCGGGATCCCGATGGACTATGATTTTTGATGGAGCTTCCAACGCGCTTGGAAATGGAATTGATGTTGTAATCGTCTCTCCCAAGGGTTTTCATACGCCCTTCACCGCCAGATTATGTTTTGTTTGTACAAACAACATGACAGAATACGAAGCGTGCACCATGGGTATCAAGGCTGCTATCGATATGAGAATTAAATTCTTAAATGTATACGGGGACTCAACCCTGGTAATCAGTCAAACTAAGGGAGAATGTGATATGAAACATCCAAATCTCATTCCTTATCGGAAGCATGTTTTGACATTAATTCCATACTTCGAAGAAATAACTTTTGAACACATCCCACGAGAAGAAAAATAATTATCAAACGCATTAGCTACCATGTCATCTATGTTCAGAGTCAGATGGGACAATGGAGCCCCTCGAATTACTATTTAGAGACTAGATGAACCAGCACATTGCTACAAAGTTGACACTGATGGAGTAGAGGAAAAACCTTGGTACCGCGAAGTAAAAAGATACCTCAAGACTCAAGAGTATCCCGGAGGAGCATCTATTAATGATAAAAAATTTCTACGGAGGTTCTCTATCAAGTTCTTTCTGAGTAACGAAATTTTGTACAAGCGCAATCACGATTAAACTCTGCTTCATTGTGTAGACAAGAAGGAAGCTGAGAAGATTATGGAAGATATGCATGAAGGAGTCTTTGGTATTCACTCCAGTGGGCATATGATGGCTAAGAAGATTCTGAGAGAGGGTTATTATTGGTTGACCATGAAAACTGATTGCCATTGTCATTCCAGAACTTGCCACAATGCCATATTTATGCTGACAAAGTACATGTCTTGACTTCTCCTTGGGCGTTTACAATGTGGGGCATCAATATGATTGGAGAGATTAAGCCTACCGCTTCTAATGGGCATCATTTTATCCTAGTTGTTATTGATTATTTCACGAAGTGGGTTGAAGCAGCCTCGTTTTCCTCTGTTACCAAGAATGTTGTGGTCCGGTTCATTAAGCATAACCTCATCTGTCAGTATGTGTCGTACCCCAAATTTACCCTATCTTTATAATCGTATTTTCGAGATAAAAAATAAAAGAGAATGCTTTAATTAAGGATGGTCCATCAATATCTGATGGCTTATTCATAAATTCAAGTCAACCAGGGGGTGTATTTTAATTCAAGGGAGTGGGGCTTTCTAAATCATAAAGACCTATATACCCGTAGGTCCATTCACATGTTGGCCAATGGCCCACGAGATGCGAATATGGGAAATTATTTCATAAAATATTTAAAGTTTTAATTATTTATAAGGGTCCATTAGGCTTTGTTGCTGTTAATAAAAAGAAGAGGTGAAATTTCAATTTAAAAGCCCATTAAGGTTCTTTTTTAAAATTAGCCCATTTGTCACTTTTGCTGTTATAAAATATTTTCTGTTATTATAGTGAATTTACTAAAATAAAAAATATATTTTTATAAGATATTAAATTATATAAATACTTTGTTATTAAACATTTTTTTATTAAGAGTTTTTGTTGTAATTATAAATGATTGCAAAGAAGGCATGTTTTATAGGCCCAATCCGTAGCTCAAAAGTGCAAAACCTTTTACTTGCAAAAAAAGTTTTATTAATTATTTATATAATTAAGAGTTTTTTGTTTTGAAAAAAGAGATTATGTTGGATCAGATTTTTTAAAAAGGGCTTAGGCCCAATCCGTATTGCAAAAAAAAATTAAAAAAAGAGAGAGTGTGCGTTGCTGGGCAATGTAAAGCCCAATTTTGTTATTCAACGCGTTGGGTTGGAAACAACATTGTAAAGCCCAATTCAAAATACCAGTTACTGTGTGAACCATTATTCATAAAAAACACACATTTTTACCAATTAACAAGTACCGTATCAATTTGTAACCAAAATTAAATCTTGAAGCACGATTTTTCTGCGAATCATATGCTTTACAATGCAAAACAAAACAAACAGAAGCAATACAAACAAGGCCCATAATATCTAAAATTAAATCAATCTCTATTACAGATCTAAAAAAATACAAAACTGAATTAAATCACAGATTACAAAATCAAACTGAATCGATTACAAAGAAATCAAATCCCTAAAGTTTTGTATTCATCCCTAATCTAAGCTTTGTAACGAAAATTCTAAAAGCCCTAAAATCTAACCCTACAAATACAAAGCTAAAATACAGAACGAGAGGAGGGAGGGGCTTGAACATCGAAACGGCAAAAGGAAATTGAAGGGGAAGAATTTGAAGAACATAGAAGCAGAACACCTCGTAACCTCTTGAAGACAAAGAAATGAGCGATTAGGGTTTCAATATCTGAAACCCTAATCGCCGATTGTCATCACTCCACCGTCACCACCTTCGAGCATCACAGTACTTGCGAATCCGAGGAACAGAGGGAGATTAGCATCAATCAGACGAAAGCTTAGAATACGAAATCGCAAAGGGGTAAATAACTTAGCTTTTTCTGTTGATATTATTTTGTTGTTGTTTGAGGGTTATCGGGTTTGCAATAGGGAAGGGGTTGATTCATGCGCCGCCACGGGTTTAGTTTTAGGGTTTGATAAGGGTTGAGTGGAGATGAAAGAGAAGAATGATGGAAATGGGTGGAAACGAAGATGATAATGAAAATTAAAAAAAAATTATTTTATGCTTTGAATCAATGTTGTACACGCGCGTATACCGTAGGTCACATGATCCTTCAAATCCATCCATCTGATCACCATCGGACGGCCGTGAGGCCAAGTCCACCATAATCCCTATACGCCCTCACGCACACAATCAGCCAGACCCTCCCAAAAAATGCGTTTGGGCCTAGCCCGTCTATTTTTTGCACCCCCCTTCAGTAGCTTTACTAAACCATCAAACAACTTACACCCCCAGGCTTGCTGGGCCTGAATTCAATATCTGAATTTAGGCCTTGACTTTCTACACCCTACCCATTTTACTTCTTAATTAAAATTGCACCCCCCTTGAATTAATTAAATTATTATATTTTTATATTATAATTTTTTATATATTTTTTTATTATATTATATTTTTCCTATTTCTTTTTAATTATTATTATTTATCTCTTTTTTATAATAGTTATTATTAGTATGTTATTTGTATATATTGTTTAATATCACATGTAAATATTATTTTTTTCAAAACTCATGTATGTATTTTCTATATTATTGCATTAAAATATTTTTTATATCATGCATCAATTAAGAATATTTTGCAATTAATATTATTAAAAAATACTCAACAAATCTTAAATTTATTTTTCGCAATAAACTAACTTAAGCGAACAATTTTTGCAAAAGGGTTCCAAATATATTTTGACTAATCGCGCATTTAATCCAAAAATTCCGCAATCTCTAACACCCGGTCAAAATGCGAGGTGATTCAAAATACTTTTACAACCCCTAAAAAAACACAAACCCATACAAACTACGAATTGGGACTCTGATTTCTCATAAGAGGATACGTAGGCATACGATTAAGATCATGGCGAGTTCCCCTATTAAAAATTAAAACCCCATTTTACCCGAAACCTAAACCTAAACCTAGTATCCTTAAGAATAAGGTAGATGAAAGGTTCCTAACACCTTCCTTTCGTATAATGGAGTCTGAAACTTAGAATCTCTGTCTTTACAAATTAGGGTTTCCTATTAGATGCCCTTCCTTAGGATTAAAACTAGTAGTGGCGACTCTTGATTTTAAATCTCATCGCAACAACTGGTGACTTTGTTGGGGACTCAACCCTAGGTTTTAGGTTTTATTTTGGGTTTTTATTTGCTTTATTTATTTACTTATTGCATTTATTTATTATTGTCTATTTTTTTATCATTTATAAAATACTGTGTGGCGGGACTTTTATTTCAAAAAAATATTTTCAAATAACCCTTAGAAAGAAGGTCCGTCTATTAGCTTAGGGGATACATCATCCCTGCGAGTTTATATGACGACTTCGCCTAGAGTTGGTGGAATTATGAAAAAGGAATACTTATCAAGAGATATCTTCTTGACGAGTAGGACTTTGGAATGCCACCCATGACTTTTTGTAACAACCCTAACCAAAATATCATGATGAGACCTTTCATGACTTTGAGACACAAATCTCGGCCCGTAAAGAGGCTCCACCTAAGGGAGGCCCTTGTGCCTTTCCCTCTGGTGTTATTCATGATACTCTTAAGGAAGCCACCTTTTGGGAGGGTAGACTAACAATAGGTCAAAGCTAAGAGCCTACCTTATAAGGGTACCTATCACAAAATCCTGTCACTGAACTATACATCCATACATTCATGCATTTCATATATTCATCATCTGTTTCTTTTATGTGTCTTATTCACAGGGTAAAAAGAAAACAAAAAGCAATAAAATCGAGATTTTGGTGATTATCTTTTAAAATGGATACCAGAGGGAAACAACTTGTTTGCGTCAATGCCTTCAAGCCTGACATTTCTGAAATCAAAGCTATAAAAGGGAAGTTATCTGAAAGAGCTCTGACGATGTACGCTCACCGCTATGGGGATAACCTTGACTTGACCAGAGTAGAGGTTCAAATAGATGTTGTTTCGGCCCTCATTTAATTCTACGACCCTCCACTGAGATGTTTCACCTTCTAAGACTTCCAACTAGCACCGACTCTGGAAGAATTTGACAGAATTCTGAACTTTTCTAAAGAGAAGGCCTATGTGGGTATTAGACAAACATATTCTGAGTTAGTTCAAAATTACCGAAGAGAAGGGCCAATACAAGGAATCAAAAGAATATACCTAGAAGCCAAGGCGCTCGCTTTTTCTAATTATAAAGAATGAGAGCCTTGTGTTGATTGTTTAGGATTGCTTGTGTTTGGTGTAATTTTATTCCCTCGAACTATGGACTATATTGACCCCATGGACATTAGCATATTTTGGGGTGCGAAAGTTTTTAATATGGATCCAACTCCCACTCTGCTTGTTGACATTTATTACACCTTGCATACAATGTACGAAAAGAGAAAAGGCACTCTAAATTGTTGCATTCCACTTCTATATACTTGGTTCATGACCCATATTTACAAAGAAGACTATATGATTCCAAACTTGACCAAACGCGAGTGTCTTTAGAAATTAAGGTCTCCCACTGCAAACTCGGTATTATGGTATGCAAGGAAGATGGATATTGGTGACATCACTATTAGCTACGGAGACTTTCCTAATGTTTCGTTGGTCAGATCTCGAGGATGTATTAACTACAACCCAACTTTGGCCCTACGACAGTTAGGGTATCCTTTGGAAGATAAACCTTTGGACGAACAGCTCCGACCATTGACCATCCACGACATGGGTATAAAGGACCAAGGGTTTCTCAACAAGGTTATTTGGGCTTGGAATAAGGTTAATAAGAGGAAAGCTAAAAGGAAGAATACCATAGAAAGAGAACTCTACACTAGATGGGTCCTAGATAGGTACAAATTATCAAGCTACCATTCAATATAGATCCAGAGTACAAGTCAGACATCCCAAAATTCACGCCTATATCCTTGGAAGAAATCCACGATCTGAAGAGTACTCTAAAGCAAGCTCATAAGGAAAAATAAGAATTAGAACTCAACCTTCTCAATCTGACCCAAGAAAAGAAGAAGATGTAGCTCATACTTGAGTCAAAGGACCAACAAATCGAGAGAGATCAAAAGGAATTGGAAAAGGAGAGTCTCAAACTGAAGCGCACAACTGAAGGACTTTTGAGTGCAACCTTCAATCTAGATTCCCACAACCAAAGGTTAGAAGATGTTGCTACTGAAATCGGGAGGTTAACCAGATGGTATGAAAAGGCAACACATGACAAGAAGGTGCTAGAGAAAAATCTAAGAGCCCAGATCCAAAGTTTAGCACAAGCTTCCTTAGATCAAGAAGAGCAAATAAAGTACCTCACCACCAAACTTCAAGACAACCAAGAATCAGAGGTCAAATAACTCCTTGAAAGGATAGAGGCAGAAAGACTCATGGCTCAAAGAACTGAAGAATATGAGCATATATGCTTAGAGCTAGGAGGTCTCTAAAAAGATTTCCTTATTCAGCAAAGACTTTATATGGAGTTGAGGGTTGAAAAGATGTATTGGAAAGAGCAGTATACAAAGATCACCCAAGCTGGGAAGATAACCATAACATAATCCCACATTTTTATCAAGAGTATCGGTATTACAAAGACAAGCATGAAAGACTCGCCTTCCTAGCCAACAACCTCATTGAGGATATCCCTAGAAGTTTGAGAGATTGGGAAAGTGTAATGGTTCATATCCCTAAGGATGTTGAATACATTCTCAAGCTTTGCCGAGCAATTGTGGATGGTTTCAGAGCAGACATCCGTAAGCGCACCTAGAAGATTTATTTCCCTTTGTTTTTGTTTTTGCAAACAAGTTTTGATTTAAAGTTGTAATATTTTTCAATATCTGGGCTATGTTACTCTCCATAAAGGCATTTTGTTTTCGTATCTCATTTGGATATATATATTTTTATGATACTCACCAAATTAAAAAAGGATAAAATAAGCAAAAGATAAATATATACCCAAGTGAATAAGACATTTAAAACAAGAAACCAATACATGTTCATACATAATCATATACATGCATGCATTCGCAAACACCTGCATATCATATCAAAGCTCATCTCAATTTTTCAAAATCTCTCAAGTTAAACCATTGGTAGAAGAAGATCACCACCTCCTTGGCCTCCATATCAAACAAGGGCCTACCAACAAAAAGCAACCGAACAAATCAAGGAGAATCAGGTTGCATTCAAGGAGGATCTCGACCAAGTAAAGGGTGATGTGAATTCATGGAAAGGAGATATGAGTCAAGTTCTCCTAGCTTCGAAGAACATCATTGACAGACAGGATCAGATTCCCAGGGTAGCTTTCAAAGAAGTAGCTCAAACAATTGGTGCATCAAGAGGTCACCAACGAAGAAAAGAGCCGGAAACAGGACCCCAAAAGTTCGTCATGGCCCAAAAAGAGACAAGAGAAGCTGAAGTCGAAGGGTTTGTCCCACCACCATCAAAAGCAGGTGCATCACATACCCTACAAATTTTGACCAATAATGCAGACAACTACTTGGACCTGTAGTATGGAGACCACAACCTAGAGGATGTCAATCAGGCACCCTTGAAGACGACTGATACTCATACTGTCAATAATCCACTGGTGATAAGTCAATATAAGGCTCTGGAAGAAAGGCTGAAAGTTGTGGAGGGCTTTGATGCCTTTGAAGTATATGCTCTTGAAATGGGCCTAGTGCCTGATGTGGTAATTCCGCCGAAGTTCAAAGTGCCTGACTTTGGAAAGTACAAGGGGCTCACTTGTCCAAGAAATCATCTGCGTATATATTGCAGGAAGATGCACGCCCATGCCCATGATCAAAAGCTAATGGTTCACTGTTTCCAAGACAGCTTAAGTGGGGAATCTTTAGACTTGTATATGCAATTGGAGCGAGTTCACATTCGAACATGGGTAGATAATTATAATGCTTTCTTAAAGCATTACAAATATTGCCTGGACATGGAGCCTACCCGCGTGAAACTCCAGAATCTGTCCCAAAAGAAAGAAGAGAGCTTTGATGGTCCCCCTGGAGGGAGATGGCATCCCGTGTGCAACCACCGCTATTGGAAAAGGAGTTAGTCGATATGTTCATGGGAACCTTGCAAGGGCTATATTATAAGAAGATGGTTGGAAGTATCTCTTCGGAATTCATAGATCTAGTAACTATCGAAGAAAGAATTGAGGCTGGAATAAAGAGTGGGAAAATACCAGAGGGGGCCATAAAATGCCCCCTACAATTCAAGAAATCCTGCTTCAAACTTCCCAAAAAGAAAAGAGGGAGAAATTAATGCTTTAGCCTCACAACTAAGGGCACAACAACATTTAATGATCCCACAAGGACAACAGCAAGGCAGGTTTGGAAGGTCGTAGAGAAATTTTGATCCGCTCCCTATGCCACCTAGCCAGTTATTACAACACCTGGTCAAGGATTCCTTGGTGGAACTCAAGCATCTAGCTCCTCAAGTCGGGCCACTCCCGTGAAAGTACAATGCCGACGCCAGATGAGAATACCATGCTAACTCTCTTAGACACACCATAGAACAATGTTGGGCATTCAAGCACAAGGTTCAAGATTTGTTAGAATCTCAAGACATCACTTTTGAGAAGCCTGACATCAAATCAAACCTTATGCCTCCGCATGGTGGACCGATAATAAATTCAATTGAAGTAGCCACTGACTTTGGGGCACTCATACAAGAAAAGACCTCTATAAGCTTGTTGAAAGAATATCTGTGGGAATGTGGTTTCCTGTTGGAACATAATGAAGCCTTTGAAAGAACGCTACAAAAGCTAGTGGACCAGGGGATAGTCCAATTCAGACCATACCCTGAAGAAAAATATGTAGTAGTGATTGAAGCAAAGAAGGAATTGGTAATCCCTTTCCAAGGCCCAAATCTTAACAAGAAGACTCTAGTAATCCCATGCGAGGAACCGGAAAAAACCCTAGGGATGGCACCAAAGAAGGTTCTCCAAATATCAGCAATTCCAAAGGCCACGATGATAATTAAGGGACCCTCACCCATCCCTTCTGAAAGTAACATAGAAGTACCATGGAGTTATGACTCAACATTGTACGTTAATGGATTGAAACAAGAAAATGAGCCATCGCCAAGCCAAGGACCTGTGATTTCAAATATAGCAGGGACATGGGGTATGACCCGAAGTGGTCGAGTCTTTGGATCTGAACCACCAAAGAAGAAAGATGAGACCTCAACAAAGGACAAAGGAAAAGTAGTAGTGGAAGCGAGTCGAGAGAAAGAACCCCCAAGCAAAAACTTTACTAATCAAGAGGCGGAGGAGTTTTTGAAAATAATCAAGAGAAGGGACTACAAGGTGGTGGATCAACTTCACCAAACTCCAGCAAAAATATCCATACTCTCGTTGCTCATCAATTTTGAAAGTGCATCGACACTCTTTAATGAAGGTATTAAGTTCAACACACGTGGTGGAAGAGATTACTGTGAATCAATTTGACAATGTTGTAGAAAACCTAACATCTGGATCATACTTGGGTTTTAGTAAAAATGAATTACCCCTCAAGTCCGAGCTCACAACAAAGCAGTCCATATCTCTATGCAAATAGGTACTACCAGCCTATCCAGAGTACTCACTGATACAGGCTCGGCCCTCAACGTGTTACCAAAATCAAGTCTGATGAAGTTAACAATAGATGATGTTGTGATGAGGCCAAGCTCTACAATAGTGAAAGCATTTGATGATTCTCGAAGCTCGGTATTGGGAGAAGTAGACCTTCCAGTCAAAATTGGTCCGCATATCTTCTATATCACTTTTCAAGTCATGGATATAGAGCCGCATACACTTGCTTACTGGGGAGACCTTGGATTCATGCAGTAGGGGCAATTATTTCGACCTTACATCAAAAATTTAAAGTTCTTGGTGGAAGGGAAATTAATCATAATCGACGGTGAGGAGGACATCTTTGTAAGTCACATTGAATTATATAGATATATCAGTACCGACGAAGATTGTATAGCCACCCCGTTCTAAGCCCTGGAAATTGCTTCAATGGTTACTTTACCCGTGGAGAAAAGTAATAAGCCTAAAGTGACCTCGTGGAGAGATTTGCAAACAACCATGGAATGTGATGCCTCGAAAGGTTGGGGAAAACTCCCAAAACTACCTGAAAAGAAGAATCGCATCGGTTTGGGCTATGAATCATCGAAAGCTACTATGAAGGGTAAAGCACGGTTTCCTCCAATCCAAGAGACCTTTGTCAATAAAGGAATATAGCATGTGTGTCATCCTTTCCCTCCGCTGAGTGAAGACTTGGGTCTTTATGACAGAATGGATGATTTTCAAGAGCAGTTTGATAGAATATGAAAAAAGATGAAGGCTCTTAGGGGAAAATAGCTATTTGGGCAGAATGTGAATGAGCTATGTTTGATCCCGAATGTTAAGATACCTGCTAAGTTCAAGGTCCCAGAATTTGAGAAGTATAAGGGCAATACTTGTCCTCGTGCTCACTTGGTGATGTACATAAGGAGAATGTCTACCCACACTGATGATCAGCGTCTCCTGATTCACTTTTTTCAGGATAGTTTGACCGACGCAGCGTTGAAGTGGTATATGAGTTTAGACAACGCTAACATCCATACTTTTAATGATTTGGGAGAAGCATTCATCAAACAATAAAAGTAAAACATGGACATGGCGCCCAATCGTGACCAACTTAGGGCCATGGTTCAGAAAGACAGGGAATCATTCAAAGAGTATGCACAGAGATGGCGCGAGGTAGCTGCCCAAGTGATTCCCCCCATGGAAGAGAAATAAATGACTAAGATTTTTCTGAAGACGCTGGGTGCTTTCTACTACAAAAGGATGGTAGCAAGTGCACCAAGTGATTTTACAGAGATGGTAGGAATGGGTATCCGCTTAGAAGAGGCGGTAAGAGAAGGCCGTTTGACGAAGAGTGAAGGATCCGGAGGTGTGAAGAAGCCATCTTATGGGTTTACCAAGAAGAAAGAAGGGGATACCAATACTGTTATACAATAGAGGAGGGTAAACACTCCTAGAAGGAATTATCAGTGTCACCAGCAAGTCGCCTCAATTACTCCCGTTATGAATGCCGCTCCAACTACCGTTGCTTATCAAAGACCGTCCCAGCAGGGGAACCAAAGGAATAATTAGAGAAGGGAGAACTATGACCCTATTCCCATGATCTATACAGAGCTACTACCGGCATAGATACAGAAGAAGTTGGTCCAAACACGACCACCTCCCGCCGTACCATCACCATTGTCTTGGTATTACAAGGCAGACCAAACATGTACTTTTCATCAAGGAGCACCAGGGAATAGTATTGAGAATTGTTATCCTTTAAGACTGAAGTGCAAAAGTTGGTGAAGTCGGGAATTCTATCTTTCAAGGACATGGGACCTGATGTGAAACATAATCCTCTACCCAAGCATGTGGGAGTAAATGCTGTAAATATGGTGGCCGGTTGTGTAGGCGCCTTCCGAAGTTTTGACATTAATCTGGTTAGAGGAGATTTGGTGAAAATGCACGCAGAACTCTGTGAATTCAGCTACTATACGCATGACCATGCCGGTTGTGCTGTTTGCAGTATAGACATACATGGTTGCGAGAAGATAAAGGCTAATTTACAGGAGATGATGGATGAGGGTTTAATCCATATAATCAGGCCTAGGGAAGAGTATGAAGAGGAAGTGAATATGGTTTCTGGATGTCCTGGTGAATTCAGAATTTTTGATGTGGAGTATTTGAATGAAGATCTCGTGCAGTTGCATGCTACCTTCTGCCGTACTGCGGGTCAGGTGGAACACCAATATGGGTCTTGCTTAGTTTTCTGTCGAGACCACCGAGGATGTTCTATTGTGAGGGAGGGTGTTCAGTTGCTGTTAGACAATGGAACTATCAAGATCACATGCGAAGTTGAAAATCCGCAAGGGCAACTTAGGAAAAAGTTAGGGATTTTTCTTGGCAAGTAACTACGTCAGACAAGACTTGATTGTTGAAGCAACAATCTTCTAGGATCCTCACCATACTTCAACAAAAGCTGCTGCTCAGGATTTCAAAAGTTGCTAGGGGGGATAGTGGTCATTGTATCTCAATGTATCTTTTCCATTACATATTACCATTTTCCAAACTTTGTAATCATCCATGGAGTCTCGCCATTCACAGACTACCATTCTATTAATGAAATTAGAGCTTTTACCCAATTCTTTGTGTTCTTATTTTATTTAGCTTGCAAAGACTTCATTTATTAGTGATAATAACTTTCAAAGCAAAAAGATTTTTAATTAATTTTTTTTTGTTTTTTAAAAAAAAGAAGAGATCTTTACAATTAAATTTACTTTGAGATTTGTGATGAAACAATGACAACAAAAATTGTGATCCCAGAAATAAACAAACTCCAGTTGTTTTGAGAAGATTTACTTCCTTCATGAAGGTTCTCTCAGGTCATTTTGCTGGTATGTGCACGATCTTTGTATGTTTCTCAGGTGGTTAAAGATGATACCAATTGGTGTAAGGTGTAGTATTGGGTTTGTAATCTCATTATCCCCAGTCAGGTCTTGGTTCATGCTTGATTTTGGGTTTGCATGGTCAGAAGCCTCTATCCCAGATTCCCCAGCGAAGTCTTCCCTCATATGATGAAAGGTTTTATTCCCTTGGTGTGCTGAGATGTTGCTCTTTCTGCAGTATTGGCATTATTATTGGTATTTATTTCCCAGGCAACTAGACCAGGGTGGTATATTTTCTAAGAAGCGTCAAGTTGATTATCAACCTTTAGATTTTCACCCTCCAAGTGTTGGGTTTGATTTAAAATCCCCATGGGTTTGACCTCTTTATGTGATGTTAACTTTTTAATTCTCCAGGAAGGCTATCCCATGGCATCTTTTGTTGGAATAAGTTTTCATGATGTAAAATTTCAATCCGTATTTTTCTCCAGGGAGGTAGGCTTGAATTCCCCAGTGAAGTTTGATTGTTTCGGCATCAGTCTGCTTTATTTTAAGGCTGGTCTTGCAATCTCCAATAGACATGTTACTTTCGGAAAAACTGGTTTCTCCGATGAAGCCGGAAGAAGGATGTTCTATCCCGATATCTATTTAATTTGTCTACCTCCGAATTATGTTTCTCTTTAGTAAAGTTAAAGGCAGACAATAGGTTTGGTTTCCACAGTTAGCCTTTACCTTTCTTGAAATGATCTTTCTGGTTGAAGTTTAGCCAAGTGTTGTTAGTACCTGAGGCGGTTTTGTTTGTTTGTTCCTACTGATTGTGTATCCGTTTTACCAGCATACGCACGATAGCACTCATACATTCATACATACATCATGCATGGCTAAAATTGATAAATCACTGTTCATTGACATTGTGTTCTGACCTTCCTGCAGCGCTCCTTGCTTAGATGGATTTGGTTTTCCCTCTTGAGTTTATTTCTCAAAGGATGTATCTTCGTTGGCTGTCTTGCTCCAGTTTATTTCTGATTTGAATCTGTGGTTACATGACAATATTATTTACTTTGGATTTATGAAAACTTTGAGTTTTAGTTTGTGCATTTATTTTGCACGAGAAGACTTTATCTCCTCAGCAGGAATATCGTGGCATTTCCCCGGGAAGTCATATTTCTATCCCCAGAGAGTCTTTTCTTTTTGCAATTCTCCATGACAACAAGTAACAAGTCTCTTTATTTGAGGCAGCTTATGTTTAACCTTTTCTAGGCAGATTTCCTTGGTTAAAAAAGAAGTTGAGACCCGTTCTAGGTGAAACACCCGAATTTTGGGGAAAACTTGATATATTTTCTCTTTCTACCTTCAGTGAATGTTGGTAGACCATCGGCAGTGAACGTCGGCGTTTGTTATCTTTTTTCTATCTTCAGTGAACGTTGATAGTCCATTGTCAATGAACGGCAGTGATATGATATATTTTCTCTTTCTACCTTCAGTGAACGTTGGTAGGACATCGACAATGAACATCGTTGTTTGTTATCTTTTTGCTATCTTCAGTGAACGTTGATAGTTCATTGTTAGTGAACGGCGGTGATATGATTTTATCTTTCTACCTTCAGTGAACGTTGGTAGGACATCGACAGTAAACGTCAGTGCTTATTATCTTTTTGCTATCTTCGGTGAACGTTTATAGTTCATCGTCAGTGAACGGCAGTGATATGGTATTCTCTTTCTACCTCCAGTGAAAGTTGGTAGACCATCGGCAGTGAACGTCGATGCTTGTTATCTTCCTCTCTGATTCAGTTCTTTTGGTCCACCAGTGATTTATTTTCCTGGTGGGGTTGCTCTTTTGTTTCTTTATTTTTGTTGCATCCCCAGTGATACTTTATGTCTCTTTGGTACTGTTCATATGCATTCATATGCATAAGAATTTGCATGGCATCTTAAGGCCAAAAATAAGGTTTATTTTATATTTAAGTATCTTCGATCACGTCGACACAAAGATTTTCAACCTTCGTATCTCCGGATATAAGAAACTTAAATAAGGGCAGCTATTGTACCCCAATTTTCCCCTCTAAGATCCCTTCATCATACCATGTTGTTTCACTCACAACAAGATCACACTAGGATTCTTGGTTCCCCTCCCTACATTTAGCTTTGCTCTTTTGAGGAGTTACCAAGCACCTTGACTTGTTTTCTTTTGTGATCATTAATATTTTGCTTTGATTTTCTTTCTAATTAATAAAATGCAATGTTGGTTTGTCTTACTTGTTAATAATGTAGGTAAAGGCAATGAGGTTTAACTAGTTGCTCCATGGGTTCATGAGTTTATTTCCATGCCCTAGTCAACATAGATTGAGGAATTCAAACTTCACTATTGGAATGGTTTTATAAGAATTGGCATGGCAAAGTTTCTTTGGCTCATCACATTTCAAAGTTATCAAAATTGATTCAAAAGTACAAGGGGTTAAGGGAAGAAGTTGTCATTATTGGACAAGGTCTTGTTCCTATTGGTCACAAGAGCACATTTCTCTCAAATTTCAAGATATGGAAATGGTTTTGGTGGCTATGAGTCCTCATCATCATCCTCCCTAACTTCTATTCACAAATAAAGAATATTGGCACAAGAAGTTTGTTCAAACTTGTCAAAGTTCCTCCAAGCATTCTCTTGATCTAGAGGCTAGGGTTTAGAACTTCAAAGGAGCATATCTTGCTCACATTTTGGTATTTTTGAGTGATTCCAAAGAAATCTTTCTCTTAAAATATTTACCAACAAATCACTTCAAAAGTTCCAAGTAGTTTTCATGTGGAAGGAACTTGGTGAAGAAGAAAGATTACAAGTCATCCAGATGAATTCATAACTTTCCATATGTGACTTCAAATGGTCATAACTTGGTCAATTTTTATCACCTTGAGTCCATTATTTTTCCAAGATGATCTTAAAGATGTGTTCTTTATTCCTTCTTTTATGTGAAAAGTTAGAAAATGGATGGAAGTTGCCTTAAATATGCAAAAGATTATAGGTCATTTCATGATTTTTGGCCAACTTCAACAAGTCATAACTTGCTCATTTTTTGGATATTTTGAGTGGTTCAAATTTCAAAATTTCATTCAAGAGATCTACTTCATTCCATATTTTTTGGTCAAGAGCAAATTCTAAGTGGAAGGACATGCTTGGATACAAAAGATTATAGGTCATTTTTGAAGAAGAATTTGAAATATTTCTAAGTATGGAAAGTTAACTCTTTTTCTTCAACTTTGACTCCATGTAACTTTCAGCTCAAGCATTCATTTGATTCCATTATTTTTCCATTTCAAAGCTTGTAACCTCATCTTTCCAAAGCATCAAGAATTATGCCCTAAGACCCCTTGAGTTGGAAATGCCATGGATTTGAATTTGGTAACTTGAAACTGAATTTTTCACAAAGTCAAAATTTTGAATTCCATAATGTGACTTCTAAACACAAGATTTATGCGTGTTTTTGATTTAAACTTGATTAGCAAACTTGCCAGAAGTGATTAGCACCCCAAAACGCAAGGTTTGGCTGAGTTTTGATGAAAATGAAGTCACACTTCACTCGTGCTCGACCTTCACTCAATTTCCCTCCAAACTTCCTTGTTTCTTCAAATTTTCATTCCCATTCACTTCCCTATAAATAGGGGGTCATCCCCCATCCATTTTCCCAAGTTGAGAAAGCCAAGAACACCCTACCAAAACCTCACATGAACCCACTTTTTTTGAATTCAGTTTTTGAGATTTAAGTTTCCTATTCCAAAATTCTTTGTGCATTCATCATCCTTGAGCATCATATAAACTCTCCAGTACTTAAACCAATCAAAACGAGCCATAATTCAAGCTACAGAAGTCCAGTTTCAGAGCTTCTTACTTGAACTTTGAAAAGGTAGAATTCTCCACCATTTGGATCCAAATCAAGCACTAATCTATTCTACTCATTCTTCTGATTCTAATGCTGCTTACAATTTTTAAATCCATTGAGAATTGCGAGAGATATCTCAAATTGAAGGTGCTGGCTATTTTCTGGGTTTTTGATTCATATCTCTCTCCATACCTTATATAAATTTGGCGCGATGGTTGTGTTAGAATCGTCTTGAAGAGACAAGTTCAATGATGCTAGCATGAGATGCTAATTTTTCCATTTGAAGGATCTCACAAAATCCCCATTGCAGGGTGTCTGGAGGTTGAAGACGATGCCATGTCTCGTCTCAGCCAATGATAGCGTGCCAAACGTTTTAATTTCATTGGTTGCCCTTTTTCTGATCCCATGTGTATTTCACTAAGGTCAATATCAAGCACAACGCGCCTGGTCCATTGGATTAGCTTACTAACGCGTTTTGACTATGATCTGATGGTCCACATCTTTTTGGTTTTATTTTATTTTATGATTTTATATTTTATTTGATTAAATTTTCAAAAATTCATAAATGTTTTATTTTTTATCCAAAAATTATGAAAAAATTCACAAAAATACTTTGAATTATTTCTGATCTCATGACTATTTTTTTACATTTTTATTTTAACATTTTGTATTTTTTAAATTTTTTGTATTATTTGCTTTCTTTTAATTACTTAAAAAATACTTTCTGACATTTTTTAATTCTGAAAAAATTCATAAATATTATTTTGCATATTTTTGACTTTCTGAAAATTGTATGGAATTTTATATTGAGGTTTACTATTTTTGACCTTTTTTATGTTTGTTTTAGCAATTTTTAAATAGTTTAAAATAGTTTCTGACTTTTAAAAATTACCAAATTTTTTATAAAAATATTCAGATTCATTTCTGATTTTTCTATGGCCTTATCTTTCACTTCTTGATTAATTTGAACATAATTGATATTTTTCTCATTATTTTCTTTTAAAAAAAACATTTGTTAAACCTTTTTTTTTGTATATATTAAATGTGATATTATTTTGTGATTATTTTTTGGCCGATCTTGGGTTAGGTTTTGGATCATGAACTTTATTAACATCATTGAATCCACGGTGTTGAGTTCAACTCCACAAAAATGGATGAATGATTGTAATAATAGTCTGATTAAAATTTAATTCAAATGTGGTTTGTATATTTCTTTTTTACCTTAATCCTCTTCATCTCATCCCCTTCTTATTGCACTAACTGTTGTTGGAGCATGATCTCTATATCATGTCTCAAAACAAATGGTGCATAGATTGCTATTGACCGGCCTCAAAATAGGTGCGACTTCTATATAAGTCCACTTACGATTGCTTAGCATAGCGCTAAATTTTGTCCCGATTCGAATAAATGATCATTCGTGGCCCAAACTTATGATTGCAAGCCCAAGTATGTTAATTTGATCTCTTTGATCCAATAACCTTGAGATTCATTGTGTGGAGGCTTTGGTTCTACCAATCCTCTAATGGATCTACAACACATTTGGTCAATGCGGATCACTTAAACATTGTTGATCATTAAATGGTACTTGTGAGAATTCCAAATGGATGATATACTTGACAAAAAGCAAATGTAACTTATTGTGTGGAGGCTTTGGTTCTACCAATCCTCTAATGAGTTCTAAATGCAAGTTTCAAGATGGTCATCCAACTAACCACTAATTATTGACTTGTTTTATCTTATGTTTTTATTATCTTTTATTCTTTATGTACTATTTACTTTTAGCATTTACATTTCATGCCATTTTCATCTTTGCTCATTTGAGCATTTATTTTCTTGCCATTTTTACTTTGCTCACTTGAGCTTTTCTTTTCTTTTCTTAAGATACCTAATAATCAACATAAACCCTAGAAAACTCTTAATGGTACTTGGACTACTTGGTTACTATCCTTGGCATTATGGAGCATGAGACTTTTTCTTGGACTTAGGATTAGAAACCTTGGCCTATCTTGGAGACCTTGTGATCTTATCTGATTATTTTGTCTAGAGTTCTTGAGGTTTACCTCAAGACATTGGGTTGTTTGTTTGTTTTTGTGTGCAGGTTTTTGTGATTACACTCTTTGTTTGTAATCTGGAATTCACTCGTATACAACCGTTACTCTGCCCAATTTTTGTGAAGACTTAATACACTTGAAGTTTGGTTCTCTCAAGAGGTCTAGTATCTTTTCTTGCTTGGTTTCAATACAAAGAATGGGAATTCTATCTTGACACATAATGTCAAGTATTGGCTTCTTGTTTGGTTAGATGATTCTTCTCCTTAGCTTTTACCTTATGCTTTAGGATAACCTCTTCTTCTCCTCCCTTCTTCTTTAATTTCAAAATCTTCTCCCTCCTTTTGAAAACTCTTCTTATTTCTAAACTTGAACTACTTTCATAATAAACTTGGACTTATGTCCATGCATTTTCAAAATATTTTCATAAATAAACTTCAACCAATTTAATAATACCTTGACATTTTTTATGAGAAGACTAAAAGTCAATCAATCTCATTTTAAACCACTTTGCCACTTTGGCCTTTATCTTTAAACTTTTCTCAAAAGATTAGACTCTTGTCAATCCTTGTAGTGATGCAAACAACTATACTTCTACAATATGTAGCAAAGTGAGATATTTTCCACTTGGGTGTTGAGTGAGGAATTGTTGATTTTAAAATCCAAGCCATATCCTCCACTTTGAGATGATGTAAATTCTCCTTCCTCATGATTATGGATAGTAAGAATGTTTTCCACACGGACAATGACGATGATGTCTTATCTCATAAAATTAACTAACACACTTGCGTTTTAAGTTTTTAAAAGAGGAACTACGTGTACCCTGATCCCCTATTGCACGAAAGGTGGTACATAGGCACTAAAGGTTTGCAACCGCGGCGGGTGCAAAAATCATAAAAAATACTTCTCTTCTCACCTCCACCATCCATTTTCTATACAACACATTTTTATAGCCAAAATATACAGATTTTTTAAAGAGGTTCCTGCGGAGTACCGTAGATGTTTAGGGTTCTAATACCTTCCCTTTTCATAACCAACCCCCTTACCTTGAATCTTTCCCCCTCTTTTTGGGTTATTCGCTCTTTTCCCATTCCTTTGGAAATAATAAAGCACAGTGGCGATTTTTAATTTTGATTTGTATAAAGTCTAGTTAATCCAATGGCTTAGTCTTGAACATTTCTACCACTACACACGTACCGAGCTTTTCTTAAAGGGTCTCATATTTGAGTTTGGGTATGGCCATTCTCACGAGGTTAATCAAGTTTTGTCCTTAGTTAACAATAACCCGAATCAACCACTTTGGTCCATATACCAAGTGTTTCCATGTACAAAGGGTCTCATGGTTAAGGGTAGGATCCCCTACTCTCACGAGACTAATCAAGTACACTCCTTGGTTAATCATAAACCGATTCAATTCCCATACACCAAGCATTTCATTTACGCCTTTCATGATATTACTCAGTTTTTCGTCACTTTTTCCATGATCACCATGCATGATCACTCTTCACAAACACTGTTTCCTTTTACTTTATGCTTATAACATGCTCCCTTAGGATGATAGTTTCCTCCCCTTTAAGATGTGAACTAATTAAACTTTATGTTAGAACCCTACATGACAACATTAGGGTTTCTTAGTCTCCCTCTTAAACCTCTTTCTTCTTTTGTAATTAAAACTTTTCCATCCACAAATCAAAAATCCAAAAACATTTAATCGTTATTCAAATTCATTTTAAAACTCGCAAAAAACTCAACCAATCAAAACTCCCCCAAAAGGGAATGTTATCTCCGTTCTACTGCAATACAGGCCGTTCCTATTGCTAGAATGCATGCATTAACGTCACCCACTAAAAAACACCAACAAACCAACCATTTTTAGAAGAACTACGATGTTCTGATTCCTTCACTGGATACGTAGGCAAAGGGTGGTGAGACCCTGACGAACACTCTAATAAAAAAACATTTCTTTCCCCTTAGCAAGTATAGTTATAGATAAACACATCCTTAAAGGCAAACAAGCAAAATGGATCTTGTCGAGTACAACAGATGTGAGGGGTGCTAATACCTTCCCCTTTCATAATCGACTTCCGTACCCTTTTTCTCTTGGTCGTAAGACTATCTTATCCATCCTCTTGTGGTTTTCTCGATATTTCCCCTTCCTTCAGGATAAATAAAGTTCGGTGGCGGCTCTGTGTTTTTTTTCGGTAGCTTCACATAGCACCGCCCAAAAATACTTTCTTAACAACAAATATCCATTCATAAGTGGGAGTCTATTTTCCCCTGGGATCACCTTGCGGAAGAATGATGCCCTTTATTACAAAGTCACCAGACTGATATACCCGATGTTGTACCCCAAAATTTGCCCTCCCATATTTCTCAAGGCATGTCAAGAATAATCTCCAAGTGACTCAAGTTAGCTCAAGAGTTGGACAGTCAAATCACCTCCTAAGGCAGTCAATTCAAAATTAGGGTTTTGTGTTGCATCAAGGTACTTACATCCAAATGGCCTCAAATTCTCCCCAATGTCCTAATATGTTCTCAAGTTCATCCATGTCAAATTTCAAGCCTTGCAGAGGAAGTTGGTCAGTCAATTGCTCAAGAAGCCCAAGGATCGACAGTGCTAGGGCAAAAGTCAACTGTGTCCCAAATACAGTCAAACTTCAAGATTTTTTGTCAACATTCTCATTTTTAAGGATAATTCATCATTTGATCAAGGGTTGATCATGATTCATCAAGGATTGCTCAAGATTCATCAAGATTCAAAAGTTGCTAAATTAGGGTTTTGCAGGAAAAGTAAACTCAACTTTGACCAAGCATAACTTTCTCATACTTTATGAGAAATGACCCATCAAAAGCTCATTTTGAAGAGTATTAAATTTCCTACAATCCATATTCACACCCCAAGATCAAGAAATGCTCTCACAAAAAGTTACAAATTTGGACATTATAGGTCATTTTTGAAAGTCAACAAAAAAACATTTTTTGCCAAAGCTTATAACTTGATCATGAAACATCAAAATGAGATGATACCAAAAGGGTTGGTTAGAGGACATCTCAAGGTTTCTAAAAAGTCCAAGAACACTTCCAAAAGTTCAAAATTGAAGAAGTTATGCATTGTTGAAGTTGCGCATTTTTCCAAAATTGCCAAAAGTCAACTATCCCCAAAACTTCAAATTTTGTCAAATGGGCCCACTTTTTTCCACTTGATTTGATCTTGTCATACCACACACGTGTCCTATCTTAAGTTTCATGACCAATTAATAATTTTTCTATTTTATTTGATTTTTATTGATTTAATTCATTTTTAATCAATTTAAATCAAAATAAAATCTCAATATTAATAATTTGTGATCTTTTTGATTGATACAGCTTTTAATTAACATCATGAACACAATAAAATTCGTGCCAAGCCATATCATGCACAAAATCTTGGATTTGGAAAGAATTTGAAGGCCTTTAATAGAGGAATCATATCATATCCAAAGTCATCAATTCACAAGGATTCAAGGCCCAATTTTTAACCTAATTGCTTCTAATATGCTCACACAAGGCAAAGGCATCAGGGACACGACCTGAAAGCTGCCCAAATCACAAAACCAAAACTGAAAAAAGCTTCAAAAAGTTGGAGATCGAAATCTTGTTTGGAGTCCAATTCAAGGCAAAAGCTCAACGTAGCCTTCTTGCCTGACATCCACTGGAGCTAAAGCAACCATTCACGAGTCCTAAAACCACCTGAAACGCACTGTAAGTCTCTTGAAACTCCGCCCTGTACATGAAATCATAACCTTGGATTCTTGCATCTTTTTGATAAATCATGGGCATATTCTTGATCCTTGCATAATTTCTAAGCTATCTGCAATATTTGATTTCATTTTTATGGCCTGTATTGTAATGCCCGAACCTAGGGTTTCCATTTCTTGTTTTTAGGCGTTTGCTTTGCAGGTAAAATTAGGGCTAATAATGGGTATATACGTGTTCAGGGAGGAGAGACGAACACGATGATGGTCTTAGTTTGTATTTACATGGCCAGGAATTCATTTTGGAAGCAAGCCACGGATCTTGCTGCGGATAAAAAACCGCAGGTAAGGAAACCTGGTTTTGTTGAAGAAGACGAAGACGTGGCTCGTCTTCATTGGCCCATTCAAATAAATTTCGCGCATTTTTTTATTTCCAGTATATTGTTTAATTCCTCCATATAATAATTATTACTTATTCTAATAACAAACACGCACATTAGTTGGGTTGGTAAGCACGCTAGTGGATTGTCTCATGGGACCTGAGTTCGAATCCCAGGTCCCCTAATATATTTGTTGCTATTTTCTTTCAGGCATTCCAGTGTGTCTCACTCTTTGCTATGCATCATGCACCTTCATCAAACACCTGCCAGATGGCCTCCAGGCCAAATCTGATGGCCCATATTGGAGGTCCATCGTGAGACCTAGTCAACCAAGGCACGTGAAACCATGGAAAGTAATGCAGGCTGGCAACTATTGGGCTTGGAATTTTCTCTTCTCACCACCAATTTGGGCCCATACCCCCTTGGGTTATTTCTTTTCCTTTTTATATTTTCATTTTATTTATTTTATTTTTGATTATTATTTTTATTGTTTAATGAACCAATCAAGTTATTTTTCTTAATAAAATCAGAAAACACAAAAACATTATTATTAATTTCATTATTTTATTTTTGTAAATAAATACTAATGTAATTAATTTAGTTTTTAATAGGTTTAACTTTTAACAATTTTGTAATAATTAAAAATTAATGTAGAATTAGGTTTTTAATAACTTTTAACCATTTTATTTTATCTCCTTAAATATTCAAAAAACCAAAAATATTTTTTTAATTAATTAATTAATTTTGACCTAATTTAATTTCCATTTAATTCAAAAAAATAATAAAAAAAAACATGCTTTCTTTCAAAAAGGGTCAAAACCCTAAAAAATGCGCCGATTTAATTTCTTGCACGCGATACATTTGATTCCAATATTGTAATTACTTCCGGTATGTAATAACTTTTAATTAGGACTTTAATTATTTATCGCTTTATTTTACTTTCCGCAATTTAAATTAAAGGGTTTGCTTTTGGCGATGTAAATACCCGACGCCTTGTAATAATTTAGATTTAATTTCCGCAATTTAAATTCCGCAACTATTAACTGTTAGATGTTTGATAAATAGGGAATGCATGACAAGATCCAATGTATGAACTTAAAATCAACATAGCTCACCCATGACATGTACGAAGATAAATAACTGAAAAACAATACACTCACACATGCCACTCTTAGGGTACACCTCACTTGGTTTCCTTCGAACGTGGTCATTGAGTATAAGAAGTTTTAGAGGTCGCCCTCTTGTCCAAAGATCATAAGTTGCCTCAGAACGGTTGCCTCAGATAAAACGATCTAAGACATTAGGGTTACCGCTAAGGCGTCCTAACGTTGCTTTAGTGACCACACGTCCCTTAATCGAATTGACCCTTAAAACTCCAACGACGGTGCTACCTACTCCTCAATAGTGGGATAGCATTGTCTAAAAGACATTTGTACAGATTAATTCCTTTTTCGAGTAGGTAGATGGTTCTTAAGTACTTGCTCATTCTAAAACAAAACAAAACTTTTCGCACTTACACTCCTTTCAAACAAAAACTCCTTTCAAACCCACAAACACAAAGAAAAGCAAATTTTGAAAACACAATGAGCAAGTACCTAAGAGCCCGTGGATAACCACGGATAGAAAGGGTGCTAACACCTTCCCTTTTTATAATCTACCTCCCGAACCCGAGAAACATCTCGAAAAAGGAATTTTTCTGTGCTTTTTTCCTTTCCTTGTCGGATAAAATAAAAGACGGTGGCGACTCTTGCTTACCGCGACATTTTGCGAAAACAAACGCAAAACGCGAACCAACATTCCAAAAATAGTCAATTCTCTTCCCACCGTATCACACCCGATGTTTGATTTTCTTATTGAATGCCTTGATTATACATTTTTGATACATATGACCGTGACAGATAGCCGCAAGCCTCTTTTTGTCAATTAGATTCAACTGGTCTAGCCTAGTCTGAGTCCACTCATTTTCATCTAAATCTTCATCTTTCATAAATCTAAGAGAAGGAATTTGAACTTCGACAGAAAGGACAACTTCCATACCATAGACCAGAGAGAATGGGGTTGCCCTAATTGATGTTCGCGCTGAAGTGCAATAGGCATGAAGAGAAAATGGTAACATCTCGTGCCAGTATTTGTAAGTCACAACCATCTTCTGTATGATCTTCTTAATATTCTTGTTGGCGGATTCCACTGTGCCGTTCATCTTTGGTCGATATGGAGAAGAGTTGTGGTGCTTGATCTTGAACTCCGTGCAGAGTTCAGTAATCATAGTATTGTTGAGATTAGTTCCATTGTCTGTAATGATTCTCTCAGGGATATCATACCGACATATGAGGTTATGCTTAATGAATTGAGCTACCACATTCTTGGTAACGAAAGCAAATGAAGATGCTTCAACCCATTTTATGAAATATTCAATGGCGACGAGAATGAAGCGATGTCCGTTAGAAGCAATAGGTTTAATTTCTCCGATCATATCAATGCCCCACATTGAGAATGGCCAAGGAAGTCATCTTTGGGGCTTGCCCTATTCAGATCTCTGTAGCCTACACACATACGTACCTTGCCATCTTTCTTTGGTACTGGAACAAAGTTAGAAACCCATTGAGGGTACTGACGTCACTGCTAAGAATCCTGCTGTTGTACCCCAAAACTTTCCCTCTCACTTATCAATAATTTGCTCACATGATCTCCTTGGGCTCAAGACTGCACTAGGGTTTGATCAACTCAAGACACCTCCTTATGCATTGATGACTCAAAATTAGGGTTTGAGTTTTCACAAAGACTTTTAAACTTTCTATGCCCCATATTATTTTCATGGATTATTATGGACCCCTAAGATTACTCATGTCAAGTTTCAAGCTTTGGATCACACTTTTGCTCAATCAATTGTGCAGTTGACCTAAAAATCAGTTGTATTGGGAAAAAAGTCAATCATGGCCAATTTACAGTCAAACCTTATAATTATTGATCCAAATAAACATTATAAACTCATATGTATCATTTGAATAAGTTTGGACCATAACTCCTCAAGAAATTTGATCAAATATCCAAAAGGGCAAAATGGTCAAAATTAGGGTTTTGACTGAGAAAGGGCAATCTCTGATTTTTGACCTAGAAAATGGTCAATTGGTTTAAGGCATGATATCAAGATTCCAATTGAATCATTTTTACCTAATGACATGGTTCAAAACATTGCAAGTCCATTGGATTGACAGATGAATTTTTCAGTCAACTGATCAAAAATCAACTATATACTGAAAAGTCAAACTTTGACTTTTTGGTCAAATTCAAGTGCCAAAGATCATAATTCATCAAAAAATGTAAAAATATGAAACTTATTCATCAAGAAATCAAAAAGTCAATATTTCATTTTGAAAAGTCAAAATTTCTAAACATTGAAATTTTTCTAAGTGTTGGAAGTTTCATATTTTTTCACAATTTTGAACAAATTTTTCACCATGATGCAAGATGATTCAAGAGAAACTTCCAACATGAAAGTTGTAGATCTCCATGAAATCTACAACTTTCCTTTACACAACTCCTTACAAAGTGCTTGGATCTCAAGTTATAATTTTATGAACATAGGGTCATTAAACAAAACACTTAGTGAAATTTTGCCCTAATTTGGTCAGGATTTTGACCCAACTTCATGGCACTTTTTAATATAGTTCCAAGGGGAATATTTAAAATCAATTCAAATATGGGTTGTAGAGAACATTGCAAGATTTCCAAAATGTCCAAGAACTCCTTGAGACCATTCTTGAGTAGGGAGAATCGAAGAGATGAAGTTAGGATTTTATCACTTTAATTACAAGTCATTTTAGTGATGAACAAAATTCAAATTCAAACCATGCTGCATAAACACTACTTTGCAGGCCTAAAAATTGTTAGGCACTCCATAATTAATGGTTTACACAGCTGTCAGAGGCCACACTTCAAGCATTCAATGCATGGACATGCTTTATATCCATTTTTGGAAGAAAGGTCACATTGCGATTTTGATAAAGCAACTTTTTGTACAAAACTTGTTCTTGAGCCTTGCACTTGTTCTCTTCTGATCAAACCAGTCCTATAACTCATGAGAAATGTTTCAAACACTTACAATCACCCATCCCATGCTTGTACCTCTCCTTGAAACTTGTTTCCCTCTTTTCTTCAAAATCAAGTAACCTAGCCAAAAGCTAGAAACTTGTACTTCTGACTTGCCAATGCACTCAAACACTTTTGTTTATACATACACAAACCATTATACACAAACACAAATATGATCAAGCCTTGAAAGAACCTAGAACTCAGAATCACACTTCATACATCCATTTTCACACAAACTGATCAAAAACTTAAAACTCATAATCTACTCGTGTGTTTCTTGGCCTTTTGGTTTCTAAAGTTTCTAAATATAACATAGAATAAACTCCACACCTTGTTATAGAAATGTAACACTATTAACACCATCCTCCATTTCCAAAAACAGAGTTCTGCACATTGACTTCTCCAAGCCATTTCAGCCATCGATTGCTCAAGCTAATCATTGCATTAGCTTCCTAGGACCTCAAGGAAGCTAACCTGATCATCACCACCACTTGAAACAAGCTCAAACTCAAAACACAATTTCCAGTTTTGAGGTAAGTTTTATTAACTTTAAACTCTTCATACAAGCATCATCAATAGTTTATTTATGAACAAAACATGTAGATATCATTGCCCTGAAGCTAACTATGTCCATAGTTTCCATTAATTTTGCTCGAGCTTAGAGAATTTTGAAATTGAAATTTCTGAGATTTTTAGGGTTCAGATTAGGGCCATTAAAATTTATGCTTATCTTTGATGTATAGTTTTAATGCTTTACATTTCTGAAACCGTTAGAAAATTTGCTACAAGTTTCATGTTTACAGTATTTATTTTTGATGAGAAATGAGCAAGTTACAGTTGGTCTGACTGGAGGTTGAAGATGAAGTCATCAGGACGCGTTTTGCCTTACATATTTATTGATTTGTCTATGTTAACGGATGTATAGCCACCCCGGTGGTAGAAGCGTGCGCCTGTAACCTATGAGACATGGGTTCGAGCCCCAGTGGTACCCTTTTGTATTTTTTTACATTTTTTTTTTGCTCTTTCTGACTTTTTTGCAGGCGCTGGGCTCCAGCTTTGGGCCTATGTTTTTTTTCTATTCCTCACCCCCTGCAGGCTATTTGCACCTTGGCCCAATTTTATTTTATTTCTTTATTTTCATTTTATTTGTTTTCTTAAAATATTTTTCTAAATACTAAAAAATCATAAAAATACAAAAAAATGATAGATTTACATTTTGGCTTATTTTATTTTTATTCTTCTTACAAAAAATATTTTTATTAACTATACTTTATTTATTTTTGCCCATTATCTTGTAAATTTAATTAAGACTAGGTTATTATTTATTTTCTTTTACACCAATTAAAATATATTATTTTAATATAAAAAAGGCCAAAAATACTTTATAATACTATAAATATTTTCAAGACAAAAATACCAAAAAATACTTTTTTCTAAACTTATTTTCATTAATCAATAGAACTAGGGTTTTATTTAAAATCTTTTCTTAAATAAATTCAAGTTTAATTAATTATTTTCTTTAATTAATTAGGTTAAAACAATTTCCTTTTTTCTCATAAAAATCCAAAATACCCATTTTCTTAACAATTACATTTCTTGTATATTTATTTCATCTTGTACATTTAAATTCCTTGTACATTAATACTCATTCAATATGGTTGTAATAGACTAACTAGGTTTACCTTCTTGCAATCCCCATTTACAATTTGTACACCTCCTCCCCACAAATTTTGTAATAGCGTAGTAAGTTTAAATTCCACAATTTATCGCTTTATATACAAATGTTAGTAATTAGGGTTTGTATGGAAAGACTAAAACCAATACTTAGAAAACCCTAATTCAAGACAAAAACAAGCATGAAAATAATACACTTTCACACAAGCACCCCTAGGGTTATTCCACTTGGTTGCCTTATACAAAATGTCCATATTACACATGTAAGGTATCTTAGCAAAAACAAGCAAATCCAAGATCATAGTCCCTCGATGATGCTATCTAAGTTGCCTTTCAAATGATATAAGTCCCTAAAATAGAATGCTAAGATACCTTGCAACATTGCTAATCATGGTTATACGATAACCCACGCCCGTCCCGTTTACATCCAAAGATAGGGTTGCTTACCAAATTAATGGTATGACAACAATGTCAAAGGAAAAGAAAATAAACAAGAAAGACTTTTGAGTAGGTAGAATGCTCCTAATTACTTGCTCAATTTCAAAACATCCTTGCTATTTTCAAAACAAACACCTACACTTTCAAAACCTCTTACAAACTTGAAAACATTTTCAAAAGATCAAACATCTTTGTATACATTCTTACAAACAAGAATTATTACACAGATTTCCTAAACAATGGACTCTTTACAAAATACTTTCAAAAACCATACAAAGCACAATTTCAAACAAAAAGCAAGTGATCTAGCAAGTAACTAAGAGCCCATGGAAAACCATGGATGAAAAGGGTGCTAATACCTTCCCTTTTCATAATCTACCCCCTGAACTCAACAAATAATCTCAAAGGTCTTTCCTGTGCTTTTTCACCTTTCCTTTTGGATAAAATAAAATTCGGTGGCGACTCTTGCTAACCGCAACATTTGCGATCAAACGCAAAACCTTCAAGTCAATTCTCCCACCGTATCACAGAACTGGCGACTCTGCTGGGGATAATTCTAAGAGTAGGGTTACCTTATGGTTAGATCACATTTACTTGCTTTCATTGTTTGACTTGTATGCTTTACATTATGGTTCTTTGTATGGGTTTGAATCCTCTACCCGGATTTGAGATACATTATAGGTAAGTAGCAATACATTGTGGAAACTATGCGGGGTATACCGACATGGTCCAAGCAATAACTATGTTAGTGCGACATATTTGTGGGTACCGGTAGCCTTTGAGTTAATCAAAGAGAATACGGGGCCGCTGAGTGATGTCATGAAGCACTAATGAACTTCTAGAACCTTTACTTGACCAACTTGGCCATTTAGGATTTAGTGAGATGACCGGCTTTGGTGCTGTCCGAAGTTGGTAGATACTCGATACTACACTCATTGAGGTTTTTTTTTAGGATATTTCGGTCGCCATTAAAGAGGCTTGTGCTGAAACAATGACCAAGGAAACAAACCAATGATATTGAGCTCCTTAGAACCCGATTACTATTACTAGGACAGGTTGAGCCAACTAAACTTCAAGAGGGTACTTGCCTATGAGACTCCATGTAAGCCTAAACCTAAGAACTTGTTTTCTTTTTTTGTATATACATACTTGTACATAACATCATGAACATCATAACATCATACACATTCACTAACCATTTCAAGGATTTTGGGATTGATCTTTGTTCTTGTTTTGTAGGATATGGATTCTCTTCGCATGAAAACTATTCAAGTCAACCTTGTAAGGATCCCTCCACAACTTAAGGACCTAGCTTCAAGGATTCCTGAAAAATCTCCATTCACTGAGAGACATGGTCGCCTACTCAAATTGGTCACCTCCAACACAGATGAGGACATGATGAAGGTGCTCTTTCAGTTCTTTGATCCTTTACACCATTGCTTCACATTTCCCAATTATCAACTTGTGCCTACTTTGGAAGAATTCTCCCGACTCTTGAGGATTCCCATTCTCAACCAACTACCTTTCAACGGTACATAAAGAGACCCAAAGCTAGAAGAGATTGCTCAAGCTCTACACTTGCACTCATCTGATGTCACAACTCATTGGGAAACAAGGAGTGGTGTCAAAGGTTTCCTAGCAAAGTTCTTGTTTGAGAAAGCCCAAAACTGTTGGAATTCTTTGGACCTGCAAGCTTTTGAGGAAATTGTGGCTCTCCTCATCTATGGGATGGTTTTGTTTCCAAATCCTGACCAACTCATAGACGTAAACACCATCAAAATCTCCATATCCCACAACTCGGTGCCTACATTGCTAGGGGATATCCTACACTCTTTTCACACTCGCACAATAAGGAAAAGAGGTGTTCTTATGTGTTGTACTCCTCTCTTAGCAAGATAGTTTATTTCGCATCTTCCCTAATTTGTATTGAAGAATGAGCAAGGTTCAAGGTGGTCACAATGGTTGATGACGCTCAAACATTCAGACATTCATTGGTGCTCCCGATCCATAGAGAATATTACTATTGTCGACGGTTATGGAGAATTTCCTAATGTCCCTTTACTTGGCCTTAGGGGAGGTATCACCTACAACCCCTACTTAGCCTTAAGACAGTTTGGTTACGCCCGAAGGGATGACCCGCACGAGATGCTAATTCAAGGTTTGGTATTTGACTACGACAACGACGATCAAGGTCTTCGCCAGAGATTTATCCGAGCTTGGAGGATGTTGAACAAGGTAGATAGCAAGACTTTTGGGCATAAAAATTCCATCCCTCTTGAGCCTTACCTCAAATGGGTATGAACTCGTGCTCAGAGTCTTATGATGCCTTACCCTGCCATTCTCCCGGTAATCATTGAGCCTGTCCTGGAAGGAGATGTTCCATATACTATCCTGCATCCTAACATGCCCACCTCTCTTGAAGACCTACAAAGGGATTGGATACAACTCAAGGGGGAGCGAGATACTTTCGAAGCCCAATTCTACGCAAGCGAGAAGAAGGTTTTGGAACTCATTAGACTACTTCATGAGGAGCAGACTCTGAATTCCTACATTGCACCAAAGAGGATGCGTACTACCTTTTTATCTTAGAGTTTTTGTATTATTTTTCCCAAGAAGGAATTGATGTACTCGAGCTTTAATATATTAATATAACGTGTGTTTCCTTTTTGTCTAAAACAAATTTGAATATTAAGATCCTTGAAATCATTGCATATGCATTTATCATTCATCATAACATAAGCAGGTTTCTTGCAGCAAGTCTCCTCATCTCTCTATTGTTTATTTAAGTAAGATGGATCTCGAGCAAACGGTGAAGGACCTCCAAGCTCAGAATGCACAGTTTCAACAGTTGTTCTTAACTCTATCCAAAGGACAAGAAGAGTTGAAGACCTTGCTGGTTGAGGAGAAGAAAAAGAAGACGAAGACAATAACCAGAATTCTGAACATGGGAAGAAGATTCCAAGGGAAAACAAGAAGGGCCTTAGACTTTGCAACGACATCCAGTGAGAAAGACAATTAAAACGGGAAAGGCAAGGAAACAGTTGTTCAGTCTGATTCAGAACAGGAAGAGGAAGAGGAAGACTATTCTGAAGAACAATACCCTCCAACCGACGACAAGTATAAGCATCTAGAAAAACGGTTGAGTGCAATGGAAATCCAAAAAGTGCCTGGCTTGGACTTTGAAGAGTTGGGACTGGTATCTGGAATTGTCATTCCTCCAAAATTCAAAGCACCTGTGTTCGCCAAATATGACGGAGTCTCATGCCCCAAAATGCATCTCCTGTCCTATGTGAAGAAAATCCAGCCCCATTCTGCTGACAAAGATTTATGGGTACACTTATTTCAAGAAAGTCTGTCTGGAACTCAACTTGATTGGTTTTATCAGTTAGAAAGAGCCAATGTTAATAACTGGGAAGATCTTGTTGCAGCTTTTTAGAAACAATACCAATACAATGTTGATCTTGCGCCTACATGTACTCAACTCCAGAGTATGGCCATGGTTTCAAGTGAAGGCTTCAAGGACTATGCCCAAAAATGGTGGGACTTGGAAGGAAGATTTTAACCTCCCCTATCTGAAAGAGAGTTGGTAGACATGTTTTTGGGCACCTTGTATGGTCCCTTCTTCAATCACTTAATTGGGAGTTCATCGGCAGGTTTTACTGAATTGATATTGACCGAAGAAAGGGTAGAAGCCAGGATAAAGAATGGAAAGATTCAAAAATATGCATCCTCTGCTGCTGTAAAGAAGCCATTTAACGAAAGAGAGAAGTGATTGTTGTATATCCTCATAGAAATCAAGATAGGGCCGAATGCTGTCCAATGGTGGGGGCTGTTATGATTCCTAAACCTGCGACTGTTCAGCAAAGAAACAACCAACCAAGAATGGAAAGACCAGTCAGACAGTTCACCAGAATTAATATGACACTCTCTCAAGTATTTCCACATTTGTTAAGATCCAACCTAGTGACTTTGAAAGAAGCTCCAAAGAACCCTAACACAACCTCTCCTCACTATCATCCTAATGCCCGCTGTGCATACCACTCTGAGAGTCCCGACCATGACACTAACAATTGTTGGGCTCTAAAGGACAAAGTACAAGACCTCCTTGAAGCCAAAGAGATTGAATTCGACGCGCCGGAAAAGCCCAATGTCATTTCTGCCCCTATGCCCAAGCACGACCATAATGCCAACGCCGTTGAAGAGGATATGTTTGTTACTTCAGTTGATGAACTTATGACCCCACTCCTAACTATCAAAAAGAACTTATTGAATGCTAGTGTTTTCCCGGGATGTGATGAAAGCTGTCATTTCTGTTTGTCCTCACCAACTAGCTGTCCTATGTTGAAAGCAGGCGTTCAGTGCCTAATAGACAACAAGGAAATTTTGTTTGAAAAGACTTCTGTTCCAACTGTTTCTTATAATGCTGTTTCCGTCATGACCATTTCTGACAATTCTTCCAGGGTCTCCACCAAAAGACCTGTTAGAATTACATCAGTTCCAAAAGTAGCTCCTTTGATAATTACAATGCCTGGACCAATCCCGTATTCGTCAGAAAAAACCGTACCATGGAATTATGGAGGGGATGTCTACTACCACAGTATCAAGCAATATTAGCCAGCTGCCGAAGATTCAAACTCTGAGAAAGTTGACTCCGATATCAGTAATATTGTAGGGACTAGTAAGATTACCCGAAGCGGAAGGATATTCTCTCCAGAAATTGCTCCCCCAAAAGCAGTTTCTGGACCCGTAATCATTCATGTTGTTGTTGCTCCTCCGAAGGCTATTCCCAGTCCTACAATCATCTCCACTAATACTCCAACTGAAAAAGCTGATACAACCCATGTTATCACTCCTATTGACATTCCTGCTGCTGAGTCAACTAAGACTCGAGGTAAAAGTATTTTGATTGAGCCTGTCTGGGTGAAGGTACAATCATTGGCTATCCCTGAGACCTCCTGGAAAGAGATGGAGGAAATTCTAAAAATCATAAAAAGAAGTGACTACGATGTAATTAAGCAACTGGGGCAAACTCCATCTAAAATTTCCATGCTGGCTTTACTACTATGTTACGAGGCGCATGCAAAGGCCTTGGTAAAATTCCTAAAAACCTCCCATGTACCCCAAGAAACATCTGTCGGTCAGTTCCAAGACTGCGTAGCCAGCTTGACTACAAATAATGGTTTAGGTTTTTTAGATGTTGATTTAACTCCAAGAGGGAGGAAGCATAATGAGGCATTGCACGTCTCAGTTGAATGCAGGGGCACAACCTTGGCTCATGTCTTGGTTGACACCAGTTCATCTTTGAATGTATTGCCTAAAAGGCTCTTGATAGGCTTGACTGTGAGGGATTGACATTGAAACCAAGCAACATAGTAGTGAGAGCCTTTGATGGCTCAAAAAGGATGGTGCATGGGGACGTGGATATCCCCATAAAGGTTGGAACCCAAACATTTGACTCAACTTTTTATGTAATGGATATCCGCCCTTCATATTCCTTCCTGCTAGGTCGACCATGGATTCACAATGCTGGCGCTGTTACATCTACGCTGCACCAAATGCTTAAGTATCCGATTCAAGGGAAAATCATCACCGTTCATGGAGAAGAAGAGTATATGATCAGCCATCTCAATTCCTTCAGATATGTGGAGTTAGATGGTGAATTTATTGAAACTCCATTCCAGCACTTTGAAGAAGTCCTGCAAGATGTGGCAGTGACCAAGGCTGTGTCTCAAGTTCCCAAGATCACAAGGCCTCAGCTCAGGATGTCGTCTTTAAAGGATACCAAGGCAGTAATAGAAGAAGGTGGGTGCACTATTTGGGGACAACTCCCAGATATCCCATACAAATATGACAAGTTTGGCCTAGGTTTCACTTCAGGTGCCCAGAAGACTGTACGTCGCGCTCGTGCTGGAGGACCACCCTTGAGGATCAGCAACTGTGAAGTCAATGCAGTGGAGGATTATGAAGACAGCTACAACCTGGAGGATTGGATTTTCCCAACTGTCAGTAGAGGGCTCAACAACTGGGAAGCTAGAGATTTTCTCCCGATCACATTTATCCCACAATAATTTGTCTTTACATTTTGTTGGATCTGTAATATTAAAACAATTCAGACTCTTAAAACCTTGTGTCTTACCCGAGGCACAATGGTCCATTTGTAAGGGTTATTATCTCATTTCCATATGAAATTAATGAATTATGGACGTTTTTGCATACAAACTTTGTGCTCATTATTTTTCTTTTTACATTTTTATTTCTTTCAAAGATAGCTATACTCTTACACACACTCACACTCATAATGCAGGTTTACATCCACTATGGATCCCATGGATAACGGTTATGCTATGACCTTTTGTGACTCTGAAAATCTAATCTACCAAGCCGAAGACGAAGGTGAAGAAGATTGTGAAGTACCAGGGGAAATTTCCAGATTACTACAACAAGAAGAGAGAACCATTCAGCCCCACGAGGAACCCGTGGATACAATCAACCTAGGTACTGAAGAAGACAAAAAGGAAGTCAAGGTGGGTGCCAATATGGAACCCAGTGTCAAAGAGCGTTTGATTCAGTTGTTACACGAGTATGTTGAGGTCTTCGCCTGGTTGTATAAAGACATGTCAGGACTTGGTGCAAATATTGTGGTACATCGTCTACCTACAAAAGAGGACTTCCCACCAGTAAAATAAAAGGTCCGTCGAATGCGACCAGATATGTCAGAGAAGATTAAAGCTGAAGTCATGAAGCAATTTAACGCTGGATTCTTGCCCATAACCTCTTATCCGCAATGGGTTTCCAATGTTGTTCCCGTGCCCCAAAAGGATGGAAAGCTATGAATGTGCATGGACTACAGAGATTTAAATAGGGCAAGCCCTAAGGATGATTTCCCACTCCCCCACATTGATATTCTAGTTGACAATACGGCGCAACACAAAGTGTTTTCCTTCATGGACAGTTTCTCAGGCTACAACCAAATCAAAATGGCGCCTGAAGACATGGAGAAGACAACCTTTGTCACATAATGGGGGACATTCTGCTATAAGGTTATGCCATTCGGACTTAAAAATGCTAGGGCAACCTATCAGCGTGCCATGGTTGCTCTATTTCACCACATGATACATCACGAAATAGAGGTCTATATGGACGACATGATAGATAGATCTCAAACAGAAGAAGAGCATTTTGATCATTTACAGAAACTGTTTGAGAGACTAAAAAAGTACAAGCTAAGGTTGAACCCAAATAAATGCACGTTTGGAGTAAGGTCTGGTAAGCTCCTAGGATTTGTCGTCAGTAATAAGGGTATTGAAGTAGATCCTGCCAAGGTGAAAGCGATACAAGAGATGCCTGCACCTCGTACTGAGAAGGAAGTCATAGGGTTCTTGGGACGTTTTAACTACATTGCCAGATTCATTTCTCATCTGACAGCTACTTGTGAACCAATCTTCAAACTACTGAAAAAAGATCAGGTAGTCAAATGGAATGATGAGTGCCAAATTGCTTTTGACAAAATCAAAGAATACCTGCAAGAGCCTCCTATTTTGATGCCACCAGTCAAGGGAAGACCATTGATCATGTATCTACCCGTTTTGGGAAATTCAATGGGGGTGTGTGCTAAGGCAACATGATGAGTCTGGCCGAAAAGAGCACGCTATTTATTACCCGAGCAAAAAGTTTACCGATTGTGAAACAAGGTATTCACTGCTCAAGAAAACTTGCTGCACTCTGGCATGGGCTGCTCGCCGGCTAAGACAGTATATGCTGACTCATACTACCTTGTTGATATCTAAAATGGATTCAATAAAGTACATCTTCGAGAAACCTGCTCTCTCTGGGAGAATAGTGAGATGGCAGATGATCCTGACAGAATATGACATACAATATACTACCCAGAAAGAAATAAAGGGAAGTGTACTAGCTGATCACCTTGCTCACCAAGATGTGGAAGACTACCAGTATATGAAGTTTGAATTTCCAGATGAGGACATCATGATGGTAGACAACTGTGAAGAATTTAGGCCATATAACAGACCTGAACAAGGATCTCGATGGACCCTGGTTTTTGATGGGGCATCTAACGCACTCGGCAATGGTGTTGATGCTGTACTTATATCTCCTGTAGGATGTCATACTCCTTTTACGGTAAGACTCTGCTTCAATTGTACAAATAACATGGCAGAATACGAAGCGTGCATCTTTGGTCTCAAAGCCGCCATAGACTTAGGGATCAAATTGTTGAATGTATTCAGAGATTCAACTTTTGTTATCAACCAGATCAAAGGGGAATGGGACACCAAACACCCTAACCTTTTCCCTTACAAAGAACATGTTTTGACATTGCTCCCACAATTCGAGAAGATTACCTTCGAGCATTTCCCGCGAGAATAAAATCAGCTAGCAGACGCACTAGCCACAATGTCATCTATGTTTAAACTTAAATCGGATAACGTGGCTCTCCAGATCACCATTGAATGAAGGGAAGAACCAGCACACTGTCACGAGATTAATACTCAAGAAGTAGTGGACCAGCCTTGGTTTCACGAAGTCAAGAGGTATCTTGAAACTCAGGAATATTCAGAAGGAGCTTCAATAAACGATAAGAAGTTCTTAAGGAGATTCTCTGCTAAATTCTTCCTTAGCAATGGCATTCTTTACAAACACAACCATGACTCTGTGTTACTTCGGTGCATAGACAAGGTTGAAGCTGAAAGGATCATGGCTGAATTACATGAAGGCACTCTTGGAACCCATTCTAGTGGGCATACGATGGCAATGAAAATCCTACGGGTAGGCTATTACTGGTCTACCATGGAAGAAGATTTCTATCAACACTCTCGAACTTGCCATAAGTATCAGATTTATACCGACAAGGTGCACGTACCCCCGGTTCCTCTAAATGTCTTGACGGCTCCTTGGCCCTTTGCTATGTGGGAGATTGACATGATTGGGGAAATCAAGCCAACAACATCCATTGAACACCACTTCATTTTAGTGGCCATTGATTATTTTACAAAGTGGGTAGAGGCAGCTTCTTTCGCTTCCGTTACCAAGAATGTTGTCGCCCGGTTCATCAAGCAGAATCTCATCTGTCGATACGGTATCCCGGAGAGGATCATTACAGACAATGGTACGAACTTGAACAATACTATGATCACCTCCTTGTGCGAGCAATTCAAGATTCAGCATCACAATTCTTCCCCTTACCTGCCAAAGATGAATGGTGCTGTTGAAGCCACGAATAAGAACATTAAAAAGATCATACAAAAAATGATAGTCACATACAAAGACTGGCATGAGATGCTACCATTCACTCTCCATGGACATCGTACCACATCTCGCACATCAACCGGGGCAACAACCTACTCTCTGGTATACAACATGGAGGCCGTTTTGCCTATTGAGGTCCAGATCCCCTCTCAAAGAATTATGAAGGATGCAAGGCTGAATGAAGAAGATTGGATCCAGACTCGACTTGATCAACTAAACTTGATTGATGAGAAAAGACTTATTGTTGTCTGCCATGGTCAAATGTATCAAAAACGGATGATCAAGGCTTTCAACAAAAAGGTCAGATGCCAAGTATATCTAGTTGGGGATCTGGTGATCAAACACATCATACTACTGCAAGGTGATCCCAGGGGAAAATGGACTCCTACATACGAAGGACCGTTTGTAATCAGGAACATATTCTCTAGTGGAGGAATAATCTTGACCACCATGGATGGCGACGACCTGCCGCACCCTACGAATGCAGACATAGTCAAAAGATACTACGCATAAGAGACCCGCTAGGTTGACACACCTAGGAAAAACAAGGGCATCCCGGCGAACCAAAAAGGTTCGGGCAAAAATTAGGGATAAAACAAAAAAATCTGTACACCTGGCAAGTTGAAAACTCGAAAGGGCGACTTGGGAAAAAAAGGGTTTCCCGGTGGACTGAAAACCCAAAAGGGCGGTCCAGGAAAAAGTTAGGGAATTAAAGCGTATGACTATGTCCCATTGGATCACCTTACGGACAACCTGACAAGCTCAGAGGTTCTGATCAATTCAATCATCTTCACATGAGGCAACAAATAGACAAAATGCTCAGAGATATAAAGGCTATAGCAGAATGGGAACCCCATGGGATTATTGGACATAGCTATATTTTCTTTGTATCGAAATTTTCATTTTTTACGACGGTATTCTATTACTAGAATGTTTGTCTCATTGTACAAAAATACTTACTCAAAGTCAATACAAAGATACCCCTTTGAAAGTGCAAAACTATCTGTTTTTCTTTACTTTTGTGTTTTGTTTACAAAAACGTCCAAATGATTCATTTTTGAACATATGCATTTGAACATAATTACTGTTTACAAATAAACAAAATAGAAAGACAATCACGAATGGCTTTTAGAGGTAGGAAAATATCTCTATGCTATTTCCATAAGTCCCCCGCAGTTAGAAGTTTAATCCCCAGCGGAACAAAGCTTCCAGTTATCAATCCCCAGTAGAAGTCGTTCAAATTCTCAGGATTTCCCAACAAGGTCTTATAAGCAGTACACAACATTTCCCTTACAACAGAGTTTATTTCTCCAAGAAGAAATTCATCAACACTTATACTTCACAACATGAAGACTTACACTCCATATCCTCAGCATCAGTCAGGGATTTATTTTCCTCAGTCTAACAGCAGTGCAGCAGATTAGCTCACATTCACATACATCGCATCCATATATCATAAACATTGATAGCACGAATGCATCATACCATGCATTTCACACAGCATGACTTTGCATTTTAGCTAACATTTTACCCTTTTCAGGATAAGATACAGTTCAGATACGCTCCAGAAACGGATGTCATTCTGATACTCATTCCGTTTTCAACTTTCAAATACAGTTCAGATACACTCCAGACACGGATGCCATTCTGATACTCATTCAGTTTTCAACTTTCAGATACAGTTTAGATACACTCTAGACACGGATGCCTTTCTGATACTCATTCAGATTCTTTCTCAGATACATTACAAATACGCTCCAGACATGGATGCCATTCTTATGCTCATTCAAAATCTCAACTTTCAGATATAGTTCAGATACGCTCCAGACACGGACGCCATTCTGATACTCAGTCAGATTCTCTTTCAGATTCAGAAATCACTTTTGGATGGCATCTACAAGCCCATCTCCAACAAATTTCTATTATCTCTCCAAATTGCATCTTTAAGCCCATTCCCTCTACCATCACATCACCGAGTGCAAATTTCTGGGCACTCTAGTGTCAAATCATCTTCCACCTTCGAGTCACGAATGGAAAAACTCGCCAATCTAACTCTTCAGGTTTAAGAAGATTGAACAGGGGCAGCTGTTGTACCTCAAAATTTGACTGAGAAAGGGCAATCTCTGATTTTTGACCTAGCAAATGGTCAATTGGTTTAAGGCGTGATATCAAGAGTCCAATTTCATCATTTTGAAATAATGAAATGGTTCAAAACATTGCAAGTCCATTGGATTGACAAATGAATTTTTTAGTCAACTGATCAAAAATCAACTATATACTGAAAAGTCAAACTTTGACTTTTTGGTCAAATACAAGTGTCAAAGATCATAATTCATCAAAACATGTCAAAATATGAAACTTATTCATCCAGAAATCAAAAAGTCAAGATTTCATTTTGAAAAGTCAAAATTTCTAAACAGAAATTTTTCTAAGTGTTGGAAATTTCATATTTTTTCACAATTTTGAACAATTTTTTCACCATGATGCAGGATGATTCAAGAGAAACTTCCAACATGAAAGTTGTAGATCTCCATGAAATATACAACTTTTATTTATACAACTCCTTCCAAAAGTGCTAGTATCTTAAGTTATAATTTTATGAACATAGGATCATGAAACAAAACACTTAGTGAAATTTTATCCTAATTTGGTCAGGATTTTGACCTAACTTCATGGAACTTTTTCATATAGTTCCAAGGGCAATATTCAAAATCAATTCAAATATGGGTTGTAGATCATATTGCAAGATTTCCAAAATGTCCAAGAACTCCTTGAGATCATTCTTGAGTATGGAGAATCGAAGAGATGAAGTTAGGATTTTATCACTTTAATTACAAGTCATTTTAGTGATGAACAAAATACACATTCAAACCATGCTGCATAATTTTGTACAAAAATACAAGTCACTTAAAATTACAAGTCACTTTAATGGTTTACACAGCTGTTATAGGCCTCACTTCAAGCATTCAAAGCATGGGCATGCTCTATATCCATTTTTGGAAGAAAGGTCACATTGCCATTTTGATAAAGCAACTTTTGTACAAAACTTGTTATTAAGCCTTGCACTTGTTCTCTTCTGATCAAACCAGTCCTATAACTCATGAGAAATGTTTCAAACACTTACAATCACCCATCCCATGCTTGTACCTTTCCTTGAAACTTGTTTCCCTCTTTTCTTCAAAATCAAGTAACCTAGCCAAAAGCTAGAAACTTGTACTTCTGAATTGCCAATGCACTCAAACACTTTTTTTATACATACACAAACCATTATACACAAACACAAAAAGGCTCAAGCCTTGAAAGAACCTAGAACTCATAATCACACTTCATACATCCATTTTCACACAAACTGATCAAAAACTTGAAACTCATAATCTACTCGTGTGTTTCTTGGCCTTTTGGTTTCTAAAGTTTCTAAACATCACATAAAATCAATTCCACACCCTGTTATAGAACTGTAACACCATTAACACCATCCTCAATTTCCAAAAACAGAGCTCTGCACATTGACTTCACCAAGCCATTTCAGCCATCCATTGCTCAAGCTAATCATTGCTTTAGCTTCCAGGGACCTCAAGGAAGCTAACCTCATCATCACCACCACTTGAAACAAGCTCAAACTCAAAACACGATTTCCAGTTTTGAGGTAAGTTTTCTCAACTTTGAACTCTTCATACATGCATCATCAATAGTTTATTTGTGATCTTAGAGAATTTTAAGCTTTGAGCTTAGAGAATTTTAAAACTGAAATTTCTGAGATTTTTAGGGTTCAGATTAAGGTCATTAAAATTCATGCTTATCTTTGATCTATAGTTTTAATGCTTTACATTTCTGAAACCATGAGAAAATTTTCTACAAGTTTCATGTTTACAGTTTTTATTTTTGATGAGAAATGAGCAAGTTACAGTTGGTCTGGCTGGAGGTTGAAGATGAAGTCATCAGGGCGTGTTTTGCCTTACATATTTATTGATTTGCCTATGTTAACAGATATATAGCCACCCCAGTGGTAGAAGCGCGCGCCTGTAACCTATGGGACCTGGGTTCGAGTCCTAGCGGTACCCTTTTGTATTTTTTACATTTTTTTTTGCTCTTTCTGACTTTTTTGCATGCGTTGGGCTCCAACTTTGGGCCTATGTCTTTTTGCTATTCCTCACCCCCTACAGGCTATTTGCACCTTGGCCCAATTTTATTTTATTTCTTTATTTTCATTTTATTTATTTTCTTAAAATATTTTTCTAAATACTAAAAAATCATAAAAATACGAAAGAATGATAGATTTATATTTTGGCTTATTTTATTTTTATTCTTCTCACAAAATATTTTTATTAACTATACTTTATTTATTTTTTACCATTATCTTGTAAATTTAATTAAGACTAGGTTATTATTTATTTTGTTTTACATCAATTAAAATATATTATTTTAATATAAAAAGGACAAAAATACTTTATAATACTATAAATATTTTCAGGACAAAACTACCAAAAAATACTTTTTTCTAAACTTATTTTCATTAATCAATAGAACTAGGGTTTTATTTAAAATCTTTTCTTAAATAAATTTAAGTTTAATTAATTATTTTATTTAATGAATTAGGTTAAAACAATTTCCCTTTTTCTCATAAAAATCCAAAATACCCATTTTCTTAACAATTACATTTCTTGTATATTTATTTCATCTTGAACATTTAAATTCCTTGTACATTAATACCCATTAAATATGGTTGTAATAGACTAACTTGGTTTACCTTCTTGCAATCCCCATTTACAATTTGTACACCCCCTCCCCACAAATGTTGTAATAGCGTAGTAACTTTAAATTCCGCAATTTATCGCTTTATATACAAATGTTAGTAATTAGGGTTTGTATGGAAAGACTAAAACCAATACTTAGAAATCCCTAATTCAAGACAAAAACAAGCATTAAAACAATACACTTGCACACAAGCACCCCTAGGGTTATTCCACTTGGTTGCCTTATACAAAATGGCCATATTACGCATGTAAGGTATCTTAGCAAAAGCAAGCAAATCCAAGATCATAGTCCCTCGATGACGCTATCTAAGTTGCCTTTCAAATGATCTTAGTCCCTAAAAGAGAATGCTAAGATACCTTGCAACATTGCTAATCATGGTTATACGATGACCCACGTCCGTCCCGTTTACATCCAAAGATAGGGTTGCTTACCAAATTAATGGTAAGACAACAATGTCAAAGGAAAATAAAATAAACAAGAAAGACTTTTGAGTAGGTAGAATGCTCCTAATTACTTGCTCAATTTCAAAACATCCTTGCTATTTTCAAAACAAACACCTACACTTTCAAAACCTCTTACAAACTTGAAAACATTTTCAAAAGATCAAACATCTTTGTATATATATTCTTACAAACAAGAATCATTACAAAGAATGCCTAAACAATGGCCTCTTTATAAAATACTTTCAAAAACCATACAAAGCATAATTTCAAAGAAAAGCAAGTGATCTAGAAAGTAACTAAGAGCCCATGGAAAACCATGGATGAAAAGGGTGATAATACCTTCCCTTTTCATAATATACCCCCGAATTCAAGAAATAATCTCAAAGGTCTTTCCCGTGCTTTTTCACCTTTCCTTTTGGATAAAAGAAAAGTCAGTGGCGACTCTTGCTAACCGCAACATTTGTGATCAAACGCAAAACCTTCAAGTCAGTTCTCCCACCGTATCACACCTTCACTGAATTATTTCATAACCTCAACTTTGATATTTTCTGATATTTCAAGATGCATGCGATAAACTTTTTCTTTAATCAGAGAACAACCCGCTTTCATTGGAAGACGATGAACAACAATATCAGTATCGAGTCCTGGCATGTCTTCATATGACTAAGCAAATACCTCAACATAATCGTGCATCATCTGAATCAACCTGTTCTTGACACTGTCCTCTAAGTTGGCGCCTATCTTGACCTCTTTCGTGTCTGTTTCATAACCGAAGTTCACCACTTTAAATTTCTCTTCATGTGGTTGGATAGCCTTTTCTTCTTGTATCAAGAGTCTAGCCAGTTCTCCAGGTATTTCACAATCTTCCTCTCCTTCGTCCTCAGCTTGGTAGATCCGTTTTTCAAAGTCATAAGCGGAAATAGTAGAATCGTTATCAATGAGATCTATGGTGGATGGGGATCTGCAATATAGTGTGTGGGTGTGTGTAAGAAGACATAGCTATTTTAAAGTGCAATAAAGTAAAATAAAGACAGAGAGAGAAATTTTTTAATGTAAAACGTCCAATGTTTTCACTAAAGGAAAATATGACATATGAAATGACAACCCTTAACAAATGAACCATTGCGCTCCGGGTAAGACACAAGGTTTAAAGTCATTGTTTTAAAAGAAATTACATAACCAAACTTCTTAAAGCAATAAAAACAGAAATAGTTATTACTCCTGGATGAAGGAAATAGGGAAAATGTCTTCTACTTTCCAATTGTCGAGTCCATCACCAATGGTAGGGAATATCCAGCTGTTGAAATCACAACACTGTCAGCATCTTCTATTGCATTGACTCCATTGTTTCTAACACGAAATGGAGGTATTCAAGCATGAGCGTGACGAACAACCCTTTGTCCTTCTGCATTAAAGCCCAAACCAAACTTGTCAGATTTGTAGGGAATATCAGGAAGTTGACCCTAAATTATGCAACCACCTTCTTCTATAGTAGCTTTGGCATCTTTCAAGGAAGCCATTTTGTGCAGAATCTTGGTAGTCTTTGTAATGGAAGAAACATATTCAACAGCAGCATGGGAAATCATTTCAAAGCTCTGACATGGAGTCTCAATGAATTCCCCGTCTATCTCCATGAATTAGAATGAATTCAGATGGATGACCATGTACTCCTCCTATCTGCAGACAGTAATAACCTTCCCCTTTTACAGGATACTTTAATTTTTGGTGCAAAGTGGAGGTAACAACACCTTCCCCATGGATCCAAGGGCGTCCTAATAGACACGAATAAGTTGGTCGGATGTCCATCACATAGAAGGTGGATTCAAAGATTTGTGAACCTACTTTGATCGGGAGGTCCACTTCTCCATGTACCATTCTTTTTGATCGGTCAATGGCTCGAACTATGATGTCACTAACACATGAGCCAAAGTAGTGCCCATGCATTCAATGGAGACATACAAGGACCTATTATGATTTCTCCCCTCCAGAGTCATGTCAGCATCGGAGAAACCTAATCCATTATCAATCGTTAATCTAGAAACATAACTTCTAAATTGATCGGCAAAAATTTCTTGTGGTACATAAGCAGTCTTCAAAAACTTCATTAAAGCTTGCGCATGGGCTTTGGAACACAGTAGTAAAAATAGCATGGAGATTTTGGACGGGGTCTTCCCCAATTGTACAACAATTGTTTAATCTCTTCTACGAATGACCTTCAAAACCTCTTCCATTTCTTGTCCAGAGGTATCCTTGACTGTAGCTTCTTTTGGTGCCTCCGTCGGGGGATAAAATCCTTCCGCTTCTAGTAATTTTGCTGGTCCCTGCAATATTGTCAATATTAGGATCAACCTCTTCATCATCTTCGTCAAACAACTCTTGTTTAATGCCATGGTAATAGATGTCATACCCATAATTCAATGGAATAGCCTTCTCCGAGGAATATGGGAGGGGCCCATGCTTTGTAATGATTAAGGGAGTAGCTTTTGGATTGGCGGTAATCCTCACAGGACCCTTGGAAGTGATCTTAAAAGGAGTACCAGATATGACAAACAAATCTCAACATAAATTCTCAGCATACAGAACTTTCTCAATCAATATTACATGTTCATTCATCAGGCGTTGAATGCCTTCCTTCAGTAACCCACAACCATTGGATTGAACTGCACATAAATAACACTCCTTAACACAACCCGGAAATAAAACAACTTGTAGCAAATTCTTCTTGACTGTTGAGAGAGGAGTAACCACATCACTTACGAAAGCAACAGACAAAACATCTTCAACAGAACTTATGCCTTTGTCATGCTTTGGCATAGGAGCAGTAATCACGTCCGGATTCTCGGGAGGGTCAAACTCAATTTCCTTGTTATCAATCATGTCTTGAATTTTGTTTTTCAATACCCAGCAGTTGTTGGTGTCGTGCCCAGGATTGTTCCAATTATAGGCACATCTTGCATTTGGATTGTACTTCAAAGAGGATGTGTTGGGATTAGGAGGATGATCCCGAAGTGTTATGAGGTCAGCCTTTAACAAATGTTACAATTCTTGAGAAATTGGCACATTAATCTCGGTGAATTATCTCCTCAGAGCGTCTGTCATATGCTGATTACCCTGTTGTTGTTGTTGTTGTTGTTTTTGTTATTGTTGAACAGGCGTCAGATTAGAGATCTACACCACTCCCATAGATTGATGGCGGTCATTTTTACTATGACTCCTCTGGCCATAGACAACATTGGTTTCTTTCTTGCCACCAAACAACTTCTTCACATCATTAGAAGTTGCAGCCATTGGAATCTTCCTGCTCTTGATACCACTTTCAACCCGTTCGCCAGTTAGAATCATCCCAATAAACCCTGATGAAGAACTCCCAATCATAAAATTAAAGAATGTACCCATTAAAGTGCCCATGAACATATCCACCAGTTCTCGGTCATTCAAAGGAGGTTGTACCCTTCCAGTTAAATCTCTCCGTTTTTGTGCATATTCCTTGAACCCTTCATTTGAGGCCATGAACATATTTTTCAATTGTACACGAGTCGGCGTCAGGTCAGCATTATATTGATACTTCTTGTAGAAATCAGCAGTCAAGTCTTCCTATGTGTGAATTTTGGTTCCCTCAACCTGATAGAACCATTCCAGTTGAATTTTGGACCCATAATTTTCGGTCATCAGTATGAGGTTGGATTTTTTGAACATACGATCTTAGATGAAGTTTGGGACAAGAGACCTCATCATATTTAGAAAAAATAGGGACCTTGAATTTATGAGGGATGACCACCCTCAGGATCAGACCTAGCTCTCCAAAATCCAATCCAGGCACTTTCTGGATTTCCATAGCTTTGAGTCGGTCTTCCAACTTCTTGTATTTATCATTTGCAGGAGGATATTGTTTGTCAGAGTAGTATTCATCTTCAGAAACTTGATCATTTCTATCTTCACCCCTAACACTTCTTCCATCCTCCTCTTGCTTGTCGTCTTCCTTAAAGGAAACATCATTCACTCGAACTGGTTGAGCAGGACCCTTGAATCTTCTCCCCATGTTGAGGATAAAAACCCGCTTCTTAGTCTTCTTTTTCGTGGTGAGGAGCGCCATCGTCTCTTGTTGCCCTTTATCCATAATCAACTGAGTCTCTTGAAATTTTGCATGTTGAGTTTGGAGATCCTTGACAGTTTGCTCGAGAGCCATCTTATACTGAAATAAATAATAAATATATGAGGAAACCTGTATTTGGAAAACCTGCTTATGAAGTGATGCATGACATGTGGATGCAATGTTTTCAAGGACCTTAGGAGATTTAATTTTGCTAGCCAAAAAGGAAACAGAAACAAAGATTTCATTAATAAGTTCAAAATTACAATTTCCTAGAGGCTTACAATGAAAAGTAAAAGGGTCTCAAAGAGACAACAATATAAACTCCTAAAACCTAGGACTCAAGTCTCATAAGGACGCGTCCTCTTCGTGTCGTTGTATGCATTAAGACTCCGCTCTTCATGAAGTTGCTTTGTGAGCTCCAACACTTTCGTTTCACTTGCATAGAATTGAGCTTCAAAGGTGTCTCATTATTCCTTGAGTTCAATCCATGACTTCTGCAATTCTTCGAGGTCAGTAGGCATGTCTGAATGGTGGATGATACAAGAAATGTCTCCTTCGACAATAGGCTCTAAGATCACCGGTAGAACAGTTGGATATGGCATCATAAGGTTTTGAGCGTGAGCTCAAACCCATTTAAGATAGGGCTCCAAAAGGATAAAAGTCTTTTGTCCTAAAGTTTTACTATTAACCTTGTTTACCATGCCCCAAGCATGTATAAACATTTGACGATAACCTTAAGGATCATTTTCATAGTCGAACACAATACCCTAGATAAGTGCGTCATGAGGACCATCTCTTCGAGCATAACCAAATTGTCGTAGAGCCAGAGAAGGGTTGTAATTAATACCTCCCCTAATGCCAAGGAGTGGAACATTAGGGAATTCCCCGCAACAGTTAATGATAGTAACATCTTCCAGAGACCGGAAACACCAATAGATATATGAATGAGAGAGCAATATCATCCTTTGAGACCACCTCAAGCCTTGTTCATTCTTCAGTACTTATTGGGGCAGGTGCGAAATAAACCACCTTGATAGAAGAGGTATGCAACACATAAGAGTCCCTCGCTTCCTCATAGTACGAGTGTGAAGGGAATGCAAAATGTCTCAGAGCAAAGTAGGCACAAGGTTATGAGAAAGAAATATTTTGATGGCATTCACATCTATGAGTTGGTCTGGATTAGGGAATAACACCAAACCATAGATCAACAAAGCCAAGATTTCATTGAAAGCTTGAAAACTCATAGCATCCAAAACAATCGAGCCTTCTGTAACAGAAATTTAGCTAGAAAACCCTTGACTCCACTTCTTGCTTCCCAATTAGATACAATGTTGGATTGTTTCAGACTACTCCAATTTCTTCAGTTTGTGGATCTTTCTCTAAACCGGTGAAAGGTATTTGATTGAGAACATGAACTCCCAGTAATTAGGAAACTCCTCCATTATGGGTACCAACTGATAATCGGGAAATGTGAAGCAGTGATGTGCAGGGCCAAAGAAATGGAATAGAACACTCATCATATCTTCTTCAAAACCCGAGGTAACCAAACTGAGTAGTCGACCATGCCTTATGATGAATGGAGAATTTTCGGGAACCCTTGAGACTAACTCCTTAAGTTGAGAAGGTATCCTCACGAAACTGATCCAGATAGTATTTCTGCGAGTGGAAGCCATAACCTACAAAACAGAACAAAGATAAATCCCTAAGTCCTTGAAATGGTTAGTGAAAATGACATGTGTAATGATGTCATGATGTCATGATGTTATGATGTCATGTTCGAACAATTTAGTTGGCTCAACCTATCCTAAAAGAAGTAATCGGGTTCTAGGAGCCTCAATATCAGTGATTTTTCTCTCAGGCATTGTTTCAGCACAAGCATCTGAATTGCAACCGAAATATCCCGAGAGTCCAATCTCAATGAGTTTAGTATCGAGTATCAACCAAATTTAGTCTACACCAAAGCCATCCATATCACTAATTTCTAATGGCTAAGTTGTGTCAACTAAGGTTTTAAGGTCAGTTAGTGCTTATGACACCACGTAGTAGCCCAACATTCTCCTTAACTTACTCAAGGGACACCGACACCAACCAATGTGTCGCACTAACATAGCCATTGTTTCAACCATAGCAGTCTATGTTGTATAGTTTTCACGATCTATTTCTAATTACCTAAAATGCCCCCAGATCTGGGTATAGGATCTATACAAGAAATAAACTCAAGCATATCCTGAAATATAAAGCATACAAAGCAAGCAAGTAAAGCAATAAATTTGATCTAGCTCTTAAGGTAACCCCACTTTTAGTTTAAATCTCCCCAGCAGAGTCGTTAGTTTTGTAATACGCTGGGAAAACTGACTTTTGGTTTTGTGTTTTACCGCAAATGTTGCGGATAGCAAGAGTCTCCACCAACTTTTATTTTATCCAATAAAGGAAAGCGGTGAAAAGAACAGGAAAGGCCTTTTGAGAATTTTCTTGAGTTCGGGGGATAGGTTATGAAAAGGGAAGGTGTTAGAACCTTTTTCATCCGTAGTTATCTACGGGCTCTTAATTGCTAGCTCACTTTTGAAATTCTTTGTGTTTGTTTGAAAATATTTTGAAAATTCCTAAATGCGGCAATTTTGCAATGATTCTCGTATCGTTAAGAATGTATACAAAATGTTTATTTTGAAAATATTTGTTTTGAAAGGAAGTGTTGTTTTTGAAAGTGTTTTTGTAAATGCCAATGTAAGGCAATTTTATTTATAATAACCCTTGTATCAGTCCTCAAGGGTCTTTATAAAGCCCTTTGAAAATAGTTGTTTTGAAAGTGTGAAGTGTGGAAATTGTCTTAGTTTATGAGCAAGCGATTACGAGCGATCTACCTACTCAAACATTATTTGTTCTTTTCCTCCTAATTTAGATAGTTCTACCCTACCATTAGTTAGTAGGAAGCCATGTCATTGGATGTGAGGGACAAGTGTGGGTCATCGTACTGTCATAGAAGGTAACTTGTAGGATGTTTTAGAAATTTTTCGTAAGGGACTAAGATTGTTTATCGAAGGAAGCATCAAAGCGTCATCGAGGGACTACGATCTTTTAATCAAGGGTCTTTGCTAAAGCATCTCACGTTCGAGGGACATGACTGTTTAAATCCGAAGGCAACAAGTTATGGTTACCCTAGAGGTGTGCGTGTGCTAAGTGTTTTGATTTCAGTTATTTTTGTCTTGAAATTTGGTTATCTAATGTTTGATTTTAATTTTGTCATACAAACCCTAATTACTAACAGTAATAAAGGAAAGCATTAAATCACGGAAATTATATGTCCTACGCTATTATAATGCTTCGGGGATGGGGGTACACGTTTATGAATGGGGGAGGAAAGCAATAAACCCTAATTATCTATTACAAACTTTTTACAGTTACATATTTTTATTAACGCGAGAAATAAACAAATGCAAGGAGATAGAAAGGGGAAAGATGCAAAAACCTAAAAATTCTAAGTATTTTAAGAAAATATTTTGTTGTTTCTTTGTTTAGAAAATATTTGAAATGTGAAATAAAAAAAATTAGACCTAATTCTAATTTAATTTACAATTTAATTACTTATAATAAAATAAGGTGTCATTAAATTAATTAATATTTACTATCAAAAATTAAATTAATTAATTAAGATTTAAAGAATTCTAAGTATTTAGAAAATATTTTTTGGTGTTTTATTTAGAAAAGATATTTGAAGTATAAAACCTAATTCTAATTAAATAAAATGAAGATGTTAGAAAAATAAAATGCCCACGCCTGGATCAAACCCAGGACCGGGCATAGGTATGACTTAAACACGCACGCTTCCATTCGAGTGGCTGTTATATCCGGGGATAAAACATGTTGTAATAAATATAAAGTAAACTTGTTTTCAAAATTGGACTTCATCTTCTTCCTCGCGCGCGTTTATAGCAACAACAACAATAATTTCAAAATTTTAAAAGCTTCATTTCTCAACCAAATTGAAATATGTAAACATCAATCTTGCTTGATTTTTTACCATGAATTCAACCATGTAACTTTTGAAAGCTATAAAATAAAGGATGAAACGAATTTTTCTTGGTACCAAACTGAAACCTAAAATTTCAAAAACTTCAATTCCAAAATTCTCATCACATAGTCAACATAAATGAAAACTAAGGACATGGTTAGTTTCACAGCAATCATATCTACATTTTATCTTATGAAATTTAAAGCAAATGTTGTGTGTGTAAGGATTTCCAAGTTGGAGAGACTTACCTCTGAGTGAGAATCAGGTTTGAAGTTAGAGCACTTATGGAGGTGTTAGGATGATCTGGATAGCTTCACTAAACTCCCAGGAAGCTTTTGCAACGCCTACCTTGGATTGAGAGTGTCTCAATTCTTCTAGACAAGTCAACTTGTTGAGGTGTAAAGTGAGGTTTGGATAATGACGGTGGAGGTGTTACAGTCGTGCCAAGAGTGTTTGGATAACTTCTATTTGATGGATAAAAGGTATTTGAATGATAAAAGAGGAAAACACACGAGTGGATTTAAAGTTGGGTGTTGGAAGCTTCAAATAAGCAACAATGGAGTTTTCTAAGTGATTGAGTTTGGGAGTGTTTTAGGGCTTCTGAATTCGTGTGTTAGCTTGCAAATGACCTCTCTATTTGTAGAGAAAAGGTTTGACATCTTGAAGTAACCAGAATCTTGAGATAACAAGTTATGGTTTTGAATCTTGGTTTAGAAGTAACTTGCAAAGTCATGGTTCCAAGGTGTTGCACCCTAAAATTTACCCTCTTGATTTCATAATTTTTAGGCTTATGATTCATCATAAACATCATATTGCATTACATTTATACATTGTGATGGGATTAATGTATTTTGGGTTATCAAGTTTTCCTCAAGCTTTGGAAGTTGATTGTATTGACAAGTTGCTCAAGAAGATCCTTACTATATAAAACTCAAGATCTTTTAAGCCCAAAGGTATCACATATCTCAAGATATCTTATTCACCTTATTGGATCATCAAAATATTGAGTATTGTGTTGTTTATAAGGAGAATCACATCCTTTGGATTCATCAGTCAAAATTAGGGTTTTCCCTAAATTGGAGTAATTGGGGTCTAGATGAGACAAGTATTGAAGCATCATTCTCTTATCATCATTTGAATCAATTTTGTTTAAGGAGTCTCTCATGATGCCCAGTGGAATTAGGGTTTTGAAGCTTGATTAGCCATCTCCTAATGCAGAGTGCAAAACTAGGGTTTGAGTTTTAATCAGGGATTCTTTGGAATTTTGAGTGGAAACTCTCTCCATAGCCTCTATGTGTTTGGAATATCATATGTTTTAAGTTTTGTTCACCAATTTTGAAGAGAAGTGGTTCAATTGAATCAAAGGGGCAAAACAATCATTTTACTCAAAAGTCAACAAAGTCAAAGTTGACCAAGTGAACTTTTGGTCAAAATGAAGAATTTGAAATGTATTTTCATGTGGGATGATAATTGATGATTGGTTTTGATGATAATTTCAAGTTTGAGAAGTTACTTAGATTTGACGTTATCTTGGTGATTGAAAATTTCACTAAGTATTCTTGATTTTGGCCTGACTTTGCAAGGGCATAACTTTCTCATTTTTCAGGGAAGTTTGGTGGTTCTTTTTGCCAATTGAAGAGGGGAAAGATATCTACAAGGGCCCACAGGGGACAAAAACACACTTCTTACTCAAAATCAAAAGTTATGAGCCTTTGAAGTTTAGGGCAAGTTGGGCATTTTTTGAGGCATCTTGGGCATCTGGCCAGGTAGGACAAGGCATTTGGCCTAGGCAATTCATCAAACAATTGGTGACATGCCTGTAATTGTTGATTCAATGCATAATTCAAAAATGTTCCTCGTGAATTTTAAAGAGGGATATGAAAGCTTCTCATTAAATTTGGAATCACTCAATTTTGTTTAAAATCAAAGAAGTTGTGATTTGAGGAAGTTAGGTGTCGAAACCGGAAATTCGAATGGCTCTCTTTGATTTCCTTCATCTTGGACCAATCGATGTGACTTTGTGAGCTAGTCGAAGCTTCCTCCTACTCTCTTTAATTTCCTTCAGCTTGGACTAATCGAAGTTACTTTGTGAGCTGGTCGAAACTTCCTCCTTCTCTCTTTGATTTCCTTCAGCTTGGACCAGTCGAAGTGACTTTGTGGGAAGGTCGAATCTTCCTCCTGCTCTCTTCGATTTCCCTCAATTTGGACCAGTCGAAGTGGATTTGTGGGCTAGTCGAAGCTTCCTCCTGCTCTCTTCGATTTCCCTCTATTTGGACCAATCGAAGTGTAACCTTATAGGCAGGCTAACACGCGCGCAGTCTTGGGAAAGTTGGTTTGAGTTGCCCAGGAATCCTGAGCCTCATATCTTGCTCGTCTCTCTATCATTTCTTTTGAACCTCATCTTATTTCAAAGCTTAGGGCATGTTCTTTAATTGGCTCAAGGAAAGTTTGAGAACGCACGAGCCAATTTTCTATGGCCTCAGTTGGAAGTCAGTTGACTTTTGGTGCATGCATGGGCTATGCAAATTTCATATTTTTGTGCACCCTTCAATTCTGTTTGGTTTTAAGTATTGCTACACATGCTTTGCACGAATTTTACCTCATGTGCTTGCCAAAAAAGGCCAAACCAAGTGCATACCTCATGCCTCTCTCATTTTCACATTTTTGCCAAAATAGGAAACTTTCATCACAAGCAAATCAATCTCATGTGAAATCCTTGCCACCTCACCCCCACACACTTTATTTTCCTCACTCATACAACTTATAGCTCACTTAAAACTGTTGCACCCCAAAATTTACCCTCTTGATTTAGGCTTATGTTTCATCATAAACATCATATTGCATTGCATTCATACATTGTGATGGGATCAAAGTATTTTAGTTATCAAGTCTTCCTCAAGCTTTTGAAGATTGATTGTGTTGACAAGTTTCTCAATTAGAGCCTTGTTATCTAAACATCTAGATCTTTCAAGCCCAAAGGTATCACATATCTCAATATTTCTTTTACACCTTATTAGATCATCATAAGATTGAGTATTGTGCTATTTATAAGGAGAATCATATTTATTGGATTCATCAGTCAAAATTAGGGTTTTGCCTAAATTGGAGTTATTCGGGTCTATATGAGCCAATTATTGAAGCATAATTATTTTATCATCATTGGAATCAATTTTGTTCAAAAAGCCTCTCTTGATGCCCAGAGGAATTAGGGGTTTGAAGCTTGACCATTTATCTCCTAGTACAAAGTGCAAAACTAGGGTTTGAGTTTTAATCAGGAGATATTTGAATTTTTGTGAAATTCTTGATCCCATAATACTCTACATAGTCATGAGCATCTATCCCTGGAAGTTTGATCATCAATTTTGGCTTGAAAGGATTCAATTGATAAAAAGGGGTAAATTGGTCATTTTGTCAAAAGATAGTCAAAATCAACTGTTGACCAAGTGGACTTTTTGTCAACCATCAATTCAATACCCTATTCTCATATTTCATGGTCAATATTGGCAAAAATATCAAGTGAAAGTGTGAATTGGAGATAACTTGTCAAGAAAGTTATTTGAAGTTTTGAAATTTTTCCAAGTATCCATATGGCTGAATTTTGACTGGCTACAACTTTCTCAATTTTTATTGAAAATGTGTAAAATTTATATTCTTAGAAAGAGGATGAAAACTTCTCCAACTTTGTAGGAGTGGCCACAAGTCCAAAAAATGAAAGGAAAAAAAGTTATGAAGCTTGGAAGATTTTGACACTTAGTGAAATTTTGGTTAAAAATGCAAAAAATTGACTTCTTCATGTCCATTTTTGAATGACCATTTGGACTCAAATAAAAAAGTTGGCAACATGAAAGTTGTAGATTGAAGTTTTCTCTTCATTTTTAATTCAATAATCATCTCAAATTATTAAGTGTAGAGAAATATATGATGATTAGGATTTTGAGCTGAAAACTGGATTTTTGCCCAACACAAGGCAAGGCACGCACGTGCTAGACAGTCATTTCATTAAACATGTTGTGGACGCGCATTCATCATCACTTTTATATGTGAAATATTCATTATTTAAAAAAATGTCCAACATCAAAGTTGAAGCCCTTGATGTGAGGAACAACTTTGCTTCAAAAAGTTTTTCCAAATTCTTCATACATTTTGAGATATAATTATGAGAAGTAGGCACCATGCATGCTGAATTTTCTGCCCAGCCAGCAAGTCAAGCGCGCAGCAAGCCCAGGCAGGCAAGGCATTTTGTCAAATAGTTTGTAAGCACGTGCTCATGGCCAAATATCTCATTGATTGAAGCTTCATTTTGAAAAATTTTGAACATGAAAGTTGGAGTATGAAGTGTCCTCTACATTTTTGTTTCAAAGTTTGTCACATTTCATGCATCGTGGAGGGAGATATAAGGGAGTAAAGAGGTGTACATGAAATGGTGAGTTTGCATGGAAATGCATGAATTTTTGTGTGACCAACCAAGACCAATTTCTAGCTCATCACCCAACCTTTGTTCACTTACCCAAGCACGTGATTTGCACCCTCATTTGCATACAAAAATGAAACACATCACTCCCTCTCTCATTCTTTCCATTTTCTCACTTTCCATTTCTCTCTTTCTTCACTCTATATAAAGCATTGCACTCAACATTCAAAAGGATGGAAAAAATAGCAAGTAGAAAGCAAGCAAGCTCGTATTTCTCTATCTCACACAAAGCTCTCTTCTTTTCAAGCAAGAAGTTCTTCTTCTCTCCCTTTCCTCCATTTTCAAGCAAGCTACAATTGTTAGGCAAACAAGTTTTTTCGCATCTCCCCCTCTACTCATTATCTCTACACATTCAAGCAAGCTTATTCTCCATTCCTTGCTCTTTATTTGAGCCCAAGCACCAATAATTTCACTTCAAAGGTAGATAATCCATTTTCTCCCTCTACTGCAACTTGCATTTTCTTTTTAAATCCATGAACCTTTTGAAAAATCCAATAGCATATTCTTAATCCTTGCATTTTTTTGATCAATTTTCATTCATGGATCATTTATTTTGGTGGAGAATTGAAGGAGAAAAGTGAATCACAAAACTGTTTGTTGAAATGTGTAAATCAAAAAAAGTGTTCACGTAGCATTCTTCATGTGCGATTTTCTCAATCATCCATGCACCATTTCATGAATTTTTTGATCCTAGCATGTTCTACTAATTTCAATTTTGAACTTTGGTGTTGGAATTTTTGGATTTCATCAAGAAATGAGTGAGTTATCGTGGTTTGAAAATAAGGTTTCAAAGCAGGAAAATGTACATAGCATGGCTTCTTGGTAGGGATGATGAGGTGTCTTGTTTTAATTGAACATGGTTTCAGTACCTTTTACAACGCGTTTTGGCAAAAACAAGTGTAATAGCCTTTGAATTATTAATTTTTCTTTTGTTTTCTCAAATTTTATTTTAATATTTACTTCACTTCAAAAATTATATAAAAATTATTTTAGACTTCTTTTTCAATATATTTTCATATTTTAATTTTTATTTCATTTTTATATCAATTTTCTTGATTAAATAAAATCAAGTAAATAATTAGGGTTTTAATAGTTCTTTTAAATCTAGAATTTTATTTTCCTATTTTTATTAAATCTAAAAATCCATAAAAAATATTTTTGGACTCATCTCTGAACATATTACATGAAAATAGTTTTTTTCCTATTTTATAAAAATTTTGGATTACAAATTAAATCATTTAATTGGACATATTCATCTTTTCCTTGTTTTTTTAATGAATTGTGTAAATAATTTTCTATTTCTTTTTTCCTTTTGAGATAAAATTCAAGAAAAAATATGCTTTCTGATCCATTTAATTTTCTTGACATTTAGGTTATTTTACATCAAATTTATTTGGCTTTGGATCTAATTTATTAATTTGTGAACTTAATTTCCTCTTTTAGGGTTTTTGCTTGATCATGCACATTAATTGATTTAAAGTTGTAACTTCCCATGCCTATAAAATCAGAGATGAAGTTGTTTGGAGTGCTTGAACATGTTGAGACCATAAAAATAATTTTTCTGGAATTTTAAAATGTGATTTCATATTTTTCACAAATTATTTTTCAAAACCATCTAGTTTAAGGCTTAAACTTGCTAGTTTCCAAGTTTGCATTTCTAAAGCAAATTTCCACCTCAATCCAGGGACTCAAAATTTTATTTCTGACTTTAATAGGACTTTATGAAGTTAGAATTTTAATTTCATAATTTTTCAAGTCAGTTTAATATTTTAAAACTATTTTTGACTTAAGATTGCATTTTGGGTTTTACCTTTGATTAATGCTTGAAATTGAAAACTTTTGTACATGATTCTTGTTCGATTCTTGAAATAACATGTGATACTAACTTGGAGCATATCTTGAGGCAAATTATTCAACATCATTGGGTCTTGGGTGTTGATAGGTTGATAAACCAAATCCATTAAAATGGACGAATGGTGTTGATGATATTTGAAACTGTAATCCCTTCCCTCTTCATCTTATTCCCCTTTCTTATTGTATTACATGTTATGGAGTAATGATCTCTATATCATTTATCCAAACATTAAATACATAGATTGCTATTGACCAACCTCAAAATAGGTGCGACTTCTACATAAGTCCACTTACGATTTCTTAACATAGCACTAAATTTTGTCCCAATTCGAATAAATGATCATTCGTGGCCCAAACCTATGTTTACAAGCCCAAGTATATTAATTTGACCCCTTTGATCCAATAAAATTGAGATTCATTGTGTGGAGGCTTTTCTTCTATCAATCCTCTAATGGATCTTCATAAATTTTGGTCAACACGGATCACTTAAACATCGTTGATCATTAAATGTTGCCTTGAGAATTCTAAAATGGATGATATACTTGACAAAAAGCAAACGCAACTTGTTGTTGAGAGCCTTTGGTTCTACCAATCCTCTAATGAGTTCCCAATGCAAGTTTCAAGATGGTCATCCAACTAACCACTAATTCTTAACAATTGACTTTACTTTATGCTTTTATTTTATGCTTTTACTTTACGTACTATTTACTTTAGCATTTACATTTCATGCTATTTTCATCTTTGCTCACTTGAGCATTTACTTTTATGTCATTTTTTTTATTTTGCTCACTTGAGATTTTCTTTTCTTTTTGAAGATACTTAATAATCAATATAAACCATAAAAACTTTAATGATACTTGGACTATTTGGTTACTATCCTTGGCATTATGGAGTATTGGACTTCTCGGACTTAGGAATATAAACCTTGGCCTATATTGGAGACCTTGTGACTTTAATTGATATTTTGTCTAGAGTTATTGAGATTTACCTCAAGACATTGGGTTGTTTGTTTGTTTTGTGTGCAGGTTATTATGATTACATACATTGTTTATAATATGGAATTCACCCGTATACAACCGTTACTCTGCCCAATTTTAGTGAAGACTTAATACACTTGAAGTTTAGTTCTCTCAAGAGCTTGCTTGAAGTTCTATGGGTTTCTTTTTGCTTGCTCATTTGCTACGGATAGCTATCCGTTTGGTATTGCACTATTTTCTCTTTTACTGTTTCCACTCCTTATTTCTTTCTATTGCATGATGGGATCTCCGTTGTTGATATATGTCAGGAGTCCCTCTGGTTTATTTAAAGACATTTTTAAGGCAATTCCGCATAGGTACCTTGACACTCATGTTTAAACACTTGTTTGTTTACTTGTTTGGTTTTTACCATGCCCCCTTAGGATTGCTCGTGTTAGGTTAGTCCTCGAGCTAGACCTTAGGATAGGAATCCATGCATGCTAAGATAGGGTAGAAGCTTCCCTTTTCATCCTCAACCTTAGGGTCAATCATTGTATGATAACATTAGGACTAGAGATTAGGATAGTCTCCCTTAGTTGTTTCCTTTTTCTTTGCATGTTGCATCTTAAAACTAAAACTTCTTCTTGGAAAATCATAAAATATCTCTAATGAACTTAAATCCTTCTTCAAGGTAAAAAATACAAACCAATTTTAATTGTTTGTGAGCCTTCCTATTTTATTTTAAAATCTTGTCAAATTGATGTTTTTCCATCCTTGCCATGACTTTTTGTTATCTTTTAGCCGATGTTTCACCATTGCACGTTCTTTTAGCCGGTAATTCGCCATCACACATGTTTGTTATCCAACCTTGATTATCAATATCATAATAGGTGTGATGTTTTATCATTTGGTTTATTGATGTTTGGCCATCTTTGCCATGATACCCTGTTATCTTTTATCCGATGTTTCGCCATCGCATGTTTGTTTGAAGACAATGTTTCGCCATCGCACATGTTTGTTATCCTACTTTGATTCTCAATATCATTTTTATGTGTGATGTTTTATTCTCTGGTTTATTGATGTTTCACCATCTTTTCAATGTTATCTTCCTATCTCTTAGCCGATGTTTCACTATTGCATATTCTCTTAGCCGATGTTTCGCCAACGCATATTCTTTTAGCCTGTGTTTCTCCATCGCACATGTTTGTTATCCTACTTTGATTCCCAATATCATTGTTAGGTGTGATGTTTAATCAACTGGTTTATTAATGTTTCACCGTCTTTTCCGTGCTATCTTCCCATCTTTTAGCCAATGTTTCTCCATCTCATATTTGTGTGAAGCCGATGTTTCACCATCGCACATGTTTGTCATCCTACCTTGATTCTCCATATCATTGTAGGTGTGTTGTTTTATCATCCGGTTTGTTGATGTTTCATCATCTTTTCCATGTTACTTTGTTATCATTTAGCCGATGTTTCTCCATCGCATTTATTTGTTATTTTATCTGATATTTTTCCATCTTGACTGTTTCTTTTGTTTTCTTAACTAAAAAACACAAACCAACCAAAATATATGAGCCGAACTACGGCTGCTCCGATTCCTTAAAAGGGATACGTAGGCATTGGGGTAGGGCCCGAGCGAGCGCAACTTTTATTTTCCCTACATTCTTTTCTCCCTTCTTTTGCATGCATTCCCTGTACAACTTTAGATATAGTTTTACACACCCTTTATATTATAACAACAAGAATGGATATTGTAGAGTACTACGGGCGTGTGGGGTGCTAATACCTTCCCCTCGCGTAACAGACTCCCTTACTCGATCTCTCGGTCGCAAGACCGTGATTTCACCCTCTTCAGGTTTTCTCGATGTTTACCTTTTCCCTCTCGGCGGTGTTGTACCCCAAGATTTGCCCTCTCATTTATCAAGTATTTTCTCACAAGAGCTCCCTTGGTTCAAGACTGCATAAAGGTTGATCAGCTCAAGACACCTCCTTAAACACTGATAACTGAAATTAGGGTTTGAGATCGCACAAGGATAATTTAACTTTTAATACCTCATATGACTTTCATGGATCATTATGGACCCTCAAGATTGCTCATGACAAGTTTCAAGTCTTGGATCACATTTTTGCTCAGTCAATTGATCAGTTGACCTAAAAATCAATTGTATTGGGAAAAAGTCAATTATGGTCAATTCAAAGTAAAACTTCATAATTTTTTATCTATATCAACATTTTGAACTCCTATATATCATTTGATCAAGTTTAGACCATAATTCCTCAAGAAATTTGATCAGATCATCAAAAGGGCAAAATGGTCAAAATTAGGGTTTTAACTGAGAAAGGGCAATTTCTGATTTTTGACCTAGCAAATGGTTAATTGGTTTGAGACATGATCTCAAATTTTCAATTGCATCATTTTGACCTAATGGCATGACTCAAAACATTTCTCAAGGTCATTTGATTGACAATTGATTTTCAGTCAATTGATCAAAAGTCAACTGCACACTAAAAAGTCAAACTTTGACTTTTTGGTCAAAATCAAGTGTCAAAGATCACAATTCATCAAAACATGTAAAAATATGAAACTTGTTCATTAAGAAATAAAAAAAAGTCAAGATTTCATTTTTAAAAGTCAATGTTTCCAAACTTAGAAATTTTTCTAAGTGTTGAAAACTTCATATTTTTTCACAACTTTGATCCAATTTTTCACCATGATGCAAGATGATCCAAAAGAAACTTTCAACATAAAAGTTGTAGATCTCAATGAGATCTAAAAAATTTCTTTGCACAACTCCTCCTAAAAATTCTTGGATCTCAAGTTATTAATCCATGAAATCATGGTCATGAAACTAAAACACTTAGTAAAATTTTGAGCATTTTGGTCAGGATTTTGACCAAACTTATGAGCCAAGTTTCACATAGTTCCATTTGGATTTTTCAAAATTGATTCTAAGAGGGGTTGTAGATCACATTACAAGCTTTCTAAAATGTCCCAGAACTCCTTGAGATCATTTTTGAGAAAGAAGAATCGAAGGAAAGAAGTTAGGGTTTCAAGTTGTTTTACAAGGCAGAATTTCATGATGAACAAGAATGCAAATCCATGCTAGGCTGCACAATCTTTGCTTTAAAGGCCTCAAACTTTCCTGGCACTTCATAATTAAATGTTTTCACGGCTGTAAGAAGCTTCAACTTAAGCATTCAATGCATTTCCCATTATAACGCGGTGGGAGAACTGACTTGGTTGTTTTGCGATTTAACACAAATGTTGCGGTTAACAAGAGTCGCCACTGACTTTTCTTTTATCCAATAAGGAAAGGCTGAAAAGAACAGGAAATACATTTAGAGATGTTTTCTTGAGTTCGGGGGTAGATTATGAAAAGGGAAGGTATTAACACCATTTTCATCTGTAGTTATCTACGGGCTCTTAGTTGCTTGCTAGATTACTTGCTTTTGTTTGAATGTGCTTGTGGTGTGGTTTTTGAAAGTATTTTGAAAATATCTTTGTAATGGTACTCGTTTCTATAAAAACGCGTACAAAGTGTTGTTTCGAAAATAGTTCAAAGAGGTGTTTATGGAACGTGTTTTTGAAAGAGATTTTGAAAAGGTTTCTTCTTTGTAATGACTCTCGTTTCTATAAGAACGCATACAAAGTGTTTGTCTTTTGAAAATGTTTCAAATGAGTGTGTTGGTGTATAAAATGTTTTTTTGTTGTAAGCAAGCGAGCAACTAGGAGCGAATCTACCTACTCAAAAGGTCTTAAATGTTCTTTTCATCCTCCTTTAGATGTTGTTATCTCACCATTATTTTGGTAAGAAGCCCCATCGTTGGGTTTGAAGGGACGGGCGCGGGACATTTGTATAGTCATAGAAGGCAACTCATGGGACGTTTTAGCAATGTCATTTAGGGACTAGATCGTTTACCGAAGGCAACATCGAGGGTCATCAAGGGACTTACGATCTTTTATCGAGGGTCTTTGCTATAACGCCCATATTTGAGGGACATGACTATTTTCACGAGGCAATAAGTGAGATTACCCTAGAGGTGCATGTGTGAAAAGTGTGTTTTATTGCATGCATTCAGTCTTGATTAGGGTTATCTATTTGTCGATTTCATGTTTTGCCATACACACCCTAATTACTAACAATATATGAAAGCAATAAAAGTGCGAAAAAGTAAAGCCCTAAACTATTACTTCATTAAGGGGATGAGGTGTACAAATTTATAAATGAGGATTACAAGAAATTAAACCTAATTATCTATTACAACCATATTGAAATAATGTACAAGAAATGAATAAATATAATGTACAAGGATATAAATGGAAAAGAAAAGTATTTTTGTTTGGTTTTTTGAGGAAAGGGTCTTGGTTTTAACCTAATTAACTAAAAGAAGTAATTAATTAAATTAAGAAAATTAAACCTAAATTAATTAAGAAAAGAGATTAAGTTAGAAAGCATTTTTTAGGTTTTTTTAGAAAAGGTTTTAAGTTTAATAAAAATAGTATGAAAATTAATTAATTAAAAGAAATCCTAAATTCTAAGTTAATTTTAATGAAAAAGAGAATAACTAAACCTAAATCTAATTATTAATTTAGTAAGAAAAAGAAATTAAGTTTTTTTATAAAAAAATGTTTTTTTGTCTTTTGTTTTTAAAGGGATAAAATATATAGAATGCAAATAATAAATAAAAATATTTTTTGGAATTTTTTATATGAAAATAATAATAATAAAAATATAAAGAAAAAGTAAAAAATAAAATTAAAAAAAGATTAAAAAAAGAAAGTTTTATCAGCTGATACATGAGCTTATGTATTGGCTCATGCAGATTTCGTATTGGCTCATGTGTTGGCTCATGTATGTTTCTATCTCCTGGAAGTCAAAATAACTTAGTATGAGTCGACGTATACTGGTTTCGTATCAACTCATAACCATTTCGTATCAGCGCATACGTGTTTCGTGTCGACTCATAACCTGTTTTGAACATAGTATGTGTCGACTCATAACATTTCGTATCGATGCATAACTTCTGTTTTTTGCTTTTATCATTGTTTTGCTACTTGTAAAAGTTAGTTCTTAATACATGGTTAGTGAAAATGAAAAGAAAGCATATGGTTAGCTTCAAGGCAATAATATCTACATTTTATCTTCACAAATGAATCATTAATGATGCTTGTATGAAGAGTTCAAAGTCAAGAAAACTTACCTTGAAACTGAAATTTGTGCTTTGAGTTTGAGCTGCTGTATGGGTTGTTGTTGAGCTTTGGAAGTGATGATAGTGATGTTACAGAAGTTGTTTTTGTGTTTGAACAACTTATATATGATGTATGTGGAGTATTTGGATGGTTTGTTTGGAGAAAATTTGCAAGGTATGAGATTCAAAGACTTGGACTTCAAAGCTCAAAAGTGGAGGTTTTATGGGCAATTCTGGTATTTGACAGCAAAAATGATTTTGAGTGTTAGTTTCCCCTTATTTTTTTTGACCTCTTTCTCTTGTAATTGGCCTCTCTATTTATAGAGAAGGTTTGAGACTTCAAATAACTCAGATTTTTAATCACATGTTATGGCTATCTTGCATGTTTTTGAAGCAAGCATGAAGAATCATGTTTCCAATGCTTGTAAAAGCTATCTAAATTGGTTGATCACTTTAAACATGTTTTTTCTGACTTTCAGAAGTTGAGTGTGATTAGAACAACAAGTTAGAGGCTCAAGAAATTAACTTTATGATTAAAGTGAACTTTGCAAGAATGGTAATGGTGCCTTTGTGCCAAAAATGGAAAGATGCAATGGACAATACTTGAACCACTTGGATAATGGTTCAATCAATTGTGTAAACATCTAATTATGAATAGATTTGCAAGTCAAGAGGCCTGCAAAGTGAAGATTATGCAGCATGGCTAAGATTTTGGTTCCTTGTTCATCACAAATCTGCCTTGTAAATCAAGAATGAATGTCCAACTTCAGATCCTTGAATCTCCTAGCTCAAATATGATAAATTCATGCTCTTGGATGTTTTAGAAAGCTTGAAACACCCTCTATAACTTTCATGTTGGTCATTTTGACAAAATCATCTTATAACTATGTGAAAAAATGCCAAGAAGTTGGGATAAAATCCTAACTAAAACTGCTGAAAATTTCTCTAAGTGTTTATTAAAAAATGTCCTGACTTCATGAATTTATAAATTAAAATCCAAGCATTTCTAGAAAAAGTCCTTCCTAAAAATTTTTAGATCTCATTGAGATCTACAACTTTCATGTTGGAAGTTTTCCTTGAATCACCTTGCATCATGGTGAAAAGTTGGCATGAAGAAATGAAATTATCATGTATAAAAAACACTTAGAAAAATTTCTAAGTCGTGAAGAGTTTGAATTTTCAGATTGACTTTTGACTTTCTTGATTTCTTGATGATCAAGTTTCATATTTTCAAATGTCTTGATGAATTTTGATCTTTGAGACTTAATGTTGACCAAAAAGTCAAAGTTTGACTTTTGGTGTTACAATTGACTTTTTCATCAGTACAGCTGATTTTTGGTCTCTTGGTCAATTGACTGAGAAGACTTGAAACTTGACATGAGCATTATTAAAGGTCCATAATGATCCAAGAACGTCACTTGAAGTATTAAAAGTCCAATTGTCCTTATGAAAATTCAAACGCTAATCTTGAGGTATCAGTGTTGAGGAGATGGCTTGACCTAGTCAATAATGGTGCAAGCTTGAGCTTTCGTAGATCATTGTGAGAAATGTCTTGAGAAATGAGAAGGAAAATTTAGGGGTACAACAGCTGCCCCTGTTCAATCTTCTTAAACTTGAAGAGTTAGATTGGCGGATCCGCCATTCGTGACTTGAAGGTAAAAGATGATTGAACACTAGAGTGCCAAAAAATTTTCACTCGAAGATGAATTGTGAATGGGCTTTATATGCCATTTGGAGGAATGATGGAGACTTGTCAGAGATGGGCTTGTAGATGCCATCCAAAGGTGAATGTTGACAGAAAATGGACTAAATCTGAAGTTGATTTCAACTGGAAAAGAATCAGAACAAATCTTTAGAGCGGCTTATTTGAAACTAGCAGAAGTCTTGTATGTTTCTTGACTGGGAAGAATCTGAATAAATCTTGGAGCTATTTATCTGAACCAGAAATGTTCATTTGGAAAGTATCAGGATAAACCGTTGAGAGGTTTAAACTGAAACAAAGGAGGTCTTAGATATTTTTTAACTGGAGAGAATCAAAGTAGATCTTTGAGCGATTTATCTAAGTTAGAGAAATTCCCTACTAGGAACGAATCAGAATAAATCAGAATAATATTCATAAATGAATTGTATCTGGCTCGTATCTGAGAGATTTACTGAATGAGAGTCAGAATGACATCTGTATCTGGATCGTATTTGGACTGTATTGGAAAGGTATGCTGAAAGAAGTATCAGAATGATATCTGTATCTAGATCGTATCTAGACCGTATTTGAATGAGTGACAGAATGACATCTGAATCTGGATTGTATCTGGACTGTATTTTGAATGAGTGACAAAATGACATCCGAATCTAGATCTTATCTAGACTATATTTTAAAGAGAATCTGGAGTAAGTATCAGAATATCAGCCATATCTGGATCGCATCTGAACTATTTCTAGAAGAGGATCTGGAGTAAGTATCAGAATGTCATCCATAATTGGATCGCATCTGAACTGTTTCTAGAAGAGAATCTGGAGTAAGTATCAGAATGTCAGCCATATCTGGATCGCATCTGAACTGTTTCTAAAAGAGGATCTGGAGTAAGTATCAAAATTTCAGCCATAACTGGATCGCATTTGAACTGTTTCTAGAAGAGAATCTGGAGTAAGTATCAGAATGTCAGCCATATCTGGATCGCATCTGAACTGTTTCTAGAAGGAATCTGGAATAAGTGTCAGAATGTCAGCCGTATCTGGATTGCATCTGAACTATTTCTAGGAGAGTGTATGGGAAGGAGTCCGTGTAGGATTGCTTCAGCTGGTTATGTAGATAATTTCCCTGATTTTTTACAGGTATTAATTTCTGACCTTTTGAAGATTATTGATGATAACCATATATTGATTAACCTTTTCCTGAAAAAGGAAAAATGTTAGCTATATGCAATGTCATGATGTATGAAATGAATGGTGCAATGATGTTCTCAAAATAAATGAGATTGTGTCGTGTGTACTTGTCATGTATGTAATATGATATATGAAATGTGAGATGTTTATTTGAATGTATCTTTGTCCGGAAAATAAATCTTTGACAAATGCTAGAGAGTCGTTAAATCCCGGACTGCTGTTGAAGAGTAGTTGAGTCATCAAACTTTGCTTAGAATATTTCCACCAAGGATTCTTGTTTTTTTGTTTAAGGAGAGCTCCGCTGAGGAATGTTGAAAACTTTGTGGAGAGTGTTGATCCTTGATTAGGGAAAAAGAGTTCAGGAGTCTCAGTTGTTCGTTGCTCTACTGGGGAGTCGAAGTTGAACTGATATCTGGTCGGGTCCAGGCTTCACAGTAACTTACTGGGGATTATAGAGCAGTCTATTGGGGAAGAGGAGTTGTGGTCCTTTGATTTTTAGTAGTCGGAGAGGCAAACTCAAACTGGGGAATCTGTAGTATGTTGGGGAAATAAACCATGTTGTCGGTCTGTTGGAGAGGTGTCTTCTTCACTGGGGAAAATCCTCGAGGGTTCTTGATGTCAACTCAGCTGGTGAGAAGTTTTCAGAGATTGAAACTCTGGCTGGGAGTCATCCTATGAGAAGGATCTTGGGGAGATTCGTCACTGCCCCTAGTAGTAAGTGTTGTAGTAATGCCAAAAAATATTTGCTTGGACGCACATGACCCTTTATGCGGGAGCCTGTTTGCCCCTAGAGTTAAACTGGTGCACCTCGACGCTTGATATTTTGATCATATTTCCGGTAGCCCTGAACTTCCTAGAGGTATTTTCTAAGACTTTTGTGGAAGAAACCGAAGACCTGATACTGACACCATCTGATACTACTGGCACAAAAGAACAAATTGGTGGTACCTAAGATCTTTGGTCAAGTATCAGAATTTTCTAAGAACTGTCATGGGAGGATCCGAAGACATGATACTGACACCATCTGATACTTATTGGTACAAATGAATAAATTGGTGGTGCCCAAGATCTTTGGTCAAGTCTCCGAATTTTCGAAGACATGATACTGACACCATCTGATACTATTGGTACAGATAAGCAATTTCATGGTACCAGAAATCTTCATAGTGGATTTTGTTCAAACCCATGATCAACGTAACATTGCCCCTTGAGTGATACATATGGAGATTAGCTCCTGGTTATTCAACAATTCTTTGAGATATTCTTTGAATCTCGACTTGATTGCCCCAGATGCGTTGGACAATGGTCATGCTGTGCCCCTTGATTATGAGGGATTTGTCATTAGAAGCGTCTTTCCATCTGTTTGAGAGAGCTTTCATTTGTTGGATATTCATTGTGTGAATTTCTCCGTTGTCAAACAAATAGCCATATGCAAACAACGATATTCAAATAATGCAAAGTTTATACTTGTCTTGAAATTTTGAAAAAGAGTTTTAGCAAGTAAAGAAGTTTTGTAAGAAAATTCAAACTCAGGATTTACGGTAAAGCCTTACAGGAGTTAGGATACCTTTTGTAACAGTAAGATTTCGAACTAACCCATGCTTCAATTAGGACTTTTAAAGGGTTGTAGTGTGGCTTGGTTCATTGTTTAAGAAACAAAGGATAAAGGCTCAAAGTGTGTTTGTACCCACCCGCTCTTCGTGATGTTCTTCAGTCCTAAACTTAGTTAATTATGTGTTTGAACTCCAATTGAGTCTGGAATGGCACTTTAATGATGGTTCAAACAAGTTAAGTTTGTCAGAAGGCAGTCATTTTTGCAACATTTTCCATGTTGTGAAGGGTTTGTAGTGACCTCCTTTTTTATTATCCTTGATTTTGCTTGATTCTTCTTGTTTTTGAGATTACAGTCAGCGGGACGCCCTAGTTTTCTTTAAGTCTCCTTCGTAGGTTTTGACTTAGTGGGCTTTTCTTTTGAGAGATAATGACTGCCTATTTGATAGGGAACCATCACCATCTTTTGGTTCAGAAGGAATTTTTTCGATGTCGCTCGTTGTAATACGAGATGAGAGTTTGCAATTTGAACATGCACTTGAATTAACTGAGAGACTACCCTGCCCTAGGTTTTGATTAATGGTTCCAATTTGTGATAAAACAGAAAACTTATACTTCTTTGGATCGAAGGGATTGACTAGGGATTGTCTTCCTTATAACTCCAGTGTTTAGGATTTAAAAGAAACGCCTGTACATCGTCAGCAAGGTCTGTCCAAAAGCATAATGTATGAGATTATGGCATTGTTTTCGTCATCCTCCCTCTAAAGGCTTGCAACTTTTTGAAACAAGAGTTGAGTATCATAAAGGGAGTAAAAAGCATAGTTTAAATATAATGAAAATGAATGGATTAAATCAAGACAAAAATATGCAATGCATTAATGAAACAGAGTTTAACATTAATAGATAAGTGTTTGAATAATGAAAGAGATTACAACTGTAAAATTCAAATGAACAAAAGCTTTCAATTATTCGACATAGGAGCAGTGATCATGTTTGGAGTCTCTGGAGGGTCAAACTCGGTCTCCTTGGCATCAATCATGTCTTGGACCTTATTCTTCAGAGCCCAACAATTGTTTGTGTCGTGTCCCGGACTATCAAAGTGGTATGCACACCTTTCATTGGGATGATAGGTAGGAGCAGAAGTATTTGGGTTCCGGAGAGGAGCCTTTAATGTAATCAGCTATGCCTTCAACATGTGTTGTAGCGCTTGAGCCAGTGACATGTTGATCTTAGTGAATTGTCTTTTAGGTGCGACCTCCTTACGTTGATGCCCCTGTCTTTGTTTAGCAGGAATATGATTAGAGATCAAGATTGCTCCTATGTGTTGGTCATGACGACTCTTTTGACCATACACAGCATTGGACTCTTTCTTCCCATTGTATGGCTTTTTCTGAGCATCAGAAGGTGTAGCTCCTTGGATCTTTCCACTTTTGATGCCAGCTTCGACTCTTTCGCCAGTCAGTATTAGCTCGGTGAACCCGGCCGAGGAACTTCCGATTAGGTGTTTGAAGAAAGGTCTTTTCAAAGTTCCCATGAAGATGTCAATCAACTCCCTGTTAGTTAAAGGGGGCTTCACCCTACCGACCAAATCTCTCCACTTTTGGGCGTATCCTTTGAAGCTCTCGTTGGAACCCATGGTCATGTTCTGCAATTGCACACGAGTTGGTGCAAGATCAGCGTTGTACTGGTACTGCTTGTAGAAAGCAGCAGCTAAATCCTCCCAGGTGTGGATGCGAGAGCTCTCCAATTGATAGAACCATTCAAGTTGAGTCCCTACTAGGCTCTTTTGGAAGAAATGGATCCAAAGCTTCGGATCAGTTGTGTATGGTTGAATCTTGCGGACATAAGACTTTAAGTGCATCATAGGGAAAGAGACTCCATCGTACAGGGAAAAGGTAGGGATTTTGAACTTTGGCGGGATGACCACTCCAGAAACCAATCCCATGTCTCCTAAATCCAAGCCAGGTATCTATTGAATCTCCATAGCATTGAGGTGATCCTCCAATTGTTTATACTTGTCATCAGCGGGAGGATATTGTTCCTCAGAGTAGTCAGCTTCGACTTCATCAATCTCCAGACTGTTGTCTTCTTCATGACTATCCCCCATGTTAGATGGAGTTAGAAGATCTAGAGCCCCCTTGACTGGTCCTTTAAGTCTTCTTCCCAAGTTCAGGACGCCTACTGACTTCTTGGACTTTTTCTTCTTGTCTTTGAGAAGAAGAGTCTTCAGTTCCTCTTACCCCTTAGCCAAAGCCAGAAACATTTGTTGGAATTGAGCGTTTTAAGCCTGAAGGTCTTTGATTGTTTGTTCAAGAGCCATTGCTGAAATAAACAGTGGAGAAGATGAGAAACCTGCTATGAAATATGTTTATGCAATGATATGTATCATATATGTATGCAATGTTTTCAAGGATCTCGCAGGGTAAACAAGAAAATGTCAGAAGTTGAAATTTGACCAATGGCTTTGATTGGAGAACTTTGTATCGGTGGATGTCCTTCCACGAGAATTAAGCTCACCATGTCGAGTGGGTCATAGCCTTTGGCTCAAGTTGTTGTACTTGATCTTTGACGGTGTTTGGTTAGAGGAAAATAAATCCTCTTGTCCGTTGATAGACGTCAGGTTCAACGTGACCCTGCATCATAGGCCCTTGAGATCGTTGAAACGGTTATTGAAAATGCTATGGTATGATGTTATGCAAAGTAAGCAAGTTTATATACAAATAATCATATACACACAAAGCAGACAAGTCCTTAGGTTTAGGCTTGCATGGAGTTTGTAGGTAAGTAACCTCTTGAAGTTTAGTGGGCTCAACCTGTCCTAGTTAATAGTAACCGGGTTCTAAGGGATCTCAACATCACTGACATTTCCCACAAGCTTCATTCGATAGGCGATTGACTCACAACCAAACAAAACTCAGGAGTCAAGTCTCAATGAGTGTATCATCGAGTATCAACTGACTTTGGGTTTACACCAAAGATGGCTATCTCACTACGTCCTAATGGCCAAGTTAGTCAAGTAAAGGTTCTAGAAGTCAGTTAGTGCTTCATGACATCACTCAGCGACTCCGTATTCTCCTTGAATAATCAAGGGCTATCGGTACCCACAAATATGTTACACTAACGTAGCTATTTCTTAGACCATGTCGGTATACCCCGCACAATTTCCACAACGTATTACTACTTACCTATAAGGTATCCCAAATCCGTGTAGAGGATTAAAACAAACCCAAACAAGGAACCAAAATATAAAGCAAACAAGTCAAACAATGAAAGTAAATAAAGGTGATCTAGCCCTAAGGTAACCCTACTTTTAAATTATCCCTAGCAGAGTCTCCAGTTCTATGATACGGTGGAAGAAATGACTTGGTTGTTTTGCGTTTTATCGCAAATGTTGCGGTTAGCAAGAGTCGCCACCGACTTTTCTTTTATCCAATAAGGAAAGGCTGAAAAGAATAAGAAAGACCTTTAGAGATGTTTTCTTGAGTTCGGGGAGTAGATTATGAGAAGGGAAGGTATTAGCACCCTTTTCATTTGTAGTTATCTACGGGCTCTTAGTTTCTTGGTAGATAACTTGATTTTGTTTGAATGTTCTTGTGGTGTGGTTTTTGAAAGTATTTTGAAAATATCTTTGTAATAGTTCTCGTTTCTATAAGAACGCGTACAAAGTGTTGTTTCGAAAATAGTTCAAAGAGGTGTTTGTGGAATGTATTTTTGAAAGAGATTTTGAAAAGGTGTCTTCTTTGTAATGGCTCTCGTTTCTATAAGAACGCGTACAAAGTGTTTGTATTTTAAAAATGTTTCAAATGAGTCTGTTGGTGTATAAAATGTTTTTTTTGTTGTGAGCAAGCGAGCAACTAGGAGCAAATCTACCTACTCAAAAGGTCTTAAGTGTTCTTTTCCTCCTCCTTTAGATGTTGCTATCTCACCATTATTTTGGTAAGAAGCCTCATCGTTAGATGTGAAGGGATGGGCGCGGGACATTTGTATAGCCATAGAAGGCAACTCTTGGAACGTTTTAGCAATGTAACTTAGGAACTGGATCGTTTACCGAAGGCAACATCGAGTGTCACCGAGGGACTTACGATATTTTATCGAGGGTCTTTGCTATAACGCCCATATTCGAGGGACATGAGTATTTTTCCGAGGCAATAAGTGAGATTATCCTAGAGGTGCATGTGTGAAAAGTGTGTTTTATTGCATGCATCCAGTCTTGTTTGGGGTTATCTATTTGTCGATTTCATGTCTTGCCATACACACCCTAATTACTAACAATATATGAAAGCAATAAAAGTGCAGAAAAGTAAAGCCCTACACTATTACATCATAAGGGGATGGGGTGTACAAATTTACAAATGGAGATTGCAAAAAATTAAACATAATTATCTATTACAACTATATTGAAATAATGTACAAGAAATGAATAAATATAATGTACAAGGATATAAATGGAAAAGAAAAGGATTTTTGTTTGGTTTTTTGAGGAAAGGGTCTTGGTTTTAACCTAATTAACTAAAAGAAGTAATTAATTAAATTAAGAAAATTAAACCTAAATTAATTAAGAAAAGAGATTAAGTTAAAAAGCATTTTTTAGGTTTTTTTTAGAAAAGGTTTTAAGTTTAATAAAAATAGTATGGAAATTAATTAATTAAAATAAAACCCAACTCTAAGTTAATTTAAATTAAAAAGAGAATAACTAAACCTAAATCTAATTATTAATTTAATAAGAAAAAGAAATTAAGTTTTTTTATAAGAAAAATGTTTTTTTGTCTTTTGTTTTTAAAGGGATAAAATATACAGAATGCAAATAATAAATAAAAATATTTTTTTGGAATTTTTTATACGAAAATAATAATAATAAAAATATAAAGAAAAAGTAAAAAATAAAATTTAAAAAAGATTAAAAAAACAAAGTTTTATGAACTGACACATGAGCTTATGTATTGGCTCATGCAGATTTCGTATTGGCTCATGCAGATTTCCTATTAGCTCATGTGTTGGTTCATGTATATTTCTTGCTCCTGGAAGTCAAAACAACTCAGTATGAGTCGACGTATACTGGTTTCGTATCGACTCATAACCATTTCGTATCGACGCATATGTGTTTCGTGTCGACTCATAACCTGTTTTGAACATAGTATATGACGACTCATAGCATTTCGTGTCGATGCATAACTAATGTTTTTTGCTTTTATCATTGTTTTGCTACATGTAAAAGTTAGTTCTCAACACATGGTTAGTGAAAATAAAAGACAAGCATATGGTTAGCTTCAAGGCAATGATATCTACATTTTATCTTCACAAATGAATCATTAATGATGCTTGTATGAAGAGTTCAAAGTCAAGAAAACTTACCTTGAAACTGAAATTTGTGCTTTGAGTTTGAGTTGATGTATGGGCTGTTGTTGAGCTTGGGAAGTGATGATAGTGATGTTACATAAGTTGTTTTTGTGTTTGAACAACTTCTATATAATGTATGTGGAGTGTTTGGATAGTTTGTTTGGAGAAAACTTGCAAGGTATGAGATTCAAAGATTTGGACTTCAAAGCTCAAAAATGTAGGTTTTATGGGCAATTCTGGTTTTTGACAGCAAAAATGATTTTGAGTGTTAGTTTCCCCTTCCTTTTTTTGACATCTTTTCTTGTAATTGGCCTCTCTATTTATAGAGAAGGTTTGAGACTTCAAACAACTCAGATTTTTAATCACATGTTATGGCTATCTTGCTTGTTTTTAAAGCAAGCATGAAGAATCATGTTTCCAATTCTTGTACCAAGCTATCTAAAGTGGTTGATCACTTTAAACATGTTAAATCAAGAATGAATGTCCAACTTCAGATCCTTGAATCTCCTAGATCAAATATGATAAATTCATGCTCTTGGATGTTTTGGAAAGCTTGAAACACCCTCTATAACTTTCATGTTGGCCATTTTTACAAAACCATCTTGTAACTATGTGAACAAATGCCAAGAAGTTGGGATAAAATCCTGACCAAAACTGCTGAAAATTTCTCTAAGTGTTTATTCAAAAATGCCCTGACTTCATGAATTTATAACTTAAAATCCAAGCATTTCTAGAAAAAGTCCTGCCCTAAAAAGTTTTAGATCTCATTGAGATCTACAACTTTCATGTTGGAAGTTTTCCTTAAATCACCTTGCATCACGGTGAAAAGTTGGCATGAAGAAATGAAATTATCATGTATAAAAAACACCTAGAAAAATTTCTATGTCTTGATGAGTTTGAGTTTTCATATTGACTTTTGACTTTCTTGATTTCTTGATGATCAAGTTTCATATTTTTAAATATCTTGATGAATTTTGATCTTTGAGACTTAATTTTGACCAAAAAGTCAAAGTTTGACTTTTGGTGCTACAGTTGACTTTTCATCAGTACAACTGATTTTTGGTCTCTTGGTCAATTGACTGAGAAGACTTGAAAATTGACATGAGCATTCTTTAAGCTCCATAATGATCCAAGAATGTCACTTGAAGTATTAGAAGTCCAATTGTCCTTATGAAAATTTAAACCCTAATCTTGGTATTAGTGTTGAGGAGATGACTTGACCTAGTCAATACTTGTGCAAGCTTAAGTTTCCCAGATCTTTGTGAGAAATGTCTTGAGAAATGTCTTGAGAAATGAGAGGGTAAATTTTGGGGTACAACACCCATACTTAATGCTATTTTGGGAAGAAAGTGCACATTGCCATTTTGGAAAAGTAGCTTTTATGCACAAAATCAGTTCTTGAGCTTTGCAATTGTTTTCTTCTAATCACACACAACCTATAACCCAAAAGAAACTTGTCTAAAGTCTCTAAACAACACAGCCCATGCTTGAACTTTGTCTTGAAACAACATTTTCACTTTTCTTCAAAAATAAGCAAAATCCCAAAACTTTTACTTGTGTGATTCTGACCCTCTCAAGTGCTAGAATCTTTTCCTTACTTATGCACAAGTTGTTTGCATTAAAACAGACGAATACACAAGCTCCAAAACACACAAAAACTCAGAACTGCATCTCATACTTCCATTGTTGCATATTTTGGCTAGAAATCCCAAAATCAAAAACTACTCGTGCGTTTCTTGGCCTTTTGCTTCCAAAAGCTTCCAAGCATCATACATAAGTCATCCTTGTCCCTGTTACACGACTGTAACACCATCTTCACCTATTCCAAGTTCAAAAAGAGCATCACAATTGGACTTCTCTAGACCATTCAACCCACCTTCAGCTCGAGCCAGCCATTGCATTAGCTTCTTAGAGGTGCAAGGAAGATAACCTGATCATCACCATCACTTGAAACAAGCTCAAACCCATTTCAAGATTTCCAGTTTTAAGGTATTTTATTGAACTTATATCTCATTATTTAGGCATTGTTAGGCTTGCATTTGTGAAGATAGAATATAGATATCATTGCCCTGAAACTATACATACCCATAGATTTCATTATGTTGCTTAAGCATGGAGAATTTTGGGTTTGAACTTGCTGAAACATTTAGGTCAGAATTCGGTACTTTCATAAATTCATCCTTATCTTTGAATGATAGCTTAAATTAGTTATGTAACGCCCCGAAATTTAATTATTTATTTAATTGAATATTGTTTTGAATATTTTATATTAATTGAATTTTATCGTCAAGTCAGAATTATTTTATTAAGTTGGAATATTAAATAATCGAATTTAATTTGGTGGAATTAAGTTGAGGTATTATTGTTATTATTAAGCTTAAAAATGATAATGGGCTTATGTTATGGCGTCAAGAAGTAAAAGCGGGGTGTAGCATTTAGGCCCAATTGGATTTATTTGGATTAATAGAATAATATATATTTTTATTAGAAAATAAGAAAAAGAAAGAAAGTTAGAGTTATCAGAAAGAGGAATAGGGTTTTGAGTGGAGAAGAAGAAGAAGAAAGGTTTGGAGCTATGGCAGCAGCAAGGTGCAATCGGAAATTATAAAGAACTGTCAATCCAAGGTAAGGGTGGGGTTCTGACTATCTAATAGCTTGCATATGGGATTGGGTTTATAAGATTGCTTTTGTTTGTGTTTAATTGCTGTAATTGATACTGAGATGTGGATTGTTGTCAACGAATTGGTTATGGGAAATTACTTTATATTGATTGAATATAATTTTATGTTGTTGTGATACTGTGATGTGTTGTTGAATTTGATACCGTATTGGGTTTCGTAGCAGACGGAGGAAATTAGGAAGAAAAACAAACGAAATAGACTCTGCGCCGAGCGTCACAAGTGTGTGTTGTGAAGTGTGTGTTGTGAGTGCCTTACATGCCGAACGACATGTTGTGAAGAAGTGGAGAATGCCGAACGGAATGGTTGTGAGGAGGGGGTGCCGATCGGCACTAGGTGCATGGAGATAGTCTGGTTGTTGTGCCGAGGGGAACCAACCTGTGTGCCGAGTGGCACCATGTCGTTGTAATTTTGGCGTGTTACTTTAATACTATACTGTATTACAAAATTGATCTAGCATAGTTAGAAAAGGGTGAATGGTACCAGAAGTTATTTATTAGTAACATAAGAGAGTAATTCGTGGATTGACATAAAATAGCAGAGATAATTAGTATGTTTTAGAATTTGTAACTGTTATGGTTTCTGTTGCAATTGATAATAAAAATATATTAGCAATAGAGAAGACTTAAGTGGCAGAGAAATAATAGATTCCTTAATTTAGCCGAAAGTTATTAATAGGGCTTATTAGCAGAATAATTTAGTATAAGTATTATAGTAGGATCGTGTTAATGATATGGTTGGCAGCAAATCATAGTAATATATGTACATGATTAGCAGATATCATTTAGTAGAGTAAGTTGACAGAAGATTAATGTAGTGACTATTAGTAATTTATTAAATGGATGACAGGAAGCAAGTAGTATTAATAGGACTTGTAATAATAATATGGGTATAAATAAGTCGTTGTGTTGTGGTTTCTGTTAAAACTGTGAAGTGCATAGTAGAAATACTAGCAATTTTATTAGAGGATTAATTAGTAGAATTTAGTCGATTTTCCCGAATAACTATATGGAACGATTGTTGTATATTTTAGTCAACACAATATGTTGAATACTTTGCTGAAAATATGAATTCCAGGTGGTATTAAAATGTTAGGCTTATAGCCAATGTTATTTTCTTGTTGATGTTGTTGTCCAATTACTAATATTATGGCGACGTACTAAGTTGTAGGTTTATGCCAATGTTGCCGAATACATTATTATTGTTGAATATGTTGTGATTGATAAGTTGATTAAGTGGTAGGCTTATGGCCAGTGTTGAAGCAACGAAGAGTACCTCTAATTAGTGGTAAAGTGACGATGTAGGCTTATGCCTTTGTGACGGTGATTATTGTTGTTGTATGTGATTGTTGCATTCATTGAGTCACATACATTTGCATTATTAAGTTGGCCTGGATTGGCACCACGTTGGTCTGGATTGGCAAAATATTAAGTTGAAGGCTTATGCCTTGTTGATGCCACTTTTAATTGGCAATTTTTAAGTTGGGCGTTCTGCTCCAATGGTACTACATGCATGTGCATCGTAATTGAGTCGCATTTGATGTTGCATCTTGAGTTACGGTGAAGGTAGATTTATTGTTGCTTTATATTGTTGACTTGTTGTGGCAGGTATCATCTAAAGGCTGTGAATTAGTCGTTATGTCGTGTTGAGGCTTGGTTGTAATAGTTGTTGTGTATAAGTTGAGAAATGGAGATTTTATATGATCAGATCTAAATATATTATTTATCATACGACTTATTATATTGTCCGATGTCTCACCCCTTACTGTTTGAATGTTTCCCTCTGTTGGTAACGTGCAGGTATTCAAGAATGAAGTTTTTCTTAGCCTTATTAGTTCAAAGTCGGTCGGTCGCTCTGATACGTAGCACTCAGGGGGGGAAATGATCGAATAGTTGTTTACTTATTGAAATTGTTTTAGTTGTTGAATCCTAAGCTGAATTATATAAAATAATATGTTGCCTCTCAAGTAGTTTTAACGAAACATATGATGCTACTTGAAATTGTAATTATGATTCTGGTGCGTTATTAATAAAAGAAGTGGTTTTGTTTTAAAAGCTTATGCAAGTTGTTATATGATCCTCCGAAATTAAAGTGTTATATATCTGTTTTTGTGTTGCAACATGTTGAATTATGATATCCCAAATGTGTTGGAAATTTTAAATACTCTGATTTTTCTTTATAACTAACAGGTAGAATTTGGGGTGTTACAATAGTGGTATCAGAGCAGGTCGGATCGTCCGACCAAGTTGTCTAATGTTGTTTATTCCTTAGTGCGCGACAAGTGTGTGAAACACTGTCGATTCTTATTGTTTTTCTAATCGAGTTGTATGCAGGAAGTTGGTTGAAGATAAGTGGGGGAGAAGCTTTGCTTCTCTGATATGTTCAATTGAAAGGTGTTGGTTCGGTGTGCTACCGACGACGACAATGCAAGAATTGTTGCCCCGGTGTTTTGGAACCTGAACCTTGGCGGGGGAATGCATCTATCGAGTTATAAGGAGTTTAGAAGCACGATATATGTTAAAATTTGTTTGGAATATGTCTAAGTTGAAGACAAATGAGTTTTAGAGTGGAATTTTCGTAAGTGAATCGCAGGAAACTGCAGAATTGTTGTGGGACTTCGAAAATTCATAACTAGAGTTCTGGGCATCCGATTTGAGTTCCTTTTGAAGCGTTGGAAAGCTAACAAAATGAGATTTATTTTAAAAATGGTTCCATAAGTTGTAATAGATTCATTTATCACATGATGATGTTGGAAGTAAGTACAGTTTGTTGCTAAGCTTGTCTTTGGGACTAGACTTGTTCTTCAGTGTTGTAAGAGACGTCAACGTTTGAGTTGGGTGAATTAAATGAGAAATTGGAAGATTTATTTAAAGTAACTTATGGAATCAAAGATATCATTTGGAAACCTTTGGTGTTAGTAATTAGAACGAAAGACAATAGTGTGAAGTTGTGTGGAATTTACGGTGTCGAAAAGGAGGAAGATCTATGCTAAGTTGTCAGGACGTATGTTATAGTTTTGGGAGAAGAGTCTATTGAGTAATTTTATTTACAAGTGAAAGTGTATGTAGATCCATTCAAGGTGGATGCAGTTCTAAGTTGAAGAACAACGAAGTCTGTTATAGAGGTTAGTAGCTCGTTGAGCTTAGATGATTACTATCGTAGTTGCGTGACGTGTAGATATATATGAAATGTTGTTAGATAAGATGATAATGTTGAGAGTGTGATTGGAATGAAAGGGAAATTGTGGGAGTATTTGTAAACCTCATTGGAAATTATTGGATTATGCTGCTTTAGGTGACTTGAGTGCAAGTTCTAAAGGAACACTATTATAGTTAGTAACGGTAGTTTATACTCCATTATGATTGTCGACTATCTATTGACAAATTGAGGAACTGATCACCCATAATCTATTGTTGATAGTAGACGAGACCATGTTGGATGATTTAGATTTGTTGTGCTATCTTAATGGTGTGTAAAGTGGTTGATGTTATATCGTGGAACAAGTCGGAGTATCGAGTTATATGCGAGCTAATGTTGCGAATGTGAAAGATTGAGAATATCAAGTGAACAATGGTTTTATGGTGGATGTTGAGGAAAATCCGAAATTAGATTGAAACTTATAAACCATGTGTTTGACGAGAATTATTGTGGTTGTTAGTTGATGGTGAGTTGTGTGTATAATTGTTGAGTTATACAGTTAAGTTGATGTTGTGATGATTTAGTTTCCATTGCCGTGATGTTGTTGTTGATTACCGTAATGTAAAGGAATAATATTTCATAATATGAAGAAGTCAATTATGTTGGCTATGTTGATGTCACTATAAGAGTGATACGACGATGTGAACAAATTTGTTGATATTTTGTTGATAATTGACATACGGGAATGAAATTGTGTATGTGTTTAGAGGTTGAAAAAGGTGTTAAGATGATATTGAGATGACGTATATCCAAGTATAAGTGTGTTATAGTTGTTGCTACTTTAAAATGTTGGTATGTCAGATTATGGTGAAGTAGTTGAGATGCTAGTAACGATTATATCGCGAAGTGTTGAATGATTGGTATATGTGTAATCAATTTGAATTGTGTTGAGTTATTGTTATGTTGGTGAAGTAGTGGTCGAAGTGTTGCCAAATGCGACTCGGGGATCAAAAAGTTGGATGTGAACTTCGCATTAAGGGTGGTAGTATCAAATAGATTTTCGAGGATGAAAATATTCTAAGTGGGGGAGAGTTGTAACGCCCCGAAATTTAGTTATTTATTTAATTAAATATTGTTTTGAATATTTTATATTAATTGAATTTTATCGTCAAGTCGGAATTATTTATTAATTTGGAATATTAAATAATCGGATTTAATTTGGTGGAATTAAGTTGAGGTATTATTGTTATTATTAAGCTTAAAAATGATAATGGGCTTATGTTATGGCGTCAAGAAGTAAAAGCAGGGTGTAGCATTTAGGCCCAATTGGATTTATTTGGATTAATAGAATAATATATATTTTTATTATAAAATAAGAAAAAGGAAGAGAGTTAGAGTTATCAGAAAGAGGAATAGGGTTTTGAGTGGAGAAGAAGAAGAAGAAAGGTTTGGAGCTATGGCAGCAGCAAGGTGCAATCAGAAATTATAAAGAACTGTCAGTCCAAGGTAAGAGTGGGGTTCTGATTATCTAATTGGTTGCATGAAAATTTTTATGTGGGATTGGGTTTGTAAGATTGCTTTTGTTGGTGTTTAATTGTTGTAATTGATACTGAGATGTGGATTACTGTCAACGAATTGGTTATGGGAAATTACTCTATATTGATTGAATATAATTTTATGTTGTTGTGATATTGTGTTGTGTTGTTGAATTTGATACCGTATTGGGTATCATAGCAGACAGTGGAAATTAGGAAGAAAAATAAACGAAACAGACTTTGCACCGAGCGTCACAAGTGTGTGTTGTGAAGTGTGTGTTATGAGTGCCTTACATGCCGAACGACATGTTGTGAAGAAGTGGAGAATTCCGAATGGAATGGTTGTGAGGAGGGGGTGTCGATCGACACTAGGTGCATGGAGATGGTCTGGTTGTTGTGCTGAGGGGAACTAACCTGTGTGCCGAGTGGCACCATGCCGTTGTAATTTTGGCCTGTTACTTTACTACTATACTGTATTACAGAATTGATGTAGCATAGTTAGAAAAGGGTGAATTGTACCAGAAGTTATTTATTAGTAACATAAAAGATTAATTCGTGGATTGACATAAAATAGCAGAGATAATTAGTATGTTTCAGAATTTGTAATTGTTATGGTTTCAGTTGCAATTGGTAATAAAAATATATTAGCAATAGAGATGACTTGAGTGGAAGAGAAATAATAGATTCCTTAATTTAGCCGAAAGCTATTAATAGGGCTTATTAGCAGAATAATTTAGTAGAAGTATTATAGTAGGACTGTGTTAATAATATGGTTGGCAGCAAATTATAGTAATATATGTACATGATTAGCGGATATCATTTAGTAGAGTAAGTTGGCAGAAGATTAATGTAGTGACTAGTAGTAATTTATTAAATGGATGACAGGCAGCAAATAGTATTAATATGACTTGTAATAGTAATATGGGTATAAATAAGTCGCTGTGTTGTGGTTGCTGTTAAAACTGTGAAGTGCATAGTAGAAATACTAGCAATTTTAGTAGAGGATTAATTAGTAGAATTTAGTCGATTTGCCTGAATAACTATACGGAATAATTGTTGTATATTTTAGTCAACACAATGTGTTGAATACTTTGCTGAAAATATGAATTTCAGGTTGTATTAAAATGTTAGGCTTATAGCCAATGTTGTTTTCTTGTTGATGTTGTTGTCCAATTACTAATATTATGGTGACGTACTAAGTTGTAGGCTTATGCCAATATTGCCGAATACATTATTATTGTTGAATATGTTGTGATTGATAAGTTGATTAAGTTGTAGGCATATGGCCAGTGTTGAAGCAACGATGAGTATCTCTAATTAGTGGTAAAGTGACGATGTAGGCTTATGACTTTGTGATAGTGATTGTTGTTGTTGTATGTGATTGTTGAATTCATTGAGTCACATACATTTGCATTATTAAGTTGGCCTGGATTGGCACCATGTTGGCCTGGATTAGAAAAATATTAAGTTGAAGGCTTATGCCTTGTTGATGCCTCTATTAATTGGCAATTTGTAAGTTAGGAGTTCTGCTCCAATTGTACCACATGCATGTGCATCGTAATTGAGTCGCATTTGATGCTGCATCTTGAGTTGTGGTGAAGGTAGATTTGTTGTTGCTTTATATTGTTGACTTGTTGTGACAGGTATTATATAAAGGCTGTGAATTAGCCGTTATGCCGTGTTGAGGCTTGGTTGTAATAATTGTTGTGTATAAGTTGAGAAATGGCGATTTTATATGATCAGATCTAATATATTAGTTATCATACGACTTATTATATTGTCTGATATCTCACCCCTTATTGTTTGAATGTTTCCCTCTGTTGGTAATGTGCAGGTAATCAAGCATGAAGTTTTATTTAGCCTTATTAGTTCAAAGTCGGTTGGTCGCTCTGATACGTAGCACTCAGGGGGAAATGATCGAATAGTTGTTTACTTGTTGAAATTGTATTAATTGTTGAATCCTAAGCTGAATTATATAAAATAATATGTTTCCTCTCAAGTTGTTTTAGTTGAACGAAACATATGATGCTACTTGAAATTGTAATATGATTCTGCTGCGTTATTAATAAAAGAAGTGATTTTGGTTTAAAAGTTGATGCAAGTTGTTATATGATCCTCCAAAATTAAAGTGTTATGTATCTGTTTATGTGTTGCAACATGTTGAATTGTGATATCGCAAATGTGTTGGAAATTTTAAATACTCTGATTTTTCGTTATAACTACCGGGTAGAATTTGGGGTGTTACAAGTTACATGGTTGGATTCATGGTGAAAAAATACACAAGTTTCATGTTTACATTTTTAAAAATGGTTGAAGAATGATCAAGTTATAGATCCTTTGGCTGGAGGTTGAAGATGAAGTACAGTCAGGGCAAGTTTTATGTTATGTATTTGTTTTTGTGCTAATGTGAACAGATGTATAGCCACCACAGTGATAAGGCAGCGTGCTGGTAACCAAGAGGGCGTGGGTTCAACACCCAACGCACTACCTTTTTTCCATTTCTTCACATTTTCAAACTTTTTTGTCACAAAAACACACGCCTGGGCCTCAATACAGTGGGCCTTGGTATTTTGCTGGTTTCTAACCCCTGGCCTTGCTTCAACACCCCTGGTCATTTATTTCTTTATTTTATTTTTATCTTTTAGTTTATTTCACTTTCATATTTTAATTTTATTATTTTTATTATTAATATTATCATTATTATTAATAAAAAATCTAAAAATATTTATTTTATTATTTTTACACTCATTTATATTTTATTTCTCTTGATAAAAATTAAAAAGAACAAAAACAATTTTCTTAGCAAATTAATTTCTCTTTTTTTATGAATTAATATTTAGGCTTAAGATTAATGACTACATTATTTTATTTTCTTAATTAAAATTAATTTAGAACTTAGGTATTTTAATTAATTAATTTTCGTATTATTTTTATTATTCAAAGCCTTTTCATGAAAAACCCTAAAAAATCATTTTTAACTTATTATTCTTTTTTAATTAATTTAGGTTTTAATTTTAGTTAATTTCCATTAATTATTTTCTTAATTAGGTCAAGATTAAAACCTTTTCATAAAAATCCAAACAAAATCATTTCTTTTCCCATTTACATTCTTGCATTTTTATTTTCAATTTTGTACAATATTCAATATGGTTGTAATAGTTAATTAGATTTAATTTTCTTGCAAAATCCCCATTTATAAATTTGTACACCCCCTCCTCTATTGATGTAATAGCTTAGCATTTTTATTTTCCGCAATTTAATGCTTTATATATAAATGCTAGTATTTAGAGTTTGTATGGGAAGATAAAATCAATGCTTAGAAAACCCTAATTCAAGACAAAACAATGCATGTAAATCAACACACTTGCACACTTACACCATTAGGGTAAATCCACTTTGTTGCCTTATGAAAAATGGCCATGTTATGCATGTGGGGTATCTTAGCAAATACAAATCAAAATACAAGATCATAGTCCCTTGATGACGCTATCAATGTTGCCTTTCAAAATGATCTTAGTCCCTAAAGAAAATGCTAAGATATCTCACAATATTGCTATCATGGATATACGATGACCCATTCCCGTCCCTTTTACATCCAAAAATAGGGTTTCTTACCAAATCAATGGTAAGATGACAATGTCAAAGGAAAGAGGAAATAAACAAGAAATACTTTTGAGTAGGTAGAATTTTCCTAGTTGCTTGCTCATTTTCAAACCAAAACATCCTTGCAATTTTCAAAACAAACACCAACACTTTCAAAACATCTTTCAAACTTGAAATGTTTTCAAAAGAAAAACACTTTGTATCCGTTCTTATAGAAATGAGAACCATTACAAAGACATTTTAAAAGTACTTTCAAAAAACCATACAAAGCACACTTTCAAACAAAAGCAAGTGATCTAGCAAGCAACTAAGAGCTCGTAGATAACTACGGATGAAAAGGGTGCTAATACATTCTCTTTTCATAATCTACCCCCCGAACTCAAAAAAACAATCTCAAAGGTCTTTCCTGTTCTTTTCAGCCTTTCCTTTTGGATAAAAGAAAAGTCGATGGCGACTCTTGCTATCCGCAACAATTGCGATCAAACGCAAAACACCAAGTTAGTTCTACCACTGTGTTACAGGAGGGATAAAATACGTTTGGTGGAGACTTCATTGATTTCATTATCGGATGACGGTTCGGCCGGTTGTTTAAAAAATGCAGCTTGTTTCCCTCTGAGTGAACACAAAATGCAAGCACATGCTCTCACACTCTCACTTTCCAGTTTTAGCCAAATTTCCCTCCAACAGATTTGTGTGAGCTATGAACTTTTTCCCTCACTCTAAAAATTATATATAAGTGGCTCAAGCTTTCCATTCTCTCACACACGCACTGCATTGAAGGAAGCATCTCAGAATTTCCTCATTTCTCTTTCTCTGCAAATTGAATCGAGCAAGCTTCATACATCACTTCAGTCCTTATTTCTCCACTCAAACACATTTAGTGAAGCAAGAGGATCAATTCATAAGCATTGGAAGGCACCTGGAGTGAAGGACTCGAGTATTCAGATTCTAATTTGAGGTGAGTTCACTCAACTTTGATTCTTCAGATGTAGTTGTTTATGGACGAATTTGAGCATGAATACTTGTTTGTTGATGTTATGTGAACGTTTCTGAAGTTGTTTGAGGTTTGATTTGAGGTATTATATTTGTTTGAGATCTCTGAAACTCTGATTTTCAGTGTGTTTTTAGTGATTTTGTGCTTAGATTTCTAGATCCATGGCTGTGTATTTGATGTGATTCAAATTGTGTTTAACTCCTTGCCATGTTAGCTTTGATTTGCACTTGATTTGGTGAATTTTGGTTGAGAAATGAGATTGTATGATTGATCTGAACTTGAGGTATGAGTTTGAACCTCGCGCGAATTTTTGTGTTGTTCAAAGGTTGAAGATGATGTGTTGGCTTGATCTGGTCTGTTGGATCTGATTTTTGAATTTTGTTTCATATTTTAATTTTAATTGATTTCTGGATTTTATTTTCTTGATCAAAACTTGATGAAAAAATTCACGAAACTTAAAAATAATATTTCTGACCTTGTGTTTTTTTTTCCAGAATTTTTGGAAACGCTTTGATTGGTTTAAAAATTTGTGTGATTAATTAATTATTTGTTTTATACTATTGATTTTCCTGATTTTATTTCTTGCTTAAAAATGGTTGAAAAATTCTAAGATATTCATGAAACTCCAAACTAATATCCCTGACCTTGAGTATTTTTTTTCAGAATTTTTGGAAACGCTTTGATTGGTTTAAAAATTCGTGTGATTAATTAATTGATGGTTTGATTTTCAATTTTATTTTGATATTTCCTTTGATCCAAAAATTACACAAAAAATCATGAATGCTTGTTTTTAATTCTAATATTTGAATAAAGTTTTGGTTGGATATTTTTCTGACTTTTGATTAGATTTTTATTTTGAGATGTGAATATTTGCTTAAATGATTAATGGTTTGAATTTTGATTTCATTTTTTACTTTTCTTTAATTCTAAAAAATATGGTAAAATATGCCTTCTGATATTTAGGGTTCCCTTGTGATTTATATGGTTTTGGTTTGAATTGTTTGAATTTTGATCTTATCTAATTAACATTTGAGATTAAAATTCAAACAATTAGGGTTTTGTGGCTTACATGGCAAGTTTCAATTTCAAAACCAACTTGCCCTGAGTTTCAATTGAACTTAGCTCTTGTTTAAGGTTCATAGATGGATTTAGGATCTTAAAAATATTTTTCTTGAATTAATTGATAAGATTTGGTATTTTCCATTGTTTTAATTTGAAAACTTGTCTAGATTGGTGGTTTCACGAACTAGTTTTGATATTTGAAGTTTGATTGATCCTTTCCTCATCCATCCATGAACTTAAAACATGTTTGCTGACTTCTATACATCTCAAATATGCTAAGAAATTTTTTGTTTGAATTATGGAATCCTTTTCTATTTTTGAAGTGAAAATGACCAATTGATGTTACATTCTTTGTTGCAATTTGTTTGATGGCCAATGAACTTGTGGGAGGCCTGTAGTTTGGCACTTAATGATCATATTGCTTATGTTTTCTAACATCAATTCAAGTAAATCCTTTTGACTTCTCATAATTGGTTGATGAGCACCTTTTGATCCATACCTCCTAAGTGATGTTCTTGTGTGAATTTTGCTTTAAATTTTGAATTTTTACCTAGAGTTTTAGATCATCAAATGACCAATGATGATATGTTGGGGAAATGATACATCAAGGATAGTATCATAAATACTTGAGATCACTTTACCTATAATGTTTGAACCATTTCATCTTATTATGAATTTGTTGTTCAATCTTTTCTTTTCTTTTGAATCTTTGAGATACATTGAATTCACTTGTGCAACATGCTTTAGAATCAACATTTTAAACTCTTGATCATATCCTGATAGAATGTTAGAAGATTGATTTAAATTCTTTGAATGGTTTAAGTCTTCTAACTTTGTCTTTGTTTGAATTCCTTTCCTTGCTAACTTATGATCCAAGCTTTGTGATACATTTTGTGGTACCCCTCTTTTGTTATGCTTGTGAACCATAATGAAATGAATGAGTATGGATGTATAGTATTTTCTAATGAATTTCAAGGTTTTTTTGTATTCTTCTCTTTCTCCTTTGATCCTTGATTGATATTTACTTGTCAATTCAACATGGTGACAAGAAAGGAGCTATAGTTCTTTAGCTTTGACCTAATTGTTGCTTGTGCCTACTGTATGCTTCTTACATCTATTACTTGGATTCTTTGCTATCATGTTCTTCCATTGCCTTGTCATATCATCATCCATCCCTTATTGGTTCATCATTTCTCTTTGAAATCACTAATTTGTCTGTTGAATGTGCGTGGTACTCTGAGGAAAGTTTTCCATTTCTGACTTGATGCTGTAGTATTCCACTTTATTTGTGGAACACAATTGGTTGCGATTGCACGATTCTCGTGCTTTGTATATTTTTTATTATTTTTCAGGATATATATGTCATTGTGACTGGTATACATCACCTGTGGGATATGTTCATATTTGAAGCCTCAATGCTTATATTTGATGGCGTGATTTCTAACTTGATTTGTTTGCTAATGCTAGCTTGCTTGAAGTTCTTTGGGTTTCTTTTTTCCTTGATCATTTGCTACAGATAGTTATCTGTTTGGTATTTCACTATTTCCTTTTTACTGTTTCGGCTCTTTATTGCTTTCTATTGCATGACGGGACCTCCGTTATTGATATATGTCAGGAGTCCCTCTGGTTTATTTAAAGACATGTTTAAGGAAATTATGTCAGTGTGCTAATTGTGATTGTTTAAAATCCTGCCTTTAGAGTAGGTATTATGCACGTGTGTTCATATTTGTGCCCGTATTGTATTAAAGATGATAAGTCCTCAAAATGAGGTGAGCAGAAAGGGTTTGTAATGGAACCCTGCATATTCCAGTCCATGTCGTTCCTATGCTCACTTTCTACAAGTAGATGCTTTGAACATATGCCCAAGATTTGAATGAATTTAAGTCCTTTAAAGGCGAGTAAAAAGGGTTCCCGCAATTGGATCCTCATGCTTTCTTTAGCTCGTGTTAACCAACACTGATGCTTAGTGTATGCATACACCATGTCTTCTCCCCCAGATCTTTCTTGCTCTGATAATTGATATGATGGTTAAGGACCCTTTTGTATTCCTATAAGTTCTATGGCTTGTTGACTCAGGTGATACGCTCCCCTTGGCTGTGGCTTGACCCTTGGTTTGATGCTTGGTTGTTTGTCTATGGAGAGACCTCCATTTCTACTACTAGGCATGTGCTTTGTAGGTGTTTAATATTTGAGTGATGCTCGAGCTATTGTTTGTTCAGATGTTTTGTCATCTGTTTGCTTGTTTTTTGTCACAAGGTATGTGATATTTTTACCATGCTCCCTCAGGATTCCTCAATTATAGTTGCTTTCGAGCTAGACCTTAGGATAGGAATCCATGCATGCTAACATAGGGTATAAATTTCCCTCTTTCATCCTCAACCTTAGGGTCAATCATTGTATGATAACATTAGGGCTAGAGATTAGGGTAGTCTCCCTTAGTTGTTTTCTTTTCTTTGCATATTGCATATTAAAACTAAAACCTCTTCTTGGAAAATCATAAAACATCTTTAATAAACTTAAATCCTTCTTCAAGGTAAAAAAATACAAACCAATCTTATTTGTTTGTGCACCTTTTGGCTTTGTTTTAATTCTTATCAAGTTGACGCTTTGCCATCCTTGCCATGATTTTGTGTTATCTTTTAGCCGATGTTTCGCCATCGCATATGTTTGTAGCCGATGTTTCACCATTGCACATGTTTGTTATCATACTTTGATTCTCAATATCATTGTTAGGTGTGATGTTTTATCATCCGAATTGTTGATGTTTCGCCATCTTTTGCCATGATTTGGTGTTATCTTTTAGCCGATGTTTCGCCATCTCACATGTTTGTAGTCGATGTTTCGCCATCGCGAATGTTTGTCATCCTACTTTGATTCTCAATATCATTGTTAGGTGTGATGTTTTATCATCGGAATTGTTGATGTTTTTCCATCTTTTGCCATGACATTTTGTTATCTTTTAGCTGATGTTTCACCATCGCATATGTTTGTAGCTGATGTTTCGCCATCACATATGTTTGTAGCTGATGTTTCGCCATTGCACATGTTTGTTATCTTACTTTGATTCTCAATATAATTGTTAGGTGTGATGTTTTATCATCTGAGTTATTGATATTTCTCCATCTTTTCCATGTTATCTTTCTATCTTTTAGCCGATGTTTCGCCATCGCATATGTTTGTTTCCAATGTTTCGCCATCGCATATGTTTGTTGTCCTACCTTGATTCTTAATATCATTGTTAGGTGTGATGTTTTATCATTTGGATTGTTGATGTCTCGTCATCTTTGTCATGCTATCTTGCTATCTTTTTGCCGATGTTTCACCATCGCATATGTTTGTTGTCGATGTTTCACCATCGCGTATGTTTGTCATCCTACTTTGATTTTAGATATTATTGTTAGGTGTAATGTTTCATCATCTTGTCTGATATTTTGTTATCATGCTGACATTTTATCATATTATCTGAGTTTGTGTTACCATGTGATATTTTGTCATCCTTTTTTATTAATTTATCATCATTGTTGATATTTTTGTCCTTTCATCTGATGTTTCGCCATCTTGATTGTTGCTTTTGCCTTCTTAACTAAAAAGCACAATCCAACCAAAATATATGAGCAGAACTACAAATGCTCTGATTCCTTAAAAGGGATACGTAGGAAGAGGCTTTTGTGGGGCCTAATCGAGCATATCTTTGTAAATATTCCTTTCTTTTCCCCGCACCTTCTTTTTCTTTTTCATTGCATGCATTCCCTTTTCAGCTTTAAGCCTTAGATATATGTTTTACACACCCATTAGATTAGAACAACAAGAGTGGACACCATAGAGTACTACATACGTGTGCGGTGCTAATACCTTCCCCTCGTGTAACATACTCCCTTACCCAATCTCTCGGTCGCAAGACCGTGATTTCACCCTCTTCAGGTTTTCTCGATGTTTACCTTTCCCTTCTCGAGGGATAAAAGACGTTCGGTGGCGACTTCAATGATTTTTATATCAGATGACGGTTCGGCCAGTTGTTTCCCAAGGAAATAAAGGGTGGTTGATATGCTTATAGATGTTTCTTCTGAGCATTCATATTAAGTGTAATCAAAATAAATAAGTTAGAGGCTCAAGGAGTGGGCTTTGTGATTAAAGTCACTTTACAAGAATGGAAGTGTGATCTTTTTTCCTTAACTGGCCAAATGGATTGGATAATGCTTGAATCACTTGTATAATGGCTCAAAAGTTTTTGCAATATTCTTATTATGGATTGATTTGGAGGTTAGAAGCCTGTAAAATAAGATTATGAAGCATGTCTTGAAGATTTGGTTATGAACTTGTCACAAAAATGACCTATGATGCAACCTTAGATACCTGATTTCATATCTTCAAAACTTCTAGCTCAAGCATGCTAAAATTATTTTCTTTTACATTTTGGAAAGCTTTAAACATTGTCTATAACTTTCATGTTGTGAGTTTTGTCTAAATCAAATGGGAACTTGGTGAAAATTGACCAAGAAGTTGAGATGAAAAACTGACCAAAACTTGTTGGAAAATTTTCTAAGTGTTGGATAAAAAATATCACAACGTCATGGGATTATATCTCTTAATACATGCACTTTTTGTAAAACAACCCTCATTGACAAAGTTGTAGAATTCATAAATCCCTACAACTTTCATGTTGAAAGTTTTCTTTGAATCAGCTTGTATCTTGAGGAAACTTGCTTGTGAAGTTAGGGTTTTTTAGGTACAAAACACTTGAATTTTTCTAAGTGTTTGAAAATCTTAACTTTTGAATTTTGTTGACTTTCTTGATTCTTAATGATCAAGTTTGATAATTTTGAATGTCTTGATGATTCTTGATTTTTGAATTCCAATGTTGACCAAAAAGTCAAAGTTTAACTTTTGTGTGATTGTTGACTTTTCATCAATTGATTCAAATTTTCAACTATCAATCACTTGTATCTTTGGAAATGTCTTGAGCCATGTAATTAGGTCAAGATGTTGTATTTTAACCCTTGATACCATGCTTCAAGCCATTAGGTCATGTACTAGGCCAACAGTCAATGATCAGTCATCTTCAGTCAAAACCCTAATTTTGACAATTTTTTATCTTTGATGATTTGAGGATTTCCTTGAGGAATCATGGTCAACCCTTGATCAAATGATGATATCACCTCAAAATTCTGATGTTGACAAAAAAATCTTGAATTTTGATTGTATGTTGACCATAGTTGACTTTTTGTCCAATACAGTTGATTTTCAATCATCTAAGCAATGGATTGAGTAACCTTGAAACTCGCATAAGCACTATTGAGGACCTATCATGAACCATGAAAGTAATTTGAGACCTTTTAAACCCAATATTCTTTGAGAAGAACCAAACCCTAGTTGAAGACCCTTGCTTAGGAGGTGGTTTTGACCAGTCAACTCTTGAGTAGTTTTGAGCAAATGGAGACCTCATGAGAATGTTTTGAAGAAAATGGGAGGGAAAATTTTGGGGTACAACACTAATCATCCTTAAACTCCATGGCATTCTTCAATCATGTTTATTCTTCGGCAAAAGCTTTACTTGAATCTCAAGACCAATATCCTTAAATGACAAGATACCACTTTTGACCTATTTCTAGACTTCAGCTTTCGATGGATAACAATGTTTGATACTATGCCCAGGGGCTCCCTGATGAAAGGCACATGTCAAATCAGTTTTGTGTACCGAGGCATCTTCTTAGGAATCTTCGATGGAGGTCAATTCTGAACCAAATTCCTCTACATCAGGACATGAAACAACTCTGTATAGGTCATTGGAGTTGGTTCAAACTGAGTTTTCCTTTGATCAGGAACTTGCTGATTCTGTTGACAAATTGGAGCAACAGGAGGTAAATTGAACACAAGGATAACAAGAGAAACATGATGATTTTGACGATGATTTTTTATTCCTATGGTTCTCTTCTTGGAAAAGTTATTATCAAACTTCTTCAAATCACTAGCTGAGCCACTATCTTCAGATAAAAATCCTTTTCTAACATCCTCTTCTAGAAGCACTCCCACATTCACCTTTTCAGGAAAATCACTGGGTGCATTGACTATCACCTTCTCATGAAAGAATGATTTTAGCATTTCTGTGAAGACCTTTTCCATCTCTTCTTCCATCCTAGAAGGACTGACTTGGGCGTCAACCAAAGTTTTAACCAAAGCCGTTAGATAATCCATACTAGCCTTCAAAGTAGTTACCTCTTTACAGAGTTCAAAGATCTCTTGCTTAATGCTTTCCATCTTCTCTTGGCACGAGTGTTGCACTGACACGATAAATTGACTTCTGAAGACGAAGAGTAGAGGATTAGACTCCAGGAAACTCTCGAAATCAAGACAAAAGTGAGAATGATGCATGCTATGCAATGCAAACGATTGTTTAAAAGTTTTAAAACCAAGTTTTCGAAGAACTTTGGAACATCATAAACGAATTGCAAACATCAATTAAAAGACACAATTGGGACAACTGAAAAACTCATTTCATTAATATTAGAAGGGTTACATTTGAAGTACAAAACTTCTGTAATCTTATACAGAATAAAGAGAAAGCTAAATCCTCGGGTCCAAATGAACTGCATCCAAAGAATATCCAACACCGTGTTGTAACATCTTCTTGAGCTTGAATTTGGAATGCTAAAGGAAAATAAATCCTCTTGCACTCTTCTCTTCTACTTTGCTGATAATCGAGAAAATAAATCACCAATACAAATGATTGAGGAACTGGATAAAGGACGTGGAGAAAATCCATCTTCAAGACAGCTAGAAGAAATTGAAATCTCAAGGACTAGATACCAAGTATTCAAGCTTTCTCAATTCTTCTGAATCAAGACTCTTGACATTTTACTTCTGAGTACTCTTTCCAAAATCCATAATTACAAAACTTGTGATGTTTGCAAGAAGAAGTCTTAAGTTCCTTGAAAATTTGGTTAAAACAATACTCATGGGTGTATGAATGCATGATGCAACAATCACACAGAAGATCAACAAACATGGGTGGTTCATAGGCTCGACATCACGAGCATGAAGTCAAAGGTATTATGCACAAGGTATGTACTAATAGTTTATCACCTGTAGGATAAGGTTCTAAAAGGTTCCCAAAGTCTACATCCTTCCTTTGGATATTACCAACATCCTGATTAATTGAGTAATTAGTAATATTCTCAAGAAAAACTCATCTGAGTGTAGCATCGCATGACAACCATTTATGGATTAATTCGCCATAGTTTCCACACTACACCTAAAAGGCCAAGATGAGTTAAGGGTTCTACAGTCATCAGCTTCAGCAGGCTCCCAGGTCTAAAGCAACACGTCTTCCCGATTACTCAGTAAATGATACTACAGTCAAAGGGGCCTCCACTGAGTGGGGGGGTCTCATGTCTCCTTTTTTGGGATTAATCCCTCAAAGTTAACATGACTATACCGTCTGTCCTATCTTAAGTTTGCCCAAGTATGGGTAGAGGACTTATGAGTAACCATCAAGCACCTTGAAAACCAGGAAAGTCCAACTAAACATATATACAACATATAATATACAACCAGTAATATCCCATACACAATATAAACAAAGATAGGCTCAACCCACTTAGAGATGGACCAACATTTGGTCGATCTTTCCCCAGCAGAGTCGCCATTTTTTTGTAGCAGCAGAAATGTTGAGACTAAGCTGTTGGATTGACTTAACTCGCACAGATTAAATAAAAAATCGCCACCACGCTTTATTGTTTCCAGAGAAATGGGAAAATAGAAAATAATCCAAAAAGAGGTGGAGAGAATCTATGTATGGGGGTTGGTTATGCAAAGGGAAGGTATTATCACCCTAAACATCTCAATACTCCGCGAGAACCTCTTTGAAAATTTGTGTATTTTGGATATATGTGTTGTATACAAAAATAGATGGTGGAGATGAGAAAAGAAGTATTTTTTTACAATTTTCACCCTCCGCGGTTGCGAACCTTTAGTGCCTACATACCACCTTCCGTACAATAGGGGATCAGGGTACTTGTAGTTCACCTTTAAAATATTTAAAACACATGCGTGTTGGTTAATTTTAAGAGACGAGACATCATCGTCCTATCCGAGTGGAAAACATAATTACTACCCACGATCATGAGAAATGAGAATTTGCATCATCTCAAAGTGAAAGATATAGCTTGAATTTTAAAATCAACAAAGCCTCACTCAACACCCAAGTGGAAAATATCTCACTTCACTATATATCGTAGAAGTATAGTAGCTCGCATCACTACAAGATTCGACAAGAGTCCAATCTTTTGTGAAAAAAAGTTTTAAAGTAAAAGGCCAAAATGGAAAAACTTTTCGAATGAGGTTAATGAGTTTTAGTCTTCTCACAAAAAATGTCAAAGTATGATTAAGTTGGTTAAATTTTTATTAAGAAAATATTTTTTTGAAAATCCATGGACCTAAGTCCAAGTTTATTATGAAAGTGGTTCAAGTTAGAAGACAATAAAAGTTTTGAAAAGGAGGGAAAAGATTTTTGAAATTAAAGAAGATGGGAGGAGACGAAGGGAATATCCTAAAGCATAAGTTAAAATATAAGGAAAAAACCATCTAACCAACAAGAAGCCATTACTTGACATAAAGAGTCAATGCAGATTCTCATCCTTTGGATTGAAACCAAACAAGCAAGGATACTAAAACTCTTAGTAATACCAAACTTCAGATGTATTAAGTATTTGTTACACCCCAAAATTTACCCTCTTAATTTAAAAATTTTATTTGGCTTATATTTCATTTGCATATGCATACATACATTGGTTCTGTTGGTATAGGATAAATATATGCCAGTAAAGTATCGACTATTTATTAGAAGCGTCAAAGGCTTCATGCAGGCAATTCAGTCAGCTAAGGAATGATTTATCACCATGTTCTATTCCCGTGTATTTTTTCATGTCTTGGGAAATATAAGGGAACCATAGGTTTTGATTTGATTCAGAACAGTTCGGGTTAAAAATCTATTTCGATGTGTCAACTTCATAATTTTCTAACTGTGAGCCAAAGTACTGTTTTAGGATGAAATTTAATCACCAAGTCCGTGTTGATATTATCTTCACTTTTTGTATTCGGTCCGGGAGCCAATTATGTGAAGATGGCGGTCAAATGATTTTATTATTGAGTTTTCAGGTTACCGATCAATGGTGTTTCGGACATTCAGAAATATCTAACTCCGATTTGATATACCGTCTCGAGGTGGTTCTTTCTCCATTGAATCCGTCTCAATGTCCTCTCCAACTTTCATGTTCGGGCCAAAAGTTAATTCTCGAAGGAAGGTCTCCGAATTCACAAATCAGACAAAGCTGAATAATGGAAAATACTGATAAACAGTTGGCTGAACTGTGTTTTGCCAGCACTAAGAAATTCATAACTCGAAGTCTGTGGCTTGTTTTGAACCCGTTCTGGTGGGAAAAAATTCCGTTTTGACGTCATCTATATTTTCATCTCTCACGACCAAAAGCTAATTCTGCTCAGGAAGGCATCGAAAATGTGGATTTATCAAGTATTTTCGCATAGGAAAATTGTGGCAAATGTTTATCTACACCACATCCAAAAAATCATAACTCGGTCTATTTTTATCGTATCGAGCCCGCTCCAGTGGCATTGTCTCACAAATTGATTTAGCTAAATTTTGGTTTCTATTTTCAAGAGCCAAAGGTATCCTAAAGGCTTCCTTTTTAGCCCGAAACGTGTGCAACTCATTGAAAATTCTGAAGCTTGGAATTAAAGTTGTCTGAGGTGAAATTTCAAAAATTTATAACTAAATCACCATTTATCCGATTGAGCCCATTTTCGAACAGAAGTTCTTTCACAATGGCGGCTACATTTTGGTTTCACATTTCAACTTTAAAACTCGCACCGAGATTCTTGCGAATTTGTCCGGAACGTGTCGCACTCAAGTTAATTAAAATTATGCATTACTATTTATGGATATTTGAGATCCATTAACCAAATCCACTCACATAAGCACATACTATATATTATTTTTACTCCAAGTTCTCTCATAACTCACCAATCTCCATAAAAAATCTAAACTTTTCTCTCAAAGATCAAATCAAGGTTCTACATCTTTTTCATCAAGAACACAATAACAACTTCATCAAGATCCAAAAGTCAAGATTAAGAGCAATTCTTCTCTAATTTTTTATCCGTTCGTTGCAATCTCTATACCTAATCCTCCTCTTCACTTCTATCGGTGAGTTTTCTTGAATTAAGCGTTTTTGAAATAAGTGAGTTTTTTGAATAAGTGTTTTTTCTTAGTTTTGTTGTTGATTGAGGTTTTAATTGTATAATTGAGGCTTAATTATTGAGAATTGATTTGAATTAAGGATTTAATACCATTTTTTTGAATTGCTTATTGAAATAAGTGATTAATTGAACTTGAAAAGTTGATTTTCGTTGTAACTTGAAATTGACATAGTGTTGTTGTGTTGATTTTTAGCCCTATATGTAGTTACAGTAGTGTTTAGGTTTAATTAGCTATAGAAAACTAGCTAGCACTAACACTAGTTTGAGATTTTGAACTCTTGATTAGATTAACACTAGTTTCTAGTTCTTGATGTAGAATTTGTTAATAGTTTAAGTTAGGTAGATTCAAACACTGACTTTGATTTAGGTGTTGTATCATAAACTAAAAATTAGTTTAGTTTAGGCCTAATCTTTGATTTTCAAGCTTTACTACATGTTTCCAATTACTTTTGGTTGATGATAATTGATATTTTTGTGCATTTGAAATACATTTTTGCATATGATCTCAAGTTACCAATTCTTGACATAAACTAATCTTTTTGCTAATTGTTAATTGATTGTTTGTTGCTTGCTATTTTAATGAGTTGAGATAATTTCTAGTGGACTCAAATATCACTGCAAAACATATTTGAAACAAGTTTGATTGAATTTGATAGAAAATATCTCAATATTTAGTAAATTGGCAAAGTTTGACATAATTTGTGTTTTTGCTCTAACTTTAGATCCGTTTTGAGTTTTTTCAACTTTCATTAATAAAAACCGACTTTCTCGATCCATCCGAGGCTCTCTATGCAAACGGTTTCTCGATTCGGGTATGTTTCGATCAAATCTGAGAGTTGCTGGCTTGTGTGCGAAAATTGCATTTTTTAACAAAATTTGACCGAATCATCCGTATTTTGAGACCGTATGCGTGTGCATAGCTTCCGATAATTTTGATAAATTATTCCGAATGATTTTTGAGCTTGTGCCTTGTGTAACTGATCATTTTTTCAACTTGTCCATAATTGTGATTCTTGGCCTAAATGTGACTTTTTTGTCTTTATTCATTACTTTTCATAGTTTGTGATTGTTTGCTAACATTAGCCTAATTTGTAAATACCGATGGATATTATACTGTTACTTGAAAAATACTAACTTGTATTAGTGCATTTTTCAAGTAACGGTGAAAAATACCGTTTTGCACTAATTTCGGTTTGTGATACCATTCCCTCCTAGTTTATAAATATACTAACTTGTAGCATACCAACTAACTTGATAGTTTGTACATTGGATGTTAACATTCAATAGATTACCGCTTTATGTAAATACCGCATTTTGTTGATACTGTTAACTTGTACATATGTATTTTTACTGCTTTTTTGAGTTTAATTACTTAAATATGGCGTGGTTGTCCGGAGTATTTCTATTAGCGTCTAAACATAGTTCACTTTTTTACCATTTGACCATTCATATTCATACTTATATCTGATCTCATTTCTTCCGCTTCCATACTAATTTCGGTACTCTTTCCGATACTAATACAATGATGTCCAGAAATACCATGCTATGTTCAAGTATCTTGCTCATTTTGTATTATACATAACCATATTTACTTTTGATTCTTGTTACTTACTTACAATTTGCATTTCAATGTTGTTTTTATTTGCTAACAATTTTGATGAGTTGTGCATGTCTTGAGAAGCGAATTCAGACATTGACCGCTTTGGTAACGAATGCGCTTTGCTTGCACTGGTGTCACATTTCTGACATTCTCTCTTGTCGATGCTAGCTTTTGAAGATTTTGTGGAAGATTTCAGATATTTGTTGTAGAGTTTGCTGTATACGGATTTGTTTTATCCATTTGGTACACATTCAGATCATTATTGTTGTAAATATTATAAATACCACATTTTACCACTTTCTAGAGATCACGTATAGTAGGGATATTTATTGCTTTCTAGAAATCATGTGAAGTAAAAAGCAGGAAATAAAGAGCGTGCGCTCGAAGTCTCTGTTTAAAGTCCTGTAGCAGGCACCATTTTCTATATACTAATTGTGTTTGTTTAAAATCCTTCCTTGGAAGTAGGTATTGTACACGTGTGCTTATATTTGTACCCGTATTATATTACAGGTGATAAGTCCTCAAAAGGAGGTGAGCGGGGAGGGTCCATAATTGACCCCCGCACATTCTAGTCTGTGTCATCCTTAGCTCACGTGGTACGTCGATGCTTTGGAGTCGTGCAGATCATATGTATGGAGCCTGTCAAGTGGGGAAAAGTTTTTCAATCAAACCCCCACGCTTTGTCAGGAGTTCGCATTGGCCAATGCTGACACTCTGTGATCGTTCATATTGTCTTCTGTTGTCTACCTCGATCTTCTATATCTTGGTTAGGTGCTCAGTCGCTTTGGACGTCACATTTTTCTTATTTCATCAGTCTCCCGCTTGTTTGCTTTGGGTAATCCGCTCCCCTTAGCTAAAGCATTTTCTCTTTATACCCTCATCCCCTGAGTCATTATAACTCGATTGTGTGCTTTTTCTAAAGCACTTGTTTGCTCACTTGTTTGGTATTTACCATGCCCCATAGGATTGCTCGTGTAGGGTTACTCCTCGAGCTAGACATTAGGATGTTTACCCATGCATGCTAATATAGGGTAGAAACTTCCCTCTTTCATTCTCAACCTTAGAGTCAATCATTGTATAATAACATTAGGGGTAGTGTTAAGCTAGTCTCCCTTATTTATTTTTCCTTTCTTTGTATATTGCATCTTAAAACTAAAACTTCTTCTTGGCAAATCATAAAAATATCTCTAATGAACTTAAATCCTTCTTCAAAGTAAAAAATACAAATCAATCGTATTTGTTTGTGCGCCTTTTGGATTTTTTTAGACCTTGTCAAATTGATGTTTTGCCATCCTTGCCATGATATTTGGTTATCTTTTAGCCGATGTTTCGCCATCGCATATATTTATTGTCGATGTTTCACCATCACATATATTTGTTATCCTACTTTGATTCTCAATATAATTGTTAGGTGTGATGTTTTATCATCTGAATTGTGATGTTTCGCCATCTTTTCCATGTTATCTTGCCATCTTTTAGCTGATGTTTCGCCATAGCAAATGTTTGTTGCCAATGTTTCTCCATCGCGTATGTTTGTTATCCTACCTTGATTCTCTATATCATTATTAGGTGTGATGTTTTATCATCTGGATTGTTGATGTCTCATCATATTTGCTATGCTATCTTGCTATCTTTTTTCCGATGTTTCTCCATCATATATGTTTGTTGCTGATGTTTCGCCATCACGTATGTTTGTCATCCTACTTTGATTTTGGATATCATTGTTAGGTATAATGTTTTGTCGTCTTGTCTGATACTTTGTTATCATGCTAACGTCTTATCATATTATCTGAGTTTGTGCTGCCATATGATGTATTGTCGTTCCCTTTTGTTGTTTTATCATCGTCGTTGATGTTTTGTCGTTTTTCTTGATGTTTTGCCATCTTGACCATTGCTTTTGTCTTTTTAACTAAAAAACACAAATCAACCAAAATATATGAGACGAACTACGACTGCTCTGATTCCTTAAAAGGGATACGTAGGGATTGGGGTAGGCACCGAATGAGCACAACTTTTATTTTCCCTACATTCTTTTCTCCTTTCTTTTGCATGCATTCCCTGTACAACCTAGATATAGATCCTAACACACCCTTAGATTAGAACAAACAAGAATGGATACCGTAGAGTACTACGAGCGTGTGTGGTGCAAATACCTTCCCCTCACGTAACAGACTCCCTTACCCGATCTATCAGTTGTTTGATCATGATTTCACCCTTCTCATGTTTTCTCAATGTTTACCTTTTCCTTCTTGCGGGATAAAAGACGTTCGCTGGAGAATTCATTGATTTTATATAAGATTATGGTTCAACCGGTTGTTTCAGTTGGCGATTTCACTGGGGACAGATCGACCTATTGCTGGTCCATCCCAAAGTCAATCCTAGCTCTTGTTTGTTTACTAATTTGGGTGTTTATTTACTTCTAGTTATTTACAGCTTTGTATACACTTCTTGCATTTGTTTGTGCATGAATTTTATCACTTTCAATATGTTGTTGGTACAGCTGTTTATTTGTCTCTCTATGGGTGGGTGTTACAAGAGGTAAAAGGCCCAATACCCAGGCCAAGTGACAACCATAAGAACCCTAGGAATAGAGTGGAACATGAATGGCTAGTCAACTTTGGTTTGCTAGTACAGTCATGTCGTCCACGCTTAGTTGAGGTTACAAATGAGGTGCTATTGTTTCACGTAGGTGTTTCGACGACAGTGGCCTCGGGAGGACCCGTGATTATGAGTTACCTGTGCCTTGCCCTGACCTAGTTTCTCCCGTGAGTGGGGAGGGATGATTTATTCTTATCGGTACATATGGTGACTCTAGTTTTGACGGTGAATTTGGGTATTTTGGTGACTTAAGTTATGTTGGTGTTCATGTTCTGATAGTTACTATGTGTTTTTTATGGTGACTTTGGTATTGTTGGCAACTGTGTGTTCTCTCGATTTTGTTCCGGACTTCTCACCTTGTGATGGCTGTTTATTTTGGCAGTTCAACAATTATCTTTTATGGTGGGGAGATTTTGGTCTCATGTTGTTGCTAATCCACTTGGCAGTTGGTTCTTTTGTGTTCTGAGATGGTTCCAGACCTTTGATCTTGTGGTATTCAATCAGTTCAGATATGGTGCAGCCATTTTCCATGTTTATGGAACCTTGATCATATGTTCTTGTACATAATATGTTAACACCATTTTAACACACATGTTCTCTCCATTTCCAAGGAACCATGCTTGTGAGCTTTGTGTTGCGCTTTTCCACCTCTTACTGAAAAATAAAATTTAAAAGCATGTGAGTTCCTTGAAAATGATTGAACATGGAATTCCATCCACTCACACACCTCATGCATATTTATGAATTCATAACAAGTACTCAAAGTTGGGAATTATTATTCAGACTTGGTACTCTCTTTAGAATTACAGACTTGAATTATTGTTGTCACATGTTCAGAGATCAGTTATGGAACAACTTCATGGGGTATTGGCCAGGATGAAGATTCAAATGGAGTTGTTTGGTATATATGTAAGCCTTATCCTGTGATCAAGAAATCTTCGAGAAGGAAGATAATCAGTTGAAGACTCAGTTGAGTCAACTCATGGAAATCTTGATGATAGTATCAACAATCCTACACTGACTGTTGCAACATGAGTTATTCTCTTCTCCTCATCTTTTAGAATTTCTTTCAAAACCATGAAGTGTCTTGTGGATCTCGTCCACTATCTTGAGTGCTTGGAACATCTTATCAGCAGATGGTTCCCATTTACTAGTTAAATTCAAGAGTGGGTTAGGCTATGTACTTTAGTACTGTCTACAAATCCCCTCCCAAATCTTGGTATCGATGTCATATGTATTTACCACGCCGGGGCACCCTATTATTCAATCAGGTGCACTCTCTACAACTTTGGTCCACCTGATCTTCTCTTCAACAATCAGTGTTTGTTCCCCAAGTGAGTACATGGGGCAAAGATTTTAAGCATAGATAGAAGAAGACTGAGAAGTATGTTGATATCATCTCAATTCCTTACATCCAGGAACTTCCTCGTTTGTTGGGAAGTCAGTTGATTAAGCTTCATACTTTGGAGACTATTCAGTTGATTATTCTCTCTCCCAATGCAAATGCTAGGTATATCTCTCATTCTGGGGCATTTGGTCGCGATGTTGAAAATTGCAAGATGGTTTAACCAAAGTCTAGCTCCTGCCTAGCGTTTTTCTCAAAGTCCAATTTCTATTGTAGCGGACACTTTCGAACTTTTCGCTTGGTACAACATCCACCCTCTCCTTTGAGAGAATCTTCTGTGAACATCATTTGGTGCACTCGGCTATTCAGTTGAAGATGGTTTGTCATCCAGAGATAAAGTCCAAGCTTGGATGAATTCGGAAACTATCGTGTCTAGATCATTTGGTGTCGAAGATTGTTTGAAGCAATAAAATTCATACGGAGACTAGTCTCCTCAACATGGAAATTTCAATTTTCATTTGCATTTTCATTTGCAATCTTAATTGTTTTGTTTAGTACTTTCTTGTATGCAAACTTGCTCATCTCTTTGAATACTAATTCATGATGCATTGAATATTTATCTTGAATTAATCCATTCGTTATTTCTCTTATTTGTTTTGCTTTATTTTTAATACCCAACTCTTATTAATAAAGCAATAACTCTAGAGGGAGGATGACAAACATTTACCTAGAATCTCAAATGGTATGCTTTCGAGTAAAAACCTTACTGACGATGTACATGCCTTGTTTCAATCCCCAAACACCAGAGATATAAGGGAGATAAACCCTTGTTAACCCCTTTAAGCCTTCGAAGTAGGAGTTTATTTTCTGTTCAGAAAAAACCCCTTATTATTAACCCGGGGCAGGGTAGATGTTCATTTAATTTGATCGAGCATTCAAATTTCAGAAGTAGTGTCCCATTTGAGGACCACCACACCTTATACCTCGAATTATGAGGTCGGGAAAATATCAAAACCACAATGGTTATTTCCTAACAAAAATCCTGAGGTCGAGACTGAATCGACACAATAATGGTTATCCCTCACCGACCAAGGAATGAGGCAGTCAGTTTCCTCCAAAAGTTCAAAGACTTAGGGTCACACTACTTGTTCAAAATGGAAATTATGAATAAGAAAGAAACAAAAAGCCCCGCTAAGTCGAACCATGAAAACTAGTCGCTTAGGCAAAAGTTAGGGCATCCCGCTGGACTCCCAAATTGAAATTCAAAAGAATTTGTCCAGTCAAAAGTTAGGGAAAGTGAAAAAGAATTTGAAAATCCCAAAAGGTAGAAAAGGATTATCCAATAAAATTCCTCATCAAAAGAAAAGTCGTGTGGTCGAACACCCAAAAACCAAAGGTTAAGTGACTGTCGTGTCTAAAAAATTGTTGTGGTTCCTCAACCATCATAAACTCTTTTGAGAGATGAATGCTCGTGTCAAATTAACTGAATGTAGGACTGGAGAACATCATGGAGAATGGGTGGGCACTAAAAATTTTGAGCCTTAAATCCTTTTTTCTAAAAACCGTGAAGCAGACCACGCTACAACCCTTAAAAGTCCTAATTAAAGTATGGGTTAATTCAAAAGAAAAACTGTTACAAGAGTACGATAACCCGACTCCTAAGAGACTTGCTAAAAAAATTTTTGAGTGGGTATCACTCCCTCTTTTATTTTCTTTATATAGAAAATTTTTTCAATGTTTCGGCATCTTTTTAATAAATGTTTTCTAACTGCAAGACAAGTATGTGATTTGCATTAGATTTATCATTCTTAGGATAAAACATACTTTGCATATGAAAAGTGCTTAAACATCAAGTGAGCTTGCATAATGAGCATCAGATGAAGAGTTTGATTATCCTAAGGGACGAATTACTTCAGGGATCTGTTGAAAAGAATGATCTTAATTTGGGGCATGCTTTCTAGCTACCCCTTTGAATTGAAGAAGAATAATTTGAGAGATTGATAAAGAACTATTTGTTTGATGATTGTGCGGAAGTTTTGTCTGTCTACAAGTCTCTGATTGAGCAATGGTGAACCGTTTCCAATTGGTCCCAAAAGACAATTTTCTTCAAGCATCTGCTTGTGTGTGAAGCAGTTCGAGTTGAGAAGTATGATTGTGTACTAGCTTGTTTTGAAGACGTAAATCAATTACCTTGAGGAGGTGTTATCTTCCAAACTCCGTGAACTTCTCATTCCTCTGTGAGCATGAGGTAAGGAAATGATTTGCTAAGATTCCGCTAATCTGGGGCAATCAAGTCAAGATCCATTGACTCTCAAAGTTTCGTCAATTTAGGGTAGTTATGTCGAGATTCGACAAATCTCAAGGATTCGAGTGATCAGGATCCATTACCCAAAATTTATTGAAGCCACTCCTAATTTTTATTAGTTGGAAGCCGTGTTTCAAAGTTTGAAATACTGGGGCAGTTTATCTGGATGGTACAGATCACAAGAAGTCCTTTCAAGGAAATTTCTTTAACAACCCTACAGACTCGGGCAAGACATTATGCAGGGGCATTTCCCCCAATTCATAGTTGATCAGTTTAAGAACAGTTGCAGGCTAAACCACTTATGAAGGTGAAGAGAATGACAAGAAGTCAGGATGGTTATCCTTAGCTCATCAAAATTTTAAGTCATGGAATTGTTGTTCCTTCATCATTAGTGGAGATTTCCATCTCCAACTAAAGTTAGGAGTGTTATTCTCAGCACGGATCTCGGGAAGTCCTCTCTAGGAGAATCTCTTTAAAGGTTAGTCAACCTAAAGCACTTAAATTGAAATTCGACGAATCTCTCCATGGACCTGTTGTGATAGAGAATTATTCAGAGCTCGAATAATCTGGGGAAAATTATATCAAGTAAAAAGGACCCTCTCCAGCAAAGTTGTCACACTATGCCTGGGGCACATTCAGTGATATGTTTCGCAGAAGTTATCATTTGCTTGGCTTATCTGTGTAATTCTCCATTACTAGAGCAGCATCCCTTAATATGATTAAAGTAACCCTAACCTGGATCATTCCCTCCGAAGCAAACTTAAGTTTCTACTTCTCCCAAGTAAGTCTTCCCAAATGATAAATTTTAAGATTAACCAACTCGAATTCTGGATTAAAAGAGTTTCGTTATCCTGATGCATAAGCATTGTCACCCAATATCACCTAGCAGAAAGTCTTTCGAATGAAAGTTGTGATCTTTTGATATGGAATTTCCATTTCTCGGTAAACCTAACATGTTTGTGTTCGTAAGAGAATATTTATTCCTCGGAGCAGAGCATCTTTACCCTAACTGAAGAATTGGTTGAATATCATCTTATTCCCCAGTAAAGTCACTTCATAAATAACAAATCTATTTGAGATCAGTCGTGGGTTTCTACAGAGATCTAAAGTTTCTATTGCTTCCCAGTAAATCTCCCCAAAGTGGAGAATTTTAAAGATCGACTAATTGGAATTTCAGATTAAGAGAGTTTTATTCTCCAAGTTCTTGAAATATTGTCTCCCCAACATCACCTAGAAAAAGAGAATGTTTATTCACTAAAGTGGAGTGTTCTCATCCACAGCCGAAGTCGAGAGTTCCTTCGTAAATTTCTCCTGCTCCCCAGGGAAGTCACATCATAAAGATTTCTTGTTCAAGAATTCTCTAGTCTCCATAGCAGAAGCATGGTTTGAAGTTCGTTATGCTGAGAATCTTTTGTTATCCCTAATAAAGACTGTTGTACCCCAAAATTTTCCCTCCCATGTTCTTCAAGATTTTCCAAGGTCAAGGTTCAAAATCTCTCAAGGGTTGCACAGTCCAATTGCCTCCTAACAGTCAAAAATTAGGGTTTTGATTCTGGCAAAGAAATTGAAGCTTCCAAGGGCCCAATCAAGTCCCACATGCCTATAAACATTGTCAAGCATCCTCATGCCAAGTTTCAAGACTCACAACACAAAATGGCACAATCAAAAACCCTAATTGCTCAACAGTCAACTGTAGGGGTAAAATGGTCATTTGACAGTCAAAAGTCTAAATTTTTGGTCAACATCTCATTTTGAAGCCACAAACATCATTTGATCAATTATTGATCATGATTCTCAAAGCATGGCTCAAAAAGTCTCAAGATGCAAAAGTTTCTATTTTTGGACAGTTGAAAAAGTCAACTGCAAATTGACCAAGGCATAACTTCCACATGGTTTATCAGAAAAATTCCATCCAAAGCTTATTTTGAAGAGAATGACATTTCCTACAACTCCTCTTCACACTTCAAGTCCAAGAAATGCTCTCACAAAAAGTTATCAATCTCAACATTATAGGTCATTTTCAAAAGTCAACAAAAAGGCACTTTAAGTCAAAGACCATAACTTGAGATTGGTAAATCAAAATGACATGGGACCAAAGGAATTGGTTAGAGGACTTCAAGACCTTTCCAAAATGTCCAAGAACATGATCAAAGCTTAATAATTGAGCAATATATGCCTTGTGGATGTTGGGAAATTTTTGGGAATTTTGAAAAGTCAACTTTGCTTCAAATGCCTCAAAATTGCTAATGAGCCTCAATTTCTTCCATGAATCATCACCCAAGAGCTATGCACGACCCATTGACATCCAAGGGAGTTATTTTATCATTTTTGATTAATTATTTGAATTATTATTATTATTAATTCACTTAATTAAAATTAAATATGACAAAAATAGCAAAACATGTTTTCCAAATCTTTTTGTGCAGCATATTCCCTCATCATGACCTAGATATTTCGTGTACCACATCAAGAGGCAAGATCTTCCAAAATAGGCATGTTTTTCATGACAAAAAGATTGAAAAAGATATAAGGAAAAATCAAATATTGAATCATTGAATACATGGATTTTGGGCCAGTTTTTCTAACCTAAATCGTTCACATACATAAGCATAACATAACCCTAAGGCCAAGAACAAAAAAGCTGCGCTCAGAACATAGAACAAAACTTGCATTTTTTGACAAAAAACTCAAAACTGTTTTCACAGCTGCTGTGCGTTTCAAGGCCTAAGAACCATTCCAAAAGCTTGCTGACACCACCAGGAAGAGATTACAATCAAGAACATAGCCCCATACTCAAGGAATTGGTAGAACAGATTCACTTTTCTTTCAAAATTATTCATAATCGTATTTTGAATTCCATGCATGATTAATGTCTTTTAATTGTTGGTTTACACTAATATGATCTCTCTGAAACTATTGGTACCATCCAATTGAATTTTTAAGCCCTGTATGCGAATCCACCATGAAAGCGTTCTAGGGTTTCAGAAGTTTGAATTTGGGGCTTTCCTCATCTGGAAAAATTAGGCCATGAAACCTGTACCACTGGATTCAGAATGTTCAAACGAATCAATTCCCCCCATCGCGCCCTTTTTATGTTTGCATATGACATATTCGCTATTTTTCAGTTTGAGTTTAGTGGGGGTTTAAAACCCCCGCTATTTGATATTAGTTTCAGGAAAAAACGAAGAAGCAAGGGAGAAGAAGATGAGTTGTTGGCTTGTGGTTGGTTAGTTCAAACATTGGCGCGTTTTATTTTAATCCAGCATAATATTGTTTTCTCTCTCATAATAATCATGGTCAACTAAATGAACAAAGAGACTCAATGGCTCAGCTGGCATGTGCGTTGTCTTACAGGTATTGGGACCTGGGTTCGATTCCCAGGTCCCCCACTCCTTCATATATTTTTTCTTAACGTGCTTCTGTACAGCTTCCACTCCAAGGACCATCATGAAGCCTCACGTCAGTGCCTGCCACATGTCCCTGAAGGTCAATCCAATGGCCATCACAAGCAATCCACCATGTACCCTGGTCAAACGTCCCACACACAAGCGCCAGAAAGTCAAAAGGCCTGGAATTCTTGGGCCAAATTGCTTACAATTGACCTCCATAATTGGGCCAGAAACCCCCTTTGTTTGTACTCTTCCTCCTAATTTTCTTCTTTCTCTTTTTTTATTCTTTTTAATTTGCTTTATTGTTTTAATTAATTCACCAAAATATTTTTCATAAAAAACAAAAAAAATCAGAAATCATAAAAATAAAATATGTTTATTTAATTTTTAATTCATTAATAGTTTTTGTAAATAAATTCCAATAAACAATTTAGTTTAATTTTAAGTTTAACTTTAATTTTGTTTTTTTTAAATAATTAAAATACATTAAAATTAGGTTTTTTTAGCATTTTACTCTTTTTCTCAATAATTAAATTTTTCTTCTTATTATTATTAACCATTAATTAATTTTGTAAATAAATATGTCATTAATTAGGGTAAATTAGGTTAAAAGTTAAACATTTTTTTCTTTAATAATTAAAAACAATTTAGAACTAGGGTTTATTTAATTTCTAATTTCAATTAATTTCCTTTATTTTCATAAATACAAAAACATAAAAAAAAAACAAGTTCTTTTCTTTATTTAATCATTAATTAATTTTTAATTTCAATCTAATCTTTAAAGGGTCCAACGCCCTCGCACCTTCGATTATAATTCCTTTTCGCGCGTTTGCTTCTATTTTTCTTTTTAATCTTATGTAATTGCCCCAAAGCCTTGTAATAGATAATTAGGACATTTACTTTCCGCACTTTTATTCAAAATCGGGTCTTTGTTAATTTGGCGATGTATAGACCCGCGCCTTGTAATAGCGTAGGACTTTTATTTTCCGCACTTTAAATTCTGCACCTTTAAATTGTTAATCACATGAAAGAATGTATGCCCAAATAAAATCAAAGCGTAGCTCACTCAATGCATGATCAAGATAAAACATAAACTGAAAATGACACACAATTCACACACCACTCTTAGGGTACGCCTCACTGTTGCCTTGCCCCTTGAAACGTGGTCGTCGAGTATAGGACGTCTTAGTGAGTCCTTGTGTTCCATTGATCTAGTTGCCTCGAAACGGTTGCCTCGAAACAAGTTGCCTCAGAATAGTTGCCTCGGAATAAAAAGATCAATGGCATAAGGGTAGCTTCTAAGGTGTCTTACTGTTGCTCGGTGGCCACACTGTCCCTAAACTCGAATTGACCCGAACACCTCCAACGGTGGTGCTACCTACCTCTCAATGGTGGGATGGCACTACCTTAAGGACATTTACATAGCCTAATTCCTTAGGGTAGGTAGATGACTCATAGATACTTGCTCTAATTCAAAATAAATCAAAAACTCTTTTCACACCGACACTTTTCAAAAAGATTTCAAAACAACTTTTCAAACACTCTTGAGGACTGATACAAGAGTCGATCTGAAACTTTAAACGAAACTTTTTCAAACCCACTCACAATTAAAAAGCAAACACATTTTGAAAACACAATGAGCAAGTATCTAAGAGCCCATGGATAACCATGGATGGAAAGGGTGCTAACACCTTCCCTTTCTATAAATCTACCTCCCGAACCGAGAAACAATCTCAAAAGGAATTTTTCTGTGCTTTTGTCCTTTCCTTGTTGGAGAAAATAAAAGACGGTGGCGACTCTTGCTTCCGCGACATTTCGCGAACCAGCGTTAAACAGTCAGTTCCAGATCCACCGATCACAGAACTGGCGACTCTGCTGGGGACACTTAAAGTGAGGTGTACCTTAGGACTAAGATCACTGTGTTTTCAATTGCTTTGACTTGTTTGCTTGAAATTGTGGGACTGTCTTGGGAGTTCTATAGATCCTAACCCGGATCTGGGGATACCTTCTTAGAAAGTAGCAATAAGGCTGTGAGGGAACTGTGCGGGGTATACCGACATGGTTGAAGCAGTCTGCTACGTTGATGTGGCACTTTAGTGTGTACCGGTAACCCTTGAGTTCAGTCAAGGAGAGTACGGGGCCTCCGCGTGGTGTCGTGAAGCATCAATTGACCTTAGGAACCTTAATGAACTATCTTGGCCTCTTTAGGGTAGTGAGATAACTGACTTTGGTGCAGTCCGAGGTTGGTTGATACTCGATACTACACTCAATTGAGGGTTGCTTTCCTGGAATATTTCGGTCGCCAGTTCAGTGGCTAAATCGAAACGATGAAAAATGAAAGCAATCCAGTGATATTGGGACCCTTAGAACCCGGTTACTTCTAATAGGACAGGTTGAGCCCACCAACTTCAAGAGGGTAATACCCAGACCCCATGCAGGCCTAAACTCTAAGGGTTGTGGTGTGACTTGTGTGCCTTACCATGTTTGCATTTGTAAAAATTTGTGGTGTGTTTAATCATAGCATCATGACATCATACAGCATCATATGCATTGGCTAACCATTTCAGGGGTTCGAATCTTCATCTTTGTTCTTGTTTTGTAGGAAATGGAAACTGTTTGCAGAAAGACAATTCAGATCAACCTTGTAAGGATCCCTCCTCAGCTTAAGGAGCTTATATCCAGGATTCCCGAGAGTTCTTCATTCAGTGAGATACATGGAAGACTCATCAGCTTAGTCAACACCAACATTGAGGAAGATATGATAAAGGTCTTGTTCCAGTTCTTTGACCCTCTGCACCACTGTTTCACTTTCCTGGATTATTAACTGGTGCCTACATTGGAAGGGTTCTCCCGGCTTCTGAAGATCCCTATCCTTGATCAACTACCCTACAATGGTACGGAAAAGGAACCCAAGCTTGAAGAGATTGCTAAAGCCTTACACCTACAACCATCCGACCTCAAGGGACATTGGGAAGTTAGAAGTGGTATCAAAGGGTTCTTAGCCAGATTTCTATTTGAGAAGGCCCAAGAATGTTGGAACTCCCTTGACTTACAAGCTTTTGAAGAAGTTGTGGCCATCCTTGTCTATGGTTTGGTGTTGTTCCCTAATCCAGATCAGCTTATAGATATCAGTGCTGTCCAGATCTTCATGTCCAGGAATCCTATACCTACGTTGCTTGGGGACATCCTTCACTCATGTTACACTCGAACCATGAGAAAAAGAGGTGTTCTTATGTGCTGCACTCCTCTCCTAGGAAGGTGGTTTATTTCGCACCTTCCACAATCAGTTTTGAAGAACGAGCGGGGTTTGAGATGGTCACAGCGATTGATGACTCTTACGCATGTAGATATACATTGGTGCTCTCGGTCCAGAGAGGATGTCACTATCATTGATCGTTGCGGGGAGTACCCTAATGTTCCTTTACTCGGAATCAGAGGAGGTATTACTTACAACCCATGCTTAGCTTGGAGACAGTTTGGTTATGCTCGGAGGGACGGCCCTCATGACATGTTAATTCCTGACATAGTTTTTGACTTCGACAATGATGCACAAGGACTTTTCCAGAGATTTATCAGAGCTTGGAGGATGCCAAGTAGGATAGACAGCAAGACCCTGGGGCACAGGAACTCCATCCCATTGGAGCCTTATCTCAAGTGGGTACGAGTCCGCTCCCAGAAGTTAGTGATGCCATATCCTCATGTTCTCCCGGTAATTAAAGAACCAGTATTGGAAGGAGAGGTGTCCCACACCATTCAACATCCTGACATGCCCACGTCCTGGGAAGAGATGCAGAAGAGCTGGATCCAACTTAAGGAAGAACGGAATTCTCTTGAGACCAGTCTACATGCTAGTGAAAACAAGGTCTTGGAGCTCACCCGCCTACTACACGAGGAGAGGAATCTCAACACCTACATTGCTCCGAAGAGGATGCGTAGTGTATTTTGGGATTGATTTGCTCTGTATTGTGTACCTATGAGGTTTTGATGTACTGAACAATTATTTCCTTAATGATAACGGGTGTTACTTTTTGTCTACAACAAATTTGAATTTTCGAACCCTTGAATGCATTGCATAAACACATATCATTCATCATGTGCATAGCAGGTACTCTTCTTTTCAGGTTTCTTACCGTTCTTTGCTGTTTATTTCAGCATCATGAACCCTGAATCATCTACCGAGCTGTCTATCAAGGCCCTTCAGGCGCAGAACGCACAATTTCAGGAGCTGATCACGGGTTTGGCTCAAGGTCAAGAAGAGCTGAAGGCTTTGCTCCTGAAGAAGAAGAAGAAGAGAACTGTTCTATTCAACTCGGGCCGGAGGTTTGGTAACACTCTGCAGAATGAGGAAGCTGGTTCTTCTGTAGGAAAAGACAGTCCCCAGGGGGGAAGGGCTCCTAGTCCGGTAGTCTCTGACAATGAGACTGATTTTAATGAAGAACAGTATCCTCCGGCTGAAGACCGATACAAGCAGTTGGAAGACCGGCTGAACGCCATAGAAATTCAACAAGTACCTGGGTTGGATTTCGGAGACTTGGGTTTATCTACTGGTGTGATCATCCCTCACAAGTTTAAAGCACCATCTTTCACCAAGTATGACGGGGCGTCTTGCCCTAAGTTACACCTCAGATCTTATGTGCGGAAGATTCAGCCGTATACAGTGGACAAGAACTTGTGGATCCACTTCTTCCAAGAGAGTCTTTCAGGGACTCATCTCGAATGGTTCTATCAGCTGGATGGAACCAAGGTTCGTAACTGGGAGGAGTTGGCTACTGCTTTTTACAAGCAGTATCAATATAATGCCGACCTTGCTCCTACATGTACCCAACTCCAGGGTATGTCGCTAGGATCAGGCGAAGGTTTTAAAGAGTATGCGCAGAAGTGGAGGGATCTGGCTGGTAGGGTGCAGCCTCCGTTAACAGACCGTGAGCTAGTGGATATGTTCTTGGGGACCCTATCTGGGCCGTTCTTTAATCATCTTATAGGCAATTCATCTACAGGATTCACTGACCTTATTTTTACTGGGGAAAGGATAGAGGCTGGCATGAAGTCCGGTAAGATTCAGAAAGGTGCATCTTCAAGTACTGAGAAGAAACCTTTTAAGAAGGAGGCCAGTGCTGTGTATGGGCCTAGGAGGCAAGATAAACCAGAACGCCGCCAATCTGTCAACACGGTAGTGATTGCAAAGCCTGCTGCCGCTCCTCGGCAAACTAATCAACCCAGGGCTGAAAGACCTAGAAGAGAATTTACCCGACTGAGCATGACCTTGTCACAAATCTTGCCGCAGTTGCTATCAACCAATTTGGTGACTGTCAGAGAGGCTCCAAAGGTTGTGAATACTGCATCCCTCAAGTACAATCCAAATGCCCGCTGTGCTTTTCACTCCGATAGCCCGGGGAATTCTACTGATGACTGCTGGGCCCTAAGGAATAAGGTGCAAGACCTTATTGATGCAAAGGAGGTACAGTTTGAGGCACCTGAGAAGCCCAATGTGGTGACAGCTCCCATGCCTGCTCATGGAGTGAATGCTATCAGGGATGATGATGAAGTGGAAGAATCTGAGTTCAACAGCTAGATTTATCCGACGGCCGACAGTGGACCTAGCAATTGGATTGCAAAAGACAACCTGCCTGTTACTTTTGTTACCAGTAATGAATTCCTTTGTTTTTGTTATTTGTAACAAACAATGAACTGAAACTTTATGGCCCGGTGTCTTACCCGGGGCACCGTTGGCTTCATTTGTGAGGGCTTATAACTGTCATTTCCATATATCATGAATAAAGATCTTGGACGTTTTTTCGCATTTCAAATCTTGTGCTCCCTTTCTTTCTTTCTTTCTTTATATATTTCAAAACAGCTGTATTTACACACACTCACCCATACAGGTTTCAATCCACTCTGGATCTCACTGGTAACGACTCTGCTACTGCCAGTTATGACTTCGAAAATCCAATCAACTTAGCCGAAGACGAAGGTGAAGATGATTGCGAAGTTCCTGGCGAACTTGCAAGACTGTTACTCCAGGAAGAGAGGGCAATTCAACCATATGAAGAGCCGGTGGAAACGATAAATCTGGGTACTGAGACGGACAGAAAGGAGGTTAAGATTGGCGCCAATCTGGAGCTCAGCGTAAAACAACGGTTGACTCAGATGTTACATGATTATATGGAAATCTTCGCCTGGTCCTACGAAGACATGCCTGGGTTGGATACCGACATTGTGGTCCATCATTTGCCTACCAAGGAAGACTGCCCTCCGGTTAAGCAAAAGGTCCGCCGTATGCGTCCAGAGATGTCTGAGAAGATCAAAGCTGAGGTTATGAAGCAATTCAATTCCGGATTTCTTGCAGTGACTTCTTACCCTCAGTGGGTTGCTAATGTGGTGCCGGTACCAAAGAAAGATGGTAAGGTCAGAATGTGTGTCGATTACAGGGATCTGAACAGGGCCAGCCCCAAAGATGACTTTCCCCTACCTCACATTGACGTTCTGGTTGACAATACTGCTCAGCATAAGGTGTTTTCCTTCATGGATGGTTTTTCAGGGTATAATCAGATCAAGATTGCTCCGGAAGATATGGAAAAGACTACTTTTGTTACTCAGTGGGGCACCTTCTGCTATAAGGTCATGCCATTCGGGTTAAAAAATGCTGGGGCAACCTACCAACGTGCCATGGTTGCTTTATTTCATGACATGATCCATCATGAGATTGAGGTATATGTCGATGACATGATTGCAAGGTCCCAAACTGAGGAAGAACACCTTGACCATCTGCAAAAACTGTTTGACCATTTGAAATTGTACAAGCTGAGGTTGAACCCGAACAAGTGCACCTTCGGGGTAAGATCTGGAAAGTTGTTAGGCTTCGTTGTAAGTGATAAGGGTATTCAAGTGGACCCTGCCAAGGTTAAAGCTATTCAAGAGATGCCTGTTCCTAAGATAGAGAAAGAGGTCAGAGGCTTTCTAGGACGTCTGAATTACATTGCTCGATTCATCTCACATCTAACTGCTACTTGTGAACCAATCTTCAAGCTGCTGAAGAAAGATCAGGTAGTACGTTGGAATGATGAATGTCAGGCCGCTTTTGACAGAATCAAAGAGTATCTCCAAGAACCACCCATTCTTATGCCACCGTTTGAAGGGAGACCTCTGATACTATACCTGACAGTACTTGACAACTCAATGGGGTGTGTGCTGGGGCAGCATGACGAGTCTGGCCGAAAAGAGCATGCCATTTATTACCTTATCAAAAATTTTACCGACTGCGAGACCCGATACTCACTGCTCGAGAAAACTTGCTGCCCTTTGGTATGGGCTGCTCGCCGACTGAGACAGTATATGCTGACTCACACTACCTTGTTGATTTCAAAGATGGATCCTATAAAGTACATATTTGAAAAGCCTGCTCTGTCTGGGAGAATAGCAAGATGGCAAATGATCTTGACGGAATACGACATCCAGTACACGACTCAGAAAGATATCAAAGGAAGTGTATTGGCAGACCACTTAGCACACCAAGCAGTAGACGACTATCAATCAATGAACTTTGAGTTTCCGGACGAGAGCATCATGATTGTGACTGATTGTAAAGTACCTGGACCGGATGAAGGACCTGAGGAAGGATCCCGATGGTCTATGCACTTTGACGGAGCCTCCAACGCTTTGGGTAACGGTATTGGCGCCGTGATCATATCTCCTCAAGGCACTCATACTCCACTCACTGCCCAGCTATGTTTCAACTGCACCAACAACATGGCGGAGTATGAGGCATGCATCATGGGTCTTCAAGCTGCGATCGACTTAAGGATCAAGTTTTTGTGTGTCTTCGGAGTTTCCTCTCTCGTGATCAACCAGATCAAAGGCGAGTGGGATACGAAACATCCGAATCTTATTCCTTACAGAGAATGTGTGTTGACATTGATCCCCCACTTCACAGAGATAACTTTTGAACATTTCCCAAGAGAGGAGAATTAGTTGGCAGACGCGTTAGCTACGATGTCTTCCATGTTCAAAGTCAAATGGGACAATGAGGCTCCCCGGGTCATTATCTGGAAACTGGACGAACCGGCATACTGTTGTCATCTTGAGGCAGAGTTAGTGACTGAAAAACCCTGGTACCATGAGGTGAAGAGATACTTGGAAGCTCAAGAGTATCCTGAAGGTGCATTTGTAAATGATAAGAAGTTTCTGAGAAGGTTCGCAGCAAAGTTCTTCCTCAGCAACGGCATCCTGTATAAGCGAAACCATGATTCGACCTTACTGCGTTGTGTGGATAAGACTAAAGTAGAAAGGATCATGGCAGAGCTGCATGAGGGTACCTTCGGAACATATTCCAGTGGACACACTATGGCAAAGAAGATCCTTCGGGCAGGGTATTTCTGGTCCACAATGGAAGCCGACTGCTACCAACACTCTCGGACATGTCATAAATGCCAGATTTATGCAGATAAGGTGCATGTTCCTCCAGTTCCTTTGAACGTCCTGACTGCACCTTGGCCTTTTGCAATGTGGGGCATAGATATGATCGGCGAGATTAAACCTACGGCATCCAACGGGCATCACTTCATCCTGGTAGCGATCGATTATTTTACAAAGTGGGTTGAAGCAGCTTCCTATGCTACTGTAACCAAGAATGTTGTGGCACGGTTCATTTGGCATAACCTGATCTGTCGATACGGCGTCCCAGAAAGAATCATTACAGACAACGATACTAATCTTAACAACAAGATGATCACTGAGCTCTGCGAGCAATTCAAGATACAGCACCACAACTCTTCTCCTTACAGACCGAAGATGAATGGGGCTGTAGAGGCAGCGAATAAGAATATCAAGAAAATTGTGCAGAAGATGACAGTGACCTATAAAGATTGGCACGAGATGTTACCGTTCGCTCTTCATGGGTACCGTACCTCAGCAAGGACGTCAACCGGGGCAACTCATTTCTCCTTGGTCTACGGCATGGAGGCAGTCTTACCGATCGAAGTGCAGATACCCTCTCTCCGGATAATGAAGGATGCAGATCTGAGCGAAGATGATTGGATCCAGACTCGACTTGACCAGCTAAACTTAATCGACGAAAAGAGACTCACTGCTATTTGTCATGGTCAGACATACCAAAAACGGATGATCAGGGCATTTAACAAGAAAGTCAGACCACAAGAGTATCAAGTTGGGGATCTGGTAATCAAGCGCATCATCCTTCCTCAGAGTGATTCAAGGGGCAAATGGACCCCTACGTACGAAGGGCCATTTGTGGTTAAACATGTGTTCTCAGGAGGAGCCATGATCCTAACCACCATGGATGGTGACGACCTTCCTCACCCCGCCAATGCAGACATAGTAAAAGATACTACGCATAATAAAGACCCGCTAGGTTGACATACCTAGGCAAAAATTAAGGCTTCCCGGCGAACCAAAAGGGTTCGGGCAAAATGAAGGGATGAAATAAAAAAATCTATACACCCGGCAAGTCGAAAACCTGAAAAGGCGGCTTGGGCAAAAATGGGTATCCCGGTGGACCGAAAACCCGAAAGGGTGGTCCAGGCAAAAGTTAGGGATTAAAGTGTAATACTATGTCTCATTGGATCACCTTGCATCCAGAATCCGGTATCTACATCAAGTTCAGACGGCATCAATCAATCAGCTTCATCTTCAGCTAGGTCATCAAGTGATGAGACGCTCGAAGATATAAAGGCGATAGCAGAGCTGGAACCCAGTGGGATTATTCTTTTCACACAGCTGTTTTGTTTTCCTTTGTACAAATTTCTATAAACTCTTTTGTTCGGCGGCGTTCTCTTACTAAGACGTCAGCCTCTTGTACATAAAACGCCTATTTACGGGCAAATTCAAAAATCAATACAAAAATCACTTTTCAGTTAAAATTGCCAATTGTTTTTCCTTTCCTGTTTTGTTTTGCGAAGAACGTCCAAGGTTCAATTTGTGATATATGCATTTGACACTAATTGCTAACTCATGAATATTTGCATACGAAACAAAGGATTAATTACAGGTAACATTAGAAACAGGGGCAATAATGAGTTGTCTAAGCGATCTAATTGCTCTGTCCACCAAGGTACCAAGGTAAGTTCGGCCGAAGAACATAACCAAGATATCTTACGTACCCAGAGAGTGAGCCAGCAAGTCCATGCACTCTCCCCAAGCAGAGTTATACTATCAGCCTTAAGGAAGTTGGGTATCCTCCAGCAGCTCTCAACATTCCTCAGCGAAGTATACAGATATTCTTAACAAGCATCCCCGGCAGTCTTGATCTAAGATTGTTCCCCGGTGGTATACCAGACATCCAGCATATCTCAAAAATTTCCCCAGGAGAGTCCAATCAAAATTTCCCCAAGAGAGTCCAATCAAGATTTCCCCAGGAAAGTTTGAATCATCTCCCCAGTAGGAAGCTTATCCCCAGTAGATTCTGGAAGCTTATCCCCTACAGAGCACGAACGCGTCTCCCGGCTTTATTCAAATGTTATTTCCCTACCAGGATATAACTGGGTTATCCTCAGCCAAAAGCCACGGAAAGATCGTCCTCGGCAAAGTCTTCTTATCCCCAGCGGAGTCTATTAACACTTCCAACATAAAAACGGTATCCCCAGCGAAGTTCCCATCAACATCCCAGCAAAGTACCTCTCTCCCCAGAGTACTGTTCCCCAGCAAGGTAGCTAGAGTAATTTTCTCCCCGCAGAGTAATCTCTTCGTCAAGTTTATCCCCCAACGGAGTTATTTTCTCCTACCGGCATTCTTGCAACCATCACTCCTCGGTGGAAACAGAAGCTCTCCATCAGCCCAGGATTTTAACTCCCGGCAGTTATCAAGGATATATTTTCCTAAGACGAAAACATACATTCATAAACATCACATACATCATGATACATGCATAAATGCATCACACAATCTCATTTATGTTGAGAACATCATTGCTTGATCCATATCATGCATCGCATATGACTGACCTTTACCTTTCAGGAAAGATCCAGTTAAGTTCTCAGCTATGTCCAAGACCTTGTCTGGTTCAGTTAAATCGACTCCTAAAGATTTTTCTGATGCCGATCCAGTCAAAGGCCTTCTCTGGTTCAGTCAGATCGACCCTAAGATCTCCCTGATTCTTATTCCAGTTGAAGATTCCAAGACCTTGCCTGGTTCAGTTAAATCGACTCCTAAAGATTTTTCTGATGCCGATCCAGTCAAAGGCCTTCTCTGGTTCAGTCAGATCGACCCTAAGATCTCCCTGATTCTTATTCCAGTTGAAGATTCCAAGACCTTACCTGGTTCAGTTAAATCGACTCCTAAAGATTTTTCTGATGCCGATCCAGTCAAAGGCCTTCTCTAGTTCAGTCAGATCGACCCTAAGATCTCCCTGATTCTTATTCCAGTTGAAGATTCCAAGACCTTGCCTGGTTCAGTTAAATCGACTCCTAAAGATTTTTCTGATGCCGATCCAGTCAAAGGCCTTCTCTGGTCCAGTTAAATCAATTCCTAAAGATTTCCCTGATGAAGACTTAGTAGAAGACGCCCAAGGTTCTCTCATCGTTACTGTTGAGGTAGTAATCGCCCAAGGTTCTCTCATCGTTACTGTTGAGGTAGTAATCGCCCAAGGTTCTCTCATCGTTACTGTTGAGGTAGTAATCGCCCAAGGTTCTCTCATCGTCCCGTTGAGGTAGTAACCATCCCTGATTCATTCATCACCGTTTGAAGCTCCGGACTCGATTCCTGTATCTCGCTAGGGCACGTCTGAAGAGGTTTAAGGATTCAATTCCTATAACCAGTCAGGGCACATCTACACAAAGAGTTTGAAGATCAACTCCTGTAACAGGCCAGGTAATTATCTTTCTTTTTCAGGTACGCAAGTTCTCGCTAAGGAAACTCTTACGCGATCGACACCCAGATGGCATCTATAAGCCTATCCACATATCCATCACCTCTCAACATGGCATCTATAAGCCCATTTTCCCATCCATCAGTCTCCAAATGGCATCTATAAGCCCATTCCCATCATCACACTGCTAACATGTGAGCGCAAATTTCTGGGCACTCTAGTGTTCAATCATCTTCCACCTTCGGATTACGAAAGGCACGCCAGCCAATCTACATCCTCAAGTCTAAGAAGATTGAACAGGGGCAACTGTTGTACCCCAAAATTTGCCCTCCCATGTTCTTCAAGATTTGCCAAGGTCAAGGTTCAAAATCTCTCAAGGGTTGCACAGTCCAATTGCCTCTTAACAGTCAAAAATTAGGGTTTTGATTCTGGCAAAGAAATTGAAGCTTCCAAGGGCCCAATCAAGTCCCACATGCCTATAAACATTGTCAAGCATCCTCATGCCAAGTTTCAAGACTCACAGCACAAAATGGCACAGTCAAAAACCCTAATTGCTCAACAGTCAACTGTAGGGGTAAAATGGTCATTTGACAGTCAAAAGTCTAAATTTTTGGTCAACATATCATTTTGAAGCCACAAACATCATCTGATCAATTCTTGATCATGATTCTTAAAGCATGGCTCAAAAAGTCTCAAGATGCAAAAGTTTCTATTTTTGGACAGTTGAAAAAGTCAACTGCAAATTGACCAAGGCATAACTTCCACATGGTTTATCAGAAAAATTCCATCCAAAGCAAATTTTTAATAGAATGACATTTCCTACAACTCCTCTTCACACTTCAAGTCCAAGAAATGCTCTCACAAAAAGTTATCAATCTCAACATTATAGGTCATTTTCAAAAGTCAACAAAAAGGCACTTTAAGTCAAAGACCATAACTTGAGATTGGTAAATCAAAATGACATGGGACCAAAGGTATTGGTTATAGGACTTCAAGACCTTTCCAAAATGTCCAAGAACATGATCAAAGCTTAAAAATTGAGCAAGATTTGCCATGTGGAAGTTGGGAAATTTTTGGGAATTTTGAAAAGTCAACTTTGCTTCAAATGCCTCAAAATTGTTAATGGGCCTCAATTTCTTCCATGAATCATCACCCAAGAGCTATGCACGACCCATTGACATCCAAGGGAGTTATTTTATCATTTTTGATTAATTATTTGAATTATTATTATTATTAATTCACTTAATTAAAATTAAATATGACAAAAATAGCAAAACATGTTTTCCAAATCTTTTTGTGCAGCATATTCCCTCATCATGACCTAGAGATTTCGTGTACCATATCAAGAGGCAAGATCTTCCAAAATAGGCATGTTTTTCATGACAAAAAGATTGAAAAAGATATAAGGAAAAATCAAATATTGAATCATTGAATACATGGATTTTGGGCCAGTTTTTCTAACCTAAATCGTTCACATACATAAGCATAACATAACCCTAAGGCCAAGAACAAAAAAGCTGCGCTCAGAACATAGAACAAAACTTGCATTTTTTGACAAAAAACTCAAAACTGTTTTCACAACTGCTGTGCGTTTCAAGGCCTAAGAACCATTCCAAAAGCTTGCTGACACCACCAGGAAGAGATTACAATCAAGAACATAGCCCCATACTCAAGGAATTGGTAGAACATATTCACTTTTCTTTCAAAATTATTCATAATCGTATTTTGAATTCCATGCATGATTAATGTCTTTTAATTGTTGGTTTACACTAATATGATCTCTCTGAAACTATTGGTACCATCCAATTGAATTTTTAAGCCCTGTATGAGAATCCACCATGAAAGCGTTCTAGGGTTTCAGAAGTTTGAATTTGGGGCTTTTCTCATCTGGAAAAATTAGGCCATGAAACCTGTACCACTGGATTCAGAATGTTCAAACGAATCAATTCACCCCATCGCGCCCTTTTTATGTTTGCATATGACCTATTCGCTATTTTTCAGTTTGAGTTTAGTGGGGGTTTAAAACCCACGCTATTTGATATTAGTTTCAGGCAAAAACGAAGAAGCAAGGGAGAAGAAGATGAGCTGTTGGCTTGTGGTTGGTTAGTTCAAACATTGGCGCGTTTTATTTTAATCCAGCATACTATTGTTTTCTCTCTCATAATAATCATGGTCCACTAAATGAACAAAGAGACTCAATGGCTCAGCTGGCATGTGCGTTGTCCTACAGGTATTGGGACCTGGGTTCGATTCCCAGGTCCCCCACTCCTTCATATATTTTTTCTTAACGTGCTTCTGTACAGCTTCCATTCCAAGGACCATCATGAAGCCTCACGTCAGTGCCTGCCACATGTCCCTGAAGGTCAATCCAATGGCCATCACAAGCAATCCACCATGTACCCTGGTCAAACGTCCCACACACAAGCGCCAGAAAGTCAAAAGGCCTGGAATTCTTAGGCCAAATTGCTTACAATTGACCTCCATAATTGGGCCAGAAACCCCCTTTGTTTGTACTCTTCCTCCTAATTTTCTTCTTTCTCTTTTTTTATTCTTTTTAATTATCTTTATTGTTTTAATTAATTCACCAAAATATTTTTCATAAAAAACAAAAAAAATCATAAATCATAAAAATAAAATATGTTTATTTAATTTTTAATTCATTAATAGTTTTTGTAAATAAATTCCAATAATCAATTTAGTTTAATTTTAAGTTTAACTTTAATTTTGTTTTTCTTAAATAATTAAAATACATTAAAATTAGGTTTTTTTAGCATTTTACTCTTTTTCTCAATAATTAAATTTTTCTTCTTATTATTATTAACCATTAATTAATTTTGTAAATAAATATGTCATTTAATTAATTAGGGTAAATTAGGTTAAAACTTAAACATTTTTGTTTTCTTTAATAATTAAAAACAATTTAGAACTAGGGTTTATTTAATTTCTAATTTCAATTAATTTCCTTTATTTTCATAAATACAAAAACATCAAAAAAAAACAAGTTCTTTTCTTTATTTAATCATTAATTAATTTTTAATTTCAATCTAATCTTTAAAGGGTCCAACGCCCTCACACCTTCGATTATAATTCCTTTTCGCGCGTTTGCTTCTATTTTTCTTTTTAATCTTATGTAATTGCCCCAAAGCCTTGTAATAGATAATTAGGACATTTACTTTCCGCACTTTTATTCAAAATCGGGTCTTTGTTAATTTGGCGATGTATAGACCCGCGCCTTGTAATAGTGTAGGACTTTTATTTTCCGCACTTTAAATTCCGCACCTTTAAACTGTTAATCACATGAAAGAATGTATGCCCAAATAAAATCAAAGCGTAGCTCACTCAATGCATGATCAAGATAAAATATAAACTGAAAATGACACACAATTCACACACCACTCTTAGGGTACGCCTCATTGTTGCCTTGCCCCTCGAAACGTGGTCGTCGAGTATATGACGTCTTAGTGAGTCCTTGTGTTCCATTGATCTAGTTGCCTCGAAACGGTTGCCTCGAAACAAGTTGCCTCGGAATAGTTGCCTCGGAATAAAAAGATCAATGGCATAAGGGTAGCTTCTAAGGTGTCTTACTGTTGCTCGGTGGCCACACTGTCCCTAAACTCGAATTGACCCGAACACCTCCAACGGTGGTGCTACCTACCTCTCAATGGTGGGATGGCACTACCTTAAGGACATTTACACAGCCTAATTCCTTAGGGTAGGTAGATGACTCATAGATACTTGCTCTAATTCAAAACAAATCAAAAACTCTTTTCACACCGACACTTTTCAAAAAGCTTTCAAAACAACTTTTCAAACACTCTTGAGGACTGATACAAGAGTCGATCTGAAACTTTAAACGAAACTTTTTCAAACCCACTCACAATTGAAAAGCAAACACATTTTGAAAACACAATGAGCAAGTATCTAAGAGCCCATGGATAACCATGGATAGAAAGGGTGCTAACACCTTCCCTTTCTATAAATCTACCTCCCGAACCGAGAAACAATCTCAAAAGGAATTTTTCTGTGCTTTTGTCCTTTCCTTGTTGGAGAAAATAAAAGACGGTGGCGACTCTTGCTTCCGCGACATTTCACAAACCAGCGTTAAACAGTCAGTTCCAGATCCACCGATCACAAAGACTATTCAAGTATGTTTTGTTTCCTAGCAAATTCATGGGAGCATAATCTCACTTCCTCAGAGGAGGATGTTTATGAGGATTTCTTGTCCAAGATTTCTCGTTCCCCACTGGAGCTGCCTTATTGGAGATCTCATTCTCAAGAATTTTCATTCTCCCATCTGATTTGTGTTGAGGTTTATTTCCTCTCTCCAGTGAAGACCTTGGTCTAAGATCTCTTATTCCAAATTTCTCCTTTCCCCCAGCGGAGCTGCCTTTGGAAATCTCTTATTCAAAATCCTCATCTCCCCTGTGAAGTTGCGTTATCATGAAATCTCTTATTTAGGAATGCTCGTTTCTCTAATAGAGTTGTTTCATTGAAAGTACTTATTCACATATTCTCTCTTCTCCCAGTAGATCTCAATCCTTGATGTTGATAAGTGTTACCTCCCTAAAAGAGTATGCTATTATGGTTGCTAGCCCCGAGAAAGAGCATCATAGCAGAATTTCATTCTGATTGAAGCACATTCTCATTCCCCAGTGGAGCTGAAGATCTTCATATTTCCAACAATAACATATCTTTTAAGGTCGCTTACCCTAGCATGGATATTCATATCCTTGGTAGTATAAGGTCTATTTATCCCTTGTGATAGAGTATGGCTGAAATATTTCCTCAGTCGAGTTCTGAACCTCAAGCTTATGTGTTGCACCCTAAAATTTACCCTCATATTTTATTTAAGGCATGCTCATTAAGGTCCTCAATTGCTCAAGGTTGACCAAGAATTGATCAGACAAATTCTCCTCCTAAGAAATTACCTTTCAACTAGTTTCACTTTTCACCAAGATGTGTGAGCTCCAAATGTCTCATATGTTTTCTATGGTCCTAATATGTCTTCAAGGTTGTCCGTGCCAAGTTTCATGCCCTACAACTTCTCTTTTATCCTCAAGCTCAAGAAATGCATCATTTGTAAGGTACAAGCTCATACATTACAAGAGGTTATTGCACCCTATACACCTCATCATAATGGCATAACTGAAAGAAAGAATAGAAGTGTACTGAACTTGACGAGATGTAAGTTGAAAGCTAAAAATATGCCTAAGAGATTTTGGGTCGAAGCAGCTTCGACAGCAATATACATTCTGAATAGATGCTCAACGAAGAAGATGGTAAAAAAGACACTGCATGAAGCTTGGACAGGGTCGAAGCCTAATATAAGTCATCTTAGAGTTTTTTGGATCAATGTGTTTCAGACATGTACCTGAACAATTGAGAAAGAAGCTGGATGGTCGAAGTGAAGTCATGGTGCTCATAGGTTATCATTCGATTGGTGCATACAATTTGTATTCACCAATTGAAGATAAACTAGTGATTAGTAGAGATGTTCTTGTAGATGAAAGCAAAGGTTGGGATTGGAGTCAAAGTTCAGTTCGACGAGAATTAGACACAGTCATAACTTTGTTTGAAGAAGATGAATAGAACAAAGCTTCGACAAGAACTAACGAAAGCAAAGGGTGGGATTGGAGTCGAAGTTTAGTTTGACAAGAATCTTACACAGTCACAACTGTGTTCGAAGGAGATGAACAGAATGGAGCTTCGACAAGTCAAAATAAACAAGGTGATACTTCGACAGGTCGAATTGAAAAACCACCTGTGCAGAAGGAAAGAAGATCCAAAAGAACAAGAACTGAGTTCGACTAGGCTGATTAGATATGAGAGGTTTCCAGATCAAGCAATCGATGTAGATGGTGACTTAATCGAAGAAGCCATGATGGTGAAGCCTTGGGCAATTTTAATTGGTGTGAAGCCATGAAAGAAGAACTTAGAGCCATCGAGAAGAACAAAACTTGGGAGCTTGTCGAAAGAACCAACAAAAAAACCAATTGATGTGAAATGGAGCTACAAGTCAAAACGAAAACTTAATGGGATGAAGCTTGTTGGGCTTGGACTGATTATCTTGAGGCCCAAATTCGAGCAAGACACCAACCATAACATTTCTAGGTTCATTATGTTTCAAGAATGGCAAGAAAATTATCAAAATGACAACTTTTCAAATCTTTTGATTTTGCTTTCAAAGCCATGGTTAATGGCTGATTCATGCCATATTTGTTCACCACTACACCCCTATATAAATACAAGACCAAATCAGAAGTAGAGGACACACACACATTTCCTATTAAAGCTCCACGAAAAAAATCATCAAAGTTGTGAAACTCCCAAAATCCTTCCTCCATCCAAACCAGTGCTGCATTCGCATTCTTGAGACTCCCAGAAGTTTATTTCAGTCCATATCCACACATGAACTTCCCAGAAGCTAGCCAATGGAATCACTTCACTTTGGTAAAACTCTTCCTATCGAATCTCTTAATTCATACAGCTTAAACGAATTCAACACGTATATTCTTGTCTATATCATTATTTTGATTTATTCTAACGTGATACATGAGAGATTAGATGCAGAATTATAGATTTACCAGGTTTAGGGCACAATCTAGACCGTGGCTTGAACTGGATGATATTACCACGATCTGTCGAATCCAAGACCAGATTCGTACCCAGGTTTGGAATTTGGTTTTTCTAATAAGTTTCCTGCAGATCCAGTGTTCCCAGATCTAAGGAGTACACCGTACACCATCATTCCCCTACTTCCAGATGCTAACCAATTCAAATCCAATGCCCTCAACGTGCAGTACATCATGCACTTTCGACAACCTCCCTCATTGGATCGAAAGGCAACCTGGGCCTCTTTTTGATTTGGGTCTATGTTTTGCAAACTATTCCCCCTGTATCTCTTTGGCTATCAAGCCCATTTTCATATTTCTTTTATTTATTTGTTTTAATTATTTATTTCTTTTAATCATTTTTTTAATTACAATATAAAATTAAAAAAAAATATCATAAAAAATATAGTTTTAGGTTTTTTTATTAAATTAATTTTTTTAAATTAATTAATAAAGATTTGACCATTTTCTTTAATTTAAAATCAAATAGATTTAGGTTAATTCACTTTCTTTGCATAATAAAAATTCTAAAAAAATTAGATTTGTTTAGAATTATTTTCAATTAATAACTTTTCTTTTCTTTTAATTAACTAGTATAATTTTAACATTTTCCAAATAAGCAAAAATAAAAAAATAGTTTTCTTTTAACTTAGAACTTTCTAGGGTTTTAGATGTTATTTTCAATTCGCGTGTGTTTATTGCTTTCGCACCTTTTTTCATATTATTGTAACTGCTTACTAGGATGTAATAGACAATAACTAGGACTTTTACATTTACTGTTTTATGTCCCCAAGTTTTGGCATTGTAATTAAATCCCCCTCCCCGAAGCCTTGTAATAGTTTAGAATTTATCTTTCCGCATTTTAAATTCCTGCAAACTATTAACTGTTTAGATGCATGACTAATCGGATTGTATGACAAGAATAACAAACAAAACGCAAGCAAACCTAATGCAAAGACAAAAATAACTGAATACAAACACAATTGCACATGCACATCTCTAGGGTACCCTCATTTCGGTTGGCTTTGAAAACAGTCACATCTCTAGAAACGTGAGAGATTTTAGTGGCTACCCTCCGGTTTAAAGATCATAAGTCCCTCGATGACCCTCTCGATGTTGCCTTGGTATGATCTTAAAACCCTAGGGTAGTTACTAAAGTTTCTTGCCCGGTTGCCTTTGTGACTGTATAAACGTCCCTTCCATTTTCCCTCAAACATCCAACGACTAGGGCTACCTACTCACTAATAGTAGGATAGAACTATCTAAAGGAAAAGAGGAAAAGAACAACCTTTCGAGTAAAGTAGATAGTTGTTAGATGCTTGCTCAAACAATATTTACACTTACACAAAACTCCTTTCAAAAAAATTCTCAAACACTTTATATATGTTCTCTGCCATTCCGAGAAATATTACAAAGTTCTCTGCACTAGGGAGCTTTCCAAAATACTTTTCAAAACACACAAAGCACAAGGTATTTTTTTAAAATGAGCTAGCATCTAAGAGCCCGTAGATGACTATGGATGAAAATGGTGCTAACACATTCCCTTTCCATAATCTACCCCCTTACTCAGAAATAATCTCGAAAGTTCTTTTTGTGTTCTTTTCACCCCTTCCTTTGTTGGATAAAAGAAAAGTCGGTGGCGACTCTTGTTTACCGTAACATTTGTGAATACAAACGAAAAACCAGTACAACAGTCGGTTCTGCCACCGTATTACATAACTGGCGACTCTGCTAGGGAACAAAAAAGTGGGGTTATGTGATGCGGTGGGAGAACTGACTTGAGCGTTTGAGTTTGTGTTTGAAAATTTTGCGGTTTAGCAATAGTCGCCACCTACTTTTCTTTTATCCAAAAAGGAAAGGTGAAAAAGCACAGGAAAGATCTCTAGAGATGTTTTCTTGAGTTCGGGGGGGGGGGGGGGGTAGATTATGAAAAGGGAAGGTATTAGCATCTTTTTCATCCATGGTTTTCCATGGGCTCTTAGTTACTCACTAGATTAACTTGCTTTCGTTTGAATGTGCTTTGTGAGGTGGGCTTTGAAAGTATTTTGAAAATATCTTTGTAATGGTTCTCGTCTCTATAAGAACGTATACAAAGTTTTATTTCGAAAGATAGTTCAAAGGTGTACTTGTGGATTGTGATTTGTAAAATGGTTTTCGGAAAGATATTTTACAATGGTTCTCGTCTCTATAAGAACGTATACAAAATGTTTTATCTTTTGGAAATGTTTTGAAATAAGAGTGTTGATGTATAAAAGTGTTTTTTGTAGTTGCGAGCAAGTGAGTAACTAAGAGCGAAACTACCTACTCAAAAGGTCTTTAAATGTGCTTTTCCTTCTCCTTTAGATGTGGCTATCTTACCATTATTTTGGTAAGAAGTCCCATCATTGGATGTGAAGGGACGGGTGTAGGGACGTTTGTATAGTCATAGAAGGAAACTCATGGAACATTTTAGCAATGTTGTTTAGGGACTAGATCATTTTACCAAAGGCAACATCGAGGGTCATCGAGGGACTACAATCCTTTTTTTCATCGAAGGATCTTTGCCAAAATGTCTCATGTCCGAGGGACATGACTATTTTCCAAAAGGCCACGAAAATGAGATTACCCTAGAGGTGTTAGTGTGCAAGTGTGTTAGTTTGTATACGTTTTATTTTGTATTTGAAAGTCGTCTATTTGTTGATTTTATCTTGTCGTGCATCCATTTTACTAGCAATACATGAAAAGCAAGTAAAACGCGGAAAGTAAAATCTAAGCTATTACATCATTTTAGGGGGGATGGGGGTACAAATTAATAATGGGGATGAAGTAGAAACTAAAATATTACAACCATATCAAACAACAACAAAGATAATGTAAAAATAGTGCAAAATATAGGAAGAAATGCATTTTGAACCACTATGTGTCGACCCATGTTGCTATGCATCGACACATAGCTTTTCCATGCTCTTGTAAAACAAAAATGACTCAGTATGAGTCGACACATAATGGGATGTGTCGACTCATGCACCCTTTTTGTGTCAACGCGAAACACGTATGTATCGACTCATAAGTCCTTCTAGCTTCTGCTCTGTGACCTGAACTCAGTATGGGTCGACGCATGAGGGTTATGTGTCGACTCATACCCTGTTTTTTCACTAGGATGGGTCGATACATGATGGTATATGTCGATATATGATGCATTTTCCTGCCTTAAACATTGTTTTACTGGTTGTACAGGTTAGTTTATGGCATATAATGAATAAGTGTGAACCTAAAATGATTGAATAAGCCTAAACAGGATGCAAATGACTAGTTCAGAAGGGTATTAAAGTACTACACCTTGTCTTCAAAATAAACAAATCATTAATGATGTATGAAGCGATATCAAGTCAAGAAGACTTACCTCTGGACTGCACTGGCTGTTTTAAATCTGAATGCTTTTTCCAAATGTTATGACAACCTCGATGAATCTCCAGAAATCTGCTCCAGACAGTTGGAACTAAGTTAGGTTGTAGACCCTTGACTGAGGTTTAGGGGGGAAACTACATAAGTTATTTTTTAATTGTTTTTGTCTACTATTTTGATACTTTCTGCACACAAATTTCCTTTTCCATTTTGGTGCAATTTTGGGGTTGTTGTGATGCAGGCTTGGGCAGACTGCATATAGTAGTTTTGGACTGTATTGTGCAGAATGCATACTTGGGGTGCAACATAGCACAATCTTTCTTGCAGGGAAGCATGGGGTGTTGTGGCAATGTGGCACATCACATTTTTTTCAACTTGGACAACATGATTTGTAGCATGTCACAATTTTGGTCTTGTGGAATATTTCATGTACATTATGTCAAAGGCCAAAAATGTTGTGGCAAGGTTTTTTCCTTTTGAGAGAACTCAATCAAGACATGGTTTTATAATTTATAACTTTGAAAAAGTGCCACTTTGTAATAACTTGAATTATTTGCATCATCTTGAATTATTTGGAATTATAGTAAAATGCCATGAAGCAAGTGAAATTAACCAAGTACAGAAAATACTTAGAAAAATTTCAAAGTCTTGCAAAGTTGGATTTTTGATTCTCTTGACTTTTAATGATCAAACTTCATTTTTTTTGGATGTCTTGACATAATGTGATTTTTGGGACTCAAATTTGGTTAAAAAGTCAAAGTTTGACCTTTCAGCATGCAAATGACCATTTGCCCTTGTGGATGATTTTCTTGACAAATTGCAGTTCAAGGCTTGGAATTGGATGGAAGAAAACTTGAGGATCCAGGGTGATTCCTTGAGAAATGAGAGGGCAAGTTTTGGGGTACAACAGCTGCCCCTGTTCAATCTTCTTACACCTGAAGAGTTAGATTGGTGAGTCCACCATTCGTGACTTGAAGGTGAAAGATGATTGAACACTAGAGTGCCCAGAAAATTTGCACTCGAAGATGTGTTGGTTGATTATGTAGGGAATGTGCTTAAATATGCCATTTGGAGAGGTGACAGAAAGTTGTTGGAGATGGGCTTAAAGATGCCATCTAGAAATGATTGATGGACTGTATCTGTAAGCTGAAACTGAATGATTGCCAGAATGGCGGCCGTGTCTGGAGTATATCTGAACTGTATCAGAAGGTTGGGTTGTTTGATGTTGAGTCCATGTAAAACTTCATCTTGGAAATGGAAGGAACCTGTGTAGGGTTGCTTGATGATGAGTCTTTGTAAAACTTCATCTCTGGAAAGAGAAGGAACCGGTGTAGGGTTGCTTCATGATGAGTCCGTGTAAAACTGCATCTGAAATTTCCTGAGAAGGAACCTGTGTAGGATTACTTCATGATGAGTCCATGTAAAACTGCATCTTAGAAAGGAGGAACTTGTGTAGGTTTTCCTGACGATGAGTCCGTGTAAAACTTCATCTTTGGAAAGAGAAGGAACTGGTGTAGGGTTGCTTCATGATGAGTCTGTGTAAAACTGCATCTGAAATTTCCTGAGAAGGAACCTGTGTAGGATTACTTCATGATGAATCTGTGTAAAACTGCATCTTGGAAAGGAGGAACCTATGTAGGGTTGCCTGACGATGAGTCCGTGTAAAACTTCATCTTGGAAAGAAGGAACCTGTGTAGGGTTTCCTCATGATGAGTCAGTGTAAAACTTCATCTTGGAAAGAAGGAACCTATGTAGGGTTGCTTCAACTGGTCAAGTAGATAGTTATCCTGTTTGGTTTCAGGTATTAGTCTACAATCAGTCATCCACAAATAGTTTTCCTGGCTTGTTACAGGTATTAATCTACAATCAGTCGTCCACATATAGTTTTCCTGGCTTGTTACAGGTATTAATCTGGAACTTGAAAAGGTTGGTGATAGCCATCCGTTGATTGACCTTTCCTGAAAAAGGTAGAACGTTAGTTGTATGCAATGTCATGATGCATGAAATGGATGATGTTGTGATGTTCTCAAAATAAATGAGATTTTGCTGTATGCGCTTATCATGTATGCAAATAGGATGTATGAAATGTGACATGTCTATTGATGTGTATCTTTGCCTAGGAAAATAAATCCTTGACAAATGTCGGGGAGTCGTTAAATCCTAGACTGCTGTTGAAGAGTTGGTGTGTCTTCAAACTTTGCTTAGAATGTTTCCACCAGGGATTCCTGTTTTGTTGTTTGAGGAGAACTCCGCTGGGGAATATTGAAAACTCTGTGGGGAGCGTTGATTCTTGTTTGGGAAAAAGAGTTCAGGAGTCTCGGTTGTCCGTTGCTCTACTCAGGAATCATCTTTGGCTGGAGAGAATCAAAAGTTAGTTGTTATCTGGTTGGATTCCAGGCTTCACAACGACTTGCTGGGGATTGTAGAGAGGAGGAGTTGTTGTCCTCTTATTTGTAGTAGTCGGAGAGGCGAATTCAAACTGGGGAATTTGTAGTTTGTTGGGGAAATAAACCCTGTTGCTGGTTTGCTAGAGAGGTGATGACTTTGTTAGGGAAAGTCCTCAAGGACTCTTGAGGTTATCTCAGCTGGGGAAAGTTGTTTAGAGATTAAACTCTTGCTGGGGAATCATCTTATGGGAAGGATTTTAGGGAGATTTGTCATTGCCCCTAGCAGCAAGTGTTTGTGGCATTGCTAGAAAATGATTGATTTGTACGTAACCCTTTGCTGAGATTGACGTTCAATGCCATAAGTGATGAAGATGGAGATTTGCCCTTGGTTACTCTGCACTTTGAGAGATTTCTTGGAATCTTGACTGGACTGCCTCAAGTGTACTGGATAGTGGCATATCATGTCCCCTTGTTAATAGGAGATTTTTCAATGGGAGTGTCATCCTTCTTGAAGTGATTTTGTTCACCAAGAGAGCTTTCGTTCATCGGATATTCGTTGTGTGAATTTCTCCGCTGTCAAACAAATAGCCAAATGCAAACAGTGATATTCAAGTAATGCAAAGTTTATGCTTGTCTTGAAGTTTTGAAAAATGCGTTTTCAGCAAGTAAAGAATTTTTGTAATTTAACTCTGGATTTTGAGTAAAGCCTTACAGGAGTCAAGATACCTTTTGTAACAGTATTCCTTCGAACTAACCCATGCTTTAATTAGGACTTTTGAAGGGTTGTAACGTGGCTTGGTTCACGATTTAAGAAACAAAGGATAAAGGCTCAAAGTGTATTTGTACCCACCCGCTCTTCATGATATTCTTCGGTCCTAAGCTCAGCTAATTGTGCGTTTGAAACTCCAATTGAGTCTGGAATGACACTTTGGTGATGGTTCAGCCAAGTTAGGTTTGTCGGAAAGCAGTCATTTTTTGCAACATTTTTCATGTTGTCGAGGATTTGTAGTGACCTCTTTTTACTTGATTTATTATCCCTAATTTTTTCCTGACTGTTCTTGTTTTGAGATTACAGTCAGCGGGATGCCCCAATTTTCTTTAAGTCTCCTTCGTACGTTTTGACTTAGTGGGAATTTTTTTTTGAGAGATAATGACTGCCTATGTGATAGGGAACCATCACTGTCTTTTGATCCCAGAGGAATGTTTTTTGATGTCATTCATTGTATTACGAAATGAGAGTTTGCGATTTGAACGTGCATTTGAATTAACTGAGAGACTACCCTGCCCCAGGTTTTGATTAAAAGTTTCAATTTGTGTTAAAATAGAAAACTTCTACTTCTTTGGCTTGAAGGGTTGACTAGGAATTATCTTCCTTATAACTCCAGTGTTTAGGATTTGAAAAACGCTTGTACATCGTCAGCAAGGTTTGTTCAAAAGCATGCTGTATGAGATTATGGCATTGTTTTTGTCATCCTTCCTCTAAAGGCTTATAACTTTTAGCAAGAGTTAAATGTCATAAAGTGAGTAAAAAGCATAGTTTAAATGTAATGAAAGTGAGTGGATCAAATCAAGACAAACATATGCAATGCATTAATGAAACAAAGTTTGACATTAATAGATAATTGTTTGAATAACAAAAGAGATTACAATTGAAAATTCAAAATGAACAAGTCACTCTCGATGATTTGGAAAAGGAGTAGTGATCATGTTTGGAGTCTCCGGAGGGTCAAACTCTATCTCCTTGGTGTCAATCAAATTCTGAATCTTGTACTTCAACGCCCAGAAATCGTTAGTGTCATGCTAGGGACTGTCAGAATGATAAGCACACGTTGCATTAGGATTGTAGTTAGGAGAAGAAGTCTTGGGGTTTGAATGAGGTCCTATTAATGCAATCAGATCCATCCTCAACAAGTGTTGTAGCGCTTGAGACAGCGGCATGTTGATGTTGGTGAACTGTCTTTTGGGCTCGTCTGGCCTTCGTTGATTTCCCCTTTGCTATTGTCGATGTGACACAGAACCAGAGATCAGGACTGCCCCCACGTGTTGGTCACGATGACTCTTTTGACTATACACAGTGTTGGACTCTTTCTTACCATTATATGGCTTTTTTCTAAGCATCAGAAGGTGTAGCTTCTTGAATCTTTCAACTTTTTATGCCAGCTTCGACTCTTTCGCCGGTCAGTATTAGCTCGGTGAACCCGGCTGAGGAGCTTCCGATCAAGTGTTTGAAGAAAGCCCTTGTCAAAGTTCCCATAAAGATGTCAATCAGCTCCCTGTCAGTTAAACGGGGCTGCACCCTACCAGCCAGATCTCCATTTTTGGGCATATCCTTTGAAGCTCTCGTTGTAAGCCATGGTCATGTTTTACAATTGCACACGAGTTGGTGCAAGATCAGCATTGTACTGATACTGTTTGTAGAAAGCGGTAGCTAAATCCTCCGAGGTGTAGATGCGAGAACTATCCAGTTGATGGAACCATTCGAGTTGAGTCCCTACTAGGCTTTCTTGGAAGAAATGGATCCAAAGCTTCGGATCAGTTGTGTATGGTTGAATCTTGCGGACATAAGACTTTAAATGCATCTTAGGGCAAGAGACCCCATCGTACAGGGAAAAGGTAGGGATTTTGAACTTTGGCGGGATGACCACTCCAGAAACCAAACCCATGGCTCCTAAATCCAAGCCAGGTATCTGTTGAATCTCCATGGCACTGATGCGATCCTCCAACTGTTTGTACTTGTCATCAGCGGGAGGATATTGTTCCTCAGAGTAGTCAGCTTCAACTTCATCAATCTCCAAATTGTGGTTTTCTTCAAGACTATCCCCCATGTTGGATGGAGTTGAAAGATCTAGAGCTCTCTTGACTGGTCCTCTAGGTCTTCTTCTCGAGTTCAGGATACCTACTGATTTCTTGGACTTCTTCCTCTTGTCTTTGAGAAGGAGAGTTTTCAGGTCCTCTTGCCCCTTAGCCATAGCCAGGAACATTTGTTGGAATTGAGCGTTTTGAGCTTGGATATCTTTTACCCTGTTCCATATCCATCTTACTGAAATAAACACTAGGAAGATAAGGAGACCTGTGTGGGAGAAACCTATCATGATATGATGCATGGTAGCCACTTACAGTTTTGGATTGGAAAACTTTGTATCAGTGGGTGTCTTTCCACGAGAATTAAGCTCACCATGTCAAGTGGGTCATAGCCCTTGACTCAAATTGTTGTACTTGATCTTTGACAGTGTTTGTTTAGAGGAAAATAAATCCTCTTGCCCTTTGGTAGACGTATGGTTCAACGTGACCCTGCATCAAAGACCCTCGACATCCTTGAAATGCTATGATATGATGTTATGATGTTATGTACAAATATGTGAGGTAAGCAAGCTTATATACAAATAATCATATTCACACAAAGCAGACAAGTCCTTAGGTTTAGGCTTGCATGGAGTTTGTTGGTAAGTACCCTCTTAAAGTTTAGTTGGCTCAACCTGTCCTAGTTAATAATAACCGGGTTCTAAGGGATCTCAATATCACTGATCTTTCCCCGAAGCTTTCTTCAATAGGCGATTGACTCACAACCAAACAAAACTCACAAGTCAAACCGTAATGAGTGTAGCATCGAGTATCAACCAATTTTCAGCTTTACACCGAAACCGGCTATCTCACTACTTCCTAATGGCCAAGTTGGTCAAGTAAGGTTCTAAGGTCAGTTGATGCTTCATGACACCACGCGGAGGCCTCGTACTCTCCTTGATTCAAATCAAGGGTTACCGGTACCAACCAAAGTGCCACATCAATGTAGCTACTACTTCAACCATGTCGGTATACCCCACACAGTTCCCGCACAGTTTATTGCTACTTAACTAAAAGGTGTCCCCAAATTCGGGTGTAGGATTTAAAATAAACCCAAACAAGGAACCAAAATGTAAAGCATACAAATTAAACAATTAAATAAAGTAAAGGTGATCTAACCCTAAGGTAACCCCACTTTTTAGTTTTGTCCCCAGCAGAGTCGTCAGTTCTGTGATACGGTGGGAGAACTGACTTGAGCGTTTGCGTTTGTGTTCGCAAATGTTGCGGTTTAGCAAGAGTCGCCACTGACTTTTCTTTTATCCAAAAAGGAAAGGTGAAAAAGCACAGGAAAGACCTCTAGAGATGTTTTCTTGTGTTCGGGGGGTAGATTATGAAAAGGGAAGGTATTAGCATCCTTTTCATCCATGGTTTTCCATGGGCTCTTAGTTACTCGCTAGATCAACTTGCTTTCGTTTGAATGTGCTTTGTGAGGTGGGCTTTGAAAGTATTTTGAAAATATCTTTGTAATGGTTCTAGTCTCTATAAGAACGTATACAAAGTTTTATTTCGAAAGATAGTTCAAAGGTGTACTTGTGGATTGTGATTTGTAAAATGGTTTTCCGAAAGATATTTTGCAATGGTTCTCGTCTCTATAAGAACGTATACAAAATGTTTTATCTTTTGGAAATGTTTTGAAATAAGAGTGTTGATGTATAAAAGTTTTTTTTGTAGTTGCGAGCAAGCGAGTAACTAAGAGCGAAACTACCTACTCAAAAGGTCTTTAAATGTGCTTTTCCTTCTCCTTTAGATGTGGCTATCTTACCATTGTTTTGGTAAGAAGTCCCATCATTGGATGTGAAGGGACGGGTGTAAGGACGTTTGTATAGTCATAGAAGGCAACTCATGGAACATTTTAGCAATGTTGTTTAGGGACTAGATCGTTTTACCAAAGGCAACATCGAGGGTCATCGAGGGACTACGATCCTTCTTTTCATCAGAGGATCTTTGCCAAAACGTCTCATGTCCAAGGGACATGACTATTTTCCAAAAGGCCACGAAAATGAGATTACCCTAGAGGTGTTAGTGTGCAAGTGTGTTAGTTTGCATGCGTTTTATTTTGTATTTGAAAGTCGTCTATTTGTTGATTTTATCTTGTCGTGCATCCTATTTACTAGCAATACATGAAAAGCAAGTAAAACGCGGAAAGTAAAATCTAAGCTATTACATCATTTTAGGGGGATGGGGGTACAAATTAATAATGGGGATGAAGTAGAAACTAAAATATTACAACCATATCGAACAACAACAAAGATAATGTAAAAACAGTGCAAAATCTAGGAAGAAATGCATTTTGAACCACTATGTGTCGACCCATGTTGCTATGCATCGACACATAGCTTATCCCTGCTCCTGTAAAACAAAAATGACTCAGTATGAGTCGACACATAATGGGATGTGTCGACTCATGCACCCTTTTTGTGTCGACGCGAAACGCGTATGTATCGACTCATAAGTCCTTCTAGCTTCTGCTCTGTGACCCGAACTCAGTATGGGTCGACGCATGAGGGTTATGTGTCGACTCATACCCTATTTTTTCACTAGGATGGATCGATACATGATGATATGTGTCGATACATGCTGTATTTTCCTGCCTTAAACATTGTTTTACTGATTGTACCGGTTAGTTTATGGCATATAATGAATAAGTGTGAACCTAAAATGATTGAATAAGCCTAAACAGGATGCAAATGACTAGTTCAGAAGGGTATTAAAGTACTACACCTTGTCTTCAAAATAAACAAATCATTAATGATGTATGAAGCGATATCAAGTCAAGAAGACTTACCTCTGGACTGCACTGGCTATTTTAAATCTGAATGCTTTTTCCAAATGTTATGACAACCTCGATGAATCTCCAGAAATCTGCTCCGGACTATTGGAACTAAGTTAGGTTGTGCAGCAATGTTTTTGGTGTTTTGAGGATGGAGATGAATAGCAACACATGAACTGTTTTTGTGATATTTTGGACCACCTTTGTATGTGATGAGTTGTTTGGTTTAAAGGAGAGTTTGTATGGTGGAGTAATGGATTGGATTTCTGTTTTGAACAAGAACAGACTTGGTTTTGAAAATGAAACAAGGTTGTACAAAATATTGTTTTTCTGCTCAACAAAACTCTCTATTCTCTCTCTCTCTAAAATCTTTCACCTCCAAAACCAAACATCAAAATCTCCCCCTTTGTCTTATGAGACAGTTCTCTTTTGTAGACCCTTGACTGAGGTTTAGGGGGGAAACTACATAAGTTATTTTTGAATTGTTTTTGTCTACTGTTTTGATACTTTCTGCACACAAATTTCCTTTCCCATTTTGGTGCAATTTTGAGGCTGTTGTGATGCAGGCTTGGGCAGACTGCCTAGAGCAGTTTTGGACTGTATTGGGCAGCATGCATACTTGGGGTGCAGCTTAGCACAAGCTTTCTTACAGGGCAGCATGGGGTGTTGTGGCAATGTGGCACATCACATTTTTTTCAACTTGGACAGCATGATTTGTAGCATGTCACAATTTTGGTCTTGTGGAATATTTCATGTACATTATGTCAAAGGCCAAAATGTTGTGGCAAGGTTTTTTACTTTTGAGAGAACTTAATCAAGACATGGTTTTAGAATTTATAACTATGAAAAAGTGCCACTTTGTAATAACTTGAATTACTTGCATCATCTTGAATTATTTGGAATTGTAGTAAAATACCATGAAGCAAGTGAAATTAACCAAGTACAGAAAATACTTAGAAAAATTTCAAAGTCTTGCAAAGTTGGATTTTTGATTCTCTTGACTTTTGATGATCAAACTTCATTTTTTTGGATGTCTTGACATAATGTGATTTTTGGGACTCAAATTTGGTCAAAAAGTCAAAGTTTGACCTTTCAGCATGCAAATGACCATTTTGCCCTTGTGGATGATTTTCTTGAAAAATTGCAGTTCAAGGCTTGGAATTGGATGAAAGCAAACTTGAGGATCCAAGGTGATTCCTTGAGAAATGAGAGGGAAAATTTTGGGGTACAACTGGTTACCTTAGAGTTTAGTTCATTTTTTAAATTGCATTCATTTGTGTGTTTTGTATACTTTACTTTTGAGGATTTATTTGGGTTGTTACTAAAGATCCTACACCCGGATCTGGGGCATCTTTTTAGGTAAGTAGCAATAAATCATGGAAGTTGTATGGCGTAGACCGATATGGACGAATTGATAGCTACATTAGCATGATACTCTAGCTTGTACTAATGTTCCTTGAGTCAGTCAAGGATAACATCAGCCTTCCTTATAGTGTCATTAAGCGATAACCGACTTTAAGAACATTTAATTGACTCATCATAAGCCATCAGAAAGTAGTGAGATCGTCGGCTTTGGTTCTGACCGAAGATTGATTGATACTCGATGCTACACTCATTGAGATTGGACTTTTGGGATATTTTGGCCATATATACTTTGGTGCTTGAGCTAAAACAATGCCTAAAAGAAAGGTCAGTGATATGAGACTCCTTAGAACCCGGTTACTATTAATAGGACAGGTTGATCCAACTGAAACTTCAAGAGGGTACTTACCTTTAAAACTCATGCAAGCCTTTAAACCTAAGGCTACTTGTGTGACTTGATTGCTTTCATTATATAAGAACTTGAACTCCTTGCAGGGTTTTATTTGTATTCATTATCTAACGAAGTGAGTTCCTTGCAGGACTTGTTTGTAGTCATTATCCAATAACCTGGACTCCTTGCAAGATTCACTTAGCTTCATCACCTTACACTTTTTCTTGATACATAACATACACATCATAGCATCATACCATATAATTTCCTTAACCATTTCAAGGATCTCAAGGGCTTGTGGTGCAGGTTATGATAAATTAGACGTCTAGCAAGGGACAAGGGGATTTATTTTCCTCTAGCCAATGTCGTATGTGATACGGTTACAGAACCGACTATTTTTACTGGTTTGCGTTTTGCATTTTTTGTTCAAAAATGTCACGGTAAGCAAGAGTCGCCACCGACTTTTATTTAATCCAATCATGGAAAAGGAAAAAGAACAGAAAAAACCTTTTTTCGAGATATTCTGAGTGGGGGGTAGATTATAGAAAGGGAAGGTTTTAGCACCCTTTTTATCCATAGTTATCTACGGGCTCTTAGGTACTGGCTCATTTTTTCAAATTTCTTGTGTGTGTTTGTCTTGAAAACGCTTTTACTTCGTGATAACCCTTGTATCAATCCTCAAGAGTGTGACGAAGTTGTTTTGAAAATTTGTCCTGAAAGGTGTTTGTGTGAAAAGTTTTTATTGAGAAAGTACTTAAGATTCTACCTACTCAAAAAAATATTGTTTGTTCTATTTCCTTTAGACAGCGTTATCCTACTATTAAGGAGTAGGTAGCACCGTCGTTGGAGTTGTGAGGGACATTCGAAAGGGATAAGTACAATCACTAAAGCAATAGTTAGAAAACTTTAGTAGTAACCCTAGAGTCTTAAGATCTTTCCGAGGCAACATTTCCTAGGCAACATTCCCGAGGCAACATTTCTGAGGCAACATTTGAATGGGACAATTTTATCTTTTAGACTGGAGGGAAACCACTAAAATCTCCTATGCTTAATGATTGTTTATCGAAGGCAACCGAAGTGAGGTAAACCCTAGGGGTGAATATGTGCATATGAGTTGTTTCAGTTATTTAATCTTTGCACATTAGGTGATCTACCATTTTAAATTTCAAGCATTATTTCCATACAATCCTGTTATCCATGCATCTAGACAGTTAAAGATTGCGGGAATTTAAAGTGTGAAAAATAAAACCTAGCTATTACAAGGCTTCGGGGAGGGGGATTAATTACATAACCAAAAGTGGGGGAAAAGCGATAAATAAAAACCCTAATTTAAAGCTATTACAAACCCTTAGCAGTTACAAAATAATGGCAAAATAATTAACAAGCGCGCGGCGAATTAAATACGAGGACGGTTAAAAAAATAACCTAAAACTCTAGGTGAGGGAAAGTATTTTTTTGTGGATTTTTATTTGAGAAAACAATTAAATTATAAATTAATTAAACCTAATTTCTAATTGTTTTTTAATTATGAAAGAAATTAAATTAACCTAATTTACTAATTAAATTAAAGAAATAAATATTTATGAGAAAAATGATTTTGGTGTATTTTTGAGGAAAATTAGCTAAGTTATGTACAAATAAAATCCTAAGTCTAATTATTTTTAATTATATAAAAAAAAGAGATTAAATTACCCTAAATTAATTAAACTAACTAATTTAAAATATATATATATATATATATATATATATATATATATATATATATATATATATATATATATATATATATATATATATATATATATATATATATATATATATATATATATATATATATATATATATATATATATATATATATATATATATATATATATATATATATATATATATATATATATATATATATATATATATATATATATATATATATATATATATATATATATATATATATATATATATATATATATATATATATATATATATATATATATATATATATATATATATATATATATATATATATATATATATATATATATATATATATATATATATATATATATATATATATATATATATATATATATATATATATATATATATATATATATATATATATATATATATATATATATATATATATATATATATATATATATATTTGTGGTTTGTTGATTTGAGAAAAGAAACTTAATTGTAAAATTAAACCTAATTTCTATTTGATTTTAATTATAGAAAAGAAATTAAAATAACCTATATTTCTAATTAAATTAAACAATTTATTAAAAAAAATGCTTTTTTTGGTATTTTGTGATTTATTGATTTTATGATTAAATGAAAAAAAAAGGTGACTAATTTTTGTGGAAAAATAATTAAACAAAATAATTAAACAAAGGAAATAAAAATAAGAAAGAATTGAAAATGGGCTTGTATGTTGTTAGCAAATCTGGGGGTGCACTATCTGAATTTCCAAGCCCAAAATGCTTCAAGCCCAGTCAGCCTGCCTGATTCTGTGTAGCGTTGACTTGAACGTGTACCATGGTCCCTTATGGATGGAGCGCTAGTTCTGATGACACGCTGGATCAAGTGGTTGGACGCAAGTGTGCATGGTGGTCACCAGGAAGGATGATGCATTGGATCTGTTACAAGAAAGTGAAATAAAGGAAATTTTGTTGGAACCTGGGATCGAACCCAGGTCCTTATACTCACTACCAATGACTTATGGCCATCTGAGTTGCGCGCTTTTGTTGTAAGTAAAATACAAACACAATATTATATATTAAATAAAATGGTTAGTGGAAAAAAAACAAAGAAACGCGCGTGCTGGTTCAACCGGGCGAATGGATGGCTGACACATAACCGTCTTCTTCCTTTCTCCGTCGTTTTAGACATATGACTATTACCTACAGTCACATGTTCGTAGCCATAGCCCCTGCAAGTTTCCAAAATGCACCATACACACAATAAATGATTTCTAATTACATAGACCCATTCCTGTTGATCTCGTGAACACCATGGTACCCTTCTTTTTGGCTAATTTCACCTGTGTAAGAAAGCCCCAATCTGCACATACAAACCCTAACAATGGAAAAGGCATGTATATGCTTCAAAAATGCAAATAAAGTATCCAATTAGCTTGCAAACATGATGGGGATCACAAATATATAATTTAAACATGCTAATGATGCAAGAATTATGATAATCGATTTTGAAAATATGAGCAAACTGTGAGAGTGCTAGGGGGCGATTCTGGACGTGTACAGGCATGCAATCGATTGGGTTAGCTTTTGGGATGGTCCAGGAATCGTTTGGTGATGCTAGAAGGGCTTGAATTGGCCTCTAAGCTTGAAACCGAGTCACAACTTTTTGTCAAATTTTGAAGTTTTGTTCTTCTTGTTCACACCTTCCAACCCTTGTCCTTTTGATTTGGAATTTTTCAACACATATAAGAGAACGAATTAGGTCAATAAAATTGCATCATATCTTGAGAAATCGTGAAAAAGTGATTTGATTTTCTCTTTGTATGATATCTTCCCAAAATAAGCTTCAATTCAATCTTTTCAAATCCAAATGAATCTTGCACGAATTGGTCATCATGCTAGTTGTACATGGACTCAAAAGATGCACAAAAATCCATGATTTGATTTGATTTCATTATTTTACCATTTAATATGATTTATTTTGATTTAAATGAATAAAAATCAAAATAAATGATAAAAGTAACAAAATAATAGGTGGAAAAGATCAGGGGTTGTGGGTCCTATTAGAAACATGTTTCAAGCAAGAAAACTTGGGCCCCTTTAGAAAAAATGTCAATTTGATCAATATTGTCTTTTGACAATTTTCCAAAAATTGCCAACTTTGACAATGCATAACTCTCTCAATTTTGACCTTATAGAGGTGTTCTTGGACGTTTTATAAATCTTAGGATGTCCCCTAACCAACCCTTTTGGTTTCATCTCAATTGGATCTTCCATGTTCATGTAAGAAGCTTTGACCCAAAAGGTATTTTTGTTGACTTTTCAAAAGGACCCATAATGTAAAAATTCATATCTTTTTATGAGTGCATATTTTGGACTTGTGGGATGAAGATGAGTTGTAGGTAATTGTATCCTATTTAAAATGATCTTTGGATGGAAAATTTCTGATAAATCATGTGGAAGTTATACTTGGTCAAAGTTGGGTTAACTTTTACTAAGAAACCCTAATTTAGCAACTTTTGGGTTTTGATGAATATGGAGCATTCCTTGGGGAATCATGGTCAATCCTTGATCAAATGATGAAATTCACTTCAAAATGTGGATGTTGACCAAAAATCTTAAAGTTTGACTTTATGTGGGTCACATTTGACTTTTGACCTAATATAGTCGATTCTCAAGCATCTGAGAAGTTGACTGAGCAAACTTCTTGTGCAGGGCATGAGACTTGACATGGAGAATCCTGGGAACATATTAGGGCCTTAGAGAGCATTTTGGGCCTTTGTGATCCACCCATCTTGATGAAAATGGAAACCCTAATTTGAGATACACTGTCTTAGGAGAGAGTTTGTCTGGTCAACTCTTGGGCAAACTTGAGCAAATTGAGGATCTCAATGGACATGTATTGAGTAAAATGAGAGGGAAAATTTTGGGGTACAACAACTGCCCCTATTCAATCTTCTTAAACTTAAGGATGTAGATTGGCTCGTCTGCCTTTCGTGATCTGAAGGTGGAAGATGATTGAACACTAGAGTGCCCAAAAATTTGCACTCGCATGAAGTGGCACTTGATTTGTGACATCAGGAATGGGCTTATAGATGCCATTTGGAGGTGGATGATAGAAGATTGTCAGAGATGGGCTTAAAGATACCATCTAGAGGATGTTGATTTCCTGAGACATTCCTTCGATGAGAGTTCATGTTATTGTTGTTGAAGAAGAATCTGTTAAGGATTGTTGGTATCTGTATTAGGAGAAATAGAACTTTAGGAGCTTCAATTATCCTTTACTCTATTAGGGAAATAACTCCGGCTTGAAGAAGCGGAAGTGAACTGCATATCTGGTCAGGGTATAGGCTGCATCGCAACCTACTAGGGAAAGGTGAAACCGATCGTGTTTGATCAGGTCTAGATCTTACAGTGTTGTGGATTGCTGTCTGGAGATAAGAGAAAAGAAACCTGGATGGTAAGGTTATGATAAGGAAACTGGATAGTAGGGCTTATGGGAAGGAACCTGGGTAAGGTTGCTTCGTGAGAAGTTTGGGTAAAACTGCATCTGAACCGAGAAGGAACCTGGGTAAGGTTGCTTTGTGAGGAGTTTGGGTAAAACTGCATCTGAACCGAGAAGGAACCTGGGTAAGGTTGATTTGTGAGGAGTTTGGGTAAAACAGCATCTGAACTGAGAAGGAACCTGGGTAAGGTTGCTTTGTGAGGAGTTTGGGTAAAACTGCATCTGAACCGAGAAGGGACCTATGTAAGGTTGCTTCAGGATAAGTCTGAGTGAAACTTCAGAAGGAACCTGGGTAAGGTTGCTCGTGATGAGTCTGTGTAGGGATTTAGGAGGAACCTGGGTAGGGATACTTCGAGATAAGTCCGTGTAAAACTTCGGTAGGAAACTGAGTAAGGTTACTTTGGGCTAAGTCTGTGTAAAACTTCAAGAGGAACCTGGGTAAGGTTAATTTGTGATAAGTTCGTGTAAAACTTCAGAAGGGACCTGGGTAAGGTTACTTTGGGATAAGTTCGTGTAAAACTTCAGGAGGAACCTGGGTAAGGTTACTTTGGGATAAGTTCGTGTAAAATTCAGGAGGAATCTGGGTAAGGTTACTTTGTGATAAGTTTGTGTAAAACTCAGGAGGAACCTGGTTAAGGTTATTTCGTGATAAGTTTGTGTAAAACTTCAAGAGGAATCTGGGTAAGGTTATTTTGGGATAAGTTCGTGTAAAAACTTCAGAAGGAACCTGGGTAAGGTTACTTTGTGATAAGTTCGTGTAAAACTTCAGAAGGAACCTGGGTAAGGTTACTTTGTGATAAGTTCGTGTAAAACTTTATTTGGAAATGTATGAGAAAAGACCCGTGTAAGATTTTTCAGGATAAACCCGTGTGCAGCTGCATTTAGGAGAAACCCGTGTAAGATTGCTTCATGACGAACCCGTGTAAAGCTGCATTTGATCGTGCAGATAATTACTCTGTTTAGTTTCAAGAGCTAATCTTGAACTTGCTGGAAGTTGTTGATGATAACCATTTTTCCTGAAAAGGTACATGATTAATCGTATATGATGCATGACATGCATTGTATGATGATGTTCTCAAAATAAATGAGATTATGTCGTATGCAATATGTATGCGCAAGTCATGATATATGAACATGAAATGCTATTGTGGCACATCCGAGTTTGGGAAAATAAATCCCTGACTGCTGTTGGAGAGCAATGGAAATTGAGTTCCTGACTGTCGTAGAAAAAGTGGTTCTTTTACTTCCGCTGGAGATGGTGAACCAGAGATGACTATGCTGGGGATTTGCCCCTTGTTTACGGATATTCTGCCGAGGAGAGACTCTGCTTGAGAACAACTCGGCGGGGGAATAATTCCGTTGGAGAGAGAAGCTTCCATAGGTGAAGGGATAAACTCTGTCGGGGATTGAGCTTCTGGATTCAGAGAGATAAACTCTGTTCGGGAGAAAACTTTATGAACCGCTTACGATTACAAAATTCGACTGAGGAATATAGACGTCGGCTCTCCGAAAGGGCTTAGCTGGGGAAAGTAAATCTTGTTTGGGGAGGCAGAGATAAAAACTCTGGTTGCCTCTACTCTATGGGGATTGTAGATGTTACTGGAACGCATGCTAAGGATACGATAATGACTTCGTATCAAGACTTTTCTACCCCTGTACCTGCTGGAGAAAGTGCCTGTGGAGGCCTTGTGGATTGAGTGTTATCCCAACTTATAAGGTGCTTGGTAACTTCCGATTGAAATGATAAGTCTTCTACTGATAGGCAAGTGACGAGATAACGGGACATAGTCGTACGCTTTAATCCCTAACTTTTGCATGGACTGTCTTTTCAGATTTTCAGTCCACCGGGATACCCTTTTTTGCCTAAGCCGCCTTTTCAGGTTTTCGGCTTGCCGGGTGTACATATCTTTTTTGTTTTTATCCCTAATTTTTTTCCCGAACCCTTTTGATTCACCGGGATGCCCTTATTTTTTCCTAGGCCAGTCAACTTAGCGGGTCTTTGTTCATGCGCAATATTTTCTGACTATGTCCACACTCTCAGGGTGTAGGGAGTTGTCACTGTCAGTAGTGTTGTGTTGCCACACTACCAGAAGATGTTTGTTTGATCGTACAAGATTCGTTGCTAGAATTCATGCCCAATGCCCCCCAAGTGATTCAGATGGAGATCTGCCCCTGGCCATTTGGCATCTTTGAGAGATTCCATGAATCTTGATTTGACTGCCCCAGATGATGGACAATGATCATGTCGTGCCCCTTGGTTGGAAGTGTTTTTCCACTTGAGGTGATCCTTTTTATTAAGAAGGTTTTTGTTCATTAGATATTCGTCATGCGAATTTCTCTGCTGTTGAACAAATAGTCATATGCAAACAATGTCATTTTAAGAATGAAAAGCTTACGTCTGTCTTGAAGTTTTGAAAATGCAGTTTTTTTATAGAAAAAATAGAATTTTGCAAAGATGTGATATCAACTCAGGATTTGTAACAGACCTTCAGGAGTCATGATACCTTTTGTAACAATATGCTTTCGAACTAACCCATGCTTCAGCTAGGACTTTTAAGGGTTATAACATGGCCTAGTTCACGGTTTAAGAAAAAAAGGATAAAGGCTCAAATTTTATTTGTATCCACCCGTTCTTCGTGATGTTCTTCGATCCTAAACTCAGCTAATTGTGCATTTAGATCCCGTTTGAGTCTTTGCTCTGATATTTCAATGATGGTTCGGATACTGACAGTTTATTTTGAATAGGGAGTCATTTATTTTTTGTTGAGGGTTTATAGGACCTCTTTATTTTTTATTTTATTATCCCTGTCTTTTTCCTGAACTATTTCTTTTTGTGATTACAGTCAGCGGGATGCCCCAGTGTTTTTTCTTAAGTCTCCTTCATAGGTTTTGACTTAATGGGCTTTTATTTCGAGAGATAATGACTGCCTGTCTTGATGATTATAGGGAACCATCACCGTCTTTTGTTTTAGAAGGATTTCTTTGATGCCATTCATTGTGTACGAAGCGACAGATTGTGACTGAATGCGCCTCTGAATTAACTGAAAAAACTACCCTGCCCCAGGTTATGATTAAGGGTTTTAATATGTGTGAAAAGAAAAACTCCTACTTCTTTGGCTCGAAGGGGTTGACTAGGGATTATCTTCCTTATAACTCCACTGTTTAGAATTTGAAACAACGCTTGTACATCATCAACAAGGTCTGTTCAAAAGCATACTGTAGATATTGTGGTATCGTTTTCGTCATCCTCCCTCTAAAGGCTTACAGTTTTTTAGTCGAGAGTTGAATATCACGAAAAGGAAATATAAATAAATTTAAGCATAATGAAAACAAATTAATTTAAGACAGACATGTGTAATGCATTAATGAAATAATAGAGTTTGACATGACAATAATTGTTCGAATAAGCAAAGAAAATACAACTTCAGAATTTAAATGAACAAAAATGCTTTCAATCCTAGCCATGTTTTGGCAAGGTACAATGATCACGTTGGGAGTCTCAAGAGGGTCGAATTCGATCTCCTTGGCATCAATCATATTCTGAATCTTGTATTTCAGCGCCAAACAATCATTAGTATCGTGTCCCGAGCTGTCAGAATGATAAGCACACCTTGCCTCCGGATTATAGTTAGGAGAGGAAGTCTTCGGGTTTGGATGAGGGTTTATCACCGTAATCAGCTTCATCTTCAACATGTGTTGCAATGCTTGTGATAGTGGCATGTGATTTTGGTGAACTTCCTTTGAGGTCTTTCCACCCTTGGCTGATTATTTCATTGTTGTGGTTGTTGTGCGCGTGCCAAATTAGAGATCAACACTGCCCCCACAGATTGGTGGTAGTCTGCCTTGTTACGCCCCTTCTGGCTGTGCACAACATTGGCTTCCCTCTTTCCACCAAATGACTTCTTCTTCGTACTCGAAGAGGTATTTTCTGGATATTTCCACTCTGGAACCCAGCTTCTTCTCTTTCTCCAATCAATATCAGCTCGGTGAAGCCAGCTGAGGAGCTACCAATCAAGTGATTGAAGAAAGGACCAGACAATGTACCAAGGAACATATCCACCAACTCCCTATCAGACAGAGGGGGCTGGACTCTCCCTGCCAGATCTCTCCATTTCTGCCCATAGTCCTTGAAACCTTCGCTTCCGCCCATGGACATACTCTAGAGTTGAGTACGGGTAGGGGCAAGGTCAGCATTATATTGATACTGTTTGTAAAAAGAAGCAGTCAGATCTTCCCAGTTACGGACATTGGTTCCCTCTAGTTGATAGAACCATTCAAGCTGAGTCCCAGATAGAAAGAAATGGACCCACAAGTTCCTATCAGTGGTGTGAGGCTGAATCTTCCTGACATAAGAACGGAGATGGAGTTTTGGGCAGGACACCCCATCATACTTTTCAAAAATTGGAGCTTTGAACTTCTGCGGGATGACCACTCCCGACACCAATCCCAGTTCTTCGAAATCTAGTCCAGATATCCTCTGAACTTTAATGGCACTCAGACGGTCTTCTAGCCGTTTGTATCTATCCTCAACAGGAGGATAATTTTCATCATTATAATCAGTATCATTGTCTAAGACTATAGGACTAGGGTCCTTCTCTTCTTCCTGATTCTCCCCTTCCTTGGATGAAGAGGTCAAATCAGTTTTTTGCTTCAACCGCTCTCCAAACCTTCTGCCCATATTCAGAATACCGACAACCTTCTTCTTTTTCTTCTTCTCTTTCAGAATGAGGGATTTCAGATCCTCCTGCCCTTTTACCAAACTTATCAACATTTGCTGGAACTGGGCGTTTTGTACCTGAAGATCCTTGATGCTTTGTTCAGAAGACATTTCTGCTGAAATAAACAACGAAGAAGATGAGAAACCTATAATGGTACCTGTTTATGCAATGTCATGGATGATACGCGTATGCAATGATTTCAAGGATTCTTAAAGGCTCTGATTCGTTTAACCAAAAGAAACACACGCTAATTGCATTGATAAGTTATAATTGTTACAAAGAATGCCCTTTAGGCTTACAAATAAACAAAACAAAACTGAAAGCAAAAAGAAACTAGGTCTCCCAGGAGCGCATCCTCTTTGGTGCAATGTAGGCATTTATGTTCCTTTCTTCATGAAGTAGCCTAGTGAGCTCCAGGACCTTCTTCTTGCTGGCATAGAACTGAGCTTCAAACGTGTCCCGCTCTTCTTTGAGTTGAACCCAAGACTTCTGTAATTCTTCATGATCAGTTGGCATGTCAGGGTGATGAACAAAAGAAGCAGTGTCTCCTTCAGCAACTGGTTCCACAATTATTGGTAGTACAGCAGGGTAGGGCATCATCAGACTTTGGGAGCGAGCTCATACCCATCGGAGATAAGGCTCAAGAGGAATGGAATTCTTGTGCCCTAGCGTCTTGATATCAATTTTATGCACCATGCCCCAAGATTTTATGAACCTTCTACGATAGCCTTGAATGTCGTTCTCATATTTGAAGGCGATTCCTTGGATAAGCGTATCATGAGGACAATCTCTTCTCGCATAACCAAACTGACGCAGTGCCAAACAAGGGTTGTAAGTGATTCCTCCCCTAATGCCTAAGATGGGGACATTAGAGAATTCACCACAACGATCAATGACGGTAACATCTTCCGAGAACCGTGAACACCAATGAATGTCTGAATTCTTAAGGGACATCAGCCTGCGAGACCATTTCAAACCCTGCTCATTCTTCAAAACAGACCTGGGTAGGTGCGAAATTAACCACCTAGCCAATAGAGGAGTGCAACACAAGAGGGTTCCCCTTCTCTTTAGAGTGCGAGCATGCAAAGAGTGCAGAATATTCCCGAGTAATGTAGGTACTGGATTATGAGACAGGAAAACCTTGATAGTGGTCACATCTACGAGTTGATCAGTATTAGGGAAAAGTACTCCCATAAACGAGAAGTTCCAGCACCTCTTCGAAAGCTTGTAAATCTAAGGTATCCCAAAAATGATAGGCCTTCTCAAATAGAAACTTAACCGGAATTCCTTGGACACTCCCTCTAGTCTCCCAATTTGCCACTATGTCAGACCGTTGTAAAGACAGGGCTCTAGCAATTTCTTCAGGCTTTGGATGTTCTTCCGTACCATTGAAAGGCAACTGGTCAAAAAATAGGTACCCCTAACAAGTGAGAAAACTCCTCCATAGTAGGTACTAGCTGGTAATCCGGGAAGGTGAAACAATGGTGCACCGGATTGAAGAACTGAAACATCACTTTTAATAACTCTTCATCAGGTTTTGCAGTGACCAAATTGAGCAACTGACCGTGCTTTCTAGTGAAATGAGAACCTTCTAGAACTCTTAATGCCAGATCCTTTAGTTGGAGAGACACTTTCACAAGGTTGATATGTATAGTGTTCCTACGGGAAGATGCCATATCCTACAAAATAGAACAAAAATGAGCCCTAGGGAATCCTTGAAATGGTTAGTCATGATATGCTATGTGTTGTACCCCAAAATTTCCCCCCTCATTTATCAAGACTTTTCTCACAAGACTTCTTTGACTCAAGACAAGATTAGGGTTTGGTCAGTTCAAGACATCTCATCTTGCACTGATAACCCAAAATTAGGGTTTGAGTTTGCACAATGATTTTTGGACCACTAATGCTTCATGTGACTTTCATACATCATTTTGGACCCCTAAGATTACTCATGACAAGTTTCAAGCCTTGACCCACACTTTTGCTCAGTCAAGTGGACAGTTGACCTAAAAATCAACTGTATTGGGGAAAAAGTCAACCATGGCCAATTTACAGTCAAAATTCATATTTTTTGATCCACATCAACATTTTAGACTCATATGTACCATTTGATCAAGTTTGGATTACAACTCCTCAAGAAATTTGATCAAATCATCAAAAGGGCAAAATGGTCAAAATTAGGGTTTTGATTGAGAAAGGGAAATTTCTGATTTTTAACCTAGCCAATGACCAATTGAGTTAAATCATGATTTCAAGGATTAAATGGTATCATCTTGACTTAAGTACATGGTTCAAAACATCTCAATTTCATTGGATTGACAGATGAAATTTGCAGTCAACTGATCAAAAGTCAACTGTACACTGAAAAGTCAAACTTTGACTTTTTGGTCAAAATCAAGTGCCAAGGGTCATAATTCATCAAGATATGTCAAAATGTGAAACTTGTTCATCAAGAAAACCAAATTTGAAAATTAGGGTTTGAATTTGAAATTTTTCATAATTTAGAAATTTTCTAAGTATAAAAATTTTCTTATTTTTTCTCAACTTTACACCACTTTTACACCATGATGCTTAATGATTCAAGAAAAGTCCCCAACATGAAAGTTGTAGACCTCCATGGAATCTACAACTTTTCTTAACAAAATTTTCCCTAAAGATTCTTGGATCTCAAGTTATAAATTTGTGAATACATGGTCATGAACTTCTTAACTTAGTGAAATTTTGCCCTAATTTAGGCAGGTTTTGGACCCAACTTCATGGTAATTTTTCACCTAGTTCCAAGAGGTATCTCAAAATTCATTTCAAATATGGATTAAATAGCACATTGAAAGCTTTCCAAAATGTCCAAGAACTCTCCAAGATCATTTTTGAGTAGGGAGAATCGAAGAGAGGAAGTTGGCATTTTCTCACTTTTTGTTCAAGCCATTCTCATGAAGAACCAAGTTGCAAACTAATCCTATGATGGATATTTCATGCTTTACAGGTCCTAAACTTGATACACACTCCTTAATTAAATGCATACTCAGTTGAAAAAGCCTTTATCCTTGCTTTTGAACCTTTATCCAATTGATAATTCCACTTATGGCAAAAAGGTTCCATTGCCATTTTCATAAAGGGGAACTTTTGCAAACTTTGTGATCTTGAGCATTGAACCTGTCCCCTTGATGCATACAAACCACACAGGTCTCAAGCAACTTCTACAAACTCATACCAACTCTAAAGCAAGCTGGTACAAGCATGTGGATTTTGTCTTGTAACTTTGCTTCAAGTACAAGAAAAGTTGCAAAAAGGCTAGGGCTTATACAGCTGATAGAGAGCTGACTTTAGATCATTTCTATACTAATATGCAAACAATGTACTGTGAGAAAACCCTTCATAGATTGATTTTGAATGATTGCAAATATAATATAACATGTTTGAATAACCCAAAATTACATTTCTCTCATAATGCATAATTATGAGTCGACACATCAAGTTTTGTATCGATACATAACTTTCTGAAGTTCCTGGAATTGTATCTCAAAACTATTATGTATCGATACAAAATCTTATGATTCGATACATAACTCTTTGATGATCCTGGAATGTAAATCTAAAAACTGCATGCATCGATACATAAATTTCATGCATCGACACATAATATTTTGATGCCCCTGTAATACCTGTATGAATCGACACAAAACCTTATGTATCGACAAAAAACATTCCTATGATCCTGGAAAACATTTTGAAACTTATATGTACCAATACATAATATCATGTGTCGACTCATACTATGTTTTAAGTTCAAAAGTTAAATTTATAATCAGTATGTATCGACACATACGCATTATGTATCGACACAAAACATTCTGATGATCCTGGAAAACATTTTAAAACTTATATGTATTGATACGTAATATCATGTGTCAACTCATACTATGTTTTAAATTCAAAAGTTAAATTTATAATCAGTATGTATCGACACATACGCATTATGTGTCGACGGGTATAAAAGTGTTCATTCTGTAAAATGCTATAACATGATTTTGTATCGGCTCAAAACTTAATGCATCGACTCATCCTGTTACATACAACTAACATGAGTCGACACATGACCAGCATGCATCGACTCATATCACTTTCTTTTTTACTAACTGTTTTCTGTTATAAATATAAGCAAGCATTTGTTCAGATATAATACAGCAATATAAAAGATTGTGTGCAAAACAATTGTGAGCAACCAGAAGCTTTTGATTCCTTCATCTTATTCATCTTCTCAACCATCTTACATTCAACAACAACAAAGAAAATCAAACATCCTTGTTGAATTGAATCAAGCGGTTTGTGATAACGTTCAGCTGAGTATTGAAGAAGTCTAGCTGAGTTGAAGGTTGAAGAGGAAGCTTCAAGAAATAAACCAGAGGGTTTGTCCTTCAAGAACGGGTGTGTTCTTGAGGGTTTTGTCAATCACGGTCACGCGAGTCGGATTCAGCCGTAGCGAGGGGTTTGGAAATCGGAAGGATTTTGAACAAACAGGTCGTGGAAGTGGAGGATCATTCGGTGACTTTGCAAGGAATCTTGATACAGCTCTTATCAAGTGGTGGTTCTTATAAGAAGAAGAAGATCATATGGATTTCTTGCTTTCTGTGTAGTGTAACCTTGCTATCAAACATTCAGCATATTGATATAAAAGTTCTCAGTTTCGATTGTGAAATTGAGAGGGAGACATACCCACACGCAAGGATGACAGTGGGGAACTTCCTTACCAAACTTCCTGTGTATCGTTCTCTCTTTCTTTCTCTTTACAGTTTTACATATTCTATAATTTTGCAATTCAATTGGCGTGCTAAGTTTTACAGTCTAATGATAAACATAGTGGCTCAAACATTTTCACCAAACCACCACTATTAAATCATTATACAAGCATACGCCAAGTGTTTGACAAAATTCCTATCAAATTTCTAAATTCATTGGAAATACTGTTTTATGATAAGTGCATTGAAACGTCAAGATTTATGAGTTGTACATTCATCCATTCCATTCAATAAAAATCCAGCAAAGTTTTCACATGTCAAGTTTTCTAGTAGTCGGTTCAATGTAGACGGAATTGATTCAGCACACTGATTTTCGCTGCTTTCAACTCTCTTTGATAAAACAATTTTAAATCCTTAAAAAATAAGAGGTGATCTATTCACCCCCCCCCCCTCTCGATCACTTACCACACCATCTAACAAGTGGTATCAGAGCACCGGTTAGCTGGTGCTTTGTATCTACTCGTAATGCTGTGGCCTTTGAACCAAATGGGGCGTATAATAGAGCTCCTGTTTTCAATGGTGAAAACTATGGCTACTGGAAAGACTGCATGCGAGTACACATAAATTCCATTGATAGGAATGTATGGACTGCCATTCAAAATTGTCCTTTTCAAATCACCATGAGGAATGATGCAGGTGCAATAGTACCTAAACCTGAGGATCAATGGAATGAAATGGATGAAAAGAAATGGTCGTGCGATTGGAGAGCCAGAAATATGATGATCTCAGCACTTGGTGTTGATGAGTATTATAGGGTGTCTCGCTGCACGTCCGCTAAAGAAATGTGGGACGCTTTAGAAATTGCCCATGAAGGCAAAACTGAAGTTAAACAATCCTGCATTAATACACTCAATCAAGAGTTAGAGCTCTTTCGCATGAAGCAAGGAGAATCTGTCTCTGACATGCAGAAGAGATTCGTACATCTTGTGAGTCGTTTAAATGCTCTTGGAAAACCTGTTTCCAATGAAATTTCTACTAATAAAATTCTGAGACGTCTTAGCAGGGAATGGCAACCTAAAGTAACAACTACCAAGGAAGCAAAGGACCTCACTACGCTTACCATTACAACTCTGTTTGGAAAGCTGGAAGAACATCAACAAGAATTGCAAAGTCTTGAAAAATATGAAAATAAGAGTAAGAAAGGAACAAAGACAGGGAGGGTGAGAAGAAGTCAATAGCTCTAATTACTTCTAGCTCTAAGTCCTCAACCAAAGATCAAGATGATAATGGCTCAAATAGTGATGAAAATTCGGATGATGAAGAAATGGGACTTTTTGTTCTAAGATACAATAGATTTATCCGAAAGAATGGAATCAAACACTCTGATAAGAATCTCATAAGCTTTCGAAAACAATCCAAAGAACCAAGGCAAGAAGAAAATAAAAAGCAAAGAGGTAAAGGATCTTATTACAATTGTGGTAAAGTTGGACACTACAAACCAGACTGTCCAAAGATGAAAAAGGATAAGGAAAAATCTCCACCAAAGAAGTTCAACAAACAAAGAAGAGCTTATATTACGTGGGAAAGCGATAGCGATTCATCAGACGATGACAGTTCAAGTTGTAGTGATGAAAGTGCAAATTTTTGTCTGATGGCACATACAAAAAATCAATTCTACAACAAGAAAGACAACCACAACAAACAAGTAAGACAAGTATATCCTAACAACTTTTCTTCTATGACCTTTTCTGAACTAAAGTTAGCTTTTGAAAAACTGCAATACAAAGCTGAAGATGCCTTTAAGAGATTATCCTCCGATAAACAAATATTTTCATTTCTCGAGAGTAAAGTCTATAAAGTTGAAAAAGACTTAAAAAGTCTAAAAGCTAGTATTGTAGAAAGTTCAAAAGATAAGGAAGTTACAGGATGTATTCCCATAAGGGAATGTGAAGTTTGTCATATTTGGCAGCAAGAGGTTAGGACTCTTAATGCCAAATTAGAAAAAGCTTTACAGCCTAAAGTTACTTTTGCAATCGGTCCTAAAATTTTTAAGAAAATATTAAATCCACCATATTCAAAATACTCTTTTGTTAAAAAATTACCAAAGGATACAATGAGCAGAAGTAAAACAATACATCATCATCATGGTTTATGCCATTATTGTTGTCACTTTGGACATACCATTGAAAAATGCAAGTTTAGGAGGTTCCTTGTTCCTAAAGGCATTTACCAATGGAAGCCCAAAGGCAACCTTGTTACTACTTACCCACATGGACCCAATAAAAATTGGGTACCTATCTCTCTCTTTTGATATTGCAGGAAAAATGCCTCACACCCATGGATAGAAGATGGTTTTTAGACAGCGGGTGTTCAAGGCATATGACTGGTGACATATCACTCTTCATTGACTTCAAGGAAAAGAAGAAAGGATTTGTTACCTATGGAGACAATAACAAAGGAGCTATACTCGGTAAAGGTAGTGTAGGTAATCCCTCTATTACTACTATTTCTAATGTCCATTTAGTATAGGGGCTTAAACACAATTTGCTCAGTATTAGTCAATCATGTGACAAAGGTTATAAAGTTACCTTCACAAATACTTGCTGCATAATTGAAAATACTGAAAAAGATATTGTGTTTAAGGGCATTAGAGTAAACAATGTCTATATGCTTGACCTTTTTGATGTATCCTTAACAAGCACTAAGTGTCTAGTCACCTTGAATGATGATTCATGGCTTTGGCATAGACGCTTAGCGCATGTTAACTTTGATTTGCTTAATAAGGTTGTATCCAAGGATCTAGTAGTAGGTCTTCCAAAGATAAAATTTACAAAGGATCACCTATGTGATGTGTGCCAAATGGGAAAGCAAATAAGGGTCTCTTTCAAATCCAAAAACATGATTGCCACTTCACGACCCCTTGAGCTTCTCCACATGGACCTTTTTGGACCCTCTAGATCAAAAAGTTTAGGAGGAAATTATTATGGTTTTGTTATCGTTGACGACTACTCTAGATTTACTTGGACTATATTCCTTCATAGAAAAAATGAAACTTTTTCTGCTTTTAAGAGTTTTGCAAAACTATCTTAAAATAGAATGGAATTGAAAATAATTGCAATTCGAAGCGATCATGGAGGTGAATTTCAAAACCATCTCTTTGATAAGTACTATGACAAGCATGGTATTGAGCATAATTTTTCAGCACCTCGAACTCCACAGCAGAACGGAGTTATGGAGCGCAAAAATCGCGTCTTAGAAGAGCTAGCAAGAACAATGCTCAATGAAGGTGGATTGCTAAAATATTTCTGGGCTGATGCAATTAGCACAACCTGCTATATTTTAAACAGAATACTAATTCGTCAAATTTTGGATAAAACACCTTATGAAATCTTGAAAGAAAGAAAGCCAAACCTGTCACATCTTCATGTATTCGGTTGCAAATGTTTTATCTTAAATAATGGAAAATAAAATCTTGGAAAATTTGATGCAAAAGCAGATGAAGGTATCTTTCTCGGATACTCACAATCAAGCAAAACATATAGGGTATACAATAAACATCTACTTACAGTTGAGGAGTCAGTTCATGTCTCTTTTGATGAATCTTATCCTAAACATATCGGAAAAGGTATTTCTCTTGATGGTGCAGGTGTATCTACTGAAAATATACTCAAAGAAACTGTTGAAGAAAATGTTCAATCCAAAACAATTGATGATAAGGAAGAAAAATATACAAGCCCTTCAAAAGATGAGGAAGAAGAGCAAATGGAAGCAAATGATCTTCCACCAGCTTGGAAGTCCTCTAAAGACCATCCCATTGAAAACATATTGGGAGACATCTTAAAAGGAGTAATGACTCGCTCCAAGATAAGTAATTTTTGTTATCATGTTGCTTTCGTTTCACAAGTAGAACCTAATAATGCCAAAGAGGCCTTGATTGATGAATTTTGGCTAATGGCCATGCAAGATGAGCTAAATTAGTTTAAAATAAATGACGTTTGGGAACTTGTCCCTCGTCCGTGAGACCATCATATCATAGGCACTAAATGGGTTTTTAGAAATAAACTTGATGAAAACGGAATGATAACCTGCAATAAAGCATGCTTGGTAGATCAAGGGTATAACCAAGAGGATGGCATTGATTATAAGGAGACTTATGCTCCAGTTGCTCGCCTTGAGGCTATACGTCTTTTGCTCGCTTATGCGTGTGCAAAAGATTTTAAGCTTTATCAAATGGATGTAAAGAGTGCCTTTCTTAACGGAGTCATAAATGAAGAAGTGTATGTCTCACAACCTCCCGGTTTTGAAAATAACGAATATCCAGATCATGTATTTAAATTAAAACGAGCTTTATATGGTCTTAAACAGGCTCCTCAGGTATGGAATGAAAGACTTAGTAAATTTCTACTTGATCATGGCTATTCAAGAGGTCAAGTGGACACTACTCTTTTCATTAAACGTAAAGGAAAGCACATCCTTTTAGTTTAAATATACGTAGATGACATTATTTTTGGTTCAACTAATCTACACTTGGTCGAGGTATTTTCCAAATTCATGCAGGGTGAATTTGAAATGAGCCTCATGGGGGAGCTAAACTACTTTCTCGTCTCCAAATAAAGCAGCTCAATGAAGGCACAAGTATATGTCAAACAAAATATTGCCAAGAGTTGCTTAAACGATTTGGGATGAACAACTCTAAACCAATTGATACTCCCATGCCTACCAACGGAAATTTAGACAAGGATGAACACGATAAGAGTGTCGATGTCAAGAAATATAGAGGTATGATCGGATCACTCTTGTATCTTACAGCATCTAGGCCTGACATCATGTTTAGTGTTTGCATGTGTGCACGATATCAATCGGATCCTAAGGAATCCCACTTGAAATCTGTCAAGCGTATACTTAGGTATCTCAATAATACACCTAAGTATAGGCTATGGTATTCCAAGGGAAGCGATTGCAGTTTAGTAGGTAACTCTGATTCTGATTTTGCTGGCTGCAAATCAGATAGGAAAAGCACTAGTGGAACATGTCACTTGTTTTCAAACTCTTTAATAAGTTGGCATAGCAAAAAGCAAGTTTTTGTTGATTTGTCAACTGCTGAAGCTGAATACATTGCAGCCGGTAGTTGTTGTGCTCAGATCTTATGGCTGAAGCATCAATTACAAGACTATGATATTCAATTAAAACGTATTCCAATCAAATGTGACAATACAAGTGCTATAAACCTCACTAAGAATCCAATTTTACACTCACGCACTAAACATATAGAAATTAGACATCACTTTCTACGCGATCATGTTGAAAAGGAGGATGTTACGTTTGAGCATGTTGATACTAAAAATCAACTTGCTGACATCTTTACAAAACCACTTGCAACGGACCTCTTCTTCAACATCCGTCGTGAGTTATGGATTTTAGATCTCTCATACGTGATGTCCTAAACATATATGAAATTGAAATATATCTATGTCACACCATACTGTTAATATGTGCTTTTTCAGCTTCAGTACGTGTGTTCACTTATCAAATCAAACGAGGTAATATCCTTCCTATCTTCACCCTCAATCACCTATAAGTTGATCTAAATGTTCACTGAAAATGTCTTCGTATATCTCTTTTAGATAAATTGTGCTTATATAATCTAACTTTTTTATCTGCCAATGCATTACTTTTAACGTGATTTCTTTATGTTTACTCTGCTATTTACTCACTTATTGATAACTTTATGCCTGACATTCTGTGTGAATGCCAAGTCCATTAACTGCTGAAATTGTATATAAATTTTCCTATGTGCTGAGTTTCTTAAAAATGTTGCTTATTCTCTTTTTGATATGGTCAAAGGGGGAGAAGAAGAGTGTGTCAGTGAAGATTGTGCTTGTATTAGGAAGAAGATACACAAACTCAGGGGGAGCAAGCTTTTTTCATTCACGATACACCATCAGATATTTGCCATCATCAAAAAGGGGGAGTTTGTGAGCAACCCCTTCATAGATTGATTTTGAATGATTGCAAATATAATATAACATGTTTCAATAAGCCAAAATTACATTTCTCTCATAATGCATCATTATGAGTCGACACATCAAGTTTCGTATCGATACATAGCTTTCTGAAGTTCCTGGAATTGTATCTCAAAACTATTATGTATCGATACAAAAGCTTATGAGTCGATACATAACTCTTTGATGATCCTGGAATGTAAATCTAAAAACTGCATGCATCGATACATAAATTTCATGCATCGACACATAATACTTTGATGCCCCTATAATAATTGTATGAATCGACACAAAACCTTATGTATCGACACAAAATATTTTGATGATCCTGGAAAACGTTTTGAAACTTATATGTATCGATACATAATATCATGTGTCGACTCATACTATGTTTTAAATTCAAAAGTTAAATTTACAATCAGTATGTATCGACACATACGCATTATGTATCAACACAAAACATTCTGATGATCCTGGAAAACGTTTTGAAACTTATATGTATCGATACATAATATCATGTGTCGAATCATACTATGTTATAAATTCAAAAGTTAAATTTACAATTAGTATGTATCAACACATACGCATTATGTGTCGACGGGTATAAAAGTGTTGGTTCTGTAAAATGCTATAACATGATTTTGTATCAGCTCAAAACTTAATGTATCGACTCATCCTGTTACATACAACTAACATGAGTCAACATAGGACCAACATGCATCAACTCATATCACTTTCTTTTTGACTAACCGTTTTCTGTTATAAATATAAGCAAGCATTTGTTCAGATATAATACAACAATATAGAAGATTGTGTGCAAAACAATTGTGAGCAACCAGAAGCTTTTGATTCCTTCATCTTCATGATCTTCTCAACCATCTTACATTCAACAACAACAAAGAAAATCAAACATCCTTGTTGAATTGAATTAAGCGGTTTGTGATAACGTTCAACTGAGTATTGAAGAAGTCTAGCTGAGTTGAAGGTTGAAGAGGAAGCTTCAAGAAATAAACCAGAGGGTTTGTCCTTCAAGAACGAGTGTGTTCTTGAGGGTTTTGTCAGTCACGGCCACGCGAGTCGGATTCAGCCGTAGCGAGGGGTTTGGAAATCGGAAGGATTTTGAACAAACAGGTCGTGGAAGCGGAGGATCATTCAGTGACTTTGCAGGGAATCTTGATACAGCTCTTATCAAGTGGTGGTTCTTACAAGAAGAAGAAGATCATAGGGATTTATTTCTTTCTATGTAGTGTATCCTTGCTATCAAACATTATGCATATTGATATAAAAGTTCTCAGTTTCGATTGTGAAATTGAGAGGGAGACGTACCCACACGCGAGGACGATAGTGGGGAACTTCCTTACCAAACTGCCTATGTATTGTTCTCTCTTTCTTTCTCTTTACAGTTTTACATATTCTATAATTTTGCAATTCAATTGGCGTGCTAAGTTTTACAGTCTAATGATAAACATAGTGGCTCAAACATTTTCACCAAACCACCACTATTAAATCATTATACAAGCATACGCCAAGTGTTTGACAAAATTCCTATCAAATTTCTAAATTCATTGGAAATACTGTTTTATGATAAGTGCATTGAAACGTCAAGATTTCTGAGTTGTACATTCATCCATTCCATTCAATAAAAATCCAGCAAAGTTTTCACATGTCAAGTTTTCTAGTAGTCGGTTCAAAGTAGACGGAATTGATTCAGGACATTGATTTTCGCTGCTTTCAACTCTCTTTGATAAAACAATTTTAAATCCTTGAAAAAGAAGAGGTGATCTATTCACCCCCCCCCCATCTCGATCACTTGCCACACCGTCTAACACGTATAACACATAACACGCTTGGCAAGGACCTGAAACTCTCTCAAACTAAAAAACACCAAAAATCTGCCCAAACATACAGTTTCTGCACAAACACATCCAACTCTCATTTGGCTCGTGTGTTTTGTGTTTAACTCATCCAAACATCTTACATACTTGATACCTAGTCAATCCAAACCATCATCCTTGTTCTGTAACCTCTGTTTCACCATTTTCCATTGTTAACTTTGAAGCTTGCAGTTGGACTTGGTCAGGGAGTTCTAGCCACTTTCAGAGCAAGGTAAGAGTTGGAATAGATTCAGGGAAGCTAAAGGAATCTCAAGCAATCATCAGGCCTCCATTAAAGTCCCTGCATTTCCATACACGATTCTAGCTGAAGGAGGTAATTTTTCAAACTCTATCTCTTTGTACAGGCAACCTCAGGCCACGATCTGTGAATGAAAAATGTAGTTCTCATCCTAACGAAGCTATACATATCATTATCTTGCATTTATATTACTTGTGCTAAGAGAATTTGGAGTTTGAAATCTCTGAAAATTTTAGGTTAGGATTTTGGGATTTCAAAATTCTCTTTGATCTTTGATAGTTAGATTACATAATTTATATAGTTGAAATCGTGAGTTCAAATGCTACATTTTGCATGTTATAAGTTTTTATTTTATGCAAGCATGAGGAGGTTACATGTTGAACTGGCTATGGCGTGAGGAAGGAGAAGGCAGGACAGGGACGAAGTTGTCTTGGGCTTTTTGCTTCTTGGGCCTTTTTGTTTTTGCTAGCATCATCACCACTGATTTGCTATTACACCCCTTTACTAACTCTTTCATATTTTATTTTTTCATTTTTATATTTAATATTTAAAATTATTTTCTTTAATGATAAAAAATTCTAAAAAATAATTTAATTATTTTTGCACCTTTATTTTTTTTTTATTATTTCTCACATAAAAAATTAATTAATTTTGGTAGAATATAATTTATTTTCTTAATAAACTTATAAATATAATTAAATATACTTAATATTTTTATTTTAAATTTCATATTTAAAAATACTTATTTTTGCACATATTTAATTTTTAATATTTATATACAATATTATTTATTATTTTTTATATACAAAAAATGCACAAAATAATAATATAGAAACATTATTTTCTTTTAAATAAAAATTAGGGTTTAATCCCTTTCAAAAATTAAATATTTTTTCTTATATTTTTTTTTAGGTTTAAATTAAATATTCCTTTACACAAAAGCAAGACATAAAACATTTTTTTATTATTACATGTACATTGCATTACATTTTAAATATTGTGTTATATTTATCTTAATTCGCGCAAATTCGATTTGGTTGTAATAATATGTTTAGCTTTATATTTATGCAAATCCCCATTCAAACTTGTATTCCCCCTTCCCATAAAATTGTTGTAATAGCTTAGTATATTTACATTACGCAATTTATCGCTTTATATGCCATGATTAGTAATTAGGGTTTGTATGACAAGAACAAAACAAAGCAAAATAGAAAACCCTAAATGCAAGACAAAATCAAAAGCATGAAAATAATACACTTTGCACACAAGCACCCTTAGGGTTTCTCCCACTTGGTTGCCTAAAATAAAATGGCCATGTTACGCATGCGAAGTATTTTGGCAAAACAAAACAAATATAAGATCATAGCCCCTCGATGACGCTATTCAAAGGTTGCCTTACAAAATGATCTTGGTCCCTAAAAAATGCTAAGATACTTGGCAACATTGCTATCATGGCTATACGATGACCCACGCCCGTCCCGTTTACATCCAAAGATAGGGTTGCTTACAAAATCAATGGTAAGTCAACAATGTCAAAGGAATAGAAGATGCATAAGAAAGACATTTGAGTAAGTAGATAGCTTCTAAGTTACTTGCTCCATTTCAAACAAACAATCCTTGCTATTTTCAAAACAAACACACACATTTCAAAAACCTCTTGCAAACATTGAAAACATTTTCAAAAATACAAACATCTTTGTATACATTCTTACGAATGATAATCATTACAAAGATTTCCTAAACGGATGGCCTCTTTTACAAAATACTTTCAAAACCACATCAAACACCATTTCAAATAAACCAAAGCAAGTGATCTAAGCAAGTAACTAAGAGCCCATGGAAAACCATGGATGAAAAGGGTGCTAATACCTTCCCTTTTCATAATCTACCCCCCGAACTAAAGAAAACATCTCAAAGGTCTTTCCTGTGCTTTTTCACCTTTCCTTTTGGATAAAAGAAAATTCGGTGGCGACTCTTAATAACCACGACATTTACGATAAAACGCAAAACCTCAAGTCAGTTCTCCCACCGCATCACAGAACTGGCGACTCTGCTGGGGAAATATTATAAAAGTGGGGTTACCTTAGGGTTTAGATCACATTTATTTGCTTACATTGTTTGACTTGTTTGCTTTACATTTTGGTTCTTTATTTGGGTTTGAATCCTCCACCCGGATTTGGGAAACATTATAGGTAAATAGCAATATGTTGTGGAAACTGTGCGGGGTATACCGACATGGTCTAAGCAATAGCTATGTTAGTGTGACATATTTGTGGGTACCGGTAGCCTTTGAGTCAATCAAAGAGAATATGGGGCCGCTGAGTGATGTCATGAAGCACTAATGAACTTCTAGAACCCTTTACTTGACCAACTTGGCCTTTTATGATGTAGTGAGATTACCGGATTTGGTGCAGTCCGAAGTTGGTAGATACTCGATACTACAATCATTGAGGGTTGGTTTCTCGGGATATTTCGGTCGCCAGTAAAAAGGCTTCAACTGAAACAATGAACAAGGAAACAATCCAGTGATATTGAGCTCCTTAGAACTCGGTTACTATTATTAGGACAGGTTGAGCCAACTAAACTTCAAAAGGGTACTTACCTGTGAAACCCCATGCAAGCCTAAACTAAGAACTTATTTGATTTGTTTGTATATGCATGCTTGTACATAACATCATGGACATCATGAACATCATATGCATTCACTAACCATTTCAAGGATTTTGGAGATTCATCTTTGTTCTTGTTTTGTAGGTTATGGATTCACTTCGCAGGAAAACTATCCAAATCAACCTTGTAAGAATTCCTCCAAACCTCAAGGAGCTAGCTTCAAGGACCCTGAGAACTCTCCATTCACCGAGAGACATGGTCGTCTACTCAACTTGGTCACCTCCAACACAGAGGAGGATATGATGAAGATTCTCTTCCAGTTCTTTTACCCTTTGCATCATTGCTTCACATTTCATGACTATCAACTTGTGCCCACTTTGGAAGAATTCTCTCAACTTTTGAGGATTCCTATTCTCAATCAACTACCTTTCAACGGTACGGAAATATATCCAAAGCCAGAAGAGAATGCTCAAGCTCTGCACTTTCACTCATCTGATGTCACAACTCATTGGGAAACTAGAAGTGGTGTCAAAGGCTTCTTAGCCAAGTTTCTGTTTGAGAAGGCCCAAAGCTGTTGGAATTCCCTAGACTTGCAAGCTTTTGAGGAGATTGTAGCTCTTCTCATCTATGGGATGGTCTTGTTCCCCAATCCTGACCAACTCATAGATGTGAGTGCTGTCAAAATCTTCATGTCACGCAACCTGGTGCCTATATTGCTTGGGGATATCTTACACTCTTTTCACACTCGTACAATGAGGAAAAGAGGTGTTCTTATGTGTTGCACTCCTCTCCTGGCAAGATGTTTTATTTCTCATCTTCCCCAATCAGTCTTGAAGAATGAGCAAGGTTTGAGGTGGTCACAAAGGTTAATGACGCTTAAACATTCAGATATTCATTGGTGCTCTCGATCCAAAGAGAATGTTATCATTGTTGACTGTTGTGGGGAATTCCCTAATGTCCCTCTTCTTGGAATTAGGGGAGGCATCACCTACAACCCGTGTTTAGCTCTAAGACAGTTTGGTTATGCCCGAAGGGATGGCCCACATGATATGCTGATTCAAGGTTTGGTTTTCGACTACGACAACGAAGATCAAGGACTTCTCCAGAGATTCATCCGAGCTTGGATAATGCTAAAAACGGTAGATAGAAAGACTTTGGGACACAAGAATTCCATCCCTCTTGAGCCTTACCTCAAATGGGTACGAACCCGCGTTCAAAGTCTTATGATGCCTTATCCTTCCATTCTCTCAGTGATTATTGAGCCTGTTAAGGAGGGAGAAGTTCCATACACTATCCTACATCCTGACGTGCCTACATCACTCGAAGACCTACAAAGGTATTGGATACAGCTTATGGAGAGCGCGATACTTTCGAAGCCCAATTCTACGCCAGCGAGAAGAAGGTTTTGGAACTCATTCGGCTACTTCATGAGGAGCAGACTCTAAATACCTACATTTCACCAAAGAGGATGCGCAATGTCTTTTTATCTTAGAATTTTGTATTATTTTGACCAAGGGGCATTGATTTACTCAAATTCTATCTTATTAATATAACGTGTGTTTCTTTTTGTTTAAAACAAATTTGAAGTTTTAAATCCTTGAAAGCATTGCATGAATACATATCATTCATCATAAACATAAATAGGTCTTTGCAACAAGTTTCCTCATCTCTCTACTGTTTATTTCAGTAAGATGGATCTCGAACAGACGGTCAAAGACCTTCAAGCTCAAAACACACAATTTCAATAGTTACTCATGACCTTAGCCAAGGGGCAGGAGGAGTTGAAGACTCTGCTGGAAAAAGAGAAAGAGAAAGAGAAAAAGAAGAAAGAGAAGAAGCCAGCTGGTGTGGTGATCATGGGCAGAAGGTTTCAGGGACAAGCCAGGAGAACCTTGGAATTTCCAGCAACATCTGATGAAGGGGAAAGAAAAGGGAAAGAAACGGCAGTTCCGTCAGACTCTGAGGAAGAGGAAGAAGAGGAGGACTATTCTGAAGAAGAAATACCCTCCGGCTTATGACAAGTACAAACACCTTGAAGAGCGTCTAAACGCTATGGAAATTCAGAGAGTACCGGGTCTAGATTTTGAAGAGTTAGGGCTGGTGTCAGGAATTGTGATCCCACCAAAGTTTAAAGTGCCCCTATTTGCAAAATATGATGGAGTTTCGTGTCCTAAAATGCACCTCTGATCGTATGTCAGGAAGATTTAGCCGCACTCTGCCGACAAAGACTTATGGGTCCATTTCTTCCAAAATAGTTTATCCGGAATGCAACTTAATTGGTTTTACCAATTAGAAAGGGCCGACATACACAATTGGGAAGACCTTGTCGCAACTTTCTATAAACAATACCAGTACAATGCCGATTTGGCGCCTACCCATACTCAACTTCAGAGTATGGCTATGGCTTCTAATGAGGGCTTTAAAGATTACGTGCAAAAGTGGAGAGACCCTGCCGGAAGAGTGCAACCCCCTCTGTCTGAAAGGGAGGTGGTGGACATGTTCTTGAGAACTCTATCGGGCCCTTTCTTCAATCATCTGATTGGGAGTTCCTCTGTAGGGTTTACTGAATTGATTTTAACCGGCGAGAGGGTGGAAGCTAGTATAAGAAGTGGGAAGATTCAGAAAGATTCTCCTGCCTCGACAGCTGTGAAAAAGCCCTTCACTAGGAAGAAAGAGGTATCCGCTATTTATTCACATAGGAATCAAGGAAGAACTAAACACCAACCAGTGGTGGGGGCCGTTATGATCCCAAAGCCCGCATCCGACCAGCCAAGAAATAACCAGCCAAGGGTGGAAAGGCCAGTCCGGCAATTTACCAAGATTAATATGAATCTAGCCCAGGTTCTACCACATCTTCTGAAATTGAATCTAGCAACCTTAAAAGAGGCCCCAAAGAATCTGAATACTGCGTCCCCTCATTATCACCCAAATGCCAGATGCACATACCATTTTGAAAGTCCAGGGCACGACACTAACAATTGTTGGGCTTTGAAGAACAAAATTTAGGACATTATAGATGCAAAGGAAGTTGAGTTTGATGCGCCTGAGAAACCGAATGTCATTTCCGCTCCAATGCCTAGGCATGGTCACAGTGCCAACGCTGTTGATGAAGATTTATTTGTTGCCACAGTAGATGAACTTTTGACCACTACGTCAAAAAAGATTTATGAAAGCGCTTATTTTGCCCTTTAGCAGCGCTTAAAAGCGCTGCCTATAGTGGCGCTGCCGTAGGTCTAGACAGCGCTTTTTTTTTATGAAAAAGCGCCGCCATATGTATTCTTTGGCAGCGCTTTTTTATGAAGAAGCGCTTTCATAGGTCTACCTAAGGCAACGCTTTTTTCTGGAAAAGCGCTCTCATAAGTTTTCTTTTAGCAGTGCTTTTTTATGGAAAAGCGATGTCTTAGGTAGGCTTTTAGCAACGCTTTTTTCTGGAAAAGCGCTTTCATAGGTGGTCTTTTAGCAGCGCTTTTTCCTGGAAAAGCGCTGGTATATGTTTACCTTAGACAGCGCTTTTTGTGAAAAAGCGCTTTCATAGGTTATCTAAGGCAGCATTTTTCTTGAAAAAACACTTTCATAGGGTGGTTTTTTTAGAGGTATAATTTATATAATTCATATACCTGCATTGTTTGCAGCATATTATTTATATAAACCAGTTGCCATAACCTGTAATTCATAAACTATGGTAATGCATTGTATACCATTGTAATCCAAAATATATATACACCATTTTTGTACCTCAAAATATATAAAAACCATTGTTATCAGTATTGTAACTCAAAATCAGTCTTACAAAATCAACCCTAACAACAACTAAACCAGTCCTAATGTATGAAAGAAACACAGTCAATTATGTATTAAGGTCCTGGTCCTGCGAGGTTTGAACATAATAATGTATTCATACCTTATATGATTCTCTGCTCAATAAAATATTGACATAATTCCTCTTTGATTTCTTCCAAGTGAAGTTTCGTGTAATATGCACATTTGTATTCATCGAAGTACTACATAACAAAACATAATATGCATGATTTAGTTAAAAGTAAAAAATTATATGAAATATCCGAGAAATAATAAAACAAATCCTAAGTTATAAATCCATACCGTGACTGGAATCTCTATTTGATTCAGTTGAAGGATTTCTTTGATAAACCGCATAACAAAGTATCCGCAATCTATACTGTTTTGCTGTTGAGGACACTACATAGAAAAACAAATAAGAATATATAGTTGTATTGTTTTATCAAATAGCATAAATATTATAAGCAAAATAGTGGAAATTAATATACCTGCACTTTGATCCAATTAATGTTGTTTGATTTAGACCGTCGTACCCGAGCTTGTCTTTGACACCGGAATACTTGTATCGCTCTAACAAAATAAAAATATATATTTAGAACAATGTCACAGAAATAATTAAATATATAAATACACACAAATATTTAGAATAATCTCACTTACGTATCAATCATTAACTTCATATCTGGATAATTTGTCCAATCACCGTCAACCGAATTCAGATAATAGACCACTTCTTTTATAGGATCGATAGCAACCAACAACCAGTGACGTCTATAAATTAAAATAACAGTTTAGAAGAAAATTTTCTACACAAAAATTAAAAATATTAAAATGAACTTAGAATGAAAATCTAACCCTGTAGGAATAGTATTATACGCCCAAAGATATAAGCTTTCTGTACTGCCAGTTGCCATGAATCTTTTGACTAAGTGCTCTCTTACTGAATCTGGTTCCCTACCAATTGTCGCTCCGCTGACACGGGAGGAAGACACGAAATGGAATATGTTTGACAATTGATTCCCGCGCATCAATTCGTCATATAACAACCTTAAATAAAAACATAATTAATATTAGACTATATTCATTGAAATGTTTTTAAAAAATTTCAGCTAATTACACAATATAAAGATGGGTTTACTGGATGTATGCGTGCATAATACTGACGCCTAATTCTTTATGACGGAAAATCTCTTCCACGTCCTCATGTCCAATTATTTCGTTGCAAGGAAAACCAAAGATAACTTGATCCATATCCATTTGACGAATACCACCATCCATCAAATCTGTTGTTCCCACTATTGTTTCAAGACAATGCCGGTATCGAGGGAAAAATCTAGTAGGAACCCTTTTCTTGGGTGGTACGCCAACGATTTTCTGGCTCACTTGTTGTGACCCTGGAAAAGGTACCTAAAAATAATATAGACTCAGTTAAATTATAAAATTATGTAGTTTTTTATTCGGATCATAGAATTAACACTTTAAACGTACCTCTTTTTGTGATACATCAGACTCGTCATGCCGCAAAATCCCTTTACCCTTAGATGCGGGTTTTGTAGGAGTCTATAATTACCGTGGAAATAACTGAGGTCAGAACTGACAGTTGAAGACTTAAAGATTCATAATGGTTTTCAACATACCTGATCATCTATGAAAATGAGGTCCGATGGCCATGCCACAAAAGATCCTATTGCATCTCGCAGCAATGTGGTCTCAGCAACAATGTCAGGTACCGGTAGCAACGCATCCATATCTAAAGCAATATCAATTAATACTTTCATGTGTCCATCCGGAAACGGTCTATGGTGAAGTAAATCTCCTAAAGTGTTATGGACTTTTCCCTTGCCAACTAGTCGATAAGTCGGCGACGATAGGTATAGCTGGAAAGATGAAATGCCCTAAACCAATAATAACCGTTAGAAGTGACTAAAAATATTCTATAATAATAACAGATATATATTGAAAATTACCTCAGGAAATTTATACTGACAGTTGATACTAGCTTTGTCACTAGTTTCTTTCAACTGTGAACTGCTCTTTTCCGCCATATATCTCTCTTTATCCTTCTGCAATTCACGGACTTGAGCTTTTAAATCCTGCAATGTTTGCATCACTTCCGCATTGCTAGGATTTCTTCTCCTTGGATGCTTATACAAAGAGGTTGGAGTCACACCATGACCTTTACCCCTCACCCGACCCGGATACTCAGCAATATTTAGTGCTTGACTAAGTACGCTCCTGGTATCCTGATCCTCACATGGGGATACCGATTGCGACAAGGTCTCCTGTAATTCATTTACATATCGAAAATTATTAGTGGAGATAAAAAATTATTTAAATATTAATAAACATTTGATTTAATTAAAGACACAATCTTATACTTACACATTCATCATACACATGTTGAAGATCGGGATTAACAACTTGATCCTTGCCCACACGAGCTTCCTTCCACAACAAATGTGTTGGTAGTGATGTTGCATCACTTTTCGTCTCTTCTAACTACGCATTGACACAAGTCTGAAGATCATCAATTATAACACATTGAGAGAATTAATAAGATCGTGGAGTTTATATTTACTTACAATTTTTTCCTATAAATGATAATCGATTGGAATACATCCATGTCTTATCCATGGTTTATGGTTTCTGAGTCAATCTGAGCTAAATGATAAATTCGAAAACAAAACCAATACTCAAAACTTGCACTTGCTCTTGCACAACCATATAACAAAACCGATACTCAAAACTTTTCACTAAATTCATTTTATTCTATCAACTACTTTAGTACACAAGTATAATACATTCCTACCAAGAAAAGAGACGAGTAGAACACATAAACAAGAAACCATCATTGCTCAAAATCAATCATAAAAAGCACACGAAAAAAACAATATATTAATAGAGTTAACAATATGGCTACCTTTATTAAATATTTTGTTACGCTCTCTATTATTTCTCTCTTAGCTTGTTTTACCAATGCACAACTTGTTAATGTAAGTCTATATAATTAATTAAGCATTTTTTCTAGTTCACAATAATATCATAGTATTATTTCAATGCCTCTAAAGAAGTCATGTTCTTTGTACATGAAAGAACCAATAAAACACAACAAACCAAACACCCATGACATAATTAAACGTAAACAAAGACACTCTCCATTATGTGTGACACTCTCCATTATTTCTCTCTTAGCATGTTACTCTCCATTATTTCTCTCTTAGCATGTTACTTCTATGCACAACTTCTTAATAACTTCTATGACAGTAGAAACCATGCTTGCTCAAAATCATTAACCAAACAAAAGCACACGAAAACCAGACAAACACATACGAGATGAGGAAAAAAATGAAACCTGATACGAATTGCAGTTGGCCGGAGAAGTGGAGCGTCGTTGACCGCCGTAGAAGCTCTGGTTTAGGGTTTTTTCGTGAAGAAAATCTGACTGAGAATAGAAAAGTGATACGAATTGTGTTTTGATATTTATTATAAAACTACCTACGAAAGCGCTTTTAAAAGCGCTTTCTAAAGGACATCTATAACAGCGCTTTTACATCAAAAAGCGCTTTCGTATCATATCCTATAGCAGCGCTTTTAAAAGCGCTTTCTAAAGGCCAGCTTTAGCAGCGCTTTGGAAAAGTGCTTTCTAAGGCTGACCTTTAGCAGCGCTTTTGAAAAGAGCTTTCTTAAGGTACCCTCTGAAAGGCCAGCTTTAGCAGCGCTTCCCAAAAAGCGCTTTCTAAGGGTGACCTTTAGAAGTGCTTTTGAAAAGCGCTTTCTTAAGGCACCCTTTGAAAGCGCTTTTTTAAGCGGATTTTTTTTAAAACCTACAGCAGCGCTTTTTTCCAAAAGCGCTTTCTTTTATGTGCTGTTAAAACTTATTTTTGGCGTAGTGGACTCCGCTCCCGATCATTTAAAATGAATTTGTTGAAAGCTGGTATATTCCCAGGTTGTAATAAAGACTGCCATCTATGTTTGTCCTCACCGACTGATTGCCCTCTATTGAAGACAGGTATCCAACGCCTGATTGATAACCAAGAAATTCTGTTTGAGAATGCTCCCGTTTTACCCGTTCTTGTTAAGGACATTTCAATCATAACCATCTCCGCCAATCCTTCTAGGGCCCCTAAAAGACCCATTAGGATTACACCTGTTCCTAAAACTGCTCCACTTAAGATCACAATGCCCGGGCCGGTCCCGTACAAGTCAGATAAAACAGTACCATGTAATTATGGTGGAGAAATCTACTATCATGGTATCAAACAAGATAAACCAACTTCCGAAGAAGAGAGCTCCGAAAAAGAAAATTATGACATTAGCAATATTACCGGAACTAGCAAGATTACCCGTAGTGGTAGAATCTTCTCTCCAGAGATTGCCCCTCCAAAGGCAGTTTTTGGACCTGTGGCCGTTCCGAAGATTACCTCTGCACCAGTGATTATACCTGCAAGCGTACCTACCAACAAAGACGACACAATTCCTGTCCCTACCAATACTTCTACTGCTGAGAATAGAGGAAAAAGCATTCAAGAAGAGCCTGTCCGGACGAAGGCTCAATCACTAGCTATCCCTGAAACATCCAAGAAGGAAATAGAAGAAATCCTGAGGATAATAAAGAATATCGATTATGATGTGGTTGAACAGTTGGGGCAAACCCCTTCTAAGATCTCCATGCTAGCATTGTTGTTGTGCTCTGAGGCACATGCAAAAGCTTTGGTAAAATTTCTGAAGACAGCTCATGTGCCACAAGAGACGTCTGCTGACCAGTTCCAAGACTGTGTGGCTAGTTTGACAGCTGATAATGGTCTAGGCTTCTCTGATGCCGACTTGACACCCAAAGGGAGAAAACACAACGAGGCATTACATGTCTCTGTAGAGTGTAGAGGAACAACCCTAGCCCGTTTCTTGGTTGACACTGGTTCATCTTTAAACATCTTACCAAAGAAAGCTCTCGACAGATTGGATTACGAAGGGCTGACGTTGAAACCCAGTAACATAATTGTGAGAGCATTTGATGGATCGAAGAGGATGGTCCACGGGGAGGTGGACATCCTGATAAAGGTGGGAACTAAGACTTTCAATTCAACCTTCTATGTGATGGACATCCGTCCCTCTTACTCTTGTCTGTTAGGATGGCCTTGGATCCATAATGCCGGTGCTGTCACCTCCACATTGCATCAGATGCTGAAATACCCGGTCCAAGGAAAGATCATAATTGTCCATGGAGAGGAGGAGTACATGATTAGTCATCTGAATTCCTTTCGTTATGTGGAGCTGGGTGGTGAGTTCATTGAAACCCCTTTCCAACATTTTGAAGAAGTCTCTCAAGAAGTAGCGGAAACCAAGGCAGTATCATCGATTCCAAAGATCACAAGACCTCCACTTCGGATGTCATCACTAAAGGACGAAAAGGCAGTAATAGAGGAGGGTGGATGCATCATCTGGGGGCAGCTTCCAAACATTATGTACAAATCAGACAAGTTTGGCTTGGGTTTTACTTCAACTTCTCAGAAGGCTATGCGTTGTGCCCATGCTGGAGGGCCACCTGTGAAGATTAGCAACCAAGGGGTCAATGCAGTAGAAGACAATGAAGAGGATGGCAGCTTGGAAGATTGGATATTTCCTACTATCAACAGAGGACTTCGCAACTGGGAAGCCAGAGACTTTGTCCCAATAACTTTCATCTCTCAGTAATTTATCTTTTACATTTATGTTGGACTTATAATATTCACAAACAATTCGCACTTTAAAAACCTTGTGTCTTGCCCGAGGCACAATGGTCCATTTGTAAGGGTTTTTATTTCATCTTCATATGACATTCAATGAATCATGGATGCTTTTTCACATATAAAGCTTTTGTGCTCATTATCTTCTTTTACATTTTATTGTTTAAAGATGGCTATACCCTTACACACACCCACACTCACAAATGCAGGTACCCCTCCATTCTGGATCCTATGGGTAACGATACTGCTATAGCCTTCAGTGACTCTAAAGATCTGATCTACCAAGCCGAATACGAAGGTGAGGAAGATTGTGAGGTGCCAGGGGAATTAGCCATACTACTACAACAAGAGGAAAGAGTTATTCAGCCTCATGAGGAGCTGTTGGATACAATCAATTTGGGTACCGAGGAAGATATAAAGGAAATCAAAGTGGGTGCCAATTTAGAGCTGAGTGTCAAGGAGCGTCTAATTCAGTTATTGCATGATTATGTTGAGATCTTTTCCTGGTCATACGAAGAAATGTCGGGACTTGATACAGACATCGTGGTACATCGTCTACCCACAAGAGAAGACTGTCCACCAGTGAAACAAAAAGTCCGCCGCATGAGACCTGACATGTCAGAGAAGATCAAAGCGGATGTCATGAAACAGTTCAATGCTGGATTTATGGCTGTTACTTCCTATCCTCAATGGGTTGCCAACATTGTTCCCGTGCCTAAAAAGGACGGCAAAGTAAGAATGTGCGTGGATTATAGAGATTTAAACAGGGCCAGCCCTAAAGATGATTTTCCACTCCCACACATCGACATCCTGGTTGATAATACGGCCCAGCATAAAGTATTTTCTTTCATGGATGGATTCTCAGGATATAACCAAATCAAACTGGCACCTGAAGACATGGAGAAAACTACATTTGTCACACAGTGGGGCACGTTCTACTATAAAGTGATGCCATTCAGACTGAAGAATGTCGGGGAAACCTATCAACGCGCCATGGTAGCTTTGTTTCATGACATGATACATCATGAGATAGAGGTCTACGTAGATGATATGATAGCCCGATCACAAACTAAAGAGGAGCATCTTGATCACCTGTAAAAGCTGTTTGTGAGATTGAAGGAATACAAACTAAGGTTGAACCTGAACAAGTGCATATTCGGAGTTTGGTCTGGTAAACTCTTAGGTTTCATCATCAGCAACAAAGGCATCGAGGTGGATCCTGCCAAGGTCAAAGTGATACAAGAAATGCCTGCTCCTCGTACTGAGAAGGAAGTCAGAGGATTCTTGGGATGCCTGAACTATATTGCCAGATTCATTTCTCACCTAACATCTACTTGTGAACCAATCTTCAAACTGTTGAAGAAAGATCAAGTAGTCAGATGGAATGATGAATGTCAGATTGCTTTTGACAAAATCAAAGAGTATTTACAATAGCCTCATGTCTTGATGCCACCAGTCGAGGGAAGACCGCTAATCATGTATTTGACCCTTTTAGAGAACTCAATAGGGTGTGTACTAGGGCAACATGAAGAGTCTGGCCGAAAAGAGCACGCTATTTACTACCTGAGAAAAAAGTTTACCGACTGTGAAACCAGATATTCACTGCTCGAGAAAACTTGCTGCGCTCTGGTATGGGCTGCTCACCGGCTAAGACAGTATATGTTGACTCATACCACTTTGCTGATATCTAAGATGGATCCGATAAAGTACATCTTTGAGAAGCCTACTCTGTCTGGAAGGATATCTAGATGGCAGATGATCCTAACAGAATATGACATACATTACACTACCCAAAAAGCTATAAAGGGCAGCGTGCTAGCTGATCATCTTGCTCATCATGCCGTAGAATATTATCAGTCCATGAAGTTTGAATTCCCAGATGAAGACATCATGACATTAGACAACTGTGAAGAAATCAGACCATATGACGGACCTGAACAAGGATCCCGATGGACCCTGTTCTTTGATGGGGCATCCAATGCACTTGGTAATGGTATCGGCGTTGCACTCATATCTCCGGAAGGATGCCATACTCCTTTTACTGCCAAACTTTGCTTCAACTGTACGAACAACATGGCGGAATACGAAGCATGCATCTTTGGTCTCAAGGCTGCCATAGACTTGGGAATCAAATCTTTAGATGTGTTTGGAGATTCAGCTTTGGTCATCAGTCAGATCAAAGGAGAGTGGGACACTAAGCATCCAAACCTTATCCCTTACAAAGAACATGTTTTGACATTGTTACCACATTTCGGGCAGATTACCTTCGAGCATTCCCCGCGAGAAGAAAATCAGCTAGCATATGCTCTAGCCACAATGTCATCTATGTTTAAACTTAATTGGGATAAGGAGGCTCCCCCAATCACCATTGAACGAATGGACGAACCAGCACACTGTCACGAGATTAATACTGAAGAAGTAGTGGACCAGCCTTGGTTTCATGAAGTCAAAAGGTATCTCGAGGCTCAAGAATATCCAGAAGGAGCTTCAATCAATGACAAAAAGTTCCTGAGGAGATTCTCTGCTAAGTTCTTCCTAAGTAATGGCATCTTGTACAAACGGAATCATGATTCTATTTTGCTCCGTTGTGTGGATAAAATTGAAGCTGAAAAGATTATGGTTGAATTACATGAAGGTACCTTTGGCACTCACTCTAGTGGGCATACGATGGCAAAGAAAATCCCACGGGAAGGCTATTATTGGTCTACCATGGAAGCAGACTGCTATCAACACTCCTGGACCTGTCATAAGTGTCAAATCTATACAGACAAGGTGCACGTGCATCCGGTTCCTCTAAATGTCTTAACAGCTCCTTGGACCTTCGCTATGTGGGGAATCGATATGATTAGAGAGATCAAGCCTACAGCCTCCAATGGACACCGCTTCATTCTAGTGGCCATTGACTATTTCACAAAGTGGGTCGAAGCAGCTTCCTTCGCATCCGTTACTAAGAATGTTGTTGCCCACTTCATCAAACAGAATCTTATTTGCCGGTACGGTATCCCAGAAAGGATCATCCCTGATAACGGTACGAACCTTAATAATACTATGATCACCGCCTTGTGCGAGTAGTTCAAGATTCAACATCACAATTCATCCCCCTATCGGCCAAAGATGAATGGTGCAGTCGAAGCTGCTAATAAAAACATTAAAAAGATCATACAGAAAATGACAGTCACCTACAAGCACTGGCATGAAATGCTACCGTTTGCTCTCCACGGCTACCGTACCATGGCTCGCACATCAACTTGGGCAACACCCTATTCTTTGGTTTATGGCATGGAGGTTGTCTTGCCTATTGAGGTTCAAATCCCCTCTTTGAGAATTATGAAAGATATAGGTTTGAGTGAGGATGATTGGATCCAGACCCGACTTGATCAACTGAACTTAATTGGTGAAAAGAGACTTACTGCTGTTTGCCATGGTCAGATGTATCAAAAACGGATGATCAAGGCTTTCAACAAGAAAGTCAGACGCCAAGTATATCAAGTTGGAGATCTGGTGATTAAGCGCATCATCTTGCCACAAAGTGATCCCAGGGGAAAATGGACTCCTACCTATGAAGGACCATTTGTATTCAAGAACATCTTTTCTGGTGGGGCAATGATCTTAACCACCATGGACGGTGACGACTTGCCACACCCTGCGAACACAGACATAGTCAAAAGATACTACGCATAAGAGACCCGCTAGGTTGACACACATATGCAAAACAAGGGCATCCCGGCGAACCAAAAGGTTCGGGCAAAAATTAGGGATAAAATATAAAAAATATGTACACCCGACAAGTTGAAAACCCGAAAGGGCGACTCAGGCAAAAGTTAGGGAATTAAAGCGTATGACTATGTCTCTTCGGATCACTTTGAGGATAATATCTTCACTGACAAACTCAGATCTTCTGATCAATTCAATCATCTTCGGACAAAGCAACAAATAGACAAGATATTCGGAGATACGGAGGCTACAGCAGAATGGGAACCCCATGGGATTATCGCACATAGCTATCTTTCTTTGTATAAATTTTTCTTATTTTTATGACACCATCCTCTTACTAGGATGTCTGTCTCCTTTGTACAAAATACTTATTCAAAGTGAATACAAAGATATCTCTTTAAAGTACAGAAAACTATTTGTCCTTTTCTTTTGCACTTGTGTTTTTTTTGTAAAAACGTCCAATGATTCATTAATGAATATATGCATTTGAACATAATTACTGTTTAAAAATAAATAAAATGGAAAAGAACAATTACTGACAGGTTGAAAAAAATAGGAAAATGTCTTTAGGCTATTTCATGAGCAATCCCTACAGTACGTCATTAAGATCCCCGGCAGAGCTGAAATTTCAAACTATTAATCCACAGTGGAAGCCATCCAGTTTCTCCAAAATTCCCCAGCAAGTTGTCTTGAAGCCTGAAAACCAAACGGACAACAGCTAACTTCGGTTTCTCCCTAACCTAGGATGACTCCCCGATAGAATGGAAGACGACCGAAACTCCTGAACTTTTTCCCAAACAGGAATAAGCTTTTTCCCCACAGAGTTTTCATTGCTCCCCAACAGAACAAGGACCCCCGTTATTAAATCCCAGTAGAAGTCATCAAAATTATTTGGATTCCCCAAGCAGTTTCCTCAAGAAGTACATGGCATTACTCTCACAACGGAATTTTTGTTGTTGTCAAACTTCAAGACGTGAAGAATCCACATATCCTCAGCAGCAGTCAAGGATTTATTTTCCTCAGCAATACAGTGAATCAGCTTACATGCGTATACATTACATCCACATATCATAAACATTGATAAAACACATATTGCATCATACATTTCATGCTACATAATTTTGTGTTTCAGCTAACATTTTACCCTTTTCAGGTTAAGATTAATAAGCTACCATTAACAATATGCAATCATGATACAGTACAGATACGCTCCAGACACGGATGCCATCCTGTTACTCATTCAGATTCAGCCATCATGATACAGTACAGATACACTCTAGACACGGATGCCATCCTGTTACTCATTCAGATTCAGCCATCACGATACAGTACAAATATGCTCAAGACATGGAAGCCATTCTGTTGCTCATTTGGATTCATCTTTCAGATACATTTCGGATACGCTCCAGACACGGAAGCCATTATGTTGCTCATTCAGATTCATCTTTCAGATACAACCCAAATACGCTCCAAACATGGAAGCCATTTTGTTTCTTATTCAGATTCAAGCTCAGATACATCTCAGATACGCTCCAGACACGGATGCTATTTTGTTGCTCATACAGATTCAGTCTCCAGATACAGCTCAGATACGTTCCAAATACGGACACCATTCTGATACTTATTCTTCTGACTTACCACTTACAATTCAACAAACATTCTTGGATGGAATCTACAAGCCCATCTCCAACAAGATTATATCACCTCTCCAAATGGCATCTTTAAGCCCATTTCCTCAACTACGCTTTGTCGAGTGCAAATTTATGGGCACTCTAGTGTCCAATCATCTTTTACCTTTGAGTCACGAACGGCAAAACTCGTCAATCTAACTCTTCAGGTTCAAGAAGATTGAACAGGGGAAGCTGTTGTACCCCAAAATTTTCCCTCTCATTTATCAAGACTTTTCTTACAAGACTTCTTTGACTCAAGACAAGATTAGGGTTTGGTCAGCTCAAGACATCTCATCTTGCACTAATAACCCAAAATTAGGGTTTGAGTTTACACAAGGATTTTTGGACCACCAATGCTTCATGTGACTTTCATACATCATTTTGGACCCCTAAGATTACTCATGACAAGTTTCAAGCCTTGACCCACACTTTTGCTCAGTCAAGTGGACAGTTGACCTAAAAATCAGTTGTATTAGGGAAAAAGTCAACCATGGCCAATTTACAGTCAAACTTCATAATTTTTTATCCACATCAACATTTTAGACTCATATGTACCATTTGATCAAGTTTGGATTACAACTCCTCAAGAAATTTTATCAAATCATCAAAAGGGAAAAATGGTCAAAATTAGGGTTTTGACTGAGAAAGGACAATTTTTGATTTTTAACCTAGCCAATGACCAATTGAGTTCAAGCATGATTTCAAGGATTCAATGGAATCATCTTGACTTAAGTACATGGTTCAAAACATCTCAAGTTCATTGGATTGACAGATGAAATTTGCAGTCAACTGATCAAAAGTCAATTGTAAACTGAAAAGTCAAACTTTGACTTTTTGGTCAAAATCAAGTGCCAAGGGTCATAATTCATCAAGAGATGTCAAAATGTGAAACTTGTTCATCAATAAAACCAAATTTTAAAATTATGGTTTGAATTTGAAAATTTTCATAACTTAGAAATTTTCGAAGTATAAAAATTTTCTTATTTTTTCTCAACTTTACACCACTTTTACACCATGATGCCTAATGATTCAAGAAAAGTGCCCAACATGAAAGTTATAGAACTCCATGAAATTTACAACTTTTCTTCACAAAATTTTCCCTAAAGATGCTTGGATCTCAAGTCATAAATTTGTGAATACATGGTCATGAACTTCTTAACTTAGTGAAAATTTGCCCTAATTTAGGAAAGTTTTGGACCCAACTTCATGGCAATTTTTCACCTAGTTCCAAGAGGTATCTCAAAATGAATTTCAAATATGGATTATAGAGAACATTGCAAGCTTTCAAAAATGTCATGGAACTCTCCAAGATCATTTTTGAGTAGGGAGAATCGAAGAGAGGAAGTTGGCATTTTCTCACTTTTTGTTCAAGCCATTCTCATGAAGAACCAGGTTGCAAACCAATCCTATGTTGGCTATTTCATGCTTTACAGGTCCAAAATTTGCTACAAACTCCTTAATTAAATGCATACTCAGTTGACAAAGCCTTTATCCTTGCTTTTGAACCTTTATCCAATTGATAATTCCACTTATGGCAAAAAGGCTCCATTGCCATTTTCATAGTGGGGAACTTTTGCAAACTTTGTGATCTTGGGCATTGAACTTGTCCCTTTGATGCATACAAACCACACAGGTCTCAAGCAACTTGTACAAACTCATATCAACCCTAAAGCAAGCTGGTACAAGCATGCGGGTTTGGTCTTGTCACTTTGCTTCAAGTACAAGAAAAGTTGCAAAAAGGCTAGGGCTTGTACAGCTGATAGAGAGCTCACTTTAGATCATTTCTATACTAATATGCAAACAATGTACAACACATAACAAGCTTGGCAAGGACCTGAAACTCTCTCAAACTAAAAAACATCAAAAAACTGCCCAAACATACAGTTTCTGCACAAACACATCCAACTCTCATTTGGCTCGTGCGTTTTGTGTTTAACTCATCCAAACATCTTACATACTTGATACCTAGTCAATCCAAACCATCATCCTTGTTTTGTAACCTCTGTTTTACCATTTTCCATTGTTAACTTTGAAGCTTGCAGTTGGACTTGGTCAGGGAGTTCTATCCACTTTCAGAGCAAGGTAAGAGTTGGAATAGATTCAGGGAAGCTCAAGGAAGCTCAAGCAATCATCATGCCTCCATTAAAGTCCCTGCATTTCCATACACGATTCCAGCTGAAGGAGGTAATTGTTCAAACTCTATCTCTTTGTACAGGAAACCTCAGGCCACGATTTGTGAATGAAAAATGTAGTTCTCATCCTAACGAAGCTATACATATCATTATCTTGCATTTATATTACTTGTGCTAAGAGAATTTGGAGTTTGAAATCTCTAAAAATTTTAGGTTAGGATTTAGGGATTTCAAAATTCTCTTTGATCTTTGATAGTTAGATTACATAATTTATATGGTTGAAATCGTGAGTTCAAATGCTACATTTTTCATGTTATAAGTTTTCATTTTTATGCAAGCATGAGGAATTTACAGGTTGAATTGGCTATGGCGTGAGGAAGGAGAAGGCAGGATCGGGACGAAGTTGTCTTGGGCTTTTTGCTTCTTGGGCCTTTTTGTTTTTGCTAGCATCATCACCACTGATTTGCTATTACACCCCTTTACTAACTCTTTCATATTTTATTTTTTCATTTTTATATTTAATATTTAAAATTATTTTCTTTAATGATAAAAAATCCTAAAAAATAATTTACTTATTTTTGCACCTTTATTTTTTTATATTATTTCTCACATAAAAAATTAATTTATTTTGATAGAATATAATTTATTTTCTTAATAAACTTATAAATATAATTAAATATACTTAATATTTTTATTTTACATTTCCTATTTACAAATACTTATTTTTGCACATATTTAATTTTTAATATTTATCTACAATATTATTTTTTATTTTTTATATACAAAAAATGCACAAAATAATAATATAGAAACATTATTTTCTTTTAAATAAAAATTAGGGTTTAATCCCTTTCAAAAATTAAATATTTTTTCTTATATTTTTTTTAAGGTTTAAATTAAATATTCCTTTACACGAAAGCAAGACATAAAACATTTTTTTATTATTACATGTACATTGCATTACATTTTAAATATTGTGTTATATTTATCTTAATTCGCGCAAATTCGATTTGGTTGTAATAATATGTTTAGCTTTATATTTGTGCAAATCCCTATTCAAACTTGTATTCCCCCTTCCCATAGAATTGTTGTAATAGCTTAGTATATTTACATTACGCAATTTATCGCTTTATATGCCATGATTAGTAATTAGGGTTTGTATGACAAGAACAAAACAAAGCAAAATAGAAAACCCTAAATGCAAGACAAAATCAAAAACATGAAAATAATACACTTTGCACACAAGCACCCTTAGGGTTTCTCCAACTTGGTTGCCTAAAATAAAATGGCCCTGTTACGCATGCGAAGTATCTTGGCAAAACAAAACAAATATAAGATCATAGCCCCTCGATGACGCTATTCAAAGGTTGCCTTACAAAATGATCTTGGTCCCTCAAAAATGCTAAGATACTTAGCAACATTGCTATCATGGCTATACAATGACCCACGCCCGTCCCGTTTACATCCAAAGATAGGGTTTCTTACCAAATCAATGGTAAGTCAACAATGTCAAAGGAATAGTAGATGCATAAGAAAGCCATTTGAGTAGGTAGATAGCTTCTAAGTTACTTGCTCCATTTCAAACAAACAATACTTGCTATTTTCAAAACAAACACACACATTTCAAAAACATCTTGCAAACATTTTCAAAAAGACAAACATCTTTGTATACATTCTTACGAATGAGAATCATTACAAAGATTTCCTAAATGGATGGCCTCTTTTACAAAATACTTTCAAAACCACATCAAACACCATTTCAAACAAACCAAAGCAAGTGATCTAAGAAAGTAACTAAGAGCCCATGGAAAACCATGGATGAAAAGGGTGCTAATACCTTCCCTTTTCATAATCTACCCCTCGAACTCAAGAAAACATCTCAAAGGTCTTTCCTGTGCTTTTTCACCTTTCCTTTTGGATAAAAGAAAATTCGGTGGCGACTCTTGCTAACCGCGACATTTGCAATAAAACGCAAAACCTCAAGTCAGTTCTCCAACCGCATTACACTATGCTTATGATGTCATGATTAGGTTAGAAAATAACAGGTATAGCAAACAACAAACAAGTCACACGAAGTCCTTAGGTTTAAGGCTTGCATGAATTTTAAGGTCATACCCTCTTGAAGTTGGATTGGTTCAACCTGCCCTATAAATAGTAACCGAGTTCTAAAAGGGATCTCAATATCACTGATCTTTCCCTCAGCTTCGTTCCATAGGCGATGGACTCACAACCAAACAAAACTCAAGAGTCAAACCTCAATGAGTGTAGCATCGAGTATCTGTCGACCTTGGGCATACCCCAAAGTCGTCCATCTCGCTACGTCCTACTGGCCAAGTTGTGCAATTAAAGGTTCTAAGGTCAGTTGATGCTTCAAGATACCACACGGTGGCCCCGTACTCTCCCTGATTGACTCAAGGGTTACCGGTACCAACCAAAGTGCCACATCAACGTAGCTACTGCTTCAACCGTGCCGGTATACCCCAACATAGTTCCCTCATAGTTTATTGCTACTTACCTAAAAGGTGTTCCCCAGATCCGGGTGTAGGATCTATAGTAACCCCGAACAAACCCTCAAAAGTAAAGCAATCAAGACAATCAAGAGAAGTAATTTTAAAATGATATAAATCCTAAGATATACCCTACTTTATAGTTCATCCCCAGCAGAGTCGCCAGTTCTGTGATACGGTGGCAGAACTGACTGTTTTTACTGGTTTGCGTTTTGCATTTTTTGTTCGTAAAATGTCGCGGTAAGCAAGAGTCGCCACCGACTTTTATTTCATCCAATCATGGAAAAGGAAAAAGAACATAAAAAACCTTTTTTCGAGATATTCTGAGTACGGGGGGGTAGATTATAGAAAGGGAAGATGTTAGCATCCTTTCTATCCATAGTTATCTACGGGCTCTTAGGTACTTGATCATTTTTTCAAATTGCTTGTGTGTGTTTGTATTGAAAATGCTTTTACTTTGTGATAACCCTTGTATCAGTCCTCAAGAGTGTGACGAAGTTGTTTTGAAAATTTGTTCTGAAAGGTGTTTGTGTGAAAAGTTTTTATTGAGCAAGTACTTAAGATTCTACCTACTCGGAAAAAATTGTTCGATCTATTTCCTTTAGACAATGTTATCCTACTATTAAGGAGTAGGTAGCACCGTCGTTGGAGTTGTGAGGGACATTCGAAAGGGACAAGTACAATCACTAAAGCAATAGTTAGAAAACTTTAGTAGTAACCCTAGAGTCTTAAGATCTTTCCGAGGCAACATTTGAATGGGACAATTTGATCTTTTAGACTGGAGGGCAATCACTAAAATCTCCTATGCTTAATGATTGTTTACCGAAGGTAACCGAAGTGAGGTAAACCCTAGGGGTGAATATGTGCATATGAGTTGTTTCAGTTATTTAATCTTTGCACATTAGGTGATCTACCATTTTAAATTTCAAGCATTATTTCCAGACAATCTTGTTAGCCATGCATCTAGACAGTTAAAGATTGCGGGAATTTAAAGTGCAAAAAATAAAACCTAGCTATTACAAGGCTTCAGGGAGGGGGATTAATTACATAACCAAAAGTGGGGGAAAAGCGATAAATAAAAACCCTAATTTGAATTTATTACAAACCCTTAGCAGTTACAAAATAATGGCAAAATAATTAACAAGCGCGCGGCGAATTAAATACGAGGACGATTAAAAAAATAACCTAAAACTCTAAGTGAGGGAAAGTATTTTTTTGTGGATTTTTATTTGAGAAAACAATTAAATTACAAATTAATTAAACCTAATTTCTAATTGTTTTTTAATTATGAAAGAAATTAAATTAACCTAATTTACTAATTAAATTAAAGAAATAAATATTTATGAAAAAATAATTTTGGTGTATTTTTGAGGAAAATTATCTAAGTTATGTACAAATAAAATCCTAAGTCTAATTATTTTTAATTATATAAAAAAAGATTAAATTACCCTAAATTAAATAAACTAACTAATTTTATAAAAAAAATTATTAAAAAAAAGATTTTCGTGATTTGTCGTTTGTTGATTTGAGAAAAGAAAATTAATTGTAAAATTAAACCTAATTTCTATTTGATTTTAATTATAGAAAAGAAATTAAATTAACCTATATTCTAATTAAATTAAATAATTTATTTAAAAAAATTCTTTTTTTGGTATTTTGTGATTTATTTATTTTATGATTAAATGAAAAAAAGGTGATTAATTTTTGTGGAAAAATAATTAAACAAAATAATTAAACAAAGGAAATAAAATTAAGAAAGAATTGAAAATGGCCATGTATGTTGTTAGCAAATCTGGGGGTGCACTATCTGAATTTCAAGCCCAAAATGCTCCAAGCCCAGTCAGCCTACCTGATTTCGTGTAACGTTGACTTGAACGTGTACCATGGTCCATCATGGATGGAGCGCTAGATCTGATGACACGCTGGATCAAGTGGTTGGACGCAAGTGTGCATGGTGGTCACCGGGAAGGATGATGCATTGGATCTGCTATAAGAAAGTGAAATAAAGAAAATTTTGTTGGGACCTGGGATCGAACCCAGGTCCTTATACTCACTACCAATGCCTTATGGCCATCTGCGTTGCGCGCTTTTGTTGTAAGTAAAATACAAACACAATATTATATATGAAATAAAGTGGTTAGTGGAAAAAACAAAGAAACGCGTGCGCTGGTTCAAATGGGCGAATGGTTCATTGACACATATCCGTCTTCTTCCTTTTTCTGTCGTTTTAGACATATGACTTTTACCTACAGTCACATGTTCGTAGCCATAGCCCCTGCAAGTTTCCAAAATGCACCATACACACAATAAATGATTTCTAATTACATAGACCCATTCATGTTGATCTCGTGAACACCATGGTACCCTTCTTTTTGTCTAATTTCACCTGTGTAAGAAAGCCCCAATTTGCACATACAAACCCTAACAATGGCAAAGGCATGTATAGGCTTCAAAAACGCAATTAGAGTATCCAGTTAGCTTGTAAACGTGATGAGGATCACAAATATATAATCTAAACATGCTAATGATGCAAGAATTATGATAATCGGTTTTGAAATTATGAGCAAACCGTGAGAGTGCTAGGGGGCGATTCTGGACGTGTAGAGGCGTGCAATCGATTGGGTTAGCTTCTGGGATGGTCCAGGAATCGTTTGGTGATGCTAGAAGGGCTTGAATTGGCCTCCAAGCTTGAAACCGAGTCACAACTTTTTGTCAAATTTTGAAGTTTTGTTCTTCTTGTTCACACCTTCCAACCATTGTCCTCTTTATTTTGAATTGTTCAATACATATAAGAGAACGAATTAGGTCAATAAAATTGCATCATATCTTGAGAAATAATGAAAAAGTGATTTGATTTTCTCTTTGTATGATATCTTCCCAAAATAAGCTTCAATCCAATATTTTCCAACCCAAATGAATATTGCACGAATTGGTCATCATGCTAGTTGTACATGGACTCAAAAGGTGCACAAAAAATCCATGATTTGATTTGATTTCATTATTTTACCATTTAATATGATTTTTTTATTTAAATGAATAAAAAATCAAAATAAATGATAAAAGTAACAAAATAATAGGTGGAAAATATCAGGGGTCGTGGGTCATATTAGAAACATGTTTCAAGTAATAAAACATGGGCCCCTTTGGAAAAAATGCCAATTTGATCAATGTTGACTTTTGACAATTTTCCAAAAATTGCCAACTTTGACAATGCACAACTCTCTCAATTTTGACCCTAGAAAGGTTTTCTTGGACTTTTTAGAAAGCTTAGGATGTCCCCAACCAACCCTTTTGATTTCATCTCAATTATATCTTCCATATTCATGTAAGAAGCTTTGACCCAAAAGGTGTTTTTGTTGACTTTTCAAAAGGACCCGTAATGTAAAAATTCATATCTTTTTATGAGTGCATATTTTGAACTTGTGGGATGAAGATGAGTTGTATGGAATTGCATCCTATTCAAAATGAGATTTGTATGGAAAATTTCTAATAAAGCATGTGGAAGTTATGCTTGGTCAAAGTTGGGTTGACTTTTACTAAGAAACCCTAATTTAGCAACTTTTGGGTTTTGATGAATTTGGAGCATTCCTTGGGGAATCATGGTCAATCCTTGATCAAATGATGAAATTCACTTCAAAATGTGGATGTTGACCAAAAATATTGAAGTTTGACTGTATGTGGGTCACGGATGACTTTTGACCTAATATAGTCGATTCTGAAGCATTTGAGCAGTTGACTGAGCAAACTTCTTGTGCAAGGCATGAGACTTGACATGGAGAATATTGGGAACATATTAGGGCCTTGGATAGCATTTGGGGCCTTTGTGATCCACCCATCTTGATGAAAATGGAAACCCTAATTTGAGATACACTGCCTTAGGAGAAAGTTTGTCTGGTCAACTCTTGGGCAACCTTGAGCAAATTGAGGATCTCAATGGACATGTATTGAGTAAAATGAGAGGGAAAATTTTGGGGTACAACACCGTCAAAAGACCAAAGTACGATGTTTTAAGTCAGAGGCTATGACCCACTCGACATGGTGAGCTTGATTCTGGTAGAAGGACATTCAATGATACAAAGTTCTTCCATCAAATATGCAGTTAAAATTCAACTTCTAACATTTTCTTGTGTTTACCCTGCGAGATTCTTGAAAACATTGCATCCATACATCATGCATCATATCATGACAGGTTTCCCCCATGCAGGTTTTCTCATCTGCTTGCTGTTTATTTCAGTAAAAACGGCTCTCGAGCAGACTGTTCAAGATCTCCAAACTCAAGATGCTCAATTCAAGGAAATGTTCCTGAATCTATCCAAGGGGAATGAAGAATTGAAAGCACTCCTCACTGGGAACTTGACCAAGAAAAATCCTAACAACAATAAGGATGACCAGTTGGAACAACTGCAAGCTGAGATGGAAACAATGAGAATCCAGATGTTGGGACAGATTGGTCTTATCCAAAACTTAGCTCGGGGACAAGAAAAGATAAGAGCCCTCTTCAACAAGCTTCATCAAGATGGATGCAATCATATGGAGCAAACAACTAGAATTGGGGATCAAGTCTTTAATCAGCCTCAGTTGAAACAAGAGATTTGGTTGAGAAAACACCTTTCAAAATGGCTGATATGCCAAGAGTCCAACAACGAATTCACCAAACACGACTGGGTGGTCTGCATAAGCAAGATACGCTTAAAATGCAATTTACCGAGATCAACATGTCCTTGACTCAAGCATTTCATCATGTATTGGAAGCCAAGTTGGTTGTATTAAGGGAGCCTCCTCAAAAACCTAATACTTCTTCTCCTCACTATAAGCATAATAAAAGATGCATGTATCACCCCAACAGTCGTTGGCATGACACTGGCCACTGTTCGGCGTTGAAGAACAAGATTCAAGACCTGGTCGTCCAAGGAGTGCTGGAGTTCGCACAAGATGGTCATACTGAATTCTTCTACCATCCCTCAAAGGCACACCATCGGAAGTGACAATTTCAGATAGAGAGGCTTTCTTGTTCATTAGACTTTTCAAATTATATTTTCTTTTGATTGTTCAAACACTGATTTATGCCAAACTTTGTTATTCCATTAATGCATTGCATATGTTTGTCTTGAATTAATCCTTCCAAAACAAAAGATGGTGATGGTTCCACATAATCGTTAAAATAGACAGTCATTATTTTTCAAAACAAAAGTCCGCTAAGTCAAAACCTATGAAGGAGACTTAACAAAAAAAACGGGGCATCCTACTGACTGTAATCACAAAAGAAACAGTTCAGGCAAAAGGTAGGGATAGTAAAAAAAAGAGGTCGCTACAAATCCTCAACAAAAAGAAAAAATTACAAAAAATTACTGCCTCTTTAAAATAAACTTTCAGTATCTGAACCATCACCGGAATATCAGGGCAAAGATTCCAGACTCAATTGGGATTTAAATGCACAATTAACTGAATATAGGACTGAAGAACATCACGAAGAACGGGTGGGATACAAATAAATTTTGATCCTTTATCCTTTGTTTCTTAAATCGCGAACCAGGCCACGTTACAACCCCTAAAAGTCCTAGCTAAAGCATCGGTTAGTTCGAAAGCATATTGTTACAAAAAGGTATCCTGACTCCTGTAAGGTTTTCTATAAATCCTGAATTGATATCACATTCTTGCAAATTTTGGTTTACTAGAAAATTAATTTTCAAAAACTTCAAGACAGACATAAAACTTGCATTTTTAATACCATTGTTTGGATATAACTAATTGTTCAACAACAGAGAAATTCACACGACGAATAATTAATGAGCGAATATGCTCTCAATGAACAAAATCACCTCAGATGGAAAGACATTTCCAATAATAGGCCTTTCATAATCAAGAGACATGACATGGTGTCTAAACTGATCTGGGGGTAGTCGAGTCAAGATTCAAGGAATCCCTCAAAAGCACCGAATAGCCAGGGACAAACCTCCATCTGAATCACTTGGGCATTAAACAGGAAGGGCCACGTGTGATCAAGAAAACATTTTCTAGCAGTGCTGCAACACTTACTACTATGGACAGTGACAATTTCCCACACACTATGAACGTGGACATGGTCAGAAAATACTACGCATGAAAAAAAATACCCGCTAGGTTGACTGGCCTAGGAAAAAGTAAGGGCATCCTGACGAACCAAAGGAGTTCGGGAAAAAATTAGGGATATATAAATAAAATTGTACACCCGACAAGTCGAAAACCTGAAAAGGTGGCTTGGGCAAAAAAGGGTATACCAGTAGACTGAAAATCCAAAAGGATAGTCCAGGAAAAAGTTATGGATTAAAGCGTACGACGATGTCCCGTCATCTCGTCACTTGTCTATCAGTAGAAGGCTTATCACCCTGATCAACATTTACTCAAGAATCCAGGAGTTGGGATAACATTCAAACCATCCACAAAATCCCCACAGAGTAACCACCCCTAGGGGACTATCTTCGCAGAGTTCGTCATCAGTACGAATACGTTCCCCAGTAGGTATGGAGACAAAGACGTCCTCTCGCAAAGTCACTGTCATGTCTTCAGTATATAACCTAACAATTTCAAACATTCTGGCATCTTCTTAATAGATCAAAAGCTCCAATCATCTCCCCAACATCTTGGAGATTTCTTCGACTTGGTTCATAAACTTCTTGGGTTCCCCAACAGGGCTCCATAAAGATCCCCAAGAATTTTATGGAGTTTTCTTTCCTTAGTAGAATTTATTTCTCTATCCACGGGAGTCAATCTCCCAGCGATTCAACTTCAACAAATATTGAAGAATCACATTCTTCATCCCCAACAGCAGTCGTGGATTTATCTTCTCTTAGTACAAAGACACCCCAAAGAGCAATTGATACGGTCACATATTACAGTCATAAAACATTTACAATACATCGTAGCATATGCATAACTGAAATGCATATAAAATTCTCATTTATTTTGAGAGTATCATGCAATTCATACATCATGACATCACATGAAACTGACGTTACCTTTTCAGGTTTAATTCGCAGGCAAACGAATACTATCAACTTATGCATAGCAGGTCAAAGATTAATGCCTAAAACCAGACAGGGAAACTATCTACATGACCAAGTGGTATGAACTCCCGGAGTAGGACGAGTTTACCAACAAATACAGCAAGCCACGGACTAATTCCTGAAACCAGACGGGGAAAATATCTATGTGACTAGCCAAAAACAGGCCACGGATTAATTCCTGAAACTAGACATGGCAACTATATGCGAACAACTGATTAGAGATTAATTCCTGAAACAAGATAGGGCAACTATCTCAACAACCAAAAAAACAGTTCCAGATTAATTCCTGGAGCCAAACAGGGAAACTATCTGCGAACATCTAATTAGAGATTAATTCCTGAAACAAGACAGGGCAACTATCTCAATAACCAACAAAAACAATTTCATATTAATACCCGAAGCTAGACAGGGAAGTTATCTGTGAACAGCTGATGAAGATCAATTCCCGAAACAAGACAGGGTGGCTATCTAGACGACTAGACGAAACAATCTTACACGGCTTCCTTCTCGCAATTTTTAGATGCAGCTTCACACAGGCTCATCCTGAAGCAATCTTACATGGGTTCCTTCTCATGATCTCCTGATACAGCTTTACACAGGCTCATCCTGAAGCAATCTTACATCGATTCCTTCTCGCAATTTTCAGATGTAGCTTTACACAGGCTCATCCTGAAGCAATTTTACACGGATTCCTTCTCCTTCAAAAATGCATCTTTACATGGGTTCTTCCTAAAGCAATCTTACATGGATTCCTTCTCCTTCTGAAATACAACTTTACACGGGCTCTTCCTGAAGCAATCTTACACGGATTCCTTCTCACAATTTCCAAATGCATCTTTACACGGGCTCATCCTAAAGCAATCTTACATGGATTCCTTCTCCTTCTGAAATGCATCTTTACACGGGATCTTCCTGAAGTAATCTTACACGGATTCATTCTCCTTCTGAAATGCAGCTTTACACGGGATCTTTCTGAAGCAATCTTACACAGATTCCTTCTCACAATTTCCAAATGCAGCTTTACACGGGCTCTTCCTGAAGCAATCTTACACGAATTCCTTCTCCTTCTGAAATGCAGCTTTACACGGGCTCTTCCTTAAGTAATATTACACGGATTCCTTCTCAGAATTTCCAAATGCAGCTTTACACGGGCTCATCTTGAAGCAATCTTACACGAATTCCTTCTCCTTCTGAAATACAGCTTTACACGGGCTCTTCCGGAAGCAATCCTACATGGATTCCTTCTTACAATTTCCAAATGAAGCTTTACACGGGCTCATCCTGAAGTAATCTTACACAGATTCCTTCTCCTTTTGAAAGGAAGCTTTACACGGGCTCTTCCTGAAACTATCTTACACGGGTTCCCTCTAATAACCTTTCATATGCAGCTTTACACGGGCTTATCCTGAAGCAATCTTACATGGATTCCTTCTCCTCCTAAAATGCGGCTTTACACGGGCTTATCCTGAGCCAATCTTACACGGATTCCTTCTCCTCCTAAAATGCGGCTTTACACGGGCTCTTCTTGAAGCAATCTTACAAAAGTCCACTCTAATAACCTTTCAGATGCAGCTTCACATGGGCTCATCCTGAAGCGTTCTTACACAAGTTCCTACTATGACATTTCCAGATGTAGTCTAACACAGGCTCATCCTGAATAAATATTACACAAGTTCCTACTAAGACATTTCCAGGGGTAGTCTAACACAGGCTCATCCTGAAGAAGTCTTACACAATTGCTTTCTAATACATTTCTGGACGCGGCTTGACTCGAGCTCTTTCCAGTATTTCATTCAGATAAAACTAGACATCGTTTCATTCTGATACTCCTATCTACAGTTACTTTGGATGCCATCTACAAGCCCATCTCCGACGACTCTCCGTTATCTTCTCCAAATGACATCTGAAATACCATTCCTGATATCATTAACCAACGGTGTTACTTCATGCGAGTGCAAATTTCTGGGCACTCTAGTGTTCAATCATCTCCCACCTTCAGATCACGAAAGTCAGACAAGCCAATCTAAATCTTCAGGTTTAAGAAGATTGAACAGGGGCAGCTGTTGCACCCCAAAATTTACCCTCCCATTTTATTTAAGGCATGCTCATTAAGGTTCTAAATTTCTCAAGGTTGACCAAGAATTGATCAGACAAATTCTCCTCCTAAGAAATGGCCTTTCAACTAGTTTTACTTTTCACCAAGATGTGTGAGCTCCAAAGGTCTCAAATGTTTTCCATGGTCCTAATATGTCTTCAAGTTTGTCCATCCCAAGTTTAATGCCCTACAACTTCTCTTTTATAATCAAGCTCAAGAAATGCATCATTTGGAAGTTACAAGCTCATACATTACATGAGGTTATTGCATCTTATACACCTCAGCATAATGGCATAACTGAAAGAAATAATAGAAGTGTATTGAACTTTACGAGATGTAAGTTGAAAGCTAAAAATATTCCTAAGAGATTTTGGTTCAAAGCAGCTTCAACAACAATATACAATCTGAATAGATGCTCATATAAGAAGATGGTCGAAAAGACACTGCATGAGGCTTAGACAAGGTCGAAGCCAAATATAAGTCATCTTAGAGTATTTTGGATCAATGTGTTTCAGACATGTACCTGAACAATTGAGAAAGAAGCTAGATGGTAGAAGTGAAATCATGGTGCTCATAGGTTATCATTCGATTGGTGCATACAATTTGTATTCACAAATTGAAGATAAACTAGTGATCAGTAGATATGTTCTAGTAGACGAAATCAAAGGTTGGGATTGGTGTCGAAGTTCAGTTCGACAAGAATCAGACACTGACACAACTTTGTTCAAAGAAGATGAACAGAATGAAGCTTCGACAAGAACTGGCCAACGAAAAGGGTGGGATTAGAGTCGAAGTTAAGTTCGACAAGAATCAGACGCAGTCACAATTGTGTTCAAAGGAGATGAACATAAAGAAGCTTCGAGAAGTCAAAATGAACAAGGTGATACTTCAACTGGTCGAATTAAAGAACCACCTGTGCAGAAGGAAAGAAGATCCACAAGAACAAGAACTGATTTCGACTAGGCTGATTGTATATGAGAGGTTTCTAGATCAAGCAATCGATGCAGATGATGACTTAATCAAAGAAGCCATGATGGTGAAGCCTTGAGCAATTCGAATTGGTGTGAAGCCATGAAAGAAGAACCTAGAGCCATCGAGAAGAAAACATCTTGGGAGCTTGTTGAAAGAACCAACAAAAAAACCAACTGATGTGAAATGGAGCTACAAGTCGAAACGAAAAATTAATGGGATGAAGCTTGTTGGGCTTGGGCTGATTAGCTTGAGGTTCAAATTTCGAGCAATACACCAACCATAATATGTCTAGTTTCATTAGTTTCAAGAATGGCAAGAAAATTATCAAAATGGTAACTTTTCAAATCTTTTGATTTTTCTTTCAAAGCCATGGTTAATAGTTGATTCATGCCATATTTGTTCACCACTACACCCCTATATAAATACAAGATCAAATCAGAAGCAAAGGACACACACACATTACCTATCAAAGCTCCACAAAAAAAATCATCAAAGTTGTGAAACTCCCAAAATCCTTCCTCCATCCAAACCAGTTATGCATTCGCATTCTTGAGACTCCCATGAGTTTATTTCAGTCCATATCTACACCTGAAGTGCCCATAAGCTAGCCAATCGAATCTCTTCACTTTGGTAAAACTCTCCCTATCTAATCTCTTAATACACACAGCTTAAACGAATTTAACACGTATATTGTTGTCTATATCATTATTTTGATTTGTTCTAATGTAATACATGAGATATTAGATGCAGAATTAGAGATTTACCAGGTTTAGGGCACAATCTGGACCGTGGCTCCAAATGGATGATATAGCCACGATCTGTCGAATCCAAGACCAGATTCGAACCCAGGTCTGGACTTTTTTTTTTCTAATAAGTTTCCTGCAGATCGAGTGTTCCTAGATCAAAGGAGTGCACCGCACACCATCATTCCCCTACTTCCAGATGCTGGCCAACCCATATCTAGTGCCCTCAACGTGCAGTCCATCATGCACTTTCGACAACCTCCCTCATTGGATCAAAAGCCAACCTGGGCCTCTTCTTGATCTGGGCCTGCGTTTTGCAAACTATACCCCCTCTATCTATTTTGCTATCACGCCCATTTTCATATTTCTTTTATTTATTTGTTTTAATTATTTATTTCTTTTAATCATTTTTTAATAACAATATAAAATTAAAAAAATCATAAAAAATATAGTTTTAGGTTTTTTTATTAAACTAATTTTTGTAAATTAATTAATAATTATTTAACCATTTTATTTAATTAAAAATTATATAGATTTAGGTTAATTCACTTTCTTATCATAATAAAAATTCCAAAAAAAATTAGATTTGTTTAGAATTATTTTCAATTAATAACTTTTCTTTTCTTTCAATTGACTAGTCTAATTTTAACATTTTCCAAATAAGCAAAAATAAAAAAATTGTTTCCTTTTAACTTAGAACTTTCTAGGGTTTTAGATGTTATTTTTAATTCGCGTGCGTTTATTGCTTTCACACCTTTTTTCATATTATTGTAACTGCCTACCATGATATAATATACAATAACTAGGACTTTTACATTTACTGTTTTATTTCCCCAAGTTTTTGCATTGTAATTAAATCCCCTCCCTGAAGCGTTGTAATAGTTTAGAATTTATCTTTCTGCATTTTAAATTCCTGCAAACTATTAACTATTTAGATGCATGACTAATAGAATTGTATGGCAAGAATAACAAATAAAATGCTAGAAAACCTAATGTAAATACAAAAATAACTGAATAAAACACAATTTCACATGCGAACCTCTAGGGTACCCCTATTTCGGCTGCCTTCGGAAAATAGTCACATTTCTCGAAACGTGAGAGATCTTAGTGGCTACCCTCCGGTTTAAAGATAATAAGTCCCTCGATAACCCTCTCGACGTTGCCTAGGTATGATCTTAAGACCCTAGGGTAGTTACTAAAGTTTCTTGCCCAGTTGCCTTTGTGACTGTATAAACGTCCCTTTGATTGTCCCTCAAACATCTAACGAATAGGGCTACCTACTCACTAATAGTAGGATAGCACTGTCTAAAGGAAAAGAGGAAAAGAACAACCTTTCTAGTAAAGTAGATAGCTATTAGATGCTTTCCAAAACAATGTTTACACTTACATAAAACTCCTTTCAAAAACATTTTCAAACACTTTGTATACGTTCTCTACCATTCCGAGAAACATTACAAAGTTCACCGCACTAAGGCGCTTTCAAAAATACTTTTCAAAGCACACAAAGCACAAGGTATTTTTTTCAAATGAGCTAGCATCTAAGATTCCGTAGATAACTACAGATGGAAAGGGTGCTAACACCTTCCCTTTCCATAATCTACCCCCTTACTCAGAAATAATATCGAAAGGTCTTTTTCTGTTCTTTTCACCCTTTCCTTTGTTGGATAAAAGAAAAGTCGGTGGCGACTCTTACTTACCACAATATTTGCGAATACAAACGCAAAACCAGTACAACAGTCGGTTCTGCCACCTTATTACATTATGCTTCAAAGATACTCTCCTCTTCCCCAAGTAAAGATTGTTACTCCCCAACGGTAGTATCCTCGGGTTGGTCTGGTTAGAATTCTTTTGTCTAAGAATTTCTACAATTTCCCAGTCGAAGTTTCTTTCATTAAAAACTTACATCAGAAGGTCCCAGCTCCCAGCAAGGTTCTCTTTATCCGTGGAAGGAGATATTGGATCTTTTCCCAGAAGGTTAAGAGGTGGAACATAGGTCAATATTTCTGCTACACTACATTTTTTTTTGCAGTATTCTCCCCAGGAAGTTATCTCCAGTGAGAAATTGACAAGTTATCAAACAAAAGTCAGGTGAATTTTGATTTCACATAGACCCCATTTTATTAATGCTCTCTCTAGTAACTTTAAGTATCCATTTGGCGTTTCCTCGCAGATGTTACAGTTTTGATCTGATCTTCTCTAGCGGAATATGCAATTTATTTTTGCAAGTTTTATCAGGGTTCGGCATGTGATTATTAGTCTTTTCATTTTGCAAATCCGGGGTAGTCGAGTTAAGGATCAATCTCTCAAAGTTCCGCTACTCTGGGGCAACATATCAATGATGGTACGAATCCCATAAAGTCCTCTCGAGGCATTGTCGTTCAATCTGTAAGTTGCAGCTTATCAGTACCCATGCGGGAGTTTTACCTCTAACTTTTGAACTATGGAACAGGGAATTCCCCGTACAGTTAGTTCTCCTCAGCATTGTCATGCGAGGGATTCTCGAGGCGTATAATATTTTTGGATACCTTCATTCCCCAATCATGTCTGGATGAGCATTATCTCGATTATTAATAAAGACTATTCTCAGTGGAGTTTACCTTCCGATTTGAATTATCATTGTAGTTTGCATTCAGAAAATTCTCATTTTTTCATCTAGGTTGTGACTTGGGGCATTTAATATCACAAGAATCTTTTATCATCCTCAGTAGGGTTGATGTTGGCTTAGATTTCCATATCCCCAGTAAAGTCGATATTGTTTGACTATCTTCATGGTCTATTTTACGGTTGCATACCGAAGGTTCTGGAATCCCCAGCAAAATACTCCCCGACAGAGTTTTGTATCCTCGGTGGAGTTTTGTTTCCCCAACAGAGTTTTATTTCCCATAAATCTTTTTCAAGAGAAAGGCTTCGTCCTGAGACTTCAAGTTTGAAGATGTCTCGTGTCCCTAGTGTAGTTTCTTAGATGAGAATTCATAGTCTAAAGAAGTTTCAATTCCCTAGCGGATTTTCCAATCAGAGATTTCTCGTCCTGATCTCTCATTTCCCAGCTAATTTGTTGCTTGGGGCATCCTTATTTAGGTATATTTCCTTATCCCCAGTATAGTTGATGATGGTCGATCAATTAAGATTTTGTTAACCTTCGGAAATCGGTAAAGGATTTTCCGGCGAAAGTTTCCCCAATAGGTTTGGCCATTTTTGAAGAGTATCGTTAATCTCCATCAGTGTGGCTCTGACTATATTTTATGTTCAAGGATTTATGTACTCCCAACAGTAATATGTTCGATTGAGTTTTTCTTATCAAAGAACATCTCATCACCAACAAGGTTGGCCTTGACAGAGTTTATCTGATTCTCCTGCGAGGGTTTTGCTTCTCACGTCTGGTTTGTTATCATGGTATCATCCTCAACATAGATGCACACCATCTTTTCCAGAGATTACAGTCTTTCCCTGATCTTCCCTAACAACGTCTAATCTTCATTGGCACCTCTTTTCATAGATTACCGTTTTGATCTGATATTCTCCAACAGAGTTTGAAATTTATTTTTGCAACTCCTCTTAGTGTTTGTAGCCTGTTTCTACCAGTTACTCAGTTTGTTACTCCCCATCGAGTTGCAGCTCTTCAAGGGTTTCTCTCCAGCGGTTCCTTATATCTTATCTTCTCCATTGGATTTTGCATTTTTATTTTCGCAAGCTTTGTCATATTCTAACTTATTGGTTGTTGGCTTCTCGATTTGCCATTCCTCAGTGAAACATTTAAACATGCATCATTACATTTCATCTATCAAAACGCGTAGCATTTCCATTATATGGAGCATTACGCTATAAAAAATTCAAACATGCATCAGCACATAAGCCATTATTGTTTTTGTTTTCCCCACTGAATTTGCTAAAACTTCATATTATATCCCTAGAGAGGTCTTCATCCTCAGTATCTCAGTTTCACCATATACAAATATATATTTGATGTTAATCATTTGAATGTTTGAGTGTCTACTCTTGATTGTAGTCCAATTTTATCCTGATGCAGTTTTCTCGGGTTTAGTCTTTAACACCCTCGTTATTTCATTCTAATGTCTATTGATGTACCTTTCGAAAACCAGTTTTTCGTGATATTCGCTTTCAGCAGGTTTTTAGTAGTACGCCCTAATCACCTTGCTTTGGGTCGAGTTTTGAGTTTCGTCTCCTCACCCGCGCATGAAATCCAGTTTTTATTCTGGTACTCATCTAGTTTATTTTTGTCTAACTAGTTATAATGAGTCGAGTGTCATATCGTTTTGTTTTCATACCTTAGACTTCCATCAATGTTTGATTACTGAATCCTTTATCAGTTTTCATTTACCGAGTCTCTTTGCAGTGTTCGTAACTGTGTCCATGGTTGAATTCGGTCTCCTTTGTTCCTTGGATTATTCTATCAGTTTTCGTTACTGTTTATCCATTAATCTGAGACTAGCAAGTGCTTTGGGAAACATGTGCTCTCACCACTTTTCTTTGGGTCAAGTCTCGATCTCATTTCCTGTGCATGAAATCCAGTTTTCGTTATGGTACTCATCTAGTTTAGTTTTGTATAACTAGTTTTAATGAGTCGAGTTTCATCTTGTTTTGTTTCTTACTCCTGGGATTCTTTCAATTCCTTCATATTTTCTATCTTGGGTTGAAACTTGTCTCTTTTATGACTTTTGGGATCTTTCAGTTTCATCTCACTGTCTTCCCTTGGTTATAGACCAATAGGTGCTCTAGGAAATATGATCTCTCACCACTTTTTCTATGGATCAAGTTTTTCCTTGTTACCCGTGCGTAAAATCATGTTTTCGTTCTGGTACTCATCTAATTTAGTTTTGTCTAACTAGTCATAATGAGTCGTGTTTCGTTTCGTTTTGTATCTTACTCCTGGGATTCTTTCAGTTCCTTCATACTGTCTATCTTGGGTTGAAGCGTGTCTCTTTTATAACTTTTGGGATCTTTCAGTTCCATCTCATTGTCTTCCCTTGGTTGATACTAGCAAGTACTCCTAGAATCATGCACTCTAGCCACTTTTCCCCGTGTACTTTGTCAGAGTTTAGTTTCACCTATTCTCTGGAGTTTGAGTCTTATCTCACCCCTTTGTGGTACGATTTTATTCTAACACATTTACTCTGAAGTTTAGTTTCATCTATTCTTCTAAGTTTGAGTTTTGTCTCAACTTTGTTAAAATCAATGTTACAGCTTCATTCAGACGCATGTCTTGGGAGGTCCAAATTTCATTAAACCCTTTTTTTGCTAAATCCAATTTTGTTTGGTATCTTCTTAATCCCACGTCTGCTGGCATTCTTTGTCTTTGGGGGGTTCGTCTTCTTTTTCAAGAGTGTAAATTTTTGGGTTCTTTTGTATTCAATCATCTTCAACTCTGAATGCTCGAAAGTTGTTGCTTTTCTCACTTATCATGTTAAAGATGATTGAATAGGGATAGTTGTTGCACCCCAAAATTTACCCTGTTGATTTCAGAATTTTATTTGGCTTATATTTCATCTGCATATGCATACATACATTGGTTCTGTTGCTATATGATCAAGATATGACAGTAAAGTGAAATTTCTGGCTACAGATACTCAATGTCACGTCCAATGTTATGACACCGTATCTGACTTACTATATGACAGTAAATACAAAAGCAGTAAATAACACAGTCAATTGTTTACCCAGTTCAGTGTGCAACAACACCTACTCTGGGGGCTACCAAGCCAGGGAGAGAATCCACTATAAGAGATGTTAATTCAGGAATAAACCAACCAGTTTATCTCCTTCACTTAAGACCTACCCAATGCAATTCTAATCTAAGTACAACTTAAACCTGAGTTCCTACTCACTCCCCCTCAATCACAGCAGTGATACATAAACAAATTTGACTTGAGAATTGTTGAAGACACTCTTCAAAACACACACTTGATTAAGCTTCACAGCTTTTTAATCAAGTAACACAATCACTCGTGCTTCACAGCTTTGAGTGATGTATACAACTAACTTGACTCTGCTTCACAGCTTTAGTCAAGTAACATTCAAACACTCTTGCTTCAAAGCTTTGAGTGCTACACAACCCTTACAATTGAAACCTATTCCAAGACACTTATCACAATGATAATTGCTTGGAGTACAATTAACAAATCTATACAGATTACAAACTTGATCTTCTAATCAATCAGCAGGGATCACTTCAAAAACCGCAGCTCTGTTGAATATATAGCAGCTGCAACTTCAGTTAGGGTTTCCAAAAACCTAGGGTTGATTCCTTTTGACCTAAAGACCAGGTCACAGTACTTTGTTGATCAGGTTAGGATTGAGCGAGGTTACTCCTCAGAAAACGCAGGATTCTGTTTAAGAAGGACTGAGTTATTTCCTGAAAAAACTCAGACTTATCCAATCCTGTAATCCTGCTAGTTCAGAACAGGATGTCATAACATCTGTTATGACATCTGAGAAAACCTGTCTACTGATTAGCTAAATGTGATCATTTTGCAAACATGCTCAGATACACATTTATAAACATCAGTATTTGAGTTACAATATTTTTCTGCATATGTACCTAAAGAGTTAGTACAACCTGAACTAGAATGTTATGACATCAGTCATGACATTCATACATACACTTGGAATTTACCAAAAATGCAAGCCAATACCTAAACACCTACAAACTCCCCCTTTGGCAGATTTTTGGCTAAAGTCCCTAAACAATCAGAGATAGATAGATAGCAGCAGAAATAAGTGACAGCAGAAAAATATAGTGTTAAGTACTAATTAGGCAGTACCAAAAATATTCTCCCCCACTTTAGCCACAAATGGGCCAAAGATTACATGTTTATAAAGTTATACAGTTATCTAGGACAAAATAATGAGATCAGCAGCAGACAACAGCAGAACATACTTCCAAACTCCACCAGCAACACCACCAAGCAGCAACCATCCTTCAAGTACTGTCATCAGACTCAGAGGAGCCACTTTCTTCAATGTTGAGCTGTCCTTCATCTTCTTCCCTCATGCTTGCTTCAGCTTCTTCCTTTTCTAGCTTGGCAATTAGTGCTTCTAGGGTCCTTTTTCTAGCATCCAGATCTTTGCAAGTTTCTTTTAAGACAGCTATGACATCTGATGTTTTGGACTGGCTCTTTGCAGACGATGTCTCAGCTGATGTTATGACAATGTCTGGAGCATGGGATCCCTGAAACAGTTTGTAGTGCAGCCCAAGGGCAGGGGCTCTTTTGCAGGCTGTATCTCTTGCTACAAGTATGTTAGGATATTGTGCAAGGATGATTCCACAAATGAGGGAGGGAAAGGCAATTGGTCCTTTGACAGCATAACTGCCAGCATGCTTCAAGGTTTGTTCAAAAATGTACCTTCCATAATCAAAGGCAGTCTTGGTTCCTACAGCATAGATGAATCTCCCCAATCCTGTGGAGATGGTTGATTTGTGATTTGTAGGCACCCAGTTTGCTGCACCTATTTTATGCAAGATGGCAAATTTCATGCTGAGTTTACTAGCATTCAACTTCCCTTTCAATGGCCAGCACTTTACTTGCCTGGCAGTGATGGTCAAGCATACTTCATTGTCAGTTGCCTCTAGGTCAGGACAGTCCTTATTTGTTCTTCCAAGAAACTTGTTGATTTCTGATGGAGAGAACTTGACCCTTCTTCCTCTAACAAACACACTCTCAAAGTCAGCTGACCTCCCATCAGCACAATCATTGGATAAGTTTACTACAAACTCTTTAACCAGATTTTCATAGCATTTGCCAAACTTCATCACAGTCTTTATTAGCCCAGCATTCCTGATCAGCTCCATGATGTCTTTGCACTCCAAAGCATCATTGTTGAGTTCTCTTTCCAAGGCTATTCTCTTCAAGCAAACATACTTCCACCTGTTTGCATTATCAGGATGATGAAAGGAGATGTTGTCTGTTGGCACTTCAGGTACTCTAGCAATCTTGCTGGAGGGGAGCTTCCTTCTGATGGGAGTATTGTCAATGTCAACCTCAAATTCTGATTCAGAATCAGAAGTTTCAGGTTGTCTAGCAGTCTGCACCTGTGCCTTCTTCCCTTTAGTCTGAATTTTCTCAGCCAACCCTTCAGCCTTGGATTTCTTAACATCAGGCTTAACAGTCTCACTACTCTTTCTTTTCATCAATCTCCTAGCAATGCTAGGGTTCACATTTGCAATCAGTTCATTATCTGAGTAATCTTCATCCACATCAATGATAGGTGGATCAGCAGCCTTTTGAATGTTGTCTTTTGGTGTCACAACATCCATAGTGACATCTATATTTTCAGAACCTTCCACATTTGGACTTTCTGATTGATTCAAAGGGATAGAAATCCCCGGTACAGATTGGTTGTCACTCAGAATGCTAGAAACCAGTCTAGCAATAGCTTGGTGTACTTGAACTGATCCTTCTTTATTAGGTGTAGAGGACGAAGGAAGAGAAGAGTTACCAGAGATTGTAGCTTGAGCTCTTCCTGCATGTCTGGTCCGGAGCTTTTTGACTCTGGTTGGGTCAGTTGCCATCTCCCTGAGAGGAGTGACCTCAAGAACTTCAGATTCTAAGCATGTAGTGATTGCCCTAGAATCTTGATCAGATGATGATGATGATGAGTGAGACGAAGCCGCCATGGTGGAAGATGATGTCTGAGACATTGTGTTTAACGTTGAGTAGCAGTAGCAATTTGAGAAAGCTCTTTGATTGGGAGGAGAAAACAGGTTGCAAGGATGAGAGAGATAGGGAGTACAAGGGAGTCTTTTCAACTTCTGAAGGCTTTTGAAGGAATTGTGAATGAATATGATCAGCCCACTAAATATAGACTTAATAGAATTAATCCCTTCAACCCTTGTTTTCAGCAAAACTAATTGCTATAATTTCTCATTTTGGTGAATACCCAATCTGCCCTTCAAATTTTCAAGTTGATTTCCAACAAGCGCCTTGATAGAAGAATCAGTTAGCTGAAGCTCAGAGAACCTATGTTTCAGTTCAAATGATTTCTTCTCTCCAAAGTCAATAGGGTTTAAGGAAATGTTGAATGTTTTCAGATTATCACACCACAATGTCACAACATCTTGTGTAACATTGTCTTCAGGTAGCATCTGTGTTGACCAGAATTTTTGAGAACAGAATTTATGAGACTTGTTCTTTGCCACATCACATATATTATCAGCCTGTAGTTTAGGAGTTCTTCTGACATCTTCCATAGGAATAGCTCTTTTCATTCCTTCAAGTTTATGCTGCCACTGTTTCATATCTTTTTCTTCTTTGATGATTTGACTCAAAGTGGGGATATCAGTGTTCTCAGGCTGCCACACATAACAGTTATTTTTGGATTTTATTCCTCTCATTACAATATCTAGTTTTTCATTAAACACTAGACATTCAGATCTTGAGAAGTTGACCTTGAATCCTAGATCACATAATTGACTGATGCTGATGAGATTAGTAGTCAACCCTTTTACCAGCAGTACCTTATTCAGACTTGGAACTCCAGGGTAGTCCAAATTACCAACTCCTTTGATTTCTCCTTTAGCACCATCTCCAAAGGTCACAAAACTGGTGGTGTGAGGCATAACATTATTGAGGAGATTTTTGAATCCAGTCATGTGTCTGGAACATCCACTGTCAAAGTACCAATCTTCCTTTGCTGAGATCTTCAGGGAAGTGTGTGCTATCAGTGCAATAGCCTTTTTCTTCCATTGAGGAGCGTGTGGTACCTTTTTAGACTTAGGTTTGACATCTGATTTCTGATTAGGATATCCATGTAGTCTGTAGCAGAAGGGCTTTATGTGACCATATTTCCCACAATGATGACATCTCCATCTTTGGTACCTCTTCTTCATGTGTCTCTGTCCCTGATGTTGAGAGTAATGTTGAGACATCTGGTTTGACATTTGCTTCCTGGTAACAACTTTCTTTGTTTCCACAAATCCTAGGCCAGATTTATTTCCCATATTTTGTCCAGTCTGAAGAATCTCTTCCAATTTGTCTGTTCCATTTGTCAACATCTTGACTGATTTGGTCATTTGATTCAGTTGTGAGTTCAGCAGTTGAACTTCTCCTTCTAAATGACTTATAGTTTCAAGATTTGCTCTCTTTTCAGCCTCCAGCTTTACAATGAGTTTTGATTGTTTCTCATTTTACACACAGACTTCACCACTTCTGATACACAATTTCTTGTAGGTATCAGCCAGTTCTTCAAATGTTACTTCTTCATCACTGGTGTCACTTTCAGAGGTACAAACACTAGTTAGGGCAGTAACTAGTTTGGCAGATTCTTCTTCAGAATTGCTTTCTGAATCATAGTCAGACCAAGTAACAGTCATTCCTTTCTTTTGCTTCTTAAGAAAGGTAGGACATTCAGCTCGAATATGTCCATATCCTTCACATCCATGGCATTGAATTCCTCTGCCTTGGTTTTCCTTATCTTCTGATCTTGGTCTTCTGCTGGAACTGTCAATGTCAGAAGGAATGTTATGAACATTTGACCTTGACTTTGGGTCCATTCTTTTGATGAGCCTGTTGAACTGTCTTCCAAGCATGGCAATAGCTTCTGATATGTTTTCTTCTTCATCCTCCTTGTGTTCAACATCAGTGTTGGTTACAAGTGCTATGCTTTTGTTCTTCTTGTCACCATTATCAGTGATCCCCATCTCAAAAGTCTGAAGAGACCCAATAAGTTCATCCACTTTTAACTTGCTAATGTCCTGGGCTTCCTCTATGGCAGTTACCTTCATTGCAAATCTTTTAGGCAAGGATCTGAGAATCTTCCTCACCAGTTTTTCTTCTGACATTTTTTCTCCCAGTGCTCCTGAGGTGTTGGCAATCTCCAAGATGTTCATGTGAAATTCATGGATGGTTTCATCTTCCATCATTTTTAGATTCTCAAACTTAGTGGTCAACATCTGAAGCCTTGACATCTTTACTTTGGAAGTGCCCTCATGAGTAGTTTTGAGGGTGTCCCAAACTTCCTTGGCCAGTTCATATTGATGTACTAATCTGAAGATGTTTCTATCAATTCCATTGAACAAGGCATTTAAGGCTTTTGAATTTCCCAGAGCTAACTCATCTTCTTCTTTACTCCAATCTTCCTCAGGCTTCAGACTGATTGTCCCATCTCTTTCAGTTATGGTGGGATGAATCCATCCTTTGTCAGCAGCTCTCCAAGCCTTTTTGTCCAGAGATTTTAGGAAGGCAATCATACGAGGTTTCCAGTAGTCATAATTAGTTCCATCCAGAATGGGTGGTCTATTTCCAAAAACTCCTTCTTTGTCCATAGTGCCAGAAAGTGATATCCCTAGATCTCACCCAGTAATACAGGCAGGGTGCCTGCTCTGATGCCAATTGAAATTTCTGGCTACAGATACTCAATGTCACGTCCAATGTTATGACACCGTATCTGACTTACTATATGACAGTAAATACAAAAGCAGTAAATAACACAGTCAATTGTTTACCCAGTTCAGTGTGCAACAACACCTACTCTGGGGGCTACCAAGCCAGGGAGAGAATCCACTATAAGAGATGTTAATTCAGGAATAAACCAACCAGTTTATCTCCTTCACTTAAGACCTACCCAATGCAATTCTAATCTAAGTACAACTTAAACCTGAGTTCCTACTCACTCCCCCTCAATCACAGCAGTGATACATAAACAAATTTGACTTGAGAATTGTTGAAGACACTCTTCAAAACACACACTTGATTAAGCTTCACAGCTTTTTAATCAAGTAACACAATCACTCGTGCTTCACAGCTTTGAGTGATGTATACAACTAACTTGACTCTGCTTCACAGCTTTAGTCAAGTAACATTCAAACACTCTTGCTTCAAAGCTTTGAGTGCTACACAACCCTTACAATTGAAACCTATTCCAAGACACTTATCACAATGATAATTGCTTGGAGTACAATTAACAAATCTATACAGATTACAAACTTGATCTTCTAATCAATCAGCAGGGATCACTTCAAAAACCGCAGCTCTGTTGAATATATAGCAGCTGCAACTTCAGTTAGGGTTTCCAAAAACCTAGGGTTGATTCCTTTTGACCTAAAGACCAGGTCACAGTACTTTGTTGATCAGGTTAGGATTGAGCGAGGTTACTCCTCAGAAAACGCAGGATTCTGTTTAAGAAGGACTGAGTTATTTCCTGAAAAAACTCAGACTTATCCAATCCTGTAATCCTGCTAGTTCAGAACAGGATGTCATAACATCTGTTATGACATCTGAGAAAACCTGTCTACTGATTAGCTAAATGTGATCATTTTGCAAACATGCTCAGATACACACTTATAAACATCAGTATTTGAGTTACAATATTTTTCTGCATATGTACCTAAAGAGTTAGTACAACCTGAACTAGAATGTTATGACATCAGTCATGACATTCATACATACACTTGGAATTTACCAAAAATGCAAGCCAATACCTAAACACCTACATAAAGCATGGACTATTTATCAGAAGCGTCAAAGGCTTCGTGCAAGCAATTCAATCATTTGAGGAACATTTTATCACCATGTTCTATTCCCGTGCATTTTCTCATGTCTTGGGAAATATAAGGGAACCAGAGGTTTTGATCTGATTCAGAACAGTTTGGGTTAAAAATCTGTTTCGATGTGTCAACTTCATAATTTTCTAACTGTGTGCCAGAGTACTTTTTTGGGCTGAAATTTGATCACCAAGTCTGTGTTGATTTTATCTTCACTTTTTGTATTCGGTCCGGGAGACAATTATATGCAGATGGCGGTCAAATAACTTTATTATTGAGTTTTCAGGTTACCGATCAACGGTGTTTCGGGCGTTCAGAAATCTCTAACTCTAATTTTATATACCGTCTCTAGGTGGTTCTTTCTCCATTGAATATATCTCAATGTCCTCTTCAACTTTCATGTTCGGGACAAAAGTTAATTCTCGAAGAAATGTCTCTGAATTCGCAAATCAGACAAAGCTGAATAGTGGAAAATACTGATAAATAGTTGGCTGAACCGTGTTTTTCGCGCACTAAAAAATTCATAACTTGAAACCTGTGGCTTGTTTTAAACCTGTTCTGGTGGATAAAATTATGTCTCGACATCATCTATATTTTCATATGTCATGGCCGGAAGCTAATTCTTCTTAGGAAGGTACCAAAAATATGGATTTATCAAGTATTTTCGCACAGGAAAATTGTGGCGAATGTTTATCTACACCACATCCAAAAAATCATAACTCGGTCGATTTTTATCATATCGAGTCCACTCCGGTAGTATTGTCTCACAGATTGATTTAGCTAAATTTTGGTTTCTATTTTTAAGAGCCAACGGTATCCTGAAGGCTTCCGTTTTTGGCCTGAAACGTGTACACCTCATTTAAAATTCTGAAGCTGGGAATTAAAGTTGTCTGAGGAAAAATTTCAAAAATTCATAACTAAATCACCATTTATCCGATTGAGCCTATTTTCGGACAAAAGTTCCTTCACAATGTCGGCTACATTTTGGTTTCACATTTCAACTTCAAAACTCGCATTTAAATGCCTGCGAATTTACCCAGAATGTGTCGCACTCAAGTTAATTAAAATTCTGCATTACTATTTATGGATATTTGAGACTCATTAACTAAATCCACTCACATAAGCTCATACTATATATTCTTTTTACTCCAATTTCTCTCAAAACTCACCAATCTCCATAAAAAATCTAAACTTTTCTCTCAATTCTCTCAAAGATCAAATCAAGGTTCTACACATTTTTCATCAAGAACACAACAACAACTTCATCAAGATCCAAAAGTCAAGATTAAGAGCAATTCTTCTTTGATTGTTGATCTGTTTGTTGCGATCTCTATACCTAAGCCTCCTATTCACTTCTATCGGTGAGTTTTCTTGAATTAAGCATTTTTAAAATAAGTGCTTTTTTCGAATAAGTGCTTTTTCTTGGTTTTGTTGTTGATTGAGGTTTTAATTGTATAATTGAGGCTTAATTGTTGAGAATTGATTTGAATTAAGGATTTAATACCATTTTGTTGAATTGCTTATTGAAATAAGTGATTAATTGAACTTGAGAAGTTGATTTTGGTTGTAACTTGAAATTAGCATAGTGTTGTTGTGTTGATTTTTAGCCCTATGTGTAGTTACACTAGTGTTTAGGTTGAATTAGCTTTAGAAAACTAGTTAGCACTAACACTAGTTTGTGCATTTAAAATGCATTTTTGCATATGATCTCAAGTTATCAATTCTTGACATAAATTAATATTTTTGTCAATTGTTGACTGATTGTTTGTTGCTTGCTATTTCAATGAGTTGAGATAATTTCTAGTGGACTTAAATATCATTGCAAAACACATTTGAAACAAGTTTGATTGAGTTAATAGAAAATATCTTAATATTTAGTAAATTGACAAAGTTTGACATAATTGGTGTTTTTGCTCTAACCTTTGATCCGTTTTGAGTTTTTTCAACTTTCTTTAATGAAAACCGACTTTCTCAAGCCATCTGAGGCTCTCTTTGCAAACAGTTTCTCGATTCGGATACGTTTCGGTCAAATCTGAGAGTTGCTGACTTGTGTGCGAAAATCGTATTTTTGAACGAAATTTGACCGAATCATCCGCATTTTGAGACCGCGTGCGTGTGCATAGCTTCCGATAATTTTGATAAATCATTCCGGATGATTTTTAAGCTTGTGCCTTGTGTATCGGTTCACTTTTTAAACTTGTCCATAATTGTGATTCTTGGCCTAAATGTGACTATTTTTGTCTTTATTCATTATTTTTCATAGTTTGTGATTGTGCCAATTATGTGATACTTGTAGTATTTGTTTGTTTGCTAACATTAGCCTAGTTTAGGCCTAATTCTTTTATTGCTCAAAATTATTGAAATCGAAATGTTAAATAAGCTTGACATTGGTTGATAATTCATGAGATTATGTGTAAATTGTGGAGTTTACAACTTGATTGAAAAATATTGTTGAATTATCTCATGAGTTAAAAATTGATGTTGAGAGTTTTATTTAATGTCTTGATATCAATAATATCAATTGTTTCTAACCATTTGGTTGTTGATCATTGTATTTTTTTGTGCATTCGAAATGCATTTTTGGTGTATAATTTCAAGCTGTTTGATTTTTGACATAAACTACTTTTTTCCAATTTGTTGATTGAAACTTGTTGTTTGTCATTTACATGAGATAAATTCCAATAGACTCAAATGATATTATAAAACACATTGGAAACAAGTTTGATTGAGTTTGGTGTAAAATACATCAACACTTGAACATTGATAAATTCTTTACATAATTGTTGTTTTTGCTCTAACTTTTAATCCGCTTTGAGTTTTTTCCGAATCTCTTTATTGAAAACTGAGTTTCACAAGCCATCTGAAGCTCCTCATGCGTATAGTTTTTCAATTCGAACACTTTTCACCCGACTTTTACTATTGCTGACTTGTTGCGAAAATTGTGTTTTCAGGTGAAATTTGGCCGAATCGATTGCATTTTTGTGATCCGTTTGCATGAACATAAGTCCCATTAATTTTTACAATTCATTCCGAACAATTTTCAAGAGGTTATTGTTTGTTTCGGATGTGCTTTTCGGTTTATGTACATATTACACCGTTACTTGAAAAATACCGTTTTGCACTAATTTCGGTTTGCGATACCATTCCCTCCTAGTTTGTAAATATACTAACTTTTAGCATATCAACTAACTTGGTAGCTTGTACAATGGATGTTGACATTCAATATATTACCGCTTTATGTAAATACCGCATTTTATTGATACCGTTAACTTGTACATATGCGTTTTTACCGCTTTTTTAGTTTAATTACTTAAATATGGCGTGGCTGTCCAGAGTATTACTATTAGCGTCTAAACATGGTTCACTTTTTACCATTTTACCATTCATATTCATACTTATATCTGATCTCATTTCTTCCGCTTCCATGCTAATTTTGGTACTCTTTCCGATACTAATACAATGCTGTCTGGAAATGCCATACTATGTTCAAGTATCTTGCTCATTTTGTATTATACATAATCATCTTTACTTTTGATTCTTGTTTCTTACTTACAATTTTGATTTCAATATTGTTTTTATTTGCTAACAATTTTGATGAGTCGGGCATGTCTTGAGAAGCGAATTCGGACATTGACCGCTTTGGTAAAGGATGTGCTTTGCTTGCACTGGTATCACATTTTTGACATTCTCTCTTGTCGATTCTAGCTTTTGGAGCTTTTATGGAAGATTTCAGATATTTGTTGTAGAGTTTACTGTATACTGTGATACGGTGGGAGAACTGACTTGAGGTTTTGCGTTTGTGTTCGCAAATGTTTCGATTTAGCAAGAGTCGCCACCGACTTTTATTTTATCCAAAAGGAAAGGTAAAAAAGCACAGGAAAGACCTTTGAGATGTTTTCTTGAGTTCGGGGGGTAGATTATGAAAAGGGAAGGTTCTAGCACCCTTTTCATCCATGGTTTTCCATGGGCTCTTAGTTACTTGTTTTAGATCACTTGCTTTGCTTTTCCAATTGTTTGAAATGGTGCTTTGTGTGGTTTTGAAAGTATTTTTAAAAGATGCCATCGTTTTGGCAATCTTTGTAATGATTCTCATTCGTAAGAATGTATACAAAGATGTTTGTCTTTTGAAAAATGTTTCAATGTTTGAAAGTTGTTTGGAAATGTTTTGAAATGTGTGTGTAGTAGTTTGAAAATAGCAAGGATGGTTTGCAATTTGATCAAGTAACTAGAAGCATCTACCTACTCAAAAGTCTTTCTTGTACATTTTTACTCCTTTGACATTGTTGTTTTACCATTGTTTTGGTAGACAATCCTATCTTTGGATGTTAAACGGGATGGGCGTGGGTCATCGTATGACCTTGATAGCAATATTGCCAAGTATCTTAGCAAGTTTTGAGGGTCTAAGATCATTTTTGTTTAGCCAACCTTTTGATAGCTTCATCGAGGGACTATGATCTTTTGTTTTGTTTTGCCAAGATACCTAGCATGCATACCATGGCCATTTTAAGGCAACAAAGTGGGTGAAACCCTAGAGGTGCTTGTGTGCAAGGTGTTGTCAATTTTCATGCATTTTTGTCTTGTATTAGGTCATGCTATTTGTTTTGATTTTTGTCTTATCATACAAACCCTAATTTACTAAACATGCATATAAGGCGATAAATTGCGTAAAGTAAATCTAAACTATTATAACAATTATTATGGGAGGGGGGATACAAGTTTTTGAATGAGGATATTTGCACAAAATAAAACCCTAATTCACTATTACAACCCAATTGAATTTATGGTACAATAAATAAATAAACAAATATTTAAATATGCAATAAAATGTATGGATGCAAATGTTTTTTGTATTAATTTTATGTATGTGAAAAATAAATTATTTAAGTCCTAAAAATAAGAAAATATAATGTTATTATTTTTAAAAGGGGAAACCCTAATTTTTTTTTTAAAAGAAAATATTGTTTTCTAATATTATTTTATTCATTTTTTTGTTCAAGAAAAATAATAATAATATTAAAATAATTAAAATTTTAATATGTATGAATAATAAAATAAAAAGTATTTGAGTATTTTTATTATTTACAAGTTTATTTAAGAAAATAAAACCTAATAAACTATTTTTATGCCAAATAAATAATAAAAAATAATAAAATAAAATGCAAAAAATTAAGAAAATATTTTTGGATTTTTTAATGTTCAGAAAAAATAAATAAAATCAATAATCATAAAAATAACAAGAAAATATGAAAAATAACAAAATATGAATCAGGGGGGTGCAAAAGTAAAATGGGGGGTGTGAAAAGTAGGAAGCCCAAGGCGCCAGGCCCAGCCAGCTTCATCCCTGACCTCCAGACAACAAACGTGCGTGCTTCTGCTTCAAATCCTGTTCTTGCTATTCTTTGCATAAAATCAAAAACTTATAACATGAAAAATGTAGCTCATGATCTCACGATTCCAATGATATAAAGAACATGACCTAACTCTCAAAGACCAAGGAGAATTTTAATGGCCCTAATTTCTGACCTAGTTTTTTCAGCATCTTTAACAACCAAATACTCTTAGCTCAGTTAATATAAATGGGAACGAAGCATATGTACAACTTAAGCAAGTTAAAGACTACATTTTTGCTTCACAAACCTAAGCTTAAGGATGCCTAAATAGAGAGATAGAAACTTGACAAATACCTTGTTCAGTTGAGTTTGGATATGGCAATTTGGGAACTTTGAGTGAGGCCTGAAGTTCTTGTGAGCTTCCTTGAAGTTCTCTCAAGCTTCTCCAATGCTCAGCTTGCCTTGTAGATGCTTGAATCTCCTTGTAGAAGTCAACCTGCAAACCTTCAAAATGAAAATGGTGATCCTTGAAACAGGGGTTACAGTCGCAAGATAAAGGCCTGGATAGTTTAGATGTGATTTAGGGAAGATGTTTCAAGGGTTGAAAGGCAAAACGCACGAGCAAATTTCAAGTTGGCAAGTGATTTGCAGAGACTGCCCTGTTTTGGCAGAAAATGGTATTTTTGGTGTTTTAGAGTGTTTGGGATGTTGTGAATTCGTGTTTAGGCTTGCAACAAAGTTCTGAGATCGTTTGAAATGATCCAAAGTCTTGCCTTTATCAGATACAAAAGCTTACTTGACTTTTGCAAGTTTGCTTGCTTTTGAAGAAAAGGTGAAGTGACAAAGCCAAAGGCTTGTACTTGCTAGCTTATGGACTGCATAGAGTTGGTACACTTTTTCTGATGTTTGTGGATCTTGTTTGCAACAAAAGATCAGGTCCATGGCTCAAGATTTGCAAAGTTGGAAAAAGCAAGCTTTATGAAAATTGTATTGTACACTTTATGCCATTTTTGGATTAATTCAATGTACAAACTTCAAAGATCAAAATAAGACCATTATCCATTGTGTTTTCATTAAATTATGGAGTGTAGAAAGGATTAGGACCTGTAATACCAAGTACAAGCATGTTTGAAACTGATTTGCAACTTGTAACATTGTGAAAATGCCTTGCACAAAAGTGATAAATTGCCATTTTCAATTCTTCGATTCTCTCTAACCATAAATGATCTTGGAGAGTTCTTGGAAATTTTGGAAAGCTTGTAACATGATCTACAATCCATATTTGAAATGCATTTTTATATACCTCTTGGAACTAGGTGAAACATTTCCATGAAGTTAGGTCAAAAATCTACCTAAACTAGGGCAAAATTTCACTAAGTTAAAAAGTTTATGGACCCTTATTCACAAAATCATAACTTGAGATCCAAGCATCTTTTTGGAAAACTTTGTGAATCAAAGTTGTAGATTTCATGGAGGACAGAAATTTCATGTTGGAATTTTTCTTTGAATCCAATTGCATCATGGTGAAAAAGTTGGGAAAAGTTGGGAAAAAATAAGAAATTTTCATAACTTAGAAAAATTCTAAGTTATGAAAAATTTCAAATTAAAACCCTAATTTTCAAAATTAGGTTTCTTGGTGAACAAGTTTCACATTTTGACATGTTTTGATAAAATATGACCCTTGACACTTGATTTTGACCAAAAAGTCAAAGTTTGACTTTTCAGTGTACAGTTATTTTTGATGAGTTGACTGGAGAATTCATCTGTCAATCCTATGCATTTGAGATCTTTTGAACCTTGTCATTAGGTCAAGATGATGCCATAGAGTCCTTGAAACCATGTTTGAACCCAATTGGCCACTGGCTAGGTGAAAAATCAGAAATTTCCCTTCCTCAGTCAAAACCCTAAAAATGACCATTTTGCCCTTTTAAAGATCTGATCAAATTTCTTGAGGAGTTGTGGTCCAAACTTTATCAAATGGTTCATATGAGTCTATAATGTTTATGTGGATCAAAAATTATGAGGTTTGACTGTAAATTGGCCATGGTTGACTTTTTTCCCCAATACAACTGATTTTTAGGTCAACTGTCCAATTGACTGGGCAAAAATCTGATTCAAGGCTTGAAACTTGGTATGAGCAATATTAGGAGTCCAAGATGGTGTATGAAAGTCACATGAAGCATTGATGGTCCAAAAATCTTTGTGCAAACTCAAACCCTAATTTCAGGTCACCAGTGCAAGATGAGGTCTTGAGCTGAGCAAACCCTAATCCTGTCTTGAGTCCAAAGAGTCTTGTGGGGAAAATCTTGATAAAATGAGAAGGCAAATTTTGGGGTACAACATATACGGATTATTTTTATCTGTTTGGTACATATTCAGATCATTTTTGTTGTAAATATTGTAAATACCGTATTTTACCCCTTTATAGAGATCACGTATAGTAGGGATATTTATTGCTTTCTAGAAATCATGTGAAGTAGGAACCAGGAAATAAAGAGCGTGCGCTCTAAGACGCTGTTTAAAGTCCTGTAGCAGACACCGTTTTCTATATGCTAATTGTGTTTGTTTAAAATCCTATCTTGAAAGTAGGTATTATACACGTGTGTTTATATTTGTGCCTGCATTATATTACAGGTGGTAAGTCCTCAAACGGAGGCGAGCAGGGAGGTTCTGTAATCAACCCCCTAACATTCTAGTCTGTGTCATCCTTAGCTCACATGGTACGTCGATGCTTCGGAGTCGTACAAATCATATGTATCGAGTCTGTCAAGTGGGGAAGAGTTTTACAATCAAACCCCCACGCTTTGTCAGGAGTTCGCATTGGCCAATATTGACACTCCGTGATCGTGCATATTTTCTTTTGTCGTCTACCTCGATCTTATATATCTTGGTTAGGTGCTCAGTCGCTTTGGATGTCACATTTTTCTTATTTCATTCGTCTCCCGCTTGTTTGCTTCGGGTGATTCGCTCCCCTTAGCTAAATCATTTTCTCTTCATACCCTCATCCCCTAAGTCAGTATACCTCGATTGTGTGCTTTTGTAGGGTTAGTCCTCGAGCTAGACATTAGGATATTTACCCATGCATTCTAACATAGGGTAGAAAATTCCCTCTTTCATCATGAACCTTAGGGACAATCATTGTATGATAACATTAGGGGTAGTGCTAGGCTAGTATCCCTTAGTTATTTTTCCTTTCTTTGTATATTGCATCTTAAAACTAAAAATTCTTCTTGGAAAATCATAAAAATGTCTCTAATGAACTTAAATCCTTATTCAAAGTAAAAGATACGAACCAATCTTAATTGTTTGTGCACCTTTTGGTTTTGTTTTAAACCTTGTCAAATTGATGTTTTTCCATCCTTGTCATGATATTTTGTTATCTTTTAGCCGATGTTTCACCATCGCACATGTTTATTGCTGATGATTCACCATCACATATGTTTGTTATCCTACTTTGATTATCAATATCATTGTTAGTTGTGATGTTTTATCATATGAATTGTGATGTCTCACTATCTTTGCCATGTTATCTTGCCATCTTTTAGCTGATGTTTCTCCATCGCATGTGTTTGTTGTCGATGTTTATCCACCGCGTGTATTTATTATCCTACCTTGATTCTCAATATCATTGTTAGGTGTGATGTTTTATCATCTGGACTGTTGATGTCTCGTCATCTTTGCCATGTTATCTTGCCATCTTTTTGCCGATGTTTCGCCATCACATATGTTTGTTGCCGGTGTTTCTCCATCGCGTATGTTTTTCATCGTACTTTGATTTTAGATATCATTGTTAGGTGTAATGTTTTGTCGTCTTCTCTGATATTTTGTTATCATGTTGACGTCTTATCATATTATCTAAGTTTGTGCTGCCATGTGATGTATTGTCGTTCCCTTTTTTTATTTTATCATCGTCGTTGATGTTTTGTCGTTTTATTTGATGTTTTGCCATCTTGACTGTTGCTTTTGTCTTTTTAACTAAAAAACACAAACCAACCAAAATATATGAGCCAAACTATGGCTGCTCTGATTACTTAAAAGGGATACGTAGGCATTAGGGTAGGGCCCGAATGAGCACAACTTTTATTTTCCCTATATTCTTTTCTCCTTTCTTTTGCATGCATTCCATATACAGCCTAGATATAGATCCTAACACACCCTTAGATTAGAACAAACAAGAGTGGATACCATAGAGTACTACGGGCGTGTGGGGTGTTAATACCTTCCCCTCGCGTAGCAGACTCCCTTACCCGATCTCTCGATCGTTTGATCGTGATTTCACCCTTCTCAGGTTTTCTCGATGATTACCTTTTCCTTCTTGCATGATAAAAGACATTCGGTGGCGACTTTATTGATTTTATATCAGATGATGGTTCGACCGGTTGTTTCAGTCTTCTCAAAAATTGGGCAGAGTAACGACTATATACAGAGGAATTTCCAATCATGGACAAAACATATAATCAGAAAAGCCTGCACACAAAGAAAATCAACCCAATGTCTTGGGGTTATCACTAAGAACTCTAGACAAAATAACAACAGAGTCACAATGTCCCAAGGGTATCAAGGCTTCTAATCCTAAGTCCAAGAGGTCCACAACTCCATTATGCCAGGGATAGTAACCAAATATTCCAAGTAACCTTAAAGTTTTTTATTGTTCAAGTTGGTTATTAAGTATCTTCAAAAATAAAATGAAAGCTCGAGTGAGCAAAGATAAAAATGTTAAGGTAAATGGTGTGTTAAAGTAAAGGCATAAAATAAAGGGCATAAAGTAAAAGCACAAAGTAAAAGTCAGTTGTTAGTGAATTAGAAGTTAGAGGTTAGTTGAATGACCATCTTGAAACTTATATTTGAAAACTCATTAGAAGATTGATAAAATCAAAGCTTCTCAACAACAAGTTTCATTTTCTTTTTGCCAAGTATATCATTCATTTAAAATTCTCAAGACAACTTCGTATCAACGATGTTCAAATGATTCACTTAGACCAAAGTTCATGAAAGTTTATTAGAGGATTGATAAGATCAAAGCCTCCTAAAAATGCACTTCAAGTTTACTGGATCAAAGGTTTCAAATTAACATACTTGGGCTTACAAACAAAGGTTTGGGCCACGAATGATCATTTCTCGAATGGGGACAAAATTTAGCGATATGTTAAGCAATTGTAAGTGGACTTATGTAGAACTCACACCTATTTTAAGGTCGGTAAATAGTAATCTATGTACCACATTTTACAGAAATGATATGTATATTATTCTCCAACAACATGAAGCACCAGTGAGAAGGGGATAAGATGAAGAGGGAGGGGATGTATCAGATGAAATTAGGGTTTCAAATATCATCAACATCATTCATCCATTTTGGTGGATTCGGTTTTTCAACCTATCAACACCTAAGATCTAATGAGGTTGAGGAATTTGTCCTAAAATAACACTCAAGTGATGGGATGTAACGAATCGATACTATGATTAAAAGTCTAAATAAACAAACAATACAATCCAATAAAAATTAATTAAATAACTAATTAAATTCAATCATCTTATTTAATAAAATTAATTACCAAATAATTAATAATATTAAATCATTTTTTCCTATCTAATTAATGATTTAAAATAAAATATTTTTTTTGTATTTTAATTTTTGATATAAATAAAAAAATTTAAATGAAATAATACAAAAAAAATAAAGAAAAATAGTAATCGGGCTTTAATAAGCAAAAACTAGGGATGTTTAATAGCAGGAGTAGCCCAGACCCAAGATGAGGGAACCCGCGGATCCAGCGTGTGCAGCTCCAGTATGGTCCACCGTGCGGAAGAAAGGCTAGAGCACTGGATCCTTCTAGTGGTGATCTGATTTAGATCTGATGGTGATGATAAGAGGGACCATGGTGGTTATGGTGAGTGTATCTGTGCAGAAACAGAAAGTGGCCATAAGGGCGGTGACAAGTGTCACCGCTAGATTAGTTCCTTAATCAAATATTAATTAACAAAGTTAAATTTTAACAAAAACTAATTAATCAAAAATTATAACACGATCACCGCCCATTCCACTTCTCACCCTCTCTCCTTGCTCTATGTTCTCTCAACAAAGCTCGTCAAAGAAGAGACATACGTCGTGCCAGAAATTGCCTTACAGCGGCGGCTGCAGCGACAACGTCACAAACTGCGCCAATATTCAATTTTCTTGCATCTTTCACTTCGTCTCTTTCTTCTAAACACTAATCTGGCCTCTGATTTTCCAAGAACTAAATGAAATCAAGTAGATCTTGAAGGGGGTTTTGGATACCCTAGTGCTCGAATTCGACCTCTTTCGTCATTTTCGAGTGTGATTTCTTTGGCTCCTCGCGAAACTCTTTTCCTCTTCGTCTTTCTCGATCTGAAGGGTTATTGTTAGGAAAAATGATGAACTGAATGGGGTTAGGGTCTGTTTGGATTGATAGCTTGCAGTGATGTTGAATCGTTATCTCTCTGTTTTCTTTTTAAAATCTGAAGGATGGTTTTGAGGGAAGATGATGAACTATTTTGGGTTTGAGCTTGATCGCTTGTTATGGTTGTTTCTGTAATTTTTGTGAACAGTGACCCCCCCGAATCAGTGCCAAATGAATGCTTAAATAGTGTAGTTTCTAGGACTTTCTGCTGTGAGTTTTCTCTGATTTGCTAATAGGACTTGCGAATTTTCGAAGGGGCTTGAATTAGTTTTAATAACAGGCTTGTGCTGATTTATGGATTGGGCTTATGCAACTGATATGTTAACTTCTGGATATGTCTTTTTTGTTACTGCAGTGACTATGATTTTGTTTTTGCTATTGGGCTTTGCACTTTTTCTGATATGTCACTACCTTTCTTTTTTCTGAAACTAAAATGTGGATTTGTTTGTGAAAACTTGTTTTGCTCATTGGGCTGGAGAATGCAATTCTAACTTGCTTAGACTGTGATGAAATTATGAGTTTTGTTGCTGAGTTTGCTATGCAGAGAATGTCCCTTTCACCTCTATTGGGAACCATAACTTTAGTCTTTTTTTGTGATTTGTAGTAGAGGTTTCTTTGGCCCATGATTGAATATTGAAATTCTTATTTTTTGTTATGAATCAAATATATGAGGATTTGGTTGTTGTTGGGTTTAAACAAGATAGAAAAACCAACCCTCAAATTTTGATTCCTATGCAAACCCTCATGATGAAGTTGCAAAAACTCTTTTGAAAGCCTTTTTTGTTCATTTTAATTTCTTTCTAATCATTTCCTTTATTTTTATGTATCGTGAATGGTGTTGTACCCCAAAATTTTCCCTCCCATTTTTATTCAAGGCATACTCATTAAGGTCCCCAATTGCTCAAGGTTGACCAAGAATTGATCAGATAAATTGTCCTCCTAAGCAATGGCCATTCAACTAATTTCACTTTTCACCAAGATGTGTGAGTTCCAGAGCTTTAAATGATTTCCATGATACCTTATATGCCTTAGCATAATGGCACGGCTGAAAGAAAGAAAAGAAGTGTACATGACAAAGTGTAGATCGAAGGCTGAAAATATGCCTAAGGGCTTTTGGGTCAAAGCAGCTTAGACAGCAGTATGCAGGCTAATTTAATGCCCAACGAAACACTAGTATCGAAGGAGGGATAGTTCGAAAGAAGGTGTGAGAAGGCTTTTATGAAGCCTTCGATTGGGAGAGCTGGTAATGAGCGCCATCGAAAGGTTCATTTTCGAACATGGAGATGTAAGCCATTCAAAGCGTTACAAGGAAGACACCTTTCGATTAACATGTTGCCTAAATGGGCGCTTAAAAAAGAAGAATATTTCTAACTCAAAAAGCTCTTACCTTATCCAAAGAAACACGTGGAAATATATGGGTTTGAAGGACCTGCCATCTTCAAGCATGGCGTGATCGAAGGATAATTAGAGATGAATCAGCCAAATATGAGTCATCTTAGAGTTTTGGGGATCAATGTGTTTCAGGCATGTGCCTGAACAGGAAAGGAAGGAGTTGGGTAATCAAAGTAAAGGCTTGGTGGTCATAAGTCATCCTTCGATTGGCGCATATAAGCTATGTTCACCAATCGAAGGTGAACTAGTGATCAGCAAGAAAGGTATCTTTGTAGACATAAGCAAAGGGTGGGCGTTGGAATCAAAGAGCCACCTGCACAACTACATTAGAAGGAGATGACAAAATGAAGCTTTGATAAACCAAGAGGAAAGGTGGTCGAATTCAAGGAAAGGAAATTGAAAGGAACAAGAACTGTTCGATTGGACTAATTGGATAGTTTTCAGATCAAGCAACTAAGGCAGATAGTGGCTAAATCGAAGAAGTCACAATGATGAGGCCTTGGACCATTCGAATTGGAACTCAGAACCATCGAAGAACAAAACTTGGGAGCATTCGAAAAGTCAAGATATGGGAGTGAAACATGTCCAGGTTCACTCAAAAACCCAAAATGGTAGAAAATCATCAACAAATGGCAACCTTTTAAGACTTTCGATTCTGCCTTCAAAGCCATGGTTAATGGCTGATTCTTGCCATTTTCGTTCATCACTGCACCCCTGTTGTACCCCAAAATTTGCCCTCCCATATTCTTCAAGAGTTGCCAAGATCAATCTCCAAATGGTTCAAAATCTCTCAAGGGTTGCACAGTCCAATTGCCTCCTAACACAGTCAAGATTAGGGTTTTGGTCCTTGCAAAGAAATTGAGGTTTCCAAGGGTCCAATCAAGTCCCATATGCCTATAAACATTGTCAAGCATTCATATGTCAAGTGTCATAGCTCACAACATCAAGTTACACAGTCAAAAACCCTAATTGCTTCACAGTCGACTATAGGGGCAAAATGGTCATTTGACAGTCAAAAGTCAAAATTTTTGGTCAACATCTCATTTTGAAGCCACAATCATCATTTGATCAATTCTTGATCATGATTCCACAAGCATGGCTCAAAAAGTCTCAAGATGCAAAAGTTTCTATTTTTGGACAGCTGAAAAGTCAACTGCAAATTGACCAAGGCATAACTTTTTCATGGTTCATCAGAAAAATCCCATCCAATGTGAATTTTGAAGGGGATGACATTTCCTACAACTCATCTTCACATTCCAAGTCCAAGAGATGCTCTCACAAAAAGTTATCAATTTCAACATTATAGGTCATTTTCAAAAGTCAACAAAAAGGCACTTTAAGTCAAAGACCATAACTTGAGATTGGTAAATCAAAATGACATGGGACCAAAGGCATTGGTTAGAGGACTTCAAGACCTTTCCAAAATGTCCAAGAACATGTTCATAGCCTCAAAATTGAGCAAGATATGCATTGGAGAAGTTGGGAAATTTTTGGGAACTTTCAAAAGTCAACTTTGCCTAAAAAGCTTCAATTTTGCTAATGGGCCTCAAATTCCTTCTTGAAACTTTATCCAAAGCCTATGCACGACCCATTGAGCTTAAAATGATTTATTTTCTTATTTTTAATTAATTAATTGAATTTTTATTATTATTAATTCATTTAATTGGTTTTAATTGTAGGAAAATATCAAAGCATGGTTGTCAAATCTTTTTATGAAGCAAATACACTCCACACATGCTAAAGATCTTGTGCATCACTCAAGGGGACAAGATCTTCCATATTTGGCAAGGTTTTCATTGAAAAAGATTTAAAATTACATGATTGAAAATCAAAGATTGCAAACTTAATCTCATGGACTTTTGGGCCAAAGTTTTAACCTAATTCACATCACATACATATGCTGAGTGAAACCCTAAAGCTGGACACACATGAAAGCTGCTAAAACTCCATAGCCAATTTGTAAAAAATAGAGCAAAAGTGTGAAACTGATTTCCTATTTGCAGGTGGATTCAAAGCGTAAGATTGTTTCCAATACATTGCTGACATTGCCAGGAAGCCATTACAATCAAGAACGAAGCTTAACACGCAAAGAATCAGATAATACAAGTGACACGGTTTGCTTTATTTTCCAGATTTGCATATCACGATTCATGCATTTTTAACCATTTTTCTTGATTGGTTTGTGTTGTTAGGAACATTCTGAAGCTAATGGAATAATCCAATTGAGTTATAACTGCCTGAATCAAAATCCACCATGAACGAAATCTAGGGTTTCTGAAGCTTTCAATTAGGGCTTTAGGCATAAGGGAAAATTGGACCTCAAGACCAATATAGACAAATTCGTTGCAACAAGACGAATTCATTGAGACCCTCGCGCTTTTTTTATATGATCCATAGCCCTAATCGTTATTTTTAGGACTTTTGCTTTGTGGGGGTTTAAAACCCCTGCTATCTTGTTCATGTTTGCAGGAAAAACGAAGAAGAAGGGTGAGCTGTCCAAACGCTACTGGAGTATTCAAACCTTGGCGCGCTTTTTTAATGTCCCAGCGTAATTGGCACCTTTCATATATTATATTTCTTTGCTATTAGTTTAACAAACGCGCTGGATGGCTCAGTTGGCAAAGGCATAATGGCAAGAGGTACTGGGACCTGGGTTCGATTCCCAGGTCCCCCATATAATTCTTAATGTTTTTTCTAACATAATCTCATGCATGTATACGTCCAACGCTCCACCATACGTACTCACGCGCTAGCTTGCCAAGTGGCCATGATGCCCAATCCAGTGGCCACAGAATGAAGTCCATGGTATGCTCTAGTCAACCAGCGTGCGCATGATCCCTGAAAGTCAACCAGGCTTGGTCTTCAATGGGCCTGAATTGCTTCACAAACACCTCCACTTTGGGCCAGACACCCCCTTGGTTTGCTTTGCATTTTTAAAATCTTATTTTCTTTTCTTTTTAATACTTTTAATTGTTTTAATTATAATTAATTCACCACAAATAATTTTTCCCAATAAAAAATCAGAAACTCAAAATTTTTTTTTAATTATTTATTAAATTTGCCATTAATATATTTTTGTAAATAAATAACTAACAATTACCTTAGTTTAATTTAGGTTTATATTTTAATCTTTTTCTTAATAAATAAAAACTACATAGAATTAGGTTTTGACATTTTTTATCTTTTTCTTAATTAATTATTATTATCATTATTTATTATTATTAATTACTATTATTTTTGTAAATAACATGTAAATTAATTAATTAGCTTAAATTAGGTTAACATTAATATTTTCATTAATAATTAAAATAGACTTAGAATTAGGGTTTTCACTTGATTTTTATTTTCTTTATTTTCATAAATACAAATAAACATAAAAAACACTTTCTTTTCTTTAAATTAAATAATTAATTAGGTTGCAATTTAATTTAATTTCAAGCAAAGGGTCCAAAACCCTCGGACGTTCACGGTTTAATTCTTTTCGCGCATTATTTTTCTTATTGATTATTATGTAACTGTTCAAGGATGTAATAGTAATTAGGTTTATCGCTTTTTTACTTTCCGCATCTTTATCAAAAACGGGTCTTTGTATTTTGGCGATGTATAGACCCGCGCCTTGTAATAGCGTAGCTTTTATCTTTCCGTCTTTTAATTTTCCGCACTCCTAACTGCTAAACTCGCATGAAAGAATGTATGGTAATTAAAAACAACTCGTAGCTCACAATGCCATGATCAAAGATAAATGTTAACATGAAAACAACACACAATGCACACACCACTTCTAGGGTACGCCTCACTCGTTGCCTTCGAAACGTGGTCGTCAAGTATAGGGCGTTTTAGCGGTCGCTCTTATGTCCAAGATCCAGTTGCCTAGAAACGGTTGCCTCGGATTAAAAAGGATCTAGGATATTAGGGTTACTTCTAAGGTGTCCTACTATTGCTTCGGTGACCACACTGTCCCTAAAATCGAATTGACCCGAACACCTCCAACGGTGGTGCTACCTACCTTTCAATGGTGGGATGGCACTACCTTAAGGACTTTTACACAACTTAATTCCTTAGGGTAGGTAGATGACTCCTGGGTACTTGCTCTCTAAAAAACAAAACAAAAATCTTTTCACACTGACACTTTCAAAAGCTTTCAAAACAAATTTTTCAAACACTCTTGAGGACAGATACAAGAGTCACTCAGAAATCTTTCAATGAAACTTTTTCAAACCCACTCACATTTTGAAAAGCAAACATTTTGAAAACATAAGAGCAAGTACCTAAGAGCCCGTGGATAACCACGGATAGAAAGGGTGCTAACACCTTCCCTTTCTATAAATCTATCTCCCGAACCGAGAAACAATCTCATAAGGAATTTTGCTGTGCTTTTGTCCTTTCCATGTTGGAGAAAATAAAAGACGATGGCGACTCTTGCTTCCGCGACATTTCGCGAACCAGCTTTAAACAGTCAGTTCTATTTCCACCGATCACAACCCCTATAAATATAGAGCTAAAGCACAAGCAAAAGAGGACAGACACACATTGCCTATACACAACAAATTGCCTACACGTACAGATTGCCTCAGTAAAAACTCCAAAAAACCTTGAAGTTGTTTCAAATTTTCTGAACTCAGTGCAAGCACCTACAGTTCGATTCAACCCATTTCCTTCCAAACCAAGCGTTGCAATCATCTCTGTAAGGTTCATAGGGTAAGAATGGGTCGTTATTGATAGCAAAGCTGTTAAAAACGCACGCATATGCATCGCTGGTTCCAATAATCATGTGAATTTGTATTTGTATTTTTATGTGTTTTAGTGCATATCATCCATATTATTGTGTTGTTGAGATCCAAATATGCAAGTTCGAGCCATTAGATGAACCCTCATACTGCCTGAACCATGAATCACCATGTTCATGCATATTTATGCTTAACTGAAGGTGGCAGATTTGCATTCAATATTTTATTGCAGTTTATCATATAATCATTGTTTTATGTTTGGATCAACGAATGAACAAATAACTCAAATGGTAAAGGGGAACGTGTGTAGTGGAAATGGTCTGGGTTCGATACCCGAGTCGTATATTATGTTTTTTTCTAACAATTATCTTGCAGATCCAGTGTGATGCGTTTCAAAAACTTCCCATGCGCCTTCATGCTCCAGCCAATGAATGACAAGGAGTTCAGATCCAGTACCCTCCATAGGAAATCCATCATACACTATCAACATCCTCTCTCGTTAGATCGAAAGGCAGCCCCCTCCTTGGATCGAAAGACAACCTCCTTCCTTGGATCGAAAGGTAACCTCCCTCATTGGATCAGAAAGAAACATGGGCCTATTCTTTGATTTGGGCATGCGTTTTTAAACTTACACCCCCCCTGTTTCTATTTGTTGTCCTGGCCCATTTGTACTTTTATTTTATTTTGTTTATTTCTTTTAATGGCTTTACTCTTCTTTTAACCAACATTAAATCAAAAACATCACAAAAAAATATTAGGTTAGCATTTTCTCAAATTAATTAATTAATGACTTTAACACTTTCTTAAAATTAAAATTAAGTCTAGACTTAGATTTTTATTCTCTTTTATTAAACAAAAAACAAACAAAAAGATTTTTTACTTTTAGTTTTAGACATTATCTTCAATTCGCACGCATTTAGTTACTTTTGCATTATTATTATTGTATCTTATTCCCGGTTTGTAATAGAATAACTAGGACTTTTTACTTTACTGTTTTTCCCCAATTTTGGATATGTAATTAATTCCCCTCCCTGAAGCCATGTAATAGCGTAGGATTTAATTTTCGCACTTTATATTTCCTGTACATATATTAATTGTTTAGATGTATGGTAATAGGATTGCATGACAAGAGCTTAATAATCAAAATGCTAGTAAACCTAAAGGCCAAGATAAATAACGGAATACAACACACTTTCACATGCGCACCTCTAAGGTATCCCCACTTTTGTTGCCTTCGGAAAAAACAGTCACAACTCTAGAAACGTGAGAGATTTTAGTGGCTACCCTCTGATTTAAAGATAAAAAATGACCCTCTCGATGTCGCCTCGGTAAAAATGATCTTAAAACCTTAGGGTAGTTACTAATGTTTCTTGCTCAGTTGCCTTTGTGACTGTATAAACGTCCCTTCGAATGTCCCTTAAACATTCAACGACTAGGGATACCTAATCACTAATAGTAGGATATCATTGTATACATGAAAAGAGGAAAAGAACGACCCTTTCGAATAAATTAGATAGCTGATTAGATTCTTGCTCAAAAACAAACTTTTACACATACACAAACTTCTTTCAAAAAACATTTTCAAAATGCTTTATCAACACTCTTTAGAATAGATATAAGAGTTATCATAAAGAAAGCTTCCTTACTATTGGAATTTCAAAATAATTTTCAAAAACACACAAAACACAAAGTATTTCAAAATGAGTTAAGCATCTAAGAGCCCATAGAAAACTACGGATGGAAAGGGTGCTAACACCTTCCCTTTCCATATCTACCCCCTTACTCAAAAATTAATCTCGAAAGGTCTTTTCTGTTTTTTTCACCCTTTCCTTTGTTGGATAAAAGAAAAGTCGGTGGCGACTCTTGCTTACCGCAACATTTGCAAATACAAACACAAAACCAGTATAACCGTCGGTTCTGCCATCATATCACAGAACTGGCGACTCTACTGGGGAGAATAAAAAATGGGCTTACCTTAGAGTTTAGTTCATTCTTTATTTGCTTTACATTGTGTTTTTTGTTTGCTTTATCTTTAAGGGATTATTTGGGCTGTTACTAAAAGATCCTACACCCGGATCTGGGGTACCTTTTAGGTAAGTAGCAATAGATCATGGGGACTGTGCAGGGTATAACAACACGGTTGAAACGATAGCTACGTTGGTGTGACACTGTTGTACCCCAAAATTTTCCTTCCAATTTTCACATAAGATATACTCTTAGAGGTTCTCAATTGCTCAAGGTTGACCAAGGATTGATCAGACAATTCTCCTGCTAAGGCAATGAACCCCCAACTAGGGTTTCCATTTTCATCAAGATGGTTGAGCTTCAAGGATCCAAAATTTTCTCCATTGTCCTAATATGTCCTCAAGATCATCCATTCCAAAATCCATGCCTTGAACAACAAGTTTGCTCAGTCAATTGCTCAAGTATTGGAAAATCAACTGTGTTAGGTCAAAAGTCAATTGTGGCCCATGTACAGTCAAACTTTAAGATTTTTGGTCAACATCAATATTTTGAAGTCATATATATCATTTGATCAAGGTTTGATCATGATTCCTCAAGAAATGCTCCTAACCCATCAAAAGTCAAAAGTGGCAAATTAAGGTTTCTATAGGAAAGGTCAACTGAACTTTGACCAAGCATAACTTTCTCATACTTTATTAGAAAATTTCCAACCAAATCTCATTTTGAAGAGAATCCAATTCCCTACAACTTCTCTTCATCCCTCAAGTTCAAGGAATTCACCATTTGAGAGATACAAGTTCATAAATTACAGGTCATATTTAAAAAGTCAATAAAAGTCGCTTTTTGCCAAGACCTTTAACATCAAGATAACATCTTCAAATGCAAAATTGATAAAAAATAGTGATTGAAGTATAAATCTTGGCTTTCCAAAAAGTCAAAGATCATCATCATGAGATATAAATTGAGCAAGTTATGGCTTGCTCAAGTTTGAAAATTTTGGGAATTTTCAAGAATGATGCATTGAGCAAATTGGAAGTTTTAAGGCAAGGGTTTAATTTATTGAATTTCAAACATCTTCCTAAGATTATAGAGGACCCCTAAAACCATTTTTGCATAGTCTTGATTTTATTTGCATTTTATATTAATTTTATTTAATTAAAAATCAAATAAATCAAAATTATTGCAAATTATATGGGCCACTATTGTTTGGGCTTGGTTTGATGCATGGAGAGGCCCCATATTTCGTGTCCAACAAGGCCAGCATTTTCTAGGTGCATTCAAATTTAGAAATGGACAAGATTCCTTGATTTTGGCCAAGGTTACAAATCATCATTCATGGCCTTGAAACACCATGTTTAAGGCTGTTTAAACTTTGTTTTCTTGTCTCCTCCCATCTCATCTATAAATACCAAGCAATTTGCATGCTTCAAGGACGCCTAGACAATCCCAAAAAGTTACACGAAATTGCAAAAAAAGCAAAGTTGGTGAAATTCAAAAGCACGGTTCCAGCTTTCCTCAATCCAAACAAAGGTTCCCAATACACTCCTGGAGGTTCCCTGAAGTTATTCCAACCAAATCCAGGGCTTGTAGCTTCGTGAAATACCCTCCCCGAGTCACGGTTTGTACTTAATTTTTTCAAATTCGTTTTCTTCCATTCATTCATTATTAATTCAATTTGCTTGCATATTTTGATTCGTGGTGATTCATAGAATGTTTTTGGATGTATTATTTTGAATTTGAGTGCAAGTATGAGGACCCACCATTGTTAGGGTTCTGAGCTCCCAATTTGGGGAACCGTAGCTAGAGGCAAAATTAGATGAAATTAAGGGCACTGTCATGCTCAGGAGGGTGAGGCCAACCGATCCATGGCCTCACATTTGATTTATGTTGCGTATTTTAGGTTTTTGAGTTGCAGGGGGTATATCTACAAACGCAAACTGTCACTATAGGTCTTAACATCTAAAATGACGGAGGGAGGAAGGGGATGATGCGTGGTAGCCTTCCATTTGCCAGTTCAAATTCTCGTGCATTTTTTTATTTTAATATAGCTGACCAATTTTCTTATATTATGTTTTTGTGTTGTTTTATGTAACGAATGAGTTGGTAGCACAATTGGTAAAGCAACATACATGTGAGGGAGAGGACCTGGGTTCGAGTCCCAGGTCCGGAATTTTCCTATATTTTTCACAATATCTCATGCAAAATCCAATACTCCTCAGGGCCTATTAACCATCATGAACCATCAGATCTGGCCATTAGATCCCAATAAATCTGGATCCAAGAGTCTTGATTGGAGATCCACCATACGCCCTCAAAGTTTTCGCCTCACCTGATCCAACGATTGGCCTGGGCTGAGCTTTCATTTGGGCCTACCCCTTTTCCAAAATGCACCCCCATTCTACTTCAGCCATCAAGCCCAATTTCGAATTCTTTTTGCTTTATTTAATTATTTCATTTCTTAATCATTTTTATTTATAATCATAAAAACAAATCAAAAAATAAAGAAATAGATTCAGTTTTTTTCTTAAAAAAATTTAATTAATTAGTTAATTATTTTAATTTTTATTTTATTAACTTTAAAATCAATTAGACTTAGGTTATTTCATTCAAATATTTTCTTAAATAAAAAATGAAAAAAATGTTAGGTTTTTGTTTAGAATTTAATTTTGATCAATAACTTTCTTTTGTTTTAATTAAATAAATTTAGGTTTAATTTAATTTAGTATTTTCCTAAATAAACAAAAACAACCAAAAGGATTTTTTTACTTAGCATTTTCTTAGGATTTTATAGACGTAATATTTCATTTCGTGCGCATTATTTTTATTCTCGTATTTTGTATAATAATGTAACTGATTATGGATTGTAATATCCCTAATTAGGATTTTTTGTTTTTTGCACTTTACATTTTAGTCAGATATAATTGTAATTGTCCCGAAGCCCTGTAATAGTTGTAGAACTTTATTTCTCGTTTTTACATTTCTTATATGCTTGTATATAATTGTTAGTAATTTAGGCGTGCAAGACAAGATAAAGTCAATTAATCGTTAGATCACTAACCTCAAGATAATATAACTGAAAAAACACACTTCTCACACTTGCATCCTTAGGGTATTCTTCACTTGGTTGCCTTCAGAAATGGTCATGTCCCTCGAACGTAGGGATATCTTAGCAATGACCCTCAGGTTAAAAGTCATCATAAAAGATCATAGTCCCTTAGGTCCCTCGATTTGCCTTTCGGTAAATGATCTTGTCCCTCGATGTTGCCTATATGATGACAGTCCCTTCAAATGCTAAGATATCCTTATATGTTTCCTTCAATGACCATAACGTCCCTTTTGATAGTCCCTCAACATCCGACGATTGGGCTACCTACTCACTAATAGTAGGATAACACTATCTAAAGGGTAGGAGGAAAAGAACATCCTTCTTCAAGTAGGTAGACTGTTCTTAAGTACATGCTCAAATCTGAATTTTTCACACTTACACATTTTTCAAAAACTATTTTCAAAAATGCTTTATCACACTCTTGAGGACTGATACAAGAGTTACCATAAAGCAAACAAAAATCTTTCAAAACGCACAAACACAAACAATTTTCAAAATTTGAGCAAGTACCTAAGAGCCCGTGGAAAACCACGGATAGAAAGCATGCTAATACCTTCCTTTTTCATAATCTACCCCCCTTACTCAGAAAATCTCGAAAAAGGTCTTTTTCTGTTCTTTTCACCCTTTCCTTTGTTGGATAAAATAAAAGTCGGCTGTGACTCTTGCTTACCGCACATTTCCGAATACAAAATGCAAACCAGTATATAACTGTCGGTTCTTCCACCGTATCACAGACACATTTGTTGGTACCGGTAGCCCTTGAATTTAGTCAAGGAGAATACGGGGCCACTATGTGGTTTCACGAAGCACCAACTGGCCTTAGAACCTTTAATTGAACAAACTTGGCCATTAGGAAGTAGTGAGATAGTCGGCTTTGGTGCAGTCCAAAGTTGGTTGATACTCGATACTACACTCATTGAGATCGTACTTCCGGGATATTTTGGTCGCCAATAAAGAGGCTTGCGCTGAAACCATTCCTGGTTAATAAAGATCGGTGATATTGAGATTCCCTATAACCCGATTACTTTCTAGGACAGGTTGAACCAACTATACTTCAAGAGGGTGCTTACCTATGGAACTCATGCAAGTCTAAAACCCAAGGATCTGTTTGTGTGCTTGTATATATTTGTTTGCATATAACATCATGACATCATAACATAGCATATCACACTAACCATTTCAAGTATTTTTAGGAATTATCTTTGTGTCTGTTTTGTAGGACATGGCTCCCACTCGCAGAAATACTAGCCAAGTCAACCTCGTAAGAGTTCCTCCTCAACTCAAAGAGTTGGAATCAAGGGTTCCCGAGAATTCTCCATTCACCAAAAGACATGGCCGACTCCTTAATTTTGTCACCCCAAGCCCTAATGAAGACATGGTGAAAGTTCTCTTTCAGTTCTTTGACCCTTTAGACCATTGCTTTACATTTCCCGGTTACCAGTTGGTGCTTACCATGGAAGAGTTTTCGCATTTATTATGTGTGCCTATTCTCAATCAATTACCCTTCAACGGTATGGAAAGAGACCAAAAACATGAGGAGATTTCTCAAGCTCTGTATTTATAACGGTCCGACATTGTGGTAAATTGGGAAACAAGAAGTGGTGTCAAAGGGTTTCTAGCCAAGTTTTTGTTTGAGAAAGCTCACTATTTTTTGGATACTTTGGATTTACAATCCTTTGAAGAGGTGTTGGCCCTTCTCATCTATGGGATGGTACTGTTCCTTAATCCAGACCAACTCATAGATATGAATGCGGTCAAAGTTTTTATGTCTCGTAACCCGGTGCCTACTTTACTTGGAGACATTTTACACTCTTTTCACACTCGCATCATAAAGAGAAGAGGGGCCCTTATGTGTTGCACTCCTCTGTTGGCTAGGTGGTTTATTTTGCACCTACCTCGATCTGTTTTAAAAAATGAGCAAGGCATGAGGTGGTCTAATAGGTTGATGTCCCTCATGCATTCGGATATGCACTGGTGCCCTTGATCTTTGGAAGACGTTACCATCATTGATTGATGTGGGGAATTCCCTAATATCCCTCTCCTAGGAATTAGGGGAGAAATCACTTATAACCCTTGTTTGGCGTTACGATGGTTTGGGTATGCTAGGAAGGATGGTCCTAATCATACATTGGTTCAAGGAATTGCATTCGACCATGAGAACGATGTCCAAGTGTACCATCAGAGGTTCATTCGAGCTTGGGGCATGGTGAACAAAGTGGATAGCAAGACATTGGGGCATAAGAAATCCATCCCTTTGGAGCCTTATCTTAAGTGGGTGTGAGCACGCGCTCAAATTCTCATGATGTCTTACCCTGCCATCCTACCTATCATCATGGAACCTATTACTGAGAGAAACGTACCTCATATTATTCCCCATCCTGACATGCCGACTACTCTCGAGGAGTTGCAAAGATCTTGGATTCAACTCAAAGAGGAACGAGACACCTTTAAAACCCAGTTCTATGCAAGCAAGAAGAAGGTTTTGGAGCTTACAAGACAATTGCATGAATAACAGAGTTTGAATGCCTACATTGCACTAAAGAGGATGTGCTCATGGGAAGCTTGAGTCCTATTTGATTTAGGAGTTTTATTTTATCTTTGTTTCTTCCATTGTAAGCCCAAGAGGCATAGTTATAACCATTTAAACTTATGAATGCAATTAATGTTTGTTCTCTCTTTGTCTAATCAAATTTAAATATTAAAAGTCTTTGAAAACATTGCATAAGCATATCATGCATATCAATACATAAGTAGGTATTTAAGGACATGTTTCTTATCTTTTCGCAGTTTATTTCAGCAAAAAGAAATGGCTCTTGAACAAACAGTTAAGGATCTTCAAACTCAAAATGCTCAATTCTAAAAAATGTTCTTGGCTCTGGCTAAGGGACAAGAAGATCTGAAAACTCTCATCATCAAAGAGAAGACAAAGAAGGAAAAGAAATTGGCCGGTGTCTTGAATATGGGAAGAAGGTTTAGAGGACGAGCCAAGCAAGCTCTAGATTTCACGACCCCGTCAAATGAGGGGGACAATTAAGAAGAGAAGCCAATAGAAGAAAACAACAACCCTGGAACTGATGAAGAAGAAGCTGATTACTCTAAGGAACGGTATCCTCCTATTGGTGATAAATACAAGCAGCTTGAGAATTGTCTTAATGCTATGGAAATCAGAGGGTACCTGGTATGGATTTTGAAGAGTTAGGACAGGTCTCAGGGGTGGTTATCCAACAGAAGTTCAAGGTTCCCGTATTTGCTAAATATGACGGTGTCTCCTGTCCTAAGCTGCACTTAAGGTCATATGTCAGGAAGATACAACCTCACACCGCTGACAGGAATTTATGGGTTCATTTCTTCCAGGAAAGTCAGGGACGCAGTTGGAGTGGTTCTATCAGCTGGAGGGAACCAACATTCGTAACTGGGAGGATTTGGCTGCTGCTTTCTATAGGAAGTACCAATACAATGCTGACCTCGCTCCAACCCCTACACAACTTCAAAGTATATCTATGGGTTTCAGCGAGGGTTTCAAAGATTATGCCCAGAAGTGGAGTGATCTTGCAGGAAGAGTCCAGCCTCCTTTGTTTGATAGAGAGATGGTAGATATGTTCCTGGGTACTTTGTCTGGTCCATTTTTCAACCATTTGATTGGAAGCTCTTCAGCCGGATTTACTGAACTGATATTGACTGGGGAACGAGTAGAATAGGGTATCAAGAGTGGTAAGATTCAGAGGGATGCATCTTCAAGTACAATGAAGAAACCCTTCACTAGAAAGAAAGAGGTCATTGCGGCTTATGGACAGAGAAATCAAAGCAAAATTGAACATTGTCCAACGGTATGAGCTGTGATGATTTCCAACCCAGCATCAAATCAACAACAAAATAATCAGCGCGGGCAGTATTCGCACAGGAGACAGTTCACTCAAATTAACATGACCTTATCTCAGGTTTTCTCACACCTGTTAAAGTCTAATTTGGTTACTCTAAAGGAGGCTTCTAAGAATCCAAATACTGCATCTCTCCTCTACAACCCAAACGCTCGATGTTCCTACCATTTCGACAGTCCACGGCATGATACAAACGATTGTTGGGCTATGAAAAACAAAGTGAAAGATCTTATTGAGGCAAATGAGATTGAGTTTGATCCTCCTAAGACCCCCAACATCATAACTGCACCAATGCCAAAGCATGACCCGAGAGTCAGTGTTATTAATGTTGTTTCGGCTACAGAAGATGCTGACAGTAACTGCGACATGGACCAATGGATCTTCCCAACTATCAGCGGTGGACTCAAGAATTGGGAGGCCAAGGATTTTGTTCCCATTACTTTTATTCAGGAGTAATTGTCTTTTTTTTTGGAATTTGTAATATTTAAACAATATGAACTCTAAAGCCTTGTGCTTTACCCGAGGCACAATGGTCTATTTTGTGAGGGTTATTACTTCATCTTCATATGTCATTAATAAATCATTGGACTTTTTGCATACAAATTTTACACTCTTTATCTTTCTTTTATGCTTTTATTTTATCAAAAATAGCTATGCTCTCTTACACACACCCACATATCAAACTGCAGATCCTTGTCCACTCTAGATCCCATTGATAATGGTTCTTCTATTACCAATTATAACTTTGAAAATTTGATCTACCAAGCCGAGGACGAAGGTGAGGAAGATTGTGAAGTATCAGGAGAGCTTGCCAGACTATTACAATAGGAGGAAAGGGAAATACAGCCTCATGAAGAGCCGGTTGAGACAATAAAATTGGGTACTGAGGAAGATAAGAAGGAAGTCAAGATAGGTGCCGATATGGATCATAGTGTCAAAAAGAGATTAATTCATATGCTACATGACTATGTTGAGGTCTTTGCTTGGTCATACAAAGACATATCGGAGCTTGACACTAAAATTATGGTTCATCACCTTCTGACAAAAGAAGACTGCCCTCCCGTGAAGCAAAAGGTCTGTCGTATGCGACCAGAGATGTCAGAAAAGATCAAGGTTGAAGTCATGAAACAATTCAACACCGGTTTCTTAGTAGCTACTTCTTATCCATAATGGGTTTCTAATGATGTTCTGGTACCTAAGAACGATGATAAAGTACGTATGTCTGTAGATTACAGACTCTTGAATAGGGAAAGCCCCAAGGATGACTTTCCTCTTCCCCATATTGATGTTCTAGTTTACAACACGGCACAACATAAGGTATTCTCCTTCATGGATGGTTTCTCCGGATACAATCAGATCAAAATAGCACCTGAAGATATGGAGAAAATAACCTTTGTCACGCAGTGGGGCACTTTCTACTACAAAGTTATGCCATATTGGTTAAAGAACGACAGGGAAACCTATCAGCGTGCCATGGTAGCTTTGTTTCATGATATGATCCATCACGAGATAGAGGTATATGTCTATGATATGATAGCCAGGTCTCAGATTAAAGATGAGCACCTTGATCACCTGCAGAAGCTATTTGAAAGACTGAAAAAGTACAAATTGAGCCTTAACCTGAATAAGTGCACTTTTGGGGTAAGATCTGGTAAGCTCTTGGGATTTGTTTTCAGTGGCAAAGGTATTGAAGTAGAACATGCAAAGGTTAAATCTATACAAGAAATGCCAACTCCCCACACTGAGAAGGAGGTTAGGGGATTATTGGGGCGTCTAAACTACATTTCCAGATTCATTTCCCATCTAACCGCTACTTGTGAGCCAATCTTCAAATTATTGAAGAAAGATCAAGCATTAAAGTGGAATGACGATTACCAGACCACCTTTGACAAAATCAAGAAATATCTTTAAGAGCCTCCAATTTTGATGTTGCCGGTTGAGGGGAGACCTCTGATCATATACTTAACAGTGTTAGAGAACTCAATGGGGTGTGTGTTGGGGAAGCATGACGAGTCTGGTCGAAAAGAGCATGTAATATACTACCTTAGCAAAAAGTTTACCGACTGTAAAACAAGATACTCACTGCTCGAGAAAACTTGTTGCGCTTTGGCATGGGCTGCTCGCCAACTAAGACAGTATATGTTGACTTACACTACTTTGTTGATATCTAAAATGGATCCTATCAAATACATCTTTGAGAAGCCCGCTGTCTCCAGAAGAATAGCAAGATGGAAAATGATCCTGACCGAGTATGATATTCAGTACACAACCCAGAAAGAAATTGAGGGAAGTGTACTAGTTGATCATTTGTCTCAACATACTGTGGACGACTATTAATCCATGAATTTTGAGTTCCCAAATGAGAACATCATGTTAGTGACTGATTATGAAGAACTTGGACCGAATGAAGGACCTGAAAAAGGATCTAGATGGACTATGCTTTTTGATGGAGATTTCAACGCGCTTTGGCACCCATTCCAGTGGGCACACAATGGCTAAAAAGATACTACGGGCAGGATACTACTGGTCCACTATGGAAGCAGACTGTTATCAGCATTCACGAACTTGTCACAAGTGCCAGATCTATGTTGATAAAGTACATGTACCCCTGGTCTCCTTGAATGTCTTTATTTCTCCCTAGCAATTCGTAATGTGGGGCATCAATATGATTGGAGAGATTATACCTACAGCTTCTAATGGGCACCGCTTCATCCTTGTCAATATTGATTACTTCACAAAATGGGTCGAGGCGACCTCATTTGCTTCTGTTACTAAGAACGTTGTGGCCCGTTTCATCAGACATAACCTTATATGTCGGTATGGTATTCCAGAAAGAATCATTACAGATAATGGAACCAATCTCAATAATACTATGATCATCGAGCTATGTATGCAATTTAAAATTCAGCATCATAACTCTTCTCCTTACCAGCCTAAGATGAATGGTACTATAGAGGCTGCTAACAAAAACATCAAAAAGATCATACAAAAGATGACGGTGACATACAAAGATTGGCACGAGATTTTACCATTTTCTATTCATGGTTACAGTACCTCAGTGCGCACATCAACATGGAAAACTCCTTTCTCTTTGGTATACAATATGGAAGTTATCCTACCCATTAAAGTCCAGATCCCTTCCTTGAGAATCATGAAGGATGCAGGTTTGAATGAAGACGAATGGGTTCAGACTCGACTTGACCAATTGAACCTGATTGAAGAGAAGAGGCTTGCGGCTGTCTGCCATGGTCAGATGTACCAAAAACGTATGATTAAAGCTTTTAATAAGAAGGTTAGACCTCGGGTATATCAGGCTGGTAACTTAGTAATCAAATGCATTATCCTACCGCAAGGTGATCCCAGGGGAAAATGGACTCCCACATACGAAGGGCCATTTGTGAACAAGAACATATTTTCTAGTGGAGCCATGATCTTAACCACTATGGATGGTGATGACCTTTCGCGCCCTGTAGACGCATACATAGTTAAAAGATACTACGCATGAACAAATATCCGCTAGGTTGACTGGCCTAGGCAAAAATAAGGGCATCCCGGTGAACCAAAAGGGTTCGGGAAAAAATTAGGGATATACACATGGAAAAAATCTGTACACCCGGCAAGTCGAAAACCTGAAAAGGTGGCTTGGGCAAAAATGGGTATCTCGGTGGACTGAAAACCCGAAAGGGAGGTCCAGGAAAAAGTTAGGGATTTAAAGCGTATAACTATGTCCTATTAGATCACCTTACAACCAATCTTCGGTAACAACTATCAGGCTCAAATGGTATTAATCAATCCAATCAGCTTCAGACAAGCAGCAAAAGAGATGAGACGCTCAAAGACATAAAGGCAATAGCAGAATGGGAAACCAATGGGATAATTTCACATAGTTGTTTTTCTTTGTATACTATTTTGTATAGTTTTCATTCTTATGACGGCATTCTCTTACTAGGATGTTCATTTCCTTGTACAAAAAAACACTTATTCAAATTAATACAAAAACTATCTCTTTGAAAGTGCAAAACTATTTGTTTTTTATCTTTTTGTTTTGCTTGCAAAAATGTCCAGTGATTATTTTTGAACATATGCATTTGAATGTGATTACTGTTTACAAATACACGCATAAAAAACAAAAAGATAGTTACTAATGGCTTTAAAAAACAAGACAATGTCTAAAGGCCCTCTGCAAGTCCCCACAGATACTTTCTCTAGCAGGTACAGAGGCAGGGGCATCCTACTATAAAGTCACTGCCATATCCTCAGCATACAGCCTAACAATGTCAGGTGTTCTTATATCCCATATGGGGCAAAAATATCCAATTACTTACCCGGCATCTCAAAGAATTCCTTAGCCTGGTTCACAAGCTTCTTCGGTTTCCCAATAAGGGTTTCATAAAAATCCTCAAGCGGTTTATGGAGTTTCCCTTCCCCAACAGAGTTTAATTCTCTAACAACGGAAATCTGTCTCTTAGAATTTCAACTTCAACAAAATTTGAAGACTTACACTCTTCATCCCCAACAACAATCAGGGATTTATTTTCCCTAGTTCAACAACACTACAATAGAACAACTAATACGTTCATACATTGCATTCGTACATCATTTTACAAGTGACATAGCATATGCAGCACAAATACATATATCATAATCTCATTTATTTTGAGAAAATAATTACCCAATGCACTCCATGCATCATGATATTGCACACAACTAATTATTTACCTTTTCAGGAAAGATCAACAGACGAATATCATCAACAATTTTCAAAAGTTCCAGATTAATACCTGAAACAAGACAGGACAAATATCTGTGAGCGACTGATTATAGATTAATACCCGGAACCAGACAGGACAACTATCTACATGAGCAGATTAAGATTAACTCCCGAAACAAGACGGGGAAACTATCTTTTTTCTCTAAGGTCAGATGTTAATTCCTAAAAATAGACAGGGAAACTATCTCAATGACCAACACAAAACAAATTCTAGATTAATACCTAAAACAAGATAGGATTATCTGCGAACGAGTGATTATAGATTAATACCTAGAACCAGATAGGACAACTATCTACATGAATAGATTGAAGATTAACTCCCGAAACAAGACGTGGAAACTATCTTTCTTTCTCTAAGGTCAGAGATTAATTCCTGAAACCAGACAGGGAAACTATCTCAACGACCAACACAAAATAAATTCCAGATTAATACCTGAAACAAGACAGGACAACTATCTGTGAACGAGTGATTGTAGATTAATACCTAGAACCAGACATGACAACTATCTACATGAGCAGATTGAAGATTAACTCCCGAAACAAGATGGGAAAACTATCTTTCTTTCTCTAAGGTCAGAGGTTAAATCCTGAAACCAGACATGGAAACTATCTCAACAACCAACACAAAACAATTACCAGATTAATACCTGAAACAAGACAGGACAACTATCTGTGAACGAATGATTATAGATTAATACCTAGAACCAGACAAGACAACTATCTACATGAGCAGATTGAATATTAACTCCTAAAACAAGACAGGGAAACTATCTTTCTTTCTCTAAGGTCATAGATTAATTCCAGAAACAAGACAAGGCAACTATCTCAGCGACCAACACAAAAAAAATTCCAGATTAATACTTGAAACAAGACAGGGAAACTATATGTGACGACCAACAAAAGCAAGTTCCAGATTAATACCTGAAACAAGACAGGACAACTATTTGTGAAGAGCTGACTATGGATCAATTCCCGAAACAAGACGGGGTGACTATCTACACGACCAGACGAAGCAATCTTACACAGGTTCCTTCTCATATATTTTCAGATGCAGCTTCACACGGGTTCATCTTGAAGCAACCCTACATAGGTCCCTTCTCATATATTTTCAGATGCAGTTTCACACGGACTCATCCTGAAGCATCTCTACATAGGCTCCTTCTCATATATCTCCAGATGAAGTCTAACACGGACTCATCCTGGATCATCCCTAAGGCTCCTTCTAATACATTTCCAGATAACAATTAATTTCATTCTCCCCAGCAAGTTACTGTGAAGCCTGGATTTTAGCCAGAAAATAGCTAACATTCATCTCTCTAGTCCAAAGATAACTCCTCAGTAGAGCCATGGACAGCTAAAGCTCCTAGACTCTATTCCCCACAAAGTTTTCCTCAAGCGGGAGAACAACATAAATCAACATTCCCTAGTGGAGTCCTCCTCAGACAACAGGAACAAGAATCCCCATAATGAGACCTCTTATGAAGTCAGCATCTACTCTGGATGGAATCATTAAGCCCATCTCTGACAACCCTCAGTCATCTTCTCCAAATGGCATCTGTAAGCCCATTCCTGACATCATCAACCAATGGCGTTACTTCATGCGAGTGCAAATTTCTGGGAACTCTAATATTCAATCATCTTCCACCTTTAGATCATGAAAGGCAGACAACCCAATCTACATCTTCAGGTTTAAGAAGATTGAACAGGGGCAGCTGTTGTACCCCAAAATTTTCCCTCCCATTTTTATTCAAGGCATACTCATTAAGGTCCCCAATTGCTCAAGGTTGATCAAGAATTGATCAGATAAATTCTCCTCCTAAGCAATGGCCTTTCAACTAATTTCACGTTTCCCCAAGATGTGTGAGTTCCAGAGCTTCAATGATTTCCATGACACCCTATACACCTTAGCATAATGGCACAGCTGAAAGAAAGAAAATAAGCTTACATGACAAAGTGTAGGTCGAAGGCTGAAAATATGCCTAAGGGCTTTTGGGTCGAAGCAGCTTAGACAGCAGCATGCAGGCTAATTTAATGCCCAACGAAACACTAGGATCAGAGGAGGGATAGTTCGAAAGAAAGCGTGAGAAGGCTTTTATGAAGCCTTCGATTGGGAGAGCTGGTAATGAGCGCCATCGAAAGGTTCATTTTTGAACATGGAGATGTAAGCCATTCGAAGCGTTACAAGGAAGACACCTTTCGATTGACATGTTTCCTGAATGGGCACTTTAAAAAGAAGAATATTTGGAATTCAAAAAGCTCTTATCTTATCCAAAGAAACATGTGGAAATCTATTGGTTCGAAGGACATGCCATCTTCAAGCATGGCGTGATTGAAGGATAGTTAGAGATGAATCAGCCAAATATGAGTCATCCTAGAGTTTTGGGGATCAATGTGTTTCAGGCATGTGCCTGAATAGGCAAGGAAGGAGTTGGGTAATCAAAGTAAAGGCTTGGTGCTCATAAGTTATCCTTCGATTGGCGCATATAAGCTATATTCACCAGTCGTAGGTGAACTAGTGATCAACATGAAAGATGTTTTTTTAGACATAAGCAACGGGTGAGAGTTGGAATCAAAGAGCCACCTGCACAACTACACTCTAAAAAGATGACAAAATGAAGCTTTGACAGACCAAGAGGAAAGGTGGTCGAATTGAAGGAAAGGAAATCGAAAGGAACCAGAATTAATCGATTGGGCTAATTGGATAGTTTTCAGATCAAGCAACTAAGGCAGATAGTGGCTCAATCGAAGAAGTCACAATGATGAGGCCTTGGACCATTCGAATTGGAACTCAGAACCATCGAAAAACAAAACTGGGGATCATTCGGAAAGTCAATATGTGGGAGTGAAACCTGTCCAGGTTCACTCAAAAACCCAAAATGGTAGAAAATAATCAAAAATGGCAACCTTTTAAGACTTTCGATTCTTCCTTCAAATCCATGGTTAATGGCTAATTCTTTCCATTTTCGTTCATCACTGCACCCCTATAAATACAGAGCTAAAGTGCAAGTAAAAGAGGATAGACACACATTTCCTATACACAACGAATTGCCTACACGTACAGATTGCCTCACTAAAACCTCCACAAAACCTTGAAGTTGTTTCACATTTTCTGAGCTCAATACAGGCGCCTACAATTTGATTCAACCCATTTCCATCCAAACCAAGCATTGCAATCATCTCTGTAAGGTTCATAGGGTAAGAATGGGTCGTTATTGACAGCAAAGCTGTTAAAAACGCACGCATATGCATCACCGGTTCCAATAATCATGTGAATTTGTATTTGTATTTTTATGTATATCGGTGCATATCATCCATATTATTGTGTTGTTAAGATCCAAGTATACAGGTTCAAGCCATTAGATGAACCCCCATAGTGCCTGAACCATGAATCACCATGTTCATGCATATTTATGCTTGACTGAAGGTGGCGGATTTGCATTCAATATTTTATTGCAGTTTATCATATAATCATTATTTTGTGTTTGGATCAACGCATTAACAAACAGCTCAGATGGTAAAGGGGGGTGTGTGCAGTGGAAAGGGCCTGGATTTGATACCCAGGTCGTATATTATGTTTTTTCTAACAATTATCTTGTAGATCCAGTATGTTGTGTTTCAACCACTTCCCATGCGCCTTCAAGCTCCAGCCAATGGATGACAAGGAGTTCAGATCCAGTACCCTCCACATGAAATCCATCATACACTATCAGTACCCTTTCTCGTTGGATCGAAAGGCAGCCCCCTCCTTGGATCGAAGGACAACCTCCTTCCTTGGATTGAAAGGCAACCTCCCTCATTGGATCAGAAGGCAACTTGGGCCTCTTCCTTGATCTGGGCATGTGTTTTTAAACTTACACCCCATGTTTCTATTTGTTGTCCTGGCCCATTTGTACTTTTATTTTGTTTTGTTTATTTCTTTTAATGGCTTTACTCTTTTTTTAACCAACATTAAATCAAAAACATCACAAAAAAATATTAGGTTAGCATTTTCTCAAATTAATTAATTAATTAATTAATGACTTTAACACTTTTTTAAAATTAAAATTAAGTCTAGACTTAGATTTTTATTCTCTTTTATTAAACAAAACAAAAAACAAACAAAAAGATTTTTTCCTTTTAGTTTTAGAGGTTATCTTCAATTCGCGCGCATTTAGTTACTTTTGCATTATTATTATTGTATTTGCTTCCCGGTTTGTAATAGAATAACTAGGACTTTCTACTTTACTGCTTTTCCCCAATTTTGGATATGTAATTAATTCCCCTCCCCGGAGCCATGTAATAGCGTAGGATTTAATTTCCTCACTTTATATTTCTTGTACATATATTAACTGTTTAGATGTATGGTAATAGGATTGCATGACAAGAGCTTAATAATGAAAATGCTAGCAAACCTAAAGGCCAAGATAAATAACTAAATATAACACACTTTCACATGCGCACCTCTAGGGTACCCCCACTTTGGTTGCCTTTGGAAAAAACAGTCACAACTCTCGAAACGTGAGAGATTTTAGTGGCTACCCTCTGGTTTAAAGATCAAAAATGACCCTCTTAATGTTGCCTCGGTAAAAATGATCTTAAAACCCTAGGGTAGTTACTAAAGTTTATTTCCCAGTTGCCTTTGTGATTGTATAAACGTCCCTTCGAATTTCCCTCAAACATCCAACGACTAGGGCTACCTACTCACTAATAGTAGGATAGCATTGTCTAGAGGAAAAGAGGAAACGAATGACCCTTTCGAGTAAAGTGGATAGCTGATTAGATGCTTGCTCAAAAGAAAACTTTTACACATACACAAACTTCTTTCAAAAAAACATTTTCAAAACACTTTATCAACACTCTTGAGGACTGATACAAGAGTTATCATAAAGCAAGCTTCTTTACTATTGGCATTTTAAAATACTTTTCAAAAACACACAAAACACAAATATTTTAAAATAAGCTAAGCATCTAAGAGCCCGTAGGAAAATACGGATGGAAAGGGTGCTAACATCTTCCCTTTCCATAATCTACCCCCCTTAATCAGAAACAAATTTCAAAATGCCTTTTTCTGTTCTTTTCACCCTTTCCTTTTTTGGATAAAAGAAAAGTTGGTGACAGCTCTTGCTTACCACAACATTTGCGAATACAAACGCAAAACCAGTATAACCATTGGTTCTGCCACTGTATCACAAATGGTAACAATGGTGAGAGCATGGAGAACGAAGTAGATATATTTGTTACTTAGCATGAAGTTTGAAAAGGAGCTTGAAAGAAGAAGATGAATATCTCATTAATTCAGAGGATCGAACTTGTTAGGTTAGGAATTCCAATTGGGTTTCTGTTGTAAAAAATTTAGGCATTAGGAATTTGGGTCATGCTTGTAACAAGCTTTAGAGGAAGTATGTGTTAGAACATAAGAGTCCCTTACAAAATCCTTTAACCTTGTATAATAATAACAATTCAAATTGGAATTTGCAATACAAACTTTTTTGCCAAAGTGTTTGTAAAAACAAGTTAGACCATAACGAAATATTTGAATGAGTTTGGCAACACTTGAATAAAACTTGCCATGTTGAATGGTTTTGAGATAAACTTGAACCCATGAACTTGGACTAACCAAAACTTTGACATAATGGCCTATAATTCCTCAAATTCAACAATCTTGTACCATGGATCTTTACTTGATGATAAATAATCTCAACACACAAATAAGGCTTTCAGGAAAAGAAACATGGCATTAGAAAAATTGGTAACATGAATTAGAATTTAGAGTTTGAGAACATTATAAGTCAAAAAATGACCTAAAACGTTTCAATAAAATTCATGACCTTCTAAGAACAATTTGTTCTTGCTCATTTAGGGAATCTTCTAGATAACACCATTGGTGACACCGTGCAAAAAGAGCCATCCCGAAAATGAGGAAAATTGAAAGAGTTATAATTCTTGAAAGTTGGATGAAATTCACTTGAAATTAATTCAAAGTCTTCAAAACGACCTCTAATGTACTCAAACCTTTGATGGCCTTCTATACATAATTAGCTATCGACTTGAAAAGAGAAATCGGAGATGATATCGAGGAGATTCAAATGCTCGAAGAATCACTCAAAAATACTGAACAATGAAGAATTTATGATCATTTGAATTCAAACATGCAAATGTTGAATTTTGGTCCAACAACTTCGAATCAACTCACGAACTTGATCATTTTCCACAACCCAGGGCACTCTTAAACACATATGAACTTGAGATGACGAAAATCTTGATCACATCATGCTCACACTTGTCAGAACTTGAGATTACTCGTGGAAGAAGGTATGGAAATAAACACATGAACCTATCTCGAAGAGTCTTGAGAGTTAAGTAACCAAACTCGCCTTAACCATGTTGAATGAAGCTTGAGGATAGCGTGACCTAAGATTATAGAGCACCACTCTGAAACATAGGCTTTTGGGAAACATCTTTGTCCTGAACAAACCACAACCCTAATCGGAGAACCATCACATGAACTCCTTGATCTGAAACCCTATCTTCTAAAAGAAACAAAATAAATAAGACATATTTTTGGATTTTGGTTAGAGGTCAGTAAAATATAAAACACATGTATACAAGATACACAATTAGGATGCTTGGTAATATCTCAAGAGCAAACTTAAATATAAGATGACGTAGAAGAAATACCCAAACCCTAATGTGTGATCTTGATGTATTGATGAAAGTGAGATGATGAGAAATCTTAGGGGCAAAAATTGGGGTATAACAGTCATAGACAGAAATAAACGCTCAAACAATTTCAGAACCAATAATTCAGAAAGCAGATTCGCATCCATACATCAGATAAGTACCCAGCTCCCAACAAGGTCTTTACCATTAGTCACATGCACATATTCAGAGATTAGACTAATACCCAGCTCTCGACAAGGTATTTGTCATCAAATGAAAATTTCCTCACATACAAATAGCAGATGATGCTCCACTTCCTAAGACAAGAGGATTCTTCACAGCATTCCAAACTTGGTCAGTGACTAGACTTCACACTTCATCATGGTCAGACTTCCCATTTTGGAATCTATTGGTGATCAGCAATTCTCACCCCATGATCTTTAAAATAACTTCCTCTTATGAAGCTGTAAACACCTGAGTTGATGTTCCAACATCTTATTCAGACATCAGTTTCAGTCATATGGATTTCACCCTTAAATATGGTTCTGGAGATAACACCATAGCAATCCATACATCACTCTCAAGGAACTTCTCCTTATAAGCACAATGTCCATACCGCATGTCTTACTTTGAGGTGATAGATGCCATCCTTCTACACCTAAAGATGAGATTACCTATAACAGGTATTTGGAGCATACTTCAACAAACAAGGCATCAACATACCACAATTAGTCTGCTTCTTCCAATCCTCTAGGCCTCAAAAATTGGAAGAGCTCATCCCAAATAGTTTAGATGGAACACCAAACATGCAAACACAAATCAACCACTCAAGTTGATACACCTCTTCTGCATAAAAGACCTTGGATGATTTCTTCACTAAAACAGAACAAGAGTTCCATGTTCTCATAGACTTGACAAATGATATCAAGTTTGAGTAAAAAAACATACATCATGTTTATGAGAAACACTAGCCAAACATATTGAGAAAAATAAATTCTAAATACAAAGATGTCAAGACATTATGTTTGACATTTCTTCAAGGTCTTCCAACTCCAGATTTGGAATTCCCCTTCAACAGTTGTTAGAAACCACTTAGAGAATTATACATTCTCCCCCTAAATAGCAGCACAGCCTCTATACCCCTGCTTGCTTAGATCAGAAATAAACTGACCTCGACAGTAAATAGCCTGTTGATCACACCTTGATCAACACAACTATCTAAGACAAGTTTCTAGGCCTGAAACTTCTTAGACACACAACCCAGATGCCTCCTCTTCCAGACCAAGAGAAGGTTCCAAACATATGTGATCATTACACATTTGTTGAGCACCTAGAGCATTTGTTATGCAATAGGGATATGCACACCTGCTTACATGATGTCCCAACATCTAGTAGGACATCAATTCCCTTCTCACAAAATACAATACAATCCTTGATCACCTTCAAGGTCTTCAATGGAAATCCTTCTTCCCCCAATTACAACAAGGTCAAGACCACTTTCCTAATTTAGCCACAAACTAGAAATGTCCATGCATATGTATATGATCACCATTGGTCATCTTTCTCCAAATTCTCATGAAACTTATTGATAAATGCCTTTATGAGTGATCTTGAGATGAATCTCAAGTATCTTTGGCAACTTTAATAAGCTGGAAAAAAATATTCCATATATCACAACACCATATGATAGCCCTACTGAGGAGATTAAAATCTAATTCCCTTCTAAGAAAATACCTAACTAAATTCTCACCATCAGAGACACAAGGAACACTAAGGATTACACTAGATACCATGCAGTGGAACACAAAACATACAAGCTCCTCAACATTCTTCAGGAACAACATAAAATCCATGCACATAACCACCACAATCCAGGTGCAACAAAATAACCTAGATTTGAAAATAAATCAAACCCAACACAACAGCTCACTACCAAAGCTACAGGCCTGATAACAACAAATAGGTCCAATACACACCCTGTCATGAAAATTCCATCCTCCACTTCTAGGGACCGTTCAAATCACAATATGAACTTATCCAAGTTCAAACAACTTTTCAGTAATCACCTTCTTCCTTTCCAGTGACCAGAAAGTATCTTCCCTAGGATCTCGCCCAAAAACAAAACAGGATGCTTACTCTGATACCAATTGAAATTCTAGTATATCATACTTTAGATGTCCTATGACATGTTGAGACATCTGACTCCGATCTAAACAAACATGGCAAGGTATAAACATATAAAAACAGTACTAAAAAGTAAACAACACACCAGAATTGTTAACCCAGTTCAGAGCAACTCTCCTACTTTTTGGGCATACCAAGCTAAGGATAAAGTCCATAGAATAGTATCAATTCGAAAATAAACTCCCCCATTTACAACTTCTCACTTAATCACTACCCGTGCTAACTTTCTACCTAAGACTCACCTAAGTATGAGGCCCTCCTTAACTCCCTCATCAATCACAGACAATGATTGGACAAAAACATAGGAAGACACACTTTCAGGACGAAGCAAACTAGAAGACACACTTCCATGACAATACCTAGCCAAGACTCTTGATTAAGAACAATACTCTGAGTTTCTTACAAGCTTCATCTAAGAGCAATACTCACTCTTGCTTCACAGTTTCGAGGAGAACAATAACAGAGACATTATAACTCTATAACATAGTCTAACTAACAACCCGAGTGGAACACACAACCAACTCTCCTAGAGAATGGTACAGACTCAACCCTAATAACTACATATTTTTAAATTATAGTATATCAGCTGCTACAAATCAGCGGAATCTTCTGCTATAAAATAGGTCTTCAATTATATTCTTCCTAATTTATCTTCGTAATTAGAAAGTGAATATTCTTCTTGATTTTAGCTTGAATCTTCCAGACCTATAAATTGTGCCATATAGGATAGCATGATACTCCCAGAATATTCTGCATATGTTAAATCTTGAACTGATCTAACTGTTCAGCCCAGTACATGCGTGATGTCGAATGACCCTGCATAGGACATCTTATTCGACATGTTGCTCCAGATGATGAGAACTTATCATCTCAACATGTCTCATCATAAAATAGGACTTCTTTCTCAACCTATTCTTCTCAGAAAGGTATTACATCCTATTTAACATGTTGCTGCTATATTTGTTTTACTAAAATTAATGTCAATCCTAAAAATAGAGAACTAATATATATGTCTTCATGAAGTACCCATTCAGAAAGCCACTTTTCACATCCATTTAAAATAATTTAAACTTTAATAAACAAGCCACCCCTAACAAAAGTCTAATAGATTCAAGTCTAGCAACTAGAGCAAAAGTATCATCAAAATATATCCCTTCAATATGATTGTAACCTTGTGCCACAAGTCTTGCCTTATTTTAGGTGACAACTCCACTTTCATCATTTTTGTTCTTGAACACCCACCTTGTTACAATGATATTTGTTCCTTTTGACCTAGGAACTAAATCCCACACTTCATTCCTCTTAAACTAGCTTAGTTTATCTTTCATGGTATTTATCCAAAATTCATCAGTTAAGGCTTCCTTTACATTCTTGGGTTCAATCTTAGAAACAAAGCAAGAGTTAAAAACCACCTCCTTTGACCTAGTAGTAATCCCTTAGTTAAGATATCCTATAATGAGGTTTTAAGAATGGTCTATTTAAATTTTAATTGAAGAACCCTTATTCACTTGAATATCTTTAGGTTCAGCCTCAGTAGTCTCAATATTGGTATCTTCTTCTTCCACACTTGCTGGTCCTTTATCCATCTGGAATGACGTTCCAACATTGTCTTCAACATTATGATCATTGTTTGAGCTTGAGTCATCAATCACAACATTTATAGACTTCATCATAACCTGAGTTCTAGTTTTAAAAACTCTATAAGCTTCATTGTTTGTAGAGTAGCCAAGAAATATCCCTTCATCACTCTTAGGATCCATTTTCCTTTTTTGCTCACGGTCAGCTAAGATGTATCATTTACTTCCAAATACATAAAAGTATTTGACTGTAGGTTTTTTCCCTTTCCATAGCACATATAAAGTGTTGGTAGTGCCAATCCTTAAGATAGCTCTATTATAAATATAACATGCAGTATTCATAGCTTCTGCCTTAAAATGATATGGCAATTTCTTTGCATGAAGCATAACTCTTGCATATTCTTGAAGAGTTATGTTCTTCCTTTCTACAACTTCATTCTGTTGAGGAGAGATAGTTGAAGAGAATTCACGACTGATTCCTTCAGATGCGCAGAATTCAGTAAATTTGATGTTTTCAAATTCCCTACCATGATCACTTTTGATTCTAACAATGTTGCACTCCTTCTCTCTTGGCATCTGTTAACCCATCTCCTTGAAAACCTCAAAGACTTCTGATTTTTCCCTGATGAATTTTACCCAAGTGAACCTTGAAAAATCATCAATAACAACATAAGCATACCTCTTTCCTCCAAGACTTTCAACTTGCATAGGTCCCATCAAATCCATATGAAGAAGTTTTTGAAATTTTGAAGTGGTCTGACGTTGAAGCTTTGGGTGTGATATCTTGGTTTGCTTTTCAATTTGACATTATCCATAGATTTCTCCTTCCTCAGTCTTGAGCTTGGGAATGCCTCTGATAGCTTCTTTAGATACAATCTTCTTCATACCTCTCAAATGTAAATGGCCAAGTTTTTGAGGCCATAGATTGACCTCATCCTCTTTAGACAACATACATATTGAATTATGGTTTATTCCTTGAGGTGTCCACAAGTAGCAATTATAGTTAAACCTATCTCCTTTCATGAGCACTTCATTCTCCTTATTAGTGACCAAACATTTAGATTTTATGAAGTTCACTTTGAAGCCTTGATCACATAGTTGACTAATACTTACTGGATTGGCAGTCAAACCTTTTACATACAGAACCCTATCAAACGTAGGAGATCCTTCACAAGCTAGCCTTCCAACACCTTTAATAACTTATTTGGCACCATCTCCAAAAGTAACATAGCTAGTTGTGTGAGGCTTAATGTCTTCCAATAAGTTTTCCACACTTGTCATATGCCTATAACATCCATATTCAAAGTACCATTCTTCATTAGATGATACTTTAAGATATGTATGAGCAATAATATTTTTCACAATGTTGTTTACTTTCTATTCCCTTTTAGTCCTGGTTAGAGACAAACTTGCACTGGTTTGAGATGGATGTTTTGGATAACCATGAAGTTTGTGACAAACTTGTTATGAGTGTCCACTTCTCCCACAAAATTGACATCTCCAAGATCTAAACTCAATTTTGGCCTCAGTTTCCTTTGAACTGAACGGATGTTGTGACATCTGGCTAGACATCTTGCTTTCATCCTACATTTTAGAAGGGATAAACTTTATCTCAGAGGTTTTCTTCTTATTTTTCAAGCTTTGATAGTCAAACCCAATTCCAATATATATTTTCACTCCTTTCACATCTTGAAGAATATCATCTAGCACATCAGACCCATTGTTCAACATCCTAACACCTTTGATCAAATTATCAAGTTTAGATGTCAACAAAGTCACCTTAGTTTAGAGTTCAAGATTATCATCTAGGTATTTATCCTTCTCATCCTAGATTTTAGCAATGATCGTCCTTTGTTTTACTCTTATTTGATAGATTTTCTCATTGTTGTTGCATAGATCTTTGTAGGAGACAAATAACTCATCATGAGGTATCTCTTCACTTCTGAAGTTTGCCTTAGGATCCCATCTTTCTGTTAAGGCAGTCACAGACTTAGCAGGCTCTTCCTTAGTAGATTCCTCATCTGACCAATAATCAGTCAGTCCCTTAGGTTGACCTTTGAGAAAAGTAAGACATTCTGATCTAATGTGTCCAAAGCCTTCACTCTCAAGACACTTAATTCTTCTATCTTGATCAGTCAAATCTCCACTTCTAATGTCAAATACGATATTCTTGATACTTGATATTTCCTTCCGTTTTTCCATCCTTTCTATTTTGTTTAAAACATTATTGAATTTACTTCCCAGTAACACAATAGAATCTGACAACCTTTCCCCAGAACCCATGGTACCAGAAATATTTTCTCCCTGGAGCTCACCCAATAGATAGAACAGGGTGCCTGCTCTGATGCCAATTGAAATTTGGGCACTTTAAAACAAGTGTTAAAACAAATTTTTTAACACAAAACACTATGTCATGACATATGTTATGACACCTGTTGACAGAAAACCTGCTAAAACTGTTGATTATGCAGAAAGATAAATTGCAAAAATTTAAAGAACACAATTAATTGTTAACCCAATCTGGTGCAATGTCACCTACTTTGGGGGCTACCAAGCTAGGAAGGAAATCCATTATATAGTATTAGGTAAAAGCCTAAACAATCCCAATTTATAACTTTTCTCCTAATCAATACCTTGTGCAACTTCTACCTAGGAACTAAAGGTGTGAAAAACACAAGAAAGAGGAGTTTGAATTGGCTTTTAATATACACTCTTGATAATAAAAATAAGTAAGAACGGGAAGTAAAGAGCAATGAATGTTTATACTAGTTCACTTGAAAATTATCAAGCTAGTCTAGTCCACCAGCTAAGGTGACTTCGCCTCACTCAATGAAGGACTTAATTCATTATAACCAAACTGATTACAATTTGCACAAGCTACCTACAAGTGACTAGCAACTTCTAAGACTCTCAAGTCAAAGACTTCTTAAGGCTACAGACCTACCCGGTCCTTTAAGGAATATCAAACAATAATCAACCTGATTATTATAATGCACAAGCTACTTGCAAGTGACTAATAACTTATAAACCTTGCAAGTTTTAGACTTCTTAAGAATGCAGACCTATTTGGTCCCTTAAGGAATATCAAACAACTATTTGAATACAAGTTTTGTTTAGAAGAATGTTGCTTCTAAAAAGCTGAATATGTAAATTATTTTAAGAACAGTGACTTAAGAATGTGAAAGCTATGAACAGCGTTTGCTCGTGATTATTCAGTGAATGGGAAACTTACTCTCTTAGTCTTCAAGCTTTTATATAGCCAATAAAATAATATATCCGTTGAGGGATACTCTTGGGATTTCCAGAAACATTGGCATCTTGAACAGTAACTTGATGGACAAAATCGTTCAACTCTTCCGTCCTTTCATGGTAGTGGAATGAAACATTGATTGTACCATGTACTATTTGTACCATGTTAACATTATCTTCTTTCCTTCTGCACTTCAGAGGCTTCTGCGAGCATGAGTTTAGAAGCAAGAACATAACATAAGGTCATCAGAACTTCAAGCCTTCAGAGTCTTCAGAGTCTTCAGCACTTGGTTGTGAGAACCTTTTCTTGGAACCTTGGGTCTTTAGAACTTCAAGTCTTTAGAATCTTCAGAACTTCTGTCTTTAGAGTCTTCAGCACTTGGTCTTCAGAACCCTTATCTTTAGAACCTTTTTATTAGAAACATGAGTCTTCAGTATCTGGACTTCAGTAGAAACTTTGTCATCGGATCTTCTAACTTTGTTTCTTTGGAACATGTTGTCTTTAGAAATTGAGTCTTTAGCATCTGGACGTAAGTAGAAACTTTTGTCTTCAGATCTTCTGGTTGGTTTCTTTAGAACAAATATCAGGGCTTACACTTCATAGCCTTCTGGGGTGTCTTGCTAGTGTTCAATAGAACTTCTGTAGTGTAGACGCGGATTTAATTCTCTTCTAATGTCTTGGACATGCCATCCATCAGAAGCAAAACCTGTTTGTTAAGTACTCAACAATAACAAACATTAGAGTATCAGAATTGTTCATACAAACATACTCATTTTTTATCATCAAAACTCAGAGATAATATTGCATAACTAAATCTTGTTCTTATAGTAACATCCTAGATATGAGAACATCTCACTTCCAATCATTGCAGTGGTATACCTACAACCACAAACCTTGTGACTAGACTTAAGCCAATCATAATCAAAGTGATAGTATAAACAAAAACCCAAAAGAATACAACACTTCAAATCAACAATACTTAGTCAAGACTCTTAAATAAAAACAATACATGGTTTTGCTTAAAAGCTTCAACTAAGAACAATACTTAACCCTTTTCTTAAAAGCTCATAGGTGAGAACAATAACTTGATAAACAATAAACAATCAGTCAAATTAATGCATCATAGATACATGAGTGGCACACAAATAACACAAACACAAAGAACCTAAAATACTCTCAAAACCCTAAACCCTTATGTTGCACCCAAATTTGTTATTGTGAACACATGCTATTTTAGGTCTAGCAAGTTCCTTTATATAGACTCCTACAGAATGGGCTTGGACTCTTCAAAATATCCAATCTTCACATTCCAAAACAACTTCAATATATTCTCATAAAAATAGGAACAAATATTTTTAAATCTTCCTAAAAAGTCGCCAAGATCCTTTTTAAAAAATCCAATTAAATCTGAATTTTGTTCCTAAATTATCTCCTTGACTTGTGCATGATGATGAGGTATATCCAAAAGGATCTCATCAAATCAAATCCACTATGTCAAGAGATACATAACAGCAACTTCTGTTGTACACAGTCCAGGATGTCAGAACATTTGTCTTCGACATCTAGATGAAAACACATATAGGTTGAAATGTCATGACAGATGATGAAGATGTTACAACATCTTGCTCAACATCAGCATAAAACCATGTTTTACCAAAATGTAGCCAATCATAAAACCAAGGAACTAACACTTATATAATCTTATTATAATTTTTTTAGTTAAGTTTGATCCAGTATTTTAGCAATTAGATATTACATTTATCCCATCGTACCTTACTATTATAGGACATGCACCTCGCGTTAGGAGAAACCTGTAACACCCTTCTAAACCCCAAGGAATATTCACAATTATCTTAATAAATAAATCAAAGTATATCACCAACAAGGGTGTCACATCTTCATATAAAAATCATAACAATACATCCTGCTCCATAACACAGGTTTTTCAAATTATTTAACAAGTTAGATTCAACATTTAGTTCTTCAAATCATTGCAGTGGAAATCATAGTTCAAAAAATGTCATTATAATACTTCATAAAATTTAGTCATGCTTTATAACTCATACTTATAAATCAAAACATCTCGAGTACCATGTAGGGTGACTCAACATCTTAAAACAAAACAAAGAACATAAGTTCCAATCATTCGATCCCAACCCCAATGTGACATATTAGAGCAAGACTCCTTTTATTCAACAAAGCAAATAAGGCACCCGAAGTTATCCTCTAATTCCTCTACGGTTATTCTCGATCACTTGCGCGTTACCCACGTGGAGGCAACATTCAAGCAGAAAGGGTGAGTAAATCATAATCATTATATAAGATATAAGGAATAAACATAGTACATATGCACATAAAACATGCATCACACATCTTCATATCTTCATGTTATACTCACACATTCACAATGTCATTAGTTTACAACAACGGGTTATCAACACACCATTTATCAATAATTATCATTTAATCACATCATTATGCAATGTCACATAAAATGTAATGCATCATCATAGACTCATGCATGTGGTACTAAAACTTCACTGATGACTCAGTCATCATTATCTCCAAAGATCCCTACCATATGATTGATTCCTGCTTGTTGTACCCCAAAATTTTCCCACTCATTTATCAAGATTATTCTCACAAGATTTCTTTGACTCAAGACTGTATTAGTGTTTGACCAGCTCAAGACCTCTCATTAGGCATTGATCACCCAAAATTAGGGTTTGAGTTTTCCCAAGGATTTTTGGGCTATCAATGCTTCATATGACTTTCAAACATCATTATGGACCCCTAAGATTACTCATGACAAGTTTCAAGTCTTGAATCACATTTTTGATCAGTCAATTGGACAGTTGACCTAAAAATCAGTTGTATTGGGGAAAAAGTCAACCATGGCCAATTTACAGTCAAACTTCATAAGTTTTGAGCAATAAAAACATTTTAGACTCATATGTATCATTTGATCAAGTTTGGACCACAATTCCTCAAGAACTTTGATCAAATCATCAAAAGGGCAAAAGAGTCAAAATTAGGATTTTGACTGAGAAAAGGCAATTTCTGATTTTTGACCTAACAAATGACCAATTGGTTTGAAGCATGATTTCAAGGGTTCATTTGTACCATCTTGACCTATTGAAATGGTTCAAAACATTGCAAATCCATTGGATTGACAAATGAAATTTGCAGTCAACTGATCAAAAGTCAACTGTATATTGAAAAGTCAAACTTTAATTTTTTAGTCAAAATCAAGTGTCAAGGATCAAAATTCATCAAAACATGTCAAAATGTGAAACTTGTTCATCAAGAAACTAAAGATTGAAGTTTTGATTTTGAAATTTGAAGTTTTTCTTAACTTAGAAATTTTTCGAAGTATAGAAAATTTCTTATTTTTTCTCAACTTTAAGCCATTTTTTCACCATGATACAAGATGGTTCAAAGGAAATTCCCAACATGAAAGTTGTAGATCTCCATGAAATCTACAAATTTTCTTCACACATTTTTCCATAAATATGCTTCGATCTCAAGAAATAATTTTATGAATACATGCCCATGAACTAAAATAACTTAGTGAAATTTTGCCCTAATTTAGGTAGGTTTTTGACCCAAATTCATAACAATTTTCACCTAGTTCCAAGAGGAATCTTGAAATGAATTTCAAAGATGATATATAGAGCACATTTCAAGCTTTCCAAAATGTCAAAGAACTCCTTGAGATCATTTTTGAGTAGGGAGAATCGAAGAGATGAAGTTGGCAATTTCTCACTTTAATTTCAAGCCATTTCATGAAGAACAAAGTTCAAATCCTCAAGCATGATGTACAATCTTCACCTTTCAGGCCTCAAACTCGTTTGTCACTCCACCATTAATGGATTGCACAAGATTTCATGCCCTAAAGCCAAACATTCAATGCATTGTACAAGAAAATAACCATTTATGGAAGAAAGGCAACATTGCCATTTTGGAAAAGCATGCTTTATGCATTTTTTCATTTCTTGAGCCTTGAATTTGTTCTTTATGAACAAACCAAGCCTCTAAGCCTGAACAAAACATGTTTAAAGCTTGAAACTACCCTACAAGATCCGAACCATGCATTAAGAAGTCATTTCTCACACTTGCTTCAAAAACAAGAAATGTAGCAAGACATGTTATCTTGTACTTCTGAGCAAGCATAAGTCTTCCAATCTTTTGTTCTATATAAAGTTATCACTTTGCAATTAAAAGAACGAATTCCCAAGCCTTGAAACACCTTACAATCATAAATTGCATACCAAGCTTACAAACTTTCCATTTCTGACTTGTGAATTGAATCTTCCATTCCACTCGTGCGTTTTCAAGCCTTTTACTTCCCTAAGCTTCCTTACCTTACAAGAAAACCATCCCACACCCTGAAACATCACTGTAACTCCATCTTCCCCATTATTGAACTTCAAAACATATTAACACGGGTGGACTTCTAGAGATCATTCCATCCACCCTCAAGACAAGCTAAGCATTGCATTAGCTTCCTAGAGGTTCAAGGAAGCTAACCTGATCATCACAGCATCCTAAAGCAGGCTCATTTCCAAAACATGATTTCCATTTTCAAGGTGAGTTCTCTGTTTTTCCAACTCTTAATACAGGCATAGTTAGCTTTCCATTTGGGAATATACAATGTAGACATCATTGCTACGAAGTTGTACATATCCATAACTTGCATTTATTTGGCCTGAGTTGAGAGAATTTTGAGTTTGAAGTTTCTGAAAAAATTAGGTTAAGAATTAGGGCCATTAAAATTCTCTTTAATCTTGGACTTATGGTTTTAGTTATGCACATGGTTAGAATCGTGAGATAAAATGCTATAATATTCATGTTATCAATTTCCATTTTTGTTGAGAGATGAAAGAGTTACAGGAGGTTTGGCTAGCTAGAGGAAGAAGATGAAGTACATGGCCAAGGAAGCTTTTTGTGTTATGTTTTTCTTGTTTCACATAAACTAACAGATGTACAGCCACCCCAGTGGCAAGGTAGCGCACTGGAAATGCATAGGTCGTGGGTTCGAACCTTGGTGCTACCTTTTGTTTTTTTCATATTTTTCCCGTTTCATTTTTGGCTGTTTGCAGGATGGGCTTCAACATTTGAGCCTTAGCGTTTTTTGCTAACATACTACCCCTTGTTTGCTTGCAGCATCCCTGGCCCATAATATATATATATTCTTTAATATACTTGTAAATAAAAAAAATAGAATTAGTTTAATCATTTATTTCTTTTTTCTCATATTTATAAATATTTTTTTAACATATAAAAAGACTAATTATTTTCATGAATATTATTTATTATTTTTATTACAAAGAATACACAAAAATAATACTTAAAGAACTTTATTTTCCTTTTAATTAGAAATTAGGGTTAACCATTTTTCTCAAGAAATAATTTCCTTTTTTAATATTTTTAGGATTAGGTTAAAACTCCTTTTCACATAAAAATAAAATAATTTCTTTTCCTTGCATATACATAATATTGCATATTTAATTTATATTGTATCTTATTGATTCAAATATTTGTACAAATTCGATTTGGTTGTAATAGCTTAATTAGATTTACATTATTGCAAATCCCCATTCACAATTTGTATTCCCCCTCCCATAAAATGTTGTAATAGCGTAGTAATCTTTAAATTACGCATTTTACCGCTTTTATATATCATGCTAGTAATTAGGGTTTGAATGGCAAGATAAAAATAAATCAAATAGAAAACCATAAATCCAAGACAAAATCAAGCATGAAAATAACACACTTGCACACAAGCATCCTTAGGGTTTCTCCACTTGGTTGCCTTATACAAAAATGGCTATATTACGCATGCGAAGTATCTTGGCAAAACAAACAAATATAAGATCATAGTCCCTCGATGACGCTATTCTAAGTTGCCTTACAAAATGATCTTGGTCCCTCAAAAATGCTAAGATACTTTGCAATATTGCTAATCATGGTTATACGATGACCCATGCCCGTCCCGTTTACATTCAATGATAGGGTTGCTTACCAAATCAATGGTAAGACAACAATGTCAAAGGAATAGAAAATGAACAAGAAAGACATTTAGGTAGGTAGATTTCTCCTAGTTACTTGCTCTATTTTCAAACAACTATCCTTTCTATTTTCCAAAACCAACACACACATTTCAAAAACATCTTACAAACATTGAAAATATCTTCAAAAAGACAAACATCTTTGTATACATTCTTACGAACGAGAATCATTACAAAGATTGCCTAAACAAATGGCATCTTTTACAAAATACTTTCAAAACAACACCAAACACAATTTTAAACAACAAAAGCAAGTGATCTAGCAAGTAACTAAGAGCCAATGGAAAACCATGAATGAAAAGGGTGCTAATACCTTCCCTTTTCATAATCTACCCCCCGAACTCAAGAAACAATCTCAAAGGTCTTTCCTGTGCTTTTTCACCTTTCCTTTTGGATAAAAGAAAAGTCGGTGGCGACTCTTGCTAACCGTAACATTTGCGATAAAATGCAAAACCCTCAATTCAGTTCTCTCACCGCATCACAGAATTGGCGACTCTGCTGGGGAGATTTTATAAAGTGGGGTTACCTTAGGGCTATATCATATTTATTTGCTTACATTGTTTGACTTGTTTGCTTTACATTATGGTTCTTTGTTTGGGTTTGAAATCCTCTACCCGGATTTGGGATACATTATAGGTAAATAGAAATATGTTGTGGAAACTATACGGGGTATACCGACATGGTCTAAGTAATAGCTATGTTAGTGTGACATATTTATGGGTACCGGTAGCCTTTGAGTCAATCAAAGAGAATACGGGTCCGTTGAGTGATGTCATGAAGCACTAATGAACTTCTAGAACCTTTTACTTGACCAACTTGGCCTTTAGGATGTAGTGATATGACCGGCTTTGGTACAGTCCAAAGTTGGTAGATACTCGATACTACACTCATTGAGGTTTGGTTTCTTGGGATATTTTGGTCGTCATTAAAGAGGCTTGAGTTGAAACAATGACCAAGGAAACAATCCGGTGATATTGAGCTCCTTAGAACCCGGTTACTATTATTAGGACAGGTTTAAGCCAACTAAACTTCAAGAGGGTACTTACCTATAAAACCCCATGCAAGCCTAAACTAAGAACTTGTTTATTTTGCTTGTATATGCATACTTGTTCATAACATCATGGACATCATGAGCATCATATGCATTCACTAACCATTTCAAGGATTTTGGAGATTCATCTTTGTTCTTGTTTTGTAGGATATGGATTCACTTCGCAGGAAAACTATCCAAGTCAACCTTGTAAGAATTCCTCCACAACTCCAAGAGCTAGCTTCAAGGATCCCTTAGAAATCTCCATTCACCAAGAGGTATGGTCGTCTACTCAACTTGGTCACCTCCAACACAGATGAGGATATGATGAAGGTGCTCTTCCAGTTCTTTGATCCTTTGCACCATTGCTTCATATTTCCCGACTATCAGCTTGTACCTACTTTGGAAGAATTCTCTCAAATATTGAGGGTTATCATTCTCAATCAACTACCTTTCAACGGTACGGAAAGAGACCCAAATCCAGAAGAGATTGCTCAAGCTCTGCACTTGCACTCATCTGATGTCACAACCCATTGGGAAACTAGAAGTGGTGTCAAAGGCTTCTTAGCAAAGTTCCTGTTTGAGAAAGCCCAAAGTTGTTGGAATTCCTTAGACTTGCAAGCCTTTGAGGAAATTGTGGATCTCCTCATCTATGGGATGGTTTTGTTTCCCAATCCTGACCAACTCATAGATGTGAGTGCCGTCAAAATCTCCATGTCACGCAATCTGGTGCCTATATTGCTAGGGGATATCCTACACTCTTTTCACACTCGCACAATGAGGAAAAGAGGTGTCCTTAAGTGTTGCACTCCTCTCCTGGCAATATGGTTTATTTCTCATCTTCCCCAATTAGTCTTAAAGAATGAGCAAGGATTAAGGTGGACACAAAGGTTAATGACGCTCACACATTCAGATATTCATTGGTGCTCTCGATCCAAAAAGAATGTTATCATTGTTGACCATTGTGGGGAATTCCCTAATTTTCCCCTACTTTGAATTAGGGGAGGCATAACCTACAACCCATGCTTAGCTTTAAGACAATTTGGTTATGCCCGAATAGATGGCCCGCATGAGATGCTGATTCAAGGCTTGGTATTCGACTACGACAACGACGATCAAGGTCTTCACCAGAGATTCATCTGAGCTTGGAGGATGCTAAACAAGGTGGATAGCAAGACTTTGGGACACAATAATTTCATCCCTCTTGAGCCTTACCTCAAGTGGGTACGAACTCGCGCTCAAAGTCTTATGATGCCTTATCCTTCCATCCTTCCGGTGATCATTGAGTCTGTTAAGGAAGGAAAAGTTCCATACACTATCCTACATCCTGACATGCCCACATCTCTTGAAGACCTACAAAGGGGTTGGATACAGCTCAAAGGAGAGTGAGATACTTTTGAAGCCCAATTCTACGTAAGCGAGAAGAAGGTTTTGGAACTCACTAGGCTGCTTCATGAGGGGAAGACTCTAAATGCCTACATTGCACCAAAGAGGACGCACACTACTTTTTTATCTTAGAGTGTTGTATTATTTTGCCCAAGGGGCATTGATGTACTCAAACTCTATCTTATTAATATAACGTGTGTTTCTTTTTGTCTAAAACGAACTTGAATCTTTAAAAATCCTTGAAAACATTACATACGCACATATCATTCATTATAATATAAACAGGTCTTTTGCAACGAGTTTCCTCATCTCTATACTGTTTATTTCAGTAAGATGGATCTCGAACAGACAGTCAAAGATCTTCAAGTTCAAAACACGCAGTTTCAACAGTTACTCATGACCCTAGCCAAGGGGCAAGAAGAGTTGAAGACTTTGTTAGCTGAAGAAAGAAAAAAGAAAACAAAGAAAGCCACTGGGGTTTTAAACATGGGGAGAAGGTTTCAGGGATAGACTAGAAGAACCTTGAATTTTGCAACAACTTCCGGAGAAGGAGAAGGGAAAGTAAAAGAAATAGCGGTTCCGTCAGAATCTGAAGAGGAGGAATAAGAGGAAGACTACTCCGAGGAACAATATCATCTAGCAGATGATAAGTACAGACATCTTGAAGAGCGTTTGAGCGCTATGGAAATACAAAAGGTACCAGGTCTAGACTTTGAAGAATTGGGACTAGTGTTGGGAATTGTGATCCCACCGAAGTTCAAAGTGCCATTATTTGCAAAATATGATGGGGTGTCATGTCCTAAGATGCACCTCTGATCATATGTGAGAAAGATCCAGCCGCAATCCACCGATAAAGACCTGTGGGTGCATTTTTTCCAAGATAGCCTATCTGGAACACAACTCGATTGGTTTTACCAATTGGAAAGGGCCAACGTCCACAACTGGGAAGACCTTGCCGCAACTTTCAATAAGCAATATCAATATAATGTTGATTTGGCACCTACCCGTACTCAACTTCAGAGTATGGCTATGGCTTCAAATGAGGGTTTCAAGGATTACGCGCAGAAATGGAGAGATCTAGCTGGGAGAGTGCAACCCCCTCTGTCTGAAAGGGAATTGGTGGACATGTTCTTAGGCACTCTATCCGGCCCTTTCTTCAACCATCTGATTGGAAGCTCATCTGCAGGATTTACTGAGTTAATACTGACCGGAGAAAGGGTAGAAGTTGGCATAAAAAGTGGAAAGATTCAGAAGGATTCATCTGCCTTTACAGCTGTGAGGAAACCTTTCATTGGGAAGAAGGAGGTATTTGTTGTTTATCCATAAAGGAACCAAGGGAGAGTCGAGCGCCGTCCAATGGTAGGGGTTGTCATGATCCCAAAGCCTACATCTGATCAACCAAGAAGTAATCAACCGAGGGTGGAGAGGCCAGTCCGGTAATTCACCGGAATCAATATGACTCTAGCCCAGGTTTACCGCATCTTCTGAAATCCAATTTGGGAACTTTGAAAGAAGCTCCAAAAAACCCCAACACATCGTCCCCTTATTATCATCCAAATGCCTGATGCGCATATCATTCTGAAAGTCCGGGTCATGACACTAACAACTGTTGGGCCTTGAAAAACAAAATTCAAGACCTTATAGATGCAAAAGAGATTGAGTTTGATGCACCCGAGAAGCCAAACGTCATTTCTGCTCCTATGCCTAGACATGGTCACCACACTAATGATGTTGAAGAAGATTTGTTTGTTACCATAATTGATGAACTATTGACTCCACTTCTAACCATTAAGATAAACTTGTTGAAAGTCGGTGTATTCCCGGGTTGTAATGAAGACTGCCACCTTTGCTTATCCTCACAAACTGATTGCCCTTTGTTGAAAACATGCATTCAACGCTTGATAGACAATAAAGAGATCCTGTTTGAAAGTACTCTTGTTTCACCTGTTCCTGTTGAAGATGTTTCAATCATTACCATCTACGCCAATTCTTCCAGGGTCCCCAAAAGACCCGTTAGAATTACATCGGTTCCAAAAACTACTCCTCTTATAATCACAATGCTTGGGCCAGTCCCGTATGAATCTGACAAAACTGTGTCGTGGAATTACGATGGGGACATCTACTACCATGGCATCAAACAAGATGGAATGGCCGCCGAAGAGATGAGCTCCGGAGGAGAAGACTCCGACATTAGCAATATTGCTGGAACCAGTAAGATTACCCGAAGCGGTAGAATATTCTCTCCAGAAATTGCCCCCCCCCCCCCCCCACAAAGGCAGTTTTTGGACCCGTGGCTGCTCCAAAGGTTACCTCCGTACCAATAATCATATTTGTAAGTGCTCCTTTTGACAAAGACGACACAACCCCGGATGTTATCCCTACCAACACTCCTAATGCTGAAACTCGAGGAAAAAGTATTCAAGAAGAGCTTGTCCGGATGAAGGCTCAACCACTGACTATCCCCAAAACCTCCAAGAAGGAAATGGAGGAGATCCTGAGAATAATTAATAAGAGCGACTATGACGTAGTTGAACAGTTGGGGCAAACTCCCTTCAAAATCTCCATGTTGGAATTGTTGTTGTGTTCCGAGGCATATGAGAAAGCTCTGGTAAAGTTCCTAAAGACAGCCCATGTGCCTCAAGAGACATCGGTTGACCAATTTCAAGATTGCGTGGCCAACTTGATGGCGGATAACGGCCTAGGCTTCTCGGATGCTGATCTGACACCAAGGGGAAGAAAGCACAACGAGGCATTGCATGTCTCTGTGGAATGTAGAGGAACAACTTTAGCCCATGTCTTGGTGGACACTGGTTCATCTTTGAATGTTTTACTGAAGAAAGCTCTCGACAGACTAGACTGCGAAGGACTAACGTTGAAACCCAGTAACATAGTCGTGAGAGCATTTGATGGCTCAAAGAGGATGGTGCACGGGGAGGTGGATATCCCCATAAAGGTTGGGACTCAAACTTCAACTTAACCTTCTATGTAATGGACATCCGCCCCTCTTACTCATGTCTGCTAGGATGGCCGTGGATCCATAATGTCAGCGCTGTCACCTCTACACTGCACCAGATGCTGAAATATCCGGTCCAGGGAAAGATTATCACTGTCCACGGAGAGGAAGAATATATGATTAGCCACCTCAATTCCTTCAGGTATGTGGAATTGGATGGAGAGTTCATTGAAACTCCTTTTCAACATTTCAAAGAAGTCCCCCAGGAGGTAACAGTAACCAAGACTGTGTCCCAGATTCCCAAGATTGCAAGACCTCCACTCCAGATGTCATCTCTGAAGGATGCCAAGGCAGTAGTAGAGGAGGGTGGATGCACCATCTGGGGGCAACTTTCGGATATTCTGTATAAATCTGACAAGTTTGGTTTAGGGTTCACTTCAAGTGCTCAAAAGGTTGTATGTCGTGCCCGTGCTGGAGGGCCCCCCTTGAAGATTAGCAACCGAGAGGTGAATGCGGTAGAAGACGGTGAAGAGGATTGCAGCTTGGAGGATTAGATCTTTCCTACTGTCAACGAAGGACTTCGCAATTGGGAAGCCAGAGACTTTGTCCCAATAACTTTCATCCCTCAGTAATTAATCTTTACATTTCTGTTGGACTTGTAATATTCACAAACAATTCGCACATTTAAAACCTTGTGTCTTGCCCGAGGCACAATGGTCCATTTGTAAGGGTTATTATTTCATCTTCATATGACATTCAATGAATCATGGACGTTTTTCACATACAAACTTTTGTGCTCATTGTTTTTCTTTTACGTTTTATTTTTTTTTAAAGATGGCTATACCCTTACACACATCCAAACTCACAAATGCAGGTACCCCTCCATTCTAGATCCCATGGGTAATGATACTGATATGGCCTTTTGTGACTTTGAAGATCTAATTTACCAAGCCGGAGACGAAGGTGAGGAAGATTGTGAAGTACCAGGGGAACTGGCCAGACTACTACAACAAGAGGAAAGAGCCACTTAGCCTCACGATGAACCTGTGGATACAATCAATCTGGGTACCGAGGAGGATAAAAAAGAGGTCAAGGTGGGTGCCAATCTGGAGCCCATTATCAACGAGCATCTGATTCAGCTGTTGCATGATTATGTTGAGATCTTTGCCTGGTCATATGAAGACATCCCAGGACTTGATACAGACATCGTGGTACATCGTCTGCCAACAAGAGAAGACTGTCCACCAGTAAAACAAAAAGTCTGCCGCATGAGACCTGATATGTCAGAGAAGATCAAAGCGGAAGTCATGAAACAATTCAATGTTGGATTCTTGGCTGTCACTTCCTATCCCCAATGGGTTGCCAACATTGTTCCCGTGCCTAAAAAGGAAGGCAAAGTACGAATGTGCATGGACTATAGAGATTTGAATAGGGCCAGCCCTAAAGATGATTTTCCACTCCCTCACATTGATATCCCGGTTGACAATACGGCCTAACACAAAGTGATTTTCTTCATGAATGGATTCTCAGGTTACAACCAAATCAAAATGGCACCTGAGGACATGGAGAAAACAACATTTGTCACATAGTGGGGAACATTCTACTACAAGGTGATTTCGTTCGGATTGAAGAACGTTGGGGAAACATATCAACGCGCCATGGTAGCCTTATTTCACGACATGATACATCATGAAATAGAGGTCTACGTAGACGATATGATAGCCAGATCACAAACAGAGGAAGGGCACTTGGATCACTTACAAAAACTGTTTGAGAGACTAAGGAAATACAAGCTAAGGTTGAATCCAAACAAGTGGATATTCGGAGTACGGTCCGGTAAACTCTAAGGTTTTGTCGTCAGTAACAAAGGCATTAAGGTCGATCCTGCCAAGGTTAAAGAAATACAAGAAATGCCTGCTCCTCATACTGAGAAGGAAGTCAGAGGATTCTTGGGACGCCTGAACTATATTTCCAGATTCATTTCTCACCTAACAGCCACTTGTGAGCCAATCTTCAAACTATTGAAGAAAGATCAAGTAGTCAGATGGAATGATGAATGCCAGTTCTCTTTTGATAAGATCAAAGAGTACCTACAAGAGCCTCCTGTTTTAATTCTACCAGTCGAGGGAAGACCACTGGTCATGTATCTGACTATTTTAGAAAACTCAATGGGGTATGTATTGGGGCAACATGATGAGTCTAGCCGAAAAGAGCGCGCTATTTACTACCTGAGCAAAAAGTTTACCGACTGTGAAACCAGATATTCACTGCTCGAGAAAACTTGTTGCGCTCTGGAATGGGCTGCTCGTCGGCTAAGAGAGTATATGTTGACTCATACTACTTTGTTGATATCTAAGATGGATCTGATAAAATACATCTTTGAGAAGCCTGCTCTGTCTGGGAGAATAGCTAGGTGGCAGATGATCCTGACAGAATACGACATACAGTATACTAGCCAGAAAGCTATAAAGGGAAGTGTATTGGCTGATCACCTTGATCACCAAGCTGTAGAAGACTATCAGTCCATGAAGTTTGAATTCCTGGATGAAGACATCATGACATTAGACAACTGTGAAAAAATCAAACCATATGACGGACCTGAACAAGGATCCTGATGGACCCTGTTCTTTGATGGGGCATCCAATGCACTTGGTAATGGTATCGGCGATGTACTCATATCTCAAGAAGGGTGTCATACTCCTTTTACTGCCATACTTTTCTTCAACTGTACGAATAACATGGCGGAATACGAAGCATGCATCTTTGGTCTCAGAGATGTCATAGACTTGGGATCAAATCTTTAGATGTATTTGGAGATTCATCTTTGGTCATCAGTCAGATCAAAGTGGAATGGGACACTAAGCACCCAAACCTTATCCCTTATAGAGAACATGTTTTGACATTGCTACCACATTTTGAGAAGATTACCTTCGAGCATTTCCCGTGAGAAGAAAATAAGCTAGCAGACGCTCTAGCCACAATGTCATCTATGTTTAAACTTAATTGGGATAACGAGGCTCCCCAGATCACCATCGAACGAATGGATGAACCAGCACACTGTCACGAGATTAATACTAAAGAAATAATGGACCAACCTTGGTTTCATGAAGTCAAGAGGTATCTCGAGGTTCAAGAATATCTAGAAGGAGCTTCAATCAATGATAATAAGTTCTTAAGGAGATTCTCTGCTAAGTTTTTCCTTAGTAATGGCATCCTGTACAAACGTAATCATGACTCCATTCTGCTTCGGTGTGTCGATAAGGTTGAAGTGGAAAAGATCATGGCTGAATTACATGAAGGTACTTTTGGCACTCACTCCAGTGGGCATACGATGGCAAAGAAAATCCTACGGGCAGACTATTATTGGTCTACTATGGAAGAAGATTGCTATCAACACTCCCGAACCTGTCATAAGTGTCAAATTTATGCTGACAAGGTGCATGTGCCTCCAGTTCCTCTGAATGTCTTGACAACTCCTTGGCCCTTTGCTATGTGGGGAATTGACATGATTGGAGAGATCAAGCCTACAGCCTCCAATGGACACCATTTCATCCTAGTGGCCATTGACTATTTTACCAAGTGGGTTGAAGCAACTTCCTTCGCATCTGTTACCAAGAATGTTGTTGCCCACTTCATCAAGCAAAATCTCATTTGCCGGTATGGTATCCCGGAAAGGATCATCACTGATAATGGTACAAATCTTAACAACACTATGATCATCGCCTTGTGCGAGCAATTCAAGATTCAGCATCACAATTCTTCCCCCTATCGGCCAAAGATGAATGGTGCTGTCGAAGCTGCAAATAAAAACATTAAAAAGATCATACAAAAGATAACAGTCACCTACAAGGACTGGCATGAGATGCTACCATTCGCTCTCCACGGGTATCGTACCACGGCTCGCACATCAACTGGGGCAACACCCTATTCTTTGGTATATGGCATGGAAGCTGTTTTGTCTATTGAGGTTCAGATCCCCTCTCTGAGGATTATGAAAGACGCGGGTTTGAATGAAGACGATTGGATCCATACTCAACTTGATCAACTGAACTTAATTGATGAAAAGAGACTTATTGTTGTTTGCCATGGTCAGATGTATCAAAAACGGATGATCAAGGCTTTCAACAAGAAAGTCAGACACCAAGTATATCAAGTTGGGGATCTAGTGATCAAACGTATCATTTTGCCATAAAGTGATCCCAGGGGCAAATCGACTCCTACCTATGAAGAACCATTTGTAATCAAGAACATATTCTCTGGTGGGGTGATGATCTTGACCACCATGGATGGTGATGACCTGCCACACCCTGCGAACATGGACATAGTCAAAAGATACTACGCATAAGAGACCCTCTAGGTTGACACACCTAGGCAAAACGAAGGCATCCCGGCGAACCAAAAGGTTCGGGAAAAAATTAGGGATAAAATAAAAAAATTTGTACACCTGGCAAGTTGAAAACCCGAAAGGGTGACTTGGGCAAAAAGGGTTTCCCGGTGGACTGAAAACTCGAAAGGGTTGTCCAGGCAAATGTTAGGGAATTAAAGCGTATGACTATGTCCTGTCGGATCGCTTAACGGACAACCTTTGACTTCCACTGACAAACTCGGAGTTTCTGATCAATTCAATCATCTTTGGATGAAGCAACAAATAGACAAGATATTCGAAGATATAAAGGCTATAGCAGAATGGGAACCCCATGGAATTACTACACATAGCTATCTTTCTTTGTATAAATTTTTCTTATTTTATGGCACCACTATCTTACTAGAATGATTGCCTCCTTTGTACAAAATACTTATTCAAAGTCAATACAAAGATACCCCTTTGAAAGTGCAAAAAAAAATTATTTGTCTTTTCTTTACGATTGTGTTTTATTTGCAAAAACGTCCAATGATTCATTGATGAACATATGCATTTGAACATAATTACTGTTTACAAATAAACAAAATGAGAAAGACAATTACTGATAGGTTGAAAGAATAGGAAAGTGTCTCCAGGCTATTACCTAAGTAATCCCCACATTACGTCATTTGAATCCCCAGCAGAACAAAATTTCAAATTATTGATCCCCAGTAGAAATCATCAAATTTCTCAGGATTCCCCAAGAAGATCTTACAAGCAGTATATGGCATTACCCTCACAACAAAATTTACTTCTCTCAGCAAGAGTTCGTCAATACTTCAACTTCAAGACATAAAAATTCAACATATCCTCAGCAGCATTCAAGGATTTATTTTCTTTGATCAAACAGCAATACAGTAAATCAACTTACATGCGCATACATTGCATCTACATATCATAAACACTGATAAAACAACTACATTGAATCATACATTCCATGCAATATAACTTTGTTTCAGCTAACATTTTACCCTTTTCAGGATAAGATTAACAGCTACCATTGACAATATGCAATCAGGATACAGTATGGATACGCTCCACACACGGATGCCATTCTGATACTCATTCAGATTTCAAGTTCAGATACAGTTCGGATACGCTCCAAGACACGGATGCCATTCTGATACTCATTCAGATTTCAAGTTCAGATACAGTTTAGATACGCTCCAGACACGGATTCCATTTTGATACTCATTCATATTTCAAGTTCAGATACAGTTCAGATACGCTCCAGACACAGATTCCATTCTGATACTCATTCAGATTCAACTTTTGATACAATTTAGATACGCTCCAGACACGGATGTCATTCTGATACTCATTCTTTCAGCTTACAACTTACAGTTCAACAAACATTCTTGGATGGAATCTACAAGCCCATCTCCAACAAGATTCTATCACTTCTCCAAATGGCATCGTCAAGCCCATTCCCTCAACTACACATCGTCGAGTGCATATTTTTGGGCACTCTAGTGTCCAATCATCTTTCACCTTCGAGTCACGAATGGCAAAGCTCGCCAATCTAACTCTTCAGGTTTAAAAAGATTGAACAGGGGTAGTTATTGTAACCCAAAATTTGCCCTCTCATTTATTAAGATTATTCTCACAAGATTTCTTTGACTCAAGACTGGATTAGGGTTTGACCAGCTCAAGATCTCTCATCAGGCACTGATCACCCAAAATTAGGGTTTGAGTTTGCCCAAGGATTTTTGGGCTATCAATGCTTCATATGACTTTAAAACATCATTATGGACCCCTAAGATTACTCATGACAAGTTTCAAGCCTTGAATCACATTTTTGATCAGTCAATTGGACAGTTGATCTAAAAATCAACTATATTGGGGGAAAAGTCAACCATGGCCAATTTACAGTCAAACTTCATAAATTTTGATCAACATCAACATTTTAGACTCATATGTATCATTTGATCAAGTTTGGACCACAATTCCTCAAGAACTTTGATCAAATCATCAAAAGGGCAAAATGGTCAAAATTAGGGTTTTGACTGAAAAAGGGCAATTCCTGATTTTTGACCTAACAAATGACCAATTGGTTTGAAGCATGATTTCAAGGGTTCATTTGTACCATCTTGACCTATTGACATGGTTCAAAACATTGCAAATCCATTGAGTTGACATATGAAATTTCCAGTCAACTGATCAAAAGTCAACTGTATATTAAAAAGTCAAACTTTGATTTTTTTTGGTCAAAATTAAGTGTCAAGGATCACAATTCATTAAAACATGTCAAAATGTGAAAAAATTTCATCAAGAAACTAAAGATTGAAGTTTTGATTTTGAAATTTGAAGTTTTTCTTAACTTAGAAATTTTTCGAAGTATAAAAAATTTCTTATTTTTTCTCAACTTTAAGACATTTTTTCACCATGATACAAGATGATTCAAAGAAAATTCCCAACATGAAAGTTGTAGATATCCATGAAATCTACAACTTTTCTTCACACATTTTTCCATAAAGATGCTTGGATCTCAAGATATAATTTTGTGAATACATGCCCATGAACTAAAATAACTTAGTGAAATTTTGCCCTAATTTAGGAAGGTTTTTGACCCAACTTCATGACACTTTTTCACCTAGTTCCAAGAGGAATCTTGAAATGCATTTCAAAGATGAGTTATAGAGCACATTGCAAGATTTCCAAAATGTCCAAGAACTCCTTGAGATCATTTTTTAGTAGGTAGAATCGAAGAGATGAAGTTGGAAATTTTTCACTTTGATTTCAAGCCATTTCATGAAGAACAAAGTTCAAATCCCCAAGCATGTTGTACAATCTTCACTTTTCAGGCCTCAAACTCGTTTGTCACTCCACCATTAATGGATTTCACAATATTTCATGCCCTAAAGCCAAGCATTCAATATATTGTACAAGAAAATAACCATTTATGGAAGAAAGGCAACATTGCCATTTTGGAAAAGCATGCTTTATGCATTTTTTCATTTCTTGAGCCTTGGACTTGTTCTTTATGCACAAACCAAGCCTCTAAGCCTGAACAAAACATGTTTAAAGCTTCAAACTAACCTACAAGATTAGAATGATGCATTAAGAAGTCATTTCTTACACTTGCTTCAAAAACAAGAAATGTAGCAAGACATGTGATCTTGTACTTCTGAGCAAGCATAAGTCCTCCAATCTTTTGCTCTATATAAAGCTATCACTTTGCAACTAAAATAATGAATGCCCAAGCCTTGAAACACCCTAGAATCAGAAATTTCATACCAAGCTTCCAAACTTGCCATTTCTGACTTGTGAATTGAATCTTCCATTCCACTCGTGCGTTTTCAGGCCTTTTGCTTCCCTAAGCTTCCTTACCTTATAATAAAACCACCCCACACCCTGAAACATCACTGTAACTACATCTTCTTCATTGTTGAACTTCAAAAATAGAGTAACACAGGTGGACTTCTAGAGATCATTCCAGCCACCCTCAAGACAAGCTAAGCATTTTATTAGCTTCCTAGAGGTTCAAGGAAGCTAACCTGATCATCACATCATCCTAAAGCAGGCTCATTTCCAAAACACAATTTCCATTTTCAAGGTGAGTTTTCTATTTTTCCAACTCTTGATACAGGCATAGTTAGCTTTCCATTTGTGAATATTCAATGTAGACATCATTGCTACGAAGTTGTACATATCCATAACTTGCATTTATTTGGCCTGAGTTGAGAGAATTTTGAGTTTGAAGTTTCTGAAAAAATTAGGTTAAGAATTAGGGCCATTAAAATTCTCTTTAATCTTGGACTTATGGTTTTAGTTATGCACATGGTTAGAATCGTGAGATAAAATGCTATAACATTCATGTTATCAATTTCCATTTTTGTTGAGAGATGAAAGAGTTACAGGAGGTCCGGCTAGCTAGAGAAAGAAGATGAAGTACAGGGCCAAGGAAGCTTTTTGTGTTATGTTTTTCTTGTTTCATATAAACTAACGGATGTACAGCCACCCCAGTGGCAAGGTAGCGCGCTGGAAATGCATAGGTCGTGGGTTCGAACCTTGGCGCTACCTTTTGTTTTTTTCATATTTTTCCAGTTTCATTTTTGGCTGTTTGCAGGATGGGCTTCAACATTTGGGCCTTAGCGTTTTTTGCTAACATACTACCCCCTGTTTGCTTGCAGCACCCCTGGCCCATAATTTTTATTTTTTCATTTTTATTTTCATTTCTATTTTATTAAATATTTTTCCTTAATATTAAAAATCATAAAAAACATAAAAATGCTAAATTTATATTTTTGGTCCATTTTATTTTATTTTTTCTCATAAAAAAATATATTTTATATATATATATTTTTTCTTTAGTAAAATTGTAAATAAAAAATAGAATTAGTTTAATCATTTATTTCTTTTTTCTCATATTTATAAATTTTTTTTAACATAGAAAAAGACTAATTATTTTCATGAATATTATTTATTATTTTTAATACAAAGAATACACAAAAATAATACTTAAAGAACTTTATTTTCCTTTTAATTAGAAATTAGGGTTAACCATTTTTCTCAAGAAATAATTTCCTTTTTTAATATTTTTAGGATTAGGTTAAAACTCCTTTTCACATAAAAATAAAACAATTTCTTTTCCTTGCATATACATAATATTGCACATTTAATTTATATTGTATCTTATTGATTCAAATATTTGTACAAATTCGATTTGGTTGTAATAGCTTAATTAGATTTACATTATTGCAAATCCTCATTCACAATTTATATTCCCCCCTCCCATAAAATGTTGTAATAGCGTAGTAATCTTTAAATTACGCAATTTACCGCTTTTATATATCATGCTAGTAATTAGGGTTTGAATGGCAAGATAAAAACAAATCAAATAGAAAAACCTAAATCCAAGACAAAATCAAGCATGAAAATAACACACTTGCACACAAGCATCCTTAGGGTTTCTCCACTTGGTTGCCTTATACAAAAATGACCATATTACGCATGCGAAGTATCTTGGCAAAACAAACAAATATAAGATCATAGTCCCTCGATGACGCTATTCTAAGTTGCCTTACAAAATGATCTTGGTCCCTAAAAAATTCTAAGATACTTTGCAACATTGCTAATCATGGTTATACGATGACCCACGCCCGTCCCGTTTACATCCAAAGATAGGGTTGCTTACCAAATCAATGGTAAGACAACAATGTCAAAGGAATAGAAAATAAACAAGAAAGACATTTGAAAAGGTAGATTGCTCCTAGTTACTTGCTCTATTTTCAAACAACTATCCTTGCTATTTTCCAAAACCAACACACACATTTCAAAAACATCTTACAAACATTGAAAATATCTTCAAAAAGATAAACATTTTTGTATACATTCTTACGAACGAGAATCATTACAAAGATTGCCTAAACAAATGGCCTCTTTTACAAAATACTTTCAAAACCACATCAAACACAATTTCAAACAACAAAAGCAAGTGATCTAGCAAGTAACTAAGAGCCCATGGAAAACCATGGATGAAAAGGGTGCTAATACCTTCCCTTTTCATAATCTACCCCCCGAACTCAAGAAACAATCTCAAAGGTCTTTCCTGTGCTTTTTCACCTTTCCTTTTGGATAAAAGAAAACTCGGTGGCGACTTTTGCTAACCGCAACATTTGCGATAAAACGCAAAACCCTCAAGTCAGTTCTCCCACCATATCACACCGCTTAGAACCAGCGTACTTCACTGTTGCACTCAATCCACGTTGTGGGATTGTTTCCTTCACTGGACAATCTTCCTATCATCTTCACTGGACCGAAGTCCTAACTTCACTGGACCAAAGTTCTAACATATACCATGAAAGCATGATGCACAACAACATAATAAACACGGCCACAACTAGTCAACACACATTATAATTCATGATTACATCATCATATCATCATTATAGCATCATATCATCATATAATCATCTTAATAAAACATCATATCATCATAACATCGTGTAATCATCGTCATAATAAAACAACATCATAATATCATCATCACATCATCATAATATCCAAACATCATCATATCACACAATATATCTTCATGTTATCATATTGTATAAGGTATCATCATAATGTTTCCTAATCATCCTCTAATCATCTTCTAATCATCTTAATAAACAAGCATCTTCGTAATCCAACATGGGGAACCTAAATTCATTCTAGATTAGGTATTTGGAATATACTTATTATCCTTCATTTTACTCCACATAAATAAATTTCATCACGTTATTTATCAAATACTTCAAACGACACCTCATTCTGATTTATAAAACTCAAGTTATGACTCTTTTAAGGAAATCCAATACAGCCAATCAAAACTAGACATCATCGCCTGGCGACACACCTCCATCGCATGGCGACACTCCCTTTGCCACCACCATCGCCAAGCGACGCTTGGAGCCATGCACTCTAGAAGCGTCACTCTTGTCTACCCTTTGTGACTACCTATTTCGCCTGGCAATACATCATTGCCCGGTGACACTACCTACGTCGCCCGGTGACACTGCATGAACATGGTTTTCCTGTTGCAATTTTCTGCATAAAGCCAGTCCCAAATTCTATGATTTCACCATATTACAGGTCCTAAAACATCATCTAATCACAGGGTTTCATCATCTATCAACATCCTATAATTCTATACTCATTATACATCAATTATAAGTCATTATTCATCACCAATTCATCAATTCCTCATCAAACAACACCAAATCCTCATCTACCAAAACCTAAGGCAATCTACCATTATCTAAACCATAAATAAAATATAATAACAATGATAAAACTCTCCTTACCTTATGATTATTTATAGATATAAATTCCTCTTTGTTCCCTACTAGGATTCCTATGCTCTTCTTGCCTCTTGTGCCCTAGACTTCTTTTCTCCATAACGTTTGTTCCAATTCCATGATCGCACAAAATGATCGTATAAAATCTCAAACCTTCTCCTTATACCAAATTTTCCCTCTTTGACCCCTAATAATTAACTTCCCACCATGTCCTCACTTATCCTTCACTAATGACCATCTTGCCCTTATTTTCTCTACACCTCTATTATTCCATTATTTAAATCTAAATAATTACTATTAAATCTAAATAATTTTGAAATATTCATTTAAATCCTAAACACCTCTTATTACCCCATAGTTCACCTCTATCTCATCAAATACCACACAAGTCATCATTATAAACATCATAATCATCAAGTCATTGCTATTGCATCGCAAATGCATCACGATTACATATTATAAATCGTCATAAGGACTTACACAAAGCATCAAAACATCACACACACACACACACACACACACACACACACACACACACACACACACACACACACACACACACACACACACACACACACACACACACACACATACATATATATATATATATATATATATATATATATATATATATATATATATATATATATATATATATATATATACACTAAACACTTCACAAGGACTTATATAATCATGTTAAATTAATTAAATAATAATTAATCTAGAATTTGGGGTATTACAAAACCTACATAATTTGATACTAGCCTTGATGAGTGCTAAAACTTGGAAAGCATAAACTTAATATTCATTTTGAAGGAATTTGCAATTAGTTGATCTCCCCGGATTATTTATCATATAAATTGTCTCTCACATGCATCAACATACATATAAAATAAAATGGTACGATTATGGCCCCTAGCGCAACTGTTCCATCAAGCCAATTAGATAACCTAGGCTAAACTTAATAACGATCTACACTTATCCAAGATAGATCTCCATGGCTATCCTCCTTTTATCTGGTCTTATTTTTTTCTTCATGACATTACATTATATTAAAGAATACTCATTTTACATAAGAGGGAGTGAGATGAGAAAAGAAATTACATAAAGAGATTAAACAGAAAGGCATGACACGCAAGTCGTATTTAAAATCCAAAAATAAAATAAAGGAAAACTAAGACCATAACCGATTACCACACGACAATAATAATAAACACATTATTATTATTATTATTAATTTAAATTTTGTTAATTAAATAAATCAAATTAAATTTTGGCAATTGATCATATTTTATAGAGTTATACATAATTTTGCTGCCAGTTATAAATGTATACAAAACTATTTTACTAAATAATAATGATAATAATATATTATTATTATTATTATTATTATTATTATTATTATTATAATTAAAAGATAACATAATGAAAAGTAATATCATATACTTTTCATTTTTTTACGCGTGTGAGGTTTATTTTCGCTACAGTATTGATGACGACATGTGAAGTTTATTTCGTAAACCATTATATTCGCTTATTCTATTTCTAGTACTACACATCATAATAGGTATAATAACATTAATGTTGAAAGTGTAATTCCTTGTGTCGAAGCAGGTTGTTGCTCGACACAAGGTGTGTCGAAGCAGGTTGTTGCTCGACACAAGGTGTGTCGAAGCAGGTTGTTGTTCGACACAAGGTGTGTCGAAAATCTTAGTATGTCGAGTTGTTAGTTATCAAAGTGTTGTAAGCAGGTTGTTACACACATGTTTCGATTTAGATCTAAAATATATATTTTGGGAATTTATAGTTTTGATCTTTTTGGCTTATGGAGAAAGCAAACTCATTATAAATAGAGGGAGTAAACCCTATTTTTGTAACCAACTCACAACTTGTATTCACAGAATTTGCAGTTGCAATTGAATAAAGATTTTCCATAGTTTGTGGATAGAGAGAAACTTCGCAGAAACCCTAATCTCTTTTCTTCTTTAATTTTCTTTTCTTTTCATCCTTATTGTGTAATGATAATAATCTTGTTCATCAAAATTGATAGAAATTCTCCATAGATTTTGGTGGATTTCCAACATCTGCTATCAAGAGCTCCAGTTAAGCGACAAAGGGAAGAAGAAGAAAACCACAATGGCGGTGAATTATGCGAATGGGAATTTTCCAACAAGTCTTCCAATTCTGAAAGTTGATAATTATGAGAATTGGTGCAAATAGATGAAGGTTATATTATGTTATCAAGGTCTTTGGTATCTTGTAAAATATGGGTTAGAACCGCTTAATGAAGATCCTTCAGATGATGAAGAGACTGGACACAAAGGATTGGAGAAGAAGAATTATAAAGCTCTCTTTATAGTTCACCAATGTGTTAGTCCAAATTTTTTTGAAAAGGTTAGTGATGTAGAATCTACAAAAAGCCTGGGAGATTCTTGAAAAATCTTTTAGAGGTGCAGAAAAGGTGAAAGAGGTGAAGTTACAAACTCACAAAAGAATGTATGAATTACTTCAAATGGAAGATAGAGAGAGCATATTTGATTTCTTCACTAGGGTTACAAAACTAGTGAATCAAATCAAGGTTTATGGAGAGACATTAAAAACAAGAGTTGTTGTTTCAAAGATATTAAGATCTTTGGCTCCAAAGTCCAACCATGTGGTAGTTGCCATAGAAGAGTCGAAGTACATGTCAACTTTGTCAAAGGAAGAGCTTCAAGGGACGCTTGAATCTCATTAACAAAGAATGGCTGAAAGAGCTACGTGCAAGTCGAAGAGTGATGTGGCTTTGCAGGAACATTCAGTAAAAGAAAGTAAAGGCAAAGTAAAGTGGTTTGACGAAGGTAGAGGTGGATACAACAATTTGAATGGTAGAGGAGACCAATAGGAATGAATTATGTCGAATCAGAGAAGAACTCCATACCAAGGCAACCAAAGAGGTGGTGTTAGAGGTAGAGGAATAGGTGGTGGTCGAAAACCTGACAAGAGTCACATTCAGTGTTACAATTGTCAGATGTATGGTCACTATTCTAGTGATTATCCAGAAAAGTGAAAGAATCAAGAAAGTGATGCAAAGTTAACAAAGCATGAACAAGAAGATATGATGTTGATGGTCACAACAAGAGATGGAGAGATATTCAAGGACCAATGGTACTTGGATTTAGGATGCTTATGAAACATGTCTGGAAGGAAAGATTGGTTTGGAAACCTAAAACCCTCAATGAAGAACATGGTAAAAATTTCAAATGACAATACTCTAGCGGCTAAAGGTATTAGAGATGTTCTGATTATGAGGAAATATGGTAAAAACTCAGTAATTTCCAACGTGTTGTACATACCAGGCATGAAGAGCAATTTTCTCAGCATAGGACAGTTGGTCAAAAAGAATTACAAAGTGTCAGTTGAAGACAATATGATGAGAGTCATCGCCACAAGAGGGAGGTTAATATTGAAGGCTCTTATATCTCAGAATAGAACCTTCAAGATTGAAATAAATATGATGGAGCACAAATGCCTAGAAACTGCAGCTGGCAGAGATGAACGGATATGGCATTATCAACTAGGCCATCTCAACTTCAGAGATTTGAAAATAAGAAATATGGTTTCAAGATTACCAGATATCGACATTCCAAATGAGGTGTGTGAGGAATGTGTGCAGGCGAAGCAATACAAGAACAACTTCAGCAAGGATGCAAGAAGAAAATCGAAGGCAGTCCTTGAAGCCATATACTCTTATGTATATGGAACAATTCAGGTGGATTCGATAGAAGGTAACAAATACTTTACTACATTCATAGATGATTTCAGTCAAAAACTATGGACTTACCTGGTCAAAAAGAAAAGTGAAGTGATCGAGGTATTTACCAAGTTTAAATCTATGGTCGAAAGGCAAAGTGGTTGAAAGCTCAAAGTTTTGAGAATTGATCGGGGTGGAGAATATGTGTTTAAATACTTCGACATGTTATGAGAGAAAGAAGGAATTATGCATGAGGTGGTGCCACCCTACATTCCACAGCAGAATGGAACTGCAGAAAGGAAGAATCAATCCATTATGAATATGGTGAGAAGTATGTTGAAAGGCAAGAATTTACCTAAAGAGTTTTAGGGTGAAGTTGTGTCGAATGCAACATGTCATACCCCAAATTCGCTCTACCCTTATATTATATTTAGGATTCTTTTTTAAATAAATCGTATTGTTTAGTTTTTATTTCTACAAGGGGAGTAAAACATGGAAAAGGGGTGTGTCGATTTAAAATGGATTAACAATATCTAATGGCCCATTAGGTTTTTAAAATAGGAGTCCATTTCAAGGGAGAGGTATTGTTTTAACCTAGGTGGTGTGAAAAATCTTTTTTCATTAAAGCCCATTAAGGTTTCATTCCTTTTTTTGGAAAAGGGTGTATAAAACAATCTTGTTTTTGTTGAGGCCTAGTAATGAAACAATATTTCCTGGTAAGGTTTTCATACCAGCCCATTAAGTTATTAAGGTTTTTTTAAGCTAGGGGGTGTATGTTCCTTTTTTCATAAAAAGAGGGCCCAATAAGAGGGCACATTCAGTTTTGATTTGTTTTAAGATTTGTTCTGTTTTAAAATATTATTATTATTTTATAATTATTATCAATAATTATTTTTATTTTTAACTCTTTTTGATTTAACACTTTATTAAGAGTTTTTCTGTTTTATTTTTGAAATCAAATTGAGAGATAAAGAGCCTTGTTTTTTCCACATGGTCCAAAGCCCAAGCCCAAGTCAAAGTGCATGACCCAACCAAACAAAGCTCAAACGCATTACAAGCCCCAAAGCATATGGCCCAAAGACCGAAAACAAGCACTGTTTGGATTAATCGTGAAAAACACTTTGCTACAAACAGAAATGAGTCTTCATCAATGTGGAACCAAAACATAAACAAAATCCAGATTTTTATACATAATAAAAACGAGATCAAAATAGAAACAACATCCTACATAAACAGAAACGAATCAACTAAAATAGAAACAAGGTTTTTGCAATCAAAAAAGATAATCAATACAAATCAATTCAAATCGGATTACAATCACCTAATAATTTTGTTTCCTAATTTACAAAACCTAAAAACTCTATAAAAACAAAAATTACAGAGAATTTTTAGGGAAGAAATTATCACAGTAAGGGAGGAGAAAGAAACTGTTATAGGGGGGAGAAATCATGACAGAAAATCACAGGAGGAAAAGAGAAATATTATTACAAAAAAAACCCAAAAAATGCAGAGAAAAAATCAAAATCCCTCCTTCATGAAACCTTATGTCATCACCCTCGCCGGAGCTACCCTCCATGAAGATCTAGGGTTTCAACATTTGAAACCCTAGTCTATTCTCCCTTCAATTATCATCGTCGTCACTATCACCAAACCCGCTGTCGCTCTATACCAGCATAACCACCGTGCCTGCAAACACATGGTAACAAATAGACATTTTCCTTTTGATTATCGTGGTTGTTGTGTGTATTTGGGTTTTAGAGTGGTTGGATCTTTGCATTGGATATGGGTAAGGACTGCCGTCGTCAGAGTTCTTTTTAGGGTTTGTGGTGTTATTGTTAAGAGAATAGGGATGCGAGAGAGAAGATGAAACACAGAGAGAGAGCGAGAAAGGGATAATGAAATTACAAGAATGAATGTTATTTTGTAAAACAAAATATATAAGGTTTCATAATCCCACGCGTGCCACTCCATCGTGTTAATATGCTCCCCTTGATCTCAACCTCACAATCATCATCACATGCCCCTCAATATGCGCGTCCATGATATCCCATGCATCCACCCACACGGAGTCCACATGGACTCCCAAACCACATTGGGCTTGGCCCATTACTAGCACACCTTATATTGTTTTGTTTTTACTAACATTTAGAAAAAGTGCACCCCCTGGGTCAATTGGGCCAAGTCCAAAATCTCGACTTAGGCCATTGGCTTCCTGCACCCTCCATTTTTCTGTGTAGTGTAGAAATGCACCCCCTGCCTTTTGGGCCTAAATTCAATATCTGAATTCAGGCAACTTCTATTAACACCCCTCTATTTTACTAGCTTAGTATAATCTACACCCCCCTAAGTTTTAATCTATTTTCTTTATTATTTTATGTTATTATTTTTTATGTTTTCTATTTTCATATATATATATATATATATATATATATATATATATATATATATATATATATATATATATATATATATATATATATATATATATATATATATATATATATATATATATATTACATATATATATATATATATATATATATATATATATATATATATATAGTAATATAGTATATATATATATATATATATATATATATATATATATATATATATATATATATATTATATATATATATATATATATATATATATATATATATATATATATATATATATATATATATATATATATATATATATATATATATATATATATATATATATATATATATATTCAATATTATATTTATTATTATTATAAGTATTATTTTCCAATTCATTAAAATGTTTTCTATTTATTGCATTAAATTATTATTTTTTTAATCATACATTTAAATAAATATGTTTTCAGTAATTAATACTTAAAAAATACTTAACCAACAACAAGTATATATATATATATATATATATATATATATATATATATATATATATATATATATATATATATATATATATATATATATATATATATATATATATATATATATATATATATATATATATATATATATATATATATATATATATATATATATATATATATATATATATATATATATATATATATATATATATATTCAATATTATATTTATTATTATTATAAGTATTATTTTCCAATCCATTAAAATATTTTCTATTTATTGCATTAAATTATTATTTTTTTAATCATGCATTTAAATAAAGATGTTTTCAGTAATTAATACTTAAAAAATACTTAACCAACAACAAGTAAATTTAATAAATCAAAATAATTCAACAACCAACTATCCAAAGCAATTGCGAATATATTTAAATCAACTACACACATTCGTCTAAAAACTCTGCTATTCACACTCCTAGACTACGTATGCGGGAAATTCAAATATATTTTGCAATCCATAACAAACACAAACCAACCGGGAACTACGAAATGGCACTTTGATTCCTCCTAAGAGGATATGTAGGCATACGATTAAAATCGTGGCGAGTTCCCCTATTAAAATTAAACCCCTTTTCCCCATTGAATAATAAAAACCCTATTTCCTAAAACTTACGCTTATAAATCTAGTATCCTTGTGAACAAGGTAGATGAGGGGTGTCTAACACCTTCCCTTCATTTAGAACCGAGTTAAACCTAGAATCTATGAACTTATTTAGGATTATTCCTTTATATTCCCTTCCTTAGGATAAAATTTAAGGGTGGCGACTCTGATTTAAAAACTAGTTGCAACAGCTGGCGACTCTACTGGGGACTCAACCCTAGGTTTAGAAGCCTTTCCTTTAAGTTTTAGGGTTTTTCTTCTTTTTGGGTTTTTATTCTTTCTTATTTATTTATTTATTTTCTTATTTTGTTTTTATTATCCATTATACTTATTCATCTGTGGTGGGATTTAAAATTTTGCAAAAAAATTATTTTCAAAAACCCTTAGAAAGAAGGCTTGTATATTAGCTAAGGGGTTACATCAACCCTGTGAGTTTATGTGACGACTTCGCCTAGAGTCGGTGGAATTCTTCAAAAGGAATACCTCTCGAGAGACATCCTCTTAGGAAGTAGGACTTTGGAATGATACCTATGACTCTTTGTATGGCCTTTAAACCAAAAACTCGTGATGATACCTTTCATGACCTAGAGATAAAAGTTTCAGTCTACAAAGAGGCTCCATTTAAGGGAGGCCATTGTGCCTTTCCCTCTAGTGTTATTCATGATACCCTTAAAGAAACCACCTTATGGGGAGGGTAGAATATCTGTAGGCCAATGCTAAGAACCTACCTTCTAAGGATACATTTCACAAATCCCACTACAATTTGCAAACCCACAAGGGTTATATTTTCTTCTACTACTATCTCTAGCCCGTAAGGTTTCCGTCTATGTCGTAATCCATATCCTGTAGGGAATCCTCGTCGTCTTTCATTGGTTATAATCCTCATAGAGTTTCTGCCAGTCTCAATCTTTGAGTCAATGTAGGGTATCAACATGTCTATCATCAAATGTATATAGAGTACCCCTACATCTACCATCATACTATGTCTATATCACATTGCATATCCATGAAACTTTTTTGCATACCTAAAAGCAAAAAAATGTTTTTGCATACCCAAGCATCTTCATAAATTTTCATTTTCATCCATTTTCACAAAGTTCATACCATTTACAGTTCCACCTTTATCCAACTTTGAACAACTAGCAAGATTCTCCATGCTCTCAAGCAAACTCAAAGAATGTCTCAAAAGGTGGAGGAACTCAAAAGAGGCTAAGAACTATTGAAGGAGGAGGTCCACCAGTTGAAGAATCAAATGAACTTGATCATGCAATTATTACTAAGGAGCGAAGGCAACCCTTCATCATCCCAACCACATGCCTATTCAGCACTGCAGATGCCGCCACCATGGGAAGTTCCCCCGCCTCAGTAGCAACTACAACAAACATTAATAATTCCACAAGGATAGCAACAAGATAAAAGGCTGAAAAGAAAGTTTGGCCCTCTTCTCATGCCTCACAGTAAAATGTTGCAACATCTACACGAAGCATCTTTGGTAGAGCTAAAACCTCTAGCCCTCCAGTCGGGCCACCACCATGAAAATATGATGCCAATTCCAAATGCGAGTATCATGCCAACTCTCCAGGATATACCCTAGAAAAATTTTGGGCTTTCAGACACAAGGTCCTAGATTTGATCGACAATAAGTCGTTGACTTTTGAAGAAGGGGTCTCATTGGCAAATGGTCTCCTTTGCCTTGACAAATCCAAAGACTAAGAAGAATCCCCTAAAGTCATTGGATCAACAAGAGGGCTTATCTCTAGATCATTAGGCCTTTATCATTTCAAATTGTAATTTCTTTCTTGCTAAGTGTTATTTGTTATAAACTTTGTACTTTTTGGTCAAGTAACTCTAATAAAATAAGAGTTTATGTTTTTGAAATCGATTCATTCCACAAATAATCAACGACTTTCTATTTGTCTTTTCTATCTTCCATTACACAACATTAACAAACTTCGAGGGAGAATGATGAAAATACAAAATAATCTAATTTTGCTGACATGTGCTTTTTAATAGTAAGGATTAGCTGACGATGTAAGGAATTATTTCAATTCCTAAACAGTGGAGAAATAAGGAGTTAATCTGTAGTCAACCCCCTCGAGCCAGAAGTTGGAGTTCTTTCTATTCTCTAAAAAACCCTTAATCTTAACCAGGGGTAGGGTAGATTTCAATTAATTCAACGATGCATTCAAATCCCAAGAGAATCGAAACGATCTAAGCAAGGGTTCAAGCATATCTCTTTCCTCGATACATCATTGAGAAAACGATCTAAGCAAATATTCGAGCACATCAGCTTCCCCGCGTTCATCATCCAAGATTGAAGAATCAATAAAAACAAAGTCCACGACGTCTTTCTTCCTCAGCACATCAATCAAGATCGAAGAAACGATGAAGACGAAGCTTACAACAATCAGCATGGCAGTCACAAATTTTCAAAATCAAAAGCAAAAAAAATGAAAATTAAAAAAAAAATCCTGCTGAGTCAAGTAAAAATCGAAAAACTTGACTTAGGAAAAAGTTAGGGCATCTCAATGGATCTAAAAAAAATAAAATAAAAAACCGGTCCATGCAAAAATAAGGGATTGAAAATAATAAATTGGAGATCAATCTTGTGACTATTACCTCAAGAATCATCAAGGCTTCTCATCGACGCTTGGATCTTATCAATGCTTGGATCTTGTCAATGCTTTATATCGGTGCTTGGATCTTTATCTACGCTTCTCATCATCTGCGCAACTACGAAATTTCTCTTGGGAATTAAATGATTTGTTGCATTAATTGAAATTAGGACTGGAGAACATCAAGGAGAATAGGGTGGGATAAATAAATTTTGAGCCTTATATCTTTTGTTTCTTAAACCATGAACCATGGCCACGTTACAACCTCCAAAAGTCTTAATTTAAGCTAGGTTCACTATGAAATTATACTCGGCAAAATTTGTGTTAAACTGACTCCTATATTTGTTAACATTACTTTGTTTCTTCAAATATTCATCTCTAATCATCTATTTATTTTTTAATAAATTTCGATTTCAAGAACTTGCATATGCATCACATTAGGATTACTTTTTCAAAATGTACAATTTTATCTACGAATCAATACTTAGCATCAAGGGGATTTCAAAAAGGTCTGATCAAAGGCAACATTTCCAGAAGCTTCTAACTAGGATCAAAGCATCTAAGAGGAGCCATATAAACAGGGGAAAAAACTAATGATCATAGGGGTATATCACATGAAGATACTATTGACAAGGGGTGATTGTTGCAAGATTCAATCAACTTGGATCAAATTTCAAAGCACTGTTCAATCAGGGGCATACCTTTCGGAGGAGCATTCCATAATCAAGTCATATCACAACAGAGTATGACTCGGTTTCCTCGTTTTAAACAAACCTCTCAAGGCCTTGATAATCATGGGAAACCTACCAAGATTCAAATGTTGGGGCAGTACGTACCAAGTTCATCCCACTATACGTAAGGGCCAAATTCCCCTTTCAGCAACTTCAAGTATAAACTTTTCAAAGCTACGAATACTTGGGGAAACATATGTCAAGCTCATGTTGAGGTCTAAGTTCTTTCTGAGGGTACTTCCTCCATATCCTGGAGATTGAGGGGAACATCTTTCAAAATTTGAATGGTGGTGCAAACCACTACAAGACTAGGCCAAAAGGAGTTGATTCAAAATGGTTCATCAAAGCCGAGAATTTTCAAGAATCTTTTAATCAGGGGCATAATACAAAATACTGGAGCCATTCACATTATGATCAAAATGTTTCCAAGATCATATCAAAGATTACCTCCTTCAAGACCCTACCAACAAATTAGGAAAAAAATAGTCCACATAGGGGCAAGCTCTCTGCGTACTTTCACAATCCTCCAGTGAACCTTTCTCCTACATCAGCAACCTTCAAGTTTAAAACGAGTATCAGGAAATCATGATAGCACAATAGTCAACCATCATGTGACAAGCGACCTTGTTAAATAAGGAAACCTCTATGCTTTAATCATCCATGATCCATCACAGGGGCACCATTCAGAAAAACATACAAGTCATAATCATAAAGCATAAGGCTGCATAAATAATGCAATAGGGCTCTTCGATCCAAAACCAAGTCATACTATTCATCTCATCCATCAGATGAATTCCAACAGCATAAGTCGAGCATATCTCGAAAATCCCAATTAAGCATTCACATTTCAAAATCCAACATCCATTTCAAAGTCCAACATCCATTTACATACATCAATCAATCATTACATTTCATACATCAATCAATCATTACATTTCATGCATTAATAAATTTTGCACGCATAGCATAAAACTTTGCATGTGAAGACAATCATCATTATCAATCAAGCTACAAATTCTACATCGAATCTCGACAGTAGATTCCCCTGGTTAATCACGGCATTTGATTATCCAAAAGACCTTGGCAGAAGGTATTCCAATCGAATCTCGAAAGTAGATTCCCCTGGTTGATCACGACAATTGATTATTCGGAAGACCTCGGTAGAAAGTAATTCATAATCGAATCTCGGCAGTAGATTCCCCTGGTTGATCACGACAATTGATTTTCCAGAAGACCTCGGCAGAAGGTATTCCAATCGAATCTCGACAGTAGATTCCCCTGGTTGATCATAGTAGTTGATTATCCAGAAGACCTCGGCAGAAGGTAATTCACAATCGAATCTCGGTAGTAGATTCCCTGGTTGATCACAACACTTGATTTTCTAGAAGACCTCTGCAGAGGGTATTCCAATTAAATCTTGACAGTAGATTCCCCTGGTTGATCACGGGAGTTGATTATTCAGAAGGCCTCAGCAGAAGGTAGCTCACAAATGAATCTCAGCACTAGATTCCCCTTGTTGATCATGATAGTTGATTATCCGGAAGACCTCAGCAGAAGGTAATTCACAATCAAATCTCGGCAGTAGATTCCCCTAGTTGATCATGGCAGTTGATTATCTAGAAGACCATGGTAGAAGGTAATTCACAATCGAATCTCGATAGTAGATTCTCCTGGTTGATCACGGCAATTTATTTTCTAGAAGACCTCCAGCAGAAGGTATTCCAATCAAATCTTGGACGTAGATTCCCTGGTTGATCACGACAGTTGATTATTCGAAAGACCCTCGGCAAAAGGTAGCTCGCAAACGAATCTCGGTAGTAGATTTCTCTGGTTGATCACAGTAGTTGATTATCCGAAAGACCTCGGCAGAAGGTAATCTTTCAACAGAATCTAGGCAATAGATTCCTCTAGTTTGATCACGATAGTTGGTTATCCAGAAGACCTCATCCGAAGGTATATTTCAGTTGAATCTCGGCAGTAGATTCCCCTAGTTGGTCATGGAATTTTATCATCCAAAAGACCTCAGTTGAAGTTAGTTTACAAACCAATCTCGAAAGTAGATTCCCCTGGTTGATCTCGGCAGATGATTTCCTAGAAGACCTCAACAGGAGGTAACTTCTCAAAATAATCTTAGTAGTAGATTTCTCTTGGTTAATCTTGGCAGTTGATTATCTGGAAGATCTCGGAAGAAGACACAATCTGTCAACGATTCATTCTGATGCATCTTTTAGATACAATCATACGTAAACTCATTCTAATACGGATTTTAGATACAGTCAGGCAAAGACTCATTTTGATCCTTTTCTAGATACAGTTCAGATGCGATCAAGATGCAGATCCATTCTAATACTTATTCCAGTATATATTCCAGATACAGTTCATATACGATCAAGACGTAGGTCCATTATGATATTCATTCCAATATATCTTTAGATACAGTCAGGCGTATACTCATTCTAATACAGATTCCAAATACAGTTAGACAAAGACTTATTCTGATCTTCTTCTAAATACAGTTCGGATACGATCAAGACGTAGATCCATTCTGATACTCATTCTAGTACATATTCTAGATACAGTTCAGATACGATCAAGACGTAGGTCCATTCTGTTATTCATTATAGTATATCTTTAGATACAGTCAAGCATAGACTCATTCTAATATGGATCTCAAATATAGTCGGGCGAAGACTCATTCTGATCTTCTTCAGATACAGTCGGGAAAAGACTCATTTTGATCCTCTTATAGATACAGTCAAGACAGACTCATTCTATAACATTATTCAAATACAATCGCGGCATAAGATTCATTCTGACACTCCCTAGCACATCTTCCAGATACAGTCGAACACTGACTCATTCTAGTGTACTTCTCAGATACCGTCGAACATAGACTTATTCTGATACTCCTATCAACAGTTAATTTAGATGGCATCTATATGCCCGTCTCTGACGGCATCCCATCACCTTTTCCAAATGGCATCTTTCAAATTTTGAATTCTCTTGGGGTTCATCATTAGCAAGCTTATTTGTACGAACTATATAGTTCAAACTTTAAAGAAACTTGGGATTTATTTTCTTCATGTTGAGAGTCATGGTTGAGGGCTGACACAACTGACATCATCATTGAATTTAGGGTTTATTTTCTTTATGTTGATAGTCGTGGTTGAGAGCGACATAACTGAAATCATCATGAATTTGGGGTTAATTTTTCTTCATGTTGATAGTCGTGGTTGAGGGCGACACAGCCGACATCATCGTGAATTTTGGGTTTATGTTCTTCATTTTGATAGTTTCAGTTGATGGATGACACAACCAACGTCATCAGTGAA